>CM070069.1:33266024-34552691 GCA_036320875.1 Cotoneaster glaucophyllus | reverse complement strand
ATGAGAAAACGGATATGAAGAATCTACATCTTACTCTAGGGTTTATTTTCAGAGATAATGTGCAATTCAAAAGAGCCGTCATGATGTATTCCTTAGTGAATGGATATGGGGAAATTCATTTCCATTGGAATGAGAAGTTGAAAATTACTGCCAAGTGTGCAAATGACTGCCTTTGGATGTGTGCTGCTGGCAAGATGCATGGATCAAGCAGCATCCAAATCAAGACAGTCGTTGATCACCACACCTGTGGGAGAACTTGGGCAAATAAGAACATGACTGCTTCTTTACTCACATATTTGTACTTGGATCGGATAAAGGTCAATCTCACATGGCATGTCGAATCTTTTTTATCCACTGTGGAATCCGAGTGGAATCATGGGTGTACAAAGATGAAGGCTTATAGGGCATTGAATAAAGCTTTCAAGATTATTGAAGGAAAACATGCAGAGCAATATACAAAACGGTGGGATTTTGCGGATGAAGTAAGAAGGACTAACCCTGGAAACACTATGAAGTTGAAGTTGGATGGGGGAAGGTTTCAGAGGATATATGTTTGCTTAGAGGCATGCAAATAAGGCTTTAAGGCAGGATGTAGACCTTTGATAAGTTTAGATGGGTGCCACTTAAAGGTTTTACATGGAGGGCAGTTGCTATGTGTTGTTGGCATTGATCCAAATGATGAGACATGGGTTATTGCTTATGTAGTGGTAGAAATGGAAAATAAGGTATCTTGGGTTTGGTTCTTACAACTGTTAACTGTTTATGTGGGTATAGAAAACCAAAATGGGTGGACATTCATCAATGACAAGCAAAAGGGGCTAATTCCAGCATTTCAAAAAGTCCTCCCCAGATGCCACCACAGACTCTGTGTGAGGCATTTGTACACAAACTATAGGAATTTGTTCAAGGGAAAAACTTTGAAAGATGTTTTATGGGCAGTTGCTAAAACAACAACAGTTCCACACTTCAAAAAGGCAATAGAGGATGTTAAGAAGCTAGATGAGAAGGCCTACAATTGGCTAGTGAAGAAGCTTGCAACTCAATGGAGCAAGTCCCACTTTGAAACCTATCCAAAGTGTGACATGTTGCTCAATAATTTGTGTGAATCATTCAATGCAGTCATACTAGTGCCAAGGAAAAAGCCTATTATAACTATGCTGCAAATGATTCAGACTATGTTGATGAAAATAATTCAAATGATGCGACGTATAATGATGAAGCAAGTAGGAGATCTCTGCCCTAAGATTAGGAAGAAGTTGGAGGAAACCAAACTCTTAAGTGGCAGGTGCATTGCACAATGGTCAGGAGGGACCAAATTTCAAGTGGATGCTAGAGGTGGGGAACAATATGTGGTGGACTTGGTTGAGAAGACATGCTCTTGTAAGAAGTATGACTTGACGGGAATACCTTGCAACCATGCAATATCTATCATCCAATTCAAGAGAGAAAAACCTAAGGATTATGTGGATGCATACTATTCAAAGGCACTGTACATGGAAGTTTATTCCCACTTAATAATGCCAATGAATGGTATGTCATTGTGGGAGAATACTAAAAACCCACCAATCTTGCCTCCATTATATACAAGGCAACTTGGAAGACCAAGGAAGAAAAGAAACAAAGAAGCTGCTGATTTGGAGAAAGATGGTGAACAAACTCCAACCAACCCACCAAATAATCCTGAAGGTTCTCCTAAGCCACTTAAGCTAGGAAGGAAAGGGCAAGGTTCTTTGAAGTGTACTATATGCAAGCAAGAAGGACCTAATTCACGGACCCATCATCGACATCTTCCTCCAAGGGACAAACATGTAACATTTTGTACTTTCTTTAATCCTTTAATCCTTTTAATGAATGATTTTATACTTTGTTATAGGCATCCACATCAGCCCAAGGGAGAGCATCATCATCAGCCGAAGCTGCACCTAAAAAGAGAACAAGGAAATCTAAGGTACAAAACCTAATCCTCTCCTTTGTAGTTTACAACAACAAGTTTAGTTTAGAACCTTACTTTGCATCTGACCTTTTTGTAATGAACATTGAAATTAGGCATCACAATCAGGGGATGATTCATCTGCAAATCTTGAAGCTCATTCACCGAGAGCCATCAAGCAGAGAAATACAAGGCAAACCAAGACCTAAAGATGCCAGAAATTGTAACAAATTACTGTTTTTCACTTCATGTTTTATGTGCAGTAGGAACTAAAATTATGGTACATGGGTTATGGAATTAGACATCCCAAACTTTGAATTTCTTTTGGTTTTTTGAATTGATTTGTATCCCTGAAAATGCATTGTTTTGCAATGTTTTGATAGATGGATTTCAGTATGTTTTTTGGATCAGTGCACTGTGCATTTTGGGATATTTAAGAATGTCTAATGCATATCTTTGTAAATGTTAGATGGATCAATGATGCTATATGAATTACAGTTCATCTTTTGGTCTTTGCAAATGTTTTGTTTCAAGTGGACTTTGTGTTCATTTTTTGTTATATCATGTGTTTATGTAAGATTTGTGTTCATGTGGGATCATATGTTTATGTACAATTTCCATTTGGTTTGGTTTTTTTTAGGTTGTATTATCTTCCGAAATTGGACCCCTTTAAAAAAATATTATATTTTTTTTTGCTCACGTGGACCATTTTTGGCGGGAAATAATTTTGTTGAAAAAAAAATTCTATTTTTTTAAATGACGTGGAAATTCATTTGGCGGGAAATCTACGTGGCAGACCACGTGGAAGATCCTATGTGGAGATGGTGGGACGTGGCATACGCCACGTCATCATATAACGGACCAATTGACAGCCAATGTAACGGAGGTAGCACATTGCAACAAATTCGTAAGCAAAGGTATGACATTGAAACTTTTTAAAGATGAGGTATGAAACTATTAACGACCCAATAGTTGAGGTAGTTCTATGTAATTTACC
The DNA here is from genome assembly GCA_036320875.1 of Cotoneaster glaucophyllus. Lineage (NCBI taxonomy): Eukaryota > Viridiplantae > Streptophyta > Magnoliopsida > Rosales > Rosaceae > Cotoneaster > Cotoneaster glaucophyllus. Next base: position 34,549,764 of record CM070069.1, on the reverse strand, counting down.
CAAAGAAAAGTGTCCGGAATACAGATTTTCGAATGAATACGGGTTTTGAGAACATCATCCCACTTTATGGGTCTACGAGTTGTATTTCGAAAATTCAATGTACATCTCATAGGTCATCCCTTAAACATCATCTCTACCAAAACTAAGAAGAATACAAAACTTTTAGACTCTTGAATTGAAAGAAAAGTGCCCAAAATACAGATTTTCGAAGTGTTTGTTTTCCGAAAATGGTGCGAGTGTTACCTTCGAGCAATTAAGTGGTGTCTTGCATTGTTTTTTGGCATGGAAGTGGTGCCTATGTTACCCATGGACAACTAAGAGATTTTGGCCATCTAAATGGTTTCTCGATTTGCCTTTAGACATAAAAGTTATGTTATAAATACGATCAAGGAAAAAGTGCTGTCATTCATTGCCTTTGCTGATTCGATACCTTCTATTGTCTTTTTGGTCATGCAAGTTGTCTTGCATGGTCTTTTGTCAAGAAAGTGGTACCTTGCACTACCTTTGGCTATGAAACTAGCGCCATGCATTGCTTTTAGGTAAGATAATAGCTCGAGATGTCTCGGGAAGGCAAGGCTAGATAAGCATGCCATGACAACACATGTTCGGCAATACCATGAAAAATGCAATCCTCAAGTAAGAATTCCATTCAAGCCATCACAATGCACAATATACATTACGAAGGCAAGAACATGAATGTCGTGCCTCTACATGGCAATTTCTTTTTTTTTACTATGATAACATATATGCATTTATATACAAGTATATGTATAATATATGTGGAAAGAACCTGCTACAGTGCTGTTTAAGATCCCGCTTGATGATCCTTGGTTGTGCCGTCATGGTGCCTTGGCATGCCTTTGCCATGCATAACGCATGGCATAACTTTCCTTGCCCAAGGCTTACCTTAGTCGTGCCTAGCCTTGGTTGTGCTACAGTGTGTTTGGATGTATAATAACATTTTGGTGGATCATCACAACGACTAACACATCTCAAGCAAGGATGGCTGATCAATTGTTACAAAACAAATATCGCGAACATGGTCACAAAAAATGAATACCAACATCTTAAATACACAAGCACATTGCGACAGACAACAAACAAGGACGATGTTACATGATCTGAAAATGAATACAAAAAAATGAACAAAAAAAAAACACCAATAAACAACATGGCCAAACAAAACATTTACAGGCGCCTCAGCTGTTATAAACGGCTAAGGATCAAACATTAATCTTGCATGTTCCATAAGTGAGTAGGAAGGATGCCCTTAACATCCGTTATAAAGGTCCAAAAGAAGATACACGGTATTCAGACGTGAGGGTTAACTGTAAGGGAGCGGCCAATAAGTCTGCACTGTTCTGGAAGCAAAGAAGAAATGACTTGCCCGTTCAGTGCAAAAAGCTCTCCATCAATACCACAACCATTGTGGGTGTGCTTTCCTGACACCTTAATCCTCACTGACTTCACCTACAATGAAAGATAAAATTAGAATCCCCTATACAACTTACTGTAGTTTCTTATTTATCAAGAACCTGCACAAGAAACAGGAATTAAAACTCCCATGCCCTCCCATCCCTAAACTCCAACACAAGGGAAAAGTTATAATAGAAATTCCAATCAACAACATAACCACTTACTGTTTGCTTCAACTAGAAATGTACCAAAAATTGTGAAGTTTTGTGGTTCAATAAATGCAGTCCATCAAACTAAGTGCAAAGACATTACTAAAATAATTGCCTATACCTTGACATTTTCCACGTATGGCAGTGAAAGGTGTCTACCCATCTGCAGTAGCATGAAAAATCTCAACAGCCTTAACCGCCCATTTCCATGAACTAGGAGCAAATCCAAGGTATTATCATCATGCTCAGCTTTTGGCGCCACCACTTGGGAACTCTGAACAGTTCTGCAAGCATGATTGCAAACCAGAATACCAAGGAATTGACCCTTAGTAACAACCCATTTATCTTCATACCTAGGAACAACTTCCTTTCTTCCTGCTTCCACATCATCTGATGGCCCTGGTAATTCAATAGGATTTTCCACATCCCAATTAGGTTCACTGTCCCACTTGGGTTCCGCATCCCAAATTGGACCTGGATCAGACAGAGTTGATGATATATCCTCTTTATCGTTTGTTCCAGCATTGCACCAAGAAGATCTGGAGGCATCATGTGTGGCTGTCGATCCAGTCCATCCTTTATCTGCTCTCGACTTAGAGCGGGTCCTTGGCCAATTTGGAGTCGTTGACAGAGGAAGCTGAGGATGAATAACTTCTGGCTCTGCAGTTACATTGCTCCTTCCCATTGAAAGTCGTTTTGATTTCGGATCTAGGCCACGTACATACTCAGATGGTTCAATGCTAGCATGATTGCTACTGCAGGTTGTATCCAAGTCTCCACCAGACATTTGAGTAGGAGTCATGATGGAGTCGATACTTGACAAACTAGAGGCTCTTGGAATCCCATCCGTGTTTGATCTCCTCATAATGTCTGTGTGTAGTTCTGACATGTCAACTACTTCCCTTTCTGAGAGTTTTCCTTCTAAGTCCTCTTTTAATGCTGGAAGATACTCAACTTCATAGCTGTACTTTGGTAGGCACAAGAATTTGTGAAATCCAGCAACAAAATAACGAAGCGGACCAAAGCGCTTTTGGTATTTCTCAGAGAGCTCCAACACTGCAACCAGTTCAAGATGAATTAACATTCTAACATACAGACTTTTTTAGACTATTACAAGTGGTCCAAATTTAAGAAATACTGTTCTCAGAGTTCCAACTCATCTATCAATGCACCAATTGATCAAAATGATATAAAATAATCTAAACAACATTATTGAACAACCAGGCTGTAGGAAAACAGACAATTTTTACGCACACCCAACGGATAACTACAGTAAATTCATTTATCAATAAGTAGACTAAAAACTAAATCGCTTGTTGGTGATAATTATTTAATTGGAGAAAATGTGAGATATAACTTGTTTTTTAAACAATAGTTATAAAATAAAGTGATTTATCTTCAATGAATGTCTTAACATATATACCCACCTATATATATATATATATATATATATACGCACATATATAGGGCAATGCTCTCTTGACAGATTGTAAATGTGGAACACACATTCAGGCAAGCCAGCTTGATTTGCAATCCAGATTTACAGGAATATTTCCCTAAACTTATTTATATGTATATGCATACAGTAGGATTCAGTTGAGAGAAATTTTAAAATACAACTACCGCAACACTTAAAATAATTGTTATAAAAACTTCATAAACATTATGTACGTGATTGAAACATCAATAGGACTGCACACGATTGAAACATAAGATTGAATTAATCAAAAGAGAATCAAGGGTCACAAAAAAGGGAGGTCATTGGAGCAATGGAAGGTTGGGATTTACGCCAAAAATAACAACTTTAAATACTTTAATATCATGCAATTTAAAGAAACGGTCATAACGATTGAAGGAGGGAGGCAGGGGAACAAAAAGAGACAGCTCGACAATTTTTACTATGGATCTGAAGCAATAATCGACATACAAGACAAACAGTATATACTTAATAAACCCCAAAACATTCGATCCAATTAAAGTAGTTTTGCTAAATCCAAACAGCGACTAATTAATCATGAGAATCAGTCAGACAAAGTATCACATTAACAGACTTTAGCCACCAAGTTTGCTAATAAAATATGCATTAGGATTCGGAATTACCATCACTCAAGATCTAGATGGAACTTAATCACATTACAAATCAAGATCCAGATGAAATTTAATCATAGGCATTAGGAATTACCATCACTCACAAAACCATAATACGAGACTGTCATCCCAAAGTGAATAACACCAGTCTGAATCCACTCAACAGCAAAAACATCTGTAGCTGTAAGACCCCCCTGAAACCAAGAAAACAGCACATAATTTCAACTTCAATCAATAATTTTTAGTTTTCAAATGTATCAAGAACCTTACAGATGAATGTAGTTGATAGGTACTTTCATAACTCAAAAAATGGATGATAAATAATGAGATCATAAATGTTTATGCAATGCAGCTGATAATTAGTTAGTTGGAATCATTGTTAGGTGTTCACAAGTGTTGAGTTTGATTGTCTTCCCTTCGATGTATTTGGGGTGTCGAATAGCCATCCCGTATCCGTTTCATGCCTATTGGCAAAGGTACAGAAGGATGAAGAGTCTATTTAATCAGCTAGTTGATGAGAAACTGATTGCAGCCAACTTAGAGAGCTTCCCCATGCACGCATAAGAAAGTGAGGTAAAGACCTAGTTGGTAAGAGGTTGATTACCAAATAACTATACAAAATTTGGATAAGGTACCAAAAGAAACTTTCTTTTTCGTTGTAGAAGTATTAGCTTTCTATTAATATGTTTATAAAACTTCTGTATATTGTCATGTTTAGTATATTTGGGCTTCAAGCCTTCAACTCTTAAGCCTAGATACTAAACTCTAACCAGAATTCAATTCATACATTTGAAAAGAAAAAAACAAAGTACAACATGACTCAATCACAATTCTGTGATTGCCAAGCAGTCAATTGTGTGCTTGCCAAGCAAATCGTGCCTCGGTTACAATTGTGTTTGCAAAAAAAAATGTTGTGTGTCCAACTAGATGGTTGGGCAGTTCGAATTCTGGATATTTTATAGCTCAAACTGAATCCTTCTCCCATGCTTTCGGTACCTAAACAAGAAAAAACTATTCTAACTATCCTATGGCAATAAAAAGGTTGTTGAACTAAAATGACCCAACTCTTAACACACACAGACAGACATTTGAGCCCACTGTATATCAACAATATAAAGACTCACTTCCTCTTTACAGAAAGATATAGAAGTGACTTCTAGTACTGGACACTTATGAAGCAATTGAAGCTTAATCTACCAATATCTCAAAAGATAATTACTCATAACTCCATGAGCATCAGTCACCAGATGCCAATCCACCTCCTTGTGGGAAACTAGGAATCCATAAACAATCATCTCTAGTTATCTAGCCGGCTCTAAGAATCTGGATAGCAAATCCCAACAACAAAGCCTTTTCCCACAAAGTGGGGTTGGCTGTATGAATCCTAGTCGATTCTTGTGCCACGTCTTCCGTTAGATCCAAGTACTCTAAGTCTTTTCTCTGAGTCTAGCAAATCCCAAAAACAAAAAAAAAACAAAAAATTACTTTTAGAGGCATGAGTCTCGTCATCTCATCTTAGTGGGCCGTTGGCTCCACCTTCTATCTACTTCTACGATATGTTGTTGTCCTCGCCATCTTCCATATGTCACTTAGTCATCTCTGCCTCGCTGTGGGTCAGCAACTCCGAAAGAAACAGAGGACTTCATTCAGTGGCTCCGCGATCTCCCTTTGTACAATCAGAATAAGGTTAAACTTGAATGTGAGTTTGAACTCTATTAAATTTGCAGCTGCCACGTCCTCCATGCCTACTATTTAGAAGGAAATCGCCTTTTAACTCTTTTTGCCGATTTTATGATTTTGGGGATGATAGGCTGATATTTCAGAGTAAGGTTCGAGTCATGGCAACACGAAAAAGGAAGAAAAAGTGAGACACACAGATCTATGACTTACGATGTGATTGCAATCTTGGCTCGCATGTCGGGTAGTTTTTCAGTTAATGCGAGCATCTATTTGAGGTTGCTCTAAAATGGGAAGTCAGTCTCATTGATGGAAAATTCTACTATGTAGTATATACAGTACAACTGAATGTAATCTAATAAATTTAATAAACATGATGAACCCTGTATACATTACCTTGACAATGGCCATTGCAGCAGAAACTGGATCTCTAACCCCAAGGACAGTCCAAACTAATGAATTATCAGAACCAGCAGGTATAATCCCAATTGGTATCGAAATTCCTTCTTTTTGGTTGTCTCTACTTAGTAAACCATTTAGAACCTGTACACAAATAAAATTAATGTAAATGTATAAATAAAGAAAATGCCAAAAGTATTAATGCATTGAAGTCAACCAAGCCAAAACAAAAGTAGAAAACATAAATGAGAGGGTTGATTTTTAATTTAGAACATGGCAATCTTTTTTATTTTTCAAATTTCTTAGCCGTCAAACTCCAAAAGTATAAATGAGAGGGCTGATTTTTCATATTTGTTATTAAAAGATGCAAGATATTTATTAAAAAGAAAAAAGAAACTGCAACACAGGGGACAAGATGTTCCCTAAAACAACAGCTGACTAGAGAACAACAAAACAGAACAGAAGAACCCATATGCAACAGCGCTCCAATAGCACGAAAGAACCAAACCTCAAATTCTGAGGAAACTGAAGCCCATAAGGAAGTCAACAAACAAAAACTGTCCCAGAAATGATTCACAATCCTTCCCCTAGCACCAATAAAAGATCTTTTATTTCTCTATATCCAAGCAACCCCAAAGTATTGCCTCCACAGCACCAAGCCATTTTCCTCTCTCCAAAAACTCCGGCTTCTCACCTAGAATTTGCCCCCAACTCAATCGGGTTTCCCAAAACAAAAAGCAACTCAGTCACTCTCCTAACTCCAAGTCATTCAAGCTCCTTCAAAACCCAAAATCCGAAGACAGAGGGCTCAAACACAACTAAAAATATAAGCATTGAAAGATCTTGATAATCTATATAAAAGAAGAAACAGAGAATAAAAATTTATTTTTACCCCCTTCCTTCCCAACACCTCGCCCTTTCCCATTCCGTAATCCAAATATTCAGAAACAAAGACTTCAAGCTCTAGTTTTTTTTTTTTTTCTGGTCAAATTGAATCTCTAGTAATGACGTTAGAATCCCAGCCATTCTTATGTAGCCCATATTTACTCTTAATGACATCATACCAAAAAATCAGCCCCCACAGGAGATCTCCATAACTATTTCCCAAGTAAAGCCTTATTTCTCTTCACCAGGTTCTCTCCACCGCACCTAGACTTCCCTTTTCTTTCACTTCCGTCACCACCCATTTAGCCAGCTCAAACTCTCAGTCCTCATTAATTATATTTCCATACCCCTTCTTCCTATTTTCTTTTTGCACAACTCAAGTTACTCAACTCAAACTTTAAACTTTTAGCTCTGTTCCCTTTATATTAACCTCCCAGCTTCAACTCAATCCTCTGAATGCTTCTTTTTTTCCTAAGTGGAAACAACAAAATGTCCAACTTGCTCATCAAATCTCCCAACTTCTCCAGGGCATTATGATATTTTGCAATTATCTTCAGCCTTCAGCTTGATCCACTACAGATCCTACCACAGCTTCTCTTCTTTTATCCAATCTCCCAACATCTTTTCATGCTTCTAAATATCTGATTTCCCTGCATATTGTTTGTCCCCTACAATTTGTTGCTGTCAACGGTCCCAACGACAGTGACTTTCACCTAAGACCTCTGTCAAATCATCCTCTCCCATGTCTGGTTTTTCAGCTTCAGCCAAAGAGTCATCTTCCTCTGTCAATGCACCACACCGGAAGGAATCTTTCATCATCCTCGGTATCAGTTACCAAATCTATATTTCAATTCCCCAATCCCTAAGCCACTTTCAAACCTATGAACTCTTATCAATTGGCCAACTCCTTGTTCGAATCTTTGGTAAAATCTTCAGATAATTCTGGCCTAGGGCCTGAATATCAATCCTCCTTCCTTGTCCATCAACTGCATTCCCTTATTGTAACCGCACGCCTTTTCGTCGTTGCTCCTCTCCCTCTTCTCCTCATTCCATTGCAAAATCATCCTCTCCCTTTTAATTTATTTCAAAATCTGGCAACTGAGCCCCCATGATGGTAAATGACGGTTTATGGAAGATATTTTCACATATATGGTGGTCCTATAATCAATGCAAGCTTTCATTTTTTTTTAAGGCACTGGACCATTTCAATGGTCAAAATAAGTGTTGTAGACAGTTAAAGCTGCCAGATATCTGGGAATTGAACGCAACCCTATAGACATAGTGTGTGCGTATATATATAGGGTTTAGGGTTGCGTTCAATTCCCAGATATATATATATATATATATATATATATATATATATATATATATATATATAAACTATAAAGACACACATGTTCGGGGGCATAGAACCTTATAAAGACACACATGTTGGAGGGAGGGAGGGAGGGAGGGAGAGACAGAGAGAGAGAGAGACTAATCATGGCTATGTACCATACTTGGAAACATCGAAGTAGCAAAGGATTTACCTCATTAATAATTCCATCACCCCCAACACAAATGATTCCTGAAAATTAAAAAAAAATTATAAATGGACAAAAGCTATATAGATGATAAAGTAAATCAGAATGCATAAGGAAAACCAAAAATAAGCAATGTGATTAGATATTGCATTATGTAGTAGTACCATCAGGACAAGTGCTAATGTCAACAGTAGAAGCGAGTTCCCTAGCATGACCTGCAGATGTTGTTTTGACTACCTCCACTTTGAAACCTGCAAGCTGTCACAGTTCACAGCTCCAATATGAATATGAATATGACCACAAGCTCTGAAAGAGTGCATTAAAACTATCAAGAATAGAGAAGCAAGCCAACTCAACCACTGAGTTCAAATATACAAAGAGGAATTACAAATATTTATTTCCTATTAGATAGCTACATCAATGGGTGACATAGAGCAGTTCAGTTTAGGAGTTGTATCCATCAAATAAAAATAATGCATATCCTGAATGACAAAAGGCAGTCTAATTAACAGATAGGGAAAGGTAACAGGATATACATCATACCTTAAATATAGGTTCAACAACGTTGTGAAAAACCTTACTTGAACGGCCACGTCCAGATCGTGGATTTAATATTACAAGTATTTTTGGCGGACTCTTACATTTGAAAATTAACTCAGGAGGAGTATCAATTGGAAGTAATTCTGAAGAAGCCTGCTTCTTAGAAGATAGCAATGGATGAGGCAAGCAATTCACATAACACTGCTGATCAGCAAACCCACCGACCCACTGAACTGCCTCTTCTATGCTAGAAGCCGAGAATCGAAAGTCCTTACGGCTTCTGCGAGGTTTCATAAGACACGAAAGGCCACAAGAACCCTTTTTCAAGGGATAAGAATGCACGGTGAAATGTCTGAGACCAACGTTGTATGAAACCTGTGCAAGAAAACAAAATGATTATTGTTTCCTACTTCATTCCAAAGAGGAAAAGGCAGCCTTGTGATTTGTAAATGTTGTAACATGCAGCTAGAGGAGGAAGTTCTTACTGAGATGACATCATCAAGATGCAGCATGTGAGAACCCCAAATTAAAGCCTTCCTGGTAAGCTTGGCATCAACAGCTTCCTGGTTGGGAATATCAGAAGAGGAGGTTGTTTGTTGTACATCAGTAGAAGAATTAGTGTTTATACTGCTGGTTTTTCTTTTGTCCAACACTAATTTTCCGGCTAAAACAACATAACCCAACAGGTCAGACTTTTCATCTCCAGCAGCAGAAGCCGGAATGTCAATCCTGTGCTCGAAGGTCTTTAGTGTGTTGGGATCATCAGTAGAGGCAGGGGTTGGAGTCTTGGAAGCCTTGATCTTGTGTCGTTTCTGTTTCTCAGGGAAAACAATTGGGGAGGAGTGTTGACCCCCAGTTGCAGTAGCTATTTGGGAGCACAATCCCAGTCGCCTGAGAGACTGCTGAGGCGTCGTTACTCTCAAACTATTCTTGAAAACACTCCCACTCTTCTGCATAGTATTGCTATCTTTCTTTACTTCTTACTTTCCTTGTAAAACCAGAACTATTATTACTCTTATGAATTGCAAAGGGGAGATCGAAAAAACAGACGAAGGATGTGTTGTTGGTAGGGATAGACGAGCGGCAGCAGCTGGAGAGGAGGTTTCAATCCCAATTCTAATAGTGAAACATTGATTACGCGGTAACTGCGGCATAAAATGACTAGATCAACCAGCCTGCAGATTTATTGTTTCGAATTAGAGGTTAAAAAATGAATTCATTGGGCACAAATCGCCATTTCTACAACTGGGACGGGAATTCTCAACAAGTCGAAGATTAATTACATTCCTATTAAAATTACAATTACAATGTATAGGATATAAAAAATAATCGAGACTCACTCCGCTGAAATTGAGGAAAAGGAAGAAGGGATGCGACTTACCAGCTGAGCTGAGCCGCAGGTCCGTCTCGTTGCTCAGCCGAGGTGTAGATGGCGATCCTTCGGAATACCAAGTCGCGCACTCAATCAGACCTGAAAGGAAAAACAGCCCGTTTTCCTCTTCTTCCGTCGGGGTCGATGTCGGGGTCGACCTTCAATTATCAGTTTTTCCTCTTTCTCCTTTTTTTTTCATTCACCGGGGAAAGGACAGGAACTGAACGGAGCTAGCTCCCCTTTTTTTTTAGGGAGTCGTTCTATTTGGACCAGTTGGTGGTGCAATTTTTTTTTTGGAACTTTTTCTTTTGATATAATAATTCTTTTTTGGATTTTTATCACAAACTATCCTTAAAATTGATCTTCACCATCAAAATGATCCCTGAAATTAAAAATCAATCTGTGTAATAGGTGCCGCAGATCAATGTGATCATTCTGTCACAATTTTGTTAAACATTATGTTAAGTGCTGACATGGCACATAAATGGGGCCCATAAAATTTACAGGTTTTTATCACAAATGGTCTCTGACATTGACCACACCATCAAGATTGTGCCTGAAATTGACCCACACTATCAAGATGGTCCCTGAAATTGAAAATCGATCAATATAGTCCTTGAAAATAGATGTCGCAAATCAATATGATCATTGCATTACAATTTTGTAAAAAAATTTGTTATGTGTTGATGTGGGTGTAATAATTAATTAAAATAGTTGTCTAAATACCTTTTTACATAATGGAATTTTTTTTTTCTTATAGTATGGCCTACTCCGAAGAGAGATCCCTTTCATAAATTCTCAAAGGTATAAGGCTTAACCAAGGCCTAAGAGGGGATGTGAAAATAGTTTTCAACCAACAACAAACGCACCTCGAGTATAACCTCATTATCTCAAGGCAGACTTCGTTGTTTTTTGCATCACCAGACCAATAGGGAAGTGCCAAACAAGCTCTCTAAAATGAAGGTTGTGATGATGTTGATAGCCTAAATGTTAACGGTGATGTCTCAAAAGTCGTTGCTAATTGGCCAAGCCATCACCAAAGGTGATCTCGATCCAGGTTCAATTCGGTGAAGGGTGTCGAAGTGTTGTAAAGATGGGTATATTGAGATTTTTTTGTTTTTTATTTTTTTTTTAGAATAGAGAGCGAATGAGGTAAAAAAATGTGGACTGAGATCAGACGTGATTGCAGGACTAGGTTTTTAGGTTGACAACTTTTTTGTTAACTATTAAATTATTAAGCCTATTTGTAATTTTTTTTTTTAATTTAATTAGACTTGTATGACCCATTTATGTGTCACATTAGCACATACAAAATTTTTGACAAAATTGTGACGGAATGACTACATTGATTTGAGATATTTGCAGGACTACATTGATCAATTTTCAATTTCAGGAACCATTTTGATGCCATGAGTCAATTTCAAGAACCATTTGGATGTCCTAGTTCAATTTCAATGACCATTTGTAAGAAAAACTGACTTATGGGGCCCATTTATGTGTCATATCAGCACTTAATAAAAAATTTACCAGAATTGTGACGGAAGGGTTTAGGGTTGATTTACGACACATATTTTCAGGGACTACATTGATTGATTTTCAATTTCAGGGACCTTCTTGATGATGAGTGTTAATTTCAGAGACCATTTATAATAAAAACCTTTCTTTTTTTTAGGGTGTGCAATCCACACACTCATTTTACTTCGTACACAACATCTTAATTTGTGGTCGTGGGATCGACTGAATTAAAGAATATCAAATAACATAAACTAACAAGGAATGTATTAGAAGTAAAAAGTGGTGCGCGGATAGCACACCCTTTTTTCTAATAGCACTTTCTTCTTTTTCTTTTTCTTTTTTTTTTTGTACAACGTTAATAGCACTTTCCTTGTCACGCAAATTGAATTCAAACTTTAGAAAGAAACAAAAATTAAAAAAAATTACACAAATTATCCATAAAAGTGGCATGACTCGTCATTTGGTCTCTTAACTTAAAAACAATCAAAATCAGCCCTAACTATCACACATCAATTTAGTCCCTGCCATAAAAGTCAGTAAAATTTTATGTTAGAATGTTAACATGGCACATGTACCCCACATAGACAATACAGAAAAACCCACTTTCTTGAAATTAAAAAAAAAAGGGTAAATTACAAAAAATTACCCCAACTATGGATCGAACGACACTTTCATACCTCATCTTTTAAAAATAACAACGTCATACCTCAACTTATGAATTTGTTCTAATGTCAGACATCTATCAGTTTTTCTGTTAATTTCTATGTTAAGTGTTGACATGGCTAGAGACGAGGCCTACTCACTAATTCAACTGAATTAAAAATTAATTAAATATTATAAAATTAAAAATAAAGTTATTTTTTATATAAAATTGTGGGATCCACCCTCTCTCACCTCTCTCTCTAGACACCTGCATCCCCAAAACCCTTCCCACATTTCCCACTCATCCCCCCTAACCTTTCTCCACCACCCTCTCTTTTTCTCCTTTCTCTCTCTCGCCTCTCTCTTCTCTCTCTCTCTCTGAACACCTGCATCCCCAAAACCCAGAAACCTTTCCCACCCGTCGTACTTTTCCCCTCCAACCTTCCTCCACCACTCTCTTTCTCTTCTCTTTCATGTGCAGCGTTGTCCGTCATGGCGGCGTTGTTGGTGGCGCAAAACCCATCTTGGGTGACAGAGGAGACGTCAAGGATGACATTGGAGCCGAAAATCGACCCTCGACCTGAGCAAAATTCTGTCATCAATGTCAAGCTCGCCGCTGGGAAACTCAATCCGGCGAGTGGTGGGTGACGCCAGATTGGTCGAGACGTCGCCGATCTTGTTAAAGTTGAAGGAGAAGGGAGTCAGACAGAATTGCAGGTTGTATGGAGGGGGATGGGGGAAGAGCTGTGGGTAGCCCAGAGAGGGTGGCGGAGGAAGGTTGGGGGGACGGGTGGGGAAGGGTGGACGAGTGGGGAAGGTTGAGGGGACGAGTGAGGAAGGTTGGGGTTTTCCATTTGAAAATGGGGAATTAGGGTTAGGGTTTGGGTTCGAAAGGGACAGGAAGAGGTGGGGTGGGGTGGGTCCCACAATTTCTTAATACTTTTTTAATATTTTAATTTTATATAAAAAATAATTTTAATTTTATAATATTTAATTAATTTTTAATCTAGTTGGATTAGTGAGTGAGCCCCATCTCTAGCCACGTCAGCACTTAACAGAGAAATTAACAGAAAAACTGACGGAGGTCTAACATTTGAACAAATTCGTAAGTTGAGGTATGACATTGTCGTTTTAAAAGATGAGGTATGAAAGTGTCGTTCGACCCATAGTTAAGGTAGTTTTGTGTAATTTACCCAAAAAAATTAGAAGCCAAATAAGAAATTAACAACATTTGCCACTAAATACTAGTATTTCTCTCTATGATACAATGACCGGTTGGATGAAATGGAAAATGTGGGACCATGATTTCTCATAGTCGAAGTAAAGCGAATCAGAATAAGAATAACTCATAAATCTGGTCATGAACTCAATAACTTTCGTAGCATAACTGCACATATTGATCTAGTAAGGAATCAATTAGGTTTCCAATATTCCTGAAATCCTTACAATTTAAGAATTGGCTTACGCCACAAATAATCATACTCTAAGTGGATGCAATACCTTTTCCTAGATATTATTTAGAATTTTTACAGTTTAATACAGATTTCATATCCCAAAAGGTTTGTATCTCAACTAGTATAAATACATTCTTCTAGGGTTCACCTTTCGTAATGCTATTATCGCACGCTTATTCTCTTATCTACTGCTTGAGTCTCATATATTTACTTACTAACTGACCCTCAGAAAGCCTTTGACCAACACCACCTCCGGTCCTGGGTTGCTTACTGTTGTTTGTTCCTTTACAGATTAAACGAGTTTGTGCATCTCATTTACTTACGGTGGTGCGCAAATTTGGTTCCAACAGTAAACAAACTAGAAAGAGGCAAAACTACTTGATTTCTCTTGGAAAAAATATCATTTTTTATAAGAAATATAGTCTTCTTCTATTTGTTTGATTAGTTAAATGACCATAAAGTTGTTTAATTTGGTTAATCCTTATGTAAGGGTGATCATTTAGATGTTGCGGAGTGGTCCAAATGAACAGTTAAAGTTGTATTAACTTACTAATCGGTTAGCTTTTAATTTAAATGTCACACCCCAAGGTCGATGTTGGTAAAAATTCATAAATATGAAGCGCGAGTTAATTAAATAATTAAAAGGAAGCTAAAATAAGGTAAAATAAATTTCTCTTATAAAAATAACTCATATTTCTTTAAACAACAACAACAACTAAGTTTTATTCCACTAAGTGAGATCGCCTGTATGAATCCTAAAATGTCATTGTGCTCGGTTTTACATCAAGTTTTCCGTTAGCTCCAAGTACTCCAACAACTCATATATTTTTACAATGTTAAAAATAAATAAATAGTTATATCCTCACATCTAGCTCGATTTCATTACGCCTATCATCTTTATTGTCTAGTTTATAAACTTGCAAAACGATGGAGTGGTGAACTTTAACAACTCAATATACACATACCTTAAAAAATTCAATATGGACATGAACATTAATTGACAAAATTAAATTAAGTGTCATGTAAAATGCAGTTAAATTATAACATTTTATCAATAATCAACAATACAGCGTGGACATATTTGATCCTTTCATAATTTTTCACACTTCTTGGCATTATCGACTAGTACATGACGTTACAAACATATGGGAGCAAGCGGAACGTAATTCAAAGTTATAATGAAGATTCTACAAGTCTTGGGACGTCGTGCTTTTCTCATGAATTTCATTTAGTTTTCAACCAGATTTTGAACTCCAAATAGGTAAAATCATGTTTCTCTTTTC
This sequence comes from Cotoneaster glaucophyllus, assembly GCA_036320875.1. NCBI lineage: Eukaryota > Viridiplantae > Streptophyta > Magnoliopsida > Rosales > Rosaceae > Cotoneaster > Cotoneaster glaucophyllus. Next base: position 34,534,761 of record CM070069.1, on the reverse strand, counting down.
TAGCTTCATTTGGGTAGTTGGATTGTAGAATTTGGTTGAAAAATGCGAAAGTTATAGCATTTTGAAAATTTTCCAAAAATCAACGAAATCTGCAGAATCTGGCGAGATTAGCACCAGCGGACGGCGCTGGCAACCAGACTAAGGGAGAAGAAGAGGAATATTTCATTAACCTCTAGAACATTCCCTAACGCCATTAAGGATATTGGAATCTTTCGTTAGCTTTAACAAGATATTTTATCTGAGAATAAAATATTTCCATCAAGCCTAGGATCGCGCATGGGTGCGTGGCCTGCCGACGGCGGCTTACGACGGGTGTGGCGGCTGCCAGGGGCCGAAAACCCAAAATGTCGTTCTTAGGTAATTTTGATGCCCTAATTCCGTTTTTAACATCTCTTTAGTGAAATTCCAATGTTTTAGCCTAGTTTCGTTCGTAGTTTACTGCCACTTAAATGTGTAATTGACGGAGATTCGACCGTCGGATCGTAATGAAGTTTAAGTATGTTGCTCTAGAAACTTAATGAGACCTTTAGGAAGTTATGGATCAAAAATCCGATGTGCGGGTCTTTCGGATCAAGTTACGTAGTGTTGTTTACCTTACCGTTGACCATTGACCGAAGGTTGACTTTTGGTCAACGTGTCCCAAATCCTTCTAGAATGTCCTAGAGGATGTGTACGACCTAAAATTATGTGTTTTATCGCTAAAGTTCTTTAGACGATACGTGATTTGTTCTAGGCGATGAATGTACGTGGACGCCTCGATATTTGTGCTAGGAGTCGTAGCATGGACTCCAGGTGAGTGACTTTAATATATGTGGTAAATTTGTTTTATTATTAAATTCTACCATCAATCTATTTTTATGAAATGTGATTTAAAATGGATATTTGAAATGTTTGTCAAACGTCAGGGCTAGTAGAAGACCGTTAACCTATTATTATGGGTGTTGTCACATAGAAATTGTCATGTCTTGCTTCGTTAAGCCTTTTCAAACTATGTTTTCTTGGATTATGCTCGATTTCGTAGAGTGGTCTGAAATCGGGTTCCCCTGAGGTTCAGTTGAGTGGTATGGTTTCCTGCTCTGTATGGATTTCGTTGAGTGGTTAAGTGGTTTGGATTCCATCCATCTGTCTTCGTTTGGATTTCGTTGAGTGGTCCAGAACCTCTCCTACTCTGCCATTACATTGAGCGGTCCGGAATCGTATCCTGTTCGGATTCTATCTTTGTATTCGGTTTCGTTTAGTGGTCCGGAACCCACTTTTTGTTGAATTTCATTGAGTGGTCAGAAATCGCATCCCTTGTCTTTGTTGGTTCATTGATTCCTTGAAATTGGTCTAGAATGTGGAAGCTTAGGAGATGTAGGCTTAGGCCGAATTGTGTCAATTTATCCCTAGTTTTCAGAGCATTTATGAACGATATATTGAGAACCTTTGTGGTTTGATTTAGACAGGCCGATAGATGTCTGTGTGACTCATTTGGGATTTTCAATAGTTTGATTATGATTTTATGAATACTGTTTATAAAGTGTGATCGATAAATTGGTTTTATGATTATCACATACGTCGAATTATTGTTACTCACACGAGCTTCGCTGCGTATCCGGGTTGTTGCTTTGCCTGGCGCACCATTCCCACCATTCCCATGGTGTAAGGGCAATTGTGCCAGTGACAGGCATTAGTTGATACGAGGAACTTCTAGGATATCAGTCCGAGTTCAGAGAGCTTGGAGTGCTTAGGTTACCCTGCTATATTTCCCTGTATTTCTTTTGAGACTTTATTTTGGGAGCTTACAAGCATGTCTTGGCCGTATTGAGTTACTAACATTTTGTTGTACAGTTGTTGTAATCATTGTGAATTTCAATTTTGGTATTCCATTAAAAAATTTTGTTGTATTTCCTCGCACCCACCATCATGCGTCAATCATAGACGTATGTCGGGATCGATGTGTGACAATTCTTCCCTTAATTCCTCCATTTAAACGCTATTTCACTTTATCCACACTCAAAATTATCCATTTCCACTTCCTTTCTCAATCCTTTTTACGCTACATTACTAAGATCCACCCACCAGCAAGAAAATATAAACAAGAATACGTATGTGTTTTCAATTTCAATCCTTAATCTCATTGTTTCGATATGTATTTCAATTTTTTTTTATAATTGAATATGAGTTTTATGTGTTTTTGAATTGTGTGATTAATTGTGTTTATATCATACTTCACCAATCTTGAAACTGGCGAGCACCAATCAATTCTATACTTTCAGAAACCCACTAAAAGATTCGTGTTGAGACGCCCCTACCAAAACACAAGAGTTTATCTCCAACCAGGAGGTCAATCAACACATGTCAACATCAAATAAAGCTTCTATAGTCCCACATCAATCGCAGAAGAAAGCGAGCGACTCTTCTCAACTATGAAAGGAGACTATTCTCCTACAATTAATCAATTTTGCCATTATTGTACTTATGGCTCGTTTATTAATCTGTAATCAGATTAAGATGAATTGAATTAAGTAAGAATTATAATGAGTTGGAATCAGAATCAGATTCTGTTTAAGTTGTTTACTAAAACTGTTTGGAATCGGAGTAGAAGATGAGATCTTCTGCACCCATTTTTGCCTGTGATCTCTCTGTGCCTTTGTTAATTGGCTGAGAATTTGGTTTATTTTTTATTATTTTAATTATTGTCAAGTTAACATTAATTATGTTTAGTTCAATTAACAAAGACACAGGATGCCACAGATCTCATCTCGTTCTATATAAGTTGTTTACTAATTCACTTGAATCCGAATTAAAACTAGCTTGATTACTAAATTGCCCGTAGCACAAAATAATTTGTATACTAATTAATAAAATTAAATTTTTTATAATAGAATTTATATAAATAAAAACAATTAAAGTGGATTTCCTTTTATTAAAAAATGATTTTCATTTGCTTCCACCACCCCGTCTCGATCTTCCCCTCGCCTGCCTCCCTTTCCATCCTGAAGATTTTTTTTTACTAGCCACACAGCCCTCCCACATCCCCCCCAATTTCCTTGACGTCTCTGTATTCCTCAATCAACTTACCTTATCGCCAGCGCCCCAAAGCTCGGCAAGTCATGGTCCAGCGCGGAGCAGTCTCATCGCCGAACGTTGTCTTGACCCCGGTCCATTACGTCGAGTAAGAGTGCAGGCGGCCGGATTCTCCGTTGAAAATTCAGAAGACGTTCAGAGGTTTCTTGGTAAAGAGGGGCGCCAAAAGCCGTTCGAAAGGTTCAGGCGTCCAGAAGGCGTTCGAAGCTAGAGGCGTTGAGGGTGAACGAGAAAATGGAAAGGTATTTTGGGAAGAATTCCAAATGGAGCCTTCCCCCGAAATTCAAATACTAGCTCTATCTCGGTAATCTAATTTCAGATAATTTTGGAATTCGATTCCGGATATTGGGTGGATCCACCCATTTCCTGATTCCCTAAATGTTGGTAAACGCCTAAATATTTGGGAAAGCCTGCAATTTCGTTTCTTCCAATTCCTACCCCATTTGGTCAACACGCCATTAATTCACTACTGATGATTATGTTTGAACCTTTGTAGTATGTAAATTCTACATTATTAATAAGAACTCATCTACTTTTGGGATGTAACCCAACTTAGGATGAACCGCGTATATCTTGTGTTGACTTTCATATCCTTATTTCTTTACATATTACCTTCGCTAGGTGATCGGAACAATCTTAAAAATGTCACAACCTTAACACTAGGGATGGGCAACGGTTATGGCGGGCGGGTAACCGCGGTTATTTATTCATAACCGTTTATTCTCATACCCGCATAACCGTTTACCCGTTGGGTAATTTCTTAAACGGTTATACTCATACCCATAACCGTTTATAAACGGTTAACCATACCCATAACCGCGTACCCATTTAACCGTAACAGTTTAGTACCTGTTTACCCATTTATCATTTTTTAACCCATTTATCCTTTCTTTTTTTACCATTTACTTACCCATAACCGTTTATAAACGGTTAACCATACCCATAACCGCGTACCCATTTAACCGTAACCGTTTAATACCTGTTTACCCATTTATCATTTTTTAACCCATTTATCCTTTCTTTTTTTACCATTTACTTATTTTTTCACCCGTCTACGTGTTTTTTTAACAACTTGAAAATTAAAAAAGAAAAATTTGTCATAATTTTCTTTTTCTAACAATTAAACACCGTTATAGATACATTCATCATACATTTCCACATTTTAATTATTTAAGTCCTTATACCATTCCAATAATTGAAATAATAGTTTACGGACGATATTTTTAACTGTTAACAATGAAGGTAATATAAAATTGGCTAGGTATTCTTGGGTTACGAAAACTGTTAAAAGACAATATTCTTTGGTTATTTAACTGGGAATGTAAAGTATTAACATAATATATATATATAATATATATATATATATATAATGGACCATGAAATCATGCACTATAGTCAATAACATTGATCTAAGTTTTGTCCGATGGGGAATATGGTTTGTGTTGATTTTACATATATAAAATAAATGGGTAAACGGTTATCCGTTTATAACCGCGGTTAATACCCATAACCACCCATTTAAATTTCGCGGGTAAACGGTTATACCCATAACCGTTTATTTATCTAAACTGTTACCCATAACCATAACCGTTTAATTTAAACGGGCGGGTAACCGCGGTTACCCATAACCAATGGGTATTTGCCCATCCCTACTTAACACTTTACATTGTTATAAGTTTATCTGATTTTGTGCCTCGATAATGTGTCATAGAGAGGTGTTTGACTTTAACGGTAACAGACTATCACTACCGTTGGTGAAACTTCCAAGAAAATGAAATCAGATGAAATCTTAACTAATTTTCATGCAAACCCAAGACTTCAACCTCTAATGCCAATGGTTGAGTGATAGTTTGCTTATTTACATTGATAATTATTTTTTTTCTTCTTATGTTGATAATGAAATCATAATGTGACGTTTTCATGATAAATATTGTGGGCAATTGTAATTTGTAAGTTGTAATGATGTTTCCTTTATGAGTGATATTAGTGTCATTTAGTTTTGAAGTGTATTTGTATAATTAAGCTTTAATATTTTGCCCATCCAAGATTAAATTTATGGAACCACCCCTAGGCGTCGAGATGCTGCATGGTTGAATAAGGGGGGCAACGAATACTTGCAGCAGTGAAGAGCATGGGCGTGGAGGTGGAGAATCACTGGTGGTAAGAGATGTAGAACACAATGTAGCTAGAGGAGAGTCGCAAAAACAAAAACAAAAATGTAAAAATTTTAGTCTCAAACCAAACTAAAAAACTTTAGCTACTTGGTGCACTACTCTATTGTACAATTGCGGGACATAAGTAAACTTGTTCTCGAGCACTTGAGACACCAACTCTTTCATGTTCGCCACTAAAAAAGTAAAAATTAAAAGCTAGATATGATGGGGGTATTATTATAATTTCTTAAACGTGATGGTATTTTGTAAAAACTCAAAAAACTCATCCCCGTTGTCTTATTTTCTCACCCACGTTATATTTAAACCCACTATAATAAGTTAAAAAATTAAAATGTTATTTTCTCACCCACTATTATTCCTAAAATAACCCTATATATAATTAGAGATAAATTTCTCTTAAAAAAAGAATATAAACAAATAATATCGTTTCCTTTCCAAAATCTTATGGGTTTTAATTCTTTGCCTTTGGAGTTCACTTCTGTTTCAAAATTAGAATAATTAACTGAAACCAAATGTTCGAAAACAAACCAAGGATGAAGAGATGGAGGTCATCACCATCAAAAGGCTTTGAAACAATGTGTGCCCAGTATGAAGCAAATGGTGTGAGATTTGTGTTTCACCTTCTGATTATTCGAAGGGCAATTAATTATATAAAACTCAACAATACTGTAGAAAGGAAAAGAGAAACGGTTATTAAAGGAAAACTCATTAAAAAACAAATTTACCCTAACCTAATGAAAACGAATTCCAGGAATTCTCATAGGAAAACGTGAAACAAATTGCACCCTAACCTAATGCAAATTAAAATAAAAAGTCACATAGTTATGCTTCAATTGTACGATGTCGACAAATCAAGATGACCCACATAAAATTATCTTTTACCTCTTCAACGAAAACATAATCATCCACTTCGTTCATGGAAACGTCATCTTCTAAGTTCATTCTTTCTGCTTTCTCTGAATGAAAGGAGATGGAAATAATGAGTTAGGGTTTAAGGAAGACAAATTTTTTAAACATAGCGTGAGAGTTATCACACTCAAACTTTTCTTTTTTCTTTTATATATAAAAAAAAAGTAATGCAAAAGGGAATAACTAAGGTCCTTATTAGTCATTTTACAAATGGACAAATTTGTAATTAAAAAATTCATAAAAAGGTGGGTGGGAAGATAAGACACTGGGGTGGGAATAACATCTCTCTAATTTTAATGAGGTGTTAGTGTAATTAACTAAATTGACCCACCAAATGAGACTAATTCTCTCCTCGTTGATAGTTCTTTCTCTCTGACCTGAGAGTGTTTTCTCGCTGTTTGTGAGTCTTTTGATTTTGGGCTTTTCCGGTGGCACCGGCCCTGGCTTCGGCTGGGGTTGGTTGCCGTGCTTTTTCTTTTCTCTTCTCCTTCTCCTCTCCCTGCCTATACTGATATCGCTCCCCAATTTTCTCTCTAGCCTTCCCCGGTTCTTTACTCCTGCAGTGTTGTTCGTGGGCTTTCACGAACTTCCTTCTGTTAATCGGCTCCGCTCACTTGGTTGCCGATTATTCCTACAAAAACTATGTGGCTGTGCTCTGGTGGGTTGGAGGTGGCATCTGTGGAGGCGCTACTGGATGGCGGCTGGGCATCGGCTGAAGGACCTGTTTCCAAGGGGGACGATGGCTGTGGAAGCTTCTGGCAGAAGTTGTTGGTTTCTGCGCCTTGCTGGGCCTTTTTTTCTGTTTTGGTTTTGTTTTAGGCATGTCTTTGGTTGTATCTTTGTTTTGTGTTAGGCCTTTGTTGTAGTTGTGTTTGGTTGGAATATAGTTCTCCTTTGACAAAAAAAAAAAACTAAATTGACCCACCTGATTGATAGTTTGATGTGCATATAATCAAACACAATGAACAAAAGGAAGCTGAGCAATTTCAACTAGAATTTCTTGCTAGGTTTGGTCTGTGGGTTGAAGGCGGGTGTGATGACTGATGACTCGAATAATGAGAGTTGTTTGATGGGGTGGCCGGTGATAAGATCCAAATCTCTAACCCCTTAATCAACCTGCAAGTCACAGAGGATAGAGAGGGAGAGGGAAGGAAGAGAAAGAGAGCAGAGCTCTTGAATTGTTTTTTGGTTTTGTATTTCTGTTTCTAAATTCTGATCTGTTTACAAACCGGAGAACATGTGCTCTTATACAGGAAGTGTGACTCCTGCCAGCTGGCATTTCTAACAAATTCTCCTAATAACCAGTAAAACCCTCAAGTACAACTAATTTGACTCTTTAATTAAAGCATAAACCTCAATCACAAATTGGGTTCATAACAATATTTCCCCCTTGAAAATTAGCCTTGTCCTCAAGGCTTAAAAAAGAAACTGTTTTCCTTCAACGCAATTTCAGCCTTGGTGTTGAAATAACTGCAGTAAGGCCATCATATAAGTTGTTCATGATTGTCTTAATTGTGGCAATTGAAGATTGCAGATCAGCTGATCTACAAGTTGAAGCCTCCTCAATACCATCCACCATCACAAGTGCAACATCAGTAATACGAAGAGCAAATGTGACCCCCCCAGATGAAAAGTCAATGTGCTTGGATGAATCAATGTGATTGATAAGGTACTCATTTTCATTACTCCTTCCCTTCTTTTCCATTAAACACTCTGTATTCAAATGTGCCTCATGATTTGCAGTAAGTACCTTCTTCAGCATCTCACATGCGGTACAAAGGAGAAAGAAAGCCCTTGCATTTCGGAAGACATCAATCTTGTACTTTCCCTTGAATTTTCCTGCAAAACGGTGGAACCATGCTTCATCAAAGCCCCTACCTCTGAAATTGAAGGAATCCACATAAGCGTGCACAACTTTTGGAGGCAATTCTTCAAACAACCACAAGTACTGCCTCACTGCATTCACGGTATTACACTGCTGCGCTGTTTCAGCCATAAATTGTAGCGCCTCTTTTGTCCCAGATTTCCCACGCTCCTTGGAATGCATTCCATGAAATAAGAAAAGTAAGATTGAAGCTGTTGTTGTTCCATTCTCCTGAAAAAAAAAGCTTGACCTCAATCTCTAAATTCGGGGAACTTGTGAGACTGTTGGTAACCATGGAAATGACTTTCTTGAAGTAAGGGATCTGTGCATTCATGGAGGTGATTATGTCTTTTATCCAATCATGGATAGCCTGATCCGTCACAAAGAGTGCAGCCCATGAATAAAAAAGAATACACGCCATCCTTAGTTGAAGTTCCACGGGACTAACAAATTCCATTGGTGCGTTTGCAAAAGAAGTTGTAATTCCAATAGCTCTCATCCTCCTCAGCAACCACCAAAGAATAATGTACCCTCTGTGACCAATTCCCACAGACACTTTCACTTTTACTTTAATTGATTTTGTATCACCAATGGGGTGCCAATCATGGTCATGAATTTGTAACACCAAATGATGCATAAGTTTGTGCAATCCACAAAGCATAGGAGCATTCCAAACAGCATATGAGCAGCTATGGGAATTCCAGTTGTAATTATGTCTCTTAGACATTCCATCAAACAAGAGAATTAAGAGTGAAGCAGTTGGTAGTGCCATCCATCTGACCCCCAAATTCGCCATTCCCGCTGCACCTCCTTGGAGCCTCTTCGAATCTCTGCCAAATGGTGAAGACAAACTAGACACCGAGTGGTAAACTACGGCTGCTGACTTTCCAACCGTTGAAGCTGGCAAATCTCCATTGAGACTTTGAACAACATGTGCTCGCACGTTTTCTGTTTTTGGACATCGGATGAATAAGATCTTTTCATTTGAACTGCTTGATAATGGCTGGAAAATGGCCATGACTAATAACGCACTGATGTGTAACAGTGATAAGCAGAGGAACTGCTTGATAGCATTTAGAAACATCTCATTGTTGGACCGAATTAGACCTCTATCATCCATGACCACCTGCAAGAGCTCCAAGGATAGTACTATACCCCTCAAGAGAATTTGATCATCAGAGTGCTTATCTAAAGAGTATTTCATGGACATCTTACACAACCTTTTAAATGAAAGATACCCATCATCCCTAATCTGACTAGCATAGTCACCTGATTCAACACTATCATTATTAGATTTGTCGCTCAAATCACAGTTTGCATATGTGCCATGGTATTCAGTAATCTTAATCGCAGTGTGAGACACATTAGCTTCTTCTTCAGAAGACACTTCTTTAACCATTGGTGTGCTGTTACTACCGTCCAGTTTAGTGCTAGCTTCTAAATCATGCATATCTAAAGAGGCCACATAAAATACATGTACATTTGCACTCTCTCTCTTAGACAGTCGATCAAACAGTTGCAGTGCACAAAAATTCTTCTTCACAAATTTACCCACAATATACCAATCAACCTATCCATGAATTTCAGTCAATAGAACATCATAAATGCCCACACCAAGATAATACGCCAGAATAAAATGCAAAAGCCAATGCCATTTGGCCTTCCCGAGTGACAAATTGAAAATCAAGGATTCCAATACCTCATGGCGACTTTTTGTGGTCCTCGTATTTGTTTCCTTGGCTGCCAGTTGAGAGAGACCTGCAGATTTAGTGGCTCTTGCAGTTCCGAGATGAACAACCAGACCCTGCACACTGGCTGTAATGGGCATGGCTTTCTTAAGATCTCGTAGTGGAACCGTGGCTGCTATTGGATTGTTCAAGTGTGGCTTGACTGACGAAGCTGCCACTGCGTGCAACAACGGTGACGACGAGAGCAGCGGCGGAACAAAATTGACTTCAATTGTTGATGGAATTTTTGGCAGATTGATGTCTCCTTGACACTGTTCTAAAAATCCCCGCCTAGCGCCGCCTAGGCCCCGCCTAGGCGCTAGGCGGTTGGTCACCGCCCCGATTAATGCCTAGGCGTTTGAAAATTAAGAAAGGGCGCCAAGACCTGCTGAGGCGCCCGCCTAGACCGCCTAGGCACCCGCCTAGCCCGCCCAGACCCGCCTAGGTTGCGACTCACTTAGATAGAAAATAGATAACTTTCATTTTGCATTTTATTTTTTTCAATAAATTGTAAGAGACTTGCTGAATACTTAAATGAATACACATTATATGCATGTTATCCATGTTTTCATTATGTTCCAATACCTTCTAATATATATGTTATTCTATTTTGTAGTTTATAATGACATTATATATATTTTAAGTATAAATAGACACATATTTACACGAAATATAATAGATTTACTTAAATCCGCCTAGTCCGCCTAGGCGCCCGCCTAGTCCCCGCCTAGCCGCCTAGGCGCTAGGCCCTAGCTCGCCGCCCGACTAGCGCCTAGCGTCTTTTAGAACCTTGCTCCTTGAAGACTGGAATGACCGAGATTGTGTGATTCCGCATAATCGGAAAGCATCGGGGCTGGAGTGGAATCGTCCCCAGCGCCGAGAGCCAAATCACTGCGGAACAGAGCAAGTTCACGGCGGATTTCGACGAATACAAGATTCACAGCCTTGTGCATAGCGGTGAGTGCAGAATCCATAGCATCACGTATCGCAGCACGCATCGAAGCTTCAAATGAGTCGATTGCAGCGGAGAGTCGTGCATCCATGGCAGGAAGACGGGTCGGGTGGGCGTGCACAGGAGGGAAACCAAGATTCGAGAAGGATGATACCATTGATAAGATCCAAATCTCTAACCCCTTAATCAACCTGCAAGTCACAGACGATAGAGAGGGAGAGGAAAGGAAGAGAGAGAGAGCAGAGCTCTTGAATTGTTTTTTGGTTTTGTATTTCTGTTTCTAAATTCTGATCTGTTTACAAACCGGAGAGCAGGTGCTCTTATACAGGAAGTGTGACTCCTGCCAACTGTCATTTCTAACAAATTCTCCTAATAACCAGTAAAACCCTCAATTACAACTAATTTGACTCTTTAATTAAAGCATAAACCTCAATCACAAATTGGGTTCATAACAGCCGGTGGCTAGCGTGGTCTCTAGTAGTTGGAAGGGTTGATATGCATAGTTGCAGAGAGAAGCGTTTTTTGGTAAATTGCAGATTGACCTTTAAATGAAGAGCTTTTTTGCAATTATTCAATAGTTGTGGTTATATCAGATTGTTCTTTTGACAGAGGGTCCATTTTTAGCCAAAATCCAAGAATTTTGGTGTGGGGCATATGGGGTTTGGAGATTGAGTTGAGAGAATAAGAAAAGAAAGACTGGGTGTGCGTTCACTGAGAGGGATTTATTAGATAAGGGAAGGATAGACACACGGACACAGGAGCGATGGGTATAGCAACAGTGGCAGCCGCCGCCTCTTCATCCCTGAATTCATCCCTAAGCGCAGCAGCAGATGCGGGACAGCTGAAATCGTTCTCGTTCTCTTTCCCTTCTTGTTGGGCAGTTTCATTTCCACATCACAAACTCACCCCCACCGCTCTCACCCACTGCCCGTGGAGGAGGAAATTAAGTGGAAGGGTTATTTGCGAGGTTGCTGCCGCCGATGTATCTCCATCAACATCATCAGATGAACCCGCCGCCGCCGCCTCCTCCAAAATAGGAGCTAGGGTTAGGGTGAAGGTGCCTCTGAAGGTGTACCACGTGCCCAGAGTTCCGGAGGTGGACATTACTGGCATGGAAGGTGAGCTCAAGCAGTACGTTGGGCTGTGGAAGGGCAAGCGGATTTCGGCCAATCTCCCTTATAAGGTGCAGTTCGTCGTCGATGTTCAAGGCCGTGGCGCAGTTAAGTTCTTCGCCCATCTCAAGGAGGATGAGTTCGAATATCTTTGATCAATTTCGGTTAATTCGATCCATATATATCAATCTCTCTCTCACCTTACACATTATATATCAAATAAAATACAATCATAATTATAATTATAATAGATGTTGGTTCATCTGGCTTCAAATAAACTGCAACTGCACTTGATTGTATGTATTTAATCACATTTACATGGATCAATCTAATATTATTATTTGTCTTGAGCATTGAGCAATATGCAGTAGAGTTTTCTTGTTGGTTAGCCTGCCTAACCTCCTGCTAGATAGAGTCGCATTCGCATTGATGCAGCTTCTGACAAAGGTTTGTTGCGAATGAAATAATACAACAAATAATCTCGAAACAGATTGTTTTGCCTCCTTGTTTGCATAGGCACAGAGACTATTGTTGTTCTTCAATCGTTTGCCTTAGTTTTCTTAATAGAATGAACTAATGATTGCTAAGGTGGAGAACACTCCAGTTAGGTTCAAGCTTTAGGTGGGGAAACAACTTCAATTGGAAAAACAAGTCCAATTAGAAAACCACTAAATCCTATAATTCTACAATTCCTAATAGATCTACAACTTATCATGGGCTGGAAAAACCCAACACCACAGTATCGTCGACTGCAGTGGGAATGATTAGTTCAACCAATGGGCCAAATTATTTTAATTGGTTATTTTTTTTACGTGGAACAAATTTAATATTTATATCAGTAAAAATGTGAGATTCCTAGTTGACACATTATTTAACTGTCAAATTGACGAATTGATTAATAGATGTACAAGACCATAACTAAAACACAAGTTTGTGTACGACATTGCAATCTTGTAAAGATGAGGTATGAGATTGTCATTGCACCCAAACTTGAAGGTGCAAAATATAATACACCCTTAAATAATTGTTAATGCAGCCGAAGTATACAATTTGATGTTCAGATTAACGGAAAAAACAAAAAAGATACAATCTGATGCTGCCATGTTGGGTTAATAGTGAAACGGAGTGGAGCAGTGCTCTCCTCCACTGAGCAGAAATGGATTGGAAGTTCCCAAAACTGTGCAAAAAGGACGTAGAGTGACATGTCGACAAGTAGCCTCTCGTTTTAGCGAATAGTATAGAATTAGCTTGTAGTTAATATCTCCACTTAGCATTAATGTACAACCAGGGACTGCCCGAGTCGGCCAGGCAACACAACACAGGGAGCATTGAACCATCATAGCGGTGTTGCAAGGAGAAGAGGGGTTCATTACTCCAAAATGCACAAACTCCCTCCAAACTGCACTTTCACTATGCACACATTTTCCGTCATGAAACTTCCTGAAGAGCTAAATTCAACTCCTGTGCAGCCTTTGCAATTGATCCTCCTCTTCTATGGGTAAAAATGAATGAACAAAAGGATATTGGCATCTCCGGCATAATTAATTAAAATGAGGAAGAAAAAAAAACAACCCTGATTTAAGTAAACTAAAGGAAAAAAGGCACCTGGTTAGAGCCGGCAAACAGCATTTGACCTTTTCAAGCTCCATAAAACAGATGTTGCAACGCTCCAGCCTAGGGTAACCATTTCAAAATACATAGCCACCTCAAATCTGATCATGCTTAAATCTAAGATATAAGGTAAAGAAAAATGTATATCAGAACAATAAAAAACATACCTTTTCTCGGCTTCAATATCAACGCCAACAGATGATGACGCAGATATTGCTGAATAGATCACAGAACCAAACACTCTAACCAGCTTGAGCAGCATTTCCAAAGAAATGCCTAAATGCCTGAATAAAGAGGCCCGTCAAATAATGAGTATCGAAATTGCAGATGAAAGATCCCAATCACAAAACCTAGTAAGGACGCTGCTATTTTATTTGCTAATCAGGAATGTTATTATTGCCTATCAAATTTTGCTTGACTACTAAAAGGGGTGTGTCATTCTACCACAAAGCAACCGGACCCAGGGTCATAAAATATACTTCACCCAGGTAACATCCATCCTTCACCGGAAAATTGCTATTGGAGGCCACTCTTTCACAGCCACCAACACCCTAACCCACCTTTTTTCTTTTTTGATTTCCTAACAATTGTTCTCGTTAGTGAAATTTTATGGGCAACAGATGGCATGTCACACATTTCATTCATATCCAACCTGTGAATATGGTGCCCATAGTGCACCAGAAATCCACGTTGTTCCATATTAAGGAAAAACAAAGATAATGTGGTGGCAAAGCATCACTCCTAAAAGAAATGATTGAAAATACATCACTTCAAAAGCACAAAGCATATTAAGTTAAAAGAAATATGAGACTGGTTTCCCATAGAGAACTTGCAACAGCTTTTCCAATTTCAAACCCAAAAGTGCAGCATGCTCAGGAATCCACAGCAAATTATAACTAAACAAATAAATGGATGATACTTCTGTGTATGCATAGCGTTGAGAAAATATTGGGGGAGCAGAGGACATCTATGATATAGTGAGCCTCCTTATGCGATAACAATAGAAAAAGACAACAGGCAAATTTTATTCTTTTAAGATGGCTCAGATTATATGAACAGTTACTTTCTAGGACAAAAACTCAAAATGAATATACAAATAAGTAAAGTGTCTAGAAGCTGTTTGATGTCATTAAGATTCTAGAAGGCCCACGACCTGAATCCATGACAAAGACCCCAAATAATAAAAAAGAGAAAGAAGGAAGATACTGCTAAAACTTCTTACCTATCCATGTTACTTTCTAGAAGGCCAGTGAGGAGTGGCAGAAGGCAAGTGCATATATCCAGTGTGACAATATCAATTTTTTCTGTCATAATGCTGACTACATCCGCAATGACCTGGATTAAAAGCAAAAACATTACACATAAACTGTAGTTCTATAAAATAACTAAAAGGGCTGATTGCTCCACGTTCAATAGTATCTAGAAACTGAGGGCTCAAGAAAAACTAAATTAAGACAGTACCGCAGGATATACTTACAGCATGATCAGCCATCTTCTCCATTGCACCAAGGACCCCCTTAACATCATTCCTTTCCCAATATCTATAGACTACCTGCAAAGACCAACAACATTCATCAATTTATTGGCTGATAGTTAAAAGTATTCTGCCCGAAAATTGTCTTATTATTGTAACTGAGCAACGATTGGTAGTTCCTCATTGCAGGTTTGCAGCTCAGCTGTTCTTATATAACTTCCTACTTGGAACCATGATTTTGAAACCTATCCCAAACCCTGGGCCCCTATCTATCCCCAACCTTATCTGCCATTCCAAACACTGCTAGCACAAAAAAAATTAAAAAAAATAAAAACACTGATATAACTGCTATGAAAAAAAACATTAAAAAAATCTTGCATTTTTGTGGCTACTAAGATGCAGACAGAAAAAGAAAAAAAAAAGCTCAAGAAATTCTATAGAAGACAAATGGGATGCAATGAATTATTGAAAGATAGTCGACCTAAGCATTATTGGCAACCCCAATTAACAAGCATTGAGCTCCCATCAACTTAACGATGCCCAAAATTCATGTAAAGGAAGAAAAGATGCACATAGAACACAATAGCACCACATAAAAACTTAAAAATAGTCCAAAAACCAATAAATATAACCTGTAATTTGGCAACACGAGATTGCATGGAGCCAACAAATTGATCGTGTTTTTCCAGGAGATCTGCAATGGCATCCTCATCACTAGCAGACACTGTTGCTTTTTCAGTAGATGTAGGATAACCTCGCTGCTTAAACTTCAAACCAAAAGAAGATGGTATAGGTTACAATTTTTGCCCACCAAAATGAAACACCATCCAGTAGTTAACATGAGAAAATAATAAATCTTATACAGTTCCATGGTCTCTACTACAGTGATCTATCCATGGTTCCAGTCAATCCTCATATCATGACATTATGGGGAAAGAAAAGTACATTTGAGAATTGGGCACAATTTGCAATTAAGTTTAACTCATGGTTAAAAACTTGAATGTCATTCTTTTAAAAAATTAGAGTATTCCCATGCCATTTTCTTAAGTACAATTTGTGATGCGTATCAAGAAAGAAATATGACACAAAAAGGCAGAACAAAGATGTGGCCATACCGCATTTAAAGGGATAATATTTGGTGCAGACGCTGTTCCCAGGGTGCCATTGGAAGTAGGTCCTTCGTAGTTAGAATATCTATCTCTTTTCTCCCAATTTACAGCAATTGAGCGCAATCTCCCTAGATATACCATATAGAGCTTGGGTCATACTTCACTAGACTAGTCATATAAATGACACACAAGCAAAAAACCTATACCTCCTCTTTGACCTTCAGCAGAAAATGCTTCTCTGCTCACCTTGTGCCCTGGAGCCTCATCTTAATAACAAAAAAAGAAACAAAGGTGAAAAACGAAATAGCAGCTTAAGGTTTGACAATATGACACTCAGTCTCAAAGGTATACAAAAGATATACAAACCCACATGTAAAAGGCCATCAATCATTAAAGAAAACATTACAGATAATATAGAATATAATACTATACAATAGAGAGACCAAATTAAAACACATGGCAAATGACGGCAACGAATATGCAAAACATACAAATGTTCTTATAACAGCCATTAGAAATGCGCATCCAGAAGGATCCATTTTCATAGTAAGGAATTTTCCCATTCCCTTGGTTGGCAATACCATCCTGAGAGGGTTAATTTCTTACTATGGTTTTCATGATCACATGTCCATCCGGTTTGCTTTCACACTAGTGAGAAGGCCTTTCTTTGGGTGACTATCTGATAAATACCTATGTGGAATAATGATTACCAATGATTTAAGGAAATGAGAAGGCTTGTGGTTCTACTGTATGCTTGGTTCATTCAACCAGCCTTGTACAACCTTTGCAACTGATTATGAAAACTGTTTATTTCCAAAATAAACCTATACGGCTATAACATTACTTTGGTACAACAAAGCGATTATTTAAGTAGGGGGTCAGGCAGAGGGGAGGGCGACCTCCCCAACTCACACACACACACGAAGGCTTGAGCAGCTGATATTATAAATCTAACATTTAAAATATTCTGCCAATAAAGATATTTAAAATATCAATATAATCTCAAGTGTTAACAAATCCAAGGCTTGTGTAGCAGACACTAGAAAATCCATCAGACTTACAATATTATGGCTCATATATAGACACGTCATTGATGTATAAACATCTTCAAAACCATAAGTAAACTGAGATAAGATATATAACAAAATTGACAACCACCCCAAGAATCAAGATCCAAAATTAGACTAAATGGCAATATATTGAATGTATTGGATGAGTGGAAAGCGTTCTACTAAAGATTAGATACATACAACTTTCATGCTGGTAACTTGCAGTTGGCTCCATCATTGAACTAGTTTCATGCTTCCCAGGCCTAAAATATATATCATCCTTTGTGTTATTTTCAGCATGTATTCCCTGAGTTGAACTTAAAACTGTTGAGACGCCATTCTTATCTGCAGCACTGCTTAATTCAATAGCCTTAGAAGCAGGGGATTCAGACACTGAAGAGACAGCTGGCTTATCCACTTCTTCTCTGCTATTGGACAACTTCCGGAAATCAGTTGCCTTTGATGGCAAAGAAAATGCCAGTGGTCTTCCAGCAACGCCAACCTCTTTTCTAGACTCAGCTGACAGCTCTGACCTCATACTAGTTCTTGGCACAATTACAGGTACGACATCAGACTTATTAAAAGTTGGAATATTAGCTGTTGAATGGGTCTTAGTAGAACTCCTCTTCAGGGTTGATGCATTAGGAACTGCCACTGAACTAGCCACTATAGTTTTTGGACTGGAATTCATATTGATCCTTTGAGGAGTACCAGGAACACTTCCTGTGGCTTCATTCAGAGGATAATCACGCATTAAACAGTCAACATCAGAATGAAGTAATAACATAAAGAAATGTGAAAAAGCTAAGATAAGATCTGTGATAAAACAAATCTGAGAATCCCAGCAACACAGCAAAAATTAAAATTAAAAAAAAAGGCTAATAATTTGCCTACATGCAATAATTTTTGGCTCCTTAACGAGATCTGAATTCTGAGAAACTGATAACCTTCCAAGAGATTTTGTTTCCTTCACTAAAGAATCTGAATTTTGAGAAACAGATAACCGGCCCAAACTAGATTTAGCAGCGTTCTCATTGAGCACAGAGAGATTCCCACCAGACAATGATTTAGATTCTGAGTGCCCACTCAATCTGCTGGCATTACCAATTGCATACGGTTCAATGCGCTATACCAAGCAACAGATAAGTTTTAAATCAATAGTTAATACCACCAGGGCTAGAAACCAAGAAAACACTCCCAAGAAGAAAGATAAACTGAATAATACCGAGATGTCTACAACCCACACTCCAACACAACTTTGATTGTAAGAGCATCCAAGAAGCTTTCCCTCATGAACATTAAGATCTGACAATCGAGACCATCCCACCTCCACAGCATCATGGCACCTTATTGGCTCCCACGAGAAAACCTACACAGTAAAACTATTAAATATGCATATCTGATAATCCTGATTATTATGAAGGATTATATGAGCTTGCCTTTAAACTTTCATGCAATCCACAGAGTAGGGCTCTCCCATCAGGGCTAAAAGTCAAAGAACGCACTCCAGTTGTCTGTTAGAAACTAGAAATTAGATAGATAATCTCCTTAATAGAAAGAAAATCATGATAGTTTCTTGGCAATATTATGGACCAATACTTTTACAAATTAAGAGCCAAGAGAAGTATTCAAGAGGTATAGAGCACCTCAGGTCCAGCAGAGCCAATTAGCTCAAAGGTTTCAAGGTCCCAAAATTTGACAGTCCTATCCGCTGAACCTGAAAGGAGGTGAGGAGGGGATAAAGAAAGCAATATATGTGAAATACTATGCAAGAACAGGTGCAGTGTAAATGAATGCAGATTACCAGAGTTTACCGTTTATATGGTGGAATAAAAGCAGAAGTAATAAGCACTCTTGGAAGCAGCATGTTATACACTTTATTGATATTCGAAACATCCACACAATTTTGAAATACCACTATTATTGTTACTTTCCGTCACCAAAATTTACAGCTGGTAAAGAGCCACTCTAAGAAATGAAACAGCTACTGTAGACAGATAGACTCGTCAAGTTCCCACTAAAAAAGGATACACACATGAAAACTCACTAGTCATTCATTGGTTATTTGGGGAATCTCAAAGACGTAAAGGTCAGAACATGGTAGAATATGTATCCACATGACTTTTCTAATTGAAATCAAGTGCCTCCAGCTTTATAGAACATGTAAAGCCCTGATATGGAAATTTTGGACATTCAAATCTATGTTTGGAAAGGGACAATGTGTCATGAATAGGAAAACCTCAACTATGTTCTTTTACCAAAATATTAACACTAATAGGTGAAAACTAGTTGAGAACGAAGATAAGGGATGCAGAAGCCAAGTTCAAAATTCAATAAACTAGAGTCCCTCTAGCTGCTTATGTAATAATGCAGTTTACACATGTAGTCGGCAGGTTAAGTATCTTAAAGTCTCTCTATACATAATTAATGTGTTTAAGTGTCGCAAATTAGTCGCTAGAATTTGTAAGCATATTAATGTGGATCTTTCCAGACTCATGTCCCACCCAATTAGCCTATAAAGGGGACTACTTTGTTAAGCTTTTACTGTCAGAGTTAGTAAAAGAATTTTTCTAATTTATCTATTGGAGTGATTCCAATACACGTTTGGCGTGATGCCAAGGCCAGAGTGATTCTAGAAATCTTCTTATATCCATATGGCTGATTTTTCCAACATCAATGAGATTCAAAACCTAGATATATCCAGATATTCCATCTTAAGTCACAGAGTTGATGTCTCGTAAAGATATACATATTCCAACTTACATCTAGATACTTTAAAGATTTTCCTTCCCCATTAAACAACACAAAGCACCAGACACCAGGATATCTAATGGTCAAACTGATCCAGTTAAGAACCAGATAATAGGAAAACCAATTTCAATAAGATATGAAAACAGTGGATAAAACTACTATCTATAGCAAAGGAAGAAGCAGCCTACAATGAAGCAATGGCCTATCTTGAGCTGTAGGATGACAAAATGGCACCTCAATATATAAACAATAATCCGATACCTCGTGGGACTATCAGAATACACCAAGGACATTGACACCCATTTTCATTTGACCGAGGAAACAATGCACTGTAATATACAGCTAATAACACCAGCTCAACTCATGACTGATGAGTACAAAAGAAGATACTAACCTGTTGCTAGCAGAAACTCATGGGGATGAAAGTCTATGCACTGAACCTGGCCCTCATGACACTTGAAGTCATGCAGCAGCTTTCCAGCGGTCAGGTCCCACAACTGTGAAATATTAGATTTGAGTTTATTTGTTGTCTGAAAATAAACATCAAATGGCATAATTTGTCTAAAGATTACATGTATCAACATCCATAATAATGGCCAAAGAAAATATAATTAATTATTTTGTAAAAGGAAAGAAATGGTAACCTTCACAGTGTTGTCCTCTCCACCAGAAACAACCCAGCGGCCATCTGGGGTAAATCTGATAGCATTGACCCCTCGAGTATGGCCTTTGTATGTGTGAATACACCCCTTCTTCCTGATATCCCATATTTTGAGATTTGTATCTAAGGAGCCAGATGCAAAGAACTCCCCAAAAGGATGAAAGTCCACAGATATACAATTGGATCTGTGACCGGTAAGTGTGCGAACAACTACACAAAAAATCACACAACAAAACCAAAAAAAGATATATAAGACAAATTGACAGCATAAAATAGATATCTAAAAAAGCTCCCAGTGCAGTTTCGTTAGGGGGCAGTCTCTTGTTTGGCAGAATTTAATGGAAGATATTGCAGAAAAAATAAATAATAATAAACCGCATACTCTTTGCCTCCTCTAAATCCCAAAGCTTAATTGTACCACTTGCAGCTCCTGCAGCTACTAAGACCTCTGAAGAATCAAAGCTTACTGAATCAATTCCACTGGTGTGTCCAGACAAACTCTGGGCATGAAGGCACGTCGAGAAGATTAGATTCAATGAAATAACAAAACATGTTCCAAGTCGATAACTACACAATTTCTCTGGAAAATTTGCAGCAGCATCAATATTAACCTCACAAGGAGAGAGGGAGCGCGTAGGTTACCAGTAAGGCATTGGGTTTCCCAATGGCCCAGAGATTGACCTTGTGATCTTCTCCGCCGGTGACAAGAACTCTAGAAGATTTTCTGCCAATCTTGAGGCAATTCACAGCTGCAGAATGTGCTACAAATTCCTCTGAGGCACAACCCAGGTTAAGGCTAAAAATACGGGAGATATTATTCTGAATCTGATACCCATACATACAAACATACACACACACACAGAGAAAAGTGAGTTTAAAGAAAAAAAGAAAACCATAGATTGTGTGTGTGCAATCTGCCAATGACGGAAGGAAACTGTAGGGCATAATGAAATAAATAAACCAAGAAGAGGATACGTAGCTTGTAAGCGCGTTTAGTAGTCATGGGGGAAGAAGAAGAAAAGAGAAACCCTAGCCGCCCTAGGTAAATATAGCAGCAGCTCTGACCACACCAGTCCGAAGCAGTCCACACACTGAAATCAAATCTCAAATCTCAATGTCAAAGTGCTGCTGAATATGATGAGAACAGTGATGATTGTGGTTCCATTCCGGATCTCGAAGAATGCACTCTGTTCCGTTCCGTAACGTCAAAATTGAAAATTCAAATACAGAACAAATTTAGGGATAAAAGAGATTAGATCGGGAGATGAGAGCGATAGGAAAGATGAAGAAAAGAATACAGAGGTACATTACATAACTGAAAGGAAAGAATGAAGATTGGATTGGGTTGGAGGTTTCTTTCGTTTGTCGCTGCTGCTGCTTCTTCTTCACTCTCAAAGTTGTCACAAAATCTAAAAAATTACATTTCTTGTCAAAATTGAAATTGTAAATTGAAAATGTACCAGAGAGACGAAAGAAAGGGGTACCGTGGAGTAGAGAGTTGTAATTAGTAATTAGAGTGTGGAGTATTCTTAAAAGGTAATTAAAGCTGGAGGTACAAGTTTACTCTTACCACCGGCGACAGCGACTCAGCGAGTATTCCTCTGCTTCCAACTCCAATTTCATTAATTCATTCATTCCCCAGACCAGAATAGATTGTTCAAATAAAAAGGCTACGGCGGGGCCAGTGGCCGCGGTAGCGGCAATGCCAGTGCACGCAGACGCACGCGAGGATGAGCCGCTTTTCTTTCACGACTTGGGTATGTACAACACTAAACACAGTGGGAGAATTAGTTGGTTTTCAACTTAAAATCTCTCACTGATTTGTTGTATTTTTCTCTTTCGTTTAGTTTAATGTTACTGTTTGATACAATATTTTTTTCTCATTAATCATTGTACTTCTTTCGCCTGACATAACAGTATATTTTATTATACTCGAATTGTTTATTCTTTTTATTATTATATGAGATGTGTTTAGAGAAATTCATTGAAAACCGTTTAGTTATTTATATGTGTTAAACAAATCAATAGTTATGATAAGTAATAGTATTTTTATTATTACTCATCAATTTATTGTAAGGAACTTTAACGAAAAGTTCTCTGTACTGTTTACTTTAACGAAAAATCACATTTTTACACTAAAAAGTCAATACTAATATTATTCATTTTACCCTTTATTTTGTCATTTTCGTTAAAACTCAAAAAATTTAAGCTTTTTTCATTAGCTTTCATTTTATTGTATACATATGGACAACTAAATAGTCTTTAAATTAGATAAATTTTACTAAAGATCTAAACTCTAAAGTGTTCAAGAAGATGATGAGTGGGTGAGCAGATAATGAATGGGTGAGTAAAAGTACCATCGTCCCTGCTGTTTCTCCTTCCTTCCCAAATCAAAAATGAATGGACCGGCCACCCATCGCTCACCTTCCTCAACTCTCTACCTTTTATCGTTTCCTTTTTTTTCTTTTCTTTTTGGGACGAATTCTCGTTTCCTTTTTCTTCTTTTTGATTTGGGTTTTCAATATGTTTTTCATTTTTTGTATCGACTAATTCTCATACATTTTGTGTATGTGTATATATATCTCGTGGGAGTCACTCTAAACATGATCACATAGTGTTAGAAAATTCAATTAGAGATGTTATATATTGAGCTCGGACCAAAGATACAATACAAATAAAAATAGTTACTGAAAAGCTAAATTTTAAAACTCCATGTTTGTAGTTGTTGGATCAAATTTCAATGGTCCGGATGCACTGCTCAGTGGGCTCAAATCCCTTGAATTTGGAGAGGATCTAGTTCCATCAAAAAGCAACAAAAGAAAGAGTGCTAGAAGGTGATAGATAATTGAGTCCTCGTTGTATGATTGTACCAAATAGTAATATGCATTATTCATCCACCAATTTTACTTGCGTCCAAAGCAAACACAACAAAATAGAAGTGTTCACATAAAAAAGGGGGTAAATTACACAAAATTACCTCAACTATTGGTCTCACGATACTTTCATACCTCATCTTTTTAAAATGACAATGTCATACCTCATCTTACGAGTTTGTGTCAATGTCATACCTCCGTTAGTTTTTCTGTTAATTTCTCTGTTAAGTGCTAACGTGGCTACATACGGGCCCCAATCACTAATCCAACTGGATTAAAAAATTATTGAATATATTTCTCTCTCCCCCCTCTCTCGCCTCTCTCTTCTCTGCATCCCCAAAACCCCTTCCCACCCGTCCCCCCAACCTTCATCCACCACCATCTATCTCTCTCTCTTCATCCACCACTCTCGCCTCTCTCTCTTCTCTCTCCTATCAGCATCCCCAAAACCCATTTCCCACCCGAGCCCCCCTTCCAACCTTCCTCCATCACCCCCTCTCTTTCCTCTCTCTCTCTCTCTCTCGCCTCTATATCTTCTTTCTTTATGGGTAAGTATGGGGGATCCACCCCCTAACCCACCCCCCAACCCACCCGAAGTCTACTTCCTCCCCACTTCTTTCTCTCGCCATGCCCATAACCCCCCAAACCCACCTGGATTTTTGCATCCCAAAACCCACTCCAAATCGGACACACCCCTTCTCCCCACCCGTCGATCCTCCGTGCCGGGCCCCACCGAATCAGGCCCTGCATCCTCGTCGCCTCGTCGATCTTGTCCCAGGCCCGACGGACCCACTGCAAACAAAAACAAAATCTGGGTTTTTTTGGTCCAAATTTTTTTTAAATAAAAAGTTGAAGAATGGACGAAGGAAGAAGGTGAAGAATGGAGGTGAAGAATGGATGAAGGTTATGGTGAAGAGTGAAGGTGAAGGTGAGAGAGATTGGATGTGAGAGAGAGAGAGATGGAACGCAGGGGAGAAAGGGAGAGATGGGTTCGGATCAAGAAGAAAAATGAGAGAAGGGGAGATAATTATTGGGGGTGGGTCCCACATGTTTTAAAATAAATTTTTTTTTTAGAAAGTAAAATAAAAATATTAAAATAATTTATTTTTAATTTATTAATATTTTAATCCGCTTGGCTAATAAGTGGGTCTCGTCTCTAGCCACGTCAGCACTTAATTGAGAAATTAACAGAAAAACTGACGGAGGTCTGACATTGTCACAAATTTGTAAGATGAGGTATGACATTGTCACTTTTAAAAAATTAGATATGAAAGTGTCGTGAGAACAATAGTTGAGGTAGTTTTGTGTAATTTACCCAAAAAAAAAAAAACAAAATAGAAGTTCATACTACTAAAAAAATGTATAAACAAAATACTCCCCGCCCCAACTTCCCTTAACTGTAGATCGTAGCTGGCTAGTAAATTCAGGGGAGGATGGCGTTGAAAACATATTATGAACTTGTCAACCCCAAGCCCTCCAAACACCACAACTTTTATAAACATCCACAAGCGAATGATTATGGGTTTCAGATCTTGAAGTACTTGTATCCATACTCTGTGTTGGTCATCCCCTCTTCCCAATCACCCATGTTACGGCCACCAAAAACTATCTGTTGAATGCCCAGATATCTGCCACCAAGAAAGCAAGGAAACAATGCCAATGTAGTCAATCTCCGTCCAGACTCAATAACTCTCTCGTTAGTTTTACTTTAGATTATTCAAACTTACTCTGTACTCAAGACTGTCAAGCAGTTGAGGAGTACATCCACAGCAAAATAGTCAGCTGTACCAAGGTCTACCCTGTTGTACATGTACGTATAAGATTTTTCAAGTTTTGAATCTCATGTGGAAAAAAAGTGCGAAGAACTGCAAACTAAAAATTCAGCTAAGTTCTGCAACGCATACCAAACACGACCCCAGTTATCCTGAAACTCAACGTCGCTGATATCATGAAATGAAGATGGCATCACTTTGAAACCCTTATCCACATCATAAAGGGGATTGTACTCCATAGAAGAATTTGCCAGCTGCCATCAGTAGTTCAGTACCATACTATATTAGCATATTTCAATCTTTTTACACATAACAACAACTATTACTAAAGGGATTGATTAAGCTCAATAACAATGTGAAGATGCATAAACATTCAGCGTATGTTTTATAAAAGAAAAGGATTGCCTCTTGCATTAGGAAATTTAACTCTAGAGTCCAAACATTGTCTCGCATATTGAATTGAATAATTGCACCATACCTTCATATCTTGAATACACTTGAGGTTATTGACTTTCTAAGAGATTCTTTGTATACGACAATTACCCAATCACTGCCCGTATGTATTTGAGATCACCAATTCGGCAAAATTACTCAGGACTAACTATATAGCATTTTGAAAATGGAGTAAAGCTGTAAGAATGTAAGGCTGCAGAGATATATAACAATGGAATTAGCCAACCTGCAGATTATTAGAATTAAAGGCACCCAAGCGTCCCATGACATACCATGATTGAATAACCTGCACAAATATCACAATAAACCTGCAGATTAGTAGAAATAATGGAAGAGCGTTTAATGTTGGATGTTGAAAACACAGAAAGGAAGCAGGTGGACGGACATACACTGCCGAAGAGATCGACATCGCGATCAGATGGGGATCCATAGAATTCAAACCATATGTGGGAATCAAGAGGATTGAAGCTGTCAGGTATAAAACATAATTACTGATTAAAGTAAATAAAAGTGTAAACAAGATATAAGATAGTGAGAAGAAAGTTCACTCACTCTCTGAAAGTGACTTTGAAGGCAAGGACAGAACCGGTTTTGGATTTGGTGAAGTCCCTGCCCTTCTGGCGGACTCTTTCTTCGACCCTTTTCCTCATGAGCTCAGGGTTCCCAATGCTGTCTCCAAGAACCGCTCGCAGCTCACCATCGTCCTTGCAGGCGTCTTCCAACACTTTGGCCCAGGCAGGATACTTGTGAAGGCGGTCGTACTCGCGCTTCCTCTTCTCTTCACGAATTTTAACAAGTCTGCGTCCTCTGGCGGTGGTACCTGACCCTTTGGCAGCCTCAGCCTGGCATACTACTAGTGATAGGAGCCGAGGTGGTGGAGGTGGATGAGGTCGACAGTTGGATTCTTCGTTTCTTCTTCCTCTTCCTCGTGTATTGTTGTAATTAATATTCTGTAGTGAGATAAAGCCTGAACCCTCCAGCTTGGCTCCTCCTGTGACTATGGCCGCCATCATTTCTCAATCCTCAACTCACCTCATCCCTATTCCCTTCTAAATTCCATCATTTCTTTTCTTTGTCATTTATCTCCCGCAGCCGCAATGAGAGGTTATTCCAACTGCAAAGCCCATCATCCATTTACCAAAGCCCAAAACTTCAATATCTTAAGGCCCACCTCAGAATCTATTTGTGCCGAGTTGAACTTTGGTGCAATGGGGGCGTATGTGCCTTTGACCAACTAGTCCAATTGATATCTACTTTATTTTGATATTGAAATCAAAATTCTTTGCCAAGTATAGCTTAATTAACTAGTCACTCAGTAATATGGTATGATGATATTCTTTTTCATTTAGAAGTGAGAGATTTTAGGTTTGAATCTCCTGAATGGCATATTCGATACCAAATTAGGCTACACATTATGTGACTTAGCCGAACTCTCTTTCTCCTTAGTGTAAAAATATCGATATACTCAAAAAAAAAAAAACTTTATTAAGTAATTTATGATGCGAAAGGACTGTTATCTTGGAACTACTACTTGGTGTTTTGAATGAATGGAGAGGGAGTTGGGACGTTTCTCTCTTGTGATAAATTGAAGAGAGTTTGGTTTCTCTTGGAATAGGCAAGGCAACATCACATTGGGTTTTAGTTATAGCGGCTTCAACTTCAAATTTATTATTATCAAATTCAAATTTGCTGCAATCTGCATGATATTTATTTGTTCTATTTTTGTAGTATTAATTGTGAGGTTAGATGTTGTACCGAATCAGTAATGCAGATGCTGAATCTTTTTCCTAAAGCAACAGTCATGTTAACTGCTAAGCTAACATGGAGGAAGGTCATACACACACCACCATTGAAACAGATGACATTTCACAAGTTTCACTCATTCCCTGGAGGAGAGGCCCTTCCACCACAAAACACAAGCACACACGCGCTCGCGCGTGCACACACATAAATCAGCGGAGAAGAGGAACAAATTTGCTTCCTCCAGATTGTTATCGATTGGAAATCAAGTTTTGGCAAATGCTAAATAGGAAATCAAGTTTTGGATGAAGAAAAAGAGGAGGATCCGAGTGTTACATCTCAGTCTCGACTCCGTCATAGTATTGTCCGCTTTGGGTTTACCATTCCCTCACGGTTTTATTTCTACAAACTCACACGAGAACTTCGCAGTGGATCACCCATCGTAGGAATATTCTTGCCCAAACTCACTTAACTTCAGAGTTCTAATGGAATTCGAAGCCAATGAGTTCCCAAAAGGCCTCGTGCTATAGGGAGGGGAGCATGTACATAAAAGGCACATCACCCCTTCTCCGTTGGTCGATGTGGGATCTCACAATCCATCCCATTTTAGGGGAACCCGGCATCCTCACCTGCACATCCGTACCTAACGATAGAGTGGTTCTGATACCAAATTGTCATATCCCAGACTCAACTCCGTCATAGCATGATATTGTCCGCTTTGGGCTTACCATTCCCTCACGGTTTTGTTTTTGGGTTTCGGCACGAGAACTTCTCAATGGGTCACCCATCCTAGGACTGCTCTTTATTATTATTTTTCTGGACTTTACCTTTTTCCTCTTCATCATCACTATCAACCGGAGCATTCTCGGAGTCATTAACCCTAAGTAGAACCTCGAACAATTCTTGATATGTAGAATAGGGAGTCGAAGTCGCCATAGAACGCAACCGCTTGCGAGTCTCCTTCTTAAAACGTCGGAGCATCTCAGCAGGATTTGCAGCAATCTCTGGACAATATCGGGATAAATCAGTAAACTTTTTGTGATACTCAGTGGCTGACATTTTCCCTGCTTCAATTATGAGAATTCATCATTCTTATGATCCAAATACTCCGGTGGTATAAATTTAGCCTGAAACCGCTGCTTGAAGACCTCCCAAATTATAGCATCTTGAGCTGGCAACGGGAATGATTCCCGAGTCCACTAGGATGCAGCCTCCAAATGTAAAAACCAAGTGGTTGTCTCAACCCACATTTCTTCTGGGAGAGTTCCCTGACGTTGCATAACTCTGAAAGTTTTCTCAATATATCTTCCAGCGTCTGAATAGTCCTCTCCAATCAGCTTCGCCATCCGCTGTCGCCGGTTTCTGGAAAATATCGTCGGATTCTCTTAAAAGTCCAAAATCAAACGAAAAACGGCCCGAAAATCCCTCAAAAGTTCCGACCAAAACTAAAACTCCTCGACTTATGATTGTCATCCTTGTGCAGGGGCCATGCTAATCTTCTCTATATTGTTCCAATTTTATCAGATGTCCCCGAAAATTTGGTATCATAGCCACTCTGCCATTTGGTGCGGATGTACTGGCGAGGACGCCGGGTTCCCCTTAAGTGAGGTTGATTGTGAGATCCCACATCGACCAATAGAGAGGGGGTGATGTGCCTTATATGTACATGTTCCCCTCTCTATAGCAGAGGCTTTTTGGGAACTCACTGGCTTCGGATTCCATCGAAACTCCGAAGTTAAGCGAGTTTGGGCGAGAGCATTTCTAGGATGGATGACCTACTATGAAGTTCTCATGTGAGTTCCCAGAAACAAAACCATGAGGGAATGGTAAGCCCAAAACGGACAATATCGTGCTACGGCGGAGTCGAGACTGGGATGTGACAATTGTAACATCCCACATCGACCAACGGAGAGGGGGTGATGTGCATTATATGTACATGCCCACCTCCATATAACACGAGGCCTTTTCGGAACTCACTGGCTTCGGATTCTATCGGAACACCGAAGTTAAGCGAGTTTGGGCGAGAGCATTCCTAGGATGGGTGACCCCACTAAGAAGTTCTCTTGTGAGTTCCCATAAACAAAACTGTGAGGGAATGGTAAGCACAAAACAGACAATATCGTGCTACGGCGAAGTCGAGACTGGGATGTGACACCGAGCCTACAAACAAAATCATAAAAAGCAAACTTAAACACAAAACCCATCTACAAATCCTAAACCACAAAAAAAAAAAAAAAAAAATTAAAACACCGAAAAACTAACCAGTAAACACTAACTTTTTTGGGTAAAAAATTGAATCGATTCGAAAGAAAAATAAAAAAAAGTTCTAGTTGCAGAGTGCTTTTTCCGGCAAGAGAACACTATTGTTGATAATTTGTGAGAGAGACAACAAGGTTGAAGAGCGAGACAAACAACTGTTTTCGAGACAAAGAAAGCTAGGGTTCATAGTAGCAAAAACTGAGAATGACGAGGGAGAGAAGCGAAAAGCACAGAAGAAGCCGAAAGAAGGTCCAGCAATGATAGACGCGTGGAAAGAACGGGCAAATTGTCTTTCCACTGCACGAAGCAGGCCACAAAATGGGAGAGCGATGATAAATCGAGGGGCAAAATCGTCTGCTCACTGGTCATCCACAGTACCCACCCCGTTTAAGTTTTAGTATATATGATATAAATAAAATTTTCTACTGTTACATTGGATTGGATTGGGGACATATAAGATATTTGTTACATTATTAAGAGGTTGGTCTGAATATTCAATTAATATATTTGTTTTCATTATTTTCTGCAATTTTGAACTTATTTCTACAACATTCCGAATGTCTGCACCTTTAAACAAAAAACAATGAAAGCATGGTAAATTATACAAAATTATCTCAATTATAGATCTAATTACAATTATATACCTCATGTTTTATACATTTCAATATTATATCTCGAACTTATAAATTCATTGCAATGTTAGACCTCTGTTACATATTCTATTAATATAATTGTTATATGATAACGTGGCAAGAGTGGAGCCCACTCATTTTCCAACTGAAATAAAAAATTATTTAATTATTAATTTTTTACTTAACAAGTAAAGTTAATTAAAGGACCTGGATTGTCTGCCTTCCCCCATCTCATCCCCTTCTCATCCCCTCCTATTTTTGTGGTCACGGTTAAACCACGTCAACATTTTATATTGATTTTTTTTATAAAAATAATAAGACAAAAAACAATGGGAATATAAAATGTTGATGTGACTTAACCGTGACCACAGAAATAGGAGAAGATGGGAAGGGTATGAGATGGGGAGGGCAGACAATCGAGGTCCTTTAATTAATTTTACTTGTTAAGTAAAAAATTAATAATTAATTAATTTTTTATTTCAGTTGGAAAATGAGTGGGCTCCACTCTTGCCACGTTATCATATAACAATTATATTAATAGAATATGTAACAGAGATCTAACATTGCAATGAATTTATAAGTTCGAGATATAATATTGAAATGTACAAAACATGAGGTATATAATTGTAATTAGAAACCCATCTCTCTACTCTCACTTGTCTTCATCGCTCTCTCTGCTCACTTGCAGAGAAACAAGGGCAGCCCCAACTTCGAATCTCATCACCGGAACCCCACCATAATTCAAACTCTAGCCCCTATTCCTCTCTCTCTCTTCGTGCTCCTAACCCCGTCAAAGAGATCTCTCTCAAATTTGTGCCACCTGGATGCCGTTTAGCATCCTCCTTTCTCCTCGTGTTCTCGGTTGCCCACAGACCCGCTGGAAGCACAGTCTCGCCGCTGACTGGCGATAGGCAGTCTACAGACGCTGAGGAAACCAGTGTACGCGAGATTTAGGTCGAATCTCGCCGGATCTGGAGATGAAAACGACGACTCTACGTCAACCTCCGTCACACTTCGAGCATGCTGCCAGAGTTCATCACCTTTCTTGGGGACTGTTACAGTTGTTGTTTCTGGTTGCGGTGGAGGGAGGAGAGAGTAGATTCGAGTCGAAGGCGGCGCTTGCGCTTGCGTCGTTCGGGGGTGGCGAGGGAGATGAAGCAAAGGAAGATGATGGAGGATGGCATTAAAAGCAGCGAATCGAGGGTTTGCTAGGGTTTTGGGGTGGGTAAGAAAGGTGGGATTGGAGAGAGCCATTGATTTGGTTTGAAGCTTCAGAGATTTAAGGATAAATGGGGAAAAGAGAATCGAGTAGATAGAAGAAATGGATATTTTTTAGTAGGGCTGGGCAAAAAATACCGAGAACCGAATCGAACCTGTACCGAACCCGGTCGGTTCGGTTTTTTTTTCAGTTCATTTGATATCGGTACAATATCGGTTCGGTACTTAATCGGTTCGGTTGAGTGCTCGTCTTTAACTGTTAATAAGTCTCGAGTTTCCTCAGCGAATACTTCAGAACAGTTGATATGATGTTGGCTCTTTATACTGAAGCTGCCAAACATGGATGAGTCGATGAAAAGTGATGCTCTGAATGACCATTTAAAAGCAAAAGGTTGCGCACCACTTCTGCCATGCAAAATAAACTAGCAGGGAAGAATGCAACATGGTGAGCTGTAACAGACCACTATAGCATGACACCCTTGCCTGCAGAACCGCATGATCCAGACGGATGAGTTTGGGTCAAATCCAAGCTCGGCATTGTATCAAAAGGATCGAGAAGCTTCAACAACCTTTCGATAGCACTGTCGCCGAAGAGCAAAGCTTCGCCGTGCAACGCCATCAAATCGCCACCACCGCCACGGAACTTTTCTCTTACTTGCTCGGATCTCCAGCCCAGTTCAAGAATAAGCCTGTGGAAAGTTAACAATTGGAGGAAACCAGAACATCCTCCAACCCAATTCAAGAATAAGCCGGTGGAAAGTTAACAATTGAAGGAAACCAGAAAATTCTCCAACCCAGTTCAAGA
Source organism: Cotoneaster glaucophyllus (assembly GCA_036320875.1). Lineage (NCBI taxonomy): Eukaryota > Viridiplantae > Streptophyta > Magnoliopsida > Rosales > Rosaceae > Cotoneaster > Cotoneaster glaucophyllus. The sequence continues at coordinate 34,502,547 of CM070069.1, read as the reverse complement.
TCAAATATGTGGAAAGTCAACAAGCGTAACAAAATACGTGCCAATTCATCCACTACCAAAGCCAAAGATCAACTACCACGTGAAGCTCATTGTTGTCCAATTTCATTAAAGATCAAGCATCGACGGCCCTTGAAGAAATTTGCAACCCTTTCAAGATCAAGCCTCAACGGCCCTTGAATCGACATCTACATTGAGGAACTTCAAGACACATCTCCTACAAGTGACAAGCACATGTATGCGATGCGCCTTAAAGTGGGGGCATTTGTAGACATCGAAATTTCGGTGAAATAGATGTTGACCAATAATTAAAATTTCAACGCTCACTTGTCACATAAATTTTACACGTAGCGTGTGACTCAACGAAAAATCAAAATAAATTGGAAAAGTCATCAAACAGGACACGTGTCAACACCGGGCAGAAATGATTTATTTCATCTGATTATTTAAATCCAAAAATCAAGTTTTGGAATTCTATAAATAGGAACCCAATGCATTCATTTTCATTCACCAATTCACATCACACCAAAACCTTGAAGCTTTGAAACTCTAAAGCTCCCAAGCAAATCCCGAAGGATCAAGAAAGCTCTCTTCGTTCTTCGTCAAATCCTCCTTCAAGATCAAGCCCCGACGGCCTTGAAGAAAGTGTTCATCATCCGTTCATCCTAAGATCAAGCCCCAACGGCCCTTTGGATCAATAACATCAACAAATCCACACATCCATTCTTCCATATCAAACTCAAAAGCCCTTGAAGATATGTTCATCCGTTCATCAAGATCAAGCCCAACGACCCTTGAAGAGACCATCCGTACACCACTGTTCATCCTAAAGATCAAACCCCAACGGCCCTTGGATCAACAGCCCATACACAAATCAACATCTTACGAAGATCGAATCAGAGGCCAAAATTGTAAAAGAGATTGTAATCCCCAAAATTAATACAAAATATTTGTTTGTACACGTGTTCTTGTCTCGTTCATTTTCAGGAATTTCCTTGTTTACAACTACACCCATTATAATTGTCCCACATCGGCCATGGGAGATGAATGAGCAAGGAAACATGCTTATAAAATGAACACCCAAACTTTGACTAAATCACCTTTCTCAGCCCAAAAAATCTAAACTCATAATTAAATATTTTTTAAGAAAATTTTGACCCAAAAATAAATAAATAAATATGACGTCAGTATGTGGCCCGGCCCGGCGCTGGCTGGCTGGATTGGGCCAGCCAGTTGGCCTTTGGCCCTTTTTTGTCCAGTGGAGCCCGCGAGCCCTTTAACCAGACCCTCAGTTGGAGATGGTTTTCAAGCTATTTTCCACCTTTTGACCCTTTGGACCATTCGATTGGAGATAGCCTAACATGATCAAGACCAACCACAACCAGAAAAAAAAACCTAAACGGTACACTTGGATGAGGGACTTTAGGGTAATCTTTGAAATGACTCATGGAAATGTGTCAGTCAAATCCCATTTTATGTTTTCTAGTGTTCTTGTAGTGTTTTCACAATTGTAACGTTCCACTCTATTTGAAAATGTGGTGGATTTGTATGTCCAAATAAAATCGTGGTAAAGTTTTATTTTAAAAAAAATGGACTAGCCGGTGACAATCGCCACTACAGTCCACCCTTTCGCCTTTCAGCCTTCTTCTGTCACTATCATGTGATTTACCAACATCTAAAATCGAACATTAACACATTATATATATACATATATATATATATATATATATATATATATATATATATAAAACAAGTTTATATGATATGGATGAAAAAGATTTGAGTAAATTAGCAAGAGTAGTGCGTCTTTTCTTCTTTGGTATTTTAAGTCTCTCGTCCAATCATAGTGGTAACGGTTTCCCGAGCCTTATTTCTATACCCGGGCAAAATCAAGCATACTCCCATAATAGATTAGCTCATAGCCTGTGCGGCATAAAGCAATAAAAATCTAGAGGTACCATACCCTCTCACATAGTCCAGAAAAGAAAAATAACTACGACACTTTTCAGTGCTGTGCTCGCTAAAACATAATAAGGTGCTAGAAAGCAAAACGCAATTACTTCATCTTGGTTACATTGCCTTACCGTGCAAATGTTGGTATTCTGCAACCCTCAGTTTCACTTTACCACGCAGATCTTAATAACAGAGGCGACTCCAATACGATGAAGTGCCACCACAGCATCCCCAGGCGTGCACAATCCCCTCTCTGTTGCTGACTTCAGAGCAGCTTCCAGGATCACCTCTGTGGATTCTGCATCGGTAGCTTTGGCAGATCCTTCAGCCAATAGAGGAATCAACCCCCTGTAGATCAGGCTATGCCTTGCCGGAGCTTCATCACTGCAGGTCCAATCAAACGAGTCTGTGGTCAGAACGGGAACCACCACCGACAGGATAGGAACAGCAGGCCGGTACTTCGCCACCAATTTGGCTGTGCTCCCACCACGTGTCAACACAACAATGAGTTTGGCTCTGGCCTTGTTGGCTGTTCTGACAGCAGAGGATGCAAGACTCTCCAAAGGGCTCATTGGAAGGGGTGTCGACTTTATCATCTCCTTAAAGATTGCCCGGTAATCAAGGGAAGATTCTGCCTCAATACATATACGAGCCATAATTTTCACAGCGAGTTCTGGATAGGACCCAGCTGCACTCTCACCACTAAGCATGACACAATCAGTGCCATCAAGGACAGCATTAGCTACATCTGTGGCTTCAGCACGGGTTGGCCGAGGAGACTTGATCATGGATTCAAGCATCTGAGTGGCAGTGACCACAGGCTTGCCCACAAGATTACACTTATATATCATCATCTTTTGTGCCAGAAAAATTTTCTCAACTGGGATTTCCATTCCAAGATCACCACGGGCAACCATGAATGAATCTGTCTCTCGCAATATCTCGTCAAAGTTGATAACTCCCTCCTGGTTCTCAACCTATAGAAACCACAGCAAACTTTAACAGGTTAATTAATGAAAAAAAGAAAAAAATTAAACATCAAAACCAAAAAAGTAAAGCTATGAATCATCTTACAACATCAATGCTGGTACGATCAAACATTGAAAGCGAGGGTACTGGTGCATACCTTTGACATCAATTGTATGTTCTTGGCATGGGGTCCAAGAACTTTACGGACATTAACAAGATCTGCTCCCTTGCGTACAAATGAAAGAGCAATCATATCGATCTTGTTGGGCACACCCCATTCGAGAATATCTTCCTTATCCTTCTCCGTCAGTGTGGGAAGATCCACCACAACACCAGGAAGATTGACATTTTTTCTTTCACCCAGCATTGCAGTGTTCTCACAGCGGCACCTAACTGTACCAGCTGCTGGATCACAAGATAATACAGTGAGAGTAATGGTGCCATCTGCACATAAAATGGTATTTCTAGGCTTCAAATCCACAGCAAGCTTCTTGTAGCTCATGGAAATCATCTCTGCATCCCCCTTGATGCTGTAATCAGTAGTAATAGTAATTTCCTGCCCTTCCTTAAGTTGAATCGGTTTTCCACCCTTGAGGAATCCAGTCCGAATCTCAGGCCCCTACGAAAAGGAGATGGAACTTTCATGGGTAAACAATTCTAGTATTAGTAGCCACGTTCATAAGTCTCAAACAAAAAGAGAATGTTTTGCAAACAATATCATGAAATCATCCCTTGAGTTCAAATTGCATTATCTGATTAGAGTGTAACATTATTGTAACTACCAGCACAGTAGGAAAGAAATGGAAGTAACAAGCGTGCAGTTCAATAATAGGAAAGTGGAACATCATTGTAGACCAGACCATCTTTAATTGTTGTTAGAGTTTGTTAGAATGTGGATTAACAATTTTAATATTCTTACACTTCCTGTCATATGTAGGCTCTTTCCACCAGTAGAGCCAGCATGTGGACTCAACTTAATATTGAGAGGATTGTGATTGCAAGAAATTGAACTTAGGATCTCATGCTCCGATACCATAATGTAGTAGTTCGCTTTCTAACAGTTATATACATTTTAGTAGAGGCGAGAACTTCATCTTGTAGCAAGTCTTTCTGTTGTAATAATGACCAAGACTATTCCCAGTGTTGTTTCTCTCAGTTACATGGGACAGAGGCCCAGGTGATAATTATTCATATTCATATCCATATATGGGGCAATTTACAGGAACATATCTCTCCTAGTTAATAGGAAATGTACTACTTGTCCTCTTGATAAAAGTCATGTATGAGACAATTTACAAGAATACACCCTAGTTTGGATAATCCATTTGACCATATTCATATTATTTGATTTATGAAAAAGGTATCATATAATAAATAGGACAAACACAAGAGTTGAATTGGCTAATAACTAAGACGACGATAATTAAGACTAATGGTGAATAACACAGACAGAGACAATAAGACAAAGCTACTTATTTACTCATTCCTTCATTCATTCAAGTAATTCGCTAAAAAGCAAAGCAGGAAAACCAAAACAAACAAACAAACAAAAAAACAAACAAAAAAAACCAAAAAAAAAAAACAAGAGTAGGATGAAAATTACAAAGGAAAGTGAGGGTGTATATATATATATATATATATTTATATGTAGCTGCAGAAGTATGTATGTATAGGAAAGAGAAATTGAGAAATTAATGAGGAAAAAGAGGGATAGATAGGGACCTTTGTATCGAGCATCACGGCGCAGAGGATCTGAGTGTTGTGCATGGCAGTGCGGAGATTGTCGAGGGTCTCCTGGTGGTAGTCGTGGGTGCCGTGAGAGAAGTTGAAGCGGGCGACGTTCATGCCAGCCCTGAGAAGCTTCTCGACCATGGGGACCGAGCGGGAAGAGGGGCCGAGGGTGCAGACGATCTTGGTCTTGGGGATGCGGCCGTCGTTGGGGAGCTCCTTGAGTATTCCTTCTATGTCTATGTTGGCCATTCTTTGAAACTTGAATTTGATTGATTTTCTTTTCTTCTGTTATCGGCTATATAAGATAGATAGATCTTTGATCGTCGATGATGATGATGATGATGATTGATCTTCCGATTCGATTCGATTCAAGTTGATTCTGAGCTGAGATTGATTAGAAATTAGAATTTTGAAACAAAACAAACGTAGCCCTTCTCTCGCAGATATTAGCCTTCAAATTCATATAAAACTGAGAAGAACGAGAGAAGTAGCTTACCAACTTACTTATCAAGCGTTGCTCGTGGCGGCGACCTGGCAGCGGGGGCAGCTGGTGTGCTTGGTATTAACCTAGACACTAGAGAGTAGCAGTAAGAAACCAGTGGACTAACTGGACCGGACGCTGACACATGATAGGAATTTGGGAACCACCTACCAACCCACTGTGTTCTCTCTTTTACTGTTTAACGTAAGGCTAAAAGTAAAAAATAAGAAAAGTTTACTTTAAAAAATCAATCATGATACTATTCACTTTAGTTTTTATTTTATTCTTATTATTAAAACTCAAAGTTTTCAAATACTTTTCATTATTTTTCCTATAAAAATATTCAATCGATCAGATCGGTCTCACCAAGGACAGAGCTATAAATTAGTGGGGCATTCCGAAAATCAACTAAGAAAATTTTATTATAATATAACTTATATTCAATATGATAATAAGGATGCTTTCAAATGATGATGTATCACAATTCCATGAAAAGTGGTGAGAAAAATAGTGCAACTTAATAAACCAATTACTTGAGTGGGGGCATCTGCCTCCAGTGAGCCTTCTTCATTGGCTCTGTCCATGGGTCTCACCATGACACCATGAGAAATATGAGAATATTACCAGCATCTTTCTTTTTCCTTTTCTTTTTCATTTTTTTTTCTTTCAATGAATAAAAGTATTGAACGTTAAACAATTTGTTAAAAATATAAATTACGTTAAACAATAAAGATTTCGTAGTATCTAAAATACGAGTTTGATTATCATCTAGGGCGAAGGTTTATTCATTTCCACTCTTTTAGTGTAAAAAATATAATTTGTTAAAAAAAAAACACAGTTAGTACACTACTTATCAAACTATTATTTTTTTTGATGTAAAAATATAAATTATAGTATTCAAAACAAGAGTTGCACTCTCTTTCGAATTATTTTTAAGATCAAGGTCTATCAAATTTAACATAAAGGGCGATATGTTTGACAAAAAAAATAAAGAAATTATTGCTTGGATTTGTTATTATTGTCTAAGTATTACGTAGTGACGTTCTTCCTCTTTTAACCAAGAGAAATTCAATATTATTATTGTTATTATTGATATCTAGGCTGTAATTTTTTTTTTATATTTTAGCCAAAAATTAAAAATAAATAAGTAAACAAATAATCAGCTTTTGGCAATTGGCAGAGCGGGAGGCAGGCAAAATAGATCCACAGAACCTTGAAATGCCACACCACCCAATAGACTGTCCTTTGGAGTCATGGACATGGGAAGGGATCCTGATCTCTTTTACCAAGGTCACCGAATTAAGTAATCTGAATCTTTGAAATTTCATTCAATAGCCTATCTGTTTTGATCCCTTAAAAAGTGTACTAATTTTTTACTGTTGGATGAAATTTCAAAGACTCAAATCATTTGATCCTGATAATCATGGTGGAAGAGATCCGGTGGACAATCTCTTTCCATGGACACGCAAAAATTCTTGAGGTGATTGCAATTGTTACATCTTAATTTTTAAATGGTTAAAAAAATTAAACTACTGATTACTTTGAAACACCCCAAAAAATTCTTTAATCCTTTCATTTGAAAACAGCATATATTTTGACCAAAACAAGAAAATAGGGCACAAAGCCGCAACATAACATGTCTTACTAATAAAACTAATACATATTTTTGTTTTATTAGAACGAAACATTATCGCAACGGTGTGTTCCTGTGTATTTGTAATTTACTGAGCTAAGTTTTTTATTTATCAAATTCTGAGACAACATGTTATGATACAAAAAGACGGATGACTCAAATCAAATGTGCCTTGCCTTCTCCTCTTGGTTCAGTAAGAAAAAATTGCTAATGCTAATCAAGAAAACAAAAAGGTTAGGCTGCTTTGCTGCTCTCATCATGTCTTGCCCTTGACTCATAAATATAAGCTCCACTCGAAGAAAATAAGGTTTTCAATCAAACATTTTGAGAAAATAACAAGCAGATCATTGGCCCAAAAACCTATCATTGATTCAGTATTATCCATATTTATTTAAGCAAAAGCAACTGCAAATGTTCATCAAAGCAGCTACCATCGTACTCGTCCATCCACTTGAAATTGCAAGTTTGCAACCAACGTAAATCGATTTCCTCTCCTAATTTGAATTGAAATGTTAACAGAAAGATGGGAAAATCCTCATTCCGACACCAACCGTGTTCGTAACTGGAATGCCAAAGTAAACTATGATTAATAAACAAATGATTGCGGCACATCAACATTCTCAATTGAACCAAAATTTATATATATGGCAAACCTTGGGAAATTCAGACCCTCTAACAATTTATGGTCATCAGCTCATTGCAACTATAATTTTGCCCTATTTTCAGCTGTTCATGCAGCTACCAAATTATTGCCGTTTTAGTAGCCATCTAAATTGAAGTCCATAAGTTACTGAAGTACGCCAGTAGAGCTGTTAGCCATTTCCCTGATCATTGTTTTAACAAACAGTTCCCCTGCCCTATACGAGGACCGGACCTGAAAAATTAATGGATGCAAAGATTTTTTTCATCAAGAATGGTAAACTAGATAACTGCATTCAATCAAGAATAGCAACGAAAGATAATCCATCTATAAACCTGACGTTAATGAACATCTTACCAAGGGGCCACTGGCTACATAACAAAATCCAATAGACTCCCCATATTCCTTCCAGAACACGAATTTCTCAGGGGCGACATATTCTTTGACAGTCAAATGTAATGGAGTTGGCTGCAATGATAGGATTTTTCCCACTTACGAAAAGAGGTTAAAATCACATGAAATACTTGCAAGAATACAAGGATATTGTAGTATAGATGCTCATGCAAGGTCGTTCTCCTCAAGGACTATTTGAATAATTTTTGTAGAAACAATTCCTAATTAACTACTTAGAACTGAAATTGAGAAAAGAGATTTTGGAATTGGATAATATTAAAAACGAATTTTAATTAAAAACTAATATAATAAAAGAAAAGAGTTTTAAATACCAATTTATAAAAGCATTAGGGTTCCACTGTCACCTAGCAATCCTATGAATTTTTACCAATTACTTATGATCTACACATGCCACTTTGAAGGTTAGGTTTTCCTAATATATATTCTTCTCGTGATATTCAAGCAATAACGTATACCTAACAAGCAATCCGTCTGTGATATTCAGATCAAATATGAACATGCAAGACTCATTAAATTATGTGAAAACCTTTTGAAAAACCATGCAACCCCTAAGAGCGTGATATTCGCCTTAGGTGAAATTACAATTATCGATCACAAGAAGCAATACTCAATCCTCCGGTGATATTCCGACCAAATTGCATCCAATTACTTGTCTAAACAACCTAATGATGGCCAGTCATCATGACAATTAGATAGTTTAAAACAGTGATTAATAATTTAAAGCAAGCATGCAATCAATCATAAACAATTAAATAAAAATTACATATTCATGCTAAGGCTCAAGGCTTCGCCCTAGCAAAAGGAAAATTAGCTACGCATATTCATAATTAAAATCATAGAAAATATTATTATAAAGAAAATGATTGAAAACACCTTAAAGTAGAAAATCTTCAAGAACCCTAACAAAGTGCTCTGCCTCCAAAGTTGAATAATCATAAAAACCCCAAACTAAGCACGGCAAAGCAATATATATTTGCTAAGCCTTCCGCAAAAACCCTAAAACCCTAGGTCTCTTGTTCCAACTAGGAAACTAATTAAATAATAATAAAATATCTTAGAAAATAAAATCCTAATTAAACTAGGAAAATCTGCACAGAAACTGTACAGCCATGTTTTAGCCTCAGATATCCTCCAAATCTGGCCCATAATAGCTTGTTTTGAAGATCAGAACGTTCTGAACACATCTCCAGAAGGCCACGAACCCATCCGAGGTCATCTTGGGCTCCAAAAACGCAATTCAAGTCCAAAACGTCACTATTTCAGCATTGCACATCGCTCCTTTATTCTATCGCCAGAAAATCACCGCTAGGTAGAAAAATCTGATATTTTGATACAATCAAGCCAAGTGACTCACGAACGTTCTCCAACTAGAATTACTCCAAAATTCGTCCATTTGCTTATGTTTTGCTCCAGAGGCAGTCGAAAGTCCTATATTGAAAATACAATTCAAAGTATCAAAATTCCTCCAAAATAATAACCAAAATACACTAAGAATAGGGTTAAATATATTATATAAAATCTACTCATCATGCAACAATTTAGCAATTTAAAATCAAAATCTTTATCACAAAAATTTACTGGAATGTAACTTAGTCTCATCTGATGATTGCGTCAGAAACAGTAGAAGCGGATTGCTTATGGAAAATAAAAATTACCATGGGCCAGATTACAGCCATTTTTCAAGCATACAACAAGAATACACTGTCAAAAATCCAAGTCCAACCTTGGACACTCAAACACAATGACACCAGCCTTACAGTCTGTAAGTTCCAACGTATTTGCATGAATGTAGCCAAAGCTAAATACATGAAAGCTATGCTGGTTTAACCAACCTGTAAATATTGTCCAAGTGTCAATATATCAACATCTATGGCCCTTAAATCAGCCATGGTTTCCTTCAACTCATTGTCTGTTTCTCCCAGGCCCAACATTATAGAAGTTTTTGTTATCATCCCCTTCTTGCTTTGTTTTGCATGTCTTAGAACAGATAAGCTTTGCTCATACCTGCATTACCACATTAAAGAAACTTCTCCAGGCCATTGACTCCATTTCCTAGTATACAAATACATACGAAGCCTCGACAGGTATTGTTATGGTCCTTTTTGGCTATCATTTGTGTGATTTACCTTTTTGATATGGAACTGTTACCTAAAGTACATGAAAGTTTAATCCTAGGTGCATTTTCTATCGTTGAATGTTATCTTAAACTTGGAGCATGCATAGCCCGTATGTGTCAAGCCATAGTTCCAAACATGATTTTAGGAGGGAAAGATGGTACGCATGCAAATGATTTATATAATAGGTAATGCTAATTTTTAAATCAAATTTTGTAAACTAAATGATGTGTCGTTTTAATATAATATAGTGGCGGATAAGACAGTTGCGACACTTACCGAACATGACGTCGGATTGACTGTCGCTTATAAGCGTCATAAAATGTCTATGTCGCTTTCAAACCGACGTAAAGCTTTAGTGTCACTTTTAACCGACATATATTTTAATAATTTTTAAATACTGGTATCGCTTTAAATAAAACAGTGTCGCTTTTAAGCGACATAAAGTATGAGAGTCACTTCTAGGCGACACTAAATATATTTTTTAAATCCAACGTCGGTTTTGAGCGACATAGAGTGTCCTTATTTTTTGTCTGTGTCAGAGTTAGCGTCGGTTTTAACCGACGCAATGTCTGATTATTTCAACATAGAGTGTCCTTATTTCGACGCCAATCTATCGTACTTACATGTCAGTCTAACGTCGGTTTGAACCGACGCAAATTTATCCTATTTCGAGGCCACCTGCTACGGCTATCAAGTCTGTCAGCCACACGTCGGTTTAAACCGACACAAAATTGTCCTTATTTCGACGCAGTCAAACGTGTGTCATGCCATTCAGTCAAAAGTGTGTCAGGCTGCGTGTATCTAGGTCGTGTTAGACCTAGTGTCGGTTTTAACTGACGCAAAGTCCAAATATTTCGACACTACTTACGTTTATGTCAGTTTGTCAGATTTGGTGTCTGTTTTGACCAACGTAAGATATTCATATTTCGACGCAACTTATAGCTATTGTCGGTATTAACTGACGCTAGGTTTTTATCCATATTTAAACCCTATCTTTCTCATTACATCTGTGCTTCCATTTCTCTCTTTCTCTCGTTTACTCCCTCTCCTTCTCCCATTTCAGCTTTAATCTTTCCCCCATTTCAGCCATACTCCTTCTCCTTCCACTAACTTTCGCTATGGATAATTCTAGTGAAGATCAACGTTCTGAGGAACTTTGTTTGGAAGAGGAGGAGTTCGAAGCAGGTTTTTTTTTAATTATTATTAATATAAGTTTTTGTTTTGTGTTTAAACTAGTGTTATGCTTAAACTGAAAATTTACATTTGTTTCCTGGTTTTTAATTGTATTTTTTGTATTCGTAAGGAACATCTCAACGGAGGCGTGGACCCTCAATTCCCAAGTGGACGAAACAACTTTGTTTCTTTGATTCGTCCAGAAAATGCATTAGTGATAATTCTAATGCTTTTTCAAAATATGTAGCAGGGGAGGTTAGAGACTACAAAAATCTCCCGTTGAAGAGGGATTGGCGCAAGATTAAGGAAGAAAATAAGGAAGTTTTCTGGAATAGAATAAAGGTCAAGATAATTTTATTTTTGCTTGAGAATAGAAGAATAAGTCAATAATTGTAATAGTTATTGATTAGCTCGATTTTTTTGTTTTTATGGATGTAGGGAAATATTTTTTTTGAAGATGCAGATATAGTAAAAATGCCTATGATCCGCCATATGATACTTAAGGTTGCGGAGCATGCTCACAAAGAGTATAGAAATAAGTTAAAAAAAAGTATTATGGCGGATGAGTTTTTGTAAATTATGTGGAATGTTAGATTGAAAATGTTTGTATGTTTTGGCCTATGTTTGAAATTTATTATTGTTAATTATTTTTATTATGTTTGGGCCTATATGTGGATTTAGTGTTTGTTATGGCGGATGGGTTTTTGTTAATTATTTTTATTATTGTTTGTTTCGGCCCTATATTTGAAATTTATTATTTTGGGTATATAATTTTTTTTAGTTACAATTAAAACGTATGCAGAGACTATTTTGATAATTTTTTATTATTATTAACAAAGGTGGTGTCGGTTTAGACCGTCACTAGCTTGCATTTTTACATTATTTAATTGTTATCTAACGTTGCTTTAAACCGACTTAAGGCTGAAGTATGCGTCGTTTTAAACCGACATTAAGTTAGTGTCCATTTGGTTTGGCAGTGGCTGTTACACTTGCTATTCCTAGTAATTATTTCCAGTTGTGATGTGCAAATATATATTGTTATATAGAAAATTCGTAATTCACTAGACCTATCTAATTTACTATCTTGTCATCGGTATAATTCTTTTCTTTTTTTTCATAACTTTGTAAGCAAAGGGAAATTTTGTCATTATAAGAAAATTATCCATAAACCTTGTGGCTTAATAATATAACTTTATTAATTTTCTCTTTTTTAATTTAACTTTATTATTTTTTGGATATTTTAATTTTATTTGAAGAAAAACCTTAAAGAAATGGTAGTAACTCCCTGTACGTTGTGTTGTTTTTGTTTCGACTCTTTTACTAATTTTATCTTATTTAATAAAATTGTTCATTTTAATAGTTGTAAAAAGGGAGGAAGATTTTTTGGTATTATGAATATTTCATTAAATTTGTCTTCTCTCTTTATATAGAGAAGTTATGGATATAAATGATACAAGTACAATATGAAAATCCATATTATACAAACCAATAAAAAAGGCCTAAAGTGGAAATTTGAGTAAACTACGAGCCCCCTTTCATTTGTCAGGAAACTATAAGCCCTTAATCACCAAATTTACAACTGCACGGCAAAGTACAAAATTATAAAATAAAAAAATACCAATATTTGAATGTAGCATGGACTTATTAGGAGTTACCAAGTCTGAGTTAGCCTAGTAATGTAGGTGGGTAAGAATAAGAAGATGAATATCAATAGGCTAGTCCATGATTCGAAACTTGAAATATAACAAAAAAAGAATAGAAAGTGAAAGTTCATTTAACCCAAATGACCTTCAAACTTGTTTGATACATTGCAGGTAAGAGATATATCCACCATCGAAGCTTTAACGTTCGGCTTCACTGGTATTGCATGGCATTTTCTTTGTCTTTCACAGATGGACTCCCATCAGCCATTATGGACGGTAGGGATTACGGTAGACTCGACGAAGTTGGACTGCAGGTCGATGATGCGGTCTCAGTCTCAAAATTATAATGTGAAAAAAGGCGACAACTGACCTGGTCATGGAACAACAAAACAGACGGTGTGCCCCAGCAACTTGTACATCGCCACCTTATATTACTCCGTCCCCACATATATCAGTAATTTCCAAGTACATAAATCCAATAGTATCATATTTAAAACTGAAGTTCAAACATAACTCTGTGACAAAATTTGAATTTTAAATTCCACATGATCATGAAACCAAAGAGATTACGTTTATAAGGCGCGCCTTGAGGCTCCGTCCTCCTCCTTCACAACTTTACTTTCCCGTGCCAAACTACGTGGATACGGTGCATGTGAATCAAGGAGAGTCGTGACCAGAATCATCTGAATCTGAACCATCAACCATCTTTTCTAACGAATCTATATCCCCTGCTTCAGAAAGTGTATGTATCCGTAACTTATCCGCATCTTCACTGGGAACAAGAGAAAATAAAAAGAGAAAAAACATTAGTTATGAGCGCTAAAACAGCAATCTTAAAGTTTTGTTCGGATCACAATGGAATGGACATTTCTTTTTCCCTCATTCTTTTACAAGAATTCAAAGAGCTGAAGATTAGGGATAGAGGCCTACTCTGTAACGCCAAATATTTCTTTGACAATTAAGGAGCTATCCCTCGAACAGAACTCTGGAAGCTGCAAAAATTTCCCATGAAGGTTATTGACATACTAAACTCTAAAAACCCTAATTTTCCATGAAAATAATTAACATACTAAAGTAAAGGTAGATAATTTACAAAATAACCAAGATGTAACACACAAAATCATCATAAAATGCCTCAAGAACAATGGAGCTTTTTTTGTGATTATCCGCAGATTTCTCAGAAAACTTCTCTGCTCTTGTACAAATTTGGAGTTCTACTGATGCAGCCAATTTAATCTATAAATTTCCAGGTCAAACACTAACTCACATCATGCTTCAGCAAAAGTTCAGAATCTTTGAGGCTATGGTACCAAAATGACCCATTTCTGTGCCGACAATTCATATTCAATCACTAGAGCAGTGTCACATGTTTCAGCCATCCTCATGCTTCTGACAAAACATGTTTGACCACTCCAAGGAGCATTTGAGGGCAGAAATTTTTTCCGGACAGCCCTCTCATCACAATATACCGGTCACGCAACCAGAACATGAAAAAGGGAATAGGAGGGGCATGAATATCCTTTGAATACAAGAATTTCTCCAATGTACGAAAATTGGTAAGGCCGTATTTGGGAACTTAAACAAAATAAGTGCAAATTTTTCTCTTATCACGAGGTAGGTTTCCACGATGTCTGACTGGACATAACCATAACTGGAAGATTACCACAATATGACTATCATGTGACTATACGAGTAAGATTTCTAGAGACAAAAATGAAAAAAGAAAAGGTGAGAAAAACTGAAACATACAAAGAGTATGTCAAACTCATAATTTTGAATGTTCAGTCCCTTACCTCTGACAGATAGAAAACCTTTCCAAAAAGGGATTGAACAGCTAATTTTCTCTTGAAACCTCTTTCAGTGTAGCCTGAAACATCCATTACAACTGGGCCTGGAAGTCAAAAACACGTTGTCAGCAACTGATAGCAAAGTCTTGGAAGGAATTTCTCCAACTTTTTATGGTATGATTTTGTTAAAAGGTTAAACAGTCAATTAGATGGAAACCTCAACCATAGATGGAGAATTAGATGGAGACTTCAACCATAGAATACAAGCTGGATGGATGAAGTGGAAGAGTGCATCCGGCATGTTGTGTGACCGTCGTATGCCATTAAAGCTCAAGGGAAAATTTTATAGGACGGCAATAAGACCGGCGATGCTGTATGGCACAGAATGTTAGGCGGTGAAGCACCAACACGTACATAAAATGGGTGTAGCAGAGATGAGGATGCTTCGTTGGATGTGTGGGCACACGAGAAAGGATAAGATTAAGAATGAGGATATCCGAGGTAAAGTAGGAGTAGCCGAAATTAAAGGAAAGATGAGAGAAAATCGGTTACGATGGTTTGGACATGTGCAAAGAAGGCCTACTAACGCTCCGGTTAGAAGATGCGACCACGGGACAGAGGTCCAGGGCCGAAGGGGTAGAGGAAGACCTAGGAAAACGTTGGAAGAGACTCTAAGAAAAGACTTAGAGTACTTGGATCTAACGGAAGACATGACACACGATCGAGCACAATGGCGTTCTAGGATTCATATAGCCGACCCCACTTAGTGGGAAAAGGCTTTGTTGTTGTTGTTGTTAAACAGTCAATTAGTTTAATGTATTTTGGAAATCCATGGATGAAAAAAAACCAGTACTACACTAACAAGATGGACAACAACAACAACAACAAATAAAGAAGATACAATGGCAAAGAGATAATGTAATCAATAAAGTAGTATTGGTAGAAAGAGCGCTATTGGAGCGCACTAGGAGCATCCATCTTTGGTAACTCATAGGTAGGAGGAAGTGGTATACTTTCCCAACATGTCCTCATCAGATTATATATTTTCCCATGAAAAAGGCGATATTATGTAATTAGACCATACAAGTTATGAGAGCAGTTTCTCGATGAGTCAGCTTACCCTTGTCTCGTACAATTCTTCTTGAAATTTCATTCAGAATTTCAGCAACTTGAGAATCATCGAACATGGAAGCTTTTCTGAGCTGAATTAAGTTGGAAACCACGTCTGGGTTGAATGGTTTTTCATTCAAAGTATACCGAATGTACTTTCGCAAAATTTCCTCCATGCTAAAACCAGTCTAGAAATTAATAAGCAGATGTTATCAAACTCAAAATGGCAAAGTGTAACACAGATGAAAATTAATAGAAGGACACAGTACTCATTCATTGGATAACCCATTTATCAATGTAAGAAGAGATATACAGCTGAACTTGAAAGTGCTTCCCCAGAAAAACCATCAATCCAATTGAATGAATAAATAATTTTGAAGAATATGACAACAAACGCAATTGCTTGGTTCAGCAGTTGACAAAAGTGTAATCATGATATGGCAAATTATGACACTTCATCTGAATTGCATATGTAATAGTAGAAGATATGTCACCTTCTGCACAAGCTGGTGCAAGGCATCGAGTTTGACTTGATCTGCACCACTCTGAAACAAAACGTCTATTGATTTGCATAGCATGGCATTTTTATTCACCTGTTTGTTTGTCATCACAAGACAATGAAGCAATCAAGACGAAAGCAATTAGAAAATACCAAATTAACCACCATTAATTTACTTCCTAAACCCCAATAACCAGTGGACAGGAAAATAATAAGACGATGAAGAAGACGAAGAAGACAATTGACCAGTTTCTTGCGTTTATGTCGAGGGGAAGAAAACTTTTTGACGGTCTTGACAAGGGCAATGACGAAAGTGAGACCGGCATAGGCGAGAGGGAGAGCCAGAATCCAAGGGAGAGAGCTGGTGCCCACTCTGGGTCCAGGAATCGCCTGTGTGACGGAGCCCGTGAACTCTACCACGTCCAAGGCCTTCTCCTGAATCCACGGTAAATCCTCTTCCACTACTTCCTCTTCTTCTGATGCTGCTTTACTGGTTTTCATTCCAACGGAATTTGAATTCGAAAGCGAATTACCCTTCGCCGCCGATTATACAACGCCGGAAAAGAGTCTGCTTGCTTTGAGTGTCGGACTGAGAGGTCTGAAACGACGACTATTATAAGAAGAAGGAAATACCAATAGGGGACTGTTGGCGGCGAGGCCGCGGGGAAGCAGTTTCAGTTGGAGTTGGGAAGACAAGCAAGTCGCAGAAGCAAATGCCATGAGCAAGTCCCTTCACCTCACTTCGCTCGCCGCTCGGAGCCAGGCCCGCAACCTTATTCTTTCGAAAATTGCAACTCTGGGCGTGGTGGTTGTGGTTAAAGTGTTTTTTCAATTTCTTTCGTTTAACAAACTGATTTTTTTATTTTTTTTTTGCCCTAATCGGATAAACGGTATGGGAAGATAATCTTCTGCGGTAAAAAAATTAGGATTTAAACTCTCATGGTGTAGTTCGTTAACAAATTTAGTTTAAAGATGATTTTTTCATTAAATGTCCCTTAAATGTAAAGATAAAAATGTACATTGACGTGTGCCTTCCTCGTCTCTCTACTCTGTCTGAAAACAAGTAAAACACAGTGGCAAGGCCGGCCCAAGCCCAGTGCTGGCAGGGTGACCGTCCGGGGTCCAAAATAATTATGGTGTTATATTTATATATGTTTTCATAAGAGTATAAATTTATAAAATTTTGTTCAATGACAAAGAAATTTAACTAGAACGGGTGATTTTGTTGTTTAAAACACCATGTGTACTTATTTATTTTTCAATTTTTACAAATTTCTTTTCATACGAGTATAAATATATAAAATTTGGCTCAATGATCAAGAAGTTTAACTAGAATCAATGGTTTTTGTTGTTTAAAATTAAAGAGAGGTCCTAAGTTAGAAATGCTAAAAGCATGTTTATTCTTTTCAATTTTTACGAATTTTTGTTTGGTTGATAATTTATTTTTAATTAGTAGCCAGTAGCTATGTGAATTGTTATTTTTAAACATTTGTTCCAATTCAAGTCTAATCTTCAACAAAGAGTAATGCCGATGACAAAAGCTTAGACCAAATTTCATATGACGTATCGTCAAAAAGTTTAATTTAGTACCCATTTATTACTTATACATATCAATTAAAAACTCAAAAACATCATTATTTTTTAGTCCCATATTGACAAGGTTAATAAATAAGAAAAAACACATCACGATTTATACAAAAACACTTTAAAAGTTCAAATGGAAAACAAAACTCATATCTATCTAATTGTAAACCCGGAGTTTTTTTTTTGTTTCCTTCTCACGATACAAAATAAATTAGTTTTTCAGTGTTTCTAAATTATTAAGTTTGAAGTGTTTTTCTAAGTATAATTTTATCGATGTCTTATGTGTGAAAATAAATAATTTTCTTATATAAAGTAAGGGCACATTTTTTAGCGTCGCCCCGGGCCTCAAAAATCTCTAGACCGAGTGGTAATCCGATGTTGCTACCTCGCCCATGTCTTTTATACTTATATGAAAGAAAAATGCTATACACGTAAACAGTTTAGAAAATACTAGTAAGGATGCCCGCGCGTTACTGTGAGATTGAAAATTGTATAACACATGTAGAAGTTCTAAAAAAAATTATATATATGTATATACAGTAGACAATACTATTCACATACATGTGCAAATTTATTTACAACTCTATCAACAATAAGGAACAAAATAGGTGTCCATGGGCAAAATGAAGTTTATGGTTATAAATTGTCAAATTCCATACATGTCAAACTTCATTTGGGAAGCTGGAACCATAAAGAATAAAGTGATAAACACACAAAGACAGTTCACAATATGAAAACGTTGCTTCACTAAATAAGCAGTACCATCAATATCATGCTTGGTTTGCTGCAAAAGAACAAAGTAGAAAAAGGGAAACAAATATTTTTTTTCTTTTTTTATGTTATGTGGAAAAAACTTGGAAGAAGAAGCAATAGTGAAAAGATCATATTTATTTCATAATTTTAGGCAGAGAAAAATAGTACAGAAACCAACAATGAAGGCATATTCTGAGAAAGAATTGATGAAAACACATAGTACACATACCTGCTTAAACCTTTCCTCATTTTGCTCAGCCTGTCTTTGGAGTAGATTAGACTTAGGCATAAATTCTGAAATCAATTAAGAAATTGCAGTTTTGTAAGATCCCACATCACCTAAGGGTGTGGATCCTGTAAGCCTTGTATGTATATTCTCATCTCTACCTAGCACAAGGCCTTTTGGGAGCTCACTGACTTTGGGTTCCGTAGAAACTCCGAAGTTAAGCGAGAATGGATCAGAGCATTCTCAAGATGGGTAACCCACTGGGAAGTTCTGCTTATGTGAGTTCCCAAAAACAAAACCGTGAGGGCGTGGCCGGGGCCCAAAGCAGACAATATTGTGCTACGGCAGAGTCTAGCCCGGGTTGTGGTGTGGGCCCGGGTCGGGATGTGACAATTTGGTATCAGAGCCAATCCCTGACCAGAAGTGTGCCGACGAGGACGTCGGGCCCTAAGGGGGGTGGATTGTAAGATCTCACATCGCCCAGGGGTGTGGATCCTGTAAG
The DNA here is from genome assembly GCA_036320875.1 of Cotoneaster glaucophyllus. NCBI lineage: Eukaryota > Viridiplantae > Streptophyta > Magnoliopsida > Rosales > Rosaceae > Cotoneaster > Cotoneaster glaucophyllus. Next base: position 34,483,335 of record CM070069.1, on the reverse strand, counting down.
CCTTATATGTATATTCCCATCTATACCCAGCACGAGGCCTTTTGGGAGCTCACTGGCTTCGGGTTCCGTAGGAACTCCGAAAAGCAAGAATGGGCCAGAGCATTCCCAGGATGAGTGACCCACTAGGAAGTTCTGCTTGCGTGAGTTCTTAGAAACAAAACCGTGAGGGCGTGGCCGGGGCCCAAAGCGGACAATATCGTGCTACGGCGGAGTCGAGTCCGGGTTGTGGTGCAAGCCTGAGCGGGGATGTGACAAGTTTCTTGTTATCATTTCTCCTAGAAAAGACTAAGAAAATTGTTTCTTAAAATAACAATATGTATATAAGCAGGATTGTGCCTAATTTTCTCTAATTAAAGAAATGGTTTGAACAATTCAGAATCTAATATAACAAAAGCATAACAAAAAAAATTTCCATAACTGGAAGTGCCTTTTGAAAGCTTCGTCCTACTTCGAAAATCTACAAAGGGAAAAATTGTAAACCCAAATTAAAGCTTATACTCTCACTCAAAAGAAAAATGGAAACTTTATATGGAAAAAAAATTGAAATTCTGCATAATCAAAAAGTGGATCAAAACTCTAAATAAATTATCTTAACGCGTAGGAGTTCGTTGTTAGAATTTGAAAACAATTGAAACTTCATTTTAAACGCACACTTAATCAATTGATTTATATTTAAATGGAAAGAAAATAGTGGTCAGTTTTACCTATCTTTTGTTTAGCGTTGCTCCATTTCTAATTTGTATTAAAAGCTTGAATTTTTACTTTCCTTCCATTCCCATGTGCATAACAATACAGTAGCTCCCGTTTACCTACAACAAATTGAAAACCATTTGGGGAAAATAACTAAGCCTTTGGTTATTAGATTCTTGGTAGCTAGGAAAAGCAAGAAATTTACACACAACAAAACTATTAAAACTTTAAAACCCACTTCCCAAATTAGGTTATCTGACTGGCTAATGATCATATTGGATACAAATTATCATCCTGAACACTGCAATGCTTGATTTTTTTTTCTGGACATTCTAGTTATCACTTATCATTATTTAACTGAAGAATACAATTCATAGAACAATAATTAGTAGATAAAACGAAAGGGAACAAAATAGCAAAATTTGCAGTTAATTAATAACATAGAGCTAAGTGAATAATACACAAAATTAGGATAGGAATGCAACGAAAATGTGACTCTTACATGATTTTTGTTATGCTTCTATCAAGTGATGCCCTTAACTAACGAAATAAGCAATCTCTTCACGTAGCATATTTAATCATCAATCCCTTACATGTAAGATCGCACATTGCCCAGGGGTGTGGATCCTGTAAGCCTTTTATATGTATATTCACTACTCTACCTAGCACGAGGCCGTTTGGGAGCTCACTGGCTTCGAGTTTCGTAGGAACTCCGAAGTTAAGCGAGAATGGGCCAGAGCATTCCCAGGATGGGTGACCCACTAGGAAGCTCTGCTCACGTGAGTTCCCAGAAACAAAACCGTGAGGGCGTGGTCGAGCCCAAAGCGGTATCAGAGCCAATCCCTGGCCGGAAGTGTGCCGACGAGGACGTCGGGCCCCTAAGGGGGTGGATTGTAAGATCCCACATCGCCTAGGGGTGTGGATCCTCTAAGCCTTATATGTATATTCTCATCTCTACCTAGCACGAGACCTTTTGGGAGCTCACTGGCTTCGGGTTCCGTAGGAATTCCGAAGTTAAGCGAGAATGGGCCAGAGCATTCCCAGGATGGGTGACCTATTGGGAAGCTCTGCTCGCGTGAGTTCCTAGAAACAAAACTGTGGGGGCGTGGTCGGGCCCAAAGCGGACAATATCATGTTACGGCAGAGTCGAGCCCAGGATGTGGTGGGGGCTCGGGCCGGGATGTGACATTACACACTAAGATATTATGTATTACATTCTAATTTTTTTTTACTTACATTTTCATTCTATTTATTTCGGTGTGTAAACTTATACTAATTCTCCAAAATTATCAGTCAATTCCATTGTAATTACTAATTAAAATAAATATTGAGTATACATGTCACGCCCCGATCCCGACATACGTCCAGGATCGACACGTGACGTCAACAAATACCCGTAACTCTGACATACACCGCCTCCGGGGAAAGGTAAAACACAACTTAAGATCCAATTGCGCAATAATTCTTCGTAGATTTTATGGCTGCATCTAACATCCTCGTTAGACTGCCTACGTACCCTCAATAGGGATCAAGCCATTCGTAGTTCATCATTTCACTACTCTTAAACATTCATCACATAGACCACTAGGTCTCAACATAATACCACAATTCAAATATGTAGCACCTCAAGGAACATTTAACAAAGCACAATAATAATCTCTAGTAATAGCATCTTTCATTCTCACATATGCATTCCAACACCATCCAATCATCACATCAATCAATAATGCCAATCATCATATCATCAATAACACATACAATTCATCGAAATGCAGGGCTAGAGCAACACAGTTCGGCCGAAGCCTACATCTCTGAAGTTGTCTCAATTGAATCAAATGATGCGATTTCAGACCACTCAACGAAATCCATCAACATCGGGTTCCGGACCTATCAACGGAACCAAGACACCAAAAGGGATTCCGGATCACTCAATGGAACCAAACTAAAATATGATCGCCCATCAAATGTATCAAGTACAATTAATCCTCATCACTTCTATAATGCATATGGTTCCCCAATGCGGATATACCAAGCAGAACCATATACATAGTTTAATATCATAGGCAGTGATCACCCAACGCGGATATACCAAGCATGATCACTCCTAAGCATACATGGCCATAAGGATAGCCCAACGCGGATTAACCAAGCGCGATCCATATATAGTATGGTCCCCCAATACGGATTAACCAAGCAGGACCATTAGTGACCCCCCAATGCGGATTAACCAAGCAGGGTCAAGATAATCAGGTAGGTAGTGATCACCCAACGCGGATATACCAAGCATGATCACCCCTAACAGTCCCCCAACGCGGATATACCAAGCAGGACTGTGTCCGATAGCTCTAGGTAGTGATCACCCAATGCGGGTTAACCAAGCATGATCACTCCTAGAATGCGTATGGCCCCCAATGCGGATATACCAAGCAGGACCATCAATGTACAACTGCTACATGGTGCAATAAATTCAACCCACAACTTATCAACCCCTCGACCTCTATGAGTTACAACATAGTCACCTACACCCTCATCTTCTCATAGCCCTCACTAATATGCCACACAAGTGTATAAGTTCCGTAACATACTTCTAATATGATTCTAGGGTCGCACAATCATAACATTTATCTTACTTATTAATCACATTACTAAAAAGATAAGTAAACATATATATATATCACAATCAACATCAGTACGTATGCCAAAACATGTTTAACAAACATAAGTCTATGGCTAATATATAATAATCACATTTCAATAGAATTCATATTTATAAACCCAATTCATATTCACATATGATATTAATATGAGAAATTCATGTAATAATCGTATCACATATATTCAAGCCACTCTCTAACCAATGTGGGTCCACTAGACTTCACTTAGTCTCTAGTAGTACCAATTCTAGTATCTAGAACGTTTCGAGACATGTTGACCAAAAGTCAACTCTCGGTCAACGTAGGATCCACAACTTTACGTAAATCGATCCAGAAGATCCACACATTAGATTTCGGATCCGTAACTCCCAAAATTCCACATTGTTTTTCTAGATCAACCTGCTAAAATTTCATTACGATCCAACGGTCGGATCTCCACCAATTTCAAATTCAAGTGGCGGTCGACATTTAATTTTACCAACTTACAAATCCAATTAGGGAAGATCCGTACGTCGGATTCCCAATCCGTAAGTTTCTATGATCCAAAAATATTATGTTCTACCATGCATTAAGGTTTGGTGACGATCCAACAGTCGGATCGTCGATTCATATTTTGACCAAGTAAGGTATCGTAAAGCAACTAAGTCCAAACATTCAAATTACGTCATGCGGATAGCAATTATGAACTCAATGCATCTAATTGAACTTAAAAGAATATCTTCGGCCCACTGGCCAGGCCGCCGCCGCACGAGCCGCCGCGGGTGGCGGTCGGCCGCCCCGACTTGCCGGAAAATTCAACTATTTTTAAAAATTACCAAAAATTACAGAAATGAAGATCTCAAAGAGTAGAGAAAACTTTATACCTGCGACCAAGTCCAATTTGGCCTGAAAAGGCTCCAATTTGCCTTGAACCCGTCGGAAACCCTATATATGGGTGTTCTCAATCCACCACCTCCGGTGCTCCGCCGTCCATACCATGGTTTGGGCTTTGTTCTAGGCCTCAAGGGAAGTCTAATGGTGGGATTAATTCGATGAAAACGTTTCAGAATTAAGCAAATCGAAGGCAAGGGTGTACTCACCCGCCGGTGTGGTTCTCTTCCAAATCGAGACCAATCTCAAATATTTAAGGTTGTAATAGGGAGAGGAAGAACAAGGGACCCAAGTGCATGAATTTCCCAGACTCAGTTCGCCGGAAAAACCGACGTAATCCGCCGGAGAAATGGTAAAAAGGGGCGGTCACACCCACGGGTTGGAGAAACCCGGTTTCTCCTTCCTTTCTCCTCTCTTTCCTTTCTCTCCTTTCCCTCCCTTCCTTCCTTTCTGATTGGCCAACCTTTCCCTCCTTTTCTCTCCCGCATCTCACACTCTTCCCATCTCTCACGCTGCCACTTGGCAGCTTCTAACCTTTTTTTTTTTTTTTTTTTTTTTTTTTTTTTTTAATACACCATAACCCAATATACGAAATTTAATAACAAAAATAAGTAGTCAACAGTGAAATTCCGGAGACGGGATTTCACAATACACACGCTTATAAATACACAAAATGCAGTTTTCCATACGAAAGCACATATGTCAAGTCAATGTTCATACTGTATTCATTTAATCAAATGATGCATCAAATATAAAATTAAATTATACCTATAATTTATTACCTTTTGATTTGCTTCATCTGCAGCTAAGCCAAAATTTAGACAGTCCCCAATATAATTCTGTCAAATACCATATAGCAATACCATGTAAAAGTCATACTAGGTGTCCACACCTACACTTATACTTTACAAACAAATTTGAACTTTGAATCACATGGGCTTCAAAAATATTTGCAAATAAAGTAGAAAGAAGATGAATAAATTAAAGAAAAATCATATACACTGGCAATTCAGACTCACCCAAAGTTGCTATCGAGCTCTGCCAAAGACAACTCTGCGTTGTTGACAAAGTCTAGAACAACATGGAAATTTAAAGAGGTCAAATTTAAAGCCAAATAAGCAATCATTTGCTGAAAATCTTTCACAAAAAGTGCTAGTTTCACAAATAAATGAAACCCAGATTAAATTTCTTGATAAAAGCTAAGAACTTCAAAGCTTAAGAAAAAACCGATGAATCCAACCATAAAAAAGATGCAAACTTTCGCACTGGCAAACCATTCATAAACCAAAAATGATATTTTAAACAACACACATGATTCCAACTCAAAAAAGCTCAAATTTAAATCAACCAACACAAACAAAATATCAAACATGGTTCATTGTCTCTCTTTGCATTTTAAATCACACAGTGTTGCCCAATATATTATCGTCTTAACATTTCATATACTTATGCATTAGATAAAAAATGATATCTATGTTAAAATTACATGGGCTATTTTATCATGGTTTAAGAAAGCAACCACAAACCATAGTATCTACATCTTCCTCAAATTATCTAAACCACTAAAACAAAACCCTCACTTCCCACTACATGTTTAAGATACGTGAACCCATACAAACATGTTCACCATTCACCAATACCCTTGGTGCTAACCAAAGCATCCTGTGAACAAATTAAGAAATTCAAATAAAATTAAACACCCAGAAAATAAAAGAAAAAAAAAACACAAAAAAGATCTGCTTGAATTGTCAAGGAAATCAAGACACTAATAAATATAAGGTATGTTTGAATTGTTAAGCAAATAAAAAATAAATAAGACAAAGCATTTCCAAACGTTGATTATGTCCGATGAGTTAATGCTATGTGATTGCCCTGGATTAGTCCTTCCATCCTTTTCAAGCCATGAGATGATTGCTTCTGTTGTATTACCAAGAACATGGAGGCTGTGCAGATAGTGGCCATTCGAGTTTCAGGACATGTTATTGAAGCGGTTTACATGATTGATCTGCCCAAATCCAAATCCTATGAAATCGACAACGAAGAAACAGAGATTCTCCAATCACTAAATAAAGATTCAAACCAAAACTGAGTAATTTATCAAAAAATTCACTGAATCGATTCGAGAAAGTGGAAAAATAATCAAACCTGATCTTCCGTAATCGTCCAAGTAGAGAAAATTCAGTGGCGAATTTAGGGCAAAAATTTTTAGGGGTAAAGGCTGATGGCGATTTATTTGGCTCGAGAAAGTTGGGTTTTGGGATTCTAGGGATTTTAAGTGGACTTGATAGTGAAATTTTGGACAAAAATGCCAAATGGAGAACGAAGGGTTTGTGGGAGAAAGGTTTGTAGTCGTCGTGGTTTCTGGAAAATTGGAGAACAAAAAGTCTTTTCGTTCCCTTCCCACTCCAAGATGACTGACACGTGCACATGTGAAGAGTGTTTTGTCGAAGGAGAAGGTGAAGCGATGATGACTCGTAAGCTAGGAGGGCAAAACAGTCTTTTTACTATGTGAAAAGGGCAAAAATAGCTGATAACAAAAGAATTGGAGGGCAATTCAGTCCGTTCATTATTAATGAACAGTATGCTCTCTCACAAGATGAACAGTGCTTTTATGCTGGCTTTTAGTATATAGATAATGTTTGCACAAACCGATACATATCCTATGGTGCCATCATTGGGGTCGGCCCATGCATGCAGTTCACCTGGTGTGATGATATGAATTTGGTGTGTACTTGGATAGTAAGAAATGCATTATCCATTTCTCCTCTGTGATTTCTTTTTAATTAAAAGATGTAATTTTGTTTCATAATAGAAACTGCACAGTAAAGTGGACATGTATTCCACTATGATAGAAGAGAAAAGATCCCATTTCTCCTCTATGATAATTCTAGCTTTGGTTAGACTGTTAGGTTAGTCGAAAGCACACACATACACATGTGCACTCGGATCCAGTGGTTATGGTTGTGAGATCTGGTGAAAATGCATATAGTGTTTTGGATGCAGCATCAGATATAAGTAAAAATGTGTGCGCATGTGTGTGCCTTGTTATTTTTTATTTTCGTTTAACCTTACATGCGGCACTTGATATCAATTTTGTCTATTAGTGGCTCTTCTGCAGGGTTATTAAGGCTTAAAAAAATGCACTGAACTCGTCCATTGGAAACCTTCAGCTTACAGAAGGAGAAATTGTCCTTGATGTTGATGGTACAGTTCCCACTCTACCAGTGCTGCAACATATAGGCATGTCTCTGTGGCCTGTTAAGTGATTGTATTCGGGAAGGTGGACCTTGCATTAGTAAATTCAGTTTTTGCCAAAACTTTAGAGCTAATACAATTTGGAGAATGGTCTACTAATTACATGATAAGACAAGAACCTTCTGGAATGGTCTACTAATTATATGATAAGACAATAACCTTCTGGAAATCCTATAAGTATTATTGGAGGGAGGATTTTCTTCGAGTGATTTTGCTACAACCCCTCATGGCCAAGGCCAGTTTTAATTTTTTTCATCTTTATCTTTCTCTGTCTTTATCGTTATCTTTCTGCTTTCCCCAATTTTAAACTTGTAAATATTTTAAGCAGATGCTTTATGCTCTTTTCCTGAAAACTAATCTAAGCAGGCATCACTAATTCAGATCATGATCTCAATTATAGAAGGCTTCGTTTTGTTATATATCAAAATTAAATTGCATTATAAAACTGGAAGGTGGGACTCATCCAATCTTTGTTTATCTTGGACGGTTGACACTGACCAATTCTGCACTGTACTTTGAATCATTGGGAGTTGGTTTGTATGAAAAAGCTGGTAAGTACGATCTGGCAACAGATATGAAGCAGACCATTGGGTGCTCGGCTTTTCGATAAAGCCATTATGTACAAGTCAACATCTGTGTATGTGATACACCCTATCAAGCATGGATACGGATCCGGATACGCCAGTACAACAAGACACGACACGGCGATGCGGAAAATCTCTAAAAATTAAGATACGATACGCTACAGATACGGCAAATAAAAATGTATATAGCAACAAAACTATACATTTTAAAACATAATTCATCATTCAAATTCAAGTACATTTGAGTTGTTAGAGAAGAAAAGTTCGAAATCTAATCCTCTTTATACAGTAGAAGAAGTGTGAGAGTCGTGTTCATGGTTTTAATAAGAGGGAAGCTCTTTGTATTCATCACATTTCAATTATAGATGTCTCCTATTAATTTTCTTCACCTCATTACTTTTTTTTTTTGAAAGTGTAAATGTATCATAAAAGCTGGATACATGTATCTTAAATGTAGGATACGCGTATCTATCACGTCAAATTCGTGTCCATCAATCAAGATACGTGTCGGACGAGTATCCGAGAGTATCGGGCAAGTATCGTATCCGATCAAGTATCGGATACAGGATACGGGACCAAATAGAAGTATCCATGCATAGTAGGATACACCTCATGCAGCCTATATGGAACTTGTTTTACTCTATGATCGCGAGCTGACTCAAATTTTTTATTTGATTCTTTTATAAATTATTTCCAGAGCTGAGCCAGTTTATTTGGAGTTTCCTGAGTTTAAAGGCAATTCTCGCCGGGACTATTGGTTGGATATTTGTCTTGAGATCTTGCGTGCACACAATTTCATTCGGAAAAAATAATCTTAAAGAGACTAAGAAATCAGTAGTACTGGCAAGAGCTATTCTTGGCATCATCCGATGTCGTGCAGTTAGAGACGCCTCCCACATCTTTTCATCCCATTATAAAACCTTACTTGCTTTTTAACCTTGCTGAAAGTCTTCCAGGGGGGGACTTGATTTTGAAAACTTTGTCGAGTCGCTTGCTTCTTTTGAATTCCAGTGCTGCCCTACGTGATGTTTCTGGGAGTCCACATGCAAAACGGCAGCCAAAAATTTATCCAGTTTCACTTATAGCACTTACTCAACTTGGATTTTTATTACAAAAAGATGTAGATCTTGATGGAGAAGCAATAATAGTGGGAGATGTTTGTGTTGGTGAGATTAATCCCTTGGAAATGGCAGTGAAGCAGTCAGAAATGGACACAGGGATGGCTGAAGCTGCACAGGCAACTGTGGAACGAGTGAGGTGGATGGAATTGATACAAATGTTGCAATAATGAAGGTTAATATTCAACTTCACTTGTTAAATTGGGTTTTCCACGCCAATATAAAGGTTGCGTTTGTTTGGCCTCATTAAATGAGACTGGACTGGACTATAGTCCCATGTTTAATAGGTGCTAGGACTAAGTTAAGTGGGACTAAAGGGGACTCGTGTGGACTACAGGCCTCCTTAAAGGTTCTTGGCGAGGCCCTCCCCAAACCATGGGACTTGCTAAGACCGGTTTCTTCCTTCTTCCTGCGAGCCCCTCTGTGAGTTCTGGGCACAAAAAATCCCCCATCTCATATTTCCCACCACCAACATCAACCACAAAAAATCCCCCGTCTCATATTTCCCACCACCAACTATCACCAGCAAGAAATCCCCAATCTCATATTTCCTGCCGCCACCATCGCCATGGACGAGCCATCCGAGAAGCTCCAAAACCTCAAGTCGCTGAATTCTCTGCTGCTCAAGGAAACCAAGGACCGCCAGCAGCAGGTGGAGTCGCTGGTGTAGGGGATGAAAATAAAAAACCCACCTAAGTGGCCTATTTCTCATCTGAGTTGAACCCCACCAAGAACCCAGACCCCAATTCAACCAAAATCGAAATCTTTGAATTGATTTGTCGTACCTTCTAGAATTTGTTAGAGAGAGATGGATGATTCTAGACAAAAATGGTGAAACTGGGAGAGGGGAGGGAGAGAGTGGCGGAGGAAAAATGGTTTTGTGAGAGATGATTCTAGAAATAAAAAAATACTGGCCATTAGAGAGAGGTAGATGATTTAAAAAAATAATAAAATAAATAAAATTATAATATAATATTTCAGTTTATTAATTATCCTTTTTTTTTAGTCCGGCACTGCACCAAACACTTCACTAAGTTAGTCCAGCTTAGTCTAGTCTAAGCCAGTCCAACTTAGTCCTTGAAGCTAGTTCAGTCCGAAATAATCCGGTGCAACAAACACACCCTTACCATTCTTACAAATTAGTGAAGTTGACAAAAGTGCATAGAAACTTCTGAAAATTCCTTTTAAGAATGAATCAATTTGCAGTGCTTTTAGACGTAGATAGCTTTTGCTTTGTTCTTCATTGCTGAGGAAAAAGAAAGCCGTTTCGCCCTTCCCTAGCTGCTAAATATGATCTTGAATAGGCGACAAGTACATTGTCACTTCTGCTCAACCAAAATATGGAAAAATTCGTTGAACCAGTGCAGTAGTTCCAGAAACAAGTATTGACGTGAGAACAAGAGAATTTGTGAAGGTATTTTAAAAATTCGTATAAGATTAATAAAGAATATTAAAATAACGGAAATTGAAATGACGAGATTTTATTTTCTAGAATTTGTGAATTTTATTGTTTGGTAAACCTAAAATAACAATTGAATTGAATACAAAATTTGTTATTTTTGAACTCTCAATAATAGAAATTGAGAAATGACACTTTTGGATGAGAGAAATACACTTGGAATTTGAGTAAAAGTCAGAATTTATAAATTGACATACACCAATTCCTTTGTTTGGATTCATAAACATAGAAATTTAAAATTTCCACGTAGAAAAAAAAAACTTGGAATTTTGGACCTCCAATTCTCAAGTTTAAATTTCATGTAAATAGGTGTCATTTTCCAATTTCTATGATTGAGAGTTTAAAAATAACAAATTCCATATTCAATTTCATTGTTTTTTTAGGTTAACCAAACAAGAAAATTTACAAATTCTAGAAAATAAAATCCCGTTATTTCAATTACCGTCATTTTAAAATTTCTTAGTAATCTTCAATTTCTTCATCCAAACATAGTGTTATTTACATGAAATTTAAACTTGGGAATTGGAGGTCTCAAATTCCAAGTTTTTTTTCCACGCGGAAATTCTAAATTTCTATGTTTATGAATCCAAACAAGAGAATTTGTGTATGTTAATTTATAAATTCTGATTTTACCCAAATTCCAAGTTTATTTCCTTCATCCAAACATAGTGTTAGAGTAAAACTCAAATTTTAGGTTCTAAATCTACCCCAACTTGCTGCAACCCTTGGGCCAAGTATGAGTTTTAATCAAAAACTCTTTTTTGACAAATTTAAGCCAGAATTCCCTGGGTTTGTGGGTTGGTAGATCATATATGTGTACTTTTTTTTAAGTTTTATATTTATAACGGTCCAAATTAAAAAATAATTGAATTTTTTTTTATTTCATGCGTTTCATATTCTTTTATAATGTTCATCGAGTTTCATGGGATCGATTTTTTCAATATTTATCGAAATCTAAATTTTTTCAGATTAAAATGTTCATAAAATTAAATTATGATAGATTACATAATTTTTTTTTAAAGTTACTTTAAGAAAAACATTATCGTAAATTCATTTTTTAAATATCAGGTTAAAAGTTTAAGTAAGAAGAGTTGGAGTAAAAAAAATTATTTCTGAGTTAAAATCTAAATTTTTAACCCTAAAAATTATCTTAAATTTATTATTTAATAATCTCAGATTAAAAGTTTAACAAAAAATGATTGAAGTATACAACATTGTTTTTTTGGGAGCATTTTTGCTGATCACGATAACTAAGGTGTATGTTTACTATACATCTAATAATTTACCATATGTTTTTTAAGTTTAGTTAACTTTTATAAATGCTACTTTTATAATTTTGAAAAAATTTGACTAAGGTTAAGCAAAAGGACAACGATTAGGTGTATCAGAATATACGTGTAATTTCGTAGTTTTAGTCTCTCGTTTGGGTTTGTTGCTGAAAACCCTAAACAGAGAGAAGAAGAAGAAGAGAGATGGATTTGGACCAGTGGATCTCAAAGGTGAAGGAAGGACAGCATCTTCTGGAGGACGAGCTTCAACTCCTGTGCGAATACGTCCGTATCTCTATCTCTTTCTTTCCTTTATCTACATTTCTACATCTAGGGTTTTTACACATATCTGAGCCTGTCGGTCGCTGTTAAATTCAAATTGGTTTTTGTAATCGCTTTGTCTAATACGTTTGATTTCTCGATCAATTTGGGAATCCGATTTCTATATTGTTTCCTTAAAAATTTGACCATTGAATGTAACTTGTTCACTCAATTTTTGTTCACAAACGATCTTTGACTAACCGGTGATTGAACTTGAGTAGCTAATAGACTGATGGGCTTCAAGATTCAATACATACCCCTTTGATTAAAAGTAGAAAGAAACCGTCTTTCTTTCTCTTTCTTTTTTTTGGTTCCCCCCCTACTCACTGCCTGCATATGTTTAGGGTTGCCATTGTTTGTCACAGAGAGTATGTTACAGTTCATTACACAATGTTTAACGTTATCAACACTCTTGATCATGCTCACCATAGTTTACTCAAATTTTTTTTCATTACACGTCAATTACTTGATTGGCAAAAAGAACTGCTTTTGGCTACCGAATCCAAAACCTGAAATACCTAGTTTGGAAGTCTAGTGTTACTTGTGATATGCACTCAGTAGATATAGTTGGTTTTTCAAAATTTTGTACGGGACTGTCTGATACATAAATATGTGCAGCGGTTGGAGAGCTTATTACTTTTGCCTGCATCCAGCAAAACCGTGAAGTTTCATTTGAGCCTGTCAATTCTGACTTCCCTCTCACGTCATGCGAGTCTCACCATATAACAGTGGGTCCCACACAATTGTCCTGAGAGGGAGGTAACTTATGATGGGCTCATACAATAATATTGGCACATACACGTTAAGCTAGTTATTGAAAATGGTTAGCGCAGTATTATTCTTCAAAGTGCCATGTAGAAACATTCCTGTGGCTGTGTAGGTTATTTACTTTGCTCTTTTCTAATTGTCTATGTTTTTAGTTGGTGATGATGATCTGCTTATGGATAAATATAAATAGTCCCATGAGTAGTAGTTTCAGGTTTTCCTTACCTAGACGAGTTTTGTAATTTTTGTTGCCCTTGTTTGTCATTGTAACTATCACAGGTAAAAGAGATTCTTATTGAGGAGTCCAATGTGCAACCTGTAAACAGTCCTGTCACTGTTTGTGGCGATATTCATGGCCAATTCCACGACCTAATGAAACTTTTCCAGACTGGAGGCCATGTACCAGAGACAAATTACATATTTATGGTATGATTTGTATTTTTTTGTTATTAAATTTGATAAAATCTCTGCACGTCATCATAAAAATATTGTTTGGTTGTCTTCTGGTGGTGTTTAATATTCCTAGCTTGTTTGCAGGGCGATTTTGTTGATCGAGGATACAATAGCCTTGAAGTTTTCACTATCCTTTTGCTTCTTAAGGCGAGGTACAAATATTTTAGACTTTTGTTTGGAAGAATGTGTTGTAATAACGAGGTCTTTACAAATTAGTATTTGCAGTCATGCACACTACTTACCGTTTTGGTACTTTGTCACCCTATCATTATGCCTTTGATGTGCATTGCAGCCCTATGATATGCCGTGTGTGGTTTAGTTATCATTTGGGTCAGTACTAAATGGATAATTTCAGTAATAAGAAAGAGTCTTGGAAGCTATCACTTACGGGATTATGTTTTATAAATTTAACCGGTAGAACGAATACAATTTGGAGTTTACAGTTGGGTGCATTGCACCAAGGTACCCACTCTGAAATGTTGGTCTGTTTGGTTATGATAGGCTAAATTGTTGTATGTTCTACCTTTTTAATTCTCTCTCTTTTCTTTTCTTTCTAATCTCTCCTCTCTCTCCTCTCTTCTCTCTTCTCTCTTCTCTCTCTCTCTGGTTATAATCTTGCTTTTTTGGTGGGAGGAAGAAGGGTATAGGTCTGAGAAGATGTGTGGTGATGGCTGTTTTCTGGGTAATTTGGGGGGAGAAGAATAGAAGGATATTTGACAATGTGAGGGTGATGATGTGGATTAGTTGGGGGAGAGGGTTTGCTTCTAAACATCTGTATGGGTTTTGATCTCTTAAGAGTTGAGGGAAGGCTTTTCTTTTGTGTTACTTTTTTTTTGTTTTTTAAATCGGAATGCTGCTCTTTATTAATGGTTCCTGTTTCTTTGCTTATGTTTTTAGGTTCGTGGTCCGTTTCTTTTTAGATCTTTGTTTTCTTAAGAGTTTTGGAAGGGTTTTTGTTCTTATAAAAATTAGACAGCTTTAGGACTCGTTTGGATGTGCTTTTAAAATGACTGAAAGTGCTTTTAGAGAAAATATTTTTGGGTTCCAAAAGCACTCAAAGTGCTTTTTGCAAGAAGCACCAATTATGTGCTTCATCTAGGAAAAGCACTTCCAGGATTTACTTACATTTTTACTAAGGATTGGTTCTAAAACATTTTCACCAAAAGTGGTTTCAGTCATTTTAAAAGCACATCCAAACGAGCTCTTAATTATTATCTACATCAGGAGATGATGAATGGAATGCGAGATTGCTTTAACTTTCAACTTCTCTTCGTTGACAATGTCAAATTTTATGAGATGTTTATATTTTTCTTCTCGTAGCTAATGTAGTCTTCTTTTACTTGTGGCTATAGATATCCGGCTAATATTACCCTTTTGCGTGGTAATCATGAAAGCAGGCAACTTACCCAGGTATGATATTATATAGATTGTATACTGTTTTGGAAGAGACAATTATTAACGACACCCTCTAGTGTTTTGTCAAATACCAAAATTGGGAGCAAGGGTTTCAATGCTGTTTTTATTTGTTTGCATTTTGTTCTTTTGAATATTATTGTGTTAAAGCTATTGGTGGCTGGAATGAAATTACAGTTCAGTGTATTCAGAGGTACTTTAGCGCACTTTTTGTGCCGACCATACTCAAATATTGCAATGTAATAGACTTGTTGGTTTGGCATGTAATGGTGGCTTAATATAATGGAGTCGATTGCAAGAGCTGTGTGCTAAAGGTTGAGTTGATAAATGAATTGCATGAATCTGATTAAGAAATCCCAGATATTAGTGTTTCCATTTTTCTTATTCCCATAATATTTAGGAGGTCCAGGTGCATATGTATAATTTAGATCCTAATGTTCAGTAGAGGGACCTGATCAGGAGGTTACTGCCATAGCAGCATTTATTTAACTGTCTGTGCATGGAGTTTTGTTGCTGGCATTGTCGGTTGAATCCTTATCAATTAAAGTTTATCTCTGCTAGGTATATGGCTTTTATGACGAATGCCAGAGGAAGTATGGAAATGCTAATGCTTGGCGGTATTGTACAGATGTTTTTGACTATCTGACACTATCGGCAATTATAGATGGAACTGTAACCTTCTCTCCCTCTCCCCCTCTCTCTTGTCTATGTATATATATGTATGTGTTAGTATGCATATATCTCTTATCTCTGTGTCTCTGCATATTCCTATTTGTAACTTTGATTGCGTACTTTTTGTTAGTAAATATGTTTATGTGGTTTGTCTTCCCAGGTGTTATGTGTCCATGGTGGACTTTCTCCTGACATCCGAACAATTGATCAGGTAAACTGTAATCTTTTTTTGTATTATTTTTGTTCATATCATATATATAAGCATTTATGTTTTTCATGCGTGTTGCTACAGCTGAAATTCTGCATTAGCCACTTCACATGGATATCCATTAACAATTTCTTTTTAATTTTTTGAGAAGAAACGATAACACTTTATTAAAATAAAAACAAGAATTACAAAATAGTGGATAAGAAATCCACCATGTAGCAAAGCTGGCTAAAACCTCTCAAATAGATCTGATTACAAGTAACGTAACCACAACCACAATCATTTTACGGCTGCTAACATATCCCACACTATATGAGAAAGAGAATAATCCTTGAACTCATTCGAAACTGATGCCAAGTATCTTACTCTACCCCATAATTCTGCTACCCCCACTCCATTATAATCCTCAATAACTCTTCTGTTACGCTCCAAGCAAATGTTCCAAAAAACTGCCAACACCAAATAACCCCACAAAGCTTTAGCTTTCCTCCCCTTTCCTAAAGCCTCAAAATTGGTGCTTAGAAGCTCGAAACAACCCTTTGGAGTGACCCAACTAACTCTAACTTCCTGAACCAATTTCCACCACAACTGTATTGAGTAAGAACAATGGAGAAAAATATGATTTAACACTCTCCTCCTCTGATTTACACAAACTGCACCAATGGGGAGAAATACAAATAAAAGGCATTCGCCTTTGAACTTGATCACAAGTGTTGACCTTCCCAGTAGCCACTAACCACACAAGAACTTTGACCTTCGGAGGAGCTTTTGATTTCCAAATATGAGAAAAGGGTGGAAAATGTTGCACAGTTCCATTGTTGCTCAAAAAAGAGCTATAGGATTTGCAAGTGAACAATCCTGATAAGTCTAGTTTCCATCTTCTATTATCCGCTCTTGATTGAATCAAACGAACATTTTCCACCTTTTGTAGTAACCTAGCCGCCTCTTCTATCTCCAACTCATTCAAATTTCTTCCGAAGTCAAAATTCCAGCTCAAAGAATGAAGAGAAGAATCCACAAAACTTGAAATGCTCTGGTTGTGCATTCTCGATAACAAGAATAATCTAGGATATTGCTCTTTCAATGGCCCACCTTCTAACCAACCATCCTCCCAAAACCTCACCTTCCAACCAACCATCCAAGGCCTTATCTTTATCCACATAGTACCCCCTTTTCTGACTAAAATCCCCTTTTGACATATTAAAATAATACCCTTCTGTTGCAGACATCCCTTCGTCCTAAAACACGCTTTCCTTCTGGGGAGTTACCCCCAAACTCTGTCAACTTTTCTTCCAGAATCTGTAGAGACAGGAAATTCAAACTCCCCAGTCCGCCCATCATCTGTCAACTTTTCTCCTGACAACACACCTTGCTTTCTTCCAGAACCAATAGTGACAGGAAATTCAAACTCCCCAATCTGAAAGCACACACGTGTCCCCGCAGTAGGTTCTGACTGTTGTTCCATAGTTGAAGTTGTCTTCGCCGGAGAGGAAATTCCGGTCATCCTCTGTGTCTTCAATTCGGCCTTCAAGGTACGTCGTGACGTCTTAGAGTGACGTGAATCACCACAATCGGCTACCGAAACCTTAGGTCTCCTTGCTGGCGATAGTTATCTGATTTTAACCCTGAAAACAGAGTCTCCATCTGCCACGTTAACAAACTCTGGAATAAAGCCAGTGGTGTTGTGTCTGATTTTTAACTTTGCTTCAAGCAAATATTCAAACTCAGCTGTTCTACAGTCAATTTCTACCAGACCACCGCAGGCGTCGCCGATCTTTTGAAAAAAGTCGTTGGTCCAAAGGTGCGGCGGTAAACCTTCCAGAGCAATCCATCCACCGTAGCTAACCACCTTCCTCTCGCCTGATTTGATGCTTTCCCACCATCCAGACAGCACCACATCTGGGAACTCGCTCATGGAAAGAGCGCCTAGTTGAGCAATCTTTGTTGCTTCCTCCTCGTTCTGACAAACAAACAAAGCCTTATTGCATTGGAAGGGTGAAAGGCAGATTTCCTTACCCAGGAGATTTAGAAGTGAGGCCTCCACCTCTCTCCAAGGCTGATGCACCACTTGTCTCTCGCAAACGATTACACTCCCCTAGTTATAGATTTCCAGGGAGGTGTCTCTCTTGGTCTGGCTTTCCTCGATCCATATTTTCTCATTCACGTTTAGAAGCGGTGCCAAATTTGTTGATTTCTTACCTCCAAGAACTGCATCTCTATAAGAAACCTGAGGAACAACGCCCGAGTAGCTTCTCGAAGGCTCAATCACATCCCTCCTCACATTCCTTTTTGACTGAGATAGACTACTAGGAGAAACCCCCGCTTTCTTTTCCCCCTCTCAGAATTTCAGACAGTAACTCCTCCATTCTTCTCCAGCCGAAGAAATTACTTCCTTTGGGAACGATGACATTCCTAACAAGCCCATCACTTTCTGTTTTGGACAGAACAAGAAGTAGTGAATCATCATAAGTCCAGCACTTTCTTAGATTGTGTAGTTATGCATGTTAACTCTTAAACGATTGAAAGAAGCAGTGACTCCGTAAGTGTTGGATTCTGGATCACTGGGTTCATGCTTTACCATGTGAACTACATGTCTATGACCTTGCTTTCAAAGAAGTTCTGTTTATTTTTGGTTTTCCATATGCATGAATCATCATCATCATCACTGTACATATCTTTTCGTTTAACAGATACGGGTCATTGAGCGAAATTGTGAAATTCCACATGAGGGGCCATTTTGTGATCTCATGTGGAGTGATCCTGAAGATATTGAAACATGGGCAGTAAGTCCGCGTGGAGCAGGTTGGCTGTTTGGATCCAGAGTCACTTCTGAGGTATTAAGATCTTACTAATTAAGTAGGATTCTCCCTGCTTGCTCTCTCTCTCTCTCTCTCTCACACACACACACACACACACACACACACACACACACTAAAGCTTAAGAATTTTGTTTTCTGCAGTTCAACCACATAAATAATCTAGATCTGGTTTGTCGAGCACACCAACTTGTTCAAGAAGGTCTTAAGTACATGTTTCAAGATAAAGGCCTTGTAACTGTGAGATTCCAAACCTCTTTTGTTGATTTTTTTTCGTAATGTTGTGGAAGTTTTATTGAATAGTTGGGTTATTGAATTTTGCAGGTCTGGTCTGCACCAAATTACTGTTATCGCTGTGGGAATGTGGCTTCTATCTTGAGTTTTAACGACAATATGGTAAAGATTACTGCCTTGCCGACGGCCTTTTTCTTAATGGAAACTTTTAGATTCAGACTTTTATGATATGTGTAATTAGGATATCTTTCTGTCACCTTCACAGCTTCACTATATGCATCACACAATTAAATTGATTGTTTCTAGTGTCTGAAACACTTGGTTCTTAGAGACTTTCCAACATCCAAGAGCTGACATTTGCCATTTTCTAGAATCTCTCAACTTTTAGACTTTGAACATATAAACTTTTGAAGTAGCTATACTTGGCCCGGGATATCAATGCCTAATTTGGCGAGGTTATAAACTCACGGTCAAACATATTTATAATATATGTCCAACTTATAAAAATAAATAAAAATGTCCATATTCATGTTATCCTTGCATGAAAATAACTCTAAGCCATGCACCATGCACCATGCTGCTTTTTGTTTTGGCGATGGAGAGGAGTGAAGGTCAGTTTTTAATATCCAATATTCAGTTAGAAACTAAGGGCATGGTAGTCTTGAGGGCTTACTTTGTAGACATTTATTGCATATTGTATTAGTTTGTGCTATATGACTCTTCATTTTGGTCCAGAGTTTTTCACTTTTTGATTATTTGTACTTATATTTGTTGGAAAGTGCAATGAATAAGTTGGGATGGGCATTGGGCCAAAAAATGGTCTATAACCCACTAACTAAAGGACAAATAATGGTCCATAACCCATGAAAACCCATTTACCAACATAATGGGTCTATCCATGTCTAATTGCTACCGCATACACCTGAAAATAACGGTTTTTAGTAATTTCTTTTTACATCAAGTGGAATTTATGGTGTTCTGTTGTTTGAAACAGGAGAGGGAGGTGAAGTTCTTCACTGAAACAGAGGAGAACAACCAGATGAGGGGACCGAGGACAGGAGTACCTTATTTCTTATGATCGTTTGGAGTGATTACCTGCATCATTTGTATAATCATTTTAAGTCTTGGTATAGGTGTTGAGAGTACTGGAACAGAGAACCTTGAATACGTCGGTCAGTTGCTGTGGGGTGGATCTCCTTTCTGCTTGACTGTAGGTTTTCCATCTGGTCTGTCTGGCAGCCACACTATTTTACATTCATGGGTTGTGTATTACTTATTAGGTTGCTAATTGTTATTCAATTCTTAATCCATGCCCGATACATTTCGTTATGTTTCTTGTCTGCCCTGTTTTGCAATTCATGTCTAATGTATTATGCAGAAATGCGCAAATTACAACTAGCTTTTTATTATTTAATATTTATGATGCCTGTGTATGACTATGTCCCATTTCAATTTCGCATCTTACATTTATTCTTGACGTGACATTCGACAGTTTTGTTCACATTCGAGCTCTGCTTTTGAAATGATATAAATAATCCGCCAAATTGAAAGCGCTGATATTTTTCCTAAGAGGCGGTTGATAACTAATTTGTTTTTAATTTTTGGTAATTACTTTTAGGTTTGAAAAAATTGAAAATGAAAGTTCAAAAAGTGAAATTTTAAGAAAGTAGTTTTTAGTTTTTATTTTTATTAAAATTGAAATTTGTTATTAAAGAAAATTTTAGTTTAAAAAAATAAAAAAATAAAAACTGAAAAAAAAGGGCTCTTTAATGTGTAGTTGATTTTGGATTAGATTTTTTTTCGCATGAAAAGTAAGGGTCATCCAGCTTAATGTAAACTCAATGAGGAGGTGAACCTCTACAATGAATAACATTTAAAAATGAAGATAAATGGGCTACATTAAAAATGAAATGCTCTAATCACCAAAGCAATTAATTGAGGAGGAGACGAATTTAGGGCCCTCTCTCTCTCTCTCTCTCTTTTCTCTTTCATTATCTTGTTTCACAAATTCAATGTGTGTTGAAAAAACAAACTCGACAAATCAAAAAGCCTTGCAAATTGCTATGCATTATCACACAACAACAACAACAACCACAAAAAATTGCAAATTCAATATCTGCATTATTATACCTACATTTTTTTGTGAGTTTATGAGAATTTGTGAAATATTGGGCAGAAGTAGATAATAATTAGTTTACTAAAAAGGTATGAAAAAAAAAAAAAAGTTCTTAGTCGAGAAAAATATGTACAGGAAAGATGGGAACGGTAATGAGAATACATAAGCAGTGGCAGTGGCGCAGAGGAAACCTACTTCCGCTTGTCTCGCTTCCAGTAGTCGTATTGTTGTCATTTGGTGGTGGCGCCGGTTCCTCTCTAGGTTTCTCCGTCCGAGCGTCCACGTCATCAGAACCCACATCAAGAGTGAGGATGAGTGAGAGTGAGATGCAGCGGCCTCCGGTGGCGAAGAAGGTGGAGCATAAGATGGAGATGTTCGGCGACGTCCGAGTGGACAACTACTACTGGCTCCGCGACGACTCTCGCTCCGGCCCCCAAGTCCTCTCTTACCTTCAACAAGAAAACGATTACACTCAATTCCTCATGTCTGGTATCAACTAAACTAGTATTGCATTGCTTGCCTTTCCCCATCGCATCCAGCATTTTTCCTTCTTTATTCGATTATTTTCAATTTTTGATTTGATCTTCAATTCATTCAGCCGCACACCTTTAAACTTAACTAGCAGATGCAATTTGTCGTTTCTTCTCTAATTGCTTGTTTCTCAACTATAACTACAATTCTCCATTTTAATTTAAAATTTAATTGGCTTACATTAGGAAATAAGAAATTCGAAGATCAACTCTACTCTGAGATTAGGGGGAGGATCAAGGAGGATGATATATCTGCACCTGAACGAAAAGGCCCCTACTATTACTATCAAAGGACTCTCAAAGGTATGGAGTACGTTCAGCATTGTCGCCGCTTAATACCCAACTCCAAAAGCAGCGAGGGTGATGCGGACCCCCCAGTATCTGTCTATGAGGCCATGCCCACCGGACCTGATGCTCCTCCGGAGCATGTAATCTTGGATGAGAATGTTATGGCTAAAAATCATGCCTATTATAGCATTGCTGCTTTTAAGGTATCTACCTACTCCAATAGTACAACAACTTGACAATGTGTTTATATGATGACGATCTCAATACAGTTTATGGAGTGTTTTCATGTTCATTTCTTAGTCCTTCTTCAGGTTAGTCCAAACAACAATTTGGTGGCATATGCACAAGACACCAAAGGAAATGAAATCTATACAGTTTATGTCATTGATGCCGAGACAGGTGCTCCTGTGGGTCTGCCTCTTGTTGGTACAACATCCTATCTTGAATGGGCCGGCAACGAGGCTTTAGTTTACATTACAATGGACGAGACCCTCCGCCCTGACAAGGTTTGATACTGCTGCTTTAAGCCCTCTGTTTCCTCATGTCATGCTATGTTTCACACACATATTTCACTTGCTTTTTCCATTGTTCTGCACATAATTGTGGGTAGATTTTTGAGGTATCATTACTCAAGGACTGGCGTGCCTGATAAAATATTTAGCCAATTTTGAAATTTTTTCATGTTTCGGTGAATTTTAGAACTGAGCAACTTACCCCAGTTGTGTACATCCTATCTGGGAGGCTTGCCTGCTGTGTTTACCTGTTATAATTTACATTGATATTTTGTTTCAATATTGTCTCCTATGACCACATTCCCATGCTTTTCCATGAGAATTCATTTTATGACATTGTTTATCTTGATAAGTGCTGAATATAACGTTGGATATATCCTCCTATATCTCTGTAGAATTCGATTCTGTTTTCTTGTTGGTTGTCTTGCAGCAGATGCATTGAGCCAAGAGGTCATACCTTGGACCCTGTCTGGCTCACAACCTGACGGAGAAAAAATTAGTGCATACATTCTGTTCCATTGTTTATTTTTGTGAGTAAACTGCTTAATCTGACATCTTGCTTTCTTTTTAATAGGCATGGTTACATAAGTTGGGGACAGAACAGTCAAGTGACTCCTGCCTCTATCACGAACAGGATGATATGTTTTCAATTGATCTTCAAGCTTCTGAGAGCAAAAAGTTCTTGTTTGTTGCATCCGAAAGTAAAACTACAAGATTCAACTTTTACCTTGATAATTCAAAGCCTGAAGATGGGCTTATGGTTCTGACACCTCGCCTAGATGGCATTGATACATTTGTTAGCCATCGAGGAAATCATTTTTTTATAAAGAAGAGGAGTGACCAGTTTTTTAATTCTGAAGTAATTGCTTGTCCATTGGAAAATACATCTGAAACTACAGTTCTTCTTCCACACAGGGAAAGGTGATAACTAAATTTTTATATCCTTACTCCGCATGCAGGACCTTAATAATGTTCATGAATGGACTTGTCTTTTTTAATTTTTAAAAACATGCGCGCACGTGATTTATGTTTTCTCAATATCACGTAATTTTCCCCGGTGAAATTAAGTATATAGATAATTAAAAAATTATATATTGACATGTGATTTGCAGTGCATTTTCCAGAAATGAAACTGGAAATTTTCCTTGAGCCATTCACTAGCTTTTTTTCTCGCATATGCGCTGTTTTAACTGTGAATAAGAGAGATATGACAAAGGAATGAGTTAGATGTGTTGTTCACTACTCCATGCCACCTGGTCCAATTGTTGCGTATGGATTTGCGTACTTTTCTATAACTTTTTCTCAGGGCCTGATAATTTTTTACCTTCACTATTCTGAGCAGGCATGTTTTCTTTGTTAGTTTAGGCATACTAATTTAGAAATTTCTTCAGTGTGAAAATTCAGGATATAAATCTTTTTAGTGATCACCTTGTTGTATATGAACGTGAAGAGGGTCTACCAAAAGTCACTATCTATCAACTTCCAGATGTTGGACAACCACTTAAAACCCTTCATGGTGGTCAAGCTGTTAAATTTTTGGATCCCACATACTCTGTGGATCCATCAGAATCAGAATTTTCTTCCAGCATCTTACGATTTTCTTATAGCTCCATGAAAACACCTCCCTCTGTGTACGATTATGATATGAAGACAGGTGTTTCTGTTTTGAAGAAGATTGAAACAGTAAGTCGTATTTATTATTACTTCAAATACTAAATTTTAGGAGCCTAATCCTTAGTATACTTGTCCTTTTCACTCTCTTTTCATGTACATGTTTATTGTTGCAATAGTAATGATTTAATTTTTACTTTTTTGAAAGGAAGCTTTGCGTTTATTCCATTTACTATCTCTACCTGGCCTTGGGTTCCTGTGTATGTGTATTTGTGATAGGTGGTGTTGTCATTTATGTTTCTCAGGTTTTGGGAGGTTTTGAAGCATCAGATTATGTTACAGAAAGGAAATGGGCTAGTGCTCCAGATGGTACTCAGATTCCAATATCAATTGTTTATAGGAAGGATATTGTAAAACTTGATGGATCTGATCCATTGCTACTCTATGGCTATGGCTCTTATGAGGTAACAGAAGAATTCGTACACAAGTGGTTTTTTTTGTTGTTTCTTTTTC
The DNA here is from genome assembly GCA_036320875.1 of Cotoneaster glaucophyllus. Classification (NCBI taxonomy): domain Eukaryota; kingdom Viridiplantae; phylum Streptophyta; class Magnoliopsida; order Rosales; family Rosaceae; genus Cotoneaster; species Cotoneaster glaucophyllus. The sequence continues at coordinate 34,458,985 of CM070069.1, read as the reverse complement.
ATTGACATCATTGTAATCGTCGTGTGATTACACTGAAAAGCTTATTTCTTGTAGAAAATTTTGCGAGATGCTTTGAATTGGACAATTAGAAAGTACAGCACTGAAATCTGAAGCCCTTAAAAATATATGACCAGATCCATTTTTAAACATGTAGCCATCACAAAAGAAACTTTTGTGCTTTTGATACGTTACTGATCTGCAGATATTCCGTTTCCAATATCTGAATCAATTGACATCTTAAGAAGTTTTCTTGTTATTACGTTATAGGTTGTCTGTTTACTGTATTATGTATCATCCAGTTGGATTGGTAATTAAAATATAGAATTTTGTTTCTGGCCTATGATGGCTAATTCTAATCACAATTTGATAAAATTGTTCAAGTATGTTGGACATAGTCAGTGGCCCACACAATTGAAAATACGCAGGAGGCAATATCCTTTTAGCCATTTTGGAAGAGGGCTTATTTTGTTCGTTGCTTGTTTTCATTTCTCTCTCAGTGACTCAAGAGTTTTATTATGTCAATAGGTCTGTATAGATGCCAGCTTTAAAGCTTCAAGGCTGTCTTTGCTGGATAGGGGTTTTATATATGCTATAGCTCATATTCGTGGGGGTGGTGAAATGGGGAGGCAGTGGTACGAGAATGGAAAGTTGCTGAAGAAGAAAAATACTTTTACAGATTTTATTGCTTGTGCTGAGTATTTGATAGAAAAGAAATATTGCTCCAAAGAAAGATTATGCATTGATGGAAGGAGTGCAGGTGGATTGCTTATTGGTGCTGTTCTTAATATGAGGCCTGATTTGTTCAAGGCTGCTGTTGCTGGAGTGCCTTTTGTTGATGTTCTGACTACAATGCTTGACCCAACAATCCCCCTTACAACTTCAGAGTGGGAGGTATTTTTCTTTCCTCATCAGATCCTGACCCTGAAAGTTTTAACAGGATGAATCAAATGCATGTGATAAACATCTAGTTTTATTGACATCATTCTAGACATCGGCAATTTAATCATCACATCTTGGGTATTTACTATTTTTCACTGTGGTGGATAAATAATTTAATCATCACATAAATTTTTTTTTTGTCTGAATTGTCACATCATTCTAGACATCTCGTAAAACCGAGTGTAGTGGCGTTCTAGGATTCACGTAGTGAGATAAGCCTGGGTTGTTGTTGTATTCTAGACATATCCAAAAAAAAATTCCAACACCAGTTTACTGATATTGCCATTTTCTTTTTTCCACTGTATAAGTTCTGGGGTCCTTTGCTTGAAATTACTTTATACATTTGTTGGTTTTACAGATCTACCTAGTTATATCCATTTTCCCCGTCTTTACGATCTTATTTGACTTTTGGCGACTGCAGTCAGGTTGCTGCTATATTTTCCCAAGGTGTAGGTTTAGACACTAACTACATTCACTGATATAATTTTATTTTTGCAGGAATGGGGTGACCCACGTAAAGAGGAGTTCTACTTTTACATGAAGTCATATTCCCCTGTTGATAACGTGAGATGACAATATAACCTATGCTGTACTACTATAATCAGTATATTTATAACAATTAAGCTAGAATAACCATAAGTTGGCATCATTAAAATCATCACTTCTTTCCTGCCCATCCAAACAACAAAAATGAATAGGCAACTTAAATCATGTATGTTCTCTTTAATTCTGCCCTAGCTAAAATCCCAAACGCCTTACCAGGTCATGAATTGTAGTACATTCATAAACATTTTGTTTACTCTAATAATCTATATTTGGCATTATTTTATACAGGTTAAGGCTCAAAATTATCCAAACATTCTTGTTACTGCTGGTCTAAATGGTAGGCGTAATATCATAACACTTTTGCTTCCGCAATTTCAATATCTTCATTATCAGTTTAAATAATAGGAAGGATACAAATTGTACTTTCATATCCAATAGATGTATTCTTCACCTAATATCATATCTAACGTATTATTTCTCCAATTGAAACACTGGTTTTTTGCAACAGATCCACGGGTTATGTACTCAGAACCTGCTAAATTTGTGGCAAATCTAAGGGATAAGAAGACCGATAAAAACATCATTATGTTTAAATGTGAACTTGGTGCTGGGCATTTTTCAAAGTCAGGGAGGTAATATTATTTCTGTTATTATGCGTAAAGCTATTCACTTGTGCTGGAATTTTTAAGTTTTTATTTATTTATTTATTTAAAACCTCACCCCACCCCAAGAATTGAAGAATATCATCTATGAAAATAACCTCTTTAAAAAATAAAACGGTGAGGGATTAGTAATAGCGGTTTATGTAAAGTGAGACTCCTTCAAGGCTATTGTAAAGAGAAACTCCCAAATATTTCTAGGAGTAACAAGACCTAGAACATCACAACCCTTTTACCCAATCTTGAACTAAGTTCAGATACCTTCTCACACGTGTTCATGGTTCTTATGGTCAAACTCTTATTATTATCTACGTTCTTCTTAAGGTTCTCTGTTGCCAACTAATCAACCATTCCATGTCTATGTAGCTTAAGCTTTTAAACTTATATTGGATTCGACTAATTTGTATAAACCTTTAGGTCTCTACCCTTTACTTGTGTGCATTGCTTTGCCGTGTGGGGTGTAAATGTTTCTGAACATTTCGAATGATTCATGTTTTTCCCTAGGAAATTGTTTCTGAAACAGTCTGAGTCTGTTTTTCACCGTAAATAGAGTTTTATTTTACGTTTGTTTTACTTATATAGATAGACAGAAAAACTTTATTGCCTTTGAGATATAGTTGAAGTCTGAAATATTTCCATATACCATCCGTAATGAAGTAAATAATTCTTGTTTGGCGCAGGTTTGAGAAGCTTCAAGAAGATGCCTTCATATATACCTTCATAATGAAGACTCTAGATATGGTTCCTGCCGGAGGGTCCGGGGGGAGTTAAATATACTGCTTCAGGTAGGATGTGGTGCGACTCCGCTGTGTTACCTAGTATATCATTCACATAAAAAACGATATCAGCAACACCTTTTCTTTTTCCTGGGTTTGTAATATCAGCAACGCCCCTTTGCAGTTTTCTGTTGAATGTGACATTGTTAAACGGGAATAATAACTAAACCATTGCGTGTGCGTGTGCGTGTGCGTGCATAATGTATGAGTCATTTTACGGAGAAATTCTAAATGCCAAACCAACAAGACGAGCAAACCACTTTCAAAATGTTGAGAGGCTTTTTATTTGTTTTTCTTTTTATTATGTTTTATTATTATAGAGTAAGACTTGCCCCTGAAAAATACAAATGAATAGGTTTTTTTGTTTAGCATGAAAAGAAAACAGAAGAGCGGCCGGAAATAGAAGAAAATGAGTGTTTGGGCGCTTGCTTGCCACTTTTGAAGGCAGGTAGGTTGGTCGGCATCAGGCCATTTAAATTTGTGAATATGTTGGTGCAACTTAATTAGAGGAAAACCATAACAAAACGAGACTAGTGTTGATTTCGAATTTGCAGTAGAAAGAACCTAGTAAGGAATAAGGAGATTCTTTGACGTAAATGTTTCTATTTGAGTTTAATCAACTCTTTCTTTCGACAGGGAAAAAAAAAAAAAAAAAAAAGGGGAAGGAGTGAGAACATTCCTCCTTGGTCCACCATTCCTATCCTCCTTAATCTTCCCAAAAGGAAAGACAGAGGAATTGGCATTTTTGTGTTTCTTTTCTTGTATGTTGTTTATTGCTGGTTTGGTTTGGTTGGGGTAGTTGAGTGTTTATATCGGCATTGGAGATGGATGGATGTCAACATCGTTTTGCGTAAATCCCGACTGCGACATAACAAACAAATCAAAACAAAATAAATCCTTATCTCATTCCTCGCAACAGAATCAAGCAGATAACCACAGTTGATTACGTCTTCTCCTCCACTGCCACTGCCACGCACTAGTTTCGTCTGTTTTGATTGCACTCGCGCGTAGGGGTGGGTTCGAAAAACCGAAAACCGAAAACCGAAAAAAACCGAACCGAGATCGAAAAAAACCGAACCGAAAGTGTAAAACCGAACCGAACCGAACCGAATCTGGTTCAGTTCGGTTCAGTTTCTGGGGTTCGGAAACCGGACCGAACCGAACCGAACCGAATATAATTATAAATTAATTATTATTTTTTTCCCTTGAACGGTGTCGTTTTCAGTCCTCCAAATCCAATCCAATTAGGCGGGCTGGCCTGCCCTGCCTTCACACTCCAGTATGAAACCCTAAACAGAACAGAAGAAGAGACCGAACTCATTTCCTTTCTCGTTCACTCTCCTCCAGCTCCGCCGCTCACTCTGGACCATCTCATTCCCAGCTCAGCCGCTCTTCCACTTCGTCTTCTTCCTTCCCAGTGACCTGCGACCCGCGACCCACGACGTCGCCGTCTCACTCTCAATCTCTTACCCCCGTGAGTCCGTGACCGGTGACCCGCGACCCACGACCCACGACTTCCTCTCGCCGTTTCGAGTCTCGAGTCTTGACCCACAAAGTCCCTCATTTGCAAGGTTAGTCTCTCACTCACCCCCTGTCTCTGATACGTTTTTCAATTTTTTTTTTTTCTTTTTCAATTTCGTTGGTTTATGATGAATCTGATCTGTAGCTTTTCAATTTCATGGTTTTGCAATTTGTTTTGGGTATGCTGGATTTGTTTTGAGGTTTGATTAATTGTGAGAGTACATAGGGTTTGATTAATTTGTTTTGGGTATGCTGCTTGCTGGATAATGGATTTGGTTTTGTCTTCATGATGTATAAACGTTTGGATGAAGAATATGCCCTAAGTATTGTCATTGATTAAAATTTGTAATTAAACCACTAATTAAAGTGTTTGACGAATGCCCATTTTAGTTGGGGCATTTGGTTTAACACTCGATCCTCTTTGGACTTGTTTAAGACCACTTCTCATTCTGCTTAATGGATTTGGTTCTGTTTGTCATTTTATATCCAATAAATAAATATTAAATTAGTGTTGGGATGGAATCAAACATGGGAGTTGGAGTTTTAAATAAGAGATGGTTTATAATGTGTTTTGTATTATTGACTAATAGCAGAAGGGTAGTAAAGAAGAATAATGAAAGATGTTTATAGGGGAAGGCTTGCAAAAAAATGCGCTTCTTCCCTCCGTCCCTGGTTTTAAGCGTTTAATGTTCATATTTTAACACAATATCATTGTAATATATGAATATGAATTCCATTTCAGAGAACCAAATTGCATTGCTTATTTGTTTGTGGTTCGTCTTGAAAATACATGGGACCGATGTATGTATCTTTGAGCAAGTGGTGAAAAAATATCGATGAAAGAAAGAAGAATTCGAATTTGCAGAACCAATTTACCAAATGTCAACGAGTGCATGCATGCTTGGAGATTTTAATTGTATTCAGAATACATGCATGAGTGCCAAAACATGTGCCTTTAGGGTAAAATTAGTAGTAAATTAACTGAAATCCCAGAAAAAGTCTTTGTTTGCCCAAGCAAGCGTGGGCTATTGATTAAGATGAGCTTAATATTTAATTAAGTTGTTTGCCCAGAAAAAGTCTTTATCTTTTTCTTTAATTATATGATTTGAGTATTTTTTTTATTTGTGATATTACTACTCTAAATTATAGTGAATTTGAAATTGAGACATGGTATGGTAAGTTGGAGAAGAATATATGACCTAACTACCAAAGCATTTGCAAACATAAAAATCTAAAGTATTTCTTAGAATTTTTCCTTGTGCATTCTACCTTTGCTTATTATATGTTTTGTATCTTAATTAGATGAAGTCAACTGCATCAAAGGCCTCGAGCTCAAGCTCAAACTCAATGAGATCATCAAATTGCTCCCGTGAAAAAATAAACTCATCTACGTCTACCTCATCGCAAGTAAGTTGTCATCTCTATACTTTCTCTATGGTTCTTTCTTATGTCTTAGTTTATTTAATAATTAATTGTAATGATTCTTTCTATTATTTTTGAAGGACATTGTTGGTGAATCAACTCCACCTCAACTCCCCATGGTGGCAACTCAACAAACTTCTCTTACTCATGGTGGATCCAAAAAATCCTCCGATGCAACTCCAAAAGAAAGTTGCTCAAGTGATCAAGTAAGTAAAGAAGACACTCTCTTAGATTCACTAAAAAGTCATGAAAGGTCTGCAATTTGGGAGCACTTTGAAAGGACACTTGAGGGAGGTAGAGTTAAAGGGGTGTGCAAGTATTGCGGCAAATCGTATATGGCCGACACTGATAAAAATGGTACAACTAGTATAAGAAATCACTTAGCTAGATGTAGGAGCTACGGTCCTAATAAGGAAATATTTGCTGCAAATAGGCAAAAGATCTTAACCTTTGCGGGCACAAAAGATAAGTTGGAAGCTATAGGTTTTTCTCAAGTGGAAGTTACTAAGGCTTGCGTTGAGATGATAATTATAGACGAGTTACCTTTTTCTTTCGTTGAGGGAGAGGGTTTTCGTCATTTTTGCATGCATGCATGTCCTTTGTGGAGAGTACCTAGTCGTAAGACAATAGCTAAAGATGTACTTGGCTTGTTTTACTCCGAAAAGGAGAAATAGAAAAGTCAGTTGAAGACATTTAAGGTGTGTCTAACAACAGATACATGGACTTCTATTCAACAAACAAATTACATGGTTCTCACCGCTCATTTTATTGATGATGATTGGATGTTACATAAAAAGATTTTGAACTTTTGTGTCATTCCAAATCATAAAGGAGAATCCATTGCTCAACTTTTGGAGGAGTGTTTGGTGGAGTGGGGCATAGAGAAGGTGTTAACTATTACGGTTGACAATGCTTCGGCAAATGATTCCGGATTAAGGGATTTGGTGCACCGAATAAGTGGGTGGGGGATTCCTAATGCACTTTTGCATGATGAAAAATATTTGCACATGAGGTGTGTTGCTCATATTCTTAATTTGGTGGTGAATGATGGGATAAAGATGTTAAATACCGCCATACAAAGCATTCGTAATGCGGTTAGGTATGTAAGATCTTCCCCTCAAAGGTTGGAGAGCTTTAAAAGGTGTGTGGAGAAAGTGAGAATAGAAAGCAAAGGGCTTGTGATTTTAGATGTCCCTACTAGGTGGAATTCCACATTTTTAATGTTGGAATCGGCTTTGAAGTTCAAGATGGCTTTTGATAGGTTGAAAGTAGATGATGGTCATTACCTTCCTTACTTTGCTAAAGAAAATCATGATAATATAAGGGAGGGGCCACCTTCAACTTATGATTGGAGTGAGGCGGGAATATTTGCATCATTTTTGAGACCTTTCTATGAAGTCACTTTAAAAGTGTGTTGTTCTAATACTCCAACAATTCATACTACTTTTGGTGATTTGTTTAAGATCAAAAGTCTCCTCCTTGAAAACAAAGATAATGAATTCTTGTCTATGATCTCGATGTTGATGCTTGAAAAATATGACAAATATTGGGGTTCAATTGAGGATATGAATCAATATGTTTTTGTTGCACTTGTGCTTGATCCTCGCCATAAATTGGAGAAGGTGGTTGATTATTATGAGATATTATATGGCGAGGACGAGGAAAAAGTTGAAATTGCAACCAATGCGGTGAAAGATTTGTTGTTTGATCTTTACAAGATTCATGAAGAGTCATCTTTTGATACACAACAAAGTAGAAGTAGTGGTGGTAATTCTCAATCGACAACTACAAGTGGAGATCCTTTATCTAGCATGACAGAGATTGAAAGAAAGTTGAAAGAGAAAAGTGAAATGAGAAAAGCAAAGAGAGCCCGTATTGTGCACAATGATTTGGATAGGTATCTTTCGGATCCTAATGAAGGGGAAGAAGAGGCAAACTTTGATATCTTGAATTGGTGGAGGGTGAATGGGCTTTCTAAGTATCCTATTTTGGCACGAGTTGCAAAAGATATTTTAGCTATTCCCGTATCAACAATTGCTTCGAAATCCTCCTTTAGCACAAGTGGAAGAATAATTGATCCATATCGTAGTTCTTTGAGTCCAAAAATGGTGGAAGATTTGATATGTGCACAAAATTGGCTTAGGTCAATTCACGTAGCATTACATCATGAGCCAACTATTGAGGAGATTGAATTTTGTGAAGAAGTTGAGAAAGGTAATTTTACTTATTGCATTTGGTTTTGTTAGACTATTTTAATTAGATGCTATGTTACATGCTTGCTTTACATCATGTTCTTTTGTTTATTTATTTGTATGTAGAAATGGCAAGTGGAAGCTCAAAGAAAGGTGCTATGTTGCCTCCTCCTAGGCCACCTAAGCATTAAGCTTGAGCTTGAGGACTTGGAGGAGGATTTTACTTGTGCAAGACATTAAGTGATGAAACCTTGAAGGTTTATTTGACTTATGTGATGTTTAAATTTGGACTTTTTGAAGACTTAAACTTTGATGTTTAAATTTGGACTTTTTGAAGGCTTAAACTTGATTGATGATTCTAGTTGGACTTTAAATGTTTATTTTCATTGTCTTTGACTCTTTGATTCTAGTTGGAAACTTGGAATTCTTATGTTATGATTGTTGGAGATGTTAAAATTTATGTTATGATTGCTGCTATTTTTCATTTTTTTTGGAGGGAAGGAGAAGAAGAAGAAGAAAAGACAAAAAAAAGAAAAAAGAAAAACCGAAACCGAATCGAAAAAAAACCGAAAAAAAATGAACCGAACCGAACCCACCCCTACTCGCGCGGACTACTCTCCCACACCACAACACACAACAACACATCATTTTTTGAAAGGAAACTAATGAAAATGGCTTGAAAACTTTGAGTTTTAATGATAAGGACAAAATAAAGGGTAAAGTGAATAGTACCAGATTTGACTTTTTAGTGTAAAAATGTGGTTTTTCGTTAAAGTGAACAGTACCGTGGGCTTTTCGTTAAAACTCCATTTTTTGAACTAGGATTCTTTCCCTTTCTTTTTCCATCATTTCTTTCACATTCTCTATTTTGTCTTTTGTCTCTCTCTCTCTCTCTCTCTCTCTCTCTCTCTCTCTCTCTCTCTCTCTCTCTCTCTCGATTTTAGGTACAAAAACCAAACACCGCCAGCCAGCTATAATCAATCAAATCGATGCCATCCAAGACACCAACACCGTCGTTGGAGAGCAGCCACGGCGGAACCTACCTCCAAAGCCTCTTAAACTCGACCCGCCCCTTCCTCCGGGGTGAGCTGGAGTCCGTTGACAAAAATCTGCCTTCTTTGGTGGCCGTGCTGCGCTCAGTTGGAGCTGGCGAGTGCTGGCACAAGCACGGCACCTTTCTCGAACACATCGTTGACATCTACCGCATTCTCAAGATATGGAAAGCCCCAGACTCTGTCTGCCTCTGCTCTGCGGCCTCTTTCACTCCGCTTATTCCAATTCCTATGTCAACCTTGCCATCTTTGATCCTTCCACGGGCCGCGACGTCGTTCGTGCCCATGTCGGGGAGGCTGCGGAACGCTTGATTCACTTGTTCTGCATTGTCCCCAGACAGCCTCTCATCCACGACGACCTTTTGTTCCACTTCACCGACGCGGAGCTCGTGGAGCATCTCAAACAATCAGAGATGTCGCTGCAGCAGCTGCAGAAGCCCGAATTGTAGTTGGAGGAACAAGTTGCAGAGTCTTGTTCCTAACTTCCTGCAAATGGGGTTACAGTGAAGCACATAAAGACCAGGGAAGATGTGTTGGTATCTAGGAGGGTGGTTGCAGTGTTTGTCCTGATGACCATGGCAGTTTTCAGTGATCAACTCTTTGGTTTCCAGGACGAGCTCTTTGGTAACAAAGATGGCCGCCTCGAGTTTGGGGGCAACAACTATGGAGCTCTGTGGCCCCGCGATGGCATGCCAGGGCTTTGGATGAATTCCATATCAAGGATGGCTGCAATATACAATTTGATAGTGAGAGAGGAGGAGATGTTTATCCAAGAGAAGAAAACTATTAGTACTGCTACTGCTACTGCTACTGCTGGAAGTGGAGGGGGTGAGAATGCCGGGGCTGACAAATGTAGAGATGAAGACATCGAGCTGGTGGTGCCACCAGTGTTTGACAAATGCACAAGGGTTCTGGATGCGGAAGAGCATTTGGCTGCAAGGGAATTGAACTGGGAAGCTGTATGTGATGTGTCTCAAAAACAGGGAAAGAAAGGAGAGGAGGACAGAGCTGAGGAGTTGCTGTTGAGATGTGTTGAGAAGAACCCTTCCATTGGGGAGCCGCATGTGGTGTTGGGTCAGGTTTATTTGACAGAAGCAAGGTTTGAGGAGGCGGAGAGGGAGGCAGGGAGAGGGCTAACCCGTATAGAAACTGAATACTTTCTGTTTATTCAACTCACTTAATAATTACAGAAGGTATGATATATATAGCTGAGAGGGCATTCTAACAGATTACACTTATGCCCTTAACAAAGCCAACAAAATACAAAACAACACAACAGAATACAATCTGATTTATCAACACTTTGATGACTCAATTTTAGCTTCTTTACACCCCCTCAAGCTGATCATGGGATTATCAAAAGAACCAAGAGACAGCTTGGATTGAAGATAAAGAAATCTTTGCCGAGACAGAGACTTGGTATGGATGTCTGCCAATTGGTCTTGACTACACACATATTGAATCTTGATAAGTTGAGCAAGAACAAGCTCACGAATGTAATGATAGTCAATTTCAATATGTTTAGTCCGAGCATGAAAAACGGGATTAGAAGCTAAAGAAATAGCAGAGATATTATCACACCAGAGGTGAGGAACCTAAGGTAGTGAAAAACCAATGTCTCTAAAAACTTTACATATCCATGTGATTTCTGCTGAGGTGTGAGCTAAAGACCGGTACTCAGCTTCAGTAAAGGACCGGGCAACCGTTGATTGTTTCTTGGCACTCAAACTAATCAAATTAGAACCAAGAAAGATGCAGTAGCCACTAGTAGACCTTCTGTCAAATGTACACCCTGCCCAATCAGCATCAGAGTATGCTGTAAGATGAAGATTTCCTGGTTTGAACCATAAGCCATGTGTAAGGGTACCTTTTAAAAATCGAAGAATCCTTTTAGCAGCTTGTAGATGAGATTCTCGTGGAGCATGCATGAATTGACATACTTGATTCACCGCAAAAGATATATCAGGGCGTGTCCAGGTGAGGTATTGCAGGGCACCCACTAAAGAACGATACTCGGTGGGGTTAGACAAAGGCGAACCAGTATGATCAAGTTTTGCCGTCCCTAAGGGAGTGGAACAGGGTTTGGCTCCATCCATTTTTGTCTTCTGAAGAAGATTAAGTAAATATTTCCCTTGATGGAGAAAAATACCCTCAAAAGACCGATGCACTTCAAGACCCAAGAAATAGTGTAAAGATCCTAGATCTTTGACTGGAAAAACAGTGTTGAGCTTGTTGATAAAATGTTGACAGAGAGTAGCATTAGGGCCAATGACTAAAATATCATCAACATATACAAGAATTATAACCAATGTTGGAGCTTGCAGGACAAACAAGGAGGCATCTGAAGAGGACTGCTGAAAGCCAAAAGAACGCAGTACTTGAAATAGTTTGTCAAACCAAGCCCTTGGGGCCTGTTTCTTTTTAAGTTTGCAAACATGAGTTGGAAATGAGGGATCACTGAATCCAGGGGGCTGGTGCATGAAAACATCTTCTTGTAAATCCCCATGTAAGAAGGCATTACTAATGTCTAACAGATTTAAAAACCAGTTGAACTGAGCAGCAAGTGACAGTAGAATACGAATGGAAACTGGCTTAGCAACAGGGCCAAAAGTTTCCGTAAAATCAATGCCCTCTTGTTGGTGAAAGCCTTTGGCAACAAGCCTAGCCTTGTATCGATCAATAGAACCATCAGGATGTTTCTTGATCCGAAAAACCCATTTACAACCCACAACATTCTAAATAGAAGAATGAGGGACAAGGACCCAAGTTCCTGTAGATTGCAAGGCATTAAACTCTTCTTGTATGGAAGCTCTCCAGTGAGCATGCTTAGAGGCTTGCAGATATGTATTTGGAACAAATTCAAGAGATGAGGGAAAAGGATGTTTGGATGCCGAGAAGGCTTTGGTTTTAAAAATTCCTGCTTTTGACCGTGTAGTCATTGGATGACTATTGTGCACAACAGTAGTTGATGCGTGAGGTTCAGTAGTAACAATAGAGGGATGAACTGGAGCAGAAGTAGCAGCATGTGTGTCAGTAGGTGAATGAGCTGGATCAAGGTGGATAGCAGTAGGGACAGCGGGTGGATGAACAGTAGCAGCATGTGAAGTAGTGGGAACCTGTGTAGTAGGTATATGAGTAGAGGCAGCATGTGAAGTCAAGTCAACAAAGGACTGAGCATTAGTGACGGACGGGACAGATGTAGAGAGATGAGGTGAGGCCCCATTAGGAACAGTGAACTGCAAATCTACTGAGGGAACAACCTGGGGTACTGTATTAGCTTAGAAAACACTCGTGGATAATGGCTGAGAATGTTGAAATGGAAATGTAGACTCATCAAAAACAACATGACGAGATATATAGATCCTCTGTGTCAATGGATCTAAGCAGCGGTATCCCTTATGTTGAAGACTGTATCCCAAGAATACACAGTACTTGCTTTTACTGTTCAGTTTGGAAGTTGTGTAGGGCTTAAGCCATGGAAAGCAGCTGCAACCAAAAACTTTGAGTCTACTGTAATCAAGAGAAGTATGAAATAATAACTCCCATGGAGATTGCAAGATGCCAGAAATGGGAAGTCGATTTATCAAGTATATAGCAGTTGAAAATGCTTCCACCCAGAAAATATGAGGAACATTGGATGCAATCAAAAGAGTGCGAGCAGTTTCTACAAGATGACGATGTTTTCTTTCAGCACAACCGTTCTGTTCAGGTATATGTGGACAGCTGAATTGATGTATAATGCCATGTGTTTTGAGAAAAATCTGTAGTGCAGTGCTAGTAAATTCACCCCCTGAATCGGAACGAAGCACTTTGATTTTATTGCCAAGTAAATTTTCTACATAACTCTTGAATTCAACAAGAACATAATACATATCAGACTTGGACTTTAAAGGGAAGAACCAACTGTATTTACTGTAATCATCCACAAGTAACAGATAGTACCTATAACCACTCACTGACATAACAGGAGCAGGGCCTTAGAGATCACAATGTAAAAGTTCTAAACAGAAAGAAGAATTAGAACTAGTAGGACTAAATGATTGCTTGTGACTTTTGGCAAGAGCACAGTGGGAACAAAAAGGATGCACTGAAGACTTTCCATGAATAGCAATCTTATTGTTTGAAAGAATACGCCGAAATATTGATGAAGATGGATGACCAAGACGATTATGCCAAACTGAAACCAGTGCTTTGACACTTATGAAGGCAGCAGTAGGTGGAGTAGCAGATCTTTGAGTGAAATGAGATGAGCATTGCAGGGGATAAAATCCATCCTTAACCTGTCCCCGCAAAAGCGTCTTCCCCGTAGAACGATCATTTACAAAGGATCCATTAGAATTAAGTGTCAAAGAACAGTAATTATCTTTGAGAAATTGATATGCAGATAGTAAATTGTGCTGCATTTGTGGGACATGAAGAACATTTTGCAGTTTAAATGTAGCAGATGGAGTGTGCAAAAAGGAGGAACCAATGTGTTTAATATGTAAACCTTTACCATCACCAATGTAGACCTTGTCTTCACCACGATAAGGGGCATGAGATGACATATTTGAAATGTCGTTGGTAATGTGTGAAGTCACACCCGAGTCAATAAGCTAAGGAGAAGCAGGCTTGGATGAAAAGTGGGCACACATAGCAGCAAGTTTGGCAGGAGGGAGTTTGCCACAGATATCCGGATTCATTCGATCAAAACAGTCAATAGCCTCATGACTGTGCGATCCACATATTTGACACTGAGTGATGCGAGAGCTGTGAGAACCTTGAGAGTGAACACGAAAGTTGTTACCACGAAAATTATTACCTCTGAAATTTCCACGATGACCACTAGCAGAGCCTCTAAAGTGTCCACGAGGACTGCCACGGTAATTACCCCGAGATTGAGGTTGCACAGCAAAAGCTTGATGCGGTGGTGGTGTGGGCAGGATAGGAGGCTGCGAATGAGTGGCAAAGGCATGGAAAGGCTCTGTGAGGCTAGACGAGACAACTTTCTTCCTTCGAGACATGGATAATTCTTTGGTGAGTAATAGACCATGTAACTCATCCAGAGTGGTTGTTGAAATCCGAAGAAGAAGTGAATCAGTAAAGGATTCAAATTCATGAGGTAAGCCAGCCAGTGTAGCTGCAATTAGGTCACGATCGGTGATAGGAGCTCCAGCCGCCATCAAAGCATCAGAAATTTCCTTGATCTGTTGAAGGTAATCAGAGATTGACTGTGAACCTTTCTGAATGGACTGAAGACGAGATCGTAACTGATGAATGTGAGCATCAGAAACACCTCCAAAACGCTGCTCAAGCTTGAGCCATAAATCTCGAGACGATGAGACACCGACGGTGAAAGGAATTACTTCTTCAGACAGAGTAGAATTCAACCAAATGAGAAGATTCTGATCTTTCTCATACCATATTTCAAAGTCAGGATTGAGAGAGCGATCGAGAAGAAGAGGCGCCGGACATACCTCAATACCATCAATAATGCCAAGAAGCTTATACCTGCGCAAAATTGGGGCAAATAATGCACACCAGGGAAGATAATTGGAGCGCTTGAGTTTGATTGGTTCCATACTTCCAATGTTTTGAATGGTAAGAGAAGCATACGAATTCGAAGACATCGCAGATTTGGAGAAATTAGGGTTTTGAGCCTGCGCCGACTCAGTTGGAGAAGACAAATCGGACGGCGATGCCATGACTGATCGCAGAGAGACTGAATGCAGAGAGAAATTCACCAAGAAATCAAGACGAAGGGTGCGATTATGCAGAGAATAGTGAAGAATCGCAGCGGAATTTGTAGAGAAAACTCAGAAATTGGGGGCGAAGCAAAGAGGATCGAGAGAGAGAGAACCGTGAGGTGAAAAGGGTGTGATACCATATAGAAACTGAATACTTTCTGTTTATTCAACTCACTTAATAATTACAGAAGGTATGATATATATAGCTGAGAGGGCATTCTAACAGATTACACTTATGCCCTTAACAAAGCCAACAAAATACAAAACAACACAACAGAATACAATCTGATTTATCAACACTTTGATGACTCAATTTTAGCTTCTTTAACCCGGATGCTGGAATGGGGGAGTGCTTGGGACAAGAGGATGACTTGGGAAGGATGGATTGCTGGCAAAGGACAGAAGTTGGTCACAAACTTCCTGGGGCATCCTCAACTTGGGCCTTGTCAGGTAGGCCGAGGATCCATCGCCATTGTCAAGCTTAACCACTGCGTATCTATGTTCAGTAATATTTTTCTTTTAATATATCGATATTTTTACATTAAAATGAATGAGAATTCGGTTAAATCTATATTCAATAATTAAATAAAAGAATCCGCTGCCAGTTTTGGAACTCTTTGTCAGTAGGCGATTTCATGCAAATAGGGAGAGTGAGGATCTTGCTCAACAATGAAGATGGTAGTCCATATAATCAAGCCATTACTTCCAGTAAGGACTAAGGAATAAGGATTGCTTTATTACTACTGCACTTTAATTTTATGGTCTAA
Organism: Cotoneaster glaucophyllus; assembly: GCA_036320875.1. Lineage (NCBI taxonomy): Eukaryota > Viridiplantae > Streptophyta > Magnoliopsida > Rosales > Rosaceae > Cotoneaster > Cotoneaster glaucophyllus. The sequence continues at coordinate 34,443,385 of CM070069.1, read as the reverse complement.
TTCTCTAATTGTTACCCACTTCTTTGAATGTCTGATGTATCATTTCACTCTAAAGCTAGCGCAATCAACGCAACCTGTCTAATCCAGCTCATGTTTCGTCATTCACTTTTGATATTTTTTATTTTTTATAAGCAAAGTTCATCTAAAATATGCAAATCGAAAATAGTTTGAACTCGAAGCGCGATGAATCAATGATAATACTCTATTTATCTACTTATCAGGACAATCCACTATGTTTTTACTTTTGATGTGTCCACAGCTCATGAGGCATTAATTTATACTGGCAAATTCCAACATTTTATCTAGTATTGACATGAAACTTGAATTTGAGTCTTTAAAAAGTTAAAGAGAGAGAGAGAGAGAGAGAGAGAGAGAGAGAGAGAGAGAGAGGAACAAAATAAGTCAAAATTGAGGAAAAATTTCTCCGAATGTTCAACCACTTTCTAACTAATATTACATAATTACACACAAATATACGTATATGACGTGCTACTCAAAAACATTTGTCTCAGTAACTACAAAAATTTTGCAAACACATTTTCATGACCAAAAATGCTATTCTTGCTTTTATACTATATATGTTGTAAACCTTTCTAATAGAGATGAAACCTACATATGTTGGTTAATCCTACCTTTATTAGAGAGGTAGTACAAATATGGTATGAAAATATGGTAAGTACAGTAGAAACAAGCATCACATATGGAACCGATAGGCAAATTTACACTAGTCTTCCTTCCAAATTAGGAAAAGTGAATAATCATGAGTAGGGGTGGATTTTTTTGCCAAATTGCCGTGCCAACCGAATTACCAACCGTGCCATACCGATTTTGTGCCAAATTTTTTGCGCCAATCGGTAATGGTACGGTAATGTACCGTACCGAAATTTCATGGTACGGTATTGGTAATAGATACTATTACCATGGTATTACCGTACCGTACCGAAAATAAAATAAAATATATAATTTATAAATTATATAATAGATAATTATATAACACATATTTATAATATTCCAATAATTTGAAAATAAAACCCTACTTATATTAGCATTGTTGTTGTTGACTTTGATCTCTTGAAATGGTGGAAATCAAATACAAAAAAGTTCCTAATTCTTTCACAAATGACCAAGATATCTTTGTAACCCCCACTTCTATCGTTGCTAGTGAAAATGCATTTAGCCTAGGAAGGAGGGTTGTTGACCTTTTTAGGGCATCCTTGATTTCTAAAATAGTAGAAGTAAACTTCTACAAGGAACCAACGGAAGATATGCTTCAATTTTACAAGGAAATGGAAAAAAAGGAAACAAGAAAGATATGCTTTAATTTTATTAGTAAATTTGTTATCAAATGATTTTCAACTTTAATTCTTTTTGCTACTAATTAATATGTTTTATTTGTTTGTAATATAGGCTTGACACAAACTCAATCTTTTACAAGTTCAATGCTTCCTTCAAAAGCTTTAACATCTCAAGCTTGAATAATTGATCATTGAATTCTACTTTTTGAAGTTTAGTTCCAATTTTCATTTGGTTTGAAACTTTAATTTCTATTTGGATTGTTAACTTCTATTTGTTTTGGTTCGTAACTTCTATTTGGATTGCAAGCTTAATTTTCATCATGAATCTTGATGCATTATTTGAATTATTGTGTGTGAATTGTGAACGATGAATAATAGATGAATTTAAGCTAGAATGTATGAGATAAAGGTACAAAAAAAAAAGTTTTGCCCTTGAATTGGGTAAAAAAACAAAAACAAATTTTGTCCCAAAACAAAATGGCAATTACCATTGTCATACCATGCCAACCGAACTTCGGTATAGTTTGGTACGGTAATGGTAATAGATTTTAACAAGCCGAAAGTTTGGTACGGTAATTGGTACGAGGGTTTCGGTACGGTAACCGTACCGAACCCACCCCTAATCATGAGCAATCAAGTTAAGCAAGCTCTAGGAGTTAATATAATTAGCTAAATCTGAACCATCCACTCATCCTCTTCTTTTTAATTATCACCATCATCATCATCAGTAGTCAGAACCCTTTTAATTTTCTAATTAATTTTGATTATATTCAAGATTGTCATTTCATAGTATTTAATTAAAAGAGATGCAATTGAGTGGTTAATTTCTTTTTCCAGTTTAGTTGGCAATAATTAATTGAGACTTGATATTGAAAGATAACCTGATCCATCAACGCTAATCTTGTAATGCTTCGAGCTTAGTTAACTCATGCTAGTTTTTATTGCCTCTAAATAATAATAGTAATAATAATAATAATTCAAGGCACATAATACCCATGTTTAAAAAGAAAAATATAGAATATGTTATATTAGTATCGTTTTATTGAGTGAGTCTTAAAGATTTTAAAAAATAGAACATGTATTGTAATTATTAACTCGTGTGATTGGATTGGATTACATTAAAAAAAACTCTTAAGTATTGTCCTTTGCCTCGAGAAGTGAGAAGTGATGTTCGAAGAGTCCACACCAATTAATTACAATTGGAGGAGAAATGATAAGGCCTTTTGTTTGGCACAAGAAAAGATTGTGCGAGGGACCTGCGGATGGCAACGATAACGAGCGTTGCGCTACGAAATACTAGGGAAGGGGAGGGGTTAATTCCCTACTTTTTATTTTATTTTTTAATATGGGGGTTAATTTGTAAAAGTAAAAAAAAAGCTGGTTGATTTGGTTGCGGAATATGAATCTAGTGCGCTCCAACGTTCAAACTGGAGAAGGATGCTCGTGATCATCAAACGGTCAGAATTTTATTTAGTTTTACAAAATACATTACATGTGAGGAAGCGAGATACAAGTTCCATTTACTCCCCGAGAGCCGACCTCACCTCTTTTCTTTTCTTTTGGTTACTATAAATAAGAGACGCAGACACTTGAGAGTTTCAGACATACATTATGTCTCCTCCTCCTCCAAACCAAATTATTACATGCGTATTCTCTCTCTCTCTCTCTCACACTCACGCACTTTTTGTAATTCCATTTTTTTCATCATTCATCCTAGCTGGCTATTAAGTATTAATTAATTACATACTTGCTGTCTAAGTGTCTACGGCAAGCAGGGCAAAGTCCCCCCCCTCAAGCTCCTCCACCCTCCTCTCCTGCTGCTACTGCTTGCTTTCCTGCTTTCCAGCTTTCACTTATTCTCTCACTTTTTCCTTTTAAATATATATTTATCATTGTTCACATTTTTTATGCTCCGACTTAGACCTCCTCCTCCTCCCCCCAAAATGAGAATGCCGGTCCTCCTCCTCCTCCTCCTCCTCACATGGAGATGGCGATGGAGATGGGTTCGTATTTCCAATTCCAACCTATCATTGCTCATGTTTTTGTCAATCCTGCTGTGTTCTACATCCTCAGTGTCGTCGTCATCTCCGGCTGTTTGCTCAGAAGCAGATAGAGCCTCCCTTCTCAGCTTCAAATCCAGAATTTTCAAGGACACAACACAAATGCTGTCTTCGTGGACGGGCAGAGACTGCTGCGCCGGAGGCTGGGAAGGTGTTGAGTGCAACCCAGGTGGTAGGGTTACTGTCTTGCAGTTGCAGCGCCCAGCTTCCGGACCTGATTACATGAAGGGCACTCTCTCCCCTTCTCTTGCCAACTTGAATTTCTTGGAGGTTCTCGTTATCAGTGGGCTGAAACTAATTACAGGTCCAATTCCTCAGAGCTTCTCCAATCTCATCCACCTCACCCAACTCGCCCTCGAAGACAACTCCCTCGCTGGCCCCATTCCTTCCGGTCTAGGCCGTTTGTCCTCCCTCCAGAGCCTCTCCCTCAGCGGCAACCGTTTCAGCGGCCACATTCCCCCAAGCCTAGGCCATCTTCTCCATCTTCTCCAACTAGGTTTAGCAAGAAACTCCCTCACAGGTCCTATCCCACCCACCTTTCTAAATTTCCATGCTCTGCAGTACCTTGATTTCAGCTTCAATGCCTTGTCCGGCCCCATTCCAGATTTCGTAGGTCGCCAGCTGCAAAACCTTACTTACATTGATCTCTCCAATAACCAGTTATCTGGTCAGATGCCCATTTCCCTCTTCGGCTTGTCCAAGCTTTTGGACCTGTCCTTGAACCACAACCAACTGACTGGCATCATCCCTGTTCAGGTTGCCGGACTCCAATCTCTCACCACTCTTTCGTTGAGCGCCAATCGACTTACAGAACGTATTCCGGTATCCATTTCAAGACTAAACAACCTTTGGTACCTCAATTTATCCAGGAACGGGTTTTCAGATGCTCTGCCTCATACCCTTGCCAGGGGCATGCCTTCTCTCTTGTCCATAGACTTGTCTTACAACAATCTCAGTTTAGAGAGCGTTCCATATTGGATCAGAAGCAGACAACTCAGAGATGTTCATCTGGCTGGCTGTCAATTGAGAGGATCCCTCCCAACCTTTACAATGCCTGATTCCTTGACCTCTATTGACCTCTCTCACAATCATTTTACCAGTGGAATCTCAGAGCTCCTCACCAACGTGACAAGCTTGCAGAGCCTCAATCTCTCCAACAACCAATTGAAGTCGAATCTTTCAGAAATCAAATTGCCCGACGCAATTTCTTCCTTTGATGTGCACTCAAATCAGCTCGTGGGATCTCTCTCGAGAATCTTAAACGATAGGACAAGCAGTTTTTTGGAGTTTTTGGATGTCTCCCATAACCAAATTTCAGGTGAAATTCCAGAGTTTAAGGCAGGCTTGAGGCTCAAAGTGCTCCACATGGGAGACAACAAGATTTCCGGTCACATCCCCAATTCAGTTTCAAACCTGACTCAACTTGAAAGGTTTGATGTATCAAGGAACCAGATGACAGGCACCATCCCTACAAGTTTGGGGTTGCTGGTGAAACTGAAATGGCTCGATGTGTCCATCAATGGGCTCACAGGAAGGATTCCAAATAGCCTATTGGGGATTGAAGGGCTCAGACACGCAAGCTTCAGGGCAAACAGATTATGCGGAGAGATCCCACAAGGGAGACCATTCAACATTTTCCCTGCAGCTGCTTACGTGCACAATTTGTGCTTATGCGGCAAGCCAATGCCACCTTGCAGGGGCAGGGGAAAGAAACAAGAAGCAAATATGATAAGCCAGTAAGAGGCTGACTCAGACTTGAGAAAATATGAGCATTTTCATTGATATTACATGTAATATACAAAACAGCACGTAGGACAATCTCCTGCAAGAGCCAAGATCCATAAAAGATAGTCACTTATTATCTATTTATCATATTCACTTTTAACTTAAGAAGCCTCATCTGTTTACATACCTAGAATAGAAAATGTACGTTCTTTCCTATGTTAAGCTTATGCTTAAACATTCAAATTAAAGAGCATTGTAATCATTTGCTTCAGAAAGCGCCTCGCAACGAAAACAAGAATTGAGACCACCAACTAATATATAAACTCAGGTAGATTGCAGAGTAAGAAGTGGAATGAATCAAATGACGACAACCAACTTATTTTCAATGCACTTTGTAATTTGGAATGATACTGCAAGTAACACTAGGCAATTCATGTTTCAACATACACCAACCAATTATAACACAAAAACACAAATGGAATTGAAAAGCTCAACTACTAGATTTGCATTCACAAGTCCACCAAGAAAAAAGGATGCTCGTGAATCAATCAAGAACGATTTTCAGGAAAGCCGTAGATAGCTCAGATACAACCAGTCTCAGAATTTACAAGAACCTAGAAACATGCATCAGACTCATTCCCTCCAAACAGAGAGGAACATGCAACTTTATATGAAAAGGTTTGTCAAACTAGACTAATACTAGTACGCTAGTACTACTCCTCATCACCATCAGATATTTCTTCTTCCCCTTCCTTCTCTGAAGCTTCTTTCTCCAAAACCCCTTCAGCTGTTCCACCCTGAATTTCCACAAAGAAAAACTAATATTTAGCGAGAGCTAAAATAACAACAATAATAATAACACATTCAACAACTACAATGAATAAGTCTTACATCGCCATCTCCTACAATGTCACTCTCCAGTGCTCTTTTGTACTCTTGTTTAAGCTCAGCAGCTTTATCCACATAGGGCTTCTTCTCCTGAACACAATTTACATCAGACACAAGAAGAAAATAGGATCAGACAAAGTCTAATTACCATTTCCTGTCCACAGGATTAGATTGAAGGTCACGACCAAAACCATAAAGAAGAAAAGACAAATGAATGCAAATACAAACCTCATCAGTCATAGACTTCCACTTCTCACCACCCTCCTTTGTAACCTGAAATTCCATTTTAAAGTTGCGGCATTAGAGGTTGCACAAACTCATCAAATCATAGCATATTATACAATAATGGAGTGCTGAAGTTGATAACACTATATACCGTCTTAACACCTTTGGAATCAGGATTAGCTTCCTTGTAGGATTTCCTGAAATCATCCCTGCAACATACAAAATCCCCAATTGACCTCAAACAGCGTCTCACACAAAACGGACATCATTCAAATGCGCAGCAGATACTGCAGTTGTACATCATTGATAACAGGTATGAGAAACAGAAACAACAGGTGAGAGGAGAGATACAGGAAGAGGAAGAAGGCAGTGAGAGGGCGCTTGGGTGCATTTGGATCTTTGTCCTTCTTGGCTCTCTTTGACATCTTTGGTTGTGATGTGGCGGTAGTGGACCTCTTTCTGCAAATAAATAAAAAATTGAAAGAAAGATGCGATACATAAATCTCACAACAGAGCGACAAGTGAAACGGACGAGGAGAATGAGAAGTAATTACCTCCGAGTCTCAGTGGGAGGCTTCTTTTTCACTTCAGGGGGGCTTTCCACAACTTGAGCCTCTGGAAATTCATCCCATTTCCCAATTCCCAAACAAAGGAGAATCAGATATGCTAATCTCATTTCTCAAAATAAGTAGAACAGAAATTACACAAAAGATAAACAAGGCAAAAAAAGAAAAAAAGCAGCAACCAATTACGCACTGAGATTGAGCTTGATTTTGGCATCGAGGCTACAGCTGTGCATGGTGATGAGTGCCACTGGCACGTCCTTGTTGCACTCATCGCTGCAATTTATCACCCATATTTAACTCAATTATTCAACGCAAACACCACACATCTAATAGACTAATGGATAGACCCTAAATCCAGAAGAATATAACAAAGGAAAAAAGAAAAGCAAAAGGAAGGGGAGGGGTTTAGGGTAGCAAACCATCGGGCAAAGGCACTGCCATCCTTGCCGCGAACGAGAGAAGGTGGTGGTGCTGTTGACATTGACAAGGAGTTCTCCTCAGTCTCAGTGGCCTCCACTCTCTTCCTTGCCTTGGTTGGGTTCGATTTCATTGACCCTCCTCCCATTTCTCTCTTCTTTTTCTTCTTCTATGAAAATAAAACGATATTATGAAGGGAACTGAGCGGAACGAATACTAATATATATTCATATAAAAATGTTTGAGTTTGGACTTTGATGAAAACACGAGGGAAAATTTTAGAATCCCCGCCCGCCAGATTTCTAATATGTACACGTACCCCCGTGATCTCAGCTTCATTAGTGGTTTCTTTATTCAGCCCATTCTCTTTTTATACTGGGCTCACAGTTTGGCCCGCAGTTCTGAGGCCTAGCGGACCGTGTGGACTGTGAGTCAACGTATTTCCTTGTTCTAGGAAGGAAGGAACCAAGCAAACATGGTTGTACTCGTCCACTCTCCATCCAACTCCCTCGTACTTCGTACAAGAAGAAGTGAGAAGAAAGATGTGCCCCGCTTATTATCCTAAAGAGCAATGCTAGTAGGACTCACTTTAAAAACGAGTTTGACAAAAACGTCTCATTCCACGTGTTTTCAGTTGTTCAACTAAATTTTTGTTATTAAAAATTATTAATCGAATACCAAATTGAGATGTTACAAGAATACAAAACTAATTATCCTCCACAGTAAATGAATTTGTTAAATGTGTTGAAGTGGAGATTCCTCCTTTTTTTATATTAGTTAAATTTATTAATTTCCTACTTTTATTTTAATTTACATTTTAATTTTGGGGTTGTTACTCTCCTAATTCAACATCTCTTCCATTGTCCATTGTTCCAGACGCAACATTACTCTCTCTGTCTCCGCCTTTCGTCTTCTCCCCTCGCCTGCACTGCAAACCCTATAAACGAGTGTATGACAAGTGCAGTGACAATCGGCCATTGTAGCTTTTGCAGGTACCATTTCTCCTTTGTCCTCTGCCTTTTAATGAGTAAAGTTTTGAACTTGATGACGAATTGACCCACTGGAGCTGCCACCCACTGCATCTTCCATCTTTGCAATTCATCCTTTTCTTCTGGGTTTAACTTTAATATTCTTGTTGGCTACCTTTCGTCTCTTCCAAATTTGTTCCAGTCGTTCAATTTTTCAAAGGTTTCTATGGAGATTTTTATTTATTTTTTATAATTTGGTATATGAGAATTTTGTAAGCAAAATCCTATTTGGAGACGAGAGGGTCAAGTTAATCAGGTCTTTGCGAATTGTGATGATACGATTCCAAAGTTTTGTGCTTTTGAGGTTAGATTTACTAGCAACATCAAGTTTCAATAGAAAAGCCTTATCCTTTTGGTTTAGGTTTACCATCAACATCAGGGTTCCCTAGTAAGCAAGCAGTCTACCACCTCTTTTGCTGAGTTCCTGCTTGGAAACTTCACCCTGACATAATGCAGAAAAATTTACTAAAATTTCATGATGGTCAATCAAATGATCTGTTAAACTTGAATCCGATGATTATCAAGGGTCAATCAAATTACTCATGTCGACTGCCTAAGTCCTAGCACATATAACTTGGTATACGTTATACCCATATGAAGTCAAGTGATAAATTCTTTTTCACTGGTTTGCATTGTTTGGTGAAATCTTTTTCATCCTTAATCAGAACAATCAACCTACTTTTGTTATATGCTTTTGTTGTATATATAAAATGTATTTCAATTCCCAGATAAGCTTATGAACTTTCCTTTTTGTCTCTTTTTTTTTGTGCACGTCAAAATAATCTGCTCAACTTATAAATCTTCTGTTTTTTGAGGAAGGGGGGATGCCCTTTCCTTAGATGTTTGGTCATGCGGATCATCTTTATGATTTCTTTGATTCAACTTGGAGACATTGCTCCTTTTTAAGTGGATGGATTGGCATTTTGATCTCAAAATACTGCACGGACGTGGTGAGTCACTTTAAATTTTTGTAAAACCTGTTGTTCCTCTGTTTATATTGCTGCACCAAGAGAATTTTAAAATACTTCACAATTTCAGATTGGGTTACCTGCAAGGAATTCACTTTCTAAGTTGGCTGAAGAAGGGGAAACTCAATTTTCAACCTTCATGGCTCAAAGGGAATTTATAGATATTAGTTCATCGGATAGTGAATTAGAGATAGAAGAAAGGGAATATGGCAACAGCAGAGTTCTTCCAAGCTCGCTATCTGGACCTGACTCAAATCCAAGGAGTAGAGGTTAGATTGGGTTTTGTATTTTAATGGCCTCCCTATGTTTAGAATAAGTTGTATGTATTATTAATTACATGACAATCGGCGAAATTTGCAGATTATTCTGGGCAGTCTAGAAAGGTGCCTTCTCCTAGAAGAGCATATGCTTCTAATGGCAACTCTCCTAATATTAATCAGCACACACAGGTGAAACAGAATTTTAATCCCAGTTCAAGTGATGATATAAGAACCTCAAATCGACATGCTGCTCGAGCACATAATGGTTATGCGGAACGGCCTCAGAGTAATCATTCACAAATTTATAATATTTCTGTTAAGGACTATGAAGCTCATAAGAGGACCCTTCCGCTGTCTATGCAGCTATCGGCCCCAAGTACTTATGCAACCAATGGCAAGGGCCTTATGAGAGACTATTCAAGTAGGGGTTATGACAACGAATTTAATAGGTCTGAGAGCAGTGGGAGTAGGGGCCAGCCTCCCTCTTTCATGCATGGAAAGTCATTTTCAACTTCACAGTTTGCTAGTTCAAGTGACCCTGCATACCATGGTGGGACAGGTGACGATAGGGTGGCTGGCAGTGATGAGAGACTGATATATCAAGCGGCATTAGAGGTATTTCCGTACCATTTCTAACATTGTTCCATTGCTATTGTTGGTGCGGTACACAATTTATTCTTGATTTCTTTGTGAGGTTCAGTAAAAGAAAAATTATCAGGGACTGAACATTTGTGAAGAAACCTTAACATGTTCACAAGCCCAAAAGGGGCCAAAACCATCTATTGTGCAAAATGAATTTTGTTCAGTAGTCTTTTGGTAAGAAAGAATTAATTTCAAGGTACGAATCTTTGGGGCCAAAACCAGTTTGAAAGGGAACAAGTATGTCCCTTTCTCATGTTGTGCTAGTAATAGAAAATATCTATAGTCGTCTTTCCTTCCATGTTGTCGTAATTATACAGAGAGATGGTGGGTTTATGCTATTTCTTAAAGTTGTTGAGGAATTTATGGGTAAGACAGATCTCATTAATTGCGATTGTACCAGGGTGTAGCAATTAAAATCTTAACAGGATTGGTCCTAGATATTGTTGTCTTATTTGCAGTCTTGCAGAACAAGGAATCGTTGTTAAAGGAAGTTTGGTTCTTGCAGGATCTCAATCAACCAAAAATTGAAGCTACTTTACCTGATGGGCTGCTGTCTGTCCCTCTTCTACGACATCAGGTTTTTCTCTCTTTTTATAATTATTGGTTTCTTCATTCTCTTGAATTCATCATTTTCATGAACTCAAGTTAAGTTTATGCCAATAGAAAATTGCTCTGGCATGGATGCTTCAAAAGGAAACTAGAAGTCTGCATTGTCTAGGTGGAATCTTAGCAGATGATCAGGTTATTCAATAACTTCTGACCTCTAAATCTAAGCTTAATGTTTTCTACTGGGCTAAAGGTTTCATATTTATGCTCTACTTATATTCATAATGCTTTTATCTTATAGGGCCTTGGTAAGACCATTTCAATGATTTCCCTTATACAAATGCAGAAGTATTTGGATTCAAAATCAAAATCTAGAGAGTTAGGCAATCAGAAAACTGAAGCTTTAAATTTGGATGATGATGAGGACAATCCCAACGGTGGTTTGGATAAATTGAATAAAACTGAGCAACCTGATCATCTTCGATCAATTCCAGAAGTTATTACATCTTCACGGTCAATCAGAAAGCAGAGGCCAGCAGCGGGTACATTGGTTGTGTGTCCAGCAAGTGTTCTTCGACAGTGGGCTAGGGAGCTGGATGAAAAGGTTGCAGAGGAAGCAAAGCTGCGTGTCCTTATTTATCATGGAGGCAGCCGGACGAAGAATCCTGAAGAACTGGCTAGCTATGACGTGATTCTCACAACATATGCTATTGTAACCAATGAAGTCCCAAAACAACCCTTAGTTGATGACGATGAACCTGATGAGAAAAATGGGGAAACTTATGGAATACATTCTGATTTTTCAAGTAATAAGAAGAGAAAAAAGGCTTCGGTTGTTAATAAGAAGGGAAAGAGGGGCAAAAAAGGAATTGACAGTTCATCTATTGATTGCGGTTCTGGTGCACTTGCAAAAGTGGGTTGGTTTAGGGTGATACTAGATGAAGCTCAGACGATTAAGAATCACAGAACTCAAGTGGCTAGAGCATGTTGTAGCCTTCGAGCAAAAAGAAGGTGGTGTTTGTCTGGTACTCCTATACAAAATACAATTGATGATTTATACAGTTACTTCAGATTTCTTAGATATGACCCCTATGCTGTATATAAGTCATTTTACAGTACCATTAAGGTTCCAATATCGAGAAATTCGATCCAAGGTTATAAGAAGCTCCAGGCAGTTCTGAGGGCTATAATGTTGCGTCGAACAAAAGGTGAATATACTGTTCAGGTTATTTGATTTGCTTGATAATTGGTGGATGTTTATATTTGTGCACTTTTACTAATCCGTCAAGTTGGATGTCTTACACATGAGGCTTTGCTTTCTCATATTGAACTAGGCAACCACTTTCTGTGAGTTTCAGAATTCCATATTGAGAAAGGGGATATTTTCTGGCTGAGAAATATTGGCAAAAATAGTATGGTCTTAAGCCATGCTTTGTAATTTGGACTTGCTTAAAACATCTTTTGTTTCATTATTCAGTTGTTTCAGTTGTGTGCCCAATTACGTTATGGTATTTTGTTGTTTATTTTTTTATGAAAATATTCTTAACTAGTTCTGATTTACTATTGTGCATTTCTGTTCAAGTTTATTTTGTGATGTGGTTGTTTATCTGATAAATTTATTCTAGTTCTTTACATACTGTTTGGACAAACATGTTACTAGAAATTGTTTGTCACTGTGTATTTAGGTTATTAATAAAGTCTGTTATTGTTTGACGCTGTGAACTAATGCAGTTGTGGCTTTGCTCGTTTAGTTTGACAATTTGGAGTAATTTTGACTTAAACTTGTTGGTGCTTATCATAATTAGTTATTTTATGTAGGAACATTGATCGATGGGCAACCTATAATTGAGTTACCACCAAAAACAATAAACTTGAGTAAAGTGGAGTTCTCATCTGAGGAGCGTGCTTTCTATACCAAGCTAGAAGCCGATTCACGCACTAAGTTCAAGGTGCATTCCGTTTCTTTCTTTTTATTCTGCTTGAGACATCTGATATTTCTTTTGAGTAATTTGAGATGTAAGTGACAAATGCTGCTGGTGGATTTATTAATGGGAAATAGATCTGCGCTGTTCTAATGGGCCCTATACATGCTACTTAGTTGGATTTTTTGAGGTAGATTATATATATTGCAACCTGGTACAGGTAGAAATTCCATGCTATAATATTTACAACCTGCAGTTTGTGGACCGGAAACCTGCAGTTTTGAGGAAGATTCGTTTGTGATCTCGTGAAGATTTAATTTGGGTTTATAGATATTCGTATGCTGATATGTATTGTGTGAGTGTCTTGCAGGCATATGCCGCTGCTGGCACAGTGAATCAAAACTATGCAAATATTCTTTTGATGCTTTTGCGCCTCCGGCAAGCTTGTGACCACCCTCAGCTTGTTAAAGCATATGACTCTGACTGTGTCGGGAAAGATTCTGTGCAAATGGCAAGGCGACTCCCAAAGGATATGATTTCCCATCTTTTGCATCTCCTGGAAACTTCATTGGCCATTTGTCGTGTATGCAAAGTGAGCTTTCTTGAAACCCTTCCCAACATATTTCCTTTGTAGCTTATAAAGGCCTTGTAGACTTCAACAACAACAACAACAACAAAGCCTTTTCGCACTAAGTGGGGTCGGCTATATGAATCCTAGAACGCCATTGCGCTCGATCATGTGTCATGTCCTCCGTTAGTTCCAAGTACTCAGTCTTTTCTTAGAGTCTCTTCCAACGTTTTCCTAGGCCTTGTAGACTTTAAAAAAAAAAATTGTTAAGTTAAATACAAAAACAACTGTTTTGGAAACTGGTCAGCTTCGTTGTGCACACGTGGAAGGCTGTGATGACTGCCTGTTCCAATATTAAATGCAGAGTGTTTCAACTCTTTGCACTTCCTGTTTAGGATAGTTCCTTCCTATAAATCTTTGTTCTGCTATGATATGGTATAAATACTATATGCTTTTAGTTAAGGGCTCAGCCAATTATAGGAGATATGGTGCTTGTACTTACTATGTGAAAATGGTGTCTGTATTTCAATTAGTTTAAAGCAAAGCAACTTGTTTTCTTTTGTCATTTTCTCGTTTTATTTCTCCTATCTGAAAATATGTTATTGAGACAATTAGGTTTTATAGCTGTTAGTAGTGCAGGACCTAGAGAAGGTCAGTGTCTCCTTTTCTAATTTTCCCAGTATACTGTGCATGATTGCAATGAAACCTTATAATAAATAATTCCTTTGCATCATGATGCTTAAGATTGAAACCATTGACTTCCTTTCTTAGCTCTTATTAATTATTATATACTTAAGCATCATATTAACTCTCCTGAATTGTAGAAGTCTTTCTTGTGTGTCTAACACATTGTTTTAAGCCAAAATGACTTTAAAACGTTGAAAGAAAAATAGTCACGCTTAACTGGTTTTGGGGTGTTTGGAAAAAAAAAAACTGGCTTTGGGGAGTTGGGAGGAATCTCGACGCGCTTAACTATGAAATTTTTGTGCTGAAGATTCTCTTTTCGAATTGAAAGTGTCAGATTATTAAAAGAACGTTGGGTGGGCCTATTTAATTCTTCCTAGTATTTGATGCTTTTGGCAGGATCCACCTGAAGGCCCTGTTGTTACCATGTGTGGCCATGTATTCTGCTATCAGTGTGTTTCAGAACACTTGACGGGTGATGACAATACATGCCCTGATGCTGAATGTAAAGAACAAGTTGGTTCTGATGTTGTTTTCTCCAAATCCACTCTCATAAGTTGCTTCTCCAATAATCTTGATGGTACTCCGATGAATTCTGAGTTGGGCGAGAAATCAATTGTGTTACAGAATGAGTATAGTTCATCTAAAGTCAGAGCTATTATTGAGATTTTGCAGTCACATTTGGAACATAACTCTACTGGAAGCAATGGAGACCCTGCTTTTGGAACCGAAATCACAGATAGTATATATTCTGGCTTTTCAAGCTCACCAAATAATGGACCAATCAAAACGATTATTTTCTCCCAGTGGACTGGCATGTTGGATTTAGTTGAGGCATCTTTGAACGAGTATTGTATACAGTACAGAAGGCTTGATGGTACAATGAGTCTGGCATCAAGAGACAGGGCTGTCAAAGATTTTAACACTGATCCTGAGGTTTTGGTCCTTGTCTTGATAAATTACTCAAATAATGCATAACTGCTTCTACTTTAGTTGTTCATTTTTACATGGTTAACCCTTTTCCTACCTCAATCTGGTCATTGATTTTAACATCTTTAATGGTTGAAATATTTTGTAGATCATTGTTATGCTCATGTCACTAAAGGCTGGAAACCTTGGTCTCAACATGGTTGCTGCATGTCATGTTATCCTTTTGGACCTGTGGTGGAATCCAACTACTGAAGATCAAGCTATTGATCGGGCACATAGAATTGGACAGACCCGACCTGTTACTGTAACACGTCTCACAATTAAGGATACAGTGGAGGACAGGATATTAGCTTTACAGGTATGATCTTACATTTACTATTCCTGCCTTCCATATTCGATTTGCGGTGCCGATGTACTTTTTCTTTCGGTTTTCTTTTCCGTCTAGTTCTGATTTGTAAAGAGAAAAGGTTACTGTTTTTTCTGTTATATGTAGGAAATATGTATCTTTTAGGCTCACATGAAATATCCAAACGGAACTTATGTCAGATCTAAGTCGTCATATTGTGTCATTGACTCCCATGTTTTGCAGGAAGAAAAGAGAAAAATGGTGGCATCTGCTTTTGGTGAAGATCATGGTGGGGGCTCTGCTACACGTCTGACTGTCGAGGATCTGAGGTACCTATTTATGGTCTAGAACACAACCAAGCGATTCACAATCGTGTTTTTGGCTTGAGTATCTTTGCTGTCTCAAAGAAAAGCTGGTCAGGAAACAAAGTTTTTGAGAATTGTAGCAGTAGCAGTTGTAGTAGTAGTGCGCGATAATGTAGGCTCTTATGGTACTAATGGATGATTTGCATCCGAACCTGCATCTGTTTTTTTTTTTTTTTTTTTTTTTTTTTTAAACTTCCCAGGCCGAAGACGGCATTTTTGTTCCCATTAAGTGTTGAGGAGCGAGCGAGCGAGCATAGGGCTAGGGTGACTGACTCTGAATATTTTCTAATCTATTTTATTGTACAAAAAGACACTACTAGTAGTATACCTTCCTTCGTTTTAGTTTTGTTAATAACATGATAAATGTTGTTTTATGTGAATATTTGCAATTATATCCGGAATCAGAATTTGGTAGCAGCTCTTGGTTTCACACCAGAATCATAATACTCTGTTAGTCTGGTAAAATCTTTTAATTTTGTGTTTGCTATTAGATTTGTGTGAAGTCGATTATTGTATTATTATCCGAACTTGGGTAACTATTTGTTTCTGGGTTGTTATACATCTGAAGAATTAAGCAACAAAAAGGAACATGGGTTATATAAAAAATTATTGGGTGCTTCGGAGTATCCGGTACTCAAGATGTTCTAATTATTATATCTTGAAGTTTATATTTTCAAATAAAGATATAACGGCTAAAATATCAAGAGTATCCAAGAAAGTTCCTGTTACATACAAAGTACATCACATTCAGTTAACAATATTACGATGAGAAGAACCTAGTCCTAGTGAGGAAAAGTTGATGTCCTGAGATCTTTAATTCCACTCTCCAGTCTCCAGTAAAATGTTGAGCAGTACCGGTCGACCTGCAAGGAAAATTGAAGTTGTATTGCATCTCCCAAACGAGCAAGGCCTAAACTTACAATCGACGAGTGAGTCATTCAGTCATGTATTACTTTTATTGATTCTGTTCAGAGTATTAATCTCACATAAAAAAAATAATGGACTTTGTATGAACTTGTAAGTAATTGGACTATTTTTCATATTGTTAATTAGTTTTTTGTGGAACCTCAACTTTTTTCATGGTATAAGAGTAGGTTGTCCCGAGTATGAAGCCAAGTTGCTACACGTGATCCATGTTATTCGGTTTGTGCTAGGTTAGAAAATTAGCCACAAGTGAGGAGGCGTGTTGATAGTATCAATCTCATATCGAAAAAAGAAAAAAAGAAATTTGTATGTGTTTATACAACCTCATATTGCCAATCAATTTTAAAACCTCTATTCCTTCCCTTACATTTTTTTCGCAATTTTCACCAACAAATTCCGACTTTTTATAAAAGTCGTCATCATGATACATTCCCAACCCAAGGATTGTTGATACTTGATAAAACTAGGGCCGACCGGTATAAATAAACCGCTCATATAAAGTCCTCACCTTCCGCTACTCCTATTTTTATCTCTGGCCTTGATCGAATAAATTAAAAGAGAAAACAAGATTAACAAAATCACTACTTGTATTCAGTAAGTCTTAAATCTTTATGGTATTCAAACACATTATCAAGAGTCTGTTTGATTATAATTTTAGTTTTTACTAGATTTAAGTTTCATTGTTTTAAAAACTAAAAATAAAAACGGAAAACTAAAAGCGAAATAGTTATATAGGTGGTTTTCTTGCTAATATGAAAAAGGAGGGAAAGGGAGCCAAAAGTGATGTAATTGAGTCTCAGATGTTTGCAGAAAAGATGAAAAAGTGAATGCCTTTATAAAAGTGGTTGCTTGAATGCACTCCAACTTGGGTTGGGTAGGCCAGAACTGAAAACCCTCGAGTGAGTAGTCAGTGAATACTACTTACTGTGGGTTGGCTTGGCATCACATGACATGCACGTCCAAAAAACGAAAACGGTGGTGGGGTGGCTCCCCTCCCAAAGGCCAAAGTAAGCTCATGATTCCATCTCAGCCTCGGCCTTGCTCGATCGATTGAATCAAAGAGAAAAAGAGAGAGATAAAAGAGATAAAAGAGATAAAAGAGATAAAGAGGGATGAGAAAGCTGTCAGGTGTTTACCTTTGGCATTTGGGCAATGTTTAAGAAAATGTACGATCAATTGATCATCTATGTTTTTGGTCAGCGAAAATTGACTATAAGAGGGCTTCTCTCGTAGAATCCGGATCTTCGTCGGATTCTTTTTGTAAGAATCCCGAAGATTTGTGAATCATATTTGTTTATCGTACATCGTGTGGTCAGAAATTATTTTAAATATTTTTATTTAAAATTAAATACAAACAGTGCTTACAAAAAATTGTCGCATGATGTATGATGAACAGACATAATTTATGAATTCTTGAGATTCTCATCAAAAAAATAGGATCCTGTTGGTCTCTTGGATCCTCATTCCTCATTATTAATAGTTTAATATATATATTCCTCATCTTTACTTGTTTTGTTCATACTTCATGACACACACACACACAAACGTGAAGTTTCCTCTTTTTTGACTCTTTCATTTCTTGACTTTTGGTACGTTTGATTCGTTTATATCATCGGTCATCTCAAGCCCCTTTAGATTAGTTTTACTAGCAGCTGTACATATGCTATGCATATGCATGTGCTTGTTAAAATTTTGAAATTAAAATTCATAAAGAGAACTTTTCAAAAAAAAAAAAATATATATATATATATATATAAAGGAAAACACATATAAAATGGTTGTTAAAAATTTTTGGTGACGACCTTTAAATGAATTTTCATCGCTAAAGAGGATGTTCATTTATTTAGCAACTGTTTCTCGATAACTATTTCGTTATTAAAAGTTTATTTATTTGAGGGAAAAACGTGAAGAGAAAATGAAAGAAACTAATACGGTTACCTAGCTTTCAGAAGCTAGTTCATGATATCATATTACGCCAAATTATTAATCAGCCAGATGAAGAAAGCAAAATTAGGAGGAGATACACATTAGGGGAGCATCCAGGACACATACATGTTGTACTCCTTTTCCTTCAACAAGGATTTTTCGCATAGGTTTTTCCTGACAAGGTTTTAACGAGTCAACATAAGGATATTCAACACTATATCAATAATCCAAGCAAAGTTGTACTCTTTTTCCTTCGTTACGATTTTTCCCACTAGGTTTTTCCTAGCAAGGTTATAACATGCAATTGATAGTCTAATATAGATAGATGGGCATCCAAGGAGAGTGCTATGAAACGGGTGTGGATGACCACGTAAAACAAGCATGTGGAGATGGAAGATAAAAGAGTAGAAGCCTTATATGGCTTAAATAGTACAACTTTGATTTTTACTATTTTGGTGTGTAAACTTTCGCCATGCATTAATTTGTATTGTAGATTTTTGCACGTTAAGAGCTATACATAAAGAGCATGCAATGTATGATAAAAAAAATACAAGAAAATAAGACTACTACTTTCCTCAAGATTAATGCCTATCTTTTCTATGCTCATTTTCGACTAATATCAGTAAAGAAATAAACAGAACGATACATTAATCTCGTTTTACTTCCATCTTTGACAAAAATTCTCTCATTTTTGCTTATTAATAACACTAAAAAAACACTACTCCATTTACAATATTTTATATGTAGTCACTTCAAAAGAACAAAAGCCACACGAACATATTTTAAAAAGTTTCACCCAAGAATCTCTTAGGACAAGATTAACTAAAAGACTATATACTAAAGCTCACTTCATTGAAATCAATATATACCTTTGTCCAAGTATTATAGTAGTTGAACTTGAATTTAAGCATATGTTCTAGTACAATATCAAAATT
Organism: Cotoneaster glaucophyllus; assembly: GCA_036320875.1. NCBI lineage: Eukaryota > Viridiplantae > Streptophyta > Magnoliopsida > Rosales > Rosaceae > Cotoneaster > Cotoneaster glaucophyllus. The sequence continues at coordinate 34,424,165 of CM070069.1, read as the reverse complement.
AAGAGGAAAAAAAAAAGGAGAAAAGGGAGCGCTAGGTACCAAATATAACTAATAAATAGTTTAGCAGACATTAGGTCCAAAACCTACAAAACCATTGGCTCCATCAAATGAAATTTGGATGCCCTCTTGCTGGATGTTGCCTATTATGGAAAGTCCGGATGGCGAAGGAGCAAATGCAAAGCAAAAAGTGCCTTTGTCGTCCACCGGAATCAGAAAATTGCTCGCCGGAAGCGTCAGGATGGGCCCACCCGAAAAATAAAACGACACGGTCGGCACCCGAACCGACACGAAGCCGTTCAGGTCATAGCATGTGTCAAAAATGGACACTCCCGACGACAGCCGAGGGAGGCTGGCCGTCTGCTGAAGAAAGGTATCGCGGAAGGCCTCGTAAGCCAACGTAGGGAACCTCGTCACGGCGGTACCCGTGTCCATCACAACCCCTCCGTACCCCATCTCGGTTTGGCCGAATACATCTCCGGATATGGGTACCCGCATCCCTCCAACTCCAAGACCCGCCAGCCCCACAAAATAGAAACTCGGGGCCTGTGGGTTCCGGATCAGTGGGACCCACGAAGCACCCACGGGCATCGCCCCACGACCGAACTCCAGGGACGCTCCTCCTCCTCCGCTGGCTACGTTAGTGCTTGTAGTACTAGAGCGGCCGCCACGGCTGACTAAACAGTAAGTGAAGGCACCTCCGGTCAGGCCGGCGAGCTGACCGACGAAAGACATGGGCCCGCCTCCAAGGCCCAAGAGACCAGCGGCTCCCACAAACATGCCGCGATTCATGTGGCCGCAGCCGATGGCGACGTTTCGGATGAGGGCGTGGCCCAAGGTGAGAGTTTCCAGGGCAAGCGTGCCCTGGGTGTAGGATCCGTCGCCGTAGGAGGCCTCGTAGCGGCATCGACCGGAGTTGCAACCGGGGTTCTGGAGGCGGCCGCAGAGGGAGGAGGCACAGGAGACGCCAGAATAGGAAGCAGAGAGGGCGGGGTCAAAGATAGGGTCGGACTGGTGGTAACACTCGGTACAAGGCTGGCACTGAACCCACACGATGTCACTGCCGGAGTCAATCACCATGTATTGGTTTCGTGGCGGGCTCCCCACTCCTATCCTCACGAAGTATTCTCCGCTCCCTTGCTCCGTACCAGACACTACCCCCGACCCAAAATCCAACGACTCTAACTCTGTGTTTGAGTTGTTGAGGAGGCGCCTCGTGAGGCTAGCAACCCTGTTAGCATCCCTTTTCATGCGTGCACGGAAAAGGTGGCTATGAGACGTATGGCTGCCGCCATTCCCATTCCTGTTTGAATATTGCGACGACATCTTATCTCTGTGAACCACCTTCACCTTCCATTTTCCTCCTCCGGATCCGCCATTAGTGCTTCTTTCATCTTCTTCTTCTTCATGATCTAATTCATCTTTATCATCATCATCATCATTTAATTTGCTGCCGGTGGTGGTACTTCTGGTGACGTTGTACGCAGCCCTAGGTGCCCTGCTATTTATTTGAATCGCCATGATTGTTTCTTTCACGTTCAGCTCTTGAAAATCAGGGTACGTTGGGGAAGTAGTTGTAGAATTGGTGGTGGTGGTGGTGGCGGCGGCGGCGGCGGCGGCGCAGCTGCTAATTAGGAGGAGGAGAGCAGCCACCGTTAGCAGTAGTAATAGTGCTACTGCTTCTTTCACGCGTACGGCTGCCATGGCTTGTCTTTAAGCCTACTCTTTAACTCCTATGTACTGTATTAAGTATAATAAGCTATTCCTTGCTTGCAATTTGGGTTTGAAATAGTTGGGAGATGGGGTGTGGGATTTGTATATGTAATCGCATATATAGAGGGAGAGAGATCGAAAAGGTGAGATGGAATAATTGTGAGATTCCCCATTTGCCCATGATCGATGGGCTCGGGTCTCTTTTGTTTTCATATTCCCCGATTAATTGATGACATGAGAGGGAAGTCTACTATCTTGACTCCTGTTCTAGGTTAGCTAGTAGCTATAGCCACCTTTCTTCAACTTTACTTGCTCAATTCTTTTTCATAGCTTCACCACAGGATGCCATCCATCAAGTTCTAATCGATGTAATATAATAGACGGCTGAGACGATCGAATGGAAGTTTAAGAATGTGTAAAATCAACAGCAAAGCTCAAGCATTGTAGTATATATAAAGATTTGGGTCGGTGTTTGATTTGGTTTGCGACCCACCTTTTCAAAGAGAACGACAACACAAAAACTCACCGTTTTGCCATGATGCAGTGACAACTTTAGCCGAATTTCATTGTTTACTAGTCCAAAACGAGATGTTAAAATTTTTAAATGTTTTCCATGTTTTGTTACTTCTTTAATTTGTTTACTATTTGTAAAAGGTGGGTGACTAAGAGGCCCTATATAAGCAACATTTAGTGTGATATAAAGTTGTATCATATCATTCGATCTATGAACTCAAAGTTTTCTCATTTATTGAGAGTTCCATATTAGACTAACAAATTCTGACTTATTTCGTGTCCACATTATGTCAATAATGTTGGACGGATATCATTCATGCACATATAAGGTATAGATATAAACTTTTTTCAGAAAAAGAAGGGAAAATGATGGAAAATTAAAAAATATATATATTAAATGAGAAAACAATTCTTTTTTATATTTTGACAAATAATAGAATATTGTACCGCGAGAGAGAGCACTTTCACAACAAAGATGCATGATCACAATTAAGTGTATCTTGCTACAAATATTTATTTTCCTTATATATAGTTAGCCTTTTCCATAAGCTTTAGATAGACACCATTGGAGGTTTAAAAGTGTCATAGAATGTGTATTATTATAAACAACAAAATTTCTATGATATATAATGTACTCAGTAGTGTTAGCCTGCTTCAATAAGTAGGCACTATTATATTATGTTTCTTTGTTTTAACACAGACACTGATTACATGTTCTACTACAATATCCAATAGTCTTGATTATGAGTGATGTAGAGCTTATCTCTTATACTGAAATAGGATTAAGTGACACACCCCGATCGGAGTCGAGGTATGCTGGCCGTCACGTGAGGTGACGTAGCCAAGTGCGCAACAGAACCTGGAGGGGCGCAAAACATAAGGGTGAGTGGGCAAAAACAAAACTTTCGAAAGCACATTTCTCTTTTCTGAAAATAATAACCCCTCACTGTAAAACCCGTATAGTTTCTAGAAAATAATACTACGTATATACGTAAAACAATGCACAAAGACAGTAAAAACCAAGTATGCCATGTCATAACGTTTCAACGCTTAAATATGTAGGCCAGGTGTGAAAATCAAGGTAAAATAATATGTCAGCCGAAATCACCTAACGTGACCTGTACAACTGGATCTATAGCTCATCAATCTAGGATAGTACACGAGTCGGAGTCACCTATATGACATGTATGACAAGCTGGGTAAAAATATGTATGCTCAAGTGTTATGATCACGCGAAGGTTGTGCGATAAATCGCGGGTCACCTACGAGTCGGAACCACCTATTATGGTTTGTATGACAAGCTGACACCAGACTTGGATCCAAGGTGAGCGTGCGGTGCAGGAGGTGAACGATCACGTGAAGGCTGGCCTAGCCCCGGGCGGGAGCACTAATACCGGGGTGCAGCCATGATGAGCTATAAATAAATGTATGCATATCAATGCCATACAACCCATTCAATCACATCATACTCACCTGAAGCTTATATGAGTTTCTGCAGCATCACACAATATAATTCACAAGTATAACAATGCAATACTCAAAACGAAACTCATTTACGACATGGCATTCAAAGCATAATCATTTAAGAAAAATGCCCACTCACTGATAAGTAGCAGGATCGTAGCCCCCTAGCCTCGCTTGTCCACCGTCCTCAGGGTATGTCTCACCTATATGCGAAATAACTAATTTAACGTTAATTCGATAGCACATAAACAAAACCTAGGATTAATTCCTCATACGTTGCTTAAATGAGGTGTTTGAATATACCAACGAGATCTACTCAACAACACTAACACCTCCATATTTTTAGAATACTTTTTGGACGTCACACGTGCCGCCACGCGCCGGCCAAGGCACGGCCACACTCCTCAGCCACGTGCAGGCACGTGCCTGGCACACTGACGGAATTCGTAACAGCGTTAGGGAATATTCCGTTAAAATAGTAGAATATTCCGTTAAAATTACCTGACGCCGTTAGAATATTCCGTTAAAGTTAACGGAATATGCTCCTTCTTCTTTGGTGACTCGCTGGAGTCCGCCGCCGCCCGCCGCCCGCCGCCCGCCGTCCGCCGTTTGGTTCGTCGGTTTCTGGAAATTTTTCAAAGTTCTATATCTTCTCCATTTCTCAACCAAAATCTATGAAATTTATATGAATTTGAAGGTCTTGAAGAGTATAACACAACCATACCTATTAGAGGCCCAAAAACCAATGGAAAAATGGTCGGAAAAACTGGAACTTCTCGAAAACACCTACTCCGACGTCGACTTTGTCTCAAAACTAGTCTAAGGTCCCTTTAGAGTTGATTAGAAGCTTCCTTGCACTTTAAAAACTCACCAGGGTCACGCAGAGAAGAAAAACACCTCACCGGAGCTTCTAGTTCCTCGAGTTCCCGACGTCTATTCTTCAAACAAAAGGCACCACCAGATTTGTGTACTCACGAGGAACACGGGGATGTCACTCTTATACTTGATCTGTGAGGTTTTGACAGGTTTAGTGTGGTGATCCTACAGTGTACGGACGAGGAAGGAGAAAGAGGAAGAAGGTCCGAGAGAGAGGAGAGAGAAAGTGAGGGCGTGGGTGTGTGCGTATGTGATTGGGTAGCAAGGAGAGAGTGAGAAATTTTAATGTGTGTGTGTGTTCCTCCGAATTGGGCAAGGGAAGAAAATGGGTTTTGTAATTGGTCCTAAAATAATTAAAGCACAAATATTCAATTGGACACAAGAAAGTAGGAAATAAGGCGATTGGTTTAATTCATTGGCCCGTTTTCGTTCTTCTAATAATTGTAACTTTCTCGTTACTGCTCCAATTCGACCCAACTCGCGTCAACACGCTCATGACGTCGAGTACAATCTAATTACGATAGTGAGGGAATTAATTTAAAACTACATATGTGCATCCACGTCACCAAGCCAACAAGGGCATATTCATCACTTTACACCACTGTTCTAAAAATCCCCGCCTAGGCGCTAGGCGGTTGGCCACCGCCCCGATTAATGCCTAGGCGTTTGAAAATTAAGAAAGGGCGCCTAGACCTGCTGAGGCACCCGCCTAGCCCGCCCAGACCCGCCTAGGTTGCAACTCACTTAGACATAAAATAGATAACTTTCATTTTGCATTTTATTTTTTCCAATAAATTGTAAGTGACTTGTTGAATACTTAAATGAATACACATTATATGCATGTTTTCTATGTTTTCATTACGTTCCAATACCTCATAATATATATGTTATTCTATTTTGTAGTTTATAATGAAATTATATATTTTTTAAGTATAAATGGACACTTATTTACACAAAATATAATAGATTTACTTAAATCCGCCTAGTCCGCCTAGGCGCCCTCCTAGTTCCCGCCTAGCCGCCTAGGCGCTAGGCCCCAGCTCGCCGCCCGACTAGCGCCTAGCGTCTTTTAGAACCTTGCTTTACACACTCAGGTAGAAAAATATATAATAATTTAGGACGGGTCGTCACATTAAGGGACCCAAAAAAAAAATCAAATGTTGCAATATCCAACATAAATAAATAAACAAAAACCTGAAAAAATACTTCCCGCCTTTTGCCGATGATGTCTCCAATTCCCCTTGGATATAAACCTCCATAGCAAAACCCTATCAACCCAAGCTAGCTTGTTTGAGATTCCTACAGCCACAAATTCATCAACAATCCAGTTTGCAATGTATTTAAAAAAAAAAAAGTGAAACCCAGGACAAATGTTAAAATGTATTTTGGCGTTGCTTGTCGATCATGTGTATTAATCACAATTTCATTTCCCCCACCCAATTTTTTCAACAATTCTTTTTTCAAGTGTCAAGTGATTGCAAGGATGAATTGATGGAATACATTCCTGAGAAAGTTGACTTCCTTAACAAGATGATCATCAACTGAAATCCAAACACATGTACTTTTGTAAAGTTTTTGCATCTCAGTCGAAGAATTAGTATCGACTCTTGATGGAAGATTAAAGCTGGCGCATAGAATCTTAGGTTAGAAAGCCGAATTGGAAGTTTCTGTGTTCATGCTTTTCGAATTGTCATGTAATTTGTGTTCATTTAAAGCTTCTATGTAAATTGTGTATGCCTCATTTGAACACGATGCACAACAAGCTTATTTAGTAGCTCTACGACACATATGGCTAAGTCTCAATGCCTGTGCTTGTTCTTGACCATCACTTCTTATCAATTCTTCTGAATCCGTAACCCTAAACTTGTTTGCTCCTTGCTTCCATCTTTCCATAATAAAGTGGGATGGTATGACATCAATGTCTAGACGAACAAGAACTTTAATAATATGTTGTCAAAGAGTTCCAACGAACTAAAATTGTTGACACTCATATGTGCCCTCATAGGCTTGTAGATTGAACTTAACTAAAAATCTCTCAGCATCACCAATTATTTTCATGACCACATACATATGAAACTAATTGTCACTTCCCTTTTCTTCAACTTTGAGCCCGTTGACATTTACCCATTCTTCCTTCAACTTTTCAAACATTTTTTGAGTATAAACTTTAGACGCATGCTTTAAAAGGAAGTCATTATCATCCACAATACAGTATTTATCAAATCTGACGTTCTAGTATTTATCGAATCATAGTGATTCATTCTTGAAGGTAAAGTCGTGTTAGTATTTGACGGCAAAATAGATGAAGTTTTATCGAATCTGACAATGATGGGTTAATTGACTACTTTCAAATAGTTTGGGAGGTTAATTTTCCAAAACGACTATGATAATAGTTCAAGGGTCCAAACGAGGGAGATTTTTCAATCTATCTTGAACACGAATACATACCTCATATGTTATTATATAAGTGGAGAGAGACTTGAAAATAAAAAATTTCCTTCACATTATTTGTCAGACAGTTTGCCCATATATATGTATGTGTGTATGTATGTACGCATAAAATGATTGCACGACATGATCAACATGCGCGCATGAGTACGCTGTTGAATACTTCATAGCAGTTCCACCGGAGGTGGAATAGCCCAGCACCCAGGCAAAAAACCAGCCGGGACCCTGTCCATCCACTCCAGCCCACCTAATTGCCTGGCACCCAGCCTAAGCCAGGCAACAGACCAGCCCAAAATTGACAGACCTTGGGACCGGGCTGTATGACGCCATGCTGACGTCAGGGATGGAATCGGCATGCGATGCAGCCGTGAAGTGTGAGTCCACAGCGCAGAGGAGAGAGGGAGGGAGGGGGAGAGAGAGAGCGTTCGAACCCGAAAAGGGATTCGAATCGCTGAGAGAGATCTAGCAGCACCGAAACCTTTGGACCCGCAAAAGCGAACAAAGGGAGAGAGATCTGAGGAGAGCTCAAGCTCTCGGCTTCAATGGCAGAACCTCGCACCATGCACCGATGCCGCATGCAAGGCCATGGTTGGATTCCTTGAGCTTCAGGGATTACAAAAATAATATTTTGTGTTTGATTTGTTGAAGGTTTTGAAGAGGAAGAAGAAGGAGAGCTCACGGGAGTGAGCTGGAAAAGAGAGAGGGAGGGTGAGAAAATAGATAGAGAGAAGGAAAGAGAGAGAGAGAGAGAGAGAGAGAGAGAGGAGAGAGAACCAGTGGAAATATGTTTTTAAAACTAACTAAAATTATTATTTTAATTGAAGATTCATTTTATTTAATTATATTGAACTAGGCTATTTTTCGTTAGGGATGGAGATGCTTTGGTCTATTACTGTTCATTAGGGTCTATTACTGTTCATTTGAGTGGATAAATGCGCTGGGTGCTGGCACCTAGTCTTAGGGGTGGAATTGCTCTCATCCAGATCCCGCTGGGCCAGGGCCCATGCAAATAAGGACAAGCCTACCCATATACTTTTCCATCACACGTTTAACAAGCATGGATGCACATTTTTCCAAGCATCTCCCTCAAGCCATCAGAATGATGAATATCTTCCGCCATTGTATCACTAGGGTTATGAATATCTTCTGCTATTGTATCACCAGAGCGGATCTTGAGGTAAGATAAGTTACTTCAAAGCTGTTAACATCTCTTGCTTAAACAATCAGGGACGAAGGGAAATAGGACCAAGGTTGTCCTAGAACCAATCGAACCAATCAAGTATGGAAAATATACATGCGAACGTCAATATTTGGTATGAGTTCATTTTGTGTCTATTAAATATTTGATGAAATACATGCTAGGCATATCTAGACATGTTGCGTTGACATCACTCGATGGGTTTTCTCTATATCACTCATCAAATTACTTTGATATATAGATGTTGATATCTGTTAACATGTGCACAACAAACTCATCAAGTACATATACTGATTTTTCTTTTATTGTTTCGCACTTTGTTCCTATCTAAAAAATTTGTATCTAATATTGGGACTCCCAAAATTTAGATTCTGAGAGAGAGAGTTGCATGCAACCCTAAACCCTAATTCCCACACAAAAATACATATGGTTCATTTGAACGGCATGCAAGCTTGACAAGGCATTTAGTTTCAACTTTCAATAGCTCAGCTTAATTTTGTTATTTGCATACATGTGCGACCAATAGGTACGTACGTACCTTAGAAAAGTAGAGTTTTTTGTTGTTGAGCAATTGGTTTAACATTTAATTGAAGTGAAATTAACGTAGGATAAAGAGTATTTAGTGTATGAAAACTAATATAAAATCGCCACCACCTTTCTCCATCAATGAGTGCATTGTTAGTTTAAAAGCAAAGATTGCATACAATCCAATTTTTTGTCCCCATAATGGCGGCTGAGCTCACTCTTTTGGCAGAATTCGCTATATGAATACTTTTTAGTATATGATTTCATCTAATAAGATTTGAATAAATTGAATGAAAAAATACTAGGGAAATCATATTTTGTAGACGATATGGTGTAGTTTTATGGTTGGATTCTTTCTTTAATTCATTAAGGAATACAACTATTGATTGTCATATCATATCATGTAGTCTATAAAATATATTTTAAAAAGATGATCTCTCTACCATCACTCTAAAAAGAAAATCCATCGATGATAGCTGCCTAGCAGGGGCAATCTAGCATCCACTACTACAAATTTTTACATACATGACGCATTTTATGGGTCATGTTAAAAGTTTAATGACGCAATGGTTTAGCGTCATCTTTGTGGGTGTCATTAAAGATATTTTTTATGACGTTGAAAGAGTGTCATGTATTACTTTTAAGGACGCCCAACAAGCGTCATTAAATTAAGAACTTGTGTCATATATTACCATTTAAGACACGAAATAAGTGTCATAAACATAGGAATGAGCGTCATGGTATACTAATCATGATATACACACAGTGTCATGTATAGCTTTTAGAGACACCTAACAAGCATCATTGAATTAAAAAAGCGTGTCATCTATTTCAATTAGAGACGCGAAATATGTGTCATAAACAGAGGAATAAGCGTCATGGTATAGTAAACATGACATCTGTATAGCGTTATGTACTATAGCACTCCAACGTCATTGAATATTAGCAACGACACACAAAGCGTGTCATAAACAATTCAATACATGTCCTGAAATATGTATGATGACATATATAAAAAGACTTAACATAATTCATCCAAGAAGCAAGATATTAAATTAAACAGTATTGCTTCATAAATTTGTAATTCATCCACTACCAAAGTATTACAAAAGACAATATAATGTATAGAGTTTCCTACTAAAATAAAACTATAAGTTCACTTAATTTAAAATTTCACAAACTAGCTAATCTAGTGTTTCATCTGTTGGGATGAAGTCATCAACATACTCAGCCCACTCTATTCTTAATGCATCAATTTCTTGTTGAGTGTATGTAGCTTTTTCTTTGAACTGCAACAAATCACAACCAAAGAGAACATGTTACGACAAAAACTAATTTCAATCATTAACTAAGAAGGAAGTGGTCAATTAGCATCAGCATATGGCTTTATTTAAAATCACAAAAAATAACCAAAATGTAATGTTATAAAACTAAATGACAGAAGCGATTAGCATTTCTCCACTAGCTAATATCGATGATATCCCACTTCCATAGCTTCTTCTATTCCATCCCATCCCATCCAGAGGGAGGTTGTGGGTTCCCAAAGAGATTAAGATACATATATGGAGGGTTAATTACATATTCAAATGAAATAATGAATTAATACGACAAAGACCAACCAAACTGATAGCATAGAAAATTAGGAAACAAAAATAAGTGGGAACATCACAGAAAATTAAAAAATGGATGAGTTGGGAGTAGATTATTTAAAGGTGTGAGAGCAGAGCACCATCGACGGACATTCCAATAATTGTACAATTATATCACCTAAAAGTGGTTCTTATTTTTAATTAGTTAATACTAAGTCTCTATCATTCTTTAATTAAGTAGTCTGTGTCTCTTATATCTCCTCTCTCTTCTCTCTGACTCTTACTTGATAGTATGAAACACGTATACATGCACTTGCTTCACATAATATTCTTATCATTCTGTTTCTCTAATTAATGTGTGTGGAAAATTGACGATGGCATCGCAATACATATGACTTTGTATTTCTTCTCGTCTGTCTATATGTATATCTGCAACAAATTCAAACCTGTATGCATGTAATGTAACTGACAGGCAACATATATATACACACACATAAATTAAGAAGTGAATTCTTCTGAGTTCCATTTCTTATTTTTCATGGAAGATGAACATAACAACATGCAGATATACAACTTAATGAGAACACGCACGCACTTATAAACAAAAACTGATCATGTAATTCCTGTATATCAATAGTTAATGAGTCAAATCCAAGCTACGGGTAGCTTGTCGACAGAGAAGCTTAATTATATATGCATCAAATTAAACAGCTGGTTGGTTGTTGGGACTGAGAAAGAAAACCAACAAAGTTTCAGTGCTAGCTACTAAGTGCTGTGGGGATAAAATAAATTACAAACTATCCTTTTCGGAACTATATCGAATAAATTAAGATCAGTATCGCGCCTTTTCTCTTTAATCAGTTTTCTAGCTCTTTGATGATTGGTTTGGGCTGGGACTTGGGCTCGGGCTCGGGCTCGGGCTCGGGCTCGGGCTGTTGGGATTTGGGCTCGGGTTCCGGTTGAGGCTGGGGTTGATGATCGTAATCTTCAAAACCAGGAGAATGGCCAGTGAGTTGTTGAATGAGGGCCAGCAGCTCAGAACGCATCGTGGATTCCAAAGAAGTATCAATATGCTTTATGATATCTGGAAATCGATCACCCTCATCATTTCCTTGTATCTGATCATCTGCACTACCCTTGTCATCAACAACAACCTTATCTTCTTCATCTGCACTGTTACTGCTAGTAGTACTAGTACTAGCAGTAGTAGGGCTAGAGGAGGAGGCGGCCGCGGTGCAATAGTACCATTGGCAGATGACTCTAGCAATGGCCATGACATATAAACCACAATCATAATAGTTGGTCTGCCGTGGCGCTGGCAATTGTTTAAAACAAGGGTCATCATTCATATTATCAACCCCCCATCTAGACCTAGGCGATGATGACGAGTCATCATTAGTATGTGCGCAACGATGGTTCAAGTAGAGTTGACGACGACTGCAGTAGTCAAGATGATGATCATGGTGTACCCAACGATAAGGGTGCTGGTGGAACATTTCATCATGATGTAACCCCCAAGGGTAGTGGTGGAACGTTTGCTCATCATTATTTAACCCCCAAGGGTTGTGGAACATTTGCTCATCATCGTCATCGTCGTCTGGTGGCTTCTTTTTGTCATTCTCGTCTGCTGATCTCATTTCATCATCGCCATTGTCTTCTGCTGGCTTCTTTGTGTCATCGTCGTCTGCTGGTCTCATTTCATCATCGCCATTGTCTTCTTCTAGCTTCTTTTTGTAATCGTCATCTGCTGGCCTCATTTCATCATTGCCTAGCGCCTTGTCGTCTGCTGGTTTCTTTTTGTCATCGGCTTCTGCTGGTTCCATTTCATCGTCACTGTGGCCTGCTGGAGGAGGCGGAGGAGGCGGAGGGGTAAACCAACGATTGTAATGATAATATGGATACCTGTGCATCATCTGCATCCTAGCCCTCTTACTACTTTTATTCTCATCTCTAAATCTCATGCAGCAGCTGTCCATTTGTGGGGGTGGACTAGTAGTTCTAGTACTACTAGTAGATGATGGATGATCTTCGCTACCAATAGTAGTGGAAGCAGAAGAGGCCGAGGCAGAGGCAGAGGCGCTATCTGGTGTATCAATCATTCGAACATGTTTCTTAACTGCTTTGTAGAGTTTCCAGGCATCGGAACGGTTCACACTCCCCAAGCTGTCGTAATGCACAAATGTGTTTGATTTTCTGTAAAACACCAGCAAGCTCCAGTGAGTTCCGCCGTCATTCTCACCCACGTTCCGATTGTTATTGACCGTGAAGATGACAAGTTGCTTTTTGAGCACCTCATTAGACTCCTCAAACTCCTTCAAACTCTCGGAATCCTTCGAATTTGCCAGCCAAAATGACAGCGTCGGCGGAACCAGAAGGATGTCATCTTTCGACAAGGATGAGTGATGATTATCATCGCCTAACTGGTGGTGGGAATTATTGGAAAGATAGTTGAAGTAGAATTCAATGAGGCAATCATTCAAAAAATGCGGGCCTTTAAGGAGATCCAAGTCAGACCTTCTCAGTACAACCCCACCATAACTCAACGCCTCCTCCTTTTGATCCATCAATATTTTCATTAGAATCGCGCGATGAGCTCTGCCTTTGCTGCAACTCAAGCAGTAGGAAAGTAAAATATGTTATGAGCTTAACAAACATCAAATTACCAACCACGGAATCAAAAGTGATGGAAACTGACTAAAGATTAAGCATACAAACATGCACACTAAATCGGATTCAAATCAAATTTGAAAACTTGTAACAATGTATATTGATACAAGGCATATACAGTTAGGTCAGGTATAGCACTTGGTTCCCTGCCAAAATACTGAATTGAATGGATTGATTTCATTCATATGGTAAACCCCTTTATATGTACATCGCAAGTCTCGGGCTTCAAGGATTAGGATTCCTTGGAAGAAAAGAAACCTAAATTACATACAATTACAATACTTATGGAATAAGGAATCCTACCCACCCCCTAGGCATCTGTATGTTACAGTTTTATCAACAAGGTCTGATACTAACTCATGGTGTTATATAACAACAGACATAAATATAACTATATACTATTTAGAGACGATCAATTAGGGTTTCAAGAACGCAAAACAAAGGTAAATTAAGAAAATTCCACAAGCAATAAGATATGCATGGAGTCCTTGCAACCTTTTCTGAAGTCTCTGGATAGAGGTCGCAAATGCAGCAGCACCGGTACGGATTGAAGGACTGGCAGTAGCAAGAAAGAGTCTATATGATTAAGGAGCCTTGCGTACGTGCACACAAGAAAGGAGAAGACTAGCAGTAGCAGGAGAAAATTAGGGTTAATTCTCCCACAAAGGAGACAGCTGTACCGTCCACACACAATTTATACGATACATTCTTCCTAATTTCTTGTAAATCACACCGCAAATTAATTTCGGTGAATCCTTTCTTTACTGGATTTGGTTCCTTTTTCTATGTTAATTTTATTTTTTTTCCCTTTATGGTCTTTCTCCAATCGTACTTAATTCCTTACTCTCCAAGTCTCCTAACCCTAGTAGTAAACCCAAACAAACAATTTAAAAAAAAAAATCCAATATAAGATACTTCTAGTTATTGTAGATGATATCATTTGTTCAATAAATAAAAAAATTGTAATCAAATTAGAGAGTTAGACGTAGTGACGAAAAGCAATTATGTATATATACTCTAGTGTGGATTCGATCCCTCTACCCCCCTTACCACTAACAATTTAACACGATAATTTTAAAAAAAAAAATTAGAGTCAAACCTCAGGAATTTTGAACTCAAAAATTAAAATCAGGTTGGAATCCTAAAACATATAGGAATTCAAAATTATAACATTTTCAGCTATATAGGAAATAATGGTGCGAAATAGGTATTAAGTACCCATATACAAGTTTTAAGCTTTGAGTGCAACTTATATGAAATGCGTTCACCGTCACTTGACGTTTCAATCTCATAATTCAATGTAATATTAAAAAAAGTTTCACATGACATCTTATTATTGAATCGGGACATCACAATAACAGTGAGCCTGTTGTATCTAAAGTCCTCACAAACTTTTGTTTCCAAGTTTCCTAATAAATTCACGCACCAGGTCCCATGAAAATAACAAAATATTGAAAATAGTAGTGTTTAAGTGCAAAATTGTGAAGAAAGCAAATTTGCATTTGAAAAGTGAGAGGTTATAACACTTGTATGTTGTGGATTATAACATAAAATTAACAGGACCACCAAAAAAAGAAAAAACCTATATCATGAAAGTATAATAAAACCTACATTCAACCAAAAAAATAGAGAGAGATCACATAACGACTTTCCAGGAGCAGAGAGAGCTGCCTTATTTTTTCCAAAACAAGGGAATTCCGGAGAGAAGATAAAAGAAGAAGAAAACGTGGAGGGCATGACAACTTCCGAAAACTTGTATGAATAGAGAGAAACAAATTGTGCATGGTCGTAATTTGTTACAGATGATTCCATTCCACTCACAAAATTTTAGTTAGTGGTGATTGCCTGATTGGCCTGATTGGCCTGATTGGTGAGGTCAGTACACCATACATAACAATAACTTGAAAACGTCACAAGTAAGTGTGCACACTCTCTCTCTCTCTCGAGTTGTATCACAATTTGTCTGTCTGAATTTAACCTCAACGACATTAACATTCTTAAGCACAAATAGGGTTAACCTCAAATCTTTCCTACATTAATTCACGTCTCTCTCTAATATGTTGACTAAGGATTAAAATACTAATTGAAAAGTGTTAAATGGCATTAAGCATCGTCTTCAACGACCCAATAAATAACCAAGTCCGGGCAAGGCACGCACCGTGTGTTATAAGTTCAAATAATCTAATGTGGTACAAATGCAATATAATGGCGATGACAATTGAGATCATGTTATTATATATGATGTATACTCACAGTCAATTCCATAAACATTGCGCCAGAAATCTATGCATTCGCTGTATCTATTAGAATGTGTGATAGGTGCCATGTACAACTGCAATCATACAACCTAAAAATCAGCATGACAGAAACAAATTCATTCATCAAAAGCGGCTACATTGTACAAACTTGAGCTTGATAACGCTACATCCCCACCACACAAGTTGATAACACTCAAGTTGGCAACATATGTAGCTGGCACCTAATAAATATGGCATGACAGACAATTCAATGATATGAAGCCAGCACCAGAGTAGCACATTTCAGAATTAAAGATACAGATGTGACAGTAACTGAAAGACAAAAAAACAAAAAGAAACGATACCGTTGCACTTGAAGGAAGAATTAGACCTCCGGGTTTTAGCCAGCGATCTCTTGCTGTGATCACACTTCCCAGCATACTCTGTAATAAAAACAAAAAAAGCAAGCATGCCAACAAAAGAAATGGATATATCATAAAGCTGCAAACCATAAAACAGAACGAGTATAAGTATTCTGAGGTACAATTCTAAATACAATATTTAACTATACAATCACGAATACAGATATGTTAAGAGCTACCTCATACAGAAGCATGTAGCCCATCCATTCTGAAATTATTACATCAACCTCCTCGTCAATATCGACATCCTGCAGAACTATCATTTTTAGCAATAGATACGGTTGGCTTGTAACTTGTATTTCAGATCAATAATTTGGTGCAAGGGGAAAGGAAGCTTATATGATAATACAGAAAAGGTTCTTCGGTTTTTTTTGGGGGATCTAGTGGATGATGGAGCACTAATGCAGTATTGACACGTTTTCACTCTCACACTAACACACACAAAGACAGGCATCTACAAATGCCCGCCTAAACTACTTTGTTTTTATCCAAGCGGAGTAGAGTTGCTGAATGGACACTGTTCTTGGAAATTTTTCCTCTGGACTAGCGTCTCTAAGTGCCGCAATTAGTTACACATACTCACAGGCCACAATCAAAGAACTAAATGCGTCCATCCCGTAAGAAACATAGGAATCTCATGCCAGCTTCTTGATTTGTGAGCATAGTTGTTATAGTAACCAAAAGAAAAGTCAACAAATTGTCCTGGACCTCGTGGTTGTGCAAGCATACCTCAACTCGCCCATGTAGTATGATGATGGTTTCGGATAGATTGTTTGCTTTCACAACTTCATTTGCCTGCTTAAAAATGAACAAGATTAATCCAAATTACAAACCCAATCCTAAGCTTCACTTCTAACATATTTCATCTTCATGAGAATGAACTTTCTTTTTTTTCAGATGCATCATGCACAAAAGTTCAAGCTAAAGATACACAAGGGTAATTTTCACTCAGCTACTTCCTGAATCAGAGCTTAAGGGGAGTGAGACATTTTACATTCAAGCAAAGACACTGAGAAGAATGAATACAGAATTAAATCACATGCAGACAAAGTAATAAGCATTAATACAGGAACTTACCTGCACTGCAATGTCACTTGCATCAACAGCATATACCTGGTAGGTTGTAACAAAACACACAAGAAAATGCAATACAGAATGTAAAATGACGCCAGGATGGGACACAACATAGAAGTAACTTAAGCAAACTACAAACAATAAAATCAGGGGAAGAATGTCCAATTTTATTCATCAGATATCACACAGAAGAGAACGAGCAAAGATGGCTGCGTCATATTTTGAATCATTAGATGGAAGTAGTGATTTGACACTACCTAAACCTGCAGTTAAATGAAATGCAGACTATCCTTCCAAAGAACACTTTTCCCCATGTCAAAAGCATAATTATTGCAGCTAAAAACATATATGCAAATTTATAAAATATCACTGAAAAAACAGCTTACACCTTTTGCACCAGCCTGAGCACAAAATATAGAAAGAATGTCTGTGCCACAGCCAACATCCACTACAACCTGCAAGCATCGTTCAATCAAGAATAAAAATGAGCAATTGACTGCAGAAACAACTCTTCTCCTGCAAACTGAGTAGAGTAGACATGTTCGGGACATGTGAGAATATGATTCCCCAGTATGTTAAGTTCATATGCATAAGATATGTCTTATAAATATTTCAGAGCAGGTATTTACAGTTACAGAAAGAAGTACCAAATAGAAAACACATCATTTCTTAACTACAATTATAGCTGCATTGCTTTGCCTGCTATAGAACTCTGGTGCTGCATGATTGCCACCCTATAAGATTCAGTGCGCACAGGATCCTGAATGATGACAGATTGCCACGTCAGTCAATAATTTTTATGACAACCAAATTGTAAAAGAAAACCCATAGCAATGTATTTGCACGACAGAGCATAAACGATTACCTTGAAATTTGAAAATACAAAGGGAACCTTAAACAACACATAATGATGTTACGGCCAAATCATTTACACAGGTTCGTATTCTGAAATTCATATTCGCATTCCCAGTTCAGAAGCAATACAAGTAACAACAATGGAACATCCCACCAAGCTAATTTCATATCCTCGGCTGCCACCGGAAAATCAAACGGCAGTAAAACCAGAATGACTACCTAAACACTAACACTTGAGACATTTAATCGCAATCGATTCTGAAAAAGCAGATGGAAAACTAGCAAGAAAACAAACACATACGTGCAGGATAATGCACCTTGATCATTTCTTCATGGATGCCGACGTGCGCCTAAGAGTCCCTGCTGTTGCTGCTTATTGTGCTCAGAAACCTTAAGCCCGCCAAAATTACCACCACTGCCGAAGTTGTCTCTGAGCTCACGTGACCTGGCACGTGTTCCCCGGCGGACTCTATCCCTCTGGCTCATCCCCTGTGGCTGTTGTTGCTGCTGGTTGTGGTAGCCGTTACTCTAAGCCGGGGTCGAGTAGAGTTCATTGTTTTGGTTTCAACTCGCTTGCTCGCTCGCTCCCAAAACCCAATTTACGAGAGACAAGAAAGAAAGCGCCGTTTGACGTTTTGCATTTTGCACCAAATATAATTTTCTTTTTCTTTTTATCTAATTTTATTGAGAGCCCCTATTCAAACCCGGCAAACTTCTACGCCTACCCAGCATAATAATTTAACACACTTCCACCTAGGATTTTCAACGAGTCCATTCAAAATATCATTCTTCCTTCCTTAGTGTGTTTAATTTTTTTTTTTTCTAGCTCAAGCTAGGTCTGATTTGCTTCTCATAAATCAGAAGCCCAAGCGAGTCTAAAATATTCAAGTTCGATACTAAGATGAAGTTGTTTTTTAAAAATTATAAGATGTTCACGAACCAAACATACTAATATTTTTTTTTTTTCTTGCCAATCTGAATATAATCTTGGCTTTTGTATTCATGAGTATAGCTTATAAGCTAAATACGGGTCAAACTCGATATAAGCTCGAGTTGTTTCAAATTGATTTACATCCTCTTCTTATAGAGTGGTGCAACTTTGTAAACTCAATGCATAGATTAGTGTACCTAACCGAGATAATTACAATTTAGTCACGTAAAAAAATTGGGATGGCGGGGTGCGCTTGGTACATCACTACATTTATAGGGGCAAGGGCTAAGTTTAATTAGAAATTGAGGGCATCAAAGCAAACAGCAAACGTGTATATATTGCCTTGGAGTTGGAACGTCTGAAAGAGAGAGACGGAGAGAGACATAGAGAGAGAGATGGAGGGGGAATAACAGGAATGTTATGATCTCACATCGGCTATACCAGAAATGGTATAGTAGTTCTTAAGTCTGGGGGTCCTCCCACCTATCAGGCTAGTCTTTTGGGCTGGACTTTTTCCTTGGGCTTGAGACATAACATTGGTGAATCAGACGAAGTTCGACGCTGCAGGACTTGGCGACATGGTGCTGCTGTGGGTTTATGGATCCCTGCAGGACTTGGATGATGGTGCCGTCGTGGGCGTCGGCTTTGAAAGGAGTGGGCAATGTTATGATCCCACATCAACTACAGCAGGTTCTTAAGTCCTGGAGGTCCTCTCACCTATCAAGCTAGTCTTTTGGGTTTGACTCTTCCCTTGGGCTTGAGACATAACATTGGTATCAGGCTTCGAAAAGAGTGCTCTTCCCTTGGGCTTGAGACATAACATTAGTATCAGGCTTCGAAAAGAGTGGGCAATGCTATGATCCCATATCAGCTACACCATAAATGATGTAGTGGCTCTTAAGTTCTGAGAGTCCTCCCACCTATTAGGCTAGTCTTTTGAGTTGGGCTCTGTTCTTAAGTCCTGGGTCCTCCCACCTATCAAGCTAGTCTTTTGAGTGGGCATCAGCACCATCATCACCAAGTCCCGCAGGGACCCATAACTGGTGTAGTGGTTCTTAAGTTATGAGAGTCCTCCCACCTATCAAGCTAGTCTTTTGGGTTGGGCTCTGCTCTTAAGTAATGGGTCCTCCCACCTACCAAGCTAGTCTTTTGAGTGGGCATCGGCACCATCATCTTCAAATCCCGCAGGGACCCATAAGCCCACGACAGCACCATATCGCCAAGTCCCGCAACGTCGAACTTCGTCTGGCTCTGATACCAATAGGTGGGATCATAACAAGGAATACCAAGGCGAAGAAAGCAGCAACAGCAGCAGAGAAGTATGAAGTTGAAGAGATGCTGCAGGAGGCACAGGACCATTTGCTCCTGAACCTGTCTGTCGACTCTCACATGTCCCACCGCCGTGTTTTTCCCGACGACGATATCCAACGGGCGTTGGGCCAAGGACGCCGCTCGCCTCGACCCTTCTCCACCTTCTGATTCCGATGACGAGCAGGACAAGTCTGAATCTGACTCCAACAACGACGGCAACAACAGGAAGGGGAATCGTATAGGATCCATTTGTAATAAATTTTTTATTTTTCTGTTGGTCCGCTGTTTGCATTGAATTGATACATACATATGTATGAATAAATGAAACATAAGAATCAGACATTAGCGCATGCGATGCGACGTTGTTCTTCTTTGTGAAAGAAAGCAGTAATCAACAAAACCAACAAAGACAATGACGTATGTGAAGTGCCAAAGACAAGGAAATAATAAAAAAATAACAATCATAAAAATGTCTTCCTTCACTGGTCTGTCCATTACATTTGCATTTAATTGTCAAGCAGCTCTATAAAATAAATAAATCCTTTTTCAAAATGGCTCCAGATAACCAACCGAGCCAGCCACGGGGGTCGCGGGAGCATGCACTATGGAGTGTATTTTCATATTTTGGAAGGGCACGTAACCCCCCGTTGAGGTTGAATCATTCTCTTTCATACCCTAGTTCCATATCAACAAACAATAACAAAACCAACAAAGATTTTGAACTCTACCGCATCCTGCAACTATAACGTTATTAAAACAACAAGACAAGAGAGAATCACTAATGAGATTAACGGAACTCATCATGGTAATAGTCCTCTTCCTCATCGTCATTGAAAATAGCGCTGTAAAATACATATGGGTTCTCTATCATCTCTCCCAGCGTTAGTCGCCCGTCTTTATTTGTATCAGCCTGCAGTTCACAAATTTGTCGATTAAAGGCAGCACAAGATATTTACTATCAAACTTCATTTGATGTCTTCAGTGACAGAAGAATGGCAAGATTGCAGACTAATGCCTACTTGCTAATCAGCTGATAATTCCACCGTCTTATAAGGTAAATATCTACTAGCATGAAGGCAATACGTGACTTTTGAATTCGAATACCAACATATAGAGATCATGACCAGTCTATAAACTACAAGCAATTTTAAAAGTTGATCTCCAAATTGCCTCTTCGAGTGCAAGATAAATCAACAGACTGACACTTGAAGATGCTCTGATAGAATATAGAAAGTGATTCATCTCTTAACACTGTTATGCATAAATTCACAAACCTTAATTTATTGTTTTGAAATGATTTAACTCATCTTATTAGGCAAGGAAGGGAACTAGGAAGCCCTTGCTACACGGTGAGAGGAGACTCATTTCCACAAAAAAAGGGCAACTGGATCAATGCTCATATGAACCATATATGCATATGTAAATGACACAAAAAGCACAAATTGATTGATAGATCCATCAAAAGTAGAAAAGAAAATACTTTTCACTGTAAAAATGAATACCTGTGATATAATGTAATCTGCTTGTTGTTTTGCATAGTAATGTTCTGATGGATGTATCTTTCCAATAATAGGAAGTATTTCCTCATCTGACAAATACCTGTGGACATGCAAGATGGAAACAAGTAAAATAATCATGAAAAGGGAAACCCTCTGATAATTACAAACCCTCTGATAATTACACACAAATAAAAGCAGCTTAAAAGTACCCATCGCCATCTTTGTCAAGCTGGGCAAACAAATTTCTAGCTGGGGACTCCATCAAATCATCAGACTGATGTGTGGAATTGTGATTTTCTTCATCATAGTTCCTCACCAAATCAAAGAGGCCATGGAAGAATTCTTTGAAGTTAATCTTTTCATCTTTGTCGGTGTCCCTTTCCCTAAGGAGGCAAAGGAGCATTCGGACAATTAGAGAAGCTAAGCAACCATGTTAGAATGACATCACGCAATGACAAATAAGATGATGTGCAAGGGAAAATGATAAAATACTGCAAAAAAAAAGCTGGTAAAAAAGGAAACCACCCATCTCAACTGGTCAGTCCCTGGTTCCTAACTTCCTATATCAGTAAATGTTTCTTTTTCTCTTTTTGGTTTTGATATCAGATGATTTTAGTCCAGGAGAAACCCAAAATTATAAAAATAGAAGCAAAAGAAACTTCAATCTATTGCTAATTGCTTGAAAATTTCCTTGGCATGGTGCCTACATCTGACCTACAAATAGATATTGCTCCTATGGATACAGACAACTAGAATTTCAGAGACGGGAAATCAATATTACCTTACTTCCTCCTTGCACAACCACTTAAGTAGCTTCGGGTTTTTGCTATCAGCTGGGTGTAGAAAGCTAGAAAAGGACGAAGAGAAAAAGCACCGACATCATGTTAAAGAAGGTATTTGAAAGGATATTATGTACAAGGAAGTTGAGAGACAGGTAGAAGCTCACTCATTGAACTCAGTTATATTAAGAAGACCATCTCCATTCGCATCGGATGAATTAAAATGTTCCTCTTTCCACCAACCCATATCATAGCCAAAGGAGCTGTTATCTGGCACATGGAACATAAATCGAATCAGTGACAAGGAGAATATGACAGCATACAATGATAGTTGAAGATGGCCTACTCCTAGATAACAAATGACCACCCTGTTTCACCAGATACAACTTTCCTTCTTCTCACCCATATTACCGCCGTTGGAGCATTAGTACTAGGAACTGAACAACATTCCAACACATTACAGAATGACACACTAGTTTTACTTAAATTAAGCTGTTTCTGCCGAAAACCAAAAACCACAAATTCCATATAGCATAGCCATGGATTGAATTTCGCTTTTCAACAGTTCATAAAGCCAATATAACAGAACAAGATATGAGAAATAACCAAACATATGCCACAACTTGCAAAGACAAAACCTGCATTCTGAACCCAACTGGGGGGCTGATACTCGGCAAAGGAAACAAAACCGTCACGATTCTTGTCGTGAAGCTCCATATCCCTCTGAGTTCGGTGCAAGACTTCCCTCTGAGCCTGGTTCAAGTTCCATTGAGTCAACTCCTCCTCGGTGACGAATCCATCAGCCGGGTCGACATCAACCTTTGGAAACAACAAGAGCAACCTGTTGGTGACGTTGAACCTGTCCTCATTGTTCAAGTAATCCTCAGCGTCCATGAAGTCTTCCCACTCCGGCTGAGACTCGGCGGCGGGTGCGGAGTCGTGGGAGGCGTTGAAGGCATGATCGAAGTGCTGCTGCTCCCACTTACGGTCCTCGCGGCGGCGCTCAATGTCAGCGACGAGGGGGTCGAAGGGGATGGGGTTATGGTGGTGGAGGAGGGGAGCAAAGGTGAAGTTGGAGCGGAGCTTGAGGCGGCGGTGATTGTGGTTGCCCGGTTTCTTTGGGGAGTGGGAGATGAGCAGGAGGACAAGGACTGCAATTGCTATGTATATGATTACTGAGACGGACGCCCTCACCATTGGAACTCTGACGGTGAAATTGGAACGAATCACTCACTGTGAGTGCACCACTAGTATTTGGAAATTTGACTGACTAGTATATCATATGGACTGGACTGGGAGAAGAATCTGGAGAGAAGACAAGAGAATCGGAGAAGAGGAGGTTCAATTTATTTATTCGAATGAATGAATGAACTTGCGGATCTGCTCTGCCTCTGCCGGTCTGCCGCCACCCAACCCAGCCTTCCCACTCCCAGTTTTAATTATTATTAGGGACATTTTGAATTACACGTTTGGTTTTTAAATGTCATAGATTAAACATCTATCCCTTTTGTAAATTTGATTGAATATTTTCCCTACAATTTTGGTACTTTAAATTTATTCATTAGAAGTCTATTCACGTTAATATTTCTTTTTTCCTCATATTTTTATACATCTCTTATTATGATGATTTAAGATTTTTTTTTATTTTTTTGTTAAAATATTTATTTTAGTAAATTAAATAGAATGTAACAAAATTCATTGTTAGGTACGTTTGATTATAATGGTACATTTAGTTACTTGGTATATTTGAATATTTGGTCCATTTGGCTTATTGGTACATTTGAATTTTTGGTACATTTTGAATTTTTGGTACGTTTGTTTTCAAAACATAAGTTTTATTACTTTTTGTCCTAATAATGAGGAATTACTTTAATTAATTATTTTTTTATAGAAAGAGTTGTTAACAATGTAAAAGTTTAAATTATTTTAATTATTTATTTTTTTTCTAGAAAAAGTCATTAATCAACGGATAATAATCTTTTTGTTAATTCAAAATTATATGATTTATCGTTATTATTTAACATTATCTACAATAATAAGGATTTATCTTCAATCAACTAAAAGTTGTTCCAGAGACTTATCTACCAAAAAAACAAGACTATCTAGAGCATTGTGTATCAATCAAACATATTTTTAAACATGCCAAAAAGATGAATATTCATTTTAATATAGTTTATAATTGGGTACGTTTTAATTCGGGGTTGGTACGTTTCCATTTGGCATGGGTGTACATTTAGATTTGAAAAGTTTAAATTTTTAGACTTAAATATAGTTCAAATTATTTAAAATATATGGTAGATATTTAAATGTAAATTAATTTCAATTAATCTGAAGTAGTTCAAGTCTGAGTATCTTAATCAAATGTTTCAAAAGCTTAATAAAAAACTCAAAAAACATAAATGTTTAGTCTACAAAAGTCTAAAATGGAGCATCTAATTCTAATTTTCTCTTATTATTATTATATATATATATATTTTTTTTTTTTTAATCTAGCAATAGCATTAGTAAGTTAGGTGTTAAATTAGTCACCGATAAAGTTTGAACCCACGCTGTCACGCAACACTTTTCCACTATTGTGGTAAAATATCACTTGCAATTTTAATTATTAACTAATTGTTTCTTATAAATTGTAACCAATTTTCATTTATTTATTGAGGTATTCATCAATTTACCCCCTGAACTTGTAAGGATTGGCCAATTTCCCCCTTAACTCTCATAATTAGTCAATTTGCACTCTACTGTTTTTATTTTTTAATTTTCCATCTATTCTTCCATTAAGTAGGTATCTGCATGGCTGCCTTTGAAGGGCAAAAAAGTCAATTTGCACCCTACTGTCATTTTTTCAATTTGCACCCTATTGTCATTTTCCGTTAAGTAGGTTTCCCCACACCTTACCAGGTAGACAAGGATGAGGGAGGAGGCGACGGGGTGTGGGCAGCTGCAAACTACAAAAGTAGCATATCAAATGGACTGGGATGCAAACAGCGGAGGAGGGAGGCGTTGGCAGCAGTGACGGGCTCGACTTGGAGAAAAGGAAGAAGATAGGTGTAGGGAAAATGACTTTTTTTGCCCTTTAAAGGCAGTCATGCGGATACCTACTTAACAGAATAATAGATGGAAAATTTAAAAAATTAACAGTAGGGTGCAAATTGACTAATTATGAGAGTTAAGGGGGAAATTGGCGAATCCTTATAAGTTCAGGGGGTAAATTGATAAATACCTCTTATTTATTTATTATATTTTTTAAGTGGAAGTACAACATTCATTAATACGAAGAAGAAATACGTGCAAATAGAGCATAGGGTGAAGGGCCTCGATATCAAAGAGGGTGCATTAATTTATTATATTTAAGGGTAAATTACAAAAAACTACCTTAACTATTGAGGTCACGACAGTTTCATATCTCATCTTTTAAAATTGACAATGTCATACCGCATTTTACGAATTTGTGATAATGTCATACCTCCGTCAAAATTTCTGTTAGTTTTTTCTGTTAAGTGCTGACGTGGCTTGATTCGGAGCCCTCTTTCTATTAAAAACTAAAAAAAATATATATATTTTTTAAATATTAAAATAATAAATCAAAGTTTAAAATAAAAAAAATAAAAAATAAAAACCAACCTCAGTCGTCCCTTCCCCTCCCCCCTCTCTCTTCCCCATCTTCATCTTCATCTTCTTTCTTCTCTGCGTAACACAAAAAAAAAAAAAAAAAAATTGAAAACCCAACCCCACCCGCGCCCCCCCCTGGAGAAGGAGGAAGAACCGAAGAAGAAGAAGGAAAAGGAGGAGGAAGAAGAGGAGGAGAAAAAAAAATGGAAACTGCAACCCAGAAGAAGGAGGAAGAAGAAGGAAAAGGAGGAAGAAGGAGAAGAAGAAGGAGGAAGAGGAAGAAGAAAACCCATCAACTCAACCCCCTCCCCCCGCCCTCCCTCCCTCCCTCCCTCCCGCCCGCCCGCCAGCGGAAGAAGAGGAAGAAGAAGGAGGAGCCCCCGCTCGCGGAATAAGAAGAAGAAGAATGAGGAGAATGAGGAAGAATAACAGGAGGAGGAAAGGAAAGAAAAAAAAAAAAAAAAAAAAAAAGCCCAAACTGCAAGGAAGAAGAAGGAAGAAGAAAAAAATTAAACCCCCTGCGGAGGAAGAAGAAGGAGAAAAGAAAAAAAAAAAAAAAACCAACCCAACCCAGTTCGTCCCCCCCCAGCCCAACCCACCTTTTATGCGCACCCATATCTCCTCCCCCATCTTCATTGACATGACCCGACCCTGATATTCCCTGAATACCAGGATAGGCACGTGCTGGCCGACACCCGAGGGTGACGAAAGCCATTAATTGATACAAAAGCTAAGAATAAGAAATAAATAAGTGTTATGAATTCAAATACAATGGATTAACAATTTAGGAACATGTTCAGAGCATACAACTAACCTAGAATACTAAAAGAGTTAAGATAAAATTTAAATGAATGAAGGAGTGGGTCCTATACCGAGAGGACTCGAAGATGCCGATGCGGAAATGCCTCAACGCCGAGATTGTATGCCTCGTTTCTAATACCTGAATGGGGGCGCAAAACAAAGGTGAGTGGACCAAGTTTATATATGTAGTACGAAAGCAATTATGAACATACTAACCCCACAAGTTTAATAATGAAAACTACTAGCATAATAAGTGATAGGTTTTTCAAACCCTCTAGCATGCCATAAAACAATTCATATATACATCTGCAAATCAATCTCAGAAATCATATCAGATCAGGAAACATAACACAAGTTGTGTTGCTAATGAGTATCACCGAATAATAACAACTCCCGGCCCTATGCCTCTCCGTGGTCTCTGCGCCCGTAGCCAGAGATTATTTCTCCCAACCCTATGCCTCTCCATGTCCCTCAGCCCGTAGTTAGGGATTATTTCTCAAGGCCTCTATGCCAACACCAGATCCTCGCCCCAGACGGCATGGTGTTCACTAGGTACGCACAAAACATGTTTCTAAAATACAACTTCGTAGCATAACTTCATCGATCCCCCATACTACGAAGAGGTGTTCTAAATGCATTTGAAACACATTCTTAGCATCCTATCGTCATCGATCAGATAGTCTGCCAGAATGAGGGTTATGTAGAAAATATGATATAATAAAATAGTTCAAAATATTTATATAATCAATCATATCCAAATTATCATGCTTCCTATAAAGTATTCGTCAAATCAATAAATCTGCAAGGCATGCTAGGAACATATGCAATTCTTTTATTTAAAAACATGCTATTTTTGAAGGTGATCCACTCACAGTACTTAGCCGTTGAAAGCTACGCTGACTAGCGAGAACAGAAACGTCACAATCTTTGTCCCTAAGCACATAAAGGGGACATTCGGTCAAACTTTAGTCAAACAATTTAATTTGGGAAAACGGACGTCGAAAACGGATTCAGAACGTCGAATTATCCTAGGAGAAGTTTGGGTTTAAAAGGTTAAAGGGTTAGGATCTATTGGGTTTTAGGTTTAGGGTGAAAGGGGTGGTTTGGGCCACACAACCAACACACACATACACTACACAAACACACACACACATGCACGGCATACACATGCACACAACACACACGGCCCAAAGGCTTCACACAAAAGGGCTTAGGGTTTTAGGGTCTAGACTAAACAGGCTCAAGGCCCTAAATTGAGAAGGCCCAAAGGCCTGGGTTAACAAGGGAGTTGGGTTTTGGTCAGCGGGCCAGAGGCCCTAAAGAAAACGGCCCAAGAGCCTTGGGTTTTAAGAAAACAAAAGAAAATTAAAAAGGGAACGGGTTGAGTTTTTGGGCTAACCCACACGGGGCCTAAGGCCCGAAGGCTTTGGAAGTGGCATGTCGGCCTGGGTTCACCGGAGGAGAAAGCCGGAGTTGCTACAGCTCCGGTGGCCTGAAAACATGGGTTCTAAACCCCGATTTAAGCACGATTCACGAATAAGAAGTACAAGTTGAGGGAAAGAAGATTATACCTTTGGATCGTCGTAGGAAGGTCGAAGGTGACCGGGAAATCCCTCGGCACCCACGGTTTTGCCAGGAAGAATGGGTGTGCTCACCAACATTGTTTTGAGATAAAACCTAGGAAATAAGGACGGGTTTGACTTAGAAACTCACCACCAAAATCACAGAAGCAGAAAGAGATAAAGAGGTCCGACTTACCCTGTCGGGAAAAATGGAAAGAGCTCGCCGGAGCTTCTTGCTCCCGTGCTGACGACTCCACAGAGATGAGAGACGAAAGAGATGACGAGGTGTAGGGGGTGAGTGTGGTCTCGCACGCTAGCAGCTGTGAGTGTGTGTGTGTTCGTAAAAATGAGAGATGGAAGAGAGTCGAGAGAGAGAGAGCTACGGGAGAGGGAGAGAGACAAAGATAGAGTGAGTGAGTTCGAGAGAGAGACCCAGAGAAGGACTCGGGACAGAAGGAAGAGAGATGAGAGAGAGAGACCCGGGAAACACAAAAGAAAACAAAAATAATACAAGGTGGGCCCCACGGGCTCACCAATTAAGGCCTAAAAACAATTTTAAAAAGAAAAGTATCCCAAACTTAGTGAAAAATACAAAAATACTCTTTTTGCACAGTAAAACTCGGGACGGGTTGTTTCATTCATCTTCTTCCCTTTCCCTTTTCCTTCTACCTGCAACCCAGAAACAAAAACAAAAAAAAAAAGAGTGACAAATCCAGTTTCGGCCCAGTAGAAGAAGAAGAAGAAGGAGAGAGAAGACGAACAAAAAAAAAATTGAAAATGGTTTTGGTGAAGGAAAGGGGATGCCGCACCCCTATTAAATATTTTTTTTTGTTTTTTTATTCTTAATTTTTTAATATTTAATTATTAAAAATATATTTAATTATTTTTTTATCCAGCTGCATTAATGAGTGGTCCCCGTCTCTAGCCACGTCAGCACTTAACAGAAAAACTAACAGAAAAATTGACGGAGGTATGACATTGTCACAAATTCGTAAGATGCGATATGACATTGTCAATTTTAAAATATGAGGTATGAAACTGTCGTGACTCCAATAGTTGAGGTAGTTTTGTGTAATTTACCCTATATTTAACTATATGTAGGAGAAGGAGTGCAGGACAAGGTAATCATTTTCAAATCGAGATCTTTTTTGGTTTTTTGTATCCGGAACCAACAGACAAAGTATTTTGGACCACTCATTTTATATTTACAATCTTCATTAGTTTAGTGTCCCCTCTTAGGCTCTTACCTAAATCAAGAGTCTATATCTCTCTTCAACAACCCGAATCACCTAATCAGAGTAACGAACAAATATGCGAACCAATTCATCTTTTCTTTATGTTTCCTTGCTTGTTTCTTCTTCTAATTTATTTTGTCATTTTTCTTTGGCCTTGCTACATTTCACATACTTCAGTCTTGAGATAATTTTCAAAATAGATCATGAATTTTTTAATTTTGCACCATAAGATTTGAAAATTCTCTCAATTTATGTCTTTCGTGAAATGATTGTTCGAATAATTAATAAATTGATTGCATGGTGCACGTGCGACCTTTATATGGCTAACATATAAAACACATTTGCACTATAATTAAAAAACTCATCAATTCAATGAATAATTACATGTTCGAATAAAAAAAAAAAAATTCATGTTGATATAATTTCAAAACCTTAATGTCCAATTTAAAAAATTAAGACCTGATTAATCATTTTGAAAATCACTTTTAAACCTCGAAGTGTGAACTTGTAGTTACCCTCTTTGATATACAAAGATAATGGACGGTCATGGTGAAGGGTCATACAATAAATTCATCATAATTTACTAAAGCATAGTATTAGTGGCGTTATCATTTTTGAGTTTGAGGATAGCACACAGCCAACATGATTCTAATTTTAAGTATATTTTTTGATAGACAAACTTCTAATTTTATTTGGATGAATGTCTATCCTCTTTGGATGAGTAATGCTAGAGAAACTTAATTTGTGGACAAAGTTTTGAAAACTAAAGGATATAAAATTGATGATTGATTTATTATTTACACGTTGATAAACATGCTTATTCTTATTGGTGACACATCATTAGTTTGCAAATTTGATATTTCTAGCATTACTCTCTTCACATTAGACATGCTTTTGTATTAAATTATCGAGGTTCTAATGTATTTTGAGTTCCCTAACCACACAATCATCCTAGGCGTGAGAACTACTATAGCCTATAGGATTAGGAGATAGAAATTCAAAGTATAAGGGTTTAGTGAAGATTTAGCATTATAAAATAATCAACCATGTCAAAAAATATGTGTCATGCTATTTACACATCTCTTTTATTTTTCACACGTACGCCTCTCTCTGACCATAGGTTCAAATGAATGGAAAAGAATAAATAAACAAAAATTAATGTAAAATTTGTAAAAAATAAAAATAGGTGTATAAATAACACTTCATTCAAGGATATAATATCATAGACTAAAGTCTTTTACACCTTATTCAAGTCAAGAATATAATATCATAGACTCAGTTGAAAAACTTTAGTAAATGTGAGATTTTATTAAGGGAATTTTTATTAACACTAAAAAAATCTCATTTGACACTCCAAACTTTCTATAATTAGGAGAAAAAAATACAGTTATGAGAATTTTGAAGTGCTAATAACTATTCCCTTTATTAAACGGGAAAAACCACATAACCAAGCCTATTAGTATTTCCTGGTGTTCCTGGTCGATGAAGCCCAAGCCCAAACCAGACAGATCCAATTCAAACCCAGCAGAATTCCGACTGGGGATCTAGGACCTAGGATCTGGGATCATTCATTTTTTTTATTTTCTTTAAACAAAAAGAAAAGAAATTAAAAAATAAGTTTAAGACAAGAAAGGAGGAGGAGGAAGTGACGGAGGCTTGGAATGAGAGTGTGAGGATCTAACGGAAACTAGGGGGAGTCTAATCGACGCCGTTTGGTTGCAGCGAAAGAAGAAGAGCGAAGAGCGAAGCGAAGGAGGGATGCTGAAATTCTTGAAGGGAGTGGTGGGCGGATCGGGGACTGGACCCAAAGATCTGCCCTACAACATCGGCGATCCTTACCCCTCTGCTTGGGGCTCTTGGACTCACTTCCGAGGCACCTCCAAGGTCTGCTTCTCTCACTCCCCCCCCTCTCTCTCTATGTGTGTGTATATATACAAACAAAATTTCATGATTCCAACGGTGGATGTGGACAAGTCATGACTGGATCTGAGGGAGGGTGATTGTTTATTTGGGACGAAGGAATTCGAATGAAATCATTTTTTTTCTTTCTTCCAATTGTTTGTTGTAAACTGTCTAGGACGATGGGTCTCCGGTGTCGATATTCTCTATATCTGGAAGTAATGCTCAGGATGGCCATTTGGCCGCTGCTCGCAATGGCGTCAAGCGTCTCCGCACTGTGAGTTTCTCTTTCGTTTTGCTCTTCACAATTTCATATGCAAAATTGCAAATGCAGCAATTGTTCATTTCATTTTGCTGATTTGCTTGTCTACTTTCAGGTCAGACACCCAAACATCTTATCATTTCTTCACAGTACTGAGGCTGAAACTGTGGATGCTTCTTCTGCCACCAAGCAAACTATTTATATCGTTACCGAGCCTGTTATGCCCCTCTCTGATAAGATCAAGGAGCTCAATTTACAAGGTATCCAAAGGTATTTCCAAACATAATCTATCCGCTCTTTTTCCCGTCTTCTTGTTCAATTTGTTTCACTACGAAAATCTTTTTATTTCTTTACATTATTGCACATGCAAATCATATAAAATGGATGCTGAAATTGTCGCTAGAATTCACTTCATCTTCTTTTCCTTGATGTTAGGGATGAGTATTTCGCATGCGGGCTGCACCAGATAGCGAAGGCTGTCAGTTTCTTGAATAATGATTGTAAACTTGTAAGTTTTTGTAATTGGTATTACTAGTATTTTGAATGTGGAGTGCACCATATAGCTAATTCTCATATATGATTTTCAGTTGTAGTAATACTGTTTGACTAGCTTTTGGACAATACAGGTTCATGCCAACGTTTGCTTGGCCAGTGTTGTTGTAACTCAAACTTTGGACTGGAAGCTACATGCTTTTGATGTACTATCTGAGTTTGATGGCGGCAATGAGGCTTCTGCCGGACAAATGCTGGTATGCATGTCTTCCATTGTGATTCATCATTGTAGAGCCTGATTAATTTAACTTATTTCCTTGTTAATTTTTATTGAATTCTCCCCGCTTTTGTTTCTTTAACTATTGTTTTAGAGTTTACCTGCTTCACCTATATGGGAGGGCTTACTTTTTTAAACTTTGGTTATATCTTTTTTTCTTGTTTGAATAGCTATGGATGAAATGGTGTTTGTTTCCACTAAGATAATTTCTTGTGGATATTTGTGCTAAAAAATTCTTAGGAATAGTAAGAAGTTCTATATGTTTCTCATTCGTTCTTATCTTCCGTCAGCAATTCGCCTGGCTTGTTGGACCACAATACAAATCCATGGAGTTACTGAAGTCTGATTGGGCTGCAATCAGAAAGTCTCCACCATGGGCTATTGATTCTTGGGGCTTGGGTAAGTCTGCTGCTATCTGTTTCTCAGAACATGATTGTTGGTTTGTTAGTTCCACTTGACCTCTTAATGCTGAACTTAATTGATTCTTTTGTGGGGATATAGAAATGAATTTTAGCCCCTCGTAGAAGGTTCATCCTTGTTTTTCTTCATTGTCTCATTGTTTGACGATAAGGTATGGGTTGTACCTGGAAAGCAAGGCTGAGTTCGGTCTTGTGAATTTTTGTTTATGGAGGTGTTTTGTGCTTTTGGTGGAGAGAAAAAGGCTAGTGTGGGTTTTTAATGTGTTGCCAAAGGACAATATTTTGGGTTGTTTAGTTGGAAAAGATTGGGAGGTTTTTTTTTGGCAGAAGGTGGAAGGAAGGGGATTGTCGTGGGGAATTTTGTCTCTTTTTATTTTCTTTGGTATTGAATTTTGATATATTCCGTCTTATTATCTTAACTTGGCTTGGAAGGCTGATACATGTTTAGTCAGTTAGAGTTTGAAGGTTTTTTGTTGTCTAATTTGCTGATGTTGTACTGCTAATGTTTTCGTGTATTGGCTTTGATTATATTTTCAGTGAATGCTGGTTGGTTTATCTTAATATAGTTAATATTTTTATAGTAAAATATGTTGAATCATGTGATGTTTTGTTGCTGAACTGCCAGTGGAATACACTAATCTTGAAAATCTAAATTCTTTAATTGAACTGATAGGCTGCCTTATATACGAGCTCTTCTCCGGTCTGAAATTAAGCAAAACAGAGGAACTACGCAACACGGCTTCTATTCCAAAGGTTCGTAGTCTTCTACTGTCAGCATAAGTCAATGATGACCTTATTCTTTAGGGATCAACTTAATTTTAACCCCTAAGGTTTGGCGGTGGTTTTCAAATTTTTTTTCTTTTCAGAAGAACAATAAAATTTTATTAAAGCAATAACATGAATGATAAAAAAGTGGATAAGAAATCCACCATCTAGCAAAACTAGCTAAGACCTCTCAAGTAGATCTATTTACAAGTAACTAAAGTTGAACCAAATTCATTTTACGGCTGCTAACATATCCCTCACTATATGAGAAAGAGAATAATCCCTGAACTCATTCGAAACTGATGCCCAGAGGGCTACCCACGAGGTTTGAATTTTGGCAATTTGCACCCTGAAGTTATAAAATGACATCGATTTAAAACTTCCGTCTGGAAAACTGTTTGTTTTCCGTTCAATTGGTGATGTGGCACTTTTGGGACCCATTTTTATGCAGACATGGGGAATAAATATAGTAAACGATTATTTTGAAAGCACAAAAAGGGGTACGCAGTTCCCACATCATCAATTTTGTAAATAAATTACTAAAACTGAAATGTCGTGGCCCATTTTGAAAACAACCCCAAACCATAGGGGTAAAATGTGGTTGATCTTTTCAATCTCTCATGAACATCACCATGTTAACTAAAGATTTTGCAAGTGTCTGACATTTGTTTGTTTCCATGGGCTTAATCTTTTTGAAGATTCATTTTCATTTGCATCTCTCTATTTTCTTGTCTCACAGTCTCTGCTTCCAGATTATCAGCGGCTCTTGAGTTCCACGCCTTCTCGTAGGTTGAATACATCGAAGCTTGTAGAAAATAGTGGTGATCTTTCTTTCTTAACTCGAGTTAATTTCTTTTAATGTTTTTGGGAATTTATAGTCTTGACTCTTGAGAATGTCAGTCTCCTTCATGGTCTGAGGACTGATTGGGATTTATGAAAATATGATCTTTGCTCCTTCTATTGTTTATACCTTGGTGGTTTAACAATCTTATGTCTCATAGTGTTTTTGTTCACGTATATTTCACTAACTGTTGCAACAAATGTATTGGCAGAATATTTTCAAAATAAGCTAGTGGATACAATACATTTCATGGAAATTCTAAATCTGAAAGATAGTGTTGAGAAGGATACCTTCTTCCGCAAGCTTCCAAATTTAGCGGAGCAGCTACCTCGCCAGATTGTGCTGAAAAAGGTGTGTTTTCCGAATTATTGTATGATTTTCGACTTCGAAATATATAACAAACCTTTTTGTTATCAAATTATAAT
This sequence comes from Cotoneaster glaucophyllus, assembly GCA_036320875.1. Classification (NCBI taxonomy): domain Eukaryota; kingdom Viridiplantae; phylum Streptophyta; class Magnoliopsida; order Rosales; family Rosaceae; genus Cotoneaster; species Cotoneaster glaucophyllus. The sequence continues at coordinate 34,389,480 of CM070069.1, read as the reverse complement.
CCTACCTTCTGGTTTCTACAGTTGCTTCCTTTATTGGCTTCTGCCCTTGAATTTGGTTCAGCTGCTGCACCTGCTTTGACGGCTTTGTTGAAAATGGGTTCCTGGCTTTCAACCGAAGAATTCAGTGTGAAGGTTACTGTTTCAGTATTCTGCGTTGACCTATATGTCATGAATGTTGTTTACTTAAATTTCTCTTGAATGTGGAAGTTTCGTTTATCCTTTGTTAGTTGTTTTTATTTTTATGGTTGTAATCATCTGACTTGGGTTTATGTCTTGCCTATACATTTAGGTGCTGCCAACAATTGTGAAGCTGTTTGCTTCCAATGACCGAGCTATTCGAGTTGGACTTTTGCAACATATTGATCAGTTTGGAGAATCATTATCAGCACAAATTGTTGATGAGCAAGTATGCAGTCAATGATAGTTTGATTTTATTGAAGACTGGTAGATTTAGATTGATTCATTCCTAGTTTGTAGGTTCTAAATTTGCATGTGATGCTTGAAATTAGGTTTACCCCCACGTTGCTACTGGGTTCACTGACACATCTGCTTTTCTCCGGGAACTGACTTTGAAGTCGATGCTTGTTCTAGCTCCTAAGGTTAGTGCACCTAATTTTATGGTTGTATGATTCTTGCTTTGTATAATTTATATTCTCAAAAGCCACTGTTAATATGATTTGAATCTCAAAAACACGGCGCTTAAGTGTTAGTATTTTATATAGCATGGTTTACTCCATACCATTTTAAAGATATAGGTCAAACTTTATGTGGAGCCTATTTAAATTGGATATCCATTTGTCCTTGATGTCTAATAAATCCCTGTCTTTGTTTTAGGTTTAGAGGTCATTCTATCCCTTTGAAGTTTCAAATTATGTGATTATTCTCATCTAATCGGTTTGTCTTTCTACTTTGTAGCTTTCTCAACGCACCATTTCAGGGTCCTTGTTGAAGTATCTTTCAAAGTTACAGGTATTAACTTCTGAACTAATAACCTTGACTTAGCCATTGAAATGAATGTTTGCAGTGTTTATTTTCACATTATGTCTCTTCAAATTGATTATTTTGAAGATTATTTTTGTGAGTGCATGTGTTTGGAACATAGAATATAGCCATTCTTTGACACTAAGTTTTTTATTGTTTTAATTTCTTCCTGTTTTGCAGGTTGATGAAGAACCAGCAATTAGAACAAACACCACTATATTACTAGGGAACATTGCATCCCACCTGAATGATGGGGTTAGTGTCATCTATTTGCCATATTTACTGTTTCTAATTTTTTTTTTCTTCTCTTCAGTGATAGAATGGTCCTATTGGTCATTTGGTCTAATTTCTAATTTTTCAACAGATTTTGATAAAATATTTGCTTGTCCTAAGATGATTGGGTTCATATTTAAATGCAGACAAGGAAAAGAGTGCTGATTAATGCTTTTACTGCCCGTGCATTACGTGATACTTTCTCACCTGCCCGAGGAGCAGGTACTAGAATTTTCTATTTTTCCGTGCCTTTTTTTTACTACCTTCTTTTTTTAATCATGTTTTAGTTTTTCCTCATATTAAACTTGTTCTTTTCCTCTGTTTCGTACATGTGTCAAAGCTTGGATTCTATGATCAATGTGAAAATTGTGGCAGGTATAATGGCTTTGTGTGCTACCAGTTCTTATTATGATATCACTGAGATTGCAACTCGGATTCTCCCAAATGTTGTTATTCTTACCATTGATCCTGATAAGTAAGTATGCTGCAGATGATTTGTACATTATTTCTCTCTCTGGATTTTTTTGAAGCATGCTTTATGTTGTTATTGAGGGTTTTTCCATGTTCTATGACATGCTAACAGTCTGTACATATTGATACCTTATATGTACCTTACAAAATCTTCTCTTGATCTGGGTTGTTTTGAAGTCACATTTAACCACTCTGAGGTAGGCGTTTGCTGTATTTAAAAAACATTGAAATAATGTTTGCAGTTATAACAGAATCTTACAAGATTCTGTTTCTTGTCACAAAGGTATTTTAAGGTCATCTTCTTATTAATGTTAGTAGTCATAATTATCTTTGGACGTTTCTTCAGTCTTTTGTTCTGAATAACTGTATATTCCTTTTACTATTTTGAGTAGCAAGTAATAATTTGTCTTTATAAATTTTAACACTAGGAATAGATGATAATGTTTCCAAATATATATATATTTTTTCTTTTTGTAAATATGTTGGTGCCTCTTGTGGATGAGAGGAAAAGTGAATATATTGGAATACTAAGGAGATATTTCCTTAAGAAACTTTGCTTTTCCTTCCCTATTGTTAAGCCAATTACAAGGTCTAGTCATTGCTTGGGTGAATGACTTTTTAGACTTTTAAGTAGACTTTTTAGACAAGTTTACAACATCACTTGTACAACACTTGGATTTGCGTATGATGCACTCAGAGTGGGATGGGATCAATTGCGCACCGAATATTGGTGTATCACCAAGAATTTTGTCGCTAAATCTTAAGGGGCAATACTTCAATAAAAAAAAAAAGGGAAAAGCTTGAGGGGGAAAAGAGAAATTTAGATTACATTTTGTACTGTCATACTTTATAAATGGAATCCTTGTAACGGGAATTATACCTTTTTTCCCCTTGGTGCAGTGATGTTCGATCAAAGGCATTTCAAGCAGTTGATCAATTTTTACAAATAGTGAAGCAATCCTATGAAAAGGTGTGTTGGAATTCTTAACTCATTTGTTTCTGTTTCTCATAGCTTGTAGGTATATCAGAAGCAATTTTTGCTAGTGTGCATCAAATGCCTTAAAGCTTATGGCATGCACGTCTTTTTCTTGTGATTTTGTTGGTTACCTTGTGTATATGACGTTTGCAAATTTCTCATGAATTGAGTTCTCATTTTTCTGTTCACATGCCACATATGATCCAACATGTGGTGTGTAATGTTGACCTTGCTACAATTTTTGGTGTTCCATCATAATTTCATCACTTGGTACCATATGCCATCGTCTTGTTATTTGCAAAGGCAAATACAGTATGTATGATAGCAGAATCTTTAGAGTACAAGGCTCAGAGGAAGTTTCAGAAGCCTGAGATACTGTATAATAGCAGAATCTTTAGAGGATAAGGTTCAGAGGAAGTTTCAGAAGCCTGATGCTCCATATCTTCGTGTTTGTCAATACTGTGTCATATTGATAATCTGTTAATTTTTGTGCTCTTTTGTGGTCAATGTAGACTGATTCAGGAGATACTGCCGGTGTTGGAATCTCATCACTACCAGGAAATGCTAGTTTACTGGGGTGAGTTGTTTAGGAAACTTTTCAGCATATTATGATTTACAATTAGTTTATGGGGATTGAACCAAATGAAGCTGAATAGAAAGAAAAAGGTTCTTTCTGAGAGCTTAGTCTTAACGTATATTTAAATTATCATGCAGATGGGCAATGAGCTCCTTGACTCTCAAGGGTAAACCTTCTGAACAAGCTCCACTTGCTCCTGTAAATACCAGTGCATCTCTTACTAAAACAACTTCTAATGCAAGCTCAGGTACACATATTGATAACTTGGTTTCTTTAAATGTGTTTAGCTTGTTGGAGAATCAACAACCATGCTAAGAATGTTGAATGCTGGAGATCCAATAATAAAAAAGGGGGTGTGGGTGGGAGGAGAGGGAATTGTGTGCGTTTGTTGGTTTCCACATCTATTTTGTTTCTACCTCCACTACATAAGAGATTGGAACAATTTCTTATTAAAAAAAATGGATAGACAGGCCAATGATATATTTTTGGGTTCCACTTCTTACATTGTTATTATCTTGTAATCCTAGTGGTGGATACTCCAAGCACGGCGCCTGCCCACATAAGTTCGACAACAGATTTTGCCGATCAACGTATACCTGATTCCCCAACATCTACAGATGGCTGGGGAGAACTTGAAAATGAAACCCACGAAGAGAATGGAAGTGACAAGGATGGGTGGGATGATGTTGAACCCCTGGAAGAGCCAAAACCATCTCCTGTTCTTGCGAGTATTCAAGCAGCTCAAAAGCGGCCGGTCTCACAACCTGCTTTGCAGCCTAAACAAGGTAATTGAACTTAAGTATCAAGAATGGCATTTTTTTAGCTTCTGCTGTTATGCATTTCCATCTGAATGAATATAAAATATTGCAGAAATGTATAAAAGTTACTGGTTACAATAAAAGAGTAAAAATGCAATATACTGTTTTGAATTTCGAACGTACCTAAACCGATGATAATTGTCTTGTGGTGGATAAATCATATATCTTTTATTACAATGAAGTATTTGCTTATTATATTGCATGCCACCACAATGGCCTACAAAGTGTCAAAATTGGTAGAAGTTTAATATTGCTTTTACGTTTTTTTCCTTTTCTAGTTCATCTAAGTTTGTATGCAGTCTGTCTTCATTAATCGCTCGTTTCAGTAATATAATTGCGGTGTTAATTAACTGGAAGGTTTTTGTATTAATTTGTAGCAACGAGTTTGAGATCAAAAAACACAGCCAAGGCTATAAAAAATGAAGATGATGATTTGTGGGGCTCCATTGCCGCCCCTGCACCAAGAACAGTTTCAAAACCATTGAATGTGAAAGCAAGTGCAGCAGTTGATGATGATGATCCATGGGCTGCGATTGCCGCTCCCCCACCCTCTACCAAGGCAAAGCCTCTATCAGTAGCCAAAGGCCGAGGAGCGAAACCTGCTGCTCCAAAATTGGGCGCACAGAGGATAAACCGGACGTCTTCGTCGGGGGTGTAAATTACACAAAACAAGGAGAGAAGATTTTGGTGGCTGGTTTTCATGTTATCATTGGTGCCAAATCTTATTAATTGATTTGTAATGATATTCACTTGATTGTTTTGGTTTTACAGTTTACACACACAAGACAGAACAGAAGCTGCCATTCTGTTTAGGATGGAGGTGCACCTACTACTACTACTAGTAGCAGGGGTGGCAGGGGTAGCAGGGGAAGTTAAACTAAACTGGCTATCAATTTTTGGGCCTGTAAAGTAAATTGGTGACATGTAATTTATCACATTCTTCTTTGTAGTCAAAATGCATAGGGGATGGGGAAGTTTTCTACCCATATCACATTCATGGCTCTGATTTTTTTACAATTTCTCTTTCTTTCTCTTTTTCGTGGGAAATGCTTAACGGCCCACCCCATAACTATGGGCTGAAATTTTCTGGGCTATTGTGTCGCTACTTGGCCCAATACGTTGCACATGTATGTATCTGGATAGTGTTTGTTTACCAAAAGAAAAAAAAGGTGTATATATACATGCATCTGATTAAGTATGCGAATTAACATTAATAATAAATGCAAAATTGAACAATTTGTTGTCTAAAATTGACCACAAAGTTGAAGCAGGGGGCCATGTCGGGGCCGAAGGTGTCCTCTGCTGTGCTTTATATAGCCGCCGCAATTATGATTTGCAAAATTGAGAGTAAGGGGCCACGTTGGGTCTCAATTAAGGAATTGGATCCTCTCCGAGGCAAAGCTCGGGATCATCCTGACCGAACAATCATGTGCTTGCTTAACTTTTCAACTTTCAAGTTGTTTTCGTGTCTGATATTTTTGGTTTTTGGTAAAATGCCCTGGATGTGTCACTTGTTTTTATCCAATCCAATAGAAAAGGTGAATCTCTTATGATACATATGGATCTGCCACTTCTTCAATTCTCAAAAAGAAGATTTAATTAAGTATGAGGAAGTTAAAGAGTTTAAGGCAAAATATCAAACGAAAGCAGATGGATATTTTTTCATTTCCAAGGAATTTTAGGCTTGGCAACTTGCACAATTTGGACGGACAGGCTAATTTCAAAAAACAAAAAAAATATTGTATCACCGTAGCATCTCAACTTCAATTGCTAATGATTACTTTATATTTGTTGTCTTTCATTATGCATATATAGAAAATGAAAAAGGAAACTATACTTGGGGGTTGTATGCGCGACATGTGCAAATTGCCAAAAAAACAAGTCGCTAATAATGACGGCATCTCGGCTGAAAGTTATTAACGACACTTGGTATTGGTTGTTTGCACTCTTGGCTTATAGAAATATTAAAAGAAGATTGTAGTTTGAGGAGTGGATGATATGAGCAGTATGTATGAGAGGAGACATATGCAAATTACTAATAACAGCTCGCTAGCCTGGTATTTCCAATAGAATTTATTAAAACGCGTATGGTATTTTACCGTATTAGTATATGTGATTGCCGATCTCTTCTACAAAGAAAACAAGATCCAAATCGGATAGAGCAGACAGAGTCACAGGGGGGCCGAAAAAAGAAAAGGAAAGAAAGAAAGTAATATATCATTTTATGCGATTGTGAAGTTGGGAAAAAAGGGAAAGTTGGGTGATTTTTTGCCATCAAACGAAGCTTAGATTGCGGGATGAGAGATATTTATCCAAAAATTAGAAAGAGGATAAATCTGTAAAATGATATTATTAATAAATTAGGGTGGTAGGGAGTAGGAAGTAGGGCAAAAATGGGTGCAGAAGATCTCATCTCGGTAGGGAGTAGGGGTAGGACCCAAAACCAAAAGAAGGAAGAAGTGTGCCTCCGAATCCGAAATTTATATAGGATAGGCTCCCTACTTGACTATTGTGATGGTGTTGGTGTTGTGTGCAACAAAACAGAAGAGTGAGTCTTGACAAGTGCAAATAAATGAGAAGGCTACCAAAAGATTGAAAGGAAACTTTGATCACTTTTCCAACAAATAGAGGTGATGCCTATTGCTTTCAATCTCAAAAACCCAATTCCTCCCTCCTCCTGAATCCTTGCTTATGTCACTCTTTTTTCAATTTATATAATGTTTTGCTCTGCAGCTGCAAATGGTTTTGTTTGTTTGTTTTTTTGATAGCTAAGAAATTCATTCCAGGGCACAGAGGCCAAAAGAGAAAGAGAGCCCAGAAAGGCAAACCAACTAGTACAATGGCAGAGAACAAGCTAAGAGAGGGGTACAAATAAAGACACCTTGACCAGGTAAAGGTGTCGCCCTCTACAAAGCAAACAAAAAATTAATGGGGACAGGGAAGTCCATCGTTGTTTAATACAAAAATCAACGAAGATGGGGGCCTATCAGCCCAAACAAAATTACACATCTCTGCACAATCCCGCGACGATAGCAAATCCGCCGCCATGTTGGCTGATCTTGGGACCCAAGACCAGCGACAGTACTGGAAGGAATCCCCCCGAGTTTTTGTTTGTTTGATTATGTGCGAGCTGATGTATTAATGGGAATGGGAAATTGGGAATTGTATGTGTGTGAAATTGCAAGTTGAGATCGTCGGTATGTAAATGTATATGTTTAGGTGTGGATGATTGTGTAAAGTAATGAGAGAGAAGTTGTTGGGTGATGATGGGACCCAGTGGAGTGGACCATCCTGACTCCTGAGTCTGATGGATTCCTCCTCCTGCAGTTGCCTCTCTGGATATTTCGATTCAGGATAACCCATCCACATCATCCATTATTTTACTTATTGCTTTGTAAATTCCAACTCTTTTTCTGGCCTTTTTGACTTTTTGTTTTCTTCTGGTTGATGGTTTTTACTTTTATTTTATTTCTCTTTTGGGTTTATCTAAATTTCTGGTCTTGATGCTCTCTCTCTCTCTCTCTCAGTTTGTTTGTTTTTATTAGGCTTCTTCTATTTCTGTTTATGCTGATGTCAACTCCGCAGTAAAATATGCAGTAATTTCCCCTTGTACACCTTTTTTGGTCAATTTTCACTTTTTGGTAAAATACTGACAAATGCAAACACACACGCACGCAGACAGATGGGGGGAAGAGGAAGTGAAGCAAGCAAGGTGTCTCGCGTACTCGAGGGTTGGGTTTTGCTTTCCTAAAAACAGAGTCTTGCTTGTGAGTTGTGACACTACTGCTTCTCAAAGTTAACTCCTTTGCTTGTTGATTAAACTGCCATAATTTGATAGTTTACTTCAATCCCTCTCCCTCTCCCTGATTAGGTTTAACAGCATTTTGTTGGTTGCTAGAATCGCTGTTGTGAGCGGAACAATGATTGGACAAGGATGTACCAAGTAGGTGCATTTACTTAACAATGATTGAAATTTTTCATCTTTTTTTGCTTTAGGTGGGTAATTTTGGATGGGATTCTCCTCCTCCATTCCATATATGTAGTTTAGTTGGGCAATGAATTCACAGCGGGTAAGGTTTTTCTTTATTTTTTGCCGAATTTTGAAATTTTAATTCTTGTTTGAACCTCCCAATTTTGATTTCTGCATATGATTAGGGATTGGGGAATGAGTGAGGATATGGATTATGGTGTTTTTACTGTATGCTTAAATAGTGGGATAAGGAAGCTGTGAAAATTGAGTTTGAAAAGAGTGGGCCTGCGCTGTTAAAACTGTTGATATCCCAATCAGTGGGGGTGGGAATGGGGTGGGGCAGCTGCTCATAAACTGTGATTTTTGTTTTCTTAGAATTCAAAGGCTTGGGGTTTTTTCTTCTCTGCTTGGTTATTTCGTGGTCTCTTTCATATTTCACAGAGTAAAACCCTAATTACCATTCTACTACTAAATTTACTAAATTTCCGTCCGCAATTAGTGATATTTCCTTTTTTATAACTGCCATTTATTGCATCTTTGATATTATGGTTTTCAGAGGTTTCTCATGCTCTAACTGAAGCTTGTTGCCTTTTCGTTCATCAATAGGTCAGCAATTCAGAAGACTCCAATTCTTGAATGGTGGAGCTAATCGCCGCTGAAATCTTCAGTTACCTCTGTGGTCTTAAGCATCCGTTTCCCATAATTTTGCCCGCAAGAAGTTGTTAGCTATATGTTGTAACCAACTGTTGAAATAATTTAGATCCAATTCCCAAGAACAATTCTAGATACTTGATAATCCCAGACCTGGTGTAGCATAAATTGTCTAGCAGGTTGCTAAGTTACTCTCCTCTTCTTCCAGTGTGAAATATTTGGATAGTGGAGTCAAACAACGATTACACAGATGACTGTGGAGGAAGCGGGCTGTAGCTCCTTATGGACTCGAGAGCAGGATAAGGCATTTGAGAATGCCCTCGCAATTTATCCTGAGGATTCTTCAGATCGGTGGGAGAAAATTGCAGCTGATGTACAAGGGAAAACCCTAGAGGAGATTAAACATCATTATGACCTCTTACTTGAGGATATATCCCAGATCGAAGCTGGTGTTGTGCCACTGCCTTGCTACAATTCTTCTTCAGAGGGTTCGACTAGCCATGCCAGTGATGAAGGAACCAATAAGAAAGGGGGACATTCTGGAAACTATAGCAGTGAATCTAATCATGGAAGTAAGGCTTCAAGGGCAGATCAGGAACGCCGAAAGGGGATTGCTTGGACAGAGGATGAACACAGGTTAGTATATTATTGCTGAGTTTAATGATTTTCTTGCCCTTATGATAGGTGACATTTGTCGGAGTATCTAAATAAAGCTAAAGATTGGTTATTCTTTTCAAGTCCTCTTTTATTTTTATAGCAAATTTCTAACAGGAGTTTTGTCCCTGGTGCAACTTTAAGATCTTAAGTTTGTTTGTCCAGTAATAAGTTTTATGAAGTTGCTTTAGGCCCTAAAGCTTAGGGTGATCATAGTTGGTTAAGCTATTAACTATATCGAGCTTTACCTTTTGAAGAACTTCCATATCCAGAATATTCCTTTCACGTTGTTTCTATTAAGTATCAAGCTCATGGCCCTTGGGTTGTACTTTTGTACAATATTGTTGAACTATAATGGAATAAGTAAAGAAAACATGATATTTTCGTATTTAAATTATACACATTCCTAACATGGCAGTTGGCTTCTCCTCATTCAACTTTTCTATGTTGATGCACAATTTGGTTAGGCTTCATTTGAGTTTTTCTTTTATTTTTGTATGAAAGACTTGTTAAGGCTTTATGGATATATTTATCACTGGGGTTGCCCTTGTAGACTAATAGTTAAATCTGAAAATGTGAAAATTTGGATAAGAAAGAAAACGGCATTGGAGGAGAAACTATCTAAGTATAGCACAACCTTTAGGATAGTTTGTCTGAAATGAGAGCCTTTTAGTTATGTATGTAGGTTCCCTAATTGTAATTTTTCTCTGGGATTTGGTGTTTATGCATGGAACACCCTATCTTGATATAATGATTTTGGTATATGCCTTACCTCAGCTTTTGGAATACTGCACTACTGCATTGGGCTAAGAAACCTTTGGTTCTCAATTTGGCACTGGTAAGAAGTTACTGGGAACTGCCACACTTGCTTTACTCAAATTGTGATTAGCTGGTAATTGTTTTAGTAGGAATATATGTGATAGGTAGATTTAGATTTGAACGGTATTTTGTAAGGCAGATTTGAACAGTAACTGTTATCATGAAAACTGGTTTGTTTATGGAAGAATAGAACTAACGTATGTAGCTATGCACATACCGTTTTATAGGAAAGTGGATCAAAATGACGAGACATGAAATAACTCTGTCCTGTCGCCAAGAAAGAACTAGTAAGGCCCCCAGTCAACAATCCCATGGTGAAAACTTGTTTCTAGAGAGTAGAGACCTTGCTTTTAGATATAGAAACCAGGTTCTATGAAATTTTATGAGGGAAATTCCTGTTATATTACTATTAAGGGGTGCCAACTGAAAGTATGCAGAAGTGTTTCTAATAATCTGCATGTAGTACTTATAGAGTTGGCATTTCAGCTGAGGAAGATGGAAAGGATTGTGGGAACTCCAAAACGTGAGGTTTTTAAGAAAACATGAAACATCTGTAACAAAAAATTTAAGACCAATTTTGTTCAGTCATTTCTTATATTTACAAAAGATACCAGCTGACCACGTTATCAGACTTGTGGCTTGATAGAACAGTGTGTGGTATGCATTAAGTTCTTGTATACCAGCTTCCATTTATCTCTCGTCAAATGAATCTGTCCAACAGTGTGCTTGACTTATATATACATCATATTCTCTTCTCTTGTATGTTTGATGGATTTTCTTTTCTCAATTCTTTGAGTAGGAGTTTTGGCAGTATCCATCCTGCGTCGTCACCTGGGTTCTTAGTATAGGTTAAATATCGCCGACTTACTAGTTTTTTGGTGAGGGCTTTTTGCAATTTTGTGAGCCTCCAACGCAGAGAATCTCAAACTGATTCCAAATCCCAAAACCATATTGTCCCTATGGAGTTCCATTTCTTTTATATGGTTCTAAGTTTTCTGTGTTTAGAAGTTTGGTGGCTGTTGAATTCATTGCTTACAAGGTTTTTATGGTCCTTTAACACGTCCTAGGTGCTGTTATCTTAGACCAACCTTGCAATGTCTCCTGACCTATGAAGCATGGATACGGATACGGATACGCCGATACGACACGATACGACACGACGATACGGAAAATCTCTAAAAATTAAGATACGATACGCTATGGATACGGCAAATAAAAATATATATAGCAACAAAACTATACATTTTAAAACATAATTCATCATTCAAATTCAAGTACATTTGAGTTGTTAGAGAAGAAAAGTTCGAAATCTAATCCTCTTTATATAGTAGAAGAAGTGTGAGAGTCGTGTTCATGGTTTTAATCAGAGGGAAGCTCTTTGTATTCATCGCATTTCAATTATAGATGTCTCCTATTAATTTTCTGCTCCTCATTACCTTTTTTTGAAAGTGTAAATGTATCATAAAAGCCAGATACGTGTATCTTAAATGTAGGACACGAGTATCCATCATGTCAAATTCGTGTCCATCAATCAGGATACGTGTCGGACGAGTATCCGAGAGTATCGGGCAAGTATCGTATCCGATCAAGTATCGGATACGGGATACGGGACCAAACAGAAGTATCCGTGCATCATAGCTCCTGACTCTGCTTTTGTGAGATTTCAAAATAAAGCCCATTGCTTATGTTTTTTTCTTTCTGTTTTTGTACCATGTCAGGCTATTTCTTCTTGGTTTGGAAAAATACGGGAAAGGCGATTGGCGAAGTATATCCCGGAACTTTGTGGTAACAAGAACCCCTACGCAAGTGGCAAGCCATGCACAAAAGTACTTCATACGCTTGAATTCAATGAACAAGGACAGGAGGCGATCAAGCATTCATGACATCACCAGTGTCAACAATGGAGAAATTTCGGCAGCTCAAGGGCCAATCACTGGTCAAGCAAATGGTGCTGCAGTAGGTTCCTCCGGTAAGTCCACCAAACAATCTCCTGCTGGGGCCCCAGGTGTCGGCATGTATGGCAGTGCACTAGGGCAACCAATTGGAGGACCCCTTGTCTCAGCTGTTGGCACACCTGTGAATCTCCCTGCTCCCCCGCACATGGCATATGGTGTGAGCGCCCCAGTACCTGGAGTTGTTCCTGGTGCACCAATGACATATCCAATGCCTCACAGTTCGCATAGGTAGTGTGATATCGAGCAGCAGCTTCAGGAAACAGAATCATGTGGTGTACAAAGAGGAGAGAGACCGTTTAGCTTGTGTTGTTGGTTGGGTTAAATTAGGATGATATAGCTGCGAGGCTGAATGTTTTAGTTATTAGCAAAGCACAAGTTGAAGTGGTCGTTGAATGGTTCGTCGTTACTTGTCCATACTTGTTGGAATAAGCCATTTATTTGATGGGGAAGAAGATGAATCTGTACAGGCAAATTCTGAAAGAGATGAAGTAGCAAAGCAATGCTCTTTTATTTATTGGCAATTGGGCAGCTACAAGTGTAGTAGTCAGTCAGTCAGTCGTTCGTAAACATTTGATGATGGAAATAGTTAGTTAGCATTCTAGGCAGGGAACCCTTTTTACATGTTAGCATTGTCTTTGTTATAAAAACTTGTTTATTTAATGTCTGTTCTTTTTACTGTGTTCAAGATTGACCTGCCTGCGCCAGATATGGCTACATAAATAAACCAACATGATTCTCTCCTGATCTTTGGATGAGGATTCTAGAGATTCGTAAATTGTATCCGTTTATCATACATCGTGTGGTCAATTTTTATCACGGATCATCAGGATAAAAAAATTTAAAATAATTTCTGATTGCACGATGAACGGATATGATTCACGGATCATCAGGATTCTCACAAAGAGGATCCGAATTCAAAAATAAATTAGTGATGGTGATTGCGCAAAGTTTGTGAAATGGGAGTCAGAGAATCTCAAAAAGAGGTAGCAATTGGACTAGATTTGTTATGCTTCAACCAAAAAACAAAAAAACAAAAAAACCTAGATTTGTTATGCCATTTAGGATAAAAGTATTTCTCACATGCTCACATGCTCACATGCGGTACCGCGTGCAAAAAGGCTAATATAAATAAGTGCAAGTGGAGAGTAGAATGGACATGTGGGGAAGGAGAAGGGGGAGTTGATGTGTGTTTGACGTGTGAATCCCCTTTTTTCCTTGTTATGATGGATTTAGATCACAAGCACAAAAGGTGGAGTAACCAATTGTCCCTATGGCCACACGGACACTGTTTTGCTCACGGGGGATGGATTGGCCCATTGCTTAGCTAGCACCCCGTTCTCTCTTTTATTTTATTTTATTTATTTTTGCTGGGAATTGACCAACGAATTAGAAAGCTTCGGTTCAAAGATAAAAAAAGGTGTCTTTTAATTAGATTAAAAGGAAAGGAAATGCCCAATTGGCCATGGTGGTGATGACGATTTATCAAAGTCCGTCAAGATAAGCACTTGCACAGCTACACAGTTGTAGTTGCCATGTCGACGGAGATGTGATTTGTGACACTACACGATCAGTAGGGTCCGAGTGACATGGCATTGTATGTCTTTTTTAACCAATGTCAAACGCTTAACTAAATGTGGAATATGTGCAACGTGGATGGTCCTCTTGCTTCTCTTATCCAACTGCCGCCAGCCCCCTTTTCTTGGAACTGCAATTTTTGTGAGTTCCCTTGGGTTTGGGATGAAAATAACATGCATACACATTGAGGAAATTGGGTTTGAGAGGTAGTTTTGATGAATCTGTTATGAGCAAATTGTCTTGAAAACTGACCTAGTCAATGCGTTTGCATAAATAATTTGATGTAATCTCTAATAGACGAGGACAAAGTGATGAATTATTCTCCAACATCTATCACTAATAGCATAATCACACACCTTAGAAAGAGACAACATGTCCCTTAGTCTTAGTCTTATACCATGTGATTTGGCTCATGTACATATTTGGTGACCAAGAGTCTAATGCTTTTTTCCTTCTTTTTCGTCATCTTATCTTAATTAGTAGTAGGTAGGTAGTGTATTTGTATATTAGAAGAGGAAAGGAGAGGCTAAAGGTCCAGCTCAAAAGGTCTCATTGACACATCTGAATTCCTCTTCCTCCTCATACAGTTGGTTACAATATTATATTAATATTATATTTGAGCAAAGTTAATTAACTAAAAACGACGCACAAATGCATCGGGCATGGATGATGGATGCGTGTTAATCTACGCTTGTTTTATTCTTTAATCTTTCTCACTCTCTTTGTCTTCCTTTTCCTGTTTGTTGGAATATGCTTGTGCTGATTTGGAAATGTAGCAAAATATACAACGACTCAGACAAACAAAGTGGACCAGACAACAAACAACCTTATTTCTTTCAAGTTTTTTGGAATTGTATACACAACATATATATATATATATATATATATATATATATAGAGAGAGAGAGAGAGAGAGAGAGAGAATTAATCTTATTGCTAAAATGTCTTTTTCTTAAAGCAAAACAACCGATCGAAGATAACATGCCAATGCCATTATCTTTTAAAGATGAAGAGATAATTTATATCTTTAAAAAAGAGTCGGTCGACTCTCTGCGTGCGTGTAGTCGTGCCTTTGTTCTCACTGATGAGCCATACATGACTCATGCAACCAAAAGTTAAAGATTCATTCACCCCCACCCCCAGGGCCCGAGCCCCGGCCCCGGCACCCACCTATTACTATTTTCCATCCCGTTATATATATAACATAATATAATGCTCACACAACCAGAAGAATCACCAATTAAGCATCCATCCATCTCCTCATACGCAGGCTCATCAATTGTTCTTCTTATTCTAATTAACTTACAATTAATCCTAGCTAGATACTTACTCATCATCATCAAATATGAAGGCCTCACTTCAACGACAAGTTATAGGAATTCCAATCAACTCCGCAGCCACAACCGCAGCTGCAGCTGCGTACGCGTTTAAGAGTGCAGATCATCGTGCTGCTATCCAATATCATCATAATATTCCAGCACCGGCTCCTAGTGATGCTACTGAACCTTCAAAGCTCATCAGACAAAGCAGACTGCATTCAGTGCTCAACAGGATGAACAAGCTTACCAACAAGGCTGACAGTTTTGCCCATGGAGTCAAAGAACATGGTAAGCAGCGCGGACGACTTCTGATTCAATTTCACTAAATAACTTTATTGTACCTCGCTGTTTATACTAATTGAGAAACTAAGAGAAGTTGAGTCACATAATAATTAACTTAATTATTATTTGATTCAACTGTGCAGTGAGACTAGGGCCCAAGATCACAGAGACAGTGAAGGGGAAGCTGAGGCTGGGGGCTAAGATTGTAAAAGCAGGAGGGACGTTAAAGGTGTTCAAGCACGCATTCAGCGTTAACGCAGGAGAGAAGCTGCTCAAGGCATCCCAGTGTTATCTGTCGACCACGGCGGGTCCTATGGCAGGCCTCCTCTTCATCTCGACCGACAAGATTGCGTTTTGCAGCGAGAGATCGATCAAACTTCCATCGTCAGATTCAGACGGACAACAGATGGTCAGCAGAGTCCACTACAAGGTGGTGATCCCAGTGAAGAAGATCAAGGCGGTCAACCAGAGCGAGAACACGAAGAAGCCGTCGCAAAAGTACGTAGAAATAGTTACTGCGGATGATTTTGACTTCTGGTTTATGGGGTTCTTGAATTACCAGAAAACTTTGAAATATCTCCAACAGGCTATTAATATTCCATCTCAAGCTTAACTAATTACGTACACGTTATCAAGTTGTAATTAGTTAGGCAAATTTAGCTAGGAGAGGAGGAGGAGGAGGAGGAGGAGGAGGAGGAGTTAATTAACCATGTATAAATATTGTTCTCTTTCTTTCTTTCTGATTAATGAGAAAATTCTCTTTTCTTTGAAAACCACGTGGCCTCTTTCATATAGACAACAATCAAAATCAAAATCAAAATCCTCTTTAATTATATTTCGTTATTGATTTATTTTTAATTAATAAAATGTGTTCAATTTCATAGCTTTAAAATTTGATAACAAGTACATATATATAATATAATAGTAACATCAGAGCCAATGAAAACGACACCCGCATCTGAAGTGAGACATTAATCAGGTCCATTGTGTTCAATATAAAAGACAACGAGCATACGCATTTCAAAATGTATTTTCTGATTACCATTGTGCAAGTCTAATAAGAATCTCACGGTATGCAGATGGAAAATATGCGCTTCGAATACGAACGTCCCACAATCTAAGGTATGTGCAGCCCTGTTAAAGGCAATAAAAACCCACATAAAGTATAGAAAAACCCCCCATCGGCATTCAGTCTGTAACAACTAGTCATCTGGTGTAGCACTAGCACCACAAACCCATCAAACAAGCAGATATCCAATATTAAACAAACAAGGCATTTTCACTCAATCATGATTATGATTTTGAAAGAGGATTTTAAAAGACTTTGAAATTATAGTATAATCAAATGAGGATTTAAGAGGATTTTAAAGAATACATTCAAATCTAAGGATAGTAGATTAAAATTTTAAAAAAGTCTACACAATTTTAAGGATAGTGAGAATGCTAAAGATTTACTAGGATTTTAATGGGAGAGAAATTTTGATAGATTTGAGAGTAATAAACACCAATGCCATCAAGAATCCAACCATTACCCCTCTGAATTATTTTTGTGGTACTGTCTTCCACCAGACACAGCTGAGTGTGCCTTCTCCTTCTTTCTTCTTTTTGCTGACCAATCTATTGTCGAATTAGGGTTTGTTTTCTTCAAAGTTCGTTTTGGGATGTATTTTTTTTTAAAGTCTTTTTAGAGGAGGAAGGTTGCATATATTCACAACCTGGGCGTGTTCTTACCCTCTTGATTTTTCAGTTCGCTCTTTCTTCATAGTTTCTACTTGATTATTCGTTCGGAATATGTTTGTTTTGTTTACCAAGACAATCTTTTTCTTTAATAGGAGAGAAAAGTTGAATTTTTTGGGGTGTAGAAAAAATTTGAATTTACCAAAACTGTAACAATTTTTGGGCGGGTTAGACGCATGCAATTAAAAAAATATTGCGTTTTTCGTTTGGATTTGATTCAATTCGTGAATTTGTCAATTATGTTTGTTTTTGTTTAATTAGAAAATGGAAAGACATTGTTTTTGGGGAATTCCCTTTGCTGGTTTGGTGAGTTAGGGTTATGCAAATTTGGCCTGCAGGTTGTTTGATTAAATGCTTCAAAGAAGTATCTGACGAATCAGTTGGGTTTTTTTGCTCCTTTTTTTTGTCTAATGAAGTTCACGTTGGTTTTAATTGCTTTTTGTATAATTTTTGTAATGTTGTGGCAATTTTTGACATGAATTTGATGTTGCTTAGATTTTGGGTTGATATGTATAACTTATAATTTGAAATGGTGGAAGAACAAATTGGGAAGAAATGTATTAGACACTTGTAACTTTGATAAAAATTCATGAAAGAAGTCTACACAAATCTTAGAAATCCATATAAATCTATCAAAATCTGTATAAACTTGTAGAATCTATTAAAATCATCTGAAATCCAAATTAACTACAAGTTTTTGGGTGTCTTCTACAAGGAGGGATCATCCCAAGGGATTTTAGCAAAATACACTATTTATAACAACAACCAAGTCTTTTTCTATTAAGTAGAGTTGGTCGTATGAAGCTTAGTGCTCGGTTTTGGGTCAAGTTTTTTTTTATTTTTTTTTTGGCCAAGTCTTTTGTTAGCTTCAAACACTTCATATCTTTTCTTATATTCACTTTCAAAAGTCTTACTAGGTCTTCTTTTACCTCTTATGCCATTTTTTCCAAAAAAAATCAAGAGACCATAAAGGATGCAAAGACATCTAAGGGATGCCTATTCTATTTCTTTTTTTTTTCTTCAGATAAAGCGAGCCTCCATTATAGTCACATCTTCAAACTAGAACATTTGTAGGTCTTTGATTCACATGTCCAAACCATTTTAACCGATTTTCTGTCATCGTATGTTCAATTACAGCCACCCTTACTTTTCCTCGAATATCCTCGCTCTTAATCCTATCTCACTTATCTAGCGAAGCATTCTTATCTTCACTACACTCATTTTTTGCATGTGTCCAACATTTCGTAAAGCATCGATGACCTTATTATCGTTCTATAAAATTTGCTCTTAAATGTTAGTGGTATACAACGATCGCAAAACACACCCGATACATTCTTTCACTTCATACTCAATATTTACATACTAAAATTAAAAATACTCACAAGTTTAAACTTAACTAAACACACTAACTTTTTCATTTAGGAATTTTAAGCTTAACTAAACAGACTCACCTTTTCATTTAGGAATTTATTCATCCTTTTACCGTTGCTGAAACAGTCACGCCGACAACCCCAACAACACTCATCGAATAGAGAATAGCTTTAGTAACGGTGGAAAGCATGGCACCTTACGAGGGATTAACCATGTTTCGATCATAATTTTGTCTCCTTGTTTTGGTGGTTGTTCCACGTCCAAGTCTTCCACGCACATTGACATATGGCTAATCTGATTGTCTATTTGTCTGTAATATGTGATGTCAACAACCTTCGACAGAAAAATGAGTGGTCTAAAACCCTCTTGCATTCAACAACCTCTACACCAATCAATTAATCAGATATGCTGTGTAAACACATGACTAAAAACATTGCATCAATCAATGCGACTGTTGGCAACAAGTAAGCACGCAGTCCTCCAGAAACTGGGTTAGCTCACAACTGTACAGTTTCGGGTCGTTTCTGAAATGATCAACATGAGGCGTCGACACAAAGTTGCAAGCCCTAACCTCATGTCCAGCCCTCCTTTGCTCCTTTATGAATGATTCCACCGACCCGGCAGGAATCACCCTGTCTGCAGAGCTGTAGATATACAATTGCGGGCAACTTGGTTGTCGCGCTGACAATAGGCTCAACACATCAGAAAGCCTCCTGCAATACCAACAATAAGATCCATATAACATTACTTTCCATACAAGGAGAGAAAAACTCTTGCCAATACTAATTTCACATATTGCTTGCTTCTACAAATGTTCTTCTAGGATTATAAAACACAGGTGAGGTGAATGAATTCAAGTATAAAGGGAAATGTGTAGCATGGGAAGGTGCAACAAGATCCACAACCACCCCAAAGAACTTCTCCAAACTATGAAAATAAAAGGGTGAGGATGAAGAAAATAGACAACCTGTTCACTGTAGGAAGCTTCAAAACCACCCCAAAGAACTTCTCCAAAACTACTAGCAATGCTGCTTCAGTTACTGCAGGTTTGGATGCCACTACTCCAATATTGCTGCCAACCAAAGCATCCATCCCTGACTCGTTTGAGTCTATGGTTCCTTTTGCCGCTACACTACGCTTTTTCAGAAAGGCTGCAGAAAAACCAGAAGCCCAGACCTGCACAAGGTCAATAATTAGATAACATACTCATCCAAACACTAATCATCTAAGATTGTAAGGAAAAAAACCAGGAACCCAGAAAAACTCAAAAAACAGATAATTTGCACAACAAACCCAAACAGCTCTTTGAACGAGCCACACAGGAAACTCAGCAGAACAATACGTTTTTTGGATATTCGTACAACATTTGGGCATGGTGGTACAATTATATTGAGCCAACTGCAGTATTGTTATTGGTCAAATTCATACGAACATGATCCATATTCTAAAAATGACATCAACAGGCTACCTCTGGTACCAAATGGAGTATGTGTAGATAACGTTTGAACTTTTAAATATGATAAGTAGGATAACTTGTGCTCTTTCCCAGTTACAGAACTGCAACTATTGTTTACCTGTGGGTCAGGTGCTGCAACAGGTGCAGAATCCACAACGCAGCCGCGAATCCTGCCCAATAGAGAAGGATCGTGCTTCTGGAACTGCTCCAAAATTACCCCATACCTGTAAGATGCAGCAAACCAAGAAATGGTTACACAAGAGAACAGGGAAATCGCACATGGAGGTTATATAAGAGAAAGAAGATAAGTGGGGAGTAGACTCACGTTAACCATCCAGTATTGCTAAAAGTATGGAACACCAGGTTCTTTTCATGTTCCTCTTCTAACCAATCGGCCAAATGGCTCACGAGCGAGTTGATGTGCTCTTCAACTTTCCCGCCAGGTTGGTATTTGAGAATGTCAGACATGGGCAAAGTAAATGTAACAGCATGATATCCCCTTGAAGTATACCACTCGGCATACCTGTTGAGATGTTTTTGCTTTGCTCCCAACCATCCTAGCAAAATCACCACAGTCCTGAACTTTGCCGATGAGCAAACAGAACCGCCTGAAACATCTATGGCATTTGGTTCAGGTAAATGCCATCTGTAGGAGACGTAGATGATAAATCATGGTTATACGAAGCTGGCTTTTGTGCTTTAACCAAGTCTGCGGACTGATACAGATGAAGAAGAAGAGGTGAAGATGCAACCGATGAATATAGCAGCTTGGGAACAAAATTGCAGCCCGTGTTAGGAATTGGGAAGTTAATGTTGGGCACAGGTGCTTGAATTCTAGCGACAAAGGACAAGTTTGCGAGCTTAGAAACCGAAATATGTGAAACCCAGGATGAGTTCCAATGTTGCAAGGAGGTGTTGTGTGATAAAGGCGAGGTAGAACAGGCGTCGTTGGATCTGTGAGACGGCAACTTATCAGAGATGTCAGCGGAAACTGAGGCAAGAGCAACGGCAGCAGCCGCAACGAGAGGTCTTTGAACCATTCCAGACAAGGAAGCCATATTGTTGGTAAGGCCGCCCAAAATATGTCATGCCAATATCAAGCAAGCCCCATTCAACATGTGACAAGGAAATGACAAGCAAGCCAAGCAACCAAATTTCCCAGAAAGCCACAAATTTCAAGCACGAGAATCAGCTGCACATAAAATGAATGAAAGGGATTGGAATAAGGAATTCAAACGAGGAAAGAAATAATAAAAATTGGAATGAGGAATCAGAATTTAATAGTGGGTGGTTGATTGCCAAAAGAAATATTCTTACCGCGTTGCTTGGACTTGTCTTGTAAGTTTGTAACAAAAACAAAATCGGGCTGTCAATGTCGTTTGACAGACAGCCCGATAATCACCAGCAAGCGCACCCGACACCGACCGCGCAATAGCAATTTCCTCCTTGGCCGATCCTTTCTTTCTTCGTTTTCTTCGCTCAACTTCTGAATTTCTTCCTGATGTTTGTTTTTGTTTTTTTAAAGCATAGAAAATAAAAATCCACGCTGGCGGTTAAAACACAAGGTCCAGTAGAACAATGCCACGTTTAACATGGGTTGGGGTTTTTTAATTTTTGTATAATTTTAGGGAAGAAAAAAAGAAAATTATTTCTTAAAATTAAAATTTATTCTTTGTGAAAACTGTGAGTTATAATCCATATCTTTTTAATCGTTTTGGAAGTTTTTATAATCTGATGGAATTCGAAGACAGTGAGCTTCAAAAGACCTCGTGCTAGATAGAGATGAGAATATACATATAAGGCATAGAGGATCCACTCCCTTGACGATTTAGGATCTTACCGGTGCTCTATTAGTTTATATTTAATTTTTAATTTTTTAACTTTAAAAATCGATACAAAATAGTTTCGGGACCTAATAGGTGGTAAAATCACATTCCAAAGTCTTGCAACATTTTCCTTAACTTCCACACAAAATATTTCCTAAAACTAAAAGTTTGAATTTTTTTTGACAAAAACTATGAGTTCCAATCAATTTGGAAATTTTTACAAGAATCATCATTATAAGTCAAATTTCGAGTTCTTTTCGTTGCATTATATGTTTCTTATAATTACTTTTAGTATATTCTAAACATTTTCGACACATAAAAATATATTCATGCGTGTGCACTCTATTAAATTATATTCATTTTTCTATTTTTAACTTTAAAAATCAATAAAATATAGTTTTGGATCTTGATAGATGGTAGAATCACATTCATAAGTATTGGACATTTTCCTTAACTTCCAAGCAAAATATTTTCTAAAACAAAAAAATTCATTTTTTTTCACAAAAGCTGTGAGCCCACGTTCTCCAATCGATTTGTAATTTTTTAGAAGAATCATTTTAAGTGAAAATTTGAGTCATTTTTGTCACATCATATGTTTCGTAATTTTTTTTTTTGGGGGGACGGGGGTCTATCAAGCTATATTTATTTTTTTCCATTTTTTAACTTTTAAAATCAATAAAAAATAGTTTCGGTGCTTCTAGATGGTAGAATCACATTCATAAATCTTGCAACGCTTTCCCTCACTTCCACGCAAAAATATTTCCTAAAACTAAAAAGTTTCAATTTTTTCACAAAAATTGTGAGTTATATAACCCGGTATTCAATCAATTTGAGAATTTTTACAAGAATCATTATAAGTGAAAATTCGAGTCCTTCTTGTCGCATCATATGTTTCTTAAAATTAATTTTATTGCATTTAGAACATTTTCGACACATAAAAATATATTCGGGTGGGGGCGCTCTATTAAATTATATTTATTTTTCTATTTTTTTACTTTTAGAATCAACAAAAAATAGTTTTCGGACTCTGATATATGGTAGAATCACATTTAGAAGTGTTGCAATATTTTTCTTAACTTCCACACAAAATATTTCCGAAAACTAAAAATTTCAATTTTTACAAGAATCATAATAAGCGAAAATTCGAGTCCTTCTCGTCGCATCGTATGTTACTTGAAATTAATTTGAATATTCAAAAGTCTTGCAACATTTCCCTTTAACTCTCACGCAAAATATTTTCTAAAACTAAAAATCTCAATTTTTTTTTTCTTCACAAAAGCTGTGAGTTATAACCCACATTTTCCAATTGATTTTGAGAATTTGTATAAGAATCATTATAAGCCAAAATTCAAGTCATTCTCGTTGCATCACATGTACACCCATTATCGATGAATCCGTCATGATATAGCACAACCAGAATTGTAAAACCTTTGTCTGCCCGATCCTCAACATCGAGCCCCATACCTTAACGTAGAAATGATAGAGTCTAAAGCTGCACATATATCCCCGTATTATTATCTCTCTCATCATGTGTCTGCCATTCACTCTTTTTCGGACAAGGATGAAAGATTTCAGCCAACTTCTTTTAAAAGAGACGAAATGAAAATCAAATCATTTAAATATACTCAAGATTGCGAATCACCAAATTCAATACGTAAGAGCCTCAAGTCCTGTGTACCAACTCTATCACATACGCCTTCGTCTACCTCATCATCCATTTCTATATGGACGTACCCCGTGTCAACCACCACCCTGCAGGATGATGCTAGGTCATCATCCTCCCCACTACAAAGATAACACTTCTCGTATAGACCCTCCTTTGGAGCCAGATTTAACAAACCAGACTTTGGAACTGACAACTTGTGTTTGCTGCCAGGAAATCCTTCCTGGTCCTTTGCAGCACTCATTATCAGACGATGCTGCCGACCCAATAGTCGTGAGACATACTTCATATCTCCCACAGCAAGGGCACGGCGAACGCGAGTAGAGGAGACTTGTCCTCTGTCTTTCAAATCACTCGACTGTAAATTTATGGAGTATTCGTTCTTGTCCATAACAGAATTTATGATATATGCCTCAATGCCATACTCTTCACACAACCTCACCAGCTCTGTCGCATCACCTGCAGCTTTGTATCCAAATCGGTAGTTTTCACCTGCCACAATCAGCCATTGCAAAATCCATTTCAAACTTCAAAACATATGATCAAGGGTGTGCTTGACTCATACCAAGAAACATAATGGATTTCTTTAAATTAACTCACCTGCGACAACCCCACGCACTCCAAGCTCTTTCACTAATTTCTCAACAAATTGCCTTGGTGTTAGACGTCGAACACTTGAAAATTCAATCTGAAACTCTGCAGGTGCCATGTCACCACAGTACGGGGCCCAAGAGGAAAGAACCCGTTTGCGATCACATTTCGCAACTATGGGAGCTCTGTTCAATTGATTTTTTTCACAAGAATATAATTAGGTTCATTTAACAAAGCTGAAGATGAATTTCGATTTGAAACTAGAACCACCCGAACAAGGAAATTGAGTTCCAATGTGCAGCTCATATCACAACAACAAATGACAATACCTTGGTTCCCAACCCAGTACTTGAGCCATTCCAACAAATGACAAAAGGAATGGAGGTCCGACTTTGGATGCTTGAATCGCAAGTTCTCGATGACCAGTGTGAAGGGCATCGAATTTTCCCAGTGCGACTATTCCTCCTGGGAATGATAACAAAAGAGAAGTAAGTAGTGTATCTTAAGATTAATACAGACAGTGCACCAAAGAAGTTAATATACAAGGAACAATGAGGATACTAGGTGATATGCAGCAAACAACCAAAAGTAGAGGTTCAGAACGTGTGAGGGAAGACCCAATAAAGGAACCTGGAAGTTTTCTTAATCCATAAACTATAAACTACACGTGTTCAATGACAGTATAGGAAATTTGCTTTTCCTAGTTTGCTCGGAAGTTGTTTAATTGACTTGAGACTTGGTTGTCTTAGAAGGTTTGTTCTCCTCTTGAAAAGCTACGTCACCAGATACACTAAAAGACGTGTCACGGTGTAGAAGAATCGCAAATCGCAAATACCGCATTGGTGCTTGAAGAAGCAGCTAAAAGGAATTCTGGCACACAAGATGCTAACAAAAGTCTTATGGATATTTAAGTATTATATATTGCGTACAAATGCCAAACTAAGGAACAAGCTTGTATATATAATGTGATAAGAAAGCGAAAAAGGGAGAGTAGAGGCGGGATGAAACCTGCGACAGAGGACAATCCTTCGGGGGGAAGCCCGCGTTCATCTTCTCGTTGGCTAAAGCAATCAACATTGAAACCATCATAAGAAAAATCGAATCAATTCACTCATGTTAATTCCTGCATCGTAATTCTAAACCAAAATGAATGATAACAATATAAGATTTCAACATACGATGAAGTTGTAGCAGGAAAACGGTAAGGCAATCAAATGGAAAATAAAGAAGAAAACAAATTCAATCACAAGTAAAATGAATCGATTTATAACTGAACCCAAAGCGGAAATAAAACAAACGGGAAAGGGGAGGGACAAGTAGTTGAGGAGCGTGGAGTACCTAAAACAATGGGAGAGGGCGGTAATGTTGGAGGAAAAAGGAGTCCCCCATCTTGTGTGAGTGTGAGAGTGAGAGAGGGCAGACGACAAGGATAGGGGTTTGAGAGGTGGAGGGCAGGGGCAGCAGCGGAGGTCGGAGATTCTGGTGTTGTAATACCCTAAGCCAAAGCCGAAGCCGAAGCCGAAGCCTAGCTGCGGGTGGTGGAGGTTGAGGTGGAGCCGGTTGACGTCGGAGTCTCCAAGTCGCAGATGAGTGGAAAGACGAGAGCGGCCACCACCACCACCACTCAACATTATTTGCGGACGCAGCCTCACAACTCAACCCACACACAAAACAAGCCTCCTTTGTCTTTGTCAAATGATCGTCTCCGGATCTGTGTCTCAGGATCCTGCGGACCAAGTCATCTTGGCCGTTTAGTTAAAATCCTGCGGTCAGGTTCTAATTGAATTCGCTGGTTAATTTTCTTGGGACGCAAACGTGGCGTTTGTTGGCAAGGAAGTGGAGCAAGACGCAAGGCTGCTTATGGGAGATTGGGGACTGCGTGTTGCATGCGCGAGCGACGTTCTCAAGTCCAGCTTTCGTTTCGCTTTTGCTCGGCATGCTGCCGCCGTTGATGAAGGTTTATTAACCAGCATGCCTGATGCATGCCGAAGCTAGGGAGCTAGCTAGGCTACTTGATTTTTAATTCATTCCACATTTATTTGCTTAGTGCCAATGTCTCATACAATGCCATCAAATAAAGCAATTGTCAAGCATTCCAATTTTGTCGACCTGTACGTTGTCATCAAAATTTTGGACTATTTCTTTGGTTTTAGCAGCCAGCCATGGCCTCTCCTTCCCTACTCTTTTCGGGAGGAGACTTTCCTACACCCTGGAATGCTACCGCGATACTCAAACCAATGATACAATGTAATGCGTTAAATTCCCCACGTAGCATTGTATCATTGGTCCTCTCTCTCTCTCTCTCTCTCTACTGCCTTTAAATAGTCTGCCATATAAAGTTCCTATAAGAATGACAACATTCCATACATTGTGGCAATGTCAAAGATTGAATTCATTCATTCATTCGTTCGTTCGTTAATGTAGAGAATCGAACTTGCACTATAAATAAGAAAACATATACATACTTGTAACATACATATTGGAGTAACTAGCAGCTCAGCCCAGCCCTACAAATTAACTAAGCACCAAATCCCTTGCAACACCTTGCAACAGCAAAACCTTTGTCACAGTTTCTATGCAGCAACCCATTCCTCGCCGATAAAAAAGAAGGGGGTTTACCATAAACAACAACACAGCTAACCCAACACCAACAGAATAATTCTATTACTTAATTAATCCTCGAGCTGTTCCGCCTTCCCCACCACTTCTTTTTCACCCTGTCAGCACTGCCTCCCTCTTCATTTCCAATCTTATGCAAAATCACCTTTGTCTCCCTTAGTCTTGCCCCATAATCCTTCTTCCAAGCCTCAAACATCTGCTTCAACCTTCTTAGCTCTCGGTCTGGATTCAGACTCGCTTCCACTTGACCAGACTTTACCTCCACCAAGAACTTGGCATCGTCGCCAAAAACTTGACTCCTCTGATCAAACTCTTCAGTTAACCGGCTTATGACGCTCAAACCTGCACTCATTGGTCTCACCCCATTGCTATCTTGGCCTCTATGGTTACTTCCTGTATCCCAACTGTACTCATGGTCATCACTTGCATTCACTGACGCATCAGAATTTCTCTCGGAATCATCAATGGCTAAGCTCTTCTTTGCAATTGAGAGGCTGGATTGTAGGGATCTCATTTGTTTCTGCCACACTTCTTCCATGGATTTCATTTTCAACTCATATTCCGACCAGCGGCTCTCATACTGTTGGAGACGTTGGTGGAGGATGTCATTCTCCTCTTCCTTCTCTCGCAGGGCAGCTTCAGCCTTAAGAACGCGGCGCTGTAGTTCAGCAAGGAAAGATGCCTTTACCAGCACATCATCTGACTCGTTAGCCTGTTTGAGATTCTAACAGTTAATTATTCCCATAAACAAATGGTGGATTCCATGCCATCAAACAGAAAATATAGTACGAATTGGTGATAGTGCTTGCACAAACACCACAAATTCTCAAACAACATTTATGGAACTCACACCACACAGCAGTAATTGAACCCGATGAAAGCTATTATGAGGCTCAATTTATACATGGAAGTATTGCATCACTGGACAGCGTGCAAATAAAATCCATATAAGATGGGCAACACCAAAAATTTGAAAGATACAAACATTATAATATAGGTGCAAAGGCCATAATGAGGTAATGAGGAAGCTAGAATAGACAGAAGTGTATAGGACTACCTTCGTGCTTCCGGGCTTCAACAATCCTAAACTTCCTGAGCATCTTCTGACCAACCAGCCACGAATAACTGTAAAGATAGCTTAAACTTAGACAAAATTATCAAATATATAGATGTTGAGTAGTATGGACTTAACCTTTAATGTGTTGACAAAGTCTGCACAAGTTCAACAGGATTGAGGAACAAAGCTATTGTACCTGATTGTATCACGATTGATGCATCATAAATGTTGTTGAATTTCTTCCTTGCAAACCTGCTTTTCACCTGCTTTTGTATGACAACAGCAGCTCTATACCTCTCTAGTAATATTGAGTACTCCTTCCTGGTTTTCTGTCCCCTGACAACTGCATTAAGTAAATGACAATAAATACCCAGATGCTTCTTGACAAAATTTGATATAGTTCACCAAAATAAACAATGAGCAGGTTAATACATGACTGGAGAGTGGTGATTCCTCTCCGCAGCTCCTTCAGGTAACACCGAGATTGGTGTCCTCTAAAGCAGCTTTGAACACGTAAAATACCATGGAGCGTACGGTTTCTGGTGTCCTCAAGCACCCCAATCTGCATCAAATTTCCACCACTTTGATATCAGTAAAGATTAACATGTATGAAAGATGTTCCCAACAGCTGACACCACCAATGATTTTAGTCAGGTTTTTAGATTGGTCAAATCTTGTACATCGATTTAAACCCATCAAAATGTCTGTCAGTGGACACATTCAAATATATGCATAACAGTGTTGGTCCCTAGGCATGATGAAAGCATAACCATACAATAGTCTTATCTCTACCCAGATGCACTAGTTTGACCGTCCAAAACAGGTACCATATTCATCTTCCTTTCCTCAAACTCAATACATCAATTTACCTGTCCAGTTCGGAAAAATAACTTTGTATAGCCCACTTGATACATCTCTGGTAATATGTTGAACTGGTGAAGAATAGCAACTGAAACACTAAGTGGATCCTGCGATGCAACATTCTCCAGCAGAAGAAAACCATATCTGATGCAAGGTTCAACAATGACAAAGCAAACAAAAATGATAAGATACTGGAGACAGGTACAAGGTATTTGAAAGACGAAACAGAAGTAAAGATATATTGTGTTGCCTTCTTGCAAACTTCTGGTGTGACATTCTGGTAGGAAAGCCAGATCTTGATATTCGAACCACTTCTAGAACTCCACAACATCTCAGCTGCTGCAGTACAAGTCCTTGCTCATATAGTCCAGGGGATTGAAGATTGTTGGGCTTGATACAACGTATGAAATGTGGAGTGGTGTTTTCTAGACGTTTCATCAATAGGAACAATTGACTCTAAATACCAACACAAATAAGTTAATTGAAAGAATACAGTTAGCAGATAGTTACTTCTGTATCTTCTCACAATTATAATCTTTGTTAAATTCAAAGTCATGTTCTTAAAAACAGGAAAGCAGCAAACCTTAAATTTTGTTGCGACACTCAGCTTCTGGGAGTCTACTCCACCACCTGCTTTATACAAGGGACCAACCAAAGGCTTCTCAGGTCGATTAAGCATACTAGATGCAAATATCTGAGGAAGGTGGCATGAGCATGACGAAAGAAGCTGAATAGAATCTAAATGCAGTAAGTCCCTGTTCTTTTCCAAAAATCCTGTTGTGTCATATGAAACCTGAGTGGAGGAGCAAGTTGAACAATCAACAGTTAGGCAAGCAAGAAAAAGTTAAAGTAGAAAGCTTTTACTTTATTCTTTTTCAGTACTATGAGATAATGCATAGAAGAATTGTTAGCACCCGAGCCTTGCTTTAGAGTCAAAGGGGTGGGTTGGGCTTGGAAATGTACAGCGACTTTTTCTTTATACCAGTTGTGCTTTAATATAATCAGGAGAAATTATGAAGGAAAAATTATAAAATATTATTGTACTCTAGCAATTAACTAGAATATAAAACAAGGAAAATCAATTAATCAAAAGGAGTACCTCTCCTGCATAATGACTGACAGCAAACAATTTGCCTCGTTCTCCTTTGAAACAAGAATTAGAGCTCAGATGTTGCTTGAGCTTGTTGGCAAAGGTCAAATCAGTACCATTTGGGAAGGTGGACTCCTCATCTAACAGAGACAGTAATCCCAACGGTCTCTGCATTTATGTCATAAGATTCAGGGACACATACTGTAAATTTAGTTCTCGGGCAAGGGTTCCAAGCATCACTAATTTCATAGGTTATCATCCTTAAACAAGGGACAACTGTAAACGGAAGGAAAGGGAAAAGGCCCAGTACCTTTTCGAAAAGACCAAGACAATCTTGGTTGTCTTCAAATTCAACTTTTTTCCAATCAATTCCGTCTTGGATATATTCCTGACAGGAATAGATAAGAGTAGTCAATAAGCATGTGTTCTTCTCTAATTAACTCTTCAAACGTACCAATAAATTAGGAATCATTTAAGAACTTGGTTCGCACAGGGCAAGCATGATGTAGTTATCATTGGTTTAATAACGTATCTTGGGTCCTTCACCTCCCTATGTCTTATTTGCTTTAAATAATTACTTGATGAACTAAAGTGATACATATAATTGTGATGGCATGGTTGCTATTAAATAGGCACTGGCACTGCGAATTATGGTTTTCTAGTCTAATGAAATTCTGTGGAAGCAATAAATATCTAATTAGAACTCGATGAAACCCTGTGGAACAGAGGAAACAAAGAATAAACAAGTCTTTATTAAATTCACAGTTAGAATGATAAGAAGAATGGGAAACTTACATCCTGCTCTAACTTGAATAAGTGACGATTGAAGTGTTGCTGCAATCTCTCATTTGCATAATTAATGCAGAACTGTTCAAAACTATTTCTCTACAGGAAAAACAGAAGAACAAATGTTCAATTAAAAAAATATAATACACAAACAGAGATCCAATTAAAGCATAAAGAAAACATACATCAAATGATTCAAAACCATAGATATCAAGAATGCTGATTGATCTGCCAGTACGTCGTTTTCCTACTGCAAGTGATTTGTTAATTTGTTCAACCAACCACTCAAACAAACATGCATAAATTGACTTTGACAAAGCATCTCTTGTGTCGATGGCCTGAAAAATGCAAAGAGAGGATTTAAAGGGAGGACATGAAACTTATATCAGTATGCTTGGTGTGGTTTAGTCAGCAATGAATGAAACCCGCCTGGTCGTTACGGAACCAAACACTAATCATCTGAATTCTTTTGTACAAGTGATCTGAGAGAAAGAGATTCATTTTTCTTCCAAAGTTTGCCTGAGAAGGTTGGAACATAATTTTAAAAAGAACTTGACTTGATAAGTCGATAACCATTGACGATGCACCTATAATTAATATTAGCTCAGGATCTTTTTTATTTTCAAGGATCTGGTCCATGATCCAATTTGAAGGACATATATAGAGGAATGTCGTGATTTAAGTTCTTCCTACTTCAGGGCTTGACTCTCCAATCCTATGTTGTATGTATGATTTATACAACCTACAAGACAAGTATTAACTCTCTTTGAAATATTTCTTACCTGTGATAGAGTTAGCTTTTGGACAATACTGTCATTACCCACTCTCATTTTTCGAGTTGATAAAGCAAGCTTAAGTTCATCCACGCCACATCCAATCAATTTTGCGACGTTGAACAGACCTGAAAATGAAACTTGAAATCATTATTGACTTCATGAAACTCATCGAACCAATGAAAACCAAGACAAAATAAACTACAGAGTCAGGAAAAAAAAAATACATCACAACCACAGCCATATTTATCTCCCACACCTCTCAAATAGTTCTCTCATTAAAAAAGAAAAAAAATTCCTACCTTTCAAAAGGAATCACTAGAATACAACAAATCACAAAACTTCAAGGCAATCTGTCTCGAAAATCCTTTAAAATGGAAATAACAGCACAAAGCATTGATACAACATCTATATCAATGCTTCATGATAACACTACAAGTATTACACTTAGCTAAGCCATATATTTTCTTTCATTCTATCCTCTCGAAGATTGTTACCTTCATCTTCTACAGGTTCAACATGATTTTCATTATCAATCACACTAAATGAGATGTTTCCCAGCCACAAAACTGCAGCAAGCATTGCAAATACACTTTGTTGGTCTTCTTTGTTTATATGGACAACATCTAGAGCTTCCTGAAAATGGTGAGATCCATAGTGAGTTCACGTGCACATGATATTTCAAAATGGTGAAATGGCGAAGTAGATGCCTAGACTACAGATAGGTGTTTGTTGCATAAAATAGGAAATAGTACCTTCACCACACTGAATTCTTCAGCATCATTAACCCCAGTAATGGAATAACAATTGCTTTGCTTCAGATATTGATACTCATCTGCACTCTTCAAGTTCAGCATCTCTGTGACAGACAACCAAAGAAACAATATATTGAATCACACACACGCAAAACATACGTAGACACCAATTAGTATTATGAGTTTGTGGGTTGGGTCTTTGTGATTCTCATTTATATACAAAGCACGCATGAGAGTCATCAGCCATAAGTTTTTAGATGAAGCTATAAGAAGAAGACATAATGGTCAATACGAGTTAATACAAAATTGCCTCTAATATAATATATTATACCGTATCTTGTATAATGTTAAGTGATAAGGTAATCAGAATTATTAACCTCTAAGAGCAGGTGGAGCTCCAGCACAAAGCTGATAAAATATATGATAGGACCTTTCTCCTTCAGTGCATTGGACCACTCTAGACTGTTAAAAGTTTCAATTAGACAATGCACTTGTATGAAAAACTGAACAAGCTCCAAACAAGGATCAGAGGAAGGAATGATTACCTTTTCAAGCAAAACTGTGTCATACAGGGGAAACAGACACAATAAAGAGTCAGTCTAGATATGGTTTTAAAAAAGAAACATATACGCAAATAGAATTCACTCGGGAACCTTAGCAGTATGACTGAACTTACAAGTTTGAATATTGGCACCAGAAATTTTTCCAGTTTCGCTGAAGTGGATTTCAATCAATTTTCCCTGCAATATTTTTGTTCAGAGTTATCAGTATTGCTACTTGAAGGGTAATTAAATATACACCAAACATCTGTCTTCCCGCCTTTCCATCCTTGTCCCTTCTCCCCATCTTTCCTCCTCATTCCCCTCTCCCTGCCTCTCCTCCTCCTCCCACTTCTCTCTCCCAGCTGCACCGGCCATGGCCATGGCGTGGAGGTTTTTCCTCTGCACCATGGCCAGACTAGAACGGGTTCTTTTTCTTAATTTAATTTCTTTCTATTAATTAATAAAAGTAGAAAGAAATGAAACTAATAGTAATAGAAAGAGCATTCATGTGAAAAATTGAGAGCTTACAAAGCGACTTGAGTTGTCATTTCTCAATGTTTTCGCATTACCAAAGGCTTCCAGTATAGGATTAGTTTTCAAAATTTCATGCTCTATTCCACTTCCACCTCCAAGTGCAGCCAGATATTGCATTGCTATCTTTGCAGTTTCAGTTTTTCCTGCTCCACTTTCCCCACTGTATGGACATGAAAAATAGATGTTTGGATGTCAATGAGGCTAATTCTATACATAAATTAAATACATATCATATATGGAGATAAAGAATTCATAAGGGACGCCACAGTAACATCAGATATCTCAGGTGCTACATCATGAATGTTAAAAATGATATTACTTAAGGGAATAAGAGTTGATTTCCTAACAAGTTTATACTCCTTAAGCAAGATGAGGAAAGCTGTATTTTAGACGATTGATGATTCTGTCAACAATAAAAGGCCGTGCTTGAACCATCTGAATCATTTGACAATTTTATTCTTCTTACTGCCTTATTTGTTTGTGTTATTTTGTATGTTTGTTGGAGTGATTTCATTAATATATGTCTTTTCTTATGATGTCCTTAACTGTGGTGCAGCTAGCATGTGGTTTGGATCAAATTCACTCATTTAAAAAACAATGTTAAATGGAACAATTGAATGCAGAAATGAAAATGTCACACTTTACTGACCTTATGATTATAGACTGATTTACTTCATCTAAAAGAAAAATAAGAGAAGGTTAGAATCTACAAGTTAATGACACTAAGCAAATGTGTTTTGAACTGCTGAAAATTCCATCATATAAATTGTGAAATAGTAAATCCACCTCGAACCATTTCCTGAATGGCTGTGTCTGCAATGGCATACACATGTGGATTTTCAACGGCTTTACGCTTGTATGCTTCAATGTATTCATTCCCATATAAAGAAACTCTCTTAAAGGGATTGACAGCAACCAACACTGGTCCCGCTTTTGTCTGAAATAGACAAGTATACCGACAAAAGCATTTATTAAAAGAAGGAAAACTCGGAAGCAGATTTCAAAGTAGACAAATACAATATAAACACTTACATAAATCATATCTTGATTGTATCTATACTGAAGATTGTACAACACTGATGGCTCATTTAGGTAACTAAGTTGCATGAGATCATCCACACCATCAAGGATATCTGGATTAGCTGAAACCAAATCTTCAGTTTTTACTGTTACAACCTACACATGAATAAGAAAAATTTAAATTAACTCAAATATCAAACTAGTATCACATCGTACCTCCATAGATTTCAAAAGGTGTCTTACTTTATCGTTAGGGAGTGATACAACAGATTCAGCGCCTGAGGTCGACAATGTTCTCCCCAATTCCCAATTCCCATTTGGCAGTTGGAACCAAGATTGAAGCTTCTGAAACAAAAATTGTAATAAGCTACAAAATCAACTCAAACCATTATCAAATAATTACAGCTAATTTTTTTTATAATCCCATGGCCTTATCTGCTGTCAACAGATTCAGAATAGAATTACATATGCTTTCATGGGCATACAGAAATAATGAAATATGAATTACAATACAAATGGGATACTAGTTTGTTCTACACCTTCAGGCACACACCATAAATTCCTATATACATACAGACATTCAAATATGCAACTAAAGGACATAGGTATAATAATACAGCACACATGCATTTACATGATTGTGTGTATGCATAGATGATTATATGAATATCCATAAGAAAGTATATGCAAACTAACAAAAGAAAAAGGGAAAATAAGAACCCTGATTTTGCAGCATATGAGCAAGAAGGTGAAGATTGTTTTTCTTTCATTCTACCAAGAAGCAAATTTAGCTTGAATTTCAAGTGCATGACTAAATACCTTCTTCACAGCATAAGGATTGGTGTCACCCCACCTACTTTCCCTATGGGATGAAGATATTGAAGGCACAGATGGAGCAACATAATCCAAGTCTTCATCATCCCTTAAGGGCCTGTCTTCGATGGA
The DNA here is from genome assembly GCA_036320875.1 of Cotoneaster glaucophyllus. NCBI lineage: Eukaryota > Viridiplantae > Streptophyta > Magnoliopsida > Rosales > Rosaceae > Cotoneaster > Cotoneaster glaucophyllus. The sequence continues at coordinate 34,354,533 of CM070069.1, read as the reverse complement.
GACTGTGTTCCTCCCATATGGTGAATCGTCTACCTGTTCCATGTTGCCAAAAGGCCCGCTACTCCCTTCAACCCCCTCAAAACCACCATTTTCTGGAATACTCAATGAGATGACATTGCTATTTCCCAATTTCCCATCATCGGATTTTCCAAATCGATCAGAAGCTGGTAGACCTGAGAACCTAAAATCTCCGGGCAATGATTTGATTGACTGGAAGGAAGGTGGGTCCCTGGTTTTCTGCGACATTTCCTCTACAGAGTTTCTGCAACCTTCAAGATTGAAAACCAAATAATACTGAGATCAAAAGGCTTTTTTCAACAAAGAAAATAGGCATATCGAACTTTAGCAAGGTCCCACGGGATGACTTATCCAACGATCTCAATGGCGGGGACCATAATCCAAGATACAGACTACACTAATTTTCTCTTATCAGCCACCAATCACATGTCCAACGCCAAATGATGTTTGGTACGATCCTCAAAGAATCTCAAACTGATATTGGTACCAAATCCCCAGAAAATTAATCTAAGCAGAGTTTATCTGAAGAAACCTAATACAATCTCATCTTTCAACACTTGTAAATAAATAACTGAATCTTGGACCAATGCCTTTCAGGAAATAACAGATCTTTTCTTCCATGCACCGTTTGGTTGCTGAGAAATTGAATAAAATAACAAAGTATGGTCGAGTCGCAACAAATCGTCTTGACTTAGTCAACTCAATGAATTCAAGCTTTCAAATTATAACACAAAGAAGCAAAATTTTAACATACAGGAAACTCAGATTACCCTTTTATTTACTTCATTCATCGACTAGGAAAGTAACCACCAAATTCAAGTTTAAAACACACAGAATTACTCAAACTTGAACTGATCCACTTACCTCGCCGAAAAAGTGAACCCACTTGGGAATTCGACAGAAACCCTCCGATCAATCGTCGAATACCCTAAAAATGTTGTCAGAGACTCAGAGCTCAGCCAAAAGTTCAAGGCAAAAAGCCTAATAATTTGAGAGAATGTGAGGAGGAAGACAGATTCCTTTCAGGAAAACCCTAATAATCTGAGGGGGCAAACTGTTGAATGTGAGGCTGACATTATGTGTTTGGATTGTGAGAAAGTGAGAAGAGAAAGGGAGAGACAATGCAAAGGTGTGTGGAGACTGGAGAGGAAGCAGCTTTTTTGGCTCGTTTTTCACTGCTCCACATGAATCCCTGATAAAAGAAAAATCTGATTTTTTAAAATTTGAATTTTAAATGGTATTAAAATTTTATTTTTATGGTGTTTAAATTTCGGGGGTTTGGCACCAACCGAATTTAAAAACCATGATTTTAACGGTTCGGGCAATTGGACGTGAATTGACGGTGTTAGCCCTTTCATTTACTACAATGGCGACGAAATCCAAAACTGAATATTCCACAAATTGTTTGCCATTAGAGGGTTTTTTTGGATGCGTTTGGTACATGGGACGGGACAGGACGGAACGGCGATGCGTTTGGTACATGGGACGGGACAGGACGGAACGGGACGAGCCGTTCCGTCCCGCGTTTGGTACACCAAAAAACCGTGGAACGGATTGTCCCATGGGACGAAATTTGGCTGATTTTTCGTTCCACCTCTCCCCCCTGGAACTACCCGTTCCACATCCGTGGAACACAAATTTATAACATCTTAAGACAAAAAAATTTCTTATTTTTTTCAATATTTACATCATATTTTCCGTCCTGTCCCGTCCCGTCTGCGTACCAAACGGTACCTTTGTTCAAATTAAGGTCTACAAACCGAGCGCGAATTGCTGTTTAAAAGAAAAGAAAAAAAAAAAGCAGAGAAAAGTAGAAAGAAAATGTCAAAGTCGTGGAATGGATGGGATCATTGGTGAGTTGAGGGCAATCTGGTTGTTGGAACGAGTAAAGAGTTTTTATTATTAATGTATTGATTGGCTTCATCTTTAAAGTAATGGACTGAAATACGTAATTTGAAGAAGAGAAAGAAAATAGATTGTGAATTTTTCAATGCGCACAAAAAATGAGTAATGCTACATGCTTGTTTAGATGTGTTTTTAAAATAATTGAAAACATTTTTAGAAAAAAATCATTTTGGGTTCCAAAAGTACTTGAAGTGTTTTTTGTAAGAAGCACCAGTTATATGTTTCCTCTATGAAGCACTTTAAGTGTTTTTTCAGGATTTACTTGTATTTTTACCAAGCATTGGTTCTAAAAATATTTTCACCAACAGTGTTTTCAATCATTTTAAAAGCACATACAAACAAGCTCTACATCTATGATGTACTTGTACTATTATTTATACCATTATTCAAATAGAGGTATGATCTGCTAATGTGTGTGGATTCATTTTTATTAGATAAATAATATAACAATGTGACAAAAGTAATATTTTAAAAAAATTAGTTTAGGTTTTGGGGGTGTGTTTTTCAAGATGTAAATGGTCCCTTCAAAACCAACTAGATTAGTAATTGGATAGGGAATAGGGATTGGAGGACGAAAATACGAGATTTTTCAATGTTCTCGGCACGCGAGGCGGTACGCCACGTGTATTTATGTAAATAGTTGGATATGTGTGTTAAAAGATTAATAACTTAAAAATTAAAATTTTCCACCACTTACATAAAAACACGTAGTATATCATCTGTATTCCCGCCACAACTAAAAATTTTCCCGAAAAAACAACGAGAGCTGATGTTAACGTGAGAGTGAAAGCATGTGATTGGGGAACGCCAAAACACACGCAGATAGACAACTTTTCGTTCCAAATTTGAAAAGGAGAAACAGCCAGTACTCGACAGGCAAACATTACCATTATATTAGATTAAGATTAGAATCATTAGATAGATCCTCACGTTACTGTCCCCCCTCTTCGATCTTGACTAGCCACACAATCCACTATCTTCAAGTCTTTCTGTTCTTTATTTTAAACATTTTACTCAACTAATTAAGATTTCCACTAAAACTATGGTTTAGCAAGGAGGAAAGTATAGGAGGGTTGGAGAATGATGATGCGAGATAGATGATCAGAAAATACGAAAAATCTTGTACGTTTTTAAGATAGTTTTAAAAGTGAAAATAATTTAAAATAGCTTCTTTTTTATTATTTCTTGTGTATTTTCTTGTACATTTTTATTATAAGTTTCTCACATTATTATTCCTCCACTCTTTATCCATCATTTCTTTTATGTAATTTTTCTTTATCACTACATTGAAAAGTAAAATTTAAAAACAAACTAGTTCTCATACGAGGTAATCAAATGAGAGTATGAAACGAAAATTACCATAAGGATTGTGTAGGAACTTCAAAGTTAAAAATATAAAATGATAATATTGGTAGCCAATAATATACATTTGTTTTTTCAAAGCGACCCAACTGCATCCTTAATTCTTCTAAATTAACAGGAAATATACATGTTAAGTGGTCCAGCCACATTTTTGCTGTGGCTTTTGATGATGAGAAAATAATGGAGTTGGACGCACCATCTATATATATATATAGTTTGTGTCAAATACTGGTGGCTCTAATATATTTAATTTCACCTATAAAGTAATTAAAAGAGTAAAGAGAATTTGGTTTCATTAAACCTTGGGCTCTCTTGGTGACAACTGTACTGTAGTTTATTGTCTTGGTGAAATTTACCAACATATACAGCACTTCACTTGCATTGCGAAGTTAAGATTCGACCCAAAATTATTCGTAAAGCTCCAATGTTTTTTTCTTTGTCAAAAAAAAAATTATGATCAAATCCAAATTACACTTTATCTTTGCTTTTGATATCATATGATATAGGTTGTAATGAACTTATAATTTACAAAGCACATATAAGATATAACGTGCACGAATATAAAATGTATAAGTACCTACGTCGTTATATATGCAATATCAGCTGCTAACTTGAGCTGAAATTAATGTGAAAAGATAAAATTTTGGTGCATATCATAATTAATTAACAAATTTGTTTGTATTCTGCCATAAGAAAAGATGCGAGATGGTTGGATGTTAATATCATCGATCCATCTTAATATCATAAGAAAAGATGTAAATTGTCCCAATACCCAGCAGCGTATCATTAATTTCATCTGGGAAGGGGAAGGTCGAGTCAAGTGGTAGAAAGAAATGACTGGCTTGCAGGTTCAGGTTACAAATTTGTACAAGAAGCTCCTCTCTAATTAATTAAATTAGGTCATCTAATGAGACGAAGATGATCATGCCAAATAGTTCAGGCATGCATTCCTCCTAATTTGATTCGGTACGTACGTATATATAGTGGTTACGTCGTAGGTCTAAAAAACACATGCATGCATATGCATATTTTGTATATATATATATGTTGTGAAATTGTATTGCAGCTTTTCTCCATTACTACTTATCTAAAATTAAGGAATTAGCCTAACCTTGTTGCCTCTTTCTTAATTTTAATTTAAATATTTATTAGGAAATGGGTCGATCGAGGTGTGCGTGTGCAACAGGAGAGACTGAGTGCAGCAAGAAAGAATTGAAAAGGTTGTTTCCCACTATGTGCGTATATATATGGATCGATCATGGTCCACTCCATCTCCATGGACACAAACATTATCGTTAGATTATTTTAGACCTGGCAGTTTCTGATACGACACGATGACACGACACGAAAACGACACGAAAATAACGGGTTTCGGGTCAACACGATAACTTATCGGGTCATTATCGGGTGACCCGTTAAGAACCCGTTAATAACGGGTTCTTAACAGGTATACACGTGGGTGACCCGTTTCGACACGTTAAGAAAAAAATTATTTTGATAATTTTAAAGTTTAATTACTAAAAAATTTATTATAAAATATTAATATATACAATATATTCTATATTAAATATATAGTTTTGTATTATTATTCTATATAAGTTTTAAAAAAAAAAGTTTTAGTCATTATTTATTTTTATTATGAGAGTTCTTTATTATCATTACTAAGATAATAAATTTTACTTAACATGTTCTTGTCCAAAATTAAAATAAACTAATATAGTATTTGTATAGACAATAACTAATAAGACATACATTATACATACAAGTATGAAAAATGTGAAAGAATATATAAACACTTGTGATTCATCATTATTCATGATTCATCATTATTCATATAAACACTTGCAATTTTTGGCGTATGCGATCTCAAAGCATATACAAACAAGTTTGACAGTTGGATCGTTGAAATCAGTTTCGTATAATGCGTATCCCATCAAAACGATAGATTCACTAACACTTAGAGTTTATTTATACTTTCATTAAGTATAACATAAGATTTTGTGGTATCCACTAGTGTAAATATTTTAAATTGAAGATCGAATTCATTCATTGTATTCATATAGGGTCAAGGAGTGTAGATGTAAAAACTCATCAAAATCGGAGTTAAAATAACCGTTAAATCGTGATTTTTCGTTTATAACCGTCAAAAAATTTTGTCCCATTACTTGATCTCTAAATGTTTGTTTTTTGCGATTTTTGGCGTATGCGATCTTGAAGCATATACAAACAAGTTTGATGGTTGGATCGTTGAAATTAGTTTCGTAGAATGCGTATCCCATCAAAACAATAGATTCACTAACACTTAAAAGTTTATTCATATTTTTATTAAGTATAACATAAGATTTTGTGATATCCACTAGTGTAAATATTTTAAATTGAAGATCGAATTCATTCTTTGTATTCATATAGGGTCAAGGAGTGTAGCTGTAAAAAATCATCAAAATCGGAGTTAAAATAACCGTTAAATCGTGATTTTTCTTTTTATAACCGTCGAAAAGTTTTGTCCCATTACTTGATCTCTGAATGTTTGCTTTTTGCAATTTTTGGCGTATGCGATCTCGAAGTATATACAAACATGTTTGACGGTTGGATCATTGAAACTAGTTTTGTAGAATGCGCGTATCGCATCAAAACAATAGATTCACTGACACTTAAGAGTTTATTCATACTTTCATTAAGTATAACATAAGATTTTGTGGTATCCACTAGTGTAAATATTTTAAATTGAAGATCGAATTCAATCATTGTATTCATACAGGGTCAAGGAGTGTAGCTGTAAAAAATCATCAAAATCGGAGTTAAAATAACCGTTAAATCGTGATTTTCTTTTTATAACCGTCGAAAAGTTTTGTCCAGTTACTTGATCTCTGAAGGTTTGTTTTTTGCAATTTTTGGCGTATGCGATCTCGAAGTATATACAAACATGTTTGACGGTTGGATCATTGAAACTAGTTTCGTAGAATGCGTATCTCATCAAAACAATAGATTCACTGACACTTAAAAGTTTATTCATACTTTCATTAAGTATAACATAAGATTTTGTGGTATCCACTAGTGTAAATATTTTAAATTGAAGATCGAATTCATTCATTGTATTCATATAGGGTCAAGGAGTGTAGCTGTAAAAAATCATCAAAATCGGAGTTAAAATAACCGTTAAATCGTGATTTTTCGTTTATAACCGTCGAAAGGTTTTGTCCCGTTACTTGATATCTGAATGTTTGTTTTTTGCAATTTTTGGCGTATGCGATCTCGAAGCATATACAAACAAGTTTGACGGTTGGATCGTTGAAATTAGTTTCGTATGATGCGTGTCCCATCAAAACGGTAGATTCACTAACACTAAGAGTTTATTTATACTTTCATTAAGTATAACATAAAATTTTGTGGTATCCACTATTGTAAATATTTTAAATTGAAGATCGAATTCATTCATTGTATTCATATAGGATTAAGGAGTGTGGCTATAAAATATAATCAAAATCGAAGTTAAAATAACCGTTAAATCGTGATTTTTTGTTTTATAACCATCAAAAAGTTTTGTTCGGTTACTTGATCTCTGAATGTTTGTTTTTTGCGATTTTTTGCTGATACGATCTCGAAGCATATAAAAACAAGTTTGACGGTTGGATCGTTGAAATTAGTTTCGTATAATTCGTATCCCATCAAGTTCAATGGTGTATATATATATATATATATTTATTAAGTAGATTTAAATCTATTTATTTTGTACGTATAATTGACCGGTACACGGAGTAGTATATCACATTATCACGTGTCATTATAAAAATAGTGGGATATGTGTGATAAAAAATTAATAACTTAAAAAAAAAAAAATTTTCTCACCACTTCTATTAATTTTCATTTTTCCCTCTCTTTTTTGTTTGCTTTTCAGCTTTTCTTATAATTTTCATTTTTCCCTCCCTTCTTTTTCTTCAAAGGGCGGCAGCCTACCCATCTTTCCCTCTCTTTTTTGTTTCTTTTTCAACTTTTCTTATAATTTTCATTTTCCCTCCCTTTTTCTTCAAAGGGCGCGGCATGAATGAAATGGAATTATGGAATCAATGGATGCATATTAATTAATAATTATTATAGTTTTTATAAAATTTAATTTAAAATTTAATATATATATATATATAATTATTATAGTTAATATTTTGGGGGTATAATTATTAATTTATTATAGTATATATAATTATTATAATTATTATAGTTAATTTAATATATATATTTAATATAGTTTTTACTATGTGACAATATGATATGTATTCTCTCAAAAAAAATATTATGTTTTTTATTTAATTATTTATTGGTTTAAAATATATTTTCCTTAACGGGTAACGGGTCGGGTCAAATTACCCGTTAATATTATCGGGTCGATTTCGGGTCGGGTCATTTTACCCGTTTATTGTAACGGGTGTTACACGACACGACCTGTTAAGATATCGGGTATGACACGAAAACGACACGAACACGGGAAACACGACACGAATGCCAGGTCTAGATTATTTATATATAAAACTTATAACACTCTCATAAACATCGATCATCTTCTTAATCAAGTATAGGCTCGCAGGTGTAATGTCATACGTTTTACAATTATATATTAAAACCCAAGACTGTATATTTATGGGACCAATTTACGTGGCCTGTCATTGCCAATTTGCCACACCGTGTTGTCTAACCATATATACTACCTTCCATCGTCTTAAGACTCAAAGAGGCGATCTAAGAAGTTCTCTTAATGGTAGGGAACTGAGGTTTTGAAAATACTCGTCCAAAACGTCAAGTAGGGATTTAATTAATTATAATTATACATGAAACCAAAATGAAGCATATATAATTATTTGCACGGTTTGCCTGGCCAGGCCTGCCATGTTATTATGTTTGCTAAAGGTGGATTAATGTCGAGTGGAAGTGGTTATCCTCTCCTAAGTCCTAAGTCACGAGTTAATTTGACAACTACGGAAAGTCATCATGCACTTCTTTTCTATCAGTTGGATGAAGCTAGGAAGGTAGCTAGCAAATAGTAGGATTGAGATTATTCATGCATTCCCTTAAGTATTGGATAGGCCATGGGCCTTTGGGGACCAAAAGTCATGTGTTGGTGTAGCCTAGGAATAAGAAGAATACATAAAGATATATGTTGTGTGTTCATAGGAGGAGGAGGAAGAAGGAGAAGATTGGAATGCCGATTGATGGAATGTCCACAACAATTGACAGGTACCTGTATTATCCATCCATTCATCCATCTTCAAAGTTTAAACAATAATACATGTGTTCGTTTGTACTTCTCAATTAGCTTCCCAACTGATCGCCACATGATCGGTATGTATAGCAGAAGCATATAGAAAGTGAATGGCGGGTCGGGTCGGGTGGGGGTGGGACTGTCAGTCTGGCATATCATTATCACATGCCCTTCCATAATTAAAGAAGCTAGCTTGAGCTCGACTTGACTTATAACCATAAATAATACCAAAAAAAGGTGAAGAGTGGATGCCTTTTTCCGTGTTGAGAAGCACTATGAATTCTGAATTGTTAAAAAGTTTTCTTTCCACCTTCCATACGCATTTCCGAAGCCGCAGGACAAAACACAAAACACGCACCAAACCTGCACCTTTGCTTTGCAAGACCACTAAAGTAATTATTAGTTAATTATTAGCTAATTTAGAGAGAAATTGGCAATCAAAGTAAGATTTCTTATGGGTAAAGGTTTTAGAGTTAAATCCCTCGTTATTTGGCAACAAAAGTATTGCAATTTCATAATTTAACTATAACAATAGCAATCTAGAATCTACATCAAAACCCTAAAAACAAAATAATTACTCCAAAACAGAGGTTGCCTCTACCATAACCATATGTGTGTGTGTATAAAAAGCTGCTCAGTCTTCTGCCCCGGTAAATCTGTCTTTAGATAGAAAGAAAATCTGATTACGTTTATGTCATTTGGCAACAAGAGAATAAGATGAACATTTGTAAGTTAATAAAACAGCGTCTCTGCTCTCTCTCAACATCTCCATCAAGCATCAATACAACAGGTGGCCGTCTCCAAAGGAAAGTACACTTCTCCACTCAATTCACCATCACGTGATCAAATCCTCCCCCACCCTGCAGTGCAGGAATCCGGCTCACTCCAACATTTTGCAGCAGTTGTTGCAGCCACCTCCTAGTAGTTGGATCTTCCTGTATGCATAATACAAGAAACAAAATGAAATCAACAAAACAGACACAGGCTAAATTAACAAAACCGCCTACCTAGTTTGAAACCATAAATTCATGGGCTAGCGGGCGGCAAAATCCTCAAACAGGACACTATTACTAATAAAGTTCATGCTAAGGATTATGTGTCCCAGAATTATTGTCCCTATCCAAAATAAATAAATATATTTTATGAGGAAACAACACGAATCCAAAAGCAGATATACTTACACAAAGGAAATTGTTAAAGCTAGCCTCTCGTAACACATCTGGAAGGCAACTTCTTAAAGCATCACAAGCCCTGCACAATAAAAGACCAAAGAACAAGTTTAGAGTACTAATGAAAATATGAACCCAACCCAATGGAAGAGAAAAAGCCAAAGCTGTGAAAAAGAATCAAATGATTGCATCAAAGATAGCATAATCAAACCTTGGATTATCTGACAATCGAAGATAGCAACGAATGATGTGTTTCAAAAGGCGTGATGAGGGTTGATCAGCCAGTGCTGCAACCATCGTCCCCAAAACTCGACCTACGGCAAAAAACCGTTCTGCTGTCGTACAAATATAGTCCAAGCCCATATCATCCAACAAAATCTTCTGAACTATAAATGTGGCTACCTGCCATAACAAGACCCTTTGTCAGATAACTAACAACTTTTAAACCATCCCCGCGCATCAGAGAGAGGGGCCTTCTAAAAGGAAAATGACATCCTTTAGGAATATGGTTCTTCTACAAAAAATTAGATATCAGATAGAAAGCATTACAAACAGAAATTTAATCAAATAATCAGGACACTCAACTGTTTTTGAGAGTTCACTGCCCAATTCCATAGTGCGAAGGCACAGTGGAATTATTTCTGTTGACAGAAGGAAACTAATAACTTCAGTATCATCAACCTGGCAAAAGGGAAGAAATGAAAAAAAAAAAACAATAAAACCATTAATGTCATAAGGAGGGATGGAGAATGTGGTTGTAACAGGGAAACAGCTATTCCCTTGTCTTAATTAAAAATTCATCAGAGAACTCAAGTTTATAACATCAATAAATAAAATGGTCAAGAGAAGTTATCCCATAAAAAGTACCTTCACCAGGGCACCAATGACTCCTAAACTCGTAAGCCTTAAGTACTCAAATGGTCTTGCCTTGCTTGATGTATTGAGAAAAGGATACAGATATAAAGGTATATGAGCTGCAATAGAAAAGTTCAATAGGAAGAATAACTTAGAGGTGAATAAGTTTATGCAAGTATTAGCATTTGCATTAAGCTGCCAGCCATAAATATTCCTTTTCATAAGCAATACGCACAAGGAGAGTTACACAAAAAAGAGCATGATAAACATAACAACTTATCATGAAATGCACACTTAAGCAACAAAGAAAAAAGGGAAGACATTAATTTCTAACATAAATCGGAAAAAAAGACAATGAAATGCCGGCGGATGGACTTGACACCTCCCCTTATATCATGGGGCTTGGTCAGTGATTAAGTACCTAATACCATGTCAAGCAACCAACACCCATGCAACCATATCCTTTGTTTGTAAGGTATGCATACCAAGCAAAGAAGAACATGCTCAGAGGGTAGAAATACTTATAAAAAGGCCATAAGAGAAAACAAGGGAGGTGACTTTCAACCTGAAATCAAGGCATCAAAGTGATTGCAACCAGAACTTCAAATTTTAAACAAAGATATAAGTACCATATTATATCTAGGTTAAAATTATCTTAATCAGTGTTATTCTGTCATACACTGCATATCCATATCTGTGCTTCACGAGAATAAATCAAACTTTTTAATACACTGATGTTTCTAAGTAGACATGAACTTCTTTGGGGAAAAAAAATCTTCCAAGAACATAAGAATTAAAAACTTCCATTTTTTAAGCTTGGGAAAACATTATAATGAAGATGTCGTAGAGAAAATAACAGTTACTGAGCAACAACATTCTTAAGCAAAACAATATAAGCTATATAGCATCATATTGAACGGGTAGGATAACTTTACTTTACATACTATATAAAATAAAAGAACAAATTACCATTGAGGAACAACATTCTTGTATCTGGGTGGGAAGCTACGCACTGCAAGAAAATATAAAGCATAGCACAACATTATCAGAATTAAAGTGAGAAGAATCGAAGATCAGTTACTGAGGAAAACATAATTGATCTTTGAATCTAAACAATATCCATGGTAAAGAAAATAAAACTATTAGCATAATCATCATATCCAAATTTCAAAAGATAAACACAACTTCTCCGATTTTGATTGACATAAATGCGGGCCCTTTTTTTATCGTAAACATGGGCCTTCTAAACAGAATTCATATACTCAAGTTTAAAACTTAGTCCCCAAGTTAGTTAAAAAGGAAACCGTAAAAGAGAAGTCAGAATGTGCTTCTCATACGGATGAATTACAAAATCATAAGTGTATAAAAAAAATAACATAAGTATACAGCTAGTAATATAACATAAAATTGATACTTGAAACAGGAAAGCATGTGACCTGAAGAAGAGCAAGAGCATTGCAAACTCGATTGGATTGTGCCGGAGTCAGATTTGGTGGTGATAGAACAGGGTATATTGAAACTATCTCCTGCAAATATAATAGAAACAGACATCAGAGAATAGTCCCAATAAGCATCCATAAAAATGAAATGTCAAAAAACCTTAACATATGAAAATCACACTCCTAAATTTAATCTAACAGTTGTGATAAGTGGGTAAAGCAAAGTAGCAAAAAGTCATCAATGAGTGAAAAACTGTTAAGGAACTTCCTTCAATGAACTAAGTAGAAAAAATGAGATGGACAATGTATGACAACCATGCATCATGTACTATCCCAAGCTACCCACTTAAACAACGTACCTGTAAAAGTGCAGCAATGGTACCAAAAGAATTCCACAATAAAGGAGCCAAATCTTGAAATAATTCTCTCGTCTAAAAGTAAAAACAAAAAGAAACACAAGTACCTGGATGAGTGCAGCAATAGTACCAAAAGAATTCCACACGAAAGGAGCCAAATCTTGAAATAATTCCTTGTTCTAAAAAATGAAACCAAAGGCACACAGAGTTTATATAGAAGCATATCAGTGTTGTAATATACATTGCATAACCACCTAAAGGAAAAGTCACAGGCACAAATAATTAACTATAAAATCTGCTGTAAAAGAAACCTACGCAAGCTTCCCTGTGATCATAAACATATAACATGTATTTGTTGAAAACATATAGTGTATCTATCAAGATGCTCCAAGTAGTTTATGGGTCCTATGTAATAAAGAAAAGGGTAAAATTTTGAATGCCCACTTATACTGATGCAACAGGCACGCTTCCGAATCCAGTTTCTTGCTACAGGATACAAATGAACTTTTCTTCCTCTTGTTAGTTATAAAAATGAGACAAGTAAATAAGGAAATGACATAAATAATAGTCAATTACATCCAAAATTACAAGCCTCAGACTCGGTGCTTCACTCTTGATATAGGAAGTGACAATGAAAACTTGCAAAAGTTACCTTTGAAAGTTCAAGAAGCGCGTTTTCTCGAAGATCAGGATTACTCAAGTCAAGCACCAAGTGCTCTGCTGATGCCATTTTACGATCTTTGTTTGCTTGAGCTCCAGCAATGCTTGGTGCTGAAACGCTTGGACCTCCGAATGGAACATTTAATGAAAGTGACTGGGGCCGGTTTGCCATTAGTTGCAACACCCTAAATTCTCACCACTCGGGTATTGAGACAGATTTGATTATCAAGTAGGGTTGCCAGACTGCAACTTGACGTACTTAATTCAACTGATTATTCAAAAGAGAGAGTAAGTAAGGAAGTAAGAGGCCGTAAACAGAAACCAGTAGCGAAAGGGAGAGCACGAGAACTTTATACGGTTACCAAATATTCAAATAACATTACTCATAAAGTGCCTATTACCAAAACAGGCACTGTGTATAAATTGCAAGAGTGTCAGAGAGGAAGTGCCAAAATTGCGATGTTTGGGAGTCCCAAAAAAAACAAAACCTATTGTGAATTGAGTAACTGATGCAAAATCTGTTCTCGTTGGTAAATCTTATATATACAAATAACAATTTATTTTTTGATATTTTGACATTAAGAAGACAAAAAAAGGAACTCTCCGCGCAAAGAAGAGGGAGAAAAAGGTTGCAAATTTATTTCAGATAGATGTTTAAGCAATTGAATATCAAGTTATCAAGCAAACCTAATTCAAGGGAGATTTGAAATGTTTAACATCCTGGGTTCGTAAATCACCCCAAATCGCTCAGGAACAGAAAGGAGGAGGGGGAAATAGAGCATGCATCAAGAACACTGATTAAATTGCTGCCACAATTGCATGAAATGAAGAGAAAAATGCGCCACCCGATTAACATTTACAGCATAACCACCTAGTTTATAAAATCAATTACGCATCACTGGTTTGAATTAAACATGAACAGATGCTTACGATTAGAGTAATGCAACTCAAGATACAAAAAAACAGATGAAATCCGTCATCAACCTTTCCGAACAACTAAATATATAGATTCACTGTCGACATCAAAACATGAATTTAATAATTAAAGAAATTAAAAGATGGAGGGAGGAGGAGGAGGAGGAGGAGATGGTTTGGTGGCCGGTGCCTCACCTCAAGAAGCCTTTGGCGGACAATGGAATGGAGACGTTGCGCTCTCTCTCTCTCTCTCTCTCTCTCTATGTTCTCTGTCACTTTTTGTTTTTGTTTCTCAATTTGGGCTTGGGTTTGGGATTGGGCCATGTGTGATGAGAGTGCTCAACTTTTAAACTTACCAAAAGGTGCCTTGAGTTGGCCCCACAGTGGCTTATTGTCCCTCTTTTTTTTTTTTTTTTTGGAAAGACGGCAAATTGTATTACCGGGGCCGAAGCCAAATAAGGGAATGCTTACAACAAAGCAACAACCAAAGGAAGAACACAGTGGAGAGGGGAACAAGGAATAAAGACGCTGAACCTAGAGTCACGCGTCATCCCCTCTTCACTGAAAACAAGAAATTAAGGAGGGCTAGGAAGCCCATCCTTGTTCAAAATATGTACCAACGAGGATGGAGGACGGTTAACCCATGTAGTCCCACACATCTCCGTGTTACTCCTCGACGCCAAACGGTTCGCCACTTAATATTACAGTCCAATGATATTCTTCTTCACTTGTAAATGAGATATTTTAAGTTTGATTCTCGCCAAATACCAATTAGAACCATATTATTGTTAGCCCATATAAGGCTTAACCCACTCTCCACCTCTTAATATAGATAATATCGACTACAACCGGAGAAATAGCTAGCCGGTATTTGAGCAAGGGAGCCCAGTTACTTATAGCATGTTTGGTACTCTACTTGAATCCAAATTTTTAAACTCAAAAACAATTTTCAAGTTTTAAGCCTTAAAAACTTGTTTGGTAGGACTATTTTCAAAAACTAAACTCAAGACCAACTCAAAAATATAGTCTATTCTCTAAAAAACACAAAAAGTGAGTTTTTAGAGTTTTTAAACTTAAGCTCATTCATTTCTTTTCTCTCCCTCCTCCCCTCTCACTCCAAATCTTTCTCTCTTTTTTATTCTTTCTCTTTCGCCCTTCTCTTTCTTTTCTTTTTTTACCTTTTTCGTCTCTCCTCCAATCCGCTATCTTCATTCTCTCGGTTCTTTTTCTCACTTCTCTTCCTCTCTATCTTCTCTGATCCTCTCACTTCTTTCTCTTTCCTCCAATCATCTCTTTCTTTCCTCCGCTATCCTCTTTCTCTCTCAACCCCCTCTTTTTTGATCTCTTTGTCCAGTTTAAGTTGTAAGATTTAGAATTTTTAAATCGCATACCAAACAAGTTTTTGAGTCTTAAAGAAAATTGTTTTCAAGAAAAATTCTTAAGAAATGTTTTGAGAAATTATAAAAAAATTTAAATAGGATACCAAACAAACCCTTAACTACAACTCACTTGTTGGTCGTACACGTGTGTTTTACTTTCGTTTATTGTTCTAGTCGCATGATGCAGTTTCCGGTCATGTAACAGGCTTATGTATCTCCAAAACCTGATTAGCTTAAAAACAGACAAATTACTAAAGTTGGGAATTTTCCTCTGAATTCAAGCCTTATAAATTGGTTGATACATTCTGTAAATAAATGGTACAACAGGAATCAGGGATGGATGCATTCTCTCACCAACGGTGTCACCGAATATGAGCCGCTCCACGCCTCCAAGCAACAACTAAGCTGCACTAGGCAATGAAGCAATTCCGTCTCCCTTGTAACCCATTTATCAGTTCAACAAGACAACACTAATCTTGATCAAGTGTGGCAAGAGAAACTCATCCATGCCTACAGAATCCCAAGGAGTAGGATCTTCACTTTATAAAAGGCACCCCGGAAGGAACCCGTCGGCCATATTCCTCATACTGCGACCCAAAAAACTGCCTCAAGAAATACTCTTCATACGGAATCCTTTGTGCAAAGAAGCGCCAAACTACAAGTGCAAATGCAATTGTTGATATGGGATTACAGAGCATTATCTGAGTACCCACCGACCATATGAAGAAACCACAGTAACCAGGATGACGAACAACTCTATAAACTCCATTCGTAATCAATCGGTGATGCTCTGAGGGATGAGTCCTTATAAGATGTGTGAAGGACTGACCAGCTGTAATTATTGCCATCTTCCGTATGATTTCGCCTATTATGACCATTGCAAGGCCTAAGTTGCTGACCCACCAGTGTCCCTTCAGACCAGGGAACAAAACAATTTCAACACAGTATTCCAGCAAGGAAAAAACCATGGCAAGAAGATAGTTTTTGCTGATCAGAAGAGACTCTAGAGTAACGTTTGATTTCCCGTGAATGCCAACCGCTAAAATGTATTCAGAACCATGAAAAAAGATTACTGCCAGGAACATCTGAGACAACTGTCTGCAGGCCGTGTAACTCAAGAGTTGTGCCATGTTTGGTACAATAGAGCGAATCGATATTTGGCTCTGGTTTACTGTAGTGAGACCTAAGAGGATGAGGTTGTAGCAATCTTTGTCCAAAAGCTCGAATTGAAAGAAATAAATAAAGTTTATGGGGTTTACTTCAGACCTGGAAAAGATAAACCACTACATGACCTTGAATGTCTCTTTACATCACCCCAAAGATGCTTCAACACGGACATATCCTGCACAAAACAAGATTAAGAAGGTCGAGAATGGTTCAGATTTCGAGAAAATTACCAGGATGCTGATATGCCATAGATCTTAATGAATATCAACTATGAAACTATACGTGCAGATTTTGAGCAAAACAATCAAATCTCATTGAATTATTCCCAGGAAAACTAATGAAAATGGCTTGAAAACTTTGAGTTTTAACAATAAGAACAAAATAAAGGGCAAAGTAAATAGTACCAGAATTGACTTTTTAGTGTAAAAATATGATTTTTTGTTCACTTACCGGGAGCTTTTCTTAAAGTTCCCATTATTCCCAGTAGAGCCCTCTGCGAAACTGCAAACTCCCCTCGCCCGACAGAATTACGGAAGACTGAATATCAAAGTTGGATTTTGGTCCCAAGTAAGTTTTAAATTTTGCCAACAACTGGTTCAAGCCCTCTAGAATTTGAAAACCATTATCTTTTCAATTACAAAAATGCAACAAACAATCTGACAGCCCACTTACATGGAAATTAAAACACAAAATCAATCAAATTTCAATATTCCAATTTTCTGATTTTCTGATTTTCTGATTTCTAATTTCAATTTCACGACTAACAAATCACGACCCGCAACTTAGCAAAAAGCATCGAACCTGAGATCTAATTTAACACATGAAATTTGAAAAAACAGAAACGCATATAATCTTAAAAACAAAAGGAGGATTATTTCGAATATATTGGCCTTCTAATTATTTCCAATTCGACTACCACAAAAAAAAAAAAAAAAAAAAAAAAAAAGTGATGGAGAAATATTACCTGATGATGACTGATACCGATAGTCTGATAGGTACTAATCTGTTTGCGTTTGCAGGGGATCTACAGTCACCGTGGTGTTCTATTTGTGGGTAAGCGAGCTAACCAAATCCAGTTCAAGATCAAGGAAGAAGCTTCATTCGCATATGGGCTTTCTTTTCATCAAGCCCTCGTTCGAGTCAGTCCGCACTCCTCAACTCTAATATGATCCCCACGTTTGATCCAAATTTCATTCAAGTCCTTATAGTTTCTTTTTAGTTGAAAAGTCCTAGATATATTGGGTGTAAAATATCTAAAACACCAAGGTTCGATATAAAAAAAATGGATGAAGAAATGGATGAAATCCTACATCAAGAAGAAATTTAAGAAAATCAATGAATATTAATGATATTTATCAACTCACTACACAAAATTTGCCATAACACAATGTTTAGAACAATGTTTAAATGATAAGCTTTCCTCCGAACGAAAAGAAGATGAACAATAGCACTTTTCGTCCTTCAAGTTAAACTCAACAGCTGAAATCTGATAAAATTTGAAACAATCAACTATCAAGTAGTTCTGTGCTGCTACACAACAGCCTTCGTGTTTCTCAGAGTCACATATGGCAGATGGGAAATCAATCCTAGAAATCTAAACGGGCAAAAAAACAAACACTCCTTCACACACGAAATCTAGTACATTTCAACATCATGTTTGAATAATATCACAACAAACATAACAAAAATCATCCAGCCCTATGACGTTGTAGCAGCCAACTGCTTCACTTTGGCTTGCAAAACTGCTCCGGCTTCATCTGCGATGTTTTTCTTCTTAGAAGCAACCTGCACATCACATTGAATTCATGATTTCTCTCTCTTAAATGGATGATAAATTGATAATAGCAATACAAAACGCAGAACAAAGGATCATCTCCAGCAAACTAGCAATCAAAGTTAAAGAATTTTGCAACCAAAGGATTCAATCCCTTATGAGTACGTAACAGAGAAAATTGGATTTTCTACTTCAGGGAAATGATTTCCGCACAAGCGTTTCTCCTTTTATACAAACCCTACTTGTTTTTCTATTAATTATCATTGATTTATGGGAGTTTTAACGAAAAACCCGCAGGAGGTGTGCACAATGCGGAAATCACTTCCCTTTTCATATTCCGCCTTATTCGATTCATTCCTCAATCCACAAAAGTAACATCTTTCTTCCTATTCAACTAAATTACAAGTGAAACCAAGTATACACAATCAAATCATCCAAACAAGCTAAACTGTTCCTGCTATGAGTTCACAATGCGTAACAGAATAAATCCCCAAACCCTAACACTACCAAAATCAATGGAAATTACTCAAGATTGAAATATAACTTTTTGCAAAATTACAAGTTAATTAATCTCTAATAATAATAATAAAAAATAAGAAATATAAAGTTGAACATACCTCGACAAGTTGGTCAAAATTGGATTTGAGCAAGTTGATCTTACGGTCGCAGTAATCTTTGGCCTGAGGCATGGTTTTCTCGATGAAGTAGCCGGTGCCGACGTCGACCAGGACTTGGTGGGCGTCGTGGAGGGTGCCGGGGACATAAAGCGACGCCGTAAGGGGGACGAGCATCTTCTTTCCCTGAGGGCGGAGGGAGAGGTCGTGGAGGGCGGAGGAGGCGACCTCGAGGCGGGCGGTGGCAGTGCGGATGTTGTTGAGGGAGTCCTGGAGAAGATTGACTTCCATATCGGTTTGTTCTTTGACCGCCTTCAACTGCTCAGGGCTCAGCTTCTCCATCTCCGCTCTCACGTTCACGCTCACCGCCTTCTCCATCTCTCTCTCTCTCTTCTGATCGAATCTCAAAAAAGTTTCTCTTATGCGACTATGCCCTGTCTATGATTCTTTAATAAAATAAATAAAAAAAATTCATATCAATGCTGCCAAGAGGCCCCTATAGCTCAGTGGTAGAGCGTCAGTCTTGTAAACTGAAGGTCTGTAGTTCGATCCTGCATGGGGGCAGCTTGCTTTTTCTCATTTTTCAAAGCTCGCCATTTTTGAATTTCTCACATCCGTGTCTCAATCGCGACCATCTCCCTTCGCTAGAATAACACACCCATTTTCCCCTTCTCTCAGGGAGACGAAGCCAACTTCACATGTGTGGAATACGAATATCCAAATGCTATTAAGTGTAATCATCATTTAATCAACAGGAAGGATAGGCTTTAGATATGTTTTTTCTCTTCTTTTTCTTCTTTCTTTGATGCCATGGCATAAAAAAAGATTAAAATTTGTTCGTTAGCAAAGCTTAATCAAACCATAAGAAGCAATCACACGCACGAGACGTCATTGCTTAATAAGAAACAATTCCACACATATATGCTGCTGCATAAGAAACAATTTGAGATGCAGTCTGCAATCTACATAGACAAATACTTGTTTTGTGTCCCCAAGTCAACTACTAAAGTTCAATGCAATTCCATCCAATTCCAAATTACAAGATATTCCCCCGAAATGAATTACAATGTCTGCAGGGCTTAGTAGCGGTACTTGGTGGAGTAATCCTTGGGAGCAATGACCAGACCGCGTCCCTTCCTTGCCCCGCGGTACACCGTCTCAACAATGTCAATGAACTCTTGCTTGTCCTTGAGAGCCCAGTTGATCTTGTTGTTGTTCCCCGTGCCAAGATCAATCATGATGTGCTTGTTTCTGAAAAAGAACATGACCGTCGATGGATCGTAGAGCTCATACATTGTGTTGAAATCAGGAACCTCCGTGATGTCCACGAGGTAAATCACAGCAAAGTTTTTTATTGTCTCGGCAACAGAAGCCAGCACCTCATCCATCTAGCAAATCGAACACAATAACAAACCACAAGTTAATCAGCAGCATTCAAATCGAGATTAATAAATATATTCAATTGATAAAATGAAATAGGGATAAGAGTCTTCATATACATGGTGAAAAGTTCATTATCTTTTGTAGTACTTTTCATGCACGCAGCCATCTAACTTATAAGGTTTACATACAACAAAGAAATGATCCGTATGTACAAAAGCTAATCACCACAGTGAACACGGAAAACCGTTTACAAGATCAAAAATCTATAAAATGGGATCTATTATTGGCACTCCAAAATTCTAATTGTGCACTCCAAGTTTCTATATTTAGTAAGAAAATTAGCACAATTAGATTCTTGGAGTGACAATCACAATTCACTATGAAACTAGTTGATAATTTGGCTTGCTTGAGAGTCAGTTTGGAATATCAAAATATGAGATTAGTGAAATTTCAGAACTGCTTGTTACTTAGTAAAATTATCCAACATTAGTCTAAAGCAACTTCATTTTGGCCATTGATCTTCTTCAATTCATTTTATCGAGGCCGGAACTGGAAGGGGTGTGTGATGTAAAAACGTGTGTGGATAAGACACTACCCTACTACAAAATATAACAGATTTACATACACCAAAACTTTTAAGGACGCTTACTATATGCATAAATGAAATAAAACCCTAGAAAAAGTCAGCCACAGCTCTATTCAGTTGCTAAACAGAAATTCCTGATGTCGTCTCTCTCTTAAATATTAGGATTTTAGCATATAATCGAATCAATTTTTTTAATCAAAATTAAGAAACATGAAAGGAAAAAAGAAATTAAAGAACTGAGGATTTAGGGTTAACGAAAGTTGCTAAAAAGGAATTCGAACCTGCATACACGTCTCATCCCAATCGTGGCCGAATCGGATGAGGACAAGACGCTCCTCCTCGGCGAGGATGGCCTGATCGACGGCCCATCCTGAGTGGAGGTGCGGCAGCAGATACGACATCGTTTTTCGTCGACCCTCTTCCCTTCACTCTCTCCCAAGCTTTTCTCTCGCTCTCAGAAAGATCTAAAAATTAATCAGCAAATTTTTATGAAAGAAAATGCATAGTACGCGCCCCCGCTAATTAAAAAAACGTGCAGTCGGTGGACTTTTACCAGTAATATTTTTGACCGTTGGAGACGTTGGATGAAACGAACAGTCAAGATTAAAACTTGAGAGAGCCAATTGACTGAAACCGGTATTGGCCCGAAATGGAACCCGGTTTCCGAGCATCTTGGATTTGGTTCTGCAACTGTTTGCTTCTCGTCCAATTTTAATTTTTCAAAATCAAAGAAAAGAAAACAGCAATCGGGTGAACTCGAGATAATAATATTGATGTGAATCAATATCGAAACAAACAAGAATTCAACCCTCGCCACAGCTCATGTCTCGGTTGGTTAAAAGCATTTAACCTTATCATTCAAGGTTTTAAATTCGAATCTCCTCCACCGGAGCATGGCTTGTATAAAAAAAAGGGAATCAAGGCTATGAAATATGGATGAAGCTAGACTTTGGCATTTCAAACCCGACCCATTAACCCGACCCGACCCGTTAAAATGAGTATTCGGGTGAGAGTTTAATGGGTCGGGTGGTTAACGGGTCAACCCGTTAAGCACCCGTTATATAACGGGTCATTTTGGGTGAAACCCGTTAACCACCCGTTACACCCGTTAGTGAGAGTTCATCCGTGCGAAGCCAAACCCATACCCCGCCATAATTGCCAACCAAGAAATCTCATTCCTCATCAGCATTCCGTCAAACACTTTACAGGCACCCACCAAGTCACCACACTTCGCATACATACTAATCAACACATTTGAGTTCGCCAATCGAAGCCAAACCCATTAACCAAAACAGCTCCATGCATTTGTTTTCCCAGCCTCAACGCCGATAACCCGGCACAAGATTTGAGAACCGCAGGCAAGGTATGGCGGTCCCAGGGTTTATTGGCAGCAAGCATACAGAGAAAAATGGACAGAGACTGAGAGAAGAGGCCTTGGGAAGAGTGGGCTCTGATAAGGGTGTTGAAGAGGAAGGTGGGTCGGCGAGTACAGAATGAGAAAAGCAAGTTGGATTGCTTCAGTTGGGTAGCGGTGGCGTAGGAGCTGAGGCTTGGTTCGGATGAAGTCGTGGCGACAATTATGGTGGGATTGTTGAGTAGTCTGAAGGGTTTGCTTTGTTACTGTCGATGGGGCTGTAATTGATTTGAATGAAATGTTTAAAAAAAAAAATGGTTAACGGGTGAAAAGGGTTAAAACGGGAGCTTAAAGGGTTAGGTTTGGATGACCTGTTAAAATTAACGGGAAACCCAATAAATCCGATCCGTTTACAGGTCTAGATGAAGCAATTGTATTGATTAATAGAGAGAGGAAAAGGGAGAAAGAAAGCGAATTAATTAATTAATTAATTACCTGCATGCAAGTGTCATCCCAGTCATGGCCGAATCGGATGATGACGACGCGTTCTTCCTCGGCAAGAATGGCCTGGTCGACGGCCCACCCTGAGTGCAGGTGCGGTAGCAAGCAAGTAGGACATTATTATTGATGATGGATATAATTAATTTCTTCTGTATTTCAAACTGTGATTTCTAATAACTTGTGTATCCTGATCACCTTTTCCCACTCTCAGCCTCACGTCTAAATTTCCTAATGCACAATAATTCGCAGGAAATGACATGGCGTTATTAATGGTACTGACTAGTTAGGATTCAGGAACCTCCAGAACGATCTTGACCTTTCTCCTTTTTTTCTTTGGGTTTTTATCACAAATGTTGTCCTTGAAATTGACCAACCCCATCAAGTTGGTCCCTGAAATTGAAAATCAATCAATGTAGTCCCTGAAAATTGATGACGCAAATCAATGTGGTCCTTCCGTTATAATTTTGTTAAAATTTCTGTTATATGCTTATGTGTCACATAAGTAGGTCCCACAAGTCTAATTAAATATTACTATGAAATTAAAAAAAATGAAATAATAAAAAATAATTTTTTATGTCAAAAAATAATTTCTCCCGTCGTCTTCGTCGAGCATGGCTGCCATGGCTCCATTTTTGGCACTCGATTCATTCAAACATAATATACCACGATAGAAACCCAGTCAAACCAAACCATCTTCTTCGTTTTCGACTCTAGCGACGCTGACACCCACCTTCTCCCCACCATATCCTCCGATCTACCGCCGCACCTGAGGTTTAGGATGATGACCCCACACCAATCTTTCCGTAGAGTAGCAGAAGATTTGGGCAAAAACCCTCCACACCTATGGGATTTTTTGCTTCAACTGGTAGCGGGCAAGGCTGCCATGGCAGCCAAGCCTGCGTGAGGAAGACAACGGTTTTTTTGTATTTTGACATAAAAAAATATTATTTACTATTATTTTTAATATTTTTAATATAGATACTAATATTTAATTAGAATTGTGAGATCCACTTATATGACACATAAGCACATAACAGAAATTTTAACGGAATTGTAACGGAATGACCACATTGATTTGCAACATCCATTTTCAGGGACTACATTGATTGATTTTCAATTTCAGGGACCATCTTGATAGGGTGGTTCAATTTCAAGGATCATTTGTGATAAAAACCCTTTTTCTTTCAATAATTATAAAACAAGTAATAAAAAATTGTTGTAACTTGGAATGTACCCGAAAATGATTATCTCCGAATCTCTTTCTCTTAATTCATCAAATTAGGGAATTTGTGTCATTCAAAATTGATTTAACAACTGAAGTTATTATAACTTTTAAAGTTGACTCCTGTTTATAGCCGTTTGATCAAATTTCAATGGTATGAATTTCCTGATTTAATGGATTAGGATAAAGAAATTCGAATAGGATCCCTTTTCGTCACATTCGACCACAATAAAAAATAGTAGTAAACTCTCTCTCACATAGCCTTTAATTTCTTACACACTGGTAGCAAATTCTCTCCAGCTCACTCTTAGTTGTTATTGTTTTTTTATAAGAATATTTTAAAAAGAGTAATGTTATGTATGCTAAATTTGTAGACTAAATTTGTAAGTTAAATTTATAAACTAAATAACGTGTGTCTAAAAAAATAAGCACATTAATCAAAATAATTCAACTATCAATTTTCATATCATCTGATCTTCCTAACACTATGTTTGGACGAAGAAATTTGAGATTACTAAGGAATTTTAAAATGACGGAAATTGAAGTGAATGAATTTTATTTTATAGAATTTGTTAATTTTCTTGTTTGATTAACTTTAAAGAACAATGTAATTGAATACATAATTTGTTATTTTTAAACTCGCAATCATAGAAATTAATAAATGATATCTATTTACATGGAATTTAAACTTAGGAATAAGAGGATCCAATTTTTTTTTTTTTCAACGCATAAATTATAAATTTATATATGTTTATGAATCCAAATAAAGGAATTTGTGCATGTCAATTTATAAATTCTGATTTTTATCTGAATTCCAAGTCTATTTTTCTCGTCCAAACATAATGTAATATTATTCTTTTAAAAGATAATAAACTTATTAATCACCGATTTTTCCTTCTCCCTTAATATATATTCCCTTCATATAGATAATTGATAATGAATCACTCAACACACTCTCCCCAATCCTCGTCCTGATCTGCTCAATCAGTCAATCTCAGTTCTGAATCGTTTGGCTATGGCCTCCGCATCCTCCTTCTCCTCCTCATACAGAAAATACGAGATCAGGAAACGAAACCCGAACCCAAAAGCGGCGGCCCTTCTAGTCATCGACGTGCAGAACTACTTCTCCGCCATGGCCCGACCCATCCTTCAAAACCTCCTCACCACCATCCGCCTCTGCCGACGGGCTTCCATCCCCGTCATCTTCACGCGCCACGCCCACAAGTCCCCCTCCGACTACGGCATGCTGGACGAGTGGTGGAACGGCGATCTCGTCTACGACGGCACTCCCGAATCGCAGCTCATGCCGGAGCTCGACCGGAGGGGACCCGACGAGGACCGCGTGTTCGACAAGAACACGTACAGCGCGTTCAGGAACACGGGCCTCGAGGAATACCTGAAGGAGAAGGGGGTGGAGGAGGTGATCGTGACCGGCGTCATGACCAACCTGTGCTGCGAAACGACGGCGCGTGAAGCGTTCATAAGGGGGTATAGGGTGTTTTTCTCCACGGACTCGACTGCGACGTCGGATCGGGAGCTGCACGAGGCGACCTTGAAAAACATGGCTTATGGGTTTGCCTACTTGGTGGATTGCAAGAGGCTTGAGGACGGCCTTTTTCCGGGGACTTAATCAGAATTCAGAAATTAACCTTTCGCGGTTGAATTAGTTAAAGGCCTTGTTGTTTGTGTTGCGCAGTGCAGTTTGTTTTCTCATGTATTTTGTGGTCATGGAATAATTAGGTACCTCGGTGGTATCATACCTTTACTAATGCAATAGTTTGTAATATTTATTTTAAATCAATCTAATCGGATACGGTTTTAGTTATCTGTACGTATTACATTAAATATTGTTTAGTAATCCGGATTGAAAAACAAGAGTGGTGCAATCGAGTTCACGGTCGAAAAACATTACCTTTGTTGATGCACAGTTGCACAGAATTAGTGAGACTTTAAAATAACGTATAATATCAAGTTTGTGACTTTTGCACGATAGTAAAGTATGGTACAAGCAATCTAGATCAATAATTCATATTTGTTACATTCAATTATGTTTTTCTTATACGAGTAATATTGTGCTTTTAATTTAAGTTAACAAAAATGGCTGTAAATAAGATTCAAATTAATATTCAAAAGAGAGTACATTTGCTCTAGTCAATTTGATCAAAATTATGCTTGCACTAAATTCAATTTGATAAAAGTTAACGCATATTTTGAAAGACTCAGTCATTTTTTTATTTTATTTTACTCTGGAGTTAGTATTTTTAAGAAAATTCAAATTAAGAAAGTAAATTCAAGTCCAATAAATGAAGTCCAAAGCATATTGAAGTAATAGTCCGATTATGAAGTTCCATTGAAAAATACCTCAGTAATATTATTTGCAACTTCCCACATAATTAGAAAAACGAAGTTGCATATTCCAAATAGCTTGTATTATAGTAAAAAAATGCATTTTTAAGTATAAATAAAGCAAACGGCCAGCACGAAGGTTTAAGATTTAGGCCAACGTTAGCGAAGCTAGATTCAAAATTGGCAGACAAAGAGAAAAAGAAGATCCAAATTTGGTTTGTGTAAAAGCGGGGACGGGGTCGGGGCGGGTTCCAATTCCCAAAGTAGAACAAGATCCTATTCAGATCCAAACCATCTGGATCTCAAGATCACTCTTCCTCTTCAACTTTTACACCTTTTTTTTTTCTTTTCCTTTTTTTCTCCTCAATATCGTTGCCTTCTTCTTCGACGATGATCGACGAATTGAGAAAGAAAGAAGAAGAAGAAGAAAATGCGAAGGGTTGAAGGTCGAGGAAATGTGTAGTGGGAATTCGAGTGGGGGATGAGGGGGAGGTGAGTGATGGGAGATCAAATCTTCTGCACCCAAAATAGGTGTGGCATCTCTGTGGTCCCAATAAGTGTTTGACACGTATTTATTATCTTAACTTTTCTTAATTTTGTTGTCATAAATTTAATATGTGTCGAACACTTATTGGGGCCACAGAGAGGTCACACCCATTTTGAGTGCAGATGATTTGATCTCGAGTGATGGTGGGGAGGTCCATAGGATCCGGATGGTTCGAATCCGGAGAGGATCTGTTCCTCAAAAAGTGACAAAATAAAGCCAACGTGGCAAGGCAGTAGTTGGATTTAGCTGAGATCAAACATGTGAAGTTGATAAGGAACCGGACGATAAGGAGAAGCGTATTGGAGGAGGCACCCTGCCATACCCTGTACTGCAATCCCAAATTATCCTATCCAACATCCATCCTCAGACAATCCCTTCAAACTCCCACACTCCCAATCGCCATCTCCTACTTCTTCCTCTCCCTCCCTCTCTCTCTCTCTCTCTCTCTCTCTCTCTCTGCAAGTGCAATGGAGGCCCTTTGTTCTTCTTCCTGCTCCTCGTCTCTTTTGACCAAGCAGGCGCTTCCTTCATGCTCTTCAATCAACTTCGCAGCAGGAGTTGGCTCCGTCTCAGTCCTCCGCTCCTCCATGCCCTCCCTCAAGACTCGAGCTTTTCCCAACTCCATCAGAAAACACAGTCTAATTGGGATCCCAAGGGCCTCCGTCGCTGTTGAGCAGCAGATCCAGAAGTCCAAAGTTGCCCTAATCAAAATTGGCACCCGAGGAAGGTACTCTTTTTCATGTTTTCCCCCCATTTTTAACTTTTGGGTTTCCTCCTATTTGAAAATGTAATCTGATTTTAGCTCATTACTCCAATTATCCCTATTATCTATGAATTCCTAGATAAATTATAATGATGGGTTTCTTTTCAAAATCTTGTATTTTATGTCTTTTTTTCGTGAGTTATTGATACTCTTTCTGGATATAGGATAGCCCATTAGCACTTGCTCAGGCTTACGAGACAAGAGAGAAACTCATGGCATCGCACCCCGAGCTAGCTGAAGAGGGCGCAATTCAGATTATTATCATAAAAACTACAGGTGATAAAATACTGAGTCAGCCCCTTGCAGACATTGGTGGGAAGGGTTTGTTCACCAAGGAAATAGATGAGGCACTCATCAATGGTGATATCGACATTGCTGTCCACTCAATGAAAGACGTGCCTACCTACTTACCCGAGAAGACAGTTCTGCCTTGCAACCTTCCACGAGAGGATGTCCGAGATGCATTTATATCCTTAACTGCATCTTCTCTTGCAGATCTGCCAGCTGGAAGCACTGTTGGTACTGCTTCACTTAGAAGAAAGTCACAGATACTCCATAGGTTTCCAACACTCAATGTATGTAAGCTACCATATTCTTTGGTGTCACGTGTATATCTGGCTTTTGCTTGTTCGATATCTTGGAGATTGTATGCTAGTTCATTTGATATAGCTTAATTTAAAGTTTGCGTTGGCTTTTGGGATCATTTAATGGAGTCTGGAGGGACCCCACTGTTTCAAGCTATGTGTTAGATTTCGAAAGTCATGGGGTTTGTATTTTGCCTGGGCCATTGAATGGATATCCGTTGGTCCATTTACTTCATTCTAATGGTATCCCGGTGAAAAAATCTTGTTCTAGAATGGGTTGTGTATGTGTTGGCGTGAAGTAGGGTTGGGTTGAAGATCAGTTGTAGATGTTCGTTTATCTGAATGAAAAAGCTAAATGATCGTGACTTTAGTTCCTTCCTAGCCAATTGTCTTTATGAGAAAATGTTTAGGATGGATTTGAAGTGGCACTAGATGTTCAGATCCATGACATGCATGCCTTTTGATCGTCGCTTGTCAGGAATAATTAATAGGGCGATGTGCCTGCCCCTTCCTGAATATGATTGAAGCATGACTCTTTTCTTGTTTCCTTTTTATAACTCTCTATCCCGGTGTGTTTGTAACTCTCTCCCTGCCACTATTGCATGCCATTTCTTAGATTTCTGGCATTGTTCTGTTGCTTGTTATTCACGTTGTGGTTAATTTCATCTTGCAGGTGCAGGAGAATTTTCGGGGTAATGTCCAGACACGGTTGAAAAAGCTTAATGAAAAGGTGGTCGAAGCAACCTTATTAGCATTAGCTGGACTCAAACGCTTAGATATGACAGAAAATGTGACTTCAATTCTTTCACTGGATGAAATGCTTCCAGCAGTTGCCCAAGGGGCGATTGGAATTGCCTGCCGAACCAATGACGATAAAATGGTGTGTTTAAATCTTTACATTTCCATTCTCAAGCTAACATATTGAATGATGTTATACTTTTGCACTAGTTGATGTCATTGAATTGGCCCCATGAACACACACTTGGGTATTTGGCAGGAGTGTTCTACAATAGCTAAAGGGAAGCAATTCTAAGCTATTTTAGCGTGAGCTAGTGGCTAGAAAATCATGCATCAGTAAAATTTATGCAAAAAATTGAATCTTTAGATCCATCTGGACTTGTGAATGCGAATACTTCTGAACTTTCCTAAGGTGATTGATATATATACATACACACACACACATTATTTCTGGGTTAGTACACAAACCTTGTGTAATATTTATTTAGAAATTGTTGCCTGCTAACTGCTAAGCTCTGCTTTTGCCTCTCCAAAATATTATTTAATTTTTGGTTGGTCTTTTTCTTGCAGGCTAATTACATAGCTTCATTGAATCATGAGGAAACAAGACTAGCAGTTGCATGCGAGAGGTCGTTCCTTCTGACCCTGGATGGGTCTTGTCGAACTCCTATTGCTGGATATGCTGGCAAAGATGAGGATGGTAATTGCATATTCAAAGGGTTGGTGGCTTCCCCTGATGGAACCCGTGGTATGCTCATGCTCATACTCTAAGGCTATGTTTGGATGAGGTTGTCCAAGTTCCAAGGGATTGATGCCAAGTAATTAAGGAATGGACCACAAAATGCAACATAGAGGGGATAAGAAAAACCCTCTATGATCATTACATAGATATGTGAGAGGGATTTGCTAATATCTAATTGGGAGGTGTCATCTACAAGTCCCTCTCACATGCCTTTGGAATCCTCATGGAGGATTCTATATAACAATTTATGATCCATTACTTCATAACTTAGCATCAATCCCTTGGGACTTGGAAAGCCACATCCAAACATAGCCTAAGGAACATTCAATTCAGTTTTATTTCCTAGTTCTCCACTGTAAACTTAATAGGGAAAGAAAAGAAATTAATCTTTGCCACTAATTATGTTTTCCCTGTGTCTATTTTCAGTACTTGAAACTTCTAGGAAAGGCCCGTATGCTTTTCAAGATATGATCGACATGGGTAAGGATGCAGGCCAGGAACTTCTTTCACGTGCAGGTCCAGGTTTTTTTGGTATTTAACGTGAGACTTGCTAATAGGGAAAGCAGCGGAAGTCAATGCAGCCTCCGTCCCTCGTGCAAATTTTGGTGGTTGCAACCATTGAGTTTATTTATCAGCCTTTGAGCTGTCTGTTGTAACTTGTAACATTAGTATTTGTTCTGTTTTTGTTGCTAGAAAGAGCGTCCGTTACATTTTGAAGGATAGCCGTTTCATTGATTGTATATTAGCATTTAGAAGACAATTCAGTCGCACTATAAGCTTTGATTGTTGTTGTCTCAGTTCATTTAGTAGCCAAAGTTTTGTGACTCTGTGTGTGTGTGTGTAATGGTTGGTAGTTTATTATGATCCACAGTTAGTCTTCGTTTATGGTGGCTGCCTGATCAGGGATGCAATTAAACAAAAATTAACTGTAGAAAAAATAGAGACGTCTGATCTTGCATCCGTGCGGTTAGTTTTCCTCTATGATGGACTTCCACGGATGCAGGATCAGGCGTTGCTATTTTTTCATTTGTTCTCCACTAAAAATATTTGCACAGGGATTGCAGAAATCAAAACCCGAGTAAGTTCACCAAAAACAGTTTCTTTCATTTTTTTCTTTTTACGCAACTGCTTCAAAGTTGCAAAGATTCCACCAATTAAGACATGGAAATCTGACTAGTACAATTGATGCCAGAGACTAACGAAGCTTTACAAATTCCAAAGAATCGTAAAATTGATTTACTTATTGACATCGAGAAGAAGAAGATGGGGAATGTTAGAAAGGTTTGGAAGGGAGTTTCCGATTAGCCAAGAAGTGTTCAACTAGGAGGAGCGACTGCCTTGGTGCAAACACCGGAACTTCATGGCCTGCCCCTCTAATTGTCACAAACATAAGCCCGTCGTACACAACTCTCCACCCGCCAACCTATCATATCAAAATTACAATTAATTAATTGATTAAAAACAGGATGATCAACCAAACCAAACCAAACCAAACCACCCCAACATAACATGATAAATTCTAAGAGGATACTAAGGACGAGAGGGAGTACCTGCTTGTTGTTGTACCAAGGAGTCCAATCTTCATTAACCTTCAACCCGAGCTTTCTCAACGCGTACCTAGTTGATGTTACCGGAATTCTCCCATCGGTATCCCCGCTGCAATATCATGTCGGAAAACAGTTCTATACGGTTAATGAGGTTGTCATGACCGCACAACTTCAACCACTGAAAATATTTGTTAATTAGCTATCCATTAATTCATGAATGATGAATCATTTATTCAAGTACCTGTAAATCCAAACCCGAAGACCCCCAGCTACAAGCTTTCCAATTACAGGAAGCATCGACGGTGGTGCATTCCAGAAGATGTTATTGCTGTATTTGGACGATACATTGTCCTGATGAGTAATCACATTCATATACATAAACACATATGACTAAGTTCTTGCATCATTAGTTAATTTATTTGGTGAGATAATATTAGGTTAGAGGTGGTACTTGCAGTGAGACCATGGATAGGAGATTTTGGTGACATTGGCATGAAGTGCCTTTTGAACGTCAGGCCTGTTCAAATACACATAACTGTAATCTGATGCACAAGGGTCATATCCTGCAGGTCTCTTGTGTCGTACATCCTGCGCACCACAAATATTTTAATCAACTTTATTTGCTCTAATAACATGATGAATCGTTATAATTAGTGGGGAACTACTTACAGCTCTGGAAAACAGAGTGGGAGCGCCTTGGATCGTACGGGATTGCCTCCTGCTGCTGCTGCTGCTAGTGTTACTGAGGCACATAGGGGTGTACAAGCTGTACATGTCTATGATATTGTACACATTATAGTACTCTTCCAGCAGCGTGTTACACTGTTCTGATATGTTTTGGCCGAAGTCACATTCCTTCTGAATATCATGGTACAAGCGATCAGAGATCACCGCGTGATCCCAAGCGTAATCAATCATTCCCTTCTGATCTGATTCATCATCTATTGCTGCGTTACCAATCTGCATCATCATATATACGCATAGTTAGTTTGTTGTTGGGACACAGAAAATCGACTAAACAAAATATTTATATGATGAGCAATAACTAGCTAGATAAAAACTACCATGAATCCCTTGAGGTTGATATGATTCTCCTTGGATCTGTCAAAAAGGAGCTCAGAAAGCTGTGGAACGTAATGCCCTGTAAAAAGGACATGCACATACAGAACACTAAGATATATAGTTAATCAAAGATGCATGATGACACATACATATATTATATTATTATTGTATATATATGTATATGTACCTGCATAGCTCTCTCCAGAAATGTAGAAGTCATGGGACTTGTACTGTGGAAACCGTTTAAACCAGTTGATAAGAAAATTGTATGAATCCTCAGCTGGCAGGCATTTTAAGAAAGAAAATGGATGAGTCATAACTTGCAGATTCATAAGAAAATGAAAAATTGATAGACGGACGAATTAATATAATCAGATACCTGTAATTTTATCGTCAAGTTCCTCGATATCTTGACTAGTATTGGTGTAAGAAAATCCGACTCCAACAGGAGACTCCAAAAACAACAGATTGGCAGCTGAAATGAATTACAAACAACAATACGCGTGCATGGTTAATCATTCAGACTCCAAAAACAATAGATTGTAATTTTACTAAATCTAAATGCAATATTGTCTTTCGTTTGAAAGTTGCATTTAAGTGGGGAGCAATTAGATTACCATTGTTCCAGGTGTAAGGGTTGAACTTGAGCTTGGGTTCGGTGCTATTTTGAGGGAAGAAAGGGCCTAACTCCTCTGTGGCACCGTATCCAATTGATGAACATCCTGGCCCTGCATCCGCGTCGTAATTTTTTTTTAAAAATTAATCTAATTGCTGAAGACTAGATAGACAGTTTAGTGTTGTTGTGTATAGACCGGTTCGTATTGTATGCGACGAAACCTACATCCAGCCGTTCATTTACCCGGTCCATACTAAAATTTTCAGAGCGTTTATTTATTTTTCATTAATATATCAAATGACAAACGAAAAGCGCATATATGACATAGCTAGAAGGCTAAACATAACCAAATGGGCGATTGCTTTAGGCTGGGATATATGGTATATGGTCCAACCCTACTCCGTGCGTATAAAGACATACACTTGACAGAATATAAGAAGGAAAATTCCCTCTCTATGAATAATCTGTGATGCAATTGCAGATACTATCAATTAGGTAAAACAAGACAGATAGAATACCAGTATATAGTATATACACATACAGACAGCTCCATATTTTTTAATTTTATTTGTTTTATTTTTTAAATGAACAACCGAGGCATCTCTATTAGGTAAAAGAAGACAGAGACATAACCAAATTCAGAAATCACACTTGGGGTTGAAACTTGAAAATATATATTATTCAAGGAATTAGGAATATATGTAATCCATCATTGTAGGGTTTGACAGCTCCTCCGATAGTCCGATGAGGATGGATATGGAAGTTACACGCGTGCCTGTACATATATTATTCTTTTCATTTGCATGCATATATGGTATCATGATTTTCTAATATATCCATCCTAAGAATTCCACCTCCATTATATTTTATGTGTTTAATCACGTTCAAATGAGATTTAGAAGATTTTTTTTTTTAATTTGAAAGTCTCCTTCTAATTGAACCCATCTATAGAAACAAAAATATAATTAAGCTCACTAGTATATATAAATATGGAAAATACGAACAAAAAATTGATGACAGGGAGGGAATCGATGATGATCGAATGCACAAGAAAAAGATGAAAATGTCATATTCTCTTTATTAGCTAGCATAGCATGACCATATATTGTAATTTATCGTGTGTATATATGATTATGACAGATTGGATATTTTGTTCACAATTGGTAGTGAGACTATCTTTGGAGGTATTTCTAGTGATAAATGGCTAGAAACGAATAAAGTTTACCTTTAAAACTAATAAACTAGGTGATCATGAGAAGTATATATGTATGCGAAAATATTTTCGAGTGAAAATTTTCCACCAAAAAGGAGAAATTTGTGAGTGAACATTTGAAGAATAATTACAAAAGTTGTTTAACGAGGAATTGTGTGTTAACCAGTAAGAAAGAGTGGTGTGGAAATGAAGTCATGAGTGGCAGTGACCGACGTACCTCCGTTAAGCCAAAGGAGGAGGGGTTTATCTTGAGGGTTGTTGGTGGCTTCAAAGAACCAATAGAAGAGTGCTCTTCCGTGAGTGTGGTTGACGGTAACATATCCCGCGTAATGCTTGAAGCTCACTGGAGGCTGACCGGGGAGTCCAATCACCTGGTCTGCCCTTTGCTGTCTCAGAGGATCATGACGATGATGCAGTCTAGCGCCTTGGGTTTGAGTAGCACAATATATGCTAAAGGCAAGCAAATAAAGAAGAAGAATATTCAAACGAAATGAAGAAGAAAAAGCCATTTAAGTTGGAACTTAGACTTTCTTCTCTCTATTTATCTGTCTAATATATCTGCAGAAATATCCTTTTATGAGGCAAGTCAACAGCACAATTGTAGGAGTCGTAAGGCAAGACGTACAGATCATTCATTCATATAGAATGAAACCCTGATCTTCTAGGCGTGTGGTTTATATAGTAAGTCCGGGTGGTCCAAAGAGAGATAAGAATGCTACTCTTTCCTATTGTTGCTATTGAAAGTATTTCATTTGGCATTATTATTTTTAGGGAAATGATTTTTACACATCATTTTTCTTCACCTCTAGTGTTTTGGAAGTAGTATATGTAAATTGTAATTTAACCGTTGGATATTGAACAAATCAAGGACTAGAATTAGAAGCAATGTGTACAGAATTATTATTATATTATTGTTATAGTGGCTTATGTTGGAGTACAACACCGAATAACCGTGTCATAATACAACAATTACTTTGCAGAGTTTTGTAGATATGCTCAATCGAATTTGTTGAGTAAGTAGTAATAATCATATAAATTCTAATATTCATCAATTATAATTACCATGATCATACATACACTACGTATGATATATGTTTTTGAAAATATAAGAAATTAAAGTATCTCGGCTCTATTGCATGAGTCAATCTAGAAGTTGATTAATTATGAAAAATATGATAAATTATCTGATTCACTTGATGTCTAAATAAATGATTCATTTTACAAGTGAAGCTTTCTTACATTAAAAATTACCAAACAAAATGTTTCATATTTAAAGGAAATTGGTTCTATAAGCGATACATGACTCAACGGAGCCATTTTATAAATAATCTCTCATGATCATTTATTAACGCTGAGTTTTTTTTTGTTGGCTGGAACAAGTTATGATATTATTATATATGTCAATTGTATCGTAACTTTGAGGGAGCATGCCAATGCATTAATATACTAATAATATATGCATGGAATAAATTGTCATTGCGTATTTGATTTCTTTTTTTTTTGTTTGCTTGCTTGTGTAGACTTAACCAAAGGGACTCTTTGGGACTTGTCATTTATATATATATATAATTTTTTTTTTATCAAATGATTTCAATAAAGGGGTGAGGGAGTGGACTTAGTCTCACAATCAACTAACAATATTATGGTTCAAAATCGCATAGAATCGAATTTAAAACCTCTCACTTACAAGTGAAGAGAAATACCACTAGACCGTAGTACTGAATGACATGACGTATCATTTATATTAAACGCACAAATATTTCAAAGGAATTAACGTCACGTGGATACACCTTCAAGTTGAAGATGTCCTTTATTTTACATGCACAAAATCTAAAAGCTATTCCTATATACATGGATCAAATTTGACACCATATTGCTGTCCTTGATGTGATCTGTGCAATATTAGTATATCACGATGGAGAGATTTGCGGTTTGCCTCAGTCAAATGCTTTGAATTGTAACCTCATTTTCTGATCGTGACATCACATATTATCTGTTTATTGTTTTGTTTGATGAATACAATTATCTGTATATATATACTTGAGACCAACGTAGTCGACAGCTATTAATGTAGCAATATCAAAATGGCAAGAGCTCAAGGTCAACTATCTTTATTCTCAAAAGAAAAAATAACGAGAAAAAAACAATAGAGGTCAAGTGAGTTGTGAAAACTTGTTTTTATCTCTCTATTTATTGATGTTAGAGGTGTATGTGAAGAGTTTTGTTTAGAGATTATTGAATATGTTGTCAATCACTTGTCTATCTACTTACTATAATTTTATTTTATCTGAACCGATCTCATTAATTTAATGATGGCGAAGTAATTTGACATGAGTTGTGAAAACTTGTTTTTATCTCTCTATTTATTGATGTTAGAGGTGTATGTGAAGAGTTTTGTTTAGAGATTATTGAATATCTCAATCACTTGTCTATCTACTTACTATAATTTTATTTTATCTGAACCGATCTCATTAATTTAATGATGGCGAAGTAATTTGACATTTGTGCATGGCATTGGCATACTAACATATATCTCACTATCAAATTAGGTGTAGCAATGTTAATTGGCAACTTGCATTTGCTAGCTCAAATTTTAAATATATATTTGGAAAAATATATAGGATTCCTAATTCCAAAAGTAAAAGACTCTCCATGCATAATTGCATATGTAATAAATCCAAGAATTAAACACAATACAAAAGGAGTATATCAGAGCATATCAAAATGCGACAGATGGCAGCTTATGGTTAACCAAAATGTGCTGATCTGCAGAGAACGCCTCGGAGGAAAATGAAATGTGGGGGAACTTGATGGCCTCCTCCTCTCATCGTTAGGAAAGTCAACCCCTCATTCTCTATACTCCATCGTCCAACCATGATAAACTAATATTTTAGAATAAATTTACAAATTATACAATGTATCATATCATCAATAGAAAATAAGTACGTTAATTAATATTTAAATAATAATTCAATCATTAACAACCACGTTATGTGGTTTACAAAATATAGTTTAACTAAATGATCTCCTTAATATTACTCCATATTTCATACATTCAATTTTGTTATTTCTAAATCATTGTTAGTAACCCAAATAATCATTAACATAACAACCACGTTATGTGGTTTACAAAATATAGTTTAACTAAATGATCTCCTTAATATTACTCCATATTTCATACATTCAATTTTGTTATTTCTAAATCATTGTTAGTAACCCAAATAATCTCCAATTAGTAATCGAAAGTTTGATATTATTTTAAACTTTTAACGCGTTTAACTTTATTTTTCAATTTTCTGTCCTATCGAATGTGTGTGATTTATCCAAAAAAATAAA
Organism: Cotoneaster glaucophyllus; assembly: GCA_036320875.1. NCBI lineage: Eukaryota > Viridiplantae > Streptophyta > Magnoliopsida > Rosales > Rosaceae > Cotoneaster > Cotoneaster glaucophyllus. The sequence continues at coordinate 34,317,132 of CM070069.1, read as the reverse complement.
TAATATGAAGTAGGAACAATTTACCCAAAAAGAGAAGGAAAGAGATATGCAGTAGGTAGACCTAGGAATATTCCAAGGAAAGCAAATAAAAATCATAAAGCTTACAAATTTCTTCCTTCGAATGGTTTGATCTTTTTTTATCCAATCCTTTTATATAGACAATTAGACATTCAATTTAGACACTGATTTCAGATAAATCCAACTATTTATTTATTTATCTTACACGTTTTTTGTTTCCTTTTCTTCCTTCATTGGCATTTTTGGCATTTTACGATAAAATAAATCAATTATCTCTCTATGGTTGTCCCATGGGGTCCAATCCTCCGCGATGTTTAGGCCAAGCTTGTTCAGTGTTTGCCTTGTTGAGGTCTCCGGAACCCCAAATAGATTGATGCTTGTTATGTAAACTTTCGGGGTGAAATTACAATGTTATTGTTCTCATCGTTGAATACACATAAACATACAGATGAAGCCGCCCACATAGTCTCTCTGTGTGTGCGAGCGTGTGTTGCATCCAAACAAGCAAACAGTACCAGTTATAAAAGCTCAACAACCTGCTCACATCGTTTTGCTTGGTTTTTACTCAAAGAAAGATCATCACATCTAAGTCAAACGAAAACAAATGGGAAAGGCCATCGCAACCAAAACATAAACGTTTTGTATGGTCGGACCTGTCACGTGTGAGCATGCGGTGAAATTGACGGAGCCAAAGCCTTAACTTTGAGCATCATGATTTCAATAAATAAGAGAAGTAATATTCATCAAGTAATGCAACTATGCAAGTCTGGATAACCTTCAGCCTTCCAGATCTTTAATATCAAAAGAGAGAAATTTCCCTACCAAGCAAGAACCAAAAGTCACTCATGGTTAGAAAGAACCTTTGAACCTAATACATAAAACACAAGACGCCAACTTTAACAAAGCTTAGCTCCACCGCCTTCGGTCTTCCTCCTCATCAACAGGAGTATACCACTCTGGCCGACGTTAGAGTTGCTCAACCTATACTTCAGAAGCACTTCTTCATCACAAAGTGCCCTTGGGACAAGACTCTTCAAATCGGGAACATCTGAGCCGCTATTTTTTTAACCTCCAAGCTTGAACCAAAAGCTTCCAAATCTCTTCATCTTCACTTCTTCTGCATCTCCAAATGTTACATTTGATATAGACCCTTTTATTTTCACACCCTGAAAATAAAAACAACACAGCGTTAACTTTCACATATAGCATGGCGTAGTGCGGTAGCCCATTGGGAAGTCTATGAAGACCAAATTCCGACAGCAAATCTAACTGTAAAACCCTCTGCGGGACAACCTGACCTCTGCATGAGCATGTCTAATGCCATTCCTTGACATAGGGATGTTAGGAACCTCAAATCGTAAAGTTAGTTCCTTAACAAACAACTAGTAAGGAAAAGGAACGCCATTTGGATAGAATTGATTGGGATGAATACTCTCACTCTCGGTACAAGTCAGTCATCAGTAGACAGACACATAGCAGAGCAGACGACGGAGGAAGGAAGCTCCGAACTCCGGAGCTGCTGCCAACTCCTAATTTCGATCCAACAAAACCAACCAAACCAAATAACACTCAATTGAGTCACTTAGTACTACGGTCTGGTGATATTCCTCTTCATTTAGAAGTGAGAGGTCTTAGGTTCGAATCTCATGAATGGCGAATTCGATACCAAATTAGGCTGTCCATTGTGTGACTTAGCCGAACTCTCCCTTCCCTAGTATTAAAAAAATCGACGTACTCAAAAAAAAAAAAAAAAAAAAAAAACCTCAATTGAACTGGGCCAGCCCTTAAGAATAAGATTAAGGTGGGCTAACATGAATGGGCCACATTAATGTTAAATTATTTTCCTAGTGTTAAGTTCTCGGGAGGGCGGCTTACAAATCTCCAATCTCGGGAGAATCGAACCACATATAAAGGTTGTGTGCGTTATAAGTTGCTTGGCAAAAAGGGAGATGTATACATAATTCTTTTACCCTTTACGCATTTCATATATGAATTAAATTGGTGAATTAATTATGCATATATAAAGCATTGATACATTGATTAACATATACTGCTTGTACATGTATATATATTGACTTTAGTTAATAATTATTCATTTGATGAAAAACATACTACGTAATACTGGAATTATATGTTATTAAGAAACTTATGAGTCATATTACACCTTGTTGGCTGTAAACGTGGAAATGCAACGATCCCTAGCTAGCCAGTAGCATCCTATTCTTAGCTCAAAGCCTAAAAGCGAGAAGAAGGGAGGCCATGGGTAGTGTTGGGATTGGGATGGAGGAAATGGGTAAATAGAGAAAGAGACTGACGAGGTGCAAACACCGGGACTTGGTGCCCTGCGCCCCTCACCGTCGCAAATGTCAGGCCGCCCTCGTACGTCTCCGCCCACCCGGCCACTTGACCCTTATCAAACCATGCTTTCCATGGTTGCTTTACTCTTAAGCCCATCTTCTTTATGCTGTACCTCGTTGATGTTACCGGCACCCTCCCATCCGTGTCACCGCTGCATGCATGTAATTCATTAGGGTTTTAATTATTATTTATCACAAATTACAAGTTATTACTGCAATTATCATTAATTAAGTTCATTACCTATAAATCCAAATACGCAAGCCAGCTTTCAAGAGCTTCTGAATGATTGGCAGTACAGTGTCAGGCGAGTCCTTCCATTCCTTTATGACGCCACTGCATGCCACAAGAAGCAACAAATTAAGATACCATATATTATATGTTATGTAAAGAATTACTTCAACATGCATCATCTCATTTTCTAATGCATTGCATTGCATTTTTCAAGGTAACTTGAGAAAATTACCCCACATGCAAGGACTGAGCTAGGCAGTTAAGGCCCACTGGAGGTAAATTCCTCATTGAGTTTTGTGTAAAAATCAAGATGCTTATAAAGAATTCGAATTTATCATATTTAAGTACTTATTAGTTGAAATTTTTAAATAATATGCATAATAAGTTATTATTATGAAAAAATGTCTACAAGTTGGCATGAAAAGAAAAGCACTTAAATTATATACTTTACTATAATGATTTTTTTTCTTTCTTTCTAAAATCTGGAGGTTAAGGTCGCCCCCACTAGATAAAGTTTCTAGCTTAGTTCCTGTCCACATGCACACATATATATCTACAATTTAGGTATTAGGGTTTCTTGCATAACATATCAAACACTCAATATGTTGCGGGAATAAATAATGCCTAATTTGAGGTGGGAAATTAAAAAAGCAAGTGAAATTCGAGAATGTTATAATAACTGCGATCCCATACTGGAAACCAACTTGCATATGTCCCCACTCCCCACCCTAGCTAGAGTTGTAAAGGAGGGTCCTCCGGCTGCATGCAACTTTGTGTTTGTTATTTAGAGTTTTGACAAATTAATATTACTCCAGGCATACATCCCTACCAGTACCAGTACGGGTACCAGCTTTCTTGCTTTGGTATCAGATAATTAATTTCTGCTGACTAATATATAAAAGAGACAAATATGGAGGCAAAACATAACAGCTAGCTTGACTGGTTTTAGGTGGGAAGGGTACAACCATGGTTAAGGAATTGAAAACGAGGTGTCGACAATTTGTAATCTTCTAGATATCTATCTATCTACATTATTCATTTCCGGTTGCACAATAATATTTATCAAATATTTTAATTTTTTGTGTTTTAATGGAGAGAAAAGAAAACTAAAGGACAAATGTTAATGTAAGATATATTTCATTAATTATGATCCGGGCCTTGTGGCAGTGTGGAAACAGAAAGAAAGCTCCAGTTCATTGATTTCTCAAGGTGCATGTTTCTTCTAGTAAATTCTTGAAATTAACTTTCAGCTACCTCTCTGATCTCTCTCCCCCTAAATTCCAGAGGGATCTAGAGAAAGATAAATGGTATATACAAACATGCATGAATCAAATTACATATGTAGATAATAGTTACCTGCACGGGGAGTAAGGATAGGAAAGTTTAGTAACATTGGCATGCAGGGCCTTCTGAACATCCTTTCTGTTGAAATATTGCTCAACATAATCCTCTGTGCAGGGATCATACCCTGATGGTAGCCTCTGCCAAAGCTCCTACACACACACACATTTTATATAATTAATTAACCACACCAAAATTACATAACCATTTCATTATTAGTGTCATTAATTACTGTTTATGTAATGAATTAGATTAGATAAACTCGTTCGAGAATGATTGATGACTTACATGTTGAGTAAGCAGCCGAGGTGCTACATTTTTCATGCAATTATTAATCCTTGTTGGTTTGGGAGAAGTAGTAGTAGATGGAGATGGATCAGTGAGGCAGACGGGTGCATAAATACCGTAGATGTCGATTTGAGAATAATTTTGTAAGAAGGCTCGAATGTGATCATTGCACTCTTCTGTTTGGTTGTCATCGTGTACGACATCACATTTCTTGACTAAATTGCCGTATAGCGTGTCCGAGATTATGGCATGACTCCATGCGTAATCAAACATCCCACTGTTGTCTGTCGGTCCATTGATCACAGCATTCCCAATCTAATTCAATAATTAGTTATCATGCGATGGAATGATTAATTATAGCTAGATAAAGAAATGAGTTAATTATGTCTGTAGGGTTAGGGTTCATGCAGGCTGGCTCACCATGAAACCTTTGAGATTTATGAAAGACGAGGAGTCTGATGGGGATGATGATCTGGTGGTTCGATTGTTTCGGTCGTAGATGAGGTCAGCAAGCTGGGGGACGTAATGGCCAGCATAGCTCTCCCCAGAAATGTAGAAATCGTGGGATTTGAAGGTTGGGAACCTCTTGAACCATTCCACCAGGAAAGCATACGAATCAGCTGCTGTGATTCGATCGCCCAGCGTACGCAGATCCTTGGAGTTGTTTGTGTAAGAAAACCCTACTCCAACAGGTGACTCCAGGAACAGCACATTGGCAACTGATCATCATTATCATACGTGTATCATCATCATAAGTATTCAAGAAATCAAGCTTATTATGCAATATTAATTAATTTGATGACATTAATTATTTAATTAATACAAACCTTTGTTCCAGGAGAAATCGTTAAGAATTAGGGTTCCATTGCTTCGAACAAGAAAGGGGCCCAGTTCTTGTGCAGCTCCATAAGCTACAGATGAGCACCCAGGTCCTGAAATATATATAATTATAATTAATTAAATTAGAGCATATCTTAATTTTTTTCCTGGTGAATAAATCATTGACACAGATCAGAGATAGATGATAATTGGATGATGGAAGATGGCGTCACACTCACAGTATACTGTTTGTAATACACACGAACCAAGGTGTATATATATATATGTTACATTATAGAGTTATTATTATTGGACCAATATATCATTGTCATGGACCATTATTAATCAAGCAAAAAGGGTAAGAAATGCCTAAAATTCAAAAGGTTGGATGACCTAGCTCTCTCTCAATTTCAGTAAAAGCACAAAAAATGCAAAGAAACAAAGAGAAGATGGGATATTAATCTTAATTTTAATTGCATGCCGAAATTAGTAAAACGAATCAAATTGTCCGGCAGTGACTGGTGAGTAGGGATCGATGACTAAAATGGGGCATTGACTATTGCATTTGCATGTGCATAGCCTTCCAGAACCAGGCTTGCCACTGTAACAAAGAAACAAACAAATTGAAGTGGTGGTGGGGGTGGAGACCAGAAAACAAAGAATGAAAAAAAAGGGTATATTGCTATTAAATTGAACGATGAATTAGAGAACACGGGAGAATAATGGGCTTCCAACACGACTCATTAGTTACAGAGCAGTTCGCATAACACAGATTTTTTATCACATGTTGTCTTAATATAATAGTAGAAATATATTGAACCCAAATATTAGATTTCTCTCGGTCCTGTAAAATAATTTCGGCCAAAAGAAATATAACATTTAATAATAATAGGAGCACAGGCCTGGCAGTGAATCAGTGATGGGCACAGGCAGGCCAGGCAATATCCCATTTGCATGCCATGCCATTGCCAACAATACACATGAGATGGCTTCTCTAAAGGCATCTCTATCCGCTTCAAGAGGGCAGCGCTTTTATAAAATAAAGACTTTGGATCCTCTCCCAGACAAAATTTTGGGATCCATATGACCCATTAACACGGACCGTTAGACTTTGATCCAACGGCTACAAACAGGAAATTCCTTTAAAATTATAATAATTGTAGCCGTGTGATCAAAATTCAACGACCCGTGTTATTGGATCAGGAGGATTCTGAAGATTTGTTTCGGAGAGCATCCAATTCCTTCGTAGGGTACACCGGTGAATCAGTTAACATTGCTTTTTATGAATGGCTAAATTTTACTGTTTAACACACATATTTATTTATGATTAAATCATAACAATAAAGATGGAAATATATTAATTATATATCTGGTTTAGTCAAAAGGATGTAACCACTACCAGCAAAGTTGGTTCATGATTCCACCATGTGATTTTACTTAAAATCATGCCAAGTTAAAAATGAGGCCAAAGACTGCTTCCTTCCTGTATTATTATCACATATTAGGACCTGGGGAAGGAATTGGATCTGCCCCGGATACTAATATCCGGAGCCCAAGGATCAACTAATTTGAACTGCATAAATTGAATTCAACTGTCTTTATTAACTTATTTTTCTAGCCCACCACACACAAACCAACAATTCTAATTTATTTTACACACCAATCAATGATTCAGATAAATTGATTCTTAAGCTCCAAACACTAAGGTCCAGAGTGGATCCAATTCCCTGGATAATGCACTTCTTGGGTTGGGTACCCGCAGGACGGCCGTTAAAGGTAACGGCAGGGCGGCAAGTATTCCTTACAGTAAAAAGTTTTTGACTTTATTGGAAGTTGGATAGGATGGGACGTTCCCTGCCCTCTGTCCTGTTCTCTGCTCTGCTATGCTCCATAGGAGCCAGAGACTCCAGACCCAGAGACGACCAGAGAATCAAGTCCGTTACTGGACAGAACAGATGGTACTTTGTCCTTCTGGTGTGCTTGGACTGAGAGTGGAGAGAGATCACGGCAAACTGGCTCTCGCCGTCAAGGATAACGGGAAAAGCCACCATTCTAAAATCTAATGCTTTTTTCTGATTTCTTATGCCTATTTTGTCTTAAAACTCTTGTAATTTGGCACACGAACAAATTGTGCCTCTCAACTCAACAGACGCCAACACACAATTCAAAAATAAGATAAAGAAAACCAAATGAAAAAAATATGAGAGGAAAAAGTGTAACCCCATCCAACACAATGAGATGCACATGAAAAATAATTATATTAAAAAGAAAAAGACATTTTTAAAACATCTCCTATCTTATCATTTTTTTTAAATTCTACATAGTATCGTTGTATGAGCAAAAGTACGTTAAATGATTAAATTTGTATTATTGAATTTTAACAATCTTAATCTAATTGCTCAAATATCAATGTGTCTCATATATTTGTACAGAAATGTATATCTGCCCTAGCAAAATCCAAAATAAAAAACAAATTTGATTGGAAGAGAGGGAACTGACCTCCATTAAGCCAAAGGACGAGGGGTTTTCGAGATGCATTCTCTTGGGCTTGAAAAAACCAGTAGAACAAAGCCTTCCCCGAATTGGGAAGTCGGACGTAGCCGGCGTAGTGCGGGAATGACACCGGCGGCTGTCCGGGCAAGTTGATGACCTTGTCACCTTCTCCCAGTAGCCTCTGCGCGTCAAATTCTTCATGTTTCATGGCATTGATCACAGGAAAGAGTAGTACTAGACAAGATATCATAACTATGTTCAACGAATTAGGATTAAGAGCCATTGGAGAATCTCAGCACAGCACACCCACACACACAGAGACAGAGACTGCTAGCAACTACTGCTGCTGTCCACTGATTGTATATATATATATTAATATTGTCCTAACTAATATGTGTGCAAATTTGGGTGCTTTTTGTGTGAGTGAGACTCCGACTCCGAGGGAGAAAGACCGAAAGAGAGAGAGGGTTGAATCTTGAATGGGATAAAAAAGTAGAATGCAGTTTGTGTCCGTTCGATCAGACAGACACCTTTTTATATTTCAAAAGGAATGGCCAAGGGCCAATCAAGTGGGGGGACCTGGGGGAGGGGTGGGGGCTTTGGGGACATCCCACCATGGTAATTAGTAATTACATTTGATTTCTCACTACTACTTGTCCTTTTCTTTAGTCCCCTTTTTTTTCCTTTCGTTTTTGCAATACCCTTTTCTTTTCTTTATTTAAATGTTTTTTTTTCCAAACAATGACTCACCACAATAATTAGATTGAATTCGTAATTAAAAAGAGTTAAAGATGAAATCTATCACTTGTAAATATAGTAAAACAACACGATGTACCACTGGTTTCTTGATTTAGTATTAAAATTCAACATAATCATTCAATTCCCACAATAATAATCAACAAATATTAACACTAATCCTAATATAATACACAATATATATATATTTTTTAAAAGGAACTAGCTAGTAGCTTTGTCACGGCAGTTTATCTTTCCCGGAGCTGTGAAGACTCACACAGGCATTTTAACCTCTTCTTGGTCACCATTGTATGATTCACCAGTGCCGGAAATCGAATCCAAAACGTGCTGTGTGGAATACGGGTCTGGAATATGGTTTTTCATACTACCGAACCCTTTATTTTCTCATTTAACCCCCATTTAATACGCATAGTTTAAAATATATTTTGTTATTGATTCGCATATTAAGTACACAATTAATTGTAGCTAACAAACAAATAATTAGGGCTATTATAAGGAATCCGGAAAATATAAAATGTGTGGAAGGAAGCTCCAAAAAAACCTTGAAAAAATACGTACAAAAGGATAAACATAAGGAGTGAATATTTGAAAGGAGAAAAAATCTGGCCGGGACTTTTAACAGAACAAAAGAGAAAATGATGCAATCACTTAATAGATGTAGGAATTTAGTTAGGAAAAGAATTATACAGGGTTTTAGTTAAAAAAATTGAATACGAGAGAGTGAAGTCATATTTTTGTTTATTATTATCAGTAACATTAGTATTTGTAGTATGAGTGTCGTTGCAGGCAATAAGAAACGACTCGTGGAAGGAACATATTTTCATTTCATTAGTTTACCTTATGATATGGCGGATCTTGATTAGCTAGATGATCATGATCGGTTGGCAATACTACAAATTGAGAGCATATAGGATTTGTTCGGGCTCGGCAATATTCAATATGTTGGGCCTCAAACATTTATTTGTGATGGTATTTAGCCCAAAATATATGTGTCCACCCACGTACGTACTTACATTTGGGTTACGAAAACCCTAGCCTTGAAGCCCACTGCAGTGTCACCGTTGATTAATTTATTGTTCTCTAAACACTCATTTTTATTTTATTCTTTTACACCCATTTTTCTTGTTTAATGGTTTTCGCTTCAATTTGGAAATTCCTGCTGATGGCATGATTTTTTGTTCTACGTGTGACTTTATTTCGTGAAGCAAAATTTGAACTATAACCAAAAGCAATATGAGGAACGGTCGTGAAATTTGGATGAGCACGATAAAGTGAAATTGAATAGCTACATCAACCAGTCCCTAACCCAGTTTTGATAGGTATATTTATAACTATAAAAATTAGTTTTCAAAATACATGTTAATTTAGGTTAAGTTATAAGTTAACTAACCCATCATTGAACACACAATTTTGAAATATAAGTGGTCTGCTTTCCCCGCGTATACGTATGCAATTTTCCCACTAATTGATTAGAAATTACGTAGTATAAAAAAAAAATAGGAAACTTGAGAAATGAAAACTGTAGAAAATTAGAAATAGTTGCATCTTAGGTTATCTGCCGCATCCACTTCTCAACCTCCACACTGGATGGATGATCTCCACTCCAAAACCGAAAGTTAGCTTCCCGTTGGCCGCACTGGAAAAGCGTCAACCTTTTTATTTGATTTCTTATCCCACTAATAAACAAAACACACAGACCGACATACATTCTTTGCTTTAAACTTCAAGTCTTCAAGAGACGAGAGATATATACCATATTCTCCAAATTCACACTTGCTAGTAATAAATCTATATTCACACTACCTAGATAGCTCAAGTTTAGTAATCAGTCCATGTAATGAAAACGAAATTTTGCATATTTCCTAATGTGGATATGGAGTTTTTGAATCACTAATATAAGCGAGATCAAATCTTACGCACCAATTTTGTGTGTGACATCTTTTTGTTTTCTTCATTGATTGACACCTGTTAAGTTTATGACAACAAAGATAAAGTGGGTTAGGTTTATTAATACATGTCAATCAATAATAGGTGCAGAAGATTTGATTTCAAAATACATTGTGAATCAGGCCCTAAAAGAATATTTCTTAAAGAGTAATGCTACATTTACCACGTTTTCTATACTATATTTCTATCACCTCTCTAATAGAGGTAGGATCTGCTGACACATGTGAATCCCATATCGATTAGAAAAATGATACAAATGTGGTAAGAACATTATTTTTGTTCCTTAAATAGAAATCAGCTCAAATGAAAGGGTGGCAACTACGTCTGATGCCCAGAATACATTTCAGCTCACCAAGCCGAAACCTATTGGGTTAAAAAGTAGAAAACATGCACGACAAGAAAACACAGATCATGAATCATGACCTTCCCCCACCCAAATAACACATGACCTCCACCGTGCCACTCCTCAACCTAATTAAACCAACAATTCATTTCAATTTCATCATAGTGTAAGTGTGCCAATATTAATAAACCACACACTCTCATCACATAGGCTCTCCTCTAATTCCAACAACATGATCACCACTCCTCCTCACCCTCCTCATCCCACCAATAATCTCACCTCCCTCCTCTCCCCCTCCTTCTCCGAGACTTTCGTGGCCGAAATCTTTGTTTGGCGGCAACTCTTTTTCCTTCACCACATCCAAATCTTGGAGCTCTTTCTGGCTCTCTGTGTTTTCATTACCATACACTCGTTGAGGCAGAAGAAGTTCCATGGCCTACCCATTTGGCCGGTGCTTGGCATGCTACCCTCTCTCTCTTTTGCCGTACTTGGACTCCAAACCAACCTATATGAGTGGCTTTCCCAAGTTCTTTACCGCCAAAACGGCACGTTTCTATTCCAAGGCCCTTGGTTTAGCAGCCTCTTTTGCGTCATCACTTCCGACCCTCGTAACTTGGAGCACCTTCTCAAGACCAAGTTCTCCAATTTCCCCAAAGGCCCTTATTTCCGAGACACCGTTCGAGATCTTCTCGGGGATGGCATATTCAACGCGGACGACGAGACGTGGCAGCGACAAAGGAAGACGGCTAGCATCGAGTTCCACTCAGCTAAGTTCCGGCAACTGACGGCCGATTCGTTGTTTGAACTTGTCCACGCTAGGCTTTTGCCGGTCTTGGAGGACTCCATCAAACACTCGGCCGCAATCGACCTCCAAGACATTCTTTTGAGGTTAACTTTTGACAACGTTTGCATGATCGCGTTTGGGGTCGACCCTGGTTGCTTGCAGCCCGGGTTACCCAAAATACCATTTGCTCAGGCCTTTGAGGACGCGACAGAAGCAACACTTATGCGCTTTGTGACCCCAACGTGCTTGTGGAAGACCATGAGGTACTTAAACTTGGGTGCAGAGAGGAAGCTCAAGAGGTCCATAAGAGAAGTGGACGAGTTTGCGGATGACGTCATTCGGACAAGGAAGAAAGAGCTCCCACTACTACTTTCTGCCACCAATAATTCTAATGCTTCTAATGATGATGATAAGAAGAACAAGCATATTAGATCAGACTTGTTAACGGTTTTTATGGGTCTGAAAGACGAGAGGGGGGAGGCGTTTTCGGACAAGTTCCTGAGGGATATATGCGTCAACTTCATACTTGCAGGGCGAGACACGTCATCGGTGGCAATGAGCTGGTTCTTCTGGCTGCTTCATCAGAATCCGGAGGTGGAGCACAAGATTCTTCAAGAAGTATGCCGGATTGTGGGCGGAAGAACATCATCCGATCGCGATCATGATCATGAAAGTAAAAATAATGGCGACGACAACGAAGCAGTAGTATTCAAGCCAGAAGAGATAAAGAAGATGGAGTATCTTCATGCGGCTCTATCAGAGGCTCTAAGGTTGTACCCTTCAGTTCCACTAGATCACAAGGAGGTAAGTTCAGTTTATTAAATCACATGCACTTTAATTATTTATTTTCTGTTTTATAATTAGTAATTTACTCAAATTAACCATTTTTAAGTGCATGCATGCCTGGCATGTTATGGGGGCTTGTCATGCCTCACACATTCATCAACTAATTATATAATTATACGCTTATCATGATATAATAGTGGGATAAAAATTGATCGTCCAATTCGTATGAATCGTGTAATGTATTGATATGTAACTTTTAATAATTTTATTTTGACACAACAAAATTGACATAGTTTTAAGAAATACTAATGTGTGTGGAATTCACTTATATTAGAGAATATTAATACTTGTGTTAGATTTGTGAAAAAATAGCATTACTCGTAATTTTGGTCAACAATGACTGCCTAGAGGGGTCTTAATTAATTTTATGAGATTCTTGTTTTCCTAATTGGCCAACTCTGTCTACATATTCATCGCAACAATTGTTGCGTGTTAGGAAGATTGCAGAGTCTAAGCTAGCTACTTTGTAACTATAATAATCCAAAAAATAAAATATGCAATTTGATTGGTTATTAATTAAGTTTTCTAATTGAGTTGACTTAACTGATCAATTGAATATATGTAGGTAGTTGAAGATGACATATTTCCAGATGGAACAATATTGAAGAAGGGAACAAAAGTGATATACGCAATGTACAGCATGGGGCGAATGGAGGCGATTTGGGGGAAGGACTGCAGGGAGTACAAGCCCGAGAGATGGCTACGATCATCGGACGGCCGCTTCATGAGTGAGTCTGCATACAAATTTACGGCTTTCAACGGTGGTCCTCGCCTGTGCTTGGGCAAAGACTTCGCTTATTACCAAATGAAGTTCGTCGCTGCCTCCATCATCTACCGTTACCGCGTCAAGGTGGTCGAAAACCATCCGGTGGAGCCAAAGCTGGCACTGACGATGTACATGAAGCATGGGTTGAAGGTCACTCTCCAAAAGCGTGACCTTGCTGAGCGTCAAAAATTGCTAAATATATAGTATGATATTAATATATAGTACATTTATAGTGTGTTTGGCCTTTTTTTTTGTCGTTTATGATATTGTTGTCGTATACAGATAAATGGTGGTATTGCCATACATGAATACGTGGGAAGATGATTGAAAATCTGTAGAGTGAGATGGTAGGGCTAGCCTGCTAGGAGGGATCTATATGCATTTGAATAATCGATCTAGTAATTGTGTAAGCTTGGATTGTTCATAATTTGGATTTTATCATCATATATGTATTTCAATATTTTAATAATCCTACTTAACCACCAATTTGCAAACATGACTACTACTACATGCACAATATAGTAGCCACTCTGATGCATGGATGCTATCTTACTTGATTTTCCAATGCATGCTGTGTTCGGACCATGAACCTCGCTCTATAAGCAAATACCGGGTGAAACAGATGACATGATGTGTGAGATAGACATATGGTGATAAAATAGCAGTTACATGGTATAATCTCTCTATTCTATGACAAAGCTATTATTATGCATCATTTTAACTTCTTTAGCCTCAAAGTTGCGGCCCCTACCCCATCCCCATTCTATGGTACTTATAAATGTTGGAGAACAATTCAGAAATTAATAAAATTAACAGAAATAACACAACTTGAAATACTTTATTGATGAAAAATACTTGCTTACACATAATGAAATAACAGGAATAAATATAGAAATTAAATTGATACTAACTTGATTAACCATAGGTAGAAGCTAGCGCAAAAGTTATGTCCTTCGAACAGTATTTCCGTCCCACTCTTGTGCTTATGATTTTACAACGTCTGCTCGACCAGGATACAACTACCTAATTCTATAACCCGCACTAGATTATAGACTTCTAGCGAATTGTTTTGTGTGTTTACTCTCTGGAAAATTTGGTAAAGAAGAGAAAGGGGAAGAAAAGATAATCTCACTTGGAAACTGTGATTGCAAATATATAGGTTGTTTCACACCCCTTCAAATATTTGTTCAGCGTATTTGAAAATACACAACTCTTTCAAATAGTTGTGTCTCTTAATCAAAGGTTTCTTAATTAATATGTTAATTAAAAAACTTAATCCGAAATTAAAATTAATGAACTTGGATTAATTTTAACTTCCGAGGCCCAAGGCCCTTGTCTTGATTAATTGATATTAATTGTATTAGGCTATATTATACAAACCTAATCCCACAACCATAAAGCTCAAGCCTTCAATCCATTTCCAAATGGTTCAAGTTCTAATCACTAGAATAAAGGACTTCCCCGATGTGGGACACTAGGAGTCTCAAAACTCCAACAGATTCTAAATCTATTGGTCATTTCGTAAAGCATTTGTTAAACACTTGAATTCAGCAAGCCCTTACTGGATTTCTTCATTTTTCTCAACTTCCAAGGCATTTCAATTACGAAAGCCTCGCTGGTCGACTGCAAAAGTAAAGGCAAGTTTGGCGAGCAACTCATGACCTAAACATCCATCCCTGCAGGTTTGCAGTTGGTTTTTCTGTTCCGTTTTTAGCTTTTCCTGTTTGAAAATTGACTCTGACCATCCGTGGAAAATTGGTATAGGATGTAACTTCCATCCACAGATTTCATCGTAGAAAAGAATCCTAAATGCAGAGCTTGTTCTCATAAAATTGATTACTTAGGCTTCAGTACTTAGCCTAGTAATAACTCATATAATACTCATCAAAGCTTCGCTAACTATAAATTATGTGCTTGTATATCAGAGCTCAACAGTTGCAAAGGGTTAACAAGCACAATAATGTCTACAAAGGAGACTGCACAAAGATCGGAACTGCATATATATTGAAAACAGAATGAAATTTCAAAAATGCGTTATTAAGTGGCATAAACTGTCAACGGAGAAAATAGAGGATGCACATATTAGTGCATGTGTCGAAATATACAAAATTTTCCTATGCGGGAAAGAGACATGGCAAGTACATCTCGGCATTATGAAGTTCTGACATAGATTATAGCATCAAACTCAAATGCATTGAAATTTATGCAAGCATAACAGGGAAGAAATAACGAGGCAGGAGTAGCAGCGACCTGCTCACCCATTCCCTTGATACATTATAATCTTGATTTTTTTGGTCTCCTCTATGCCCTCCTCATCGAGAAAGTTCTCGACAAATTTTTCCTCTGAGGGATCTCTACATTCCAACCGAATCAGAATAAGAAAATAAAAGCAATGCTGAAAAATGCAGGAAGAAAAATAGAATAAAAGCCAGATAGAAGTACTACTGCATGTTTCAGCACGTTACATGCATGGAACAAGAAGATAAAAGTAGACATTTAAAAAATGAACGGGTGCTGTGTTTCGCAGTATGAATCCTCCCCTTAAAATCCATATCTACCCATATGTAAGTGCCTAAAAGCATCAGTGGCTACCGGCATCCATTTATAAGCAAGCACACAAAATATGCTATAAAGTTAGGTTGTTAACCCTAACTGACCTATATCATGGAGAAGTGCAGCCACTTCTATTCTATCTGTCGACCAAGAAAAGTAAAGTATACTATAGATTAATAAAGGCTTCCTCCACCAGCTTCTCCCTGTCGTCGTTTCTGGGTTAACTATTATTTTGGAGGTGAAAATTATAGACAAATAGAATCTGAATAATGGAGTGAAGAACGGAAAGGGATGAAATGAAAATAAAACAACTTAATTTAAAAATAATTCAAACTAAACATAAATAAAAATTACAAATAAATAATAAAGAATAGGATGTAAAATAAAAAATTGCCACAGGCTCGTGTGGCATTAGGCTAGTAACTATAATTTCCTTCACTTCAATTTTTTTTTATTCATATTAATTAGAGATTAAATGGTCTCTAATCGAATTAATTTTTCTATCACGATGATAAAAGAGAAATAATATCACGCAATCACTAAAAGAAATGAGTAATACGGTGTCCTTTGAATATTATTCATTGTATGTGAATGTGCCAATCACTCCTAAAGATTATGCTAGAGTCGCGGCATGAAAAATGTTCATGATTTGGCTTTGAGTACTCAATTTAGATGTTTGCTAGGGTTTAAATGTTAATAGAACACTTCCGTTGCAGACCTAGATATAACCGAGTTAGTTCAGTTTTGGTCTTTTAAGGTTCTTATTTTAAGGACGGAAGACCAAATGCATGTTAGCCATAAGATTATATAAGTATCTATCTAAAAAGCTTAAAATATTTGACAACTTAATAAAGAAAAAACAAGCAAAATGAGTTTTCCAATAATTTATGGATATAAGTTGGTTTTGTTTTATTAAGTTGTCAAATATTTTAATCATTTTATTTGGATCTAAACTAATATAATTTTGTGTCTAATATGCATTTGGTCCTTACAGGTCCTCAAATGAAGACCTTAAGAGAGCAGGACTCGTGTTAGTTAGTGGAGTATACTCTCTTATACTCACCCAAGTTCAAATTCATGTCCATGTAATGCAGGCATGCATTTTCTACATTCTTTGTGTTTGATGGTCAATCTATGTCTTAATGGCTCGTTTGAAAGTGATTTTAAAATAGATAAAAATGATTTTGGTTAGAAGCACATAACCGATGCTTGTTACAAAAATCATTTCAAGTGCTTTGAAACTTAAAAATATTTTATTTAAAAGCGCTTTCAATCCAAACGAGCCCTAACTTAGTTACCTATCTATATCAACCCGTTTAGGTGGAGCCACCCTTAACTTCTGCCACAAGCTATTGATATATAAATGTAGTCGGCAAACTCAAAAATATCAATTCGTTGGGGCTGTTTATATTCAATTCCAAGGCAAAATATGCCACACCAGCTACCTACTACAACTACAGCCTTTGTATATCTAATATCTAGTTCATTAATCCATGAACAACTTCAATATTAATTAGTAAAAACTAAAAACAAATGATTATCAAACAACTGCTTAGGTAAAAATCGTGTAACATCTCCAGATCTTCAAACAAGCAAACTTCACAAATAATTAAGTTGCGCATGATTTAATATGACCTAGCTTTAACCTAATTAACATATTTAAGGAAGTGTCAAATAAATGAGAGCAAGAACACTTCCAATTTTTCCATTGGCTTGAAGATTGATTCAAAATAAAAGAAAATGAAGTATTTGACCGGGTTAGATTGTTGAAAAATGTTGGGTATTAATTAGTTGCAAATAACGAAAATGAAAGGGACGCCTTATCACATATCTATATTTAATCACTGCAGATTTAGTTTAGAGTTCCATGAGGGAATCCCTCGTTTTCTCGTGTAGATTAAGAGTTGTTTAGAGAGTTCATTAAATAATTATAGGAAAGTTGTTTATCTCATACTCAATCGATAAGTATGTACATGCTTTGAGTGGCTGAGTCAATAAACCTACCTTTCTCAGTGAACACAAATTTTAAGTTCCGATTCTTATAGAATTAGAACCGCTCACATTAAATTGGAAGGTTTTATTTTTTTTGGGCTTAGTAAACCTACCTTTCTTTGTGAATACAAATTTTAAGTTCCGATTCTTATAAAATTAGAATCACTCACATTAAAATGGTTCCGAACTCTAGACTTGTCTACTCTTGCTTTTCTCTTTACCCAGCTTCACTACTGGGCTAAGCCTTGTAACATCTCCATTTTTTACCTTATACACATTCATGTTAATTTTTGTCTATTGATCTTCTTTAATTTATTCAATCCGATAGCCCGAAATATACACATATGTGAGAAGTAAAAATGTGTGCATGGATAACAGTGTTCTAAAAATCGGACTAGACGGTGAAGGCTAGCCGCAATTTAGTGCAAATCGTTTCGAAAAATTGGTCTGGAGCTAGGTGGTCCTAGGCGGGCTAGGCAACACCTAGGCGGCTCCTAGGCGGTTTGTTTTTATTATTATTTTTTTATTAATTGTTTGATTTTTTATCTTTTTTAGTTTCATGGTGGTATACTTATGGAAATGGTGTACCTAATTTGCAAATAATGGATTGGCTACAAGTTCATCCAATTGTGAAAGGACTTGAAGCAGTTTTGAGGGGATACATACAACGAATAGAAATAAACTAGATACAATAAGGTTAAATAATTTAGTCTATGTCCAATCCAATGCAAGGATCATGAACAAGAAGAATTTAGTTTATCATCCAATAATACTCCTCATTATAATTATGTGCTTACTGTTTTTTAAATATTGAACTTGTTGGATGGATGTACTTTGTGTATTGTTCTACTTCTATTTTTGCATTTTATCATTCTTTTATTATCCTTACAAGCATAATTTTTTTTAAGTGTAAATATACACTTATTTACAAAATATACAATAAATTTACATAAATCCGTTTAGGCCATCTAGGCGCACGCCTAGCCGCTAGGCTCCTGCCCGCCACCCGACTAGCGCTTAACATTTTTTAGAATCTTGATGGATAGCACCACCCTAAATTTAAGTCAAATAAAAATGAAGTATAATTAATGAATGGGCCTAACTATAAGTTTGATTCTTATAAAGTAATTGGTTGCAACTATTAAACTCACACCACTACAACAACAATATAGCGGAGATGCGGAAGTAACAATATGCATTAAGAGGGCCACTCAAAGGTGATTGTGAAATTTGGTTCTTCTAATATCGTGATCATGTTGCGAAGCGAGTTGAAAGTGGATGCAAACGATTGACTGCGTAATTCACGATGTATTGCAAATGACGAGACAATTGGAGTCAGTTGACTTTTTATACTTGTCGTTAATCTAACTAAGTAACTCACGCGATGGCTTCCTTTGCAACCAAATATGGGGTGTGATGTAAATATTTGTCTATAAAGTTAATAAATATTATTATCGTTTAAATTAATCAAACTCACCTAATTAAGGATTAAGCGAATAATATTAATGTGGATTGAAGAAGCTAGCTAGATGATGGAAGCGCGAACGTGGTTAAAACATGGAAGGACTTGTGGACTTGTTCTTCTTCTTAATTATCCACAAAGTCTTAAAAGTCATGCATCCCTATTTCTCAAGTCATAACCAAACCCATTATTATTATTACACATCTGAATCAGCCATAAACAACGACACCATTAAAAATGAGAATAAAATACACCAATAGGGACTAATACATATTAATTTCAATATTTTCATTAGAAAAATAGTGAATTATATATAAAAATCGAAATATTGAGGTCGAGCACTAGGGGGCGACCAAACCTGGTATTTTCTTCAAAGATGAAAGCCATCCTCTCTCTCTCTTTCTCTACATGATCCATCTCCATGCCTTCCCCTCCTGCTTTATCTCATGACTTCCATGGCCGAAATCCAAAAGAAAACCATTACTCCCACTCCTAGTCCTACAACTTCTCGTACTCCGTCCGTATCCAAATCAAAAAGCAGTTGTTTTCTCGCTTGCTTCGGATTTTCTAGGCAAACGAGTCACAAACGGAGTAGGAGATCAAAGTCGGCCCCCCTCATCAGAAAGGAAGCCAACTATATCCAAGAGGATCGTGAAAACCATAAGATTGATATCGAGGGTGAACATTCAACTGGTAATACTAGTCAACGTAGCCGGTATTTGATTTCTTGGTCAAGTTGGAGGTTTCACACCCACAAGTCCGCCACCAAAACCGTCCCCATCGACACCTCCGGTACCACTGTAACCACCGTCACCGACAAACGGAAACGTCCGTGCAAGGTGGTCAAGTTCTCCAGCTTGCAGACCAAGTCAAAGTCTGGTAACCTCGTCTCTATTTCCGAAGACGTAATTGCGGCCACCACCGATGGGGAGTCGCCAGGGACCCCAAGTAGGGAAGAGGCTGAGCCGCCTCCCGTCGTCTCAGACCCGCAGAACACTATTACCCAAAAACCTCCACAGGTATAGTAATTTATATTCATTAATTCACTCGTAGATATTGACCTTTAGATTCGAGGTTTCAAAGTTTGATTTTGCTCCCCCAATATCACTTGTATGGAAGAAAATAAACCAGCTTAATGTAATTGTTGTGCTTTAATTTATTCCATTGGTTACGCGAATTAACTTTGTTGCAAATTAATTATTTGTGCAGTTGCAGACCAACACGATCAACCTCGAAAGTAGGAACCATTTGGAGTCCCCTAAGGATGGCACGTGCCAAAATCGGTTTTGCCGGAAAATTCATTCACTAAGAACAAATACAACTAGTGCAGGATCAGGTGGAAGAAAAGGGGCATCTAGCAACCAAGGCCAACCCGGTTCACCGGCTGTACAGGAGGCTAGGACGCCCAAGTCTCGTACTCGGACAACAACCGCCGTGTTGTCGCACACCGTGTCTTTCCCCGCTCGCGAAAGCCAAACTCAACAGGCGGCGCCAGCAACTCCGTCGGCAGTGACACACAATTTTAGTAAACATTATTCGTCGTGGTCGTGGTCGACAACCGTGTCAAACAACGCCGGATCGAAAAATAATAATAGGGGGAAGGTAAAGGCAAAGGGAGAGTCGAGTGGAGCCAATAGGAAGAATTTGGACCCACTGGTTGGTATGTCTATTATTATGGTGACGTTGATTATTATGCTAGTATGGGGTCGTTTGTGTGCTATCCTTTGTACTTCCGCATGGTTTTACTTCCTCCCGCGCTTAAGATCAGCGGCTACCCCCACCGCTACTGCTGCCGATGGATTCGGATCCCCTCACCATAATTCCGCTTCCAATGTTAATACTCCGCGGGCCTTGGATATGAATTCCGAGGAATGCAAGAAGAAGGTCGTCTTGGAGGGATTTCTCGAGAGGAATCACCGGAATATTAGTCCATGAATTTGTTTTGAAAGTATACGTGATTGGCACGTATGAAATATTGATCGTTTTCATCATTTTGTCGTTGCTTAGTGCCTTGTGTGTAATTAAAATTTTGAAAACATTAAAGTATTATGTATCATAAAATACTTGTGTAATGTTGCATTAGCTTAGTAAGCTGTTTCAATTCCCACCGATTTTCATCTCCTTAACGACTAATATTATTATTTTTTTTTTGTAAGAAAAAAATTTCGACTTTTCTGGCGGTTTTTATTTTAATTGGCAGTTGGGATTGTCACGTGAAAATTAATGTGCTATAGTGGTAGAGAGGAAAATGGATGGATGGATGGAGTTGGACAAGTTGTGGCCCCTGATATACCCCGTCAAACTCAAACATGTATACATGCCAAATTGCCAATCACATCTGTTTGTCTTACTCTCTAACAATCAAACTTTTTACATATTTCGTCAAATTAACGTGCCCACTTTTTTATTTCCTTAATTGGTAAGTTATGTTAAGGTCATATAATATAACCAAGTTTAGAATCGATATAAATGAAGGCTAAGACAAACTAGGTTTAATTTAAATTTGCGAAGTCTATCCACAATATGGACAAGAGAAAATGGATTTGGTGTATTCTATGCCGTCACACTTTATTTCATCAAAAAATGGAGTGGATTTTTTTCCCATGTAGCACGTCGAGAAGACTGTATATCAATTATTTTTAAACAATATTTCAAACTTTGACATTTGACATAGTTTTTTTTCTTATCGCCAACTTTGCGTAGCTACGCGTTTTGGTTAAAATTATAATTATTAGAAGGCTTAACTTAGTTTCCATACATTTCCATAAACTAAGTTATAGTTTATACAACAATCAACTTGCACACTTCTGGGCAATTTGTCAAACAATTTAAATAAAAACTATTTACAATATTTTGATTAAAAAATTCCACAAAATTGTAACATATGTTATGAAGGCGTAGCTAGCATATAAATTTGAGTAGAATTCTCTCCCCTCCTAATCTCTCTCCCCTTCCATCATCTTCTATTTAAACAGTTACGATTACGCCACGTCTACATCTTGTTTTGAATTTTTTATATAGAGAATAAGATAAAAAAAAAAGTGTGAGAGGAGGGGATGGTAATTGAAGAGGAGAGAATCCTACTCTAATAAGTTTTGTTTGCAATAAATGCTAAAGAAACTCGCTCAAAAAGTAAGTCTTCGCAAATTCACTAGCCACGTATGGAATTGATTTAATACAATAATATAATTTGGGCCAACCATTGTATAATGAAAAAACAACTTGCAACAATAACTACGAGTTTTGAAGACCCAAAACGTCAAGCTGACTTCCACCAAGCCCACTTTGCCGGCGACCTCTGCCACCCTCTAGTCGGAAGCTTTGCCCACAAAGTGTTCTCTCGACACCGGCCGGAGTTCCCTCCATAAACGCCGGCACTATGCGCAAACCATTATTTTCTAGTAAAAAATAAGCAACATACCCTATTAAGGCCACCACAATGTGAAGACCTGTATTTTAGAAATGCATATATATGGTAAATGATAGTGTTAGTATTGTGATTAATCAATTGAGCTATATATAATTTTCAGCTGGTAACTCATTAAATTTATGGGTGAACTGCCAATTTAGTCTCTGAATTGTCACATCAGTGAAAATTAGGTATCTAAACTATTTTTTCAAAAAAATCAGTTATTGAATTATAAAAATCTGCCAATTACATCTCTAATATTATATTCGAAGCTATTATATTCAATTTTCCGTCAATTTAAATCACGTTACTTGCATGTGATACACATTTGAGGGTAAATTGATAGTTTTTCATAAAGAAATAGTGTATGGAGTTAACTTTGGAGGGTAAATTGGAAGTTTTTCATAAGAAATAGCGTAAGTTAGCTTTGGATGGTAAATTAGACGTTAGATTCGTAACCTATATGAAATGTTAAGGGCTTATAGGCAATAAAATAACGGTATTACACTACAAAATGTGTCAAGTGACTTAAGTTGATGAAAAATTGGATAAAATAGCTTTGAATATAATAGTAGAGATGAAATTAGCAATTTTTAATGAATTTAAAGAATTATTTTACCGAAAAAATAATTCAGGGACCTAATTTTTACTAAAGTGATAATTCAGGAACAAAATTGACACTTCACCCTAAATTTATTATAGTTTATTTTCACACACTATGGATTACACAAGTCAGCCAAGAAAATGTTATTTTTGGGCCCATTTCTTGAACAATTCCAACGACACAGGTTTTCTTGTTTTCTTCCGTATACTGGAGGTTATGAGTTTGAAACTTTGAATACCATCATGACAAACTTTGAATACCATGAAGACAAATTTTGTCCATATTAAACGACAAAATTTAAAAAGTCCACTACTGAAAAAATGAAAGTTGCTGCCACCGTAGCCACCATGGAATCCGGCGAACCATCACCAAGGTCACCAGAATCGCAAATGATACACTCCGAAATTTCTATATTTAGAAAGAAAAAAAATTTATGTGAAGAGTGATTTTGAAATGCCAACAATAATTTTCCATTTTTTCTCCAATTTACTATAATTTTTTGGTTTCTAGCAATTTTTGGGCCGGATGAAAAGCTGTGTGCGTGAGGTGACATTGACTGTATATTAATGGGCTGCTTTTACTAGCTGGTGTTGGCGGGCTTTAAAGGAGCCCAATTCTACTATGGTCCTTTTCTTTTTGGGTACAAAACACTGCTAATTTCAGTGGAGTCAATTTGTATCAAATTCAACAATTCATCAGCGGTCACAACTCACAACCTTAAACCCGACCACATAGGATCTCAACCCAGATCCTAAAACACACACACTCACTGTGTCTGTCTGTCTCTCTAGAAAAACAGTTGGAGGTTGGAGGAGGAAACGTTTGAACCCATAAACCCTATCCCTCGTCTGCGAGTCCCTCTCCTCGTTTCTCTCACGACGATGAGAGGCTTAATCTCAAACGCGAAGCTCCTGGCAAGCAGCAGGCCATGGGCCCCATCTCTGCGCAGCTACAGCTTGATTCCGATGGTCATTGAGCACTCCTCCCGAGGGGAACGCGCGTACGACATCTTCTCCCGCCTCCTCAAGGAGCGGATCATCTGCATCAACGGCCCCATCAACGACGACACCTCCCACGTCGTCGTCGCGCAGCTTCTCTTCTTGGAATCCGAGAACCCGTCCAAGCCCATCCACATGTACCTCAATTCCCCCGGTGGTCATGTCACTGCAGGTCCTTTTATCGCTTCCCATCTTTTATTTCTGTTTAATTTACTGAAATTCTCGTGCTTTAATTTGTAGATATTGTTTTGGTTTTCTATTTGTCGATTGCAATTTTAACATGTCAGAAATGCGATGGAGGGTTTTGTTTTCTCATTTTAACCCATTCTGACTTCCACCCTTTTATATGTTTGGTGGTTGTTTATTGTTATATTACCAGTTGAGTGAATTGATATTTGCGGCAAGGATGATTGCAAATCATAAGCATTATCAGGGAGAACCATGAGATTTTCTTATGACTTCACAATCTATTAAGTTGTCAGAGTGGAATTTGATTCTACAAACCGTCACAAAATCAAACTGTTAGACAAGTCATTGACTTGCATAATCATTATACAGTAGCTTAATAGTTGATGATGGATCTCCATTCAAAACAGGCCTTTTAAATTACCATTGTATGACCATGTACACGAAATATCACCAGTGTTGAGGCACTCACTTTGTAGTTGTACACTCCGACATGGGTCCTTTTCACCTTAATATTACATAGTATCTGAACTCTATCTTGGCTACTACAGTTGTATCATTACAACAAACAACAACAACAACAACAACAACAACAAAGCCTTATCCCACCATGTGGGCTCGGCTGTATCCTAGAACGCCGCTGCGCTCGGTTTTGTGCCAAGTCTTCCAGTTACCTCCATGTACTCCATGTACTCCATGTCTTTTCTTAAAGTCTCTTTCCAAGTCTTGCTAGGTCTTCTTCTACCCCTTTTGACACTAGCCTCTGCCTCATAACCGCTTTGTGTGGGATTATAAGTATTGGACATTTAAGGAAAATGCTGTACGAGTTTTGTTAAGGTGTTCCTATGGAATTAGAGTTTTGGCAACCAGACAACTTGTGTGTGCATAACTTTACGAGAACATTAAGAAGAAAAACTAGGTATCACAACCATGAATAGAGTTGTGTCTTGCACTTCTTCACTTTCTTGAAGTGTCTCAATATTTGACATGCTTAAAAGCATGCAAGTCTATGCTCCATTAGTCTTTCACAATAAGAATCAAGGTCGCCAAAACTGAGGACTAACCACATAACTGCAACAGAGCTCTTTTATGATTTTATCCATCTTCAAATTTGCTGTCTAGAAACTGAAGGCTTTGGAGCCGAGACTTACGTGCTCTCCTAAAGCATACTGAAAAGGTAGATACAAATTGAAGGGGAAACAAGACATGGCTGAAGCCATACTTGATTATGATGTTCCAAATCATACTCCACGAAATTAGGATAAATACTTATTCTTTGTGTGTTTTCTTGGGTCAAGAAGTCAACTAATTGTAAGCCTTGTACCAGCAACTATTTTTTTGGGGGGGTGGGGGGCGCGGGTTTAAGCTATTCCGATAAAATACAGCAAGTCAAAGAGTTTCTACTACGAACGTTATTACAACGCTATATGTTTGTACTCTTATCAGTTACAATGATATGTTATGATTCTGTAATTTGCCAATACTTCTGATTTAATTTTTGAATAGTATAGCTATGTTTTGTACTATACATAAATAGATGAGACTTGTCAGAAAATGATAACAATAAATACATAAATAGACGAGACTCAATGCACGATTTGGTTAAAATTCACAAGCATTGTTACACGGTGATAATTATGTATTAGTTCATACAGGTCTTGCAATTTATGATACGATGCAGTACATTCGGTCACCAATCAGTACCATTTGTTTGGGCCAAGCTGCATCAATGGCTTCTCTTCTCTTAGCTGCGGGCGCCAAGGGTGAGAGGCGGTCTCTCCCAAATGCTTCAGTTATGATTCATCAGCCTTCAGGCGGGTACAGCGGACAAGCAAAAGATATGACAATTCACACGAAGCAGATGGTTCGTGTCTGGGATTCCCTTAATGCGTTGTACTCGAAGCATACGGGGCAACCAGTAGATGTAGTTGAGAAGAATATGGACAGGGATAATTTTATGACCCCGGAAGAGGCAAAGGCATTCGGAATCATTGATGAGGTGATTGATGAAAGACCAATGGCTCTGGTGACTGATGCTGTTGCCAATGAAGGCAAAGAAAAGGATAAAAATTCGAAGTAGGATCAGAGATTTAGGTCTCGGTGAGAAACCATCTTTCTTTTTTAGTTTGCATTTGAACTGCTCAGAATTATATTTCTCATGTTTCGGTCCGTCCCGGAAGTTAACATGATTTGTTTCTCCCCTTAGCATTCATTTGGAATTCAGCATTTTCATAAAAAAGCACTATCACTTGTAATCTTCAACTTTTGAGTGATGAGAAAAAGAATGTCGATTCAAACTTTATTGGTGGGAGCAGGGAAACGCTCTAAACCATTTAAATTGTATCCCTTCTTAATTTTTTTCTTCTACATATTTTGCTTATATATCCTAGTTGCTATTTCTATGAAGTGAACAAAGATATTTACATTTTAGATTTATAGAATAAATAAAAAGAAAAAAAGGGAAGAGGAAATGAAGAAAGAAATGTAAAAGATTAAGGAGTCTTGCCACGTACAGAGGCAGCACATAAAATAAAACCATCTCTCGGAGCGAGTCCCGACCAATCTCATCTTCCTAAATTTAGATTTAAACAAAAAGGGTTTAATGTTTTTGTCCCAAGTACTAATATATCTATACACACACACATATAGATTCTTTAACAAGAAGGATCTCTATTTTTTGAAAAAAAATGGGAATTAGGTGTAGAGTTTATTCTACATCGAACTTCAACGATTCGAACCGTCTATTTTGTAAGGCTCGATTCATAGATCATTCTTACAAAATATTAGTCAAATCGAAAATATTTAAGACATCTAATTGAGTTAAAAAAAATTAAAGAATATTTTGTTATATAAGAAACAATGAAATTTTATCTTGATACGCAAAAATTCAATTCAATCCGAAACCATTTGCCTATTTAATTATCAAGATAAAATTTCATTGTTTCTTATATAACAAAATATTCTTTAATTTTTTTTAAACCAATTAGATGTCTTAAATATTTCCGATTTGACTAATATTTTGTAAAAATGATCCGTGAGATGTAACTTGAAAATTAAACCGTTCGAATCGTTAAAGTTCAATATAATCTAGACCCCATAACTAATCTTTATTTTTATAAAAAAATGAGAATTCCTTTCGTTAAAGATTTCATATATATATATATATATAAACAAAGAATAATCGTAAAATACTCATTCCGATTCGGGCAAAATTCCAACACCCCCAAAGCAGAAAGCCCAAGCCCTCCTTCTCACAAAATCTACACAATCTCTCGCCCTTCGACCGCCTCAATTCCTCTCTCACACACCCACACACTCTCTCCTTCTCTCTCGTTGGCTCGCTGGAATTGTGAATGCAGAGCACTGTCATCCGATGACCTAGTACCTCCGGCGCCGGAACATCCACCGGCCGTCAACAACGGGCGACGATTCGAATTCCGAGTCTCTGGGACTTGTATAGGGTTTTCGTAGCTGCTTGTGCGATTCGATTGCGACGATTCAATTAGGGTTTTTGCTTTTGTTTTCTAAGATTGCGGCGTCCACGCCATGGCTCCGGGGCGTAGACGCGGAGCGAACAAGGCCAAGGATAAGAGCCAGTTGAGTCTCGGCGATCTTGTTCTTGCTAAGGTCAAGGGCTTCCCCTATTGGCCCGCCAAGGTCTGCTTTTTTTTATTCCCTTTCGCTTTGTTTCTGTTACGGATTCTGCCTCTTCATCTTCGGCTGTGTGCATTTTTTGTCGTTTTTTCCTTTGAGTTTATGTTTGTGGTTGTGTTTTGGGGCATTAGGGTTTTCCTTGAATTGCTTGTTGATCAATGTGCCCTACTTGGATTTGACTTCTCGTAGAATGTAAATATTAACAAATTTGCGAAATATCATAGGCTTTCGGTGTAGTTTACTGAATGGGACTGAACATTGTGAGGCATCTTAGACATCGTGCATATCTTGCCTTAAACTTTGCAATATACTTTAAGGAATAGGATTGAACATATCTTGTTTTTGTTTTTTTTCTTGGCAAATAAGATATTCGATTCATAAGATGGCTGTGTTAGTTTTTAAAATAAAGTATATTGCTTTCTGCTGTATAAATACGGAGAATGAAATTTCAGTAATTTGGCATGTTTAGAATTGAATGGACTATGTTTAATGTTTTCATCGATAAGAGTAACTCCGTCAGATTTTAGTTTATGCAATAATTCGGTTGGCCTTTGAGGGAGCTCTTGTGGGTTTGAATTTTCAGATTAGCAAGCCTGAAGATTGGAAGAAGGTTCCTGATCCGAAGAAATATTTTGTCCAATTTTTTGGAACGGAAGAGATGTAAGTATATCCCATTTGATAATTTCAGATTTGTTCATGTACATTGGATAAAGTTTGTTTGTGAAATGTCTTACATGTACATTGAAATACCTCTTGTGCATGGAGTTTTTATAACAAGAAATAAGACACTAATATATTGACAACCTAGGGTGTAGATCACAGAAAGGTGAAATTGACAATTTTTTTGGAACGGAAGAGATGTAAGTATATCTCACTTGATAATTTTGTATTAGTATGTGCAAGTGAATACAGTTTGTTGTCACATTTACATTTAACTACATGTTATACCCGGGCATTTATTATTTAAAATGAAAACACTAGTATATAAACAGCCTAGAATGTAGATACTGCAAGGCGAAAATGACAACATAGTCTGCCAAAATGCGTTTAGTTGATTAGGATTTCAATAGTTGGAGTATTGGATTTTGAATTAATAGTTTCTACTGGGAAAGAAAATCTGAGGGAACTTGTTTCCTGCTAGTGAACAATTTCACTTGCGAAGTTTACATTTTATATAACTAAACAGAAATTTTTATGGCAAGTGTCAAATGTGGTCTGCTTTATAATCTTATACCCTTGTTCTCATTTAGTTGAAAGTTAAAAATAGACTTGCACTACTAATTAATATATTAATTGGCCCTCAAATCTATTAAATATAGAACTTGATGCTTTTTCCAAAACCACTTTGAATTGCTCATAGAAACAAAAAAAAAAAAACAACCAGTGGAACCATTTAGACCAAATCTAGAGTCCAAAATTCTTCTCTCTGTGTTTTATTTGCTCTGCTCATTTTCTAATTGAACTTTTTTTTTCTTTTCTTTTTCTGCTGGTTAAACTGACTGCTACTGATGTTGTTTTCTTGTTGTTTTCCCCACTCCACAGAGCTTTTGTTGCCCCTGCAGATATTCAGGCATTCACTAGTGAGGCAAAAAGCAAATTATTAAGTCGTTGTCATGCTAAAACTAAGAATTTTTCCCAAGCTGTGAAGGACATATGTCAGGCATTTGATGAGTTACAAAAAAAGAAATCAAATGATTTGAGAGATGATACTGATAGATCAGACCCCGGATGTGATGCTCCGTCTGGTGATGGTGTAGAAGATAATGGGATTGATGTTGACTTAAGGGATGGGGAGGGTGTACGGGATTCCAATGGACAAACAGACAAAGAAGAAGCCTTGGGTGATATTTGCCCTAAGCTGGAACGTTGTTCACAGTTACGAGGTGAAAATGACAATGATGTTGTAAATCCATCTACCTTGTGTGGAGCAGAAGAGAGTTCTCCAGTTTTTTCTCCTGAGAGGAAAAATAAAATGGTGGTAGTTCCACCGCCTAAAAAAGAGGTATTAAAGAAATCCAAACCAGAGAAGGAAGAAGTTTCTGGTAGTAAGCGTGAAGAAGATGATCGCACTAAGAAACACAGTGATGGACAGAGGTCTGTAGCAAATGGCCACAAGTTGTCGAAGATGGTTACTGGATCAAAGAGGAAACATGATGGCACAATTGAGGAACAAAAAAAACCGTTCTGCTGTAACATCATCGAAGGATGATAGC
This sequence comes from Cotoneaster glaucophyllus, assembly GCA_036320875.1. Classification (NCBI taxonomy): domain Eukaryota; kingdom Viridiplantae; phylum Streptophyta; class Magnoliopsida; order Rosales; family Rosaceae; genus Cotoneaster; species Cotoneaster glaucophyllus. Next base: position 34,287,071 of record CM070069.1, on the reverse strand, counting down.
TCTGTTGGTCCTGTTAATCAGCCACAATCTGGTGAGCGATTGAAAGATGGAACAAAAGGCAAACTTGGCTCTGGTGGCAGGAAGAGGGAGTTCTCCCCAGATGCTCTAAAATCAGATACTGGTAGTAAGGTTGGGAAAAAGACAAAAGACCTGGTTAAAGCCAATAAGCAAGTCAAGGTGCCAGATGATGTGATGGATGATCCTGAGGAGCAGGCCAGAGACAAACATTTGGGAAGGACAAAGGGGTCTCAACCAGGGCTTGGAAAGCCTAATCTAGTAACAAATGGTCCTTCACTTCCTACCAAAAAGTCAAAACATGTAGATGCAGGGGATAGTGGCCCAAGGGGTTCAGTATCTAAAATTGTGAAGAGTCTATCTCCTAGTTCTGATGTTGATGACAAGACATTAAAAAAATTGGATTCAAATTTGTCAACTTCACGTGTGAAAAGAGAGAACCATCTAGTTTCCAGGTCCAAAAATGTTGTTGGACCCAGTGGTCCTGGTGATGAAGCTGCGCTACCCCTTACAAAGAGGCGCCGTCGAGCATTGGAGGCTATATCTGATTCTGATGCTTTGGTCTCTGACGATAAGAAGAATGATATGTCATGCTCTACTGACGTCAGAGTTCCTACGCAGAAAAAACGGAGAGCTGTGTGCCTCTATGGTGATGAGGAGGAGGAGGAAAAACCCAAAACACCAGTTCATGGAGGATCTTCCCGAAATACTAAAGCACCTTCATACTCTTCAGATGCTGTAAAGAGCACTAATGAAAATCATGAGAGGTCAGATACTGCTCAACAGAGTACCAAATGTCCTACTGAATTTCAAATGGGCCGCATAAGGGAATCATCTTCCCAGTTAAATGATGGTTTTGTGTCACCTAGAAAACCTCATGTGGATGAGGTGAGGCCAGAAAGGAAACCTCAAATTGACAAAAAGAGTCTTGAAAAGGCGGTGCATGTGTATCACAGTCCAAAAAAATCAGAACTTGGGCAGTTGCTGAAGGAGGAGAAACCAACTGTGATTTCTCCTAAGAAGTCTCCCCAGTTAATTTCTACCACTAAATCAGTTGTGGAACAGCAGAAACCCACAAAATCTCTTGTTAAAGTCTCTAGTACCGGTACTCAAAAGAAGGCTCAGACTTTGTGTAGCAAGGGTTCAGGTTTAGTGTCTAACAGTTCGGTTTCTTCTCATAATCAGGCAAGAAACAAGCCTGCATCTTCTGGAGAAAAGTCTAAACCTACTCCACGATCAATCTCTCAGATCAATGACCCCACTATTTTAACAGAAAATGCAACTGAGTACATTTTATTTTCTGGTGAAAGGTATGCATGCTCTTTCTTCTTCATTGTGTGCATAGTTGCTACTTGCGTTTCTTATGGTTGATAATTTGTTGCTTGTTTTCCTAGTAACAGAATGGAAGTTGGCAGAGAAGATAAAATTGGCTTATCCATGGATTCTAGAACTCCGGAATCATCTCAGTCTATGAGGCATCTTATTGCAGTCGCACAAGCAAAAAGGAAACAAGCTCAGTCGCAAAATTTCTTTCTTGGATTTTCCAATTCAACTCTTGTATCTAACTCAGATATGCAAGGGAGGAGCCCCAGCCCTCCTGCAGTTCAGGGGTTTTTCCCCATTACCAACACTGCATTGCAGGCAGATATCCTGGGATCCAATCAACTCACAAATGTAGTTTCCCCGGCTACTCATGGTCGACAGTATGTATCACAAATTCAACTTGATTTAGAGGAAATTTCGGAAAGAAGAGTTAGTTCTGGGCATCGAACTGCTGGAGGATCACTTAGTGGTGGTACCGAGGCAGCTGTTGCTCGTGATTCTTTCGAGGGAATGATAGAGACTTTGTCTAGGACTAAAGAGAGTATTAGTCGTGCAACTCGTCTTGCCATTGATTGTGCCAAATATGGTATTGCCAGTGAGGTAGGCTCCTTGGCTCATTCACGTTTCTTTTATCTTTTATCTTTTGTTCTTCTAAAAAAAAACATTTCTTTTATCTTTTGTTGTTTTGTTCATTAATACAATATTTTCTTTTCTTTTTCATTCATCACTTGATTAATTTATCCAATAACTTATATCAATTTGAAAGCATTTCCATATGTTTGCTGGATGATACGTTTATAATTTGTAATATATGTTCATTACATGTGTGAGTGTACTCTTATTTGTTAAAAAAATAAGCTCAAAATAGTTCTGTAGTGAAAATTTTATTTTCTATACTAACAATCATTCATCTTGAGTCTTGATTGATGCAAATGTTTAAGAGCATAAAAGTTCAAAGATCAGTTGGGTGAGGGTGGGGCCAAGTGAAGACATCTTTATAGTTTGAAACTGCTCATTTTGTAAATTTTGATTTCACCCAGAGCCATTCCACAGGTCCTTTTGAATTTTAAATCTCATGTCCAACCTAGCATAACAAATTAGCAGTTGTCATTTCTTTCTACAATTTATATTACGCTGAGATAAAGAAAACTTTAAATAGCAGTTGGTGCATTCCTTTAGGTTGCGAATCTAGATTTTGTAATGCGTGTCAAGTTTGCAAACGAAATTGGTTGATTATCTAGAACTGCTTACGCTGACCAATAAATAATTGTTTTTGGATTTTTGAAGTATATCACACAAAATCAAAGATCATTATCATGTATAACCATGATGTTGATTTGTAGATTCTTTTAGTTACAATTTAAAATGTTGATGCAGGTTGTGGAACTACTAATCCGGAAGTTGGAGAGCGAGCCTAGTTTCCATCGTAAGGTTGATCTTTTCTTTCTTGTGGATTCCATCACACAAATCTCTCATAATCAAAAAGGTACATGCACTTGAAAGAACTTGTGATAATAAATATTTATCTCTCTCTGTATTTTGTTGTAAAAAATATTAAAGATAGTTATTGTTTATTGATATTTAGGCATTGCGGGAGCTTCATATGTTCCAATGGTTCAAGCAGCATTGCCACGTCTTCTAGGTGCTGCCGCTCCACCTGGTTCTGGTGCTCGTGATAATCGTCGTCAATGTCTTAAGGTAAGTGCACTGCTATATAATTTGATGAGTTTTTCTTACATTTATACAAGATAAAGTGAAACAGACTTCTCTTCCAGGTTTTACGGCTGTGGATAGAGAGAAAAATCTTTCCTGAATCTGTTCTTCGTCGATACATGGATGACATTGGAGTTTCAAATGATGATTCAACTGCTGGTTACTCCTTTAGACGTCCATCTCGAGCTGAGCGTGCCATAGATGATCCAATCAGAGAAATGGAAGGAATGTTCGTGGATGAGTATGGAAGGTATTTAATACTAACTTTTTACTTGAATGGTTATAGTTGTATTGTATTATATTCTTCTTTTGTTCTATTAAGCCGATTTTTGGTCCTCTAAAGGCATGACTCTAAGATTCTGTTTGTTATTGTTGCTTGAAGTAACTTACATGTGGTTATGGAACTCAAATCCAATCTCAGTGTCATGTTTAATTTGGAAAACCATTATACTTAGACTTGAACATGTAAGGGATACGATGAATATATCTTTCTTATATTTTATGTACATGCAATTCAACGAATTTTTAATTAATTATTAATTTGTTAGATGCAGTTGATGGAATCCAAATGTTGTTGCATGGAAAATTCAATGATTTCTTTTCTTCTTAAAATATATTATTTTAATGGATTGTTGGATTGTGTTTTGAAATTACAGTTATTTGTTTTTCCATGAAGAATTCGCCAAAAGAAAATTGCATGATAGTATTGTTCAGAGGAGAAAATAAATAATGAGTATCTGGTTTGCAATGCTCGAGGAACAAGTGTTTGTTTCAGTGGAACACTTGTTGCAACTTGCAATGGTCTTGTTCGATTATTGGGTTCAGTTATGTGAAATTGTACTTAAAGATCTGTTATGAAAATGCTTCTATTATTTTTGTGTCTGTGTTGTTGCTTGCACTTTTTCTGGAATTTAATACGTGTAGTTGTCTTTTGCCTCTTTTGTCAGTAATGCTACATTTCAGCTGCCTGGATTTCTGTCTTCTCATGCGTTTGAAGATGACGATGAAGAAGAAGAAGAAGTTCCTAGCTGTTCATATAAGGAGACTAGCCATCCCTCACCAATGGAAACTACCCATGCTTCTGGGGAGTCAGAATCATGTGCGGTGACTCCTAATGATAGGCGACATTGCATCTTGGAGGATGTAGATGGTGAACTTGAAATGGAGGATGTTTCTGGACACCCAAAGGAAGAAAGACCCTTGTTTAGTAATGGTTCTTTTGAAATGGATCCACAACAGCAGGGATCAGATATGGTCATGGAGCCAGCTTCAATTGCTTGCACTGATTTGCCCCCTCTTCCAGAGGGTTCACCACCATTGCCTCTTGATTCTCCTCCTGCACCCCCACCTTTGCCACCCTCACCTCCCCCACCCCCACCACCACCTCCGTTATCTCCATCACCACCACCACCCCCACCTCCCCCATCGCAGCCACCTCCTCCCCCACCAACTTCTGGTCATCAACCATTGTTGATTCCCCAGTCATCTATACCAACACAGGCTTCATTACTACCCCAACAGATGCTGCCTCTGCAATCATCAATGCATCCTTCACCGCAGGTGGCATATCAACCTCCTATGCCTCATGAATACTGCAGCACAAGTGTAAGACTTCTTGCTTTCCCCACCTTTATCAGTGCTACATTGTTATTGTTGTATATATTATGACAAATTATTTCTTCATACAGGGTAACCAGCATGTTCAAGTTTCTGGAAATGCTCCTCATGTTGGCCCTATTGATGCGACTGCCAAGAAGGAGGTGTTTCCGCAGCAGCAAGCTTGCTTTGTTCCTGCTGGAGTATGTGGTCCTCGAGAACCTTCTGGATTTAATTCGACAAGGCCGCTAGAACATGGACATAATGACCTGTTTCTAAGTGCACTAATCTCTCAACCAAGCCAACCATTTCAACAAGTTAATACACCTTTCCCTCAAAGGCCTTTACCTCCTGCCCCACCACAAAATCTGTCAAGTCATTTCTCCTATACTAAGCAACATCCTCAGCAGCATCCTCAACAACATCCTCAGCAGCATCCTCAACATCCTCAGCCGCATCCTCAGCAACCATACCACGGTTCATACTCTTTGCCTCCCCCACCTGATAGTCAAAGAAGATTTGTTGCCGATGAACAACGTGGTGTTTGGATGAATGGAGGAAGACCCCCCCATCCGGGGCCACCATTTGTCCATGAAGGTATAGGGTTCTGGTCCTGGTGGCGAAGCTGTCCATTAAGAAGTTGCCTGCATAGTGTACAGTGCTATTATTCCCACCCACCTATCCATTTTCCCACCTACCTTGTAACTAAAATCTAGATGACAGGTCAATAGAAGATCGGTGGGAATGGTAGCACCTTGAATTTCCTGCTTGTATTATTGTTAAAACTCATTTTCTCTTTGAGGCTAGAAAATCATATCATGGGCCCCAAGTTGTACTAATCATTTATTAGTGTTTTTATCTAATGTTTTAGTTGTGATGGCCAAAGTTTCCTTTGCCTTATTTGCACTACCCAATGCATCTCTACTTATATTATATTCGGTTCTGCTATGACAGGTTATTTTCGGCCACCTCCTGATAGGCCGCAACCTAATAATATTGCTTTTCAGCGTCCTGCCCCTAATGTTCCAACTGGAGCTCCAATATCAGGTGATCTTTACGTAACTTGTTTTGAAGTTTGCTTGCATGTTTAAAACACTGGGCTGTTGTTGCAGTGATAAAGTGACTCTCTGGCTGCACTTTTCCAGGTCATGGTGCTTCCCAGATCTTGCCATGTAGACCAGACATATCTGCTGTTAATTGTTGGAGACCAGCTTAGTAGTGAACCTTAGCCCTACATAACTATTCTTGTAAGTTGTTTTTCTTTTTTGTTCAACATTTAACTTTGTGTTTTGCAGCTCCTGCACTTCTCTGTATGGCTTCATCCTACTACAGTTTAATTGATTCTTTCCTCATTGAAACCTCTCTGTTAATTTGAATCAATGGAGACCTCTTGTGCTACTTCTTTTTGATAATTGACTCCACGATCTTTTAATCAGAATCATCTCAAAGATTTCGTATGATTTCTCATCCTTGACTCTATTTGTGCAAATTAGTGTGCTGCATTTTGAACCATCATTTAGGTATATTCAAACTGTTTCCATGATGGCTTAGATTGATAATTCCCTCTCTCTCTGGGTGATGAATCTGTTTGTATTCTCTAATTTGTTTCAGCATTGACGGTGGCTTATCAATTAGTTACGTCACACTATGCTGTACCTGTACTTCAAAGTTGGATTCATCTTGTTTACAAAACCAAGTACCACTTGAAGGCACTATTGAGAACTTGTGGAGGCTCTTGGCAGGACTCTGTATATTGTAATTTTTCCTGACAAATGTATCCTGAGAACATTTGCTTCCAAGTGTATGCCCACGTTTCTTTCTTGGTTAGTACACTTGTTTCTTAAGTTTTTAAATGATGTAAATATACCCGATATCAAAATAGATAGAAATCAATTCAATGCACCAACTTTTAATCTTTGATGAATTTATTTTGTTATTATCTTTTTGTGCATGTTGCATCATAAAATGCATTGTCCTCTCAGTCAGTTCAATTTGTGTTCTTGACTCCACTCGGATGAGCATGTCCTTGATTGTGCTTGCATCTATGAAACAGTCAAAAAGATATTTCATATTTGTTCTCCTCCTCTTGGATGGGTCCTGGTATTTCCAAGTTAGGTGAGGTTGAGTATGTGGTTTGCCTTAATTTTGTTATATTGTTGCTACGGTTTGGCATATGCTGACGGTTAAGTGATCTCTTAAAAGTTTGGTTTTCTGTGGGAATTGCGGTAGTCTCATTTTGGGATGTCATTCAATACCCAAGCGTAACTTCTCGTCAATTTCATGCATCATTGAAAGTTTTTCTTTTTCTTTATAGAATCACTTTAATCTGTTTCCTTTCGGTTTATACTTTCTTTCTATTATTATAAGTTTTCGGTTAAGGTGAGAAGTGACTGATTTATTGGTATATGACTTTAGAGCACTCTTTTAGGTGACATGAAAAGGGCATGCCTGGTTTTTATCTGGTTTGCTCTTAAGATATTACCAATGTCTTTCGTGATCCTGAAGGTGCACTTGGAATCCCTCTAATAATGTATAATTGGGTCACACTTTTTTCTTTTTGAATCGTAGTCACATTTTTTGTTAATTGTTGTGAATGATAGCCCTCTGAAGTTTTGTTAGATGATTGGAGAGTCCAGTATTACAATTAACCAGCCATTATTTTTTTTCACATTTAGAATGTTTGAATATACTGTTTGCTATTATAAGTTAATTGTGAGGTTCAGCATGTAGAACCAAGTATCAGCACTGCAACCCTTGACTGTAAAGCTGAAGTTACCGGATTTTGAGTGAATATATACATGATTCGAAAAGGAAACGTCAGTATGTATTATATATTATTTGGGATTATATAAACTCAAATATATGTGACCTTTGATTGGGATATTTATCTTATTCTTCTGTTGAAGGTGAAGGGTCAGCTAAGCTACCCTATGTAAGTTTTATCTGACTCATTGAGTTAGAGGCACTTCTGAGTTTCATTCCTTCACTCCACCTTCTGGTTCATTCAAATGGCAAGAGATGTCATTGTGTATTTTAGTGTGTGCTGTCTGATACACGTTTTGCATTTTTATTTTTAGTTGTTGTTGCAATGTGTCGATGACATGCCACTTATCAAAACAGAATTTAAAGTGGCTCACTTTGTGCATTCAGTACAGTGTCGGAGTTGCATGTTACATATTGATCAGCTCCTATGGTAGTGTTCAGAATGTTTTCTTAGATATTTGCTCATGTAGAATTCTCCTTTTTTAGCTCCTTTATGTTTTTCTTGTCTCAATAAAGGTGCGAGCTATGTGAGAGCCATGCGTGTCTCTATTTATTTTGAAATGTTTAGTTACTTGAGCCTGTCTAATCATTTCTTGTGGAGCTTTTACTTTTCCCTTTGAATTTTGTTTCTGATGAGGAATTTAGTCTGGAATGACATCATAACTATGCATGCTGTTACAGGTCTCGGAAAAAGATTAAAGCAGAAGTAGCAACCTCTTTTTTTGGAGGGTTTATTATCTGGTCACTCACAGAGGAAAAGGAATCCGACTTCGTAGCAGATACACTGCTGTAAAACATTCAGGTAAATATTTGACATGGATTTTTGGACCAAGAAAAGGCTCGTAATTATTTGTTAGTTGAGTACAGTTTTGATGCAACAGTATCTGTTGCAGTGTAAAGTAGTTCATACAGATGCTTCATAACTGTTGAAAGTTCTATTGGACAGTTCCTTTTCTTTTCAATCAGTCGTTATACATTGCTTTGTAGCCACTGATTTTTCTTTTAGTCTGTAAAGATCCTAGTTTTCTTTCTGGGGGATAGAATTGGGTTTGATTATGTCCTTGTTGCTGTACCGTAATACACCGAGCATTACAAAATGAAAAGCGGTTCTCTGACTGCACCATTGTTCTTTGTTGCTCTCTTTTTCTCAACCTTTCGTGGTGCACTTTGATTTCATTTTCCTTTCGATTTTGTTTTTATTTTCTTTTTGGTTATTTGACCATTTGCCCGAGATTGGCTGTTTTGTCCGTTGCTTGTCGCCAACTTTTGTTGTTTAAAATCTCTACTTCTACTCCCAGTTTGACTTGAGGTCATTTGTCAATCTTGCATTTCTTTTGTTGTAAATTAGTGTTCTCTGTCACTCGCAAACTTTGCAACTCTCTTTTGGAAGAGTCGTTGGCAATGATGTGCTTCGAGCATGTTCATAGACTTAACTCGTGTCATAAACATTTGATTTTTATCTTGTTAAACGAAATTTGACCAACATTCATGGGTCCCTTTTATAACTCATGGTTTTTGTGAAAAAAAATGATTTTCTAGTTTGAGGAATTATTTTGCGTGGGTGTTAAAGAAAATGTAGCCAGACTTGAACGTAATCCTACTATCTATGACTATTAGGTCCCAAACTAGTTTTTATTGATTTTTAAAATTGAAAAAAAAAAAATGAACTAATAGGTGACCCCTCAAATATATTTTAATGTGTCTGAAATGTTGGGAATATCCTAAAATTAATTTTAGGAAACATATGTTGAGATGATAAAGACTTGAATTTTGACTTGTAACGATACTTGTAAAAATTCTCAAATTGATTGGAAAACGTAGGTGAAATTATTGTAATTTTTAATTTTAAGAAATATTTTGCATGGAGTTAAGGAAAATGTTGTAAAACCTTCGGATGTGATCATACAATTTATTAGGTCTTGAAATTAGTTTTTATTTATTTTTAAGTTAACAAATAGAAAAATAAATATAAACCAATAGAGGGCCCCCAAATATACTTTTATATGTAGGAAGTGTACAAAATGTTTTAAATTAATTTTAGGAATCATGTGCCATGACGAAAATGACTCGAATTTTGGCTTATCATGAGTCTTGTAAAAATTGACAAATCGATTAGAAAACGTGGGTTTGAGGTAATATTTTGCCTGGGAGTTAAGAAAAATGTTAGAAGACTTTGAATGTGATCCTTCCATCTATTAGTTCTCGAAAAATATTTTTATTAATTTTTAAAGCTGAAAAATAGAAAACATAAATATGAACCCCTCCTCTTCCCCCCCCCCCCCCCCCCCCCCCCAAAAAAAATGTTTGTGTTTGAAAAGTTCAAATTAAATTTAAAAACATGTGGTGCGACGAGAATTACTCAAATTTTTGCTTATAATGATTCTCGTAAAAATTTCCAAATCGATTGGAAAACGTGAGTTAACTCACAGATTTTGTGAAAAATAATAAAAAAAAAAATTTAGGAAATATTTTGGCAGGAGGTTACAAAAAATGGTGCAAGATTTTTGAATGTGATCACAATGTCCATAAGGTCCTAAAACTAATTTTCTTTTTTATTTTCAAATTTGAAAAATAGAAAAAAATAAATATGAAATGAGGCTCCTCAAAAATATTTTTATGTGTCTGAAATGTTGGGAACGCTCTAAAATTATAATTAGGAAACATGTGGTGCGTCGATAATTACTCGAATTTTGGCTTATAACAATTCTCATAAAAATTCCCAAATCGATTGGAAATCATGGGTTATAACTCATAATTTTTGTGAAAAATCAAAATTTTTAGTTTTAAGAAATATTTTGTCTGGGAGTTAAGAAAAATGTTGCAAGATTTTTGAACGTGATCCTACCATCTATGAGGTCCCGAAAATAATTTTTATTAATTTTTTAAGTTGAAAATTAGAAAAAATAAATATGACTAATAGAAGGCCCCTAAAAAATATTTTTAAGTTTCTGAAATGTTGGGAATGCCCTAAAATTATATTTATAAAACATGTGGTGCGACAATAATTGCTTGAATTATGGATTCTAATAATTCTCGTAAAAATTCTCTAATCAATTGGAAACCGTATGTTATAACTCACAGTTTTTATGGAAAAAAATCAAAATTTTTAGTTGTAGGAAATATTTTGCCTGGGAGTTAGGAAAAAGTTGCAAGACTTTTGAATGTGGTCCTACCATTTATGAGGTCCCGAAACTATTTTTTATTGATTTTTAAAGTTGAAAAATAGAAAAAATAAATATGAACTAATAAAAGGCCTCCCAAATGTATTTTTATGTGTTTGAAGTGTTCGGAACGCTCTAAAATTAATTTTAGAAGACATGTGATGCGACGAGTATGACTCGAATTTTGACTTATAAAGATTCTCAAAAAAATCCCAAATCGATTGGAAAACGTGGGTAACTCACAGTTTGTGAAAAAAATCAAAATTTTTAGTTTTAGGAAATACTTTGCCTGGGAGTAAGGAAAAAGTTGCAAGACTTTTGAATGTGATCATTCCATTTATTAGTCCCCGAAACTAATTTTTAGTGATTTTTAAAGTTGAAAATAGAAAAAATAAATATGAAGTAATAGAAGCGCCCACCCCCCTCCCCCATTCAAAATATTTCATGTGTCTATAATGTCGGGAACACCCTAAAATTAATTTAAAGAGCATGTGGTGCGACAAGAATGACTCAAATTTTTTCTTATAATGATTCAAGTAAAAATATCCAAATTGATTGGAAAACATGGGTAACTTACAGTTTTTGTGAAAAAGTTGAAATTTTTAGTTTTAGGAAATATTTTGCATGGGCGTTAAGAAAAATGTTGCAAGACTTTTGAATGTGATCGTACCGTCTGTAAGGTATCGAAACTAACTTTTATTGATTTTTAAAGTTGTAAAAATAGAAAGAAAAATAAATAAAGATGAACTAATAGAAAGCCCCTCAAAAATATTTTTATGTGTCTGAAATGTTGGGAATGCCCTGAAATTATATATAAGAAGCATGTGGTGCGACGAGAATGGCTTAAAATAATTCTCATAAACATTCCCAAATCGATCGGAAAACATAGGTTATAACTCATAGTTTTGTGAAGAAAAAAAAATCAAAATTTTTAGTCTTAGGAAATATTTTGCCTGGGAGTTAAGGAAAAAGTTGCAAGACTTTTGAATGTGATCATTCCATCTATTAGTTCCCGAAACTAATTTTATTGATTTTTAAGGTTGAAAATAGATAAAATAAATATGAAGTAATAGAAGCCCCTCCAAAAATATTTTCAATTGTCTAGAATGACTCGAATTTTACCTTACAATGATTCTTGTAAAAAAATTCAAATTGATTGAAAAACGTGGGTTATAACTCACAATTTTCGTGAAAAAAAAAAATCAAAATTTTTAGTTTTGGAAATATTTTGCATGGGAGTTAAGAAAAATATTGCAAGACTTTTGAATGTGATCATACCGTCAATAAGATCACGAAACTAATTTTTAAAGTTGAAAAATAGAAAAAAAAATAAATATGAACTAATAGAAGGCCCCACAAAAATACTTTTATTTGTCTGAAATGTTAGGAATGCCCTAAAAATATATTTAAGAAACATATGGTGCGACGAGAATGACTTGAATTTTGGCTTATAATAATTCTTGTAAACATTTCCAAATTAATTGAAAAACGTGGGCTATAGCTCACAGTTTTTGTGAAAAAATCGAAATTTTTTATTTTAAGTATTATTTTGCCTGGGAGTTAAGAAACATTTTGCAAGACTTTTGAATGTGATCCCATCATCTATGAGGTCCCAAAACTTTTTTTTTGTGTCTGGGGAATACCCTTAAATTAATTTTAGGAAACATGCGATGCGACGAGAATTACTCGAATTTTCGCTTAATTGATTCTCATAAAAACTCCCAAATCGATTTGAAAACATGGGTTATAACTCACTTTAAAAAAAAAAAAAAATCGGAACTTTTAGTTGTAGGAAATATTTTGCTTGGGAGTTAAGGAAAATGTTGAAAGACTTTTGAATGTGATCTCACCATATATATGGACCTGAAACTAGTTTTTATTGATTTTTGAAGTAGAAAAATAGAAAGAAAAAAAACTGAACTAGTAGAAGGGCCCCAAAAAATATTTTTTTATGTGTCTAAATTCTCCGATTGATTGAAAACATGGGTTATATATAACTAACAGTTTGGTGAAAAAAATCAAAATTTTTAGTTTTAGAAAATATTTTTCATGGGAGTTAAAGATAATGGTTCAAGACTTTTGAAGTGATCGTACCATCCATTAGGCCTCCAAACTAATTTTTATTGATTTTTAAAGTTGAAAAATAGAAAAAATAAATATGAACTATAGATACCCCCTCAAAAATATTTTTATGTGTCTGAAATGTTGGGAATGCCCTAAATTGATTGGCTTATAATAATTCTCCTAAATTTCTCAAATTGATTGGAAAACGTGGGTTATAACTTACAATTTTTGTGAAAAAATTGAAATTTTTAGTTATAGGAATTATTTTGCCTAGGAATTAAGAAAAATGTTGCAAGACTTTTGAATGTGATCATACCGTCTATAAGAGCAAGTCCAGCGTTGCTGGTTGCTCGGGGGACAGGCGAGGAGAAAGGGCCCGAGGGCCGGGGGATGGGGATTGCCAGCCCGAGAGCCTGAGGGCTGTGTGACGTATGGCTGATGTGCGGCATCGATGTATGCGCCGAGCTTGACATCTCCCCGTCCTTCTTCCCCTCCCGTTGGCCTCGGCGATTCGGCGCTCGGTGTTCTTGTACCACTCGTTACCGCCGTCGATGATGGCGTCTCCGGGCTCCATGTGGGCGGAGAGGGCGGCGATGGTCTGGTCAACCGGAGCTCCAGCTTTGACGAGGATAATAACGGATCTGGGTCGTTCGATGGAGAGCACAAAATTGCGAGGGTTGTACTGCCCAAACAAAGGGAGGTTCCCCTCGTTGTGGGCCCGGTCTACGGTCTCGTCGACCTTGGAGGTGGTGCGGTTGTAGACGGAGATCGGAAACCCTTTCTTAGCGATGTTGAGGGCGAGATTTTGCCCCATGACGGCGAGGCCTGCCAGGCCTATGCGCGACATAGCTGGTGAAGCGTCCATGGCTGCTGCTGTTCGTGAGAGAGAGAGAGAAAGAGAGAGAGAGAGGACCGGTCAAATTAGGGAATATTAATATTTTTATGGATTGGGTGAGAAAAAAATATTAATATTTTATTACCAATTGCCAAGGTTATTCAATGTAAGGGTGGAGATGCAAATGGTAATTACTGTTCATTAAGGGGCAGTTACTCTTTACTAGGTGGATTGAATAGTGGATTGCCTGAGGGGAGGGCTCCAAGGGTGGAGTTTCTCTAAGGTTTTGAACCTAATTTTCATTGATATTTAAAGTTGAAAAATACAAAAATAATAAATATGAACTAATAGAAGACCCCTCAAAAATACTTTTATGCGTCAAAAATACGATATTGTCCGTTTTGGGTGTAAGATCCCACATCGCCCAGAGGTGTGGATCCTGTAAGCCTTATATGTATATTCTCATCTCTACCTAAGACGTGACCTTTTGGGAGCTCACTGACTTCGGGTTCCGTAGGAACTCCGAAGTTATGCGAGATTGGGCTAGAGCATTCCCAAGATGGGTGACCCACCAGGAAGTTCTGCTCGCGTGAGTTCCCAGAAACAAAACCGTGAGGGCGTGGTCGGGGCCTAAAGTAGACAATATCGTGCTACGACGGAGTCGTGCCCAGGATGTGGTGGGGCCCGGGCCGGGATGTGACAATTTGGTATCAGAGTCAATCCCTGGCTGGAAGTGTGCCGACGAGGACGTCGGGCCCCTAAGAGGGGTGGATTGTACGATCCCACATCGCCAGGGGTGTGGATCATGTAAGCCTTATATGTATATTCCCATCTCTACCTAGCACGAGGCTTTTTGGGAGTTCACTGGCTTTGGGTTTTGTAGGAACTCCGAAGTTAAGCGAGAAAGAACCAAAGCATTCCCAGGATGGGTGACCCATTGGGAAGTTCTGCTCGCATGAATTCCCAGAAACAAAACCGTGAGAGCGTGGTCGAGGCCCAAATTGGACAATATCGTGCTACTGCGAAGTCGAGCCCGGGATGTGGTGGGGGCCCGGGCTGGGATGTGACATTGGGCCACGCCCTCATAGTTTTGTTTCTGGGAACTCACGCTAGAACTTCCCAGTGGGTTACCCATCCTAGGAATGCTCTCGCCCGAACTCGTTTAACTTCGGAGTTCCGATGAAATCCGAAGCCAGTGAGTTCCCAAAAGGTCTCGTGCTATATAGAGGTGGACATGTACATATAAGGCACATCACCCCTCTCCGTTGGTCGATGTGGGATGTTACATAATGCCCTAAAATCATATTTAAGAAACATGTGGTGTGACGAGAATGACTCGAATTTTGGCCTATAATAATTCTCGTAAACATTTCCAAATCTATTGGAAAACGTTGGTTATATATAACTCACAATTTTGTGAAAAAATCGAAAAAAATTTAGTTTTAGGAAATATTTTGCCTAGGAGTTAAGGAAAAAGTTGCAAGACTTTTGAATGTGATCCTACCATCTATTAGTTCCAGAAACTAATTTTATTGATTTTTAAAGTTGAAAATAGAAAAAATAAACATGAAGTATAAAAGGCCCCACAAAAATACTTTATGTGTCTGAAATGTCCGGAACGCCTTAAAATTAAATTTAAAAACATGTGCGTTACGAAAATGACTAAAACTTTTTGCTTATAATGACTCGTAAAAAATTCCAAATCGACTGGAAAACGTGGGTTATAACTCACAGTTTTTGTGAAAAAATCAAAAATTTTAATTTTACAAAATATTTTGACTGGAAGTTAAGAAAAATCTTGCAAGACTTTTGAATGTTATCCTACCATCTATCTGGTCACGAAACTAGTTTTTATTGATTTTGGAAATTGAAAAATACAAAGAAAAAAAAAAGAGCAAATAGAAGGGCCTCCAAAAATATATTTTATGTGTCTGAAATGTTCAAAACGCTCTAAAATTAATTTTAGGAAACATGTAGTGGGACGAGAATTACTCAAATTCTGCCTTATATTGATTCTCGTAAAAATTCTCAAATTAATTGGAAAACGTGGGTTATAACTCACAATTTGGGGAAAAATCGAAATTTTTAGTTTTAGGAAATATTTTGCCTGGGAGTTAAAGATAATGTTGCAAGACTTTTGAATGTGATCGTACCATCTATTAGGTCTCAAAACTAATTTTTGAAGTTGAAAAAAAAATGAACTAATATAAACACCCTCCCTCCCCCCCCCCCCCCCAAAAAAAAAAAAAAAACACCCACAAAAAAATTTGATGGGTTTGAAATGTTGGGAATGCCCTAAAATTAATTTCAGGTCATTCCCAACATTTCAAACCCATCAAATTTTTTTGTGGGTGTTTTTTTTTTTTTTTTTTTTTTGGGGGGGGGGGGGGGGGAAGGGAGGGTGTTTCTATTAGTTCATTTTTTTTTTCAACTTTAAAAATTAGTTTTGAGACCTAATAGATGGTACGATCACATTCAAAAGTCTTGCAACATTATCTTTAACTCCCAGGCAAAAGTCTTGAAACTGTTAATGACCCAATAGTTGAGGTAGTTTTTATCTGTCTAAAATGTTTTTCGAAATGCTCTAAAATTAATTTTAGGAAATAGGTGGTGCGACGAGAATGACTATAATTTTGGCTTATAATGATTCTCGTAAAAATTCTCAAATCAATTGGAAAACGTGTGTTATAACTTACAGTTTTGTGAAAAAAATCAAAAATTTTAGTTTTAGGAAATATTTTGCCTGAGAGTTAAGGAAAAAGTTCCAAATTTTTTGAATTTTATCCTACCATGGATTATGTCCCGAAACTAATATTTATTGATTTTTATGTGTCTTAAATGCCCGAAACGCCCTAAAAGTAATTTTAAGAAACATGTGGTGCGACAAGAATGAATCAGATTTTGTCTTATAATGATTCTCTTAAAAATTTCCAAATCGATTGGAAAGCGTGGGCAACTCATAGTTTTTGTGAAAAAATTGTAATTTTTAGTTTTAAGAAATATTTTTCCTGGGAGTTAAGGAAAATCGCAAAACATTTGAATATGATCCTACCATCTATGGAGTCATGAAACTAACTTTTATTGATTGTAAAAGTTGAAAAATAGAAAAAATAATGTGAAGTAATAGAAACCCCCCAAAAGTACATTTATGTGTCAGTGATGTTGGGAATGCCCTAAAATTAAATTAAGAAACATGTGGTGTGACGATAATGACTCAAATTTACCTTATAAAGAATATTGTAAAAATTTCCAAATCGATTGGAAAATGTGGGTTATAACTCACAATTTTTGTGAAAACATCAAAAAATTTAGTTTTAGGAAATATTTTGCCTAGTAGTTAAGGAAAATGTTACAAGACTTTTGAATGTGATCCTACCATCTTTGAGGTCCCGAAACTAATTTTTAAGGCTGAAAAATAGAAAAACTAAATATGAACTAATAGATGGCCCCCAAAAATATTTTTATGTGTCTAAATTGTTTGGAATGCCCTAAAATTAATTTTAGAAAATACGTGGTGTGATGAGAATGACTTGAATTTTGCCTTATAAAGATTCTCGTAAGAATTCCCAAATTGATTGGAAAACATGGGTTGCTCACAATTTTTGGGAAAAAATCGAAATTTTTTAGTTTTAGGAAATATTTTGCCTGAGAATTAAGGAAAATGTTGCAAGACTTTTGAATGTGATTATACCATCTATTAGGATCCAAAACAAATTTTTATAGATTTTTTAAAGTTGAAATATAGAAAAAAATAAATATGAACTAATAGATACCCCCCCCCCCCCGCAAAAAATATTTTTATGTGTTTGAAATATTGGGATGCACTAAATTTAATTTTAGGAAACATGTGGTGCGACGAGAATTACTCGAATTTTGGCTTATAATAATTCTCGTAAATTTCTCAAATCGATTGAAAACGTGGGTTATAACTCACAATTTTTGTGAAAAAAAAATCAAAATTTTTAGTTTTAGGAATTATTTTGCCTAGGAGTTAAGGAAAATGTTGCAAGACTTTTAAATGCGATCCTACCATCTATGAGGTCCCAAAACTAATTTTATTGATTTTTAAAGTTAAAAAATAGTAAAAATAAATATGAACTAATATAAGGTCCCTCAAAAATATTTTTATGTGTCTGAAATGTTTGGAATGCCCTAAAATTACTTTTATGGAACATGTGGTGCAACGAGAATGACTCGAATTTTTACTTATATTATTCTCGTAAAGATTTCCAAATCAATTGCAAAACGTGGGTTATAACTCACAGTTTTTTTTTTCTTCCGAAAAGATCGAAACTTTTAGTTGTAGGAAATATTTTGCCTGGGAGTTAAGGAAAATGTTGCAAGAATTTTGAAATGTCCTAAACATTTTACGTGTCGGAGATGTTTGAAATGTCCTAAATTAATAAACATATGGTTTGACTAGAATGACTCGAATTTTAGCTTATAATGAATCTTGTAAAAATTCTCAAATTCAATTGAAAAACGTGAGTAACTCACAATTTTTGTAAAAAATTGAAATTTTTTAGTTTCGTAAAATATTTTGCATGAGAGTTAAGGACAATGTTGGAAGACTTTTGAATGTGATGCTAACATATATTAGGTCGCAAAACTAATTTTTAAAGTTGAAAAATAGGAAAAACAAATATGAATCAATAAAAGTTCCCCGAAATATATTTTTATGTGTCGGAGATGTTCGGAATGTCCTAAAATTAATTTTAGGAAATATGTGATGCGACAAATACTGACTTATAATGATTTTTGTAAAAATTCCCAAACTGATTGGAAAACTTGGGTATAACTCACAGTTTTTGTAAAAAAAAGACATTTTTAGTTTTGGAAATTTTTTTGCGTGGGAGTTAAGAAAAATGTTACAAGACTTTTGAATGTAATCCTATCATCTATTACCTCTTGAAATCAATTTTTCCAAGTTTTTAAGTTAAAAAAAATTAAACTAATTGAGGGCCCACCAAATGTATTTTTACATGTGGTGTGATTAAAATGACTTGAATTTTGACTTCTAATGAATTTAAAATATGGTAAAAATTATTGATGAAACGAGATTAAAAAAATGAGAACATAAATAGTATCGGCATACTATCGCAACTCATCCACGCAATTTGCATCTGGGGACTTTGGAGGAAGAAGGGAAAAAAAAAAAAAAACAAAAAACAAAAAACAAATAAAGAAGTAAAAGAATTAGGTGGTATAGTCAATGTATAAGCAAATTGTTGCAGAAACCTAAGGAAGGAAAGAACCAATATACATCCTCTACAATGTGCCACAATGCTTACAAGTTTGTCTAACAAATTATCTAGTATTGTATTCTTCAAACTGCCCATAAAATCGGTTGCTTCCCTCAATCGTCCATCCGCCGGCTTCGGCCGGTAACCTGGTACCTCTTTCAAATTCATAAGCATGGAACTGTGTTCCACCAAATAGAAAATTCACATGTATTGCAATGATTAATGATATAGAGTCTTATTCAACTCTTGTCCCAATTTCTTGTTTGTTTCTATTTACCACTCGAATGCTTGCTGGTAATGATGTATGATGCGATAAATATGGATCAAAATTGGCAATCAAAGTGTATAATCAAGTGAATTAATCAAGTGCAGTTTTTCTTCGACCTGTCATTGGCTTAGGCAAACCATCAAATATTGGTTTCGCAATGACTGCAGTTGAAAAGGCTTGTAAATCTGGCTTCAAACTCCACTTAGATGTTGACCAGATGGATGCAGAACCGCTACTCTCGTGATCCTGCAAATTTGATGTGCTCGACGACTTCCTCACTCCAGATAATTCATCTGCTATAAGCGAATCACCCAGACCTACTGGTATAGGATTCAAGCCACCAGCTTCAACATCATTTCCTAAAGCAGTTCTATTAGCTGCTGTGGGTCTAAGGGCCAAGCACTTCCCTGTAATTGCTGAAAACCCGGCATTGCCGCTGTTATCTCCCAAAAGCTTCTCAGGGGTGCGAGAAAAGTCTGCTTCAGATTTCTGACGCCTTCTAATTCGCAAAGGATCAGAGTCACCGTCAGCAGGCATGGAATCAGAAAGTTCACTATTCTCATCCAATTTAACTAGGCTTCTTGACTTTCGAGGTTGGCTCAAAGGTTGGTCAGAAGCTGTTGAGGCTCCAAGGAATGGTCCATCTTCTAAATAATGGGCACCTCCATTTTTGTAGACTGCCATTTCAAAACCTTCAGTTATAGAGTTCTGATTTCTTGGTTTCAGCCCGTAATAACTTTGTAATGAGTTCATAGCCAAGGAGGGTTTCTTTGTAGGAGTAACTCTAAGGGACCCGAACGAGTTAAACAGATCACATTGTATGCTGTGAGGTGGGGTCTGGTCGGAACTACTCTGGCTGTATAAGCAAGTGTTAACATGGTAAGTCACAAATCAATCACAAACAAAACACGGTGCAAAATAATAAAATGACTCAAATGTTAAGCAATATTTAAAGACTAAAGAGAACCTATTGACTTTTTTCGCTCTATATTCACTGAGAGATAATTGACCTGTAATATATATCTTGACATGTTACCTAAAATGCACACTGCATTAGACCATAATCAACTAAAAAATGCATTCCCAAAAATGATAAAACTTTGTGATCGAGGCTGCCCCCATTCAAGAAAGAAGCAATATCTCGAATATGACACAAAATGTCAGTTGAACACATTGACAGCAGATTAATATGAGAATCTGATTCCGAAGTGCATTTCCTAACAATAGGTGCAGATCCAACTGCTCCCTGCCCCGACCGTGTGCTTCACTTATTTTGGGGAACAACTAGAGGTGTAATACTATTATGTTTGGGATACCACTTTGACCTAATCATATATTCAGCTACCGTAAACAAGTTTGCAAACCAAAAGTCAAATAACCAAACAAATTAAGAGTAGAGACAGATAGTTACCCTGGTGTCTTGGAACCGTCTGATAAACAAGGGGATGGAGGATGCCTCCCAGGTAGTGGAATCCGAAGAACCCGGAGGCCAAACATTTGGCGATCTGTAACAAGGCCGTTAATCTTTTTGATGTCGGCCACCTACAGTATCACCAAAACACTAACTTATTTTCGACAAAAAGCTTGATAATCGAACAAGCAAACAAACAAAAATCAAATGATAATCAGGCACATTGCCGAGATATCTGAAACACAATGCCCCTTTGGAAGCAATAAGAACATCAAAACTCAAACAATTATTCGCATTCCCAATTTGCCATTGACTACATCAGCTATGAGCCTCAAACATTTCTCAGAATCCAGCAAATATTCAATTAACCAACAAAAAATGACACAGAAAAACCCAGAAATTCAAAACAGTAATAGAAGCAGAAGAATTCCAAAGTTCACATGTATTTTGGAGAAACGCAAAAAATCAAAAGCGGAGGTGAGGAAATGGAAATGGAAATGGTACCTCAACGCCGTATTTGATGGCGACGCCAGCAAGCGTGTCGAATTTGGAAACGACGTGTTCTATGTACCCGACTCCTCCGCCACCGACCAAAGAGGGAGAGGAAGACCGTGGCGGCGACGAAACCGGGAGAAAAGGGGAAGACGAAGAAGAAGAAGCCGACATTGGATTGGTGTTGGTGTTATTGTATCGGTTATGCAAGGAGGACGAAATCACCTGATCTGCATGACTACAACAAAACTCGCTTTCCATCTCCCCCATTCACTTCACTTTCACTTCGACATTCGCAATCCGATTCCCTCCCAATCATATGTCATACCTCTCGATTCCAAATACAAATACGAATCTGAGAGGAAAAGCGATCGACATCGTTCGATTCTCGAACAAAATCGGAATCCCCTAACGCAGACGAGAGATCTGATCAATTGAAATTTGACTGATTCACCCCCGATATAATCAACCTGATGAATTGGAATCTGTCTTCCAAATGCAGCGTACGATTTCTTCAATTCGTCGATTCTTCAATGCTTAGTTGGTTGCAGAAATTGAACCTCGAATGGATGATGATATCAAACGTTTATCTGCCGCCTCCTCCTCCTCCTCCTCCCTTGTTCCTGAGATCTTGCGTCCTTCTTTTCCTCTTTCCGTTTTTACCTTCTCTCTCGCTTTCTCTCTCTTAAAATTTTAGATTGCGGATTAACCGATCAAGGATACAGGATGACGTCACCCCACATCCCAGGCTATACTTTCTTAATTTGTAGTATTTTGGATGTAATTTATACGTTTTAATTTTTTTCCTAATTTTGTTTTTGGTTTTATCCTTTATTTTTTTATAATTTTAACGAAATATTTTTGGTATTGTTCATTTTAACGAAAAATCATATTTTTTCACTAAAAAGTCAATCCTGATACTATTCATTTTCCCTTTTATTTTGTCCTTATCGTTAAAACTCAAAGTTATCAAGCAATTTTCATTAGTTTTCCTTATATTTTTTTGTTGTTCCTGTTTTTTTTCTTTCTACCTGATATCAATCGGTTAGTAAATGATAAGTAATTCCTAACTAAATTCGTTTTTAGTCCAAAACCAATCACAATTATTCAAATGGGCTGTCGTTTTTTTGTTTAACCTTTCATTTTACCAAGCCAGCGCAAATCAAGGAATAATCTCAAAAGAATTTTACGACTTTATTCTCTCACCATTTTCTTTTCAAAACGAAGAAGAGGGTTAGACCAAGATTTTGCATAAACAATGTTATACAGTGCGGGGAACAGTTTATATAAAACGGGTTTATCACCGCCACGTAGCATCTGATTGCTTTTCTATCGAGCATCTTGGAGAAGTAAATGGTTTGCCTAATTTTGCCGCAGAGTCTAGCATTCCTTGTTGTCCAAGCTGCTTCTAGTCAATGGCGCTAATTGCTCTCATAATTTAGTTCCGGTTGCCGCCTCCCTAACACCAGTTTCATTATTGTTACCTAATTCCGAATTTGTTCATAATTTACTGCCTGCAAGCCTCTACTCAACCTAAGTAACGAGTCAACGGAAAAAAGATAAAAATAAAACTGCTCAAATACAAATCCACACTACTATTCTCGAAAGTCACCGTAAAAGTTCTCTGCGTGCCATAACAAATGTGGAGGCCCCAGATAACGACATGGTCCTCGTTTTTTAACACTTCATATGACAGAAGATTGATTTTTGACGTGCTTCACCTTCATGTAACTAATGTGATACAGTAAAACGAGTTAAGCCAGCCACCCTCATCATCTCGTGTGCCTAACATTGGTTTAGCAATCGCCTCATGAACCATCAGTCAGGCCATCTCTTTTGGCTGCTTAAACTGATGAGTAAATAGAAAATAAAAACCAGGCGTTATGTAACGTAATAATAGAAACGTTTGTTCTGCTCTAGTACACAATGCACCATAACCGTGGTCATATGCTTTATCTATTTAGTGTTACTCTCTAAGGTGGTTACATCTCTCATACCAAGACCGTTGTAGATGTGACACCAATGGCACAAAACCGGCATTACATCTTTTTATGGAAAAATGATCCGAATCCAGCTCAACCCTCGCTGGACTCCCATAAACTCATTGGGAAGCCTCTTGATAATAGTTAGCCGCAATATCCTGCCGGTGTTACAAGCCTTCTAAGCCACAGGGATGTTAGGTTCGTTTAAATTCACAAAGGCCTCAGCTCGAGCCATGCGTGCCATTGCCGCATTCCAAGACACAAGATGGTTCATAAACGTATCCACGTACTTTCCCCTGTCATTCTGTTAACAAGTTACCCAAGGATCATTAAAAAATTAGAGCCAGCTAGTGGAAACTAAATGAAGTTTGATACCAATACATACCTTGAAATCCAGATAATAAGCATGCTGCAAGAACGAAAGCAAAAAGGAAAAAGTATTAGCATATTTAAGAAAATTTCATCTCCCTCCCCACGAGAGAGAGAGAGAGAGAGAGAGAGAGAGAGAGAGAGGAGGGGGCGGGGCGGGTAGAAAAGAGCAGAAAGCGAGAGATGTCATTTACACACCTCCCAAAGATCCAAACTGATTATTGGCTGCAGGATAAGAGAGAATTAATGAAACTGCTGAAATAAATGTCAGAACAAAATTGGGAAAATCCTTGATTTTACTTACTATGTCATCCCAAACAATTGGGCAAATGGCATTTGAAGTTTTAATTATCTGAAGTCGTCTCTCTTCTCTCTTTACTGGGAAAATGAAACAAGGAAAATTATCGGTAACCAGAGGAGTTAATTAGCAAACAAGGTCACAAGATGATTTTTTGGCAGGTTAGTACAGAAGAAACTTAGTGCTGTTGAACTCCAAAAAATTAATGTAAGTTTGAGATTACCAAATCAATGAATATGACGAAAATTCATTCTTCGAAATTCCAGACACATTAAATCACACAAGTTCAGAAATTAACATGAGGAAGGACTTACAAACAAGCCAAACCCAGCCAGAGCCAAATAGTGTAAGTGCTGCTTCTGTAAACTTCTCTCTGAAATTTGAAAAGGAACCAAAATCCTTTTCTATCTGCTGAAGGACACCCAGTTGGGGCATGTCTCCTCCTCCCGGTTGCATGGACTCCCAAAAGAAGTCATGATTCCACACCTAAAACGATAAAGTCAAAGGATGTCATCTCATAATCCCCAAATTAGATATCGAACAAGGTCAACTTTCCTTGTTGCATATCACTTTTCACAAAATGTCACCCGTTTGCAACATTTTTTCATGCTATGACCAAGACTGGACTTCAAGTTTGTGAGTCTTAAACCAGTCTGAAACTGCACTAAGCCTTTATGTTCCTATCAGGAAAACTAAAAATTTGAACAAGCTTCAGAATCAGTTCTGCTTCAGGCTACACGATTGTATCACATATTGTCCGGTGGTAGTACATTTGAGCCTAAGAAAGTCAACTAAGCATATAACAGCCTCTTCGATCAGTGACCCCTATGCAAGCTCATTGATAGCATTTAAAAATGATCCAGTCAAGAAAAGTATACAAATTAGCTAACGATTTTGTAGATACCTGAGCAGCGTTGTTAAATTCAGGTAAAGGATTCCCATTATTATATGTTGCTTTGACAAGTTCATCGAAAGTGTAGCCATATAGTACGTCACTCTTCTCCAACTGTTTGTTCAGAACTTCCACATAGTTTCGATGATGGCCTCCCCAGTGAACTTCCAATGTTCTCTGACTCATATACGGCTCCAAAGCATCCTGAAAACAGAAACATTACAGTTCAGTCAAGGAAGATCATATGCATATTGCACGCATAATATAATTACATGTATGTATCATCACGTGACAAGAATAAGCAGCTCGAAACAGAATGGTAATCTCTACACAATAAGATTTACAACACGAGATGGATAACTGGCACAACTGAGGGCTTTCATAGAATCAAACACGAACTTCAGAAACCAAACAACCAAATTACTGAAGTATCTTGCAAATCCAATCAGGTTATAAGAAACCGAAAAACTTCTCTTGGTGCACCTGTTGTGACACTAGAAGCTGAATTGGCCAACCCGATTTCATGTCCTAAAAATTGGTTTAAGGAGAGAGTAGTTTACTTACAAGTTTATAAGGAGGTTTCTTCAATCCATAGTAAGCGACAACTCTAGAAGCTCTTGGAGAGCCATCGGGCTGTCTATTCTGCTGCTTACACTGAGAAAATAGAGAGCCAACAGACACGCATTCTAATATTCTATAACCAATTGTTGTGAACAAAGAAGCACATTTTATGGCGCATTCGGAAATTTGAATTCATTACAACTTACAAGGGAACACAAACGAAACTACAACAAACTATATAGAAAAAAAAAGAGCAAAGTAGGCTATAATTATGTACCGGAAG
Source organism: Cotoneaster glaucophyllus (assembly GCA_036320875.1). Lineage (NCBI taxonomy): Eukaryota > Viridiplantae > Streptophyta > Magnoliopsida > Rosales > Rosaceae > Cotoneaster > Cotoneaster glaucophyllus. The sequence goes on along the minus strand of CM070069.1, from coordinate 34,261,802 downwards.
AGGAAGCTGGGGACGCTTAAAAGAGTGAGAAAATTCAGTAAATAAACGGGGAGAAGTTGGAGCTGAAGGACTAGAAAAACCGAGTATCATTGCTCCTTTAATTGCTCCTCTCGCACTCAAATATGCATGTCTGCGATATTACGACATACGGATAATTTAATTAAACTTTTTTTTTATGGAAATAATTTAACCGAACTGAAGCAGCAAAATTTGAGGGCTGATATGCTTGAACAACGGAACATTAACGTAATTGAGAGAGAGAGAGAGAGAGAGACCTTGGTAGTTGGTGTCGATGAGTAGCGGCGTCCGGTGGAAAGAGAGAGAAGCTTTCATATGAAAGGAGGGGGGGGGGGGGGGCGGGTTATCGTTTCGTCTGCATTTTCTGTTCATTTGTTTACCTTTTCGTCCTCCTATCATTGCCAATTTACATTCTGACCAGAAAAATCATTGTTCGTTCGACTCAGGTCCAGTACAAAAGGAAAATCCAAGATTTTAACTCCCCGGGGACAGTATAACAAAAATTGGGAATTCAAGATTCTATCTTTTATACCCCTTATTCTTTAATATTCCTATGAGAGTATAAGAGTCTATTTCTTTCTAAATAAAGAAAATTTAAAATGCACAATTAGATTTTGAAGCGTTAACAACAATCTGCTTCATTTATTCACTTTTCGATTTTGCCACGTTTTCCTTATACCAATTTCGTGGGTATACCATTTTATCGTCTCGTCTCGTCTGGTTTTCCGTGGTATAGACATTTCGAATTCGAAGATGCTCTTTTCTCCAGAGTAGAAAACCAATGAAAATTTACTTAAGTCAATCAATGGATGGATAGATCCCTTTCAAATGGCTTATACAAATTCTCTTACCGTGAACGTGTAAAAAAATATTGCAAAGTATGTGTCCGCGGAAGGTAATAATTACAGAAAAATTACAATATAAAATTAATGAGGCATTGACCCCTCTCCACTTCGCAGCTTTGGATACCTGATCGATCATATATGTGCTATGTCACCAGTACAAAATTGCAAAAGCACCATTCTTAAACCTGCATAAATGCACATGTCAATGAACGATTCTAAATGACGCGATGATATATCTTAGAACGCCCGAGAGCACTTAAAATAATTACCGTGCGTAGATTAAAACTTTATCCAAGATACCGAAGCAAGACCCCGTCATTCCCCAGCACAAATCCTTTTTTGTCATCAATAAACCTGCAGCAGTATTGAAATTATAACACCAAGTTGCAGTATTCCGAATCCATTGAAAAATCTCTCACGGTAAGATCACTAAAAGGAAAGGAATTGTTATTGGCACTCCATAAATATATTCGTGCACTCCAAACATTCTACTTTTAGAAAGAAATATTCTCTTATATCCTCATGAGGAGTGCACAATTAGATTTTGGAGTATCAATAATAGTTCCTAAAGGGAATACCGAATACCAAATACCAAATACCAAATTCATAGACAAACGTCTGGAGAGATTAGACGTACTTTACAGAGTATAGATTGGCTGCAATATTGTCCGCTGCTTTGTCACGGGTCCATGTCTTGCCACCATTGGTAGTCTGCAGTAAAATCCCACTTCCCCCGGCCGCCCAAGCCTCATCCTGCATAATACAAACAGTCACTAAACATGTAAAAACTAATTACACTAGGAGGGTTCTGATTACAGTATTTGAAGGAGACCCGACAAGCACATGAACGGTAAAACCATTACCTTTGATCGGTACCCGACATCAAGAATGCCAAAACCCCGGCTTTGGACTGGAATTTCTTCAAAATCCTGAGTTAACTGAAACAATAAGCAATAGCTTAGCTTCTGTACTACGAGAGTGACAAGGTTACAGGGTGAATTCTTCTTGCATGATAAGGTTACAGGGAGACACAGTATTTACTTACCCCGGTACCTTTGCTCAGATAAAGTCCCCCTCCACGAACAAGGAGCCAAAGACCACCATCGGCTCTCCATCCCATGTTTTGAATTCTTCTTGCAACTGTTCTGTTATGTGGCTGCCAGTATGGCTGAAAATGTAAAGAAGGCAATGAATCACAGACTTCACAATTAACATGAGCGCATAAACATATCCCATAAACTTCAGATTTTCAGGGGGGTAAAAGCTAAAACACAGTGATTAGACAGAAGGAAAAAGCCATATTGTATAGAAGAGGAGAAACTCACCTGGCCAGGCTCCCAAGTGAGATAAAAGTTACCACGGCTTGAGACAGCAACATATTTTCCATCGGGTGAGCGATTCACAGAATTAAAAGTCCCGGTGTAGTAACTTGCACCACTAATTCCACTAGACACTGTTCTGAAAAAGCAAAGGAGATACATGAAACTTGTTGCCTTTAAGTCATCGATAAGACTATAAAAGAGCAACCAACTTATGAAAATCTGAGGAAAACTAAGAGAAACCATCACAGAGCTTCACGATAAACGTAAAATCTAAAACTTTGAAATATTTTGTGAACATCTTAAGTATTCAACAATAATCTTTAATCCAACCACTGAATGAAAACATACCTATTAAGAGTAGCGGAAACAGTCTCCTGAACAGCAGCCCTCCAGTTGTAGCCTCTATTTGATGTCACATAAATCGCACCTTCGTCAGTAACCATCTCTGCACTCTTCTCACCAGTTGCCTTTATATACACCTGGAAACATTACAACAGATTGACTTATCTCAGCTTACCTATATCCAAACGGAAAACAATGTTGATTACTTCATCCAATGTTTTGATTACTTGATAAGAAACCGCATCACCTAGATATCACTTAAATCGCATAGAATCATGCAAAGAAGGGATATTTGAGACTAAATAAGCAATAGAAAGGTTTACCATATCTCCAGGAAGCTGAGAGCTTAGCGGTATCCGTTCCCAGCTGTCTCCGGAATCAGAAGTGTGCAAAAGAATTGCAGGCTTTCCAACAATCCAACCCTCCTTCCCTTTGAAGCTTATGGCATTGAATCTGTAATTAAAATCTTCATCTTCCGCTGACGGAATCGAACGCGGAACCCAAGTTTCTCCGCCATCCTTCGTCTCTAAAAGGGTTTGCCTGGTCCCCAAAAGAAAACCTACCCACAGAAATTAACCAACAAATAATCAAATTTAATTCCAGATAATATGAATTTTAGCATTAACTAACAGCACTTGGAATTTTATCGCATGCATTTTCTGAGGAACCAAACAACAAATTGTAGAGAGAGAGAGAGAGAGAGAAAGTGGGTTTACCGTGCTTGGGGTCCTCGGGTACAAAAGCAATGTCGAGGAGGACGACCCCGGGGTCGATAGGAAGGGAAACTTTCTCCCACTCCGAAAGCGCGGGATCCTCCGCCTTGGCCGGCAGTACGGATCCGAACAGCGGCAAAGTGGTGAGGGATAGAGACAGCGCCGCCGTCTCAGAAACGAAGTGTCTGCGACTGACGAGGGAAGAATCGGAGGACGAAGAAGAAGCTCGAGGTATAGATAGAGAGGTCCGGAAATGGCGAGGAGTGGTTGCGAATTCGAGAGAGGGTTTCAGGTGAATTGTTGGTTTGGAGAAGTCCGTCGTCAGTTGCAGAGTAGTTGCCATTTTCGTACTCTCTCTCTCTCTCTCTCGCTCGAGTCTCTCTCTTATCCCTCTTATCCGGAACAAAGATGCATGGCTTCGCGGGTGATTTCGGAAACATACACGTGGATAGGCGTTATAAAGTATCTGTTATGTGACTCTATAATGATTAAAGCAAGAATGAAGGATCAACAGGGGATGTAGCTCAGATGGTAGAGCGCTCGCTTAGCATGCGAGAGGTATGGGGATCGATACCCCACTTCTCCATTCTTTTTGCCTAATTTTTTGTGTTTTAAAATCTTTTTTTATTTATTTATTAAATTACAGTTTAGCACTTCAACAAAGTGTTATTGCACTTTCATACATCATTTTAAAAACATTTTAATCTCATTTTACAATTTTACACATTTTTTATATTTTTTTTCCTTCTTTTATATTGTTAAATGATAAATTTGTTAGATGTTATATTTTATGTTAATTTAACTGTTAAATAATGACGTGCAAAACTGAGACCCACAGTTTTTGGAGGCCAAATTTGTGTCATGGGCTCCCCCTTTTCACCTGCTCTATAATTACCACATAAGTTTGCGCATCAATGGAAAAAGTCCTTTTTTTATGGACTAAACATCGAAACCTAAATCCATTTTTTTTCTGAGAGACCCAATTGAAAAACTCCATGCATTTCATGGGTCTTTATCCAATTTGTTCAAAATATATAGTACTGCATCAGTGAGGAGTGATGGGAATGACTCGGATAATTCGTTCTCCAAAACCACACATGAGAGAGAGAGAGAGAGAGAGAGAGAGAGATAGATGAGATGAGGGGGGAATGAGGGTGAAGAAGATGGGAGGGCAATTAACTCGCTATTTACACAATACCACACATGACGGCCATACAGAGACTTTGCTCGTACGGTAAAAAATCAATATCATATTCAACTTTCCTATATTTTCACAGAACCTATTTCCTTTCCCTTTGCTGCTTTCAAATGATTTCCTCGTGCCAACTCCCCCCTTCCAGCAAAAGAAAACAGCAGAGAAATCAAATGGAAGAGAGGTGACTATCGTTTTTCGAAATTGAATATATATATAAACATCACAACCTCTTCTCCAAAGAATCAGGCTGATCACGGCCGAAATATTCTCATAGTTTTGGAGACCTGGAGTCGGCAAAATGGACACCTGGAAACGGCAGATGAGCACCTCCGACAGAGTACATGGCCACAAGGAACCATAGTTATGTCAACTTCAGCGGTCAAGCAGACCCGACAAAGCCATGCTGCTTTTGCTGAATCGGCTTCTTTTGCTGCCGCATCAGCTTTTTCCTGAACAAATTAATCCCATTATATGATTTCTTTTTCAGTAGCTTACTACGTAACAAAAGGATACAACAATCATTTGTAAATACGTATAATTTAATGGCCTACCTGTTCAAGCAAAAGGATTGTCTGGGACTCCTTTAACTGTTCTTGCAGCGTTATTGTTTTCTGCAGTAGGGACTGCTTCTCCACATCCATATAAATCCCAGCTGCAGAAAGCATCTCTTGTACGGCTTGCACCAGTTCTTCAGCTGATACTCGGCCATACTGGAGCTCTTTGCCAGCTTGCAGCTGCCCACAAAGAACCATTTTGAGTTACAGAAATGCAACAGAAAGATGGCTATAACCCACAACTATTTCTCAAAAATTTCCCAATTCTCACTTGGAGTGATTCCCCCGGTCCACAATATTTATGGATCTCACCTCATGTGAGAGTTGGGAAAAATCTGGGCTCCCAAGTATTTTTCCGTTAAATAGATATGCAATCATGATAGTACACAATCAATAATGGGGAGTTGGTGGCAACACCAGAGGTGAACAAACCTGAGATCTTGCTTCGCCGCTTCCAGAAGTTTCTGGCATTTCAACATGAGTTCTGCTATTAACGACTGCATGACTATCATCCACTGGCATTGGTGAAGTCTCACTGCCCATCGCTATACTTCTGAATGAGAAAACGTGAGAAGAAAGAAGAGGCTGCATCACACCCATTAAGGTTTCCACCTTGAATCTGTACAGTGCTTGGCCCGCTGATGGTCTGACGTCATCTGGAACTCTACCATATTTGAGCTTTTCTCCATTTTGAGAGCGCCATGCCACTATCTCTCCAGCGTAAAAGGGCCTCAATGGATGAAATTGTACTTGATGAACATCTTGAGGCAACAGTTCTTTGCCTATCAAACCATTGCTGCCACTAGTTGCTTCCGTTTCTTGCTTGTCCGAACAAAGTTTCAGAATATCGACAATTGCAGTTTCAGTGCCTCCAGGACAGACAAACAGAGATCCAATAGGTAATGGAGTAGGAGACCCCAAAACCAGGCTCACAACAATTGCAATAACATCAAAAACCGAAATATAGGGTGGTGGTTCAGCAACTAATATACTGGTGTTTGACCGGTTAATGAAGTAAAGTGTTCGATGCATGGATCCATCAACCCACTCTGGTATGATGGAATCCTTAGCTGCTTGTGTAATGTCTACGTACTTTGGAAGAAGCAAAAAACGAGTATGAATGCATTTAACAAACTGCAACTTCTCTGCAACAGCTTCTAGTAAGTTTAGTATGGTTCCAAGAGATAAATTCTTAATTGCAGGAATGTAACTAGCCATGCTATTTACAACAGTCCATACAGCACCCTGAAGTGACTTGCTCAACAGTTTCTCTCTGATGGCTGCTATTGGAACCTGCCCAACGTAATCCAAGGTCTGCAAATGCTCCTCGTGATCTAATTCCTACATTGACAAAGCAAATTTTGAATAAAGATAAAGACAACTCTACTTTGACCAAAACAAACAAAGCAAATATAAAAAGTAATAAGTGTCAGAATATCGTGCTACCTCAATGACTACATCAGACAGCATTTTTATGCCCAAGACAATGCACAATCTCTCTGGAAGGTCTGGATGAATAAATCTTAATCTGGAAGGGTCAATGCATTTTATAAATCGGGATCCATGGGAATCAATATACACACAGGACTTAGCATGAACAAGTCTGCAGCTATCATCTGGGACTATTGCTTCTGATGTCCAACTGGGCCCATTGGACATGTCTTCACCAATCCCATCACAGATAAAATGCAAAATTTCAAGCACCGCTCGGAGTTCATTTGGATTTAGACGCTGATATCCACAAGTTTTCTGGAGATTCAAAAGAAGATCCCTTGCAGACTCAATTGAAAGCATGTCCTGAAGTCCCAAATCTTTGAGAATCTTCAGAAAAGGAAGATATAAGGTAGGCAATTCAAAGGCAAATGGGGATAAGTTAATTGTTAGACGGGCAAAAAGCATGTTTGCTGTCACCAAGCGCGTTCCATTTGCAGCAGGTATAAAGGGAACTCTTTGCAACTCCATTTTATCTGCATAAACAAAATAAAGCAGAAGGTAAAAAGCTGATTAACAGTAACTAATGTTTATGGACTATGAAATGTGAAACAGTAAAACGAGAACAAAAAATAAAAAGAGTTGGCAGAATTAACCAACACAGCAATTTGCAGTTGAGATGAGATATTTCCTCCAACACCAAAGGTTTTTTTATTCTTTTTGGGCTAAAGGTTAGAAATAGTAATATTGTGCGAAAACAGAAGATCAAGTATATGTGAAGATTATGAATTAAGAAATGACACAAGACAGCAATTGAAAAAAAAAAGCCAAGAATGGAGTCTACCTGAAGAAGAGAGGGAATTCCAAATCTTATCCAAGTACTTTAACACTTCACAAGAAGCTTCATCAATAGTCATCATGCCTGATGCAGTTGGCCAATGAGCAAGTGTGTCTTCACCACCGTTTTTTCCAACAATCTGGAAAATCATGTTAGAAAGATTTTAGCACACAATCCATCATCTTGGATGAATACACAAGGGACTACCAGAGTTACCTGCAAGTGTTTTAGTACTGTAGGAAAAGATGGAGGGCTTCTAAGCTGGAGTGATCCCCAGGAATACTCTGGAGGAACAAGATTTTGTCTTGAAATAATGGGAGCATAACTCCAGGCCAGAGGCCAATCCTTTGACAGAATGGCTTCGCTATATGAAGTGAGTACTCTCTTGCCACCTTTTTTACCAACAACATTTGGAAAACCAAATTCCGCAGGTATGCATTTAATTTTTCCAAAGAGATCGCAGAAGTTGTTGCCGTAGAGGACAGCAAAGTTTGAGAACACTGTTTCAACAACAGATCCAGCTAGTGTCCAAACTTCCACTGAAACTTCATTCTGAGCATTGCTTAAATCCTCAAAATCATCCAAATCTCTGGACTTCATGCATTCAGTTCCAAGAAACTCTACTCTTTTGGCACATTCAAGTATCACCTCAGATTCTGTTGCAGTTCGGAGACCAGTTTTTCTCAAAATGCGAAGCCACCTATCTGAATTAAACCTTTCTCCTGGAAACTTTTTCCTCTCTCCAGAGAAAACAGATGTTAGTAAAGCATCGCCAGGATCATATAAATCCTTGGGCTTAGACAGATATGTGCAAAACTCATCAGAATTCCTTACAAATTTAGCCTCCTTTAAAGCTTCAATTACAGAAGAATCCATTTGTAGGTCTTGCCAATTTGTGTAAAGATATATTAGTATATCCTCCTTTTCAGATTCGGGTTTACCTTCAAACCCAGGCAAGCCAAACCTTATTAAAATCTGCTGATCATGCAATTCAGAGACTCCAAGAGCTCGAAGCAATGAAAATTCAACTGAATCAGTGGAATAGGAGAGACAACGTTCATCATATGGTTTAAGGAATGAACTTGAAGAAATGATACACTGGTCATCACTGAGCAATCGTGTGTATGAACCCACAACTGTTTTATATATAGGAAGTGAACGTAAAACTTCAAGTTCTCCCCCTCTAAAATTAGAGCCATTTGACGAAAAGTCATTAGCCAAAAGTGCAAAAAGTGCATCACAATTTGAAGCTGAAAGGGATGTAAGTTCAGAGAAATAGCCAGCATTTCTAACTGCAACCAACTTGGAAGCAATAATTTGCCCTAATGATTGGCCAGGAGCAGGGAAGCAGTTGCATGAAACAGCACAGTCCAGAAAAGCTATATCGAATATAGGTATGTTGCAGAGATTCAACAATGATAACAACCAAGGATGCGTGTTTTTAGCTACTTCAAAAGCTGAAACGTAAGCTTGAACAGATTCAGATTCAGGCATATCATTGCTTCCAGTTGCTCCCATTTCCAAGGCACCTTCTTCTGATGTTGGAATAATAACCCGGGGTGGAATGAAAACTAAATTACGCTCCCTAACACGGCATAAGATTGGCCGACCAAGAAAAGCGGGAATGAGGGGCCAGTCAGAAAAGAGTAAGAGGTCTTCTGAACTGCCACTGAAATTTTTCCAGAAGAGTCTTATCCATTCAGGGGAAGGACCTCCTTCACCACCAAAGCTTGATGTATCATTCTCCCATGAAAACCAAGGAACCATATTTGAGCCCATTACATGATTCACCCAGTTAGCATGAAAAACTATCCTCATATGACTGGCCAGTAGCTGAAGAGTGAAATTTTGCAGTTTTAATAATGATAGTAGCACACCATTTGAAAAAATATCAGCCAAGATTGACCTTTCCAATACTTTAGGGTGGACAAACTTTTCAGCCAAAGAAACCATCAACGCCTGTTGCTCCTTGTTCCCAACCCAAAGTTCAGTAATGCCCAACTTGGTCAAATGGTTTGCTGCAGTTGGGAATGGTAAACCTTTAAGCTCAGCTGCTATTGATAGAAAATTTTGGTCTCCATTTCCATAGATGCTATTACTGCTGCCTGCAACCATGTTCCTCTGAGCCAAGGGCCCTCCAGCCCTACCAATATCCTCAACAACTCCTCGGCCAAAATCAAATAAAGCCTTCCCCAGATTTGCTACCATTTCAATTGCATCTCCTGAACTGCTAGCATTCTGCATAGACGATGCAGGAAAATTATGCATATTAGGGACTGAAACAGGAGCAGAACTGCTACCGACAACTTGACTTTCCCTATGGATATAGTTAGAGTTACTGTGGTCAACTGTCAGAGAATTTCCATTTGAATTAGATGATTCCTGAATCTCAATATCAGATAAGCAGTACTCAAGAACATCTATATACATATCAACTGATCGGAGAACAAAAGATGTTGAAGAAACTCTTAAAAGATTCCGAACCATTTTAGGTTTCACTTCCCGAACTGTAATCCCCAGGGCTTGAATTTCAGTTACCAACTCCCAAGGTACTGAAAACACAGGGTAGTGCTCCTTTACAAAGCTGCAAACTGTAGCTGGAAGCAGATTACCACCCACCCCATTCCCTGGCTGTGAAAGAAACATACCCTCTTCAGCCTTGGCTAGGTTTCCAGAGTAAAGCTGCCACACAGGAAGGTCAACAACACGAGCATAGAAAGGCCTTATCACCTGTTCAATTAAGCATTCCCATTCAGGTTTCAGCACTTCCATTGGAACTAAACTACAACCATTTCCTTGTAGTTTGACCATATTTTGCACATTAGACCTTGGCCAAAAGGAATAAATTTTGTCTCCATAAGCCTTCAAAGACAGGCTGATTGCACGACTTACACTTGATTCGATTGCAGAATTAGAAGCATCTTTTCTTAACCTCTGGATTTCCAATATCAATTCAATGTAGGAATCCCGCACACATGACATCAACTCTCTGTTCCAGGCTTCCATCAAATAATTTCCAGCATCAGCCCGTGCCTCTTCTGAAGCTTGCTTTTCTTGGTAATTAAAAAGGGAGCGACCTCCATTGTGACAAACCAGGAAACATCCAAGAACAGTAACAGGTATATTTATACCACCAGACAGAGGAAGAGGGGACATGATAGAACTTGCTAGACAAACATCTGCAGGATGGCCATCACGGGATATATGTGCTGCAACTCCGGCAACAGGTGTCAAGTTGTATGCGAGATATCGCCTGCAAAGAAATAGGTGGATTTCATCAAGCTCGTTATTTTAGAGAACCATTTGTAGAAACTTATCTGAGAAGTACAATTCCTTAACAGGATATTCTCCATGTCAGCAAGTTTCACAGCTCAATGCTTCTAGCCATACTTAAAACAAGATAGTCTCCATTGGTTCAAAGTCATTACTGGAACCATAAGAATTCTTATAATGTTAAGTCAAACAATTTTCCAGTTAACCCATGATACAGGACTGGATCCTTTTGCATGGAGAAATCCAGTCTAAGGAGTAAAAGTGCGTGAAAATGACAGTTCAGATTATTGTCCATCCTAGATGGTCCAATTGACAAAAAAGAATACGAAGCACCTCTAAATCACAGAATGCAACAAATGTTAAAGATTTTAGAAATTTATATTTATCACTTAAAATTGTACAGAAAGCAAACGCCATATAAACTTACAGATCCTGATAGCTTACTTAATACAACTTTACCCGTCAAGTCATCTAAGTTTGCCATACATATGAAATCATTGATTCCACAATCAATTGTCCTGGCCTCAAAGTATTGACTTCCCAAATTAATCAAAGGGGGAGCATCACATGTATATTTTCAACTTTTAACTTCCAAATTGTAGACTCTGCAGCGACAGATCAGGCAATAAAAAAAAATCTAATATCCACTTTCTTCCATAACTTACCTATCTAGAGCCATGTTTCTTGTTTGCCCAGAGCCTAGGCTGAGTGCAACGAGCCATCGGTCAACAACTCTTGCAGCCCCATGGTTCAAATGTACATCTATTACATGCAATTTTGTTGCAGCATTGGAGCTATTAAACAATCGAGATATTTGAAACTTCCTCCACTTTTTCTCTGAAAAGGGATTTCTCATGATGGCAGATGACAAATCAATGCTAACTGAATAGTCCTCACAAGGCTGTGGGTTTCCTTCCTCCCATGTTGAGATTGACACCTGATCATAAATAAAAGTATTATGAAGTAAAGTGCCGTGATAAATAGCTACATGCACAGAAAAATTAAACACTAACAATACCTGCATCACCGACTTTAAGAATATAAGTGATCTAGAAGAGTGTTCCATAAATCTGTCACTAATCTGCTTTATTCTCCTTGATCCAAGTTCAAGTCCATTATTCAAGCATTCAGAAGACAGAGGCATGCGAATAATAGTAGAATCCGATGATGGCCATGACATATTGTGACCAATCAGCATGGGATTAAATTGATCACGGAACCGGTCAGTCAAATTAGTACCTGAGGACCAAGCATTAGTAAGTTCTTGTCTTCAATTCTACTCAACACGAGATGAAACTGTGGCATGATGTTAAGTTACCACACCACACAACAAAATGGTCAATAAGAAGATAAAAACTACTACTTTTATCATTGAGGCATTTCTGAGTCAGTTAAAAAAACAACAAAAAGAAAAGATAAAAGCTAAAAACATTAGGGAAGTCATAATGATTATCAGAAAAGTTTAAATATGGGTGCAACATCATCCTTGGGGAGCAGACAATATATTGAATGAATGGCCTATGAACAAATACCTATCAAAGAAAACATTTTTGCTGCAGGAGCACAGGTTGAGGGTGCAGCAAGCACCAAACCACGAGGATCAAACATGTATAAGTAGCCACCAGAAACCACTGAGAGGAGATCGCAGACAAAATAACAGCTAAGCAAAGCCAAACCATAGTTAAGTGTACTGCCCCTTAGTCTCCATGGAGGTAGAAATTGGAGGCTACTTACTTCCTCTCTACTCAAGCTAACCCCTTCTAGAATGGCTAATAGGGCAGGCCCTTGAAATTCACCTGCAGTAATCACAATTTTGTAAACGAACTTAAGCTTAATTCATATGCTTTGCAACTAGAAGAACATTACACCTAATCACATGTTAGGAAATAAATTAACTCATTCAACAATAAATTATACAAATATTTCAGTTACCCATATTGTGTTGCAACAAAGACTGGCGAGGATGTTCCCTCTTGTCAAATATTAGGTGTAGCTTAGTGGCTTTGCAGCAATCTGCCAACTCAAGTAGGTCGAACAATAAAAGGTCATTGTCCCCATGTGATGCCAAAAGCTCTTTTATTCTAGCATAGTCCATGCAAGGAAGATCTTTAGTCATGTCATCATCAACTAAAGAGAGGCAGCGAAGTGATTGTACCCCCAACCTACACGCCAGATCATTGCTAATACTTGGATGTATAAAATATTTCCCAATGGGAGTACTGCTATCCATCCATGGTGCATCATTATACACTAGATTGCAAGCATCCATAAGAACTCCAGAAGAATCTGGAATTAAGATTGGAGTGTTAGATGCTTCAAAAAGTGGCTTCTCTGAGCAACAATCTGCTACAGCATCAAGGATACAATGGACAAAATTTAACTGATCTGTTGACAACGGGAATCCTTTCACATCATTTCGCAATCGTTGTAAGACATGCAAATAGTCCCAAATATCAAAACTAATTCTCACACCTAATTTCATAAGCAGATCTCTGAATTCCGATAATTCAGATGGAACAACATACAAATATGGAGTAAATTTCACAGGTGAATCAAATGCAAGAGCATTTGGAACAACAAAGTTATCCCCAATCCAAACCCAGGAAACACCATCTAATGCTGATTTTAGCTCCGCAAATTCATCATTGCCAATATGCTCTTGCATCATTGAATAGAGTAATGGAATTCCATCAGAAAGTGCAGCATCAACAACAGGTAGATCAGATGGATGTAATTTGAGCTGTCTATATAACTTGGATAGCTCAATCAACTGTGTGGATAAAATATGTATGTTTGGGCAATCCATCCAACCAAGTCTTTTTTGCAGGTACAACGAGCAGCATTCACCCTCTAGTATATGCATTGAGTAGGATACCACAAACATCTGGGATTTAGGTCTCACTTTGCATGGGGGTGATACCTGGTTACTGGACTTCAACCACGGGATTCCTTTTAAAGGTGGATCAGCACATACAGGACACCAAGCAATAGCCCTCATTTCAGACCAAAAATCCTCTTCTGGCTGATCATCAATCAAATTACTTATGAAAGAATCTATGTCCAAATCCTCTAAAATTTGGTTCCCATTTCTGTTAAGAGACTCATCATGCATAACATCGCCATCCTCAGCTGCATTGTCCTTGTGGAAAATTGAATTCTTTGACTCATCAAGATTTCCTTCCTCCCCAATCGAGAGCTTAAGTGAAAGAGCATCTAAACAAACAAGCAACCTCCTCGCATAGCTTAGCGTCTCTGATTCGCCAGAATCATGCAACAAAGAAACTGATCTAGCACAATCGAGCAAACCAGAATAGCCCAAAGTTCTTCTGAGTCCAAGCGTAACTAAAATATCCAAAGTTTCTGTATCTGAGAATTTGTCAGAAGGGAAAAACACTTCTCTGTGTAGCACCTTCCTTAGTGCAGGCACTCGAGGATCATAGAGCCTGTGAAACAATAATACATCAAATAGCATTATAACCATAAGCTAATTAAAGGATGTACGGCACGTATGGTGAAAATAGTGTGTGGTGTTAACAGATGACCTTGGAACTTCAAAACTAATGTAAAAAACATATTTATATACTTCATCTTGATACCATTTACATAGATATGGAAGAGCAAGACATACATGTAAGATTCTAAGCATCAATATTAAGAAGGATCTTATAGGTCCAAAGGTGTTGGATAAAATCTTGGCCTTTATTTTTTTATTTTTTTTACCAAACTTTGTTAATAATAATAGTAATCAAAATACAAGGTATAAACAGTCAGGGAACAAGATGTCCACCATCCTGTTAATATAAATCTCATAAAAAAAACAAACTCAAACTACAACTCTGTCACTTTGTTCAAAAAACCAAAAACCCCTACCTATATCTACACCACACCATATGCCTAAATATTAGGACAGCACAAATAAACAGTACTAGAAATGAATATAACAAGATGGATTTCATCTTGGTTCAACACTAACTCATGGAATTTGAGCAAATTTGTACTTGTTTTTTTTTTGAGAAGAAACAATTTTATTAAAGAATAGAGAAAAACACAACGTTGAACTTGTTCATTCACCAACTTGAACTTGTTCATTCACCAACTTGAACTTGCTTCTATAAAATAAATAAATAAAATAAACAACGTTGACAATATAAGAACCCTCTTTTTTTTTACCAAGTATTTTATTGCAAAAGACAATAAAACAAGAGGACAAAAACATGTGGCCAAGAAGACCACTAGGATTAAGAACATTAAATTGTACCAAAGACCAAACCATAAAAATCCACTGTAATTAGTATTTAGTACTAGAAACTGTAACACGAAAAAAAAACTAAATTAGAAGTCTCTTTGACTCTCTTCTCGGCTATTTGTGTCAGGGTTTTGTTTGCTGTTTGAAGTTCAATTGTAAATTTGTAACCTAAAGCTTATAACCTATAAATAGGACTCAAGAGGTTTATTTTTATTATAAGAAAGAAACTTATATATTCCATATAAACTTAGATCACGCAAGTTATACCTGGAAGGCTGCTGCCAAGACCCATCGGCTGTCAAGACAAAAGGTATTTCAGAAAGAGTAGATTTCAAAGAATTATCCGCTTCAACTAAAAGCTGTACACCATGCAGAATAGCTGAAAGAGATCCCTGCTCTGAAAGAAACTCTGGCAAGCGGTTAAGTAGATGATCTTTGTAGAATTCCATCCTAGAGGGTTCTTCGATCTCTAAATATCTTCTCAGAATACTTTTTTCCTTTTCTGATTCTGCGCGTACAAAGTCATCACTCAACAAATCCTCCTGAATGTCACCAGGTTTAAGCAATTTGATAGGATTACTCAAACTTACTAGTTTTCTACTTTTATATGACTCAAACATAGGAAGGTGTTTTATGATGTCTATATGTTTATATTCCATTTTTTCTTCGATAAACCATTTGGACTGAAGAATGAAACTCCGAAGTTCATGCATCTCTCCTTCCGATGCATTGTGAAAAAGCCCCTCAATGTTCTCTGACCTACCTGCAACCGCCAGAAGTGCATTTAATAAGCCAATTGCTGTTGGCAACTGCACAAAATTTTTCAACTGTGGATGATCTATCGGAAGGTCTTGCCTCAGGAAAACGCATCCTATTTTCAGCAACAAAGATGACATGTTCTCACTCCACCCATCATCCTTGATTACATTCGAATTTTCAACTAGTTGCAGGAGACAATAATTCCCAACAGGCAATATTGGCCACTTAGAAAAAAGTGACAAATCATCACAAGATGACCTCAAATAGCTCCAGAGAAGTCTTATCCACTCTAAACTCGGTTGACCCTGCTGACCAGGAGCCCATGTCACCTGTTTTGCATGATGCCACTCTGCCGGAAGTAATTTCAAAAGGAGTTTCTCCAGTAAAAGGCAAGACAGAAAAGAAACATTTGAGGCCTCGCTTTGGGCTATGAAACATAGCTTCTCATAAACTCCTTCTGGGATTCTGCAATCTACAAGTTGATTAGAAACCGAATCCTTGAGAAGATCATACTCATCCCCTCTTGCAATATATATTCTTTCCCCAACCCCATTCTTGTCAAATGTTGTAAATGAGCCATCAGCAATGGGTAGTAACGGCAAACCATACAAACCAGCAGATTGGACCGGTATCTTCAAATCAAGTAAGCAATATTCAAGGGTCAATATCACTGTGTTTCTATCCTTGAATTCACGTTTCCTTCGAATTAGTAATGTTTTTAACAACTGTGGTGTCAAAAAATGCAATGAGGGGCAAACGTCCATAAATCTCTCTACAATTGGCTTCGAAACAGTGACCAGAGGAAGACCAGCGTCTGATAATGCTTCAACAAGCTCATCTACCTTGTCAAAAGTAAAATCAGGGAATATGGCTTGTTTTGTTGAGATCCACTGGCCACCTCGAGCTTTTGTATATAATACACGAAGACCACAGTCAGCAATGAAAGTGTAGAGTTCCCGCACCACTAAAGCCCAGGGTTCTAATCCTCTTGTTTCAGGCCAAAGTGAAAAGAACAAATCGCATGGGCCAATCTCCAGTGCTATCTTCTCTAGCATGTGACCATATGCAGGGGCAACAACACCCTCAAGCAGGTACATATTCCAATCTGAGCGTTTTTTTCCACCACCAGCCATGTCGCTACCAAACCAGATGTCTCTCCTATTTGATGATAATTCGAAATATGCATTAACATGTGCCGGGAGACCAGTACTAATTGGAAGTGGTAGGAAACAGAAGGCACGGCCTTCAAAATATTTCCTATCTTGAAAAGAACCTGTGGAGACTTGAAACGCATTTGAAGAACTGGCATCATTCATCTCCGGGATACCACTCATTCCCGAACCAACCTTGACAGATTGTAAATATGCAGCAACGCATGCCCAGGGTATATAACTTTGGGACTTGTGATTCAAAACTGCAGATTTGTTCTTAGCTTGTGCACCACCTAGACACTCAGATGTTATCCAGGAGTGTGATAAACTACCAGATGAGTTTTCTTCTGTAATTACAATCTTTTGACATTTATATGGCAAATCTCTGTCCATTGACTTTCTCAATTTCTTTAGGAATTGATCTTTATCCATTCCGTTATGCCGATTCCCATCAAACAAGCTAAACACATCCTGCAGTCCATTGGAGCCCATTTCGGGCTCACTATTGCAATGCTTTTGGACGCGATGTAAAAGTTTCATTTCATGTCCACTTCCTTCCTTCACAAAAACAGAGATAACTTTTACATTACGTAGAAAAAGCAAAGTCTCAGAAACAACTTTAGAAAATGAAGCAAACAGGGATATGACGTCTTCAGGTGCATATCCTTCCTTCTTTATTTGGCTTCTGGAAGCAGTACTGGCACTCCTGAGTGGAAACCGGAAAAGGGTTCCAGGAAATGGATGTTGCAAGTCACACCCAAAGTGTAAGAAAGGAGAAAATTGATCAGGAAATTGTTCCATAATCCTTCTTCCAGCAAATTTAATTCGAAGGCCGGGATGTGATGGAGAGATCCCAGGCAAATTACAGGCATGAGGATCAAACATAACAATGTTTTCACCAGAAACAAATGTGGGGATGTCTGTGAAATGATAGACACAATTAAAACCCAGCCCAAATCTCCCAATTGCGAAAGGCTTCTCTAGTTTACTTTCTTGGCCAATGCGTGAGATTGCATAGAGATCTTGGGGACCAAAGATAGAGTCATTAAAACAGTATAAAGCAGGGCCTTGCCAATCTGCCATTTCCGGTGAAAGAACAGAAGAAGTCCCATACTGAGTTTTGTCCAGGAGAAAGGTTACCTCAGAAGCTCCTGCATCCTCTGCATTTTGAACCAGCTCAAATAAAATTCCAGGTCCATCCGCATACATTTCAAGAATGTGTTTAAGTCTAGTTGTCAAGGCTTCATGCTGTCCAAAAGCTTCAGCAGCTCCAGATAAACTCAAATTCATAGAATCAGCACTCTGAGCTAGCAAGGTCCTGCGCAGAGAGCAAACACCAAGCTTCTCTGCAACATCAATAGATATGTTCCCGTGCACAAATTTCTGAACTGCTGTTCTTCCAGTCAGTGCCAAATTAGGTGGACCGCCAAAAAGGTTATCGTGATCCTCTGAGCCAAGCAACCACGGAGCATCATTATAAACTAAGTCACTGGCAGGGTATAATCTGCCTGACATGTCCGGTAAATAAATCTTAACTTTCTGGTCTTGTATCTGAACTTCAGCCAGATGCTGTACAATCAATAAGGCTGCTCTCATTTCCCGTGCATCGAGAGGAGAGGATTCTTTCTTCAAAGCCATTCTACATAAAATACTAGCATAATCGGTAAAGTTCAAGAATTCTCGAATACCAAGCTCTATAAATAATTCCTTGAAAACAGCTAAATCGACTGGTATGACACGTATATAGGGAGCCATATGAACAGGACCATTAAGAACAACCTCGTCTAGTGTTGCAAATCCATCTCCCACCCAAACCCACCGACTACCTTCAAGAACAGCCTTCACAATGTCCATCCCATCTGAACCTATCAATCCTGTCAGCATTGAATATATCCTTGGCATTGCCAAGGCTAATTCCTGACGAAGAACCTGATCAGTCACAATCTCGTTATTTTTTCCAAGCTCAAGTAGTTGGGCTGCAATGACACTTCCACCAGGTGGAGAAGACCATCCAAGAGCAGATGATAGTGCTGTAGATGAACACTCTCCATCAAGTATTCGCATGCTGGCTGAAACAAGCCACATATCTGCTTGCAATCTTACAAGCTTCGGTGGAGCAACAACGGACGACACGACAGGCCATGGTAATGTTTTAAATGGAGCAGAAACTACCACTGGGCACCAACTGATCAGCCGAAGATCATTCCAGAACTTTTCGAGGTCAGACTTCAAGTTCCGAGGTTTGAATGTGGTTGCAGCTCGTGACAGCATTCTGTTCACTGTTCCTTGATCATCATTTACAGGATGGGGTATCCATTTCATTGCATTAACTTCTAAGTAGGACAGAAGTATCTTGCCTTTTAAATGGGCCTTTTGCTGATCCTCGTGCATTAGCCGTTCTACCTGTCGTGCACTTTGTATGACTGTCTCAGGGGTCACAGATGTTCTAAGGCCCAAGCCTTGTAGCATGTCCAAAATACCAGGCTCTTGAAAAGAACCATAGGGAAAACAATCAGAATCCTCTAACAGTGCATATAACTCTTCGTTGCGAGGATCATATAATGCAGTAGGACACCTAAGAGCACCACCGAGTGTTGGAATAAATTCTAAATTTCTCAAATAATCCCTGAAAGATACATCCTCAACACACAACTGTGGCAGGTTTTGCAGAATGGAAAGAACAATGCTGTCACGAACTTCAGGTAGTAGCTCCCCTACTCTGTTTAACACCTGCTGCTTATAGAAGTGTGCCTTCCCCATTCTCTCAATGCCAAAATATCTTAACAGAATGTCAGCCTCAACATCTGAGGAGCTAATAAGGAACTCAGCTCCAAGAAAGAACTCAGATATGTCTAAGGGTGGTAAGTACTTCTGCGGATTTTCAAGATCAGAGAATTGGAAACTTTGAGTAGATCCACCACCATAGACTTTATAAATAGGCAGCCTCTTGCAATTTCTTATGTCAGACTCATGCAAACAGTCTCCAAAATACCACTTCGGATCAAGAAAAAATGCACGAAGTTCATCCCTCTCTTTGGCTTCCAAATTATCAAAACATGTTACTACGCTGCCATAATTTAAAGAGACTGCATCATATATAGACTCCAGAAGCCCTGCAGCATTACCATCACTTACATAATGAGATAAATCCGAGTGTTCAACTCCATAATTGGGGTTCAGGATCTTGCAACCAATTTTAACAAGTATTTCTTTCATCTTGTCAGAAAGCTTTTCTGCATCGATCAATTTTGACTGTCTAGAGGTTCTGTACAGATGGCCAGAAGTAGTCGGCAAAATGGGCCAATCGCTAAACAATGACAGCTTCTCGCACTGATTCCGAAGATATTTCCAAAATAGCGCAAACCATGTTGAAGTGGGGTGATTATGACAGCATTCTGGGTCCCATAATACTTTGCTTTTGTATTTCCAATCAGCAGGTACAAATCTTGGATAAAACTGAAGGAAGCACTGAATATTGAAAATAACAAGATTCGCCCTTGAGGACTTAGCAATAGCAGAGAGTCTACTTAGTACGTTGATGGGAATGTTCTTGTCAATTACTCTATCATATAAATGTTGAAGCAGCATGTATTCTAAGTCATTGCAAACAAAGTATGAAATTCCTTTGGAGGTATCTGACAATGATCCAAATTCACCATTTGCCAGTGGAAGCAAGGGCAGGTTATAAGCATGTGTTCCAACATCAGCATCAAGCAAATCTTCAAGACAATATTCCAGCAGTACAAGCTTGTGATATTTTCCCAGGGTAGAAACAGATCTACACTCTCTGGCAAAACAACGTACTGCATCAGGAGTGACCACCTTCTGCTGAAAACTGGAAGCATATTTCAAGAGCGTGTTAAATAGACCATTGTGCAAACACACAACAGGCATTCCTAGATCAATCAGGGCCTCACTAAGTTCCTTACTCTTAGTAACTTCCTCGTCATGTAGAAAAGCTTCAATTGGTGACACCCATTTTCCACCGTCAAGATCTGAATACAACACAGGAGCACTAGAAATGTTTCTGTATATATGCTCAACAAGAATATTCCACGGCTCTTCAAAAGAACCATTAGGCCATAAGGAATAGTACAAGTTCCTGGAATCTAGCAGTCCCCTTACACCAAGAAGAAGTTGCGTAAAAGCAGGTGCCACAACATCTTCTAAAAGAAGCCTGTTCCATACAGAACGGATTTTCCCACTTCTGTCCATGTCAGCCCCATACCAAATGCCACGACGATTCGAAGAGACCTCAAAGTATCCATTAACCTGCACATTGAGGCCAGTCCTTACTGGCAGAGGGAGAAAGCAGAATGCACGACCAAGCTTGAGAGTCTGCACAAAATCACATTACACCAATATAAGTTCTACTGGATCTTATAAGTAGGAAAGTAACTCAAATAATAGAGAAACCATGAAAGTATTAGAAATCACAAATTACATGTGCTGAATTATCGGATATGCAAGCTGCAACTGATCCCCATGGCAGCAAGTGAATATCATATTCCTTAGAAGCTTTAGCTGCAAAAGAACCAATCCTACTGGATGTGGATGCCAGCGTCTGCACTAAATAAAAACTATCTGTCTTCTTCTCAGATTGGGTCCCAATTGTTGCCTCACTTAAAAAATCTACTGAATAGCAGTCCACCTGACTCTCTGTAGAGTTTACCGACTTGGGAAATCTCAACGCTGCTTGCCGGTGCAAAACAATGTCATCACTGGCAGAACTGACCGAGCAGGAGTAAAGCTTCCTGGGCTCATAGTCCCGGTCTTCCCACACATACATTTCAACACGCATCACATTTTTAAGGAAAAGTAAGGTGAAAACTCCTTCCTCATAAAGCTGAACAAACAAGGAAGAAAGGTCGTCTTGGGAATACTCTTGCCTAGAAAGCTTACTGGTTGCCGCCTGCTCTGCATTCCTCAGAGGGAAACGGAATAGAGTTCCTGCAAATGGTGTTTTCATGTCGCAACCGAAAGCACAGTAAGGCAAGAACTGATCTTTGTACACAGAGATAGCTGAAGAAGAAACATAGTCAATTCGCTTTCCGGGATTGGATGCCGAAACCTTTGGCAGAAAAATGCCTTGGGGATCAAACAACACCACATACTTCCCACTCACAAACGACGGCAAATCAGTTAAATGGTACACTGAGTTGAACCCAACCCTGAAAATTACACAGAAATTAAAGAAAATCAGAACCCTAAGTCTCAATTTCACACAGAAATTAAAGAAAATGGAAAAGGAATTACCCGAATCGGCCGGTTTTTGAGGCCTGGCCATGCTTGCTACTCCCGCCGATCCTCGAAATACTTACAAAGTCTTCCTCCGTGAAAACGGCATCGTTATAGGCCAGAAGCGCGGGGCCTTGCCACGGCGCCAAGGTCGCGGAAAGAAGGGAGTCGGTGCCGTGAAGCCTACGGTCGAGGCAGAGTCGGACGGTGGTAGCGCCGGCATCGTCGGCGTTCTGAATGAGCTCTTTGAGCACCGTCGTCCCCTCCGGGTAGTTCACTAAAACCTCGCGGATTCGCCGCGTCAGGTCAACCTTTTGACCGAAGTCTTCGAGAAAGATCGACTCAGGTGTCGACGCCGGAGACGCCATTCTGTATCTTGGTCTTCTCCGGCGAGCTTTGATCGTTGCTTATTTTTTATTTACTCATAACCACCGCCATGGAATTTGACGTAATTACAGGAGGACCGAGAGGAAGGAGGTGGGTGGATTTTTCAATTGCGGGAGGGAGACTACGAGAAAATGAATGGCGAAATTTGGAGAAGTCGGAACACACCGCCGCATACAGTGACGTGAAACGCAATGTCAGAACTCTAATTGCTGTTTGTTTTCTTAGTTTGGGCCTTATAACCTTCTTATTCGGCCTCTTTTGCTATCAATTTATATGGAACCCTGTTTCACGCAATCCGTAAGCCCAACAGCCCAAGGCCACATCCAAGGAAACCTCAAAATCCTAATTAGTTTTGGAATTGTTGTACACTTTCGTAATACGTCTTATAACCAAACATACCATCATCTTTTAGGCATCTGTTAAACAAACGATTCACATTTTCAACGCATGATAAACATCTATTGAACAAGTGCTTTCACTAAAATTATGTCTTCGTTTTAGGCCTTATAACCGTCTTCTTGGGCCTCTTTTGCTATCAATTTTTACGGAAGCCCGTTTCATGTAATACATATGCCCAAGGCAACATCCAATGGAAATCTCAAGATACAAATAAGCTAATGAAATTTGAGGAATCTCTTTTGTAACCGAAGATAAAATGCAAAACAATCATTTTGAATACATGTCAAATATGTATTGAACGGGTTATGTCACCAGGAATATGTCTTGGTTGTAAAAAAGAGATACTTTCTCATGACTAAAAGTATCGTCTTGCAAACATCTGTTGAACGAATGATCCATTTTTTAACACATCATAAATATTTATTAAACAAGTGCTTTCGCTAAAATTGTGTCTTTGTTATGAAAGATTTTCTCACATTGCAAGAGAAGTTATCTCCAAATACAAAAAGTCATTCTTTTATGAATTAAAAAAAAAAAAAAAACTAATGACGTGGTGCAGGCTTCTCTACACAAGAATCCCTCATCTTTTTGCAGTCAACTAAAAAGAAAATATAGGGTGGTGGGAGCTTCTACGTGCATATGATGAAAAATTTTAATTAAAGAGCTGGGCGACACAAAAGGCAGACAAAATCAGGATACCAAAATATGTCGGGCTCTACATTGAATAATCTCTTTTTTTAATTTTATGAAAACTTACTAATTTCAATTTGCAATTTGCTCAGCAGTTAGATTAAAAATGTTGAGAAAAATATAGACTCACTCTCATCTTGAAAAAATCCAACTCCATTTATCTATTTCGTAAGTGTGGATTTTAATCAGTCAACATAACACTGTTAGCACATGCAATTATGTTGTGTTAAGATGAAGTCATCCATGTAACACCTTCTATTTTTCTTATAAAGTCAATACCGCGTTTTTAGAAGAAGGTTCATTCTAAGAATTTGAAAATGATATCTTAAGCTTTAAAAATAGACTTTTTGTGACCAAATTGTCAAGATTTAAAAAGAGACCTATCGGACCAAAACAACTCAGAAATTGCCCCAAAATGTCTCTTTTTAAAGCTTGACATGTCCTCTTCAAATCCTTAAAAGGAACCTTCCTCTAAAAATGACTGACAAAATGGCCAAAGCATCAATTTGTTAGTGGCATCTAAACTAATTAGCGATCTAATTTAAACTCGTACCATTAGTTTAAATAAAAATTACTTTTAACCAACTGAGCTAACGCTAATCTCTTGAAAAAACGCTGATGGCTCTTCTTCCTCAGTCCTCAATTAGTTCCAACATCTGATACATATTTTGAGTTTGCAGAAAAATGAATTGATTAATCAATGGTCGATGGAGTTGACCTAAACAAATATCAACGGTTGATGGACGATCCAGATGGCAGATAGATGGATTTGTTAGCCAACACCAAAATATATCAATACCATACAGGTTGCAGCACCATATCCAATTATCCAAAGAGTTGAATTTGCACTCTTCAAACGTGCGCAATACAACGTGGGAAGCTCTACTCTAATGGCGTACCTGCAATTATATGTGTGTGTGTGTGTGTGTGTGTATATTTATACGTATAAATAAATACATATATATACATATAATTATTTTATATATGTATAGATATTGTCAATGACAACGTGATGGCTACTCCTGCAGAAATGATTGCAGAATATTTGGGGACCTAAATTCTTCATCTTTGTTCTCTATTTTCTATATAAGGAGAATAGAAATGTAGTACATGCATGCACAACTAGAGCTACCAAATCGTGTTAACCTCAACATCCCCTAAGCCTCTGCGCCTGAGTGAGTCAGTAGTCATGACGAGGACCTGCAACCTTACACCGTGCGTTTTGCTAGCCTTGCTACTACTCGGTGTTCTCCACCTCGAATCAGCCGCCGCGACAGACTTCACCTACGGCGAGGCCCTGGACAAGACCTTGATGTTTTTCGAGGCACAAAGGTCAGGTAAGTTGCCGGAAACACAGCGTGTCAACTGGCGCGGCGACTCGGGACTCAAGGACGGTCTTGCTCAAGGGGTAAGATATCTATTTACATTAGTCTTTTACTATATGATCGATTAATTAATATATGGGACATGATCTTCTGTGCAGGTGAACTTGGTAGGAGGGTATTATGATGCAGGTGATCATGTGAAATTTGGACTGCCGATGGCGTTTACAGTGACAATGCTTTCATGGGGAGCTGTTGAATACAGAAAGGAAATTTCGGATTTAGCACAACTGGGTCAAACCTTACGGGCCATCCGATGGGGCACTGACTACTTCATGAAAGCACATCCACAACCTAATGTTCTCTGGGGACAGGTATATATTTTCACCTGTTTGGTCACCTATGCATGTATTTTTCTCTCTTGTGATACAAGTAATTAAGTTCCTATATATATTTTGAACTGATATTGGTAAACCACCTAAAACTATTAATTTGGACAAAAGAAAATCAAAGACTGTTAATTAAGACTCCGTTTGATAGCTATTTCATTTTTCAGTTTTCAAAAGTTGAAAACTAAAACGAAATGATTATGAAAACTTAAATGAAATGATTATCAAACCAACCCGACGTTTTCTAGTTTATCTGATTGCATGCAAATGTAAATTGTTATCAGGTAGGAGATGGGGACTCGGATCACTATTGCTGGGAGCGTGCAGAAGACATGACAACTCCAAGAACTTCTTACAAGATTGACGAAAGCCATCCCGGTTCGGACCTTGCCGGAGAAACTGCAGCCGCCTTGGCATCGGCCGCCATAGCTTTCAAGCCTTACAACTCTTCCTACTCTGCTCTCCTCTTAGTTCATGCAAAACAGGTAAGTAATTTGTTCGATCGTCTGAAAACAAATATCTTACCTTTTTTTCTTCCTGTTCTTATCAATTAATTTGCATAAATGTATTGTTTGCAGCTCTTCACGTTTGCGGATAGATTCAGAGGTCTATATGACGAGTCCATTGGCACTGCTAAGAATTTCTACACTTCATCAGGCTATTCGGTAGGTGCATCCGACATGTATATATATATTTTTTTTTCCCGACAAATTATCTTATCTTTCGTAATTAATATGTTTTTGTTTGTAATTGATGAAGGATGAACTACTTTGGGCGGCGGCGTGGCTGTTCGAAGCGACGAACGATCAGTACTACCTCAAGTATGTGGTGGACAACGCCGTGTATATGGGCGGAACTGGATGGGCTGTCAAAGAATTCTCTTGGGATACCAAATATGCTGGTGTCCAAATCCTTCTCTCAAAGGTACCTAATTACGCTCATTTAGAGTTGCTTTTCTATAAAACACTTATATTCATAAACGCTTTCAATAGAGAAGTCCTTTTACTATAAACATAATCAAAACTTTCTTACAAATCTAAGTGCCCCATAAAAAAAAACACTTGAAAGTGCTTTGCGAGCGTCTTTTATCGTAAACCTGTTTAGCACTTTCAGAAACCCTACCAAATATAGTGAGTCTCAGAGTTTATGCCATTTCATCATAACTTGCAGGTGTTGTTGGAGGGAAGAGGCGGTGCATACACTTCCACACTAAAGCAATATCAGGCCAAAGCAGATTACTTTGCATGTTCTTGTCTCCAGAAAAACGATGGCTACAATGTCCAGAAAACTCCTGGTAATTTAATTTATTAAGTCTTAATTCAAATATTAGACAAATAATTACTGTTTGATTAATCTAAATGTTTTGTTACTGTTAATTAACCAAATTAAATTAAAAATATACCAGGAGGACTATTGTACGTGAGGGAATGGAACAACTTGCAGTACGTGACATCAGCAGCATTTCTCCTAGCCGTCTACTCCGATTATCTCTCCGCCGCAAACGCCAAGCTAACTTGTCCCGACGGCCAAGCCCAGCCCCAAGAGCTCCTCAACTTCGCCAAGTCACAGGCGGACTACATACTCGGCAAAAACCCCAAGTCCATGAGCTACATAGTTGGGATTGGACAAAATTATCCAGTCCATGTCCACCACAGAGGCGCTTCAATTCCCTCTGTTTCTACTCTCCACTCTGCGGTCGAATGTGTGCAAGGTTTTGAGACGTGGTACCACCGCCCGGAGGCAAACCCCAACGTCATCTACGGTGCCCTTGTGGGAGGCCCTGACCAGAATGACAACTTCTCCGACGATCGCTCTAGTTATGAACAGACTGAGCCTACGCTTTCCGGCACCGGTCCCCTTGTTGGCCTCTTGTCTAAGTTGCAGAGTTTGAATGGCATCCATCCAAGTTATAATAAAGGCTCCCCAAACTCCCAGCCAACCATACCAAGGGAAGGTGCCAATCACCAGGAAGAACAAAACCCAGTACAAGCTCCAGGTAACTAACTACTCATAGTTTGATTTTTTACATTTTTGGTAACACGGAAGGGAGTTATTATTTGCACTCTAACAAAGTCATAGCACATTCTTTTCACATAAAAATGATAACCGTTACTTGAACCACAACCACCCTCTTTTAATAAAAGTGGAACTCACTTGTCTCCGGTCTAACGCAAATATACTATTTTAGAGTGTTAATAACAAATTTTGTTATGATATTTTGCAGAGACCCCTATCAAACTGATTCACTCAATCGGCAACACATGGACTGTTGGGAAAACAACATATTATCGCCACAAGGTGGTACTGAAGAACACATCGCAGAAACCGATATCGGATGTGAAGCTGGAGATTGAAGATCTCAAAGGGTCAGTGTGGGGTCTCATCCCAACACCAGAAAAGAACATCTACGAGCTTCCTCAATGGCACAAGGTCTTGCAGCCTGGCTCTGAGTGCATTTTCATTTACGTCCAAGGTGGTCCTCAGGCAAACGTT
The DNA here is from genome assembly GCA_036320875.1 of Cotoneaster glaucophyllus. Classification (NCBI taxonomy): domain Eukaryota; kingdom Viridiplantae; phylum Streptophyta; class Magnoliopsida; order Rosales; family Rosaceae; genus Cotoneaster; species Cotoneaster glaucophyllus. Next base: position 34,234,197 of record CM070069.1, on the reverse strand, counting down.
TCCATCGTAAGCTACCATTAACCTTGTTCCAACCAAGAACAAAACAAAAAGAAGCTGCCGTCACATTCCAAACAACGGTTCCGATTATGTATTTGTAACATTAGGGGAAAAAAGATATCGTCCCTTGGGTAAAAATCAAGCATTTGACCAAGGGTGATGAAATTATAGGCAAAATTTTGATGTCAATATTATCTGCAAGCTGCAAGCAGCCCTCAAGCGAAAATCCTAATGTTATTCAAAATTTAATAAGACTGACCATCTTGCAACCAGCATCACGACTTAGCGGTGTTCTTCTTCACATGAGATGCTAGACTCAAAGTTCGACTTATGATATCCAATTATTATGGCCATCCTATTGCGTAAAAATACCTATTTCAAAATACCATCTAGGAATCAAACCAAAGCACCAAGTTGCGCAAGGTAAATGTCCTTAAAAAGTGAGAACTTTTTACCTAATAGTACCAACAGAGGGAACCTCAAAAGGTCCCAACAGGGCAACAACACCAGGGGCGCAGCAGGGAAAGTGCTGCTGTTGCCAATGGTCCAAAATTTTTATGTAATAAACTACTATATTAATGCTCAAAATTAATTCATGACATCTAAAATCCAAGAATTCAACTGTTTCACTCTTACGTTGAAGTTCATGTCGAAGAAAGGGTCAACCAGACATGCCTCTGAAGATTAAGATAACAAAAAAAGTAAAATTAACAGCTAATACATAAGTCTCCGCATTCTCTTTTACCCCGACTACTCAGTCGTCTACTAGTCGTCGAAGGTCGTCTTTTTCCCTGCAACAAAAAGTACCAAGATGAGAATCACAAAAATGGAACTTATTAAGATTTATTGAGAGCATCACATCCACAACCTACACACTTCATTAAAAAGGAGAATAACGCTGCCAACCTGTTCTGCGAGCAGCTAGGTATATTTTCTTCCACGTCCTCTACCACGTCCACCATCTCTGCCGCCACGTCCACCATCTCTGCCGCCACGTCTACCTCTGAAACCACGTCCCCGATCCCCGCCTCTGCTAAAACGTCCTCCACCACGATTACTGGAAAAACTCCTATCATTACTCCTGGGAGTACCAAAATCACCTTTTGGTTTAGCCTCTTCCACCTTCAAGTAACTGTCTCCAAATTCACTTCCATCAAGTCCTAGAGCTTTGTTGAAGCTGTCTGCATCCGTGAAGTCCATGTAAGCCATTCTGCAGTTTATGAAGACAATTTATCAGCCTCAACACATAAGGAAAATCAGGTAGAGTTAGCAAAACAGTTGTATTTTTCATTGAGAGGCCAAATCGACCAAATTCCAACTTTCAGTTGTGCCAATTCTAACAAAAACTCACATTAACACAAGGTAACTTTTACGTTGACTTAAAACTCCCTAATAAATTCATGTTGAAGACCAAAAAATCATCTAATACTAAGATAATAAGGCATATATTAATTCCACAATGAAATAATCACGCAAAAAAAAAAAACAAAAAACAAAAAAACAAAACACGAACAATGACAATTCGAGATTAGTCAAATGTCAAAGAAGGCACAAATGTGTAAAATAATAACCACCCGATCGAAAAAGAAAAACAAAGAGATAAAATCGCACATGTAGCAGGCTAGAAAAATACATAAAAAAATCAGCAAAAGAAATTGTACAAACCCCTTAGAGGCGCCAGTCTCATAATCTTTGGGGATGGAGACCCTTGTTATCTCACCACAAGAACTAAAAGCTTCTTGTAAGGAGCTCCTTATCTGTAAAATAAAACTAGTTACATTTGAACAAGAATATGAGTATCTCATCATTAATTAGACAACAGAGCTAGAATTCCTTGAGCAGTGTATACCTCATCCTCCCCAAGAGAGCTGTCAAAACCTCGAACAAATATTGTTTTGGACGCACCACGTGGTCCCTTCTGATGTGAGTTGCTCTCACTCCTGAAATAATTATCAATAAAACGAAGTAAGAAAATTAATGGATGACAACACAAAAACAAAACAACAAATGAAGCAGTTAGGAGTCCAGATGTACCCGGTGGGGGTATAAGCACCCTTTTCACCCCTTTCACGAGCCAGATCAAGTCTGACATCACGACCAAGCAATTCTAAACCATTAAATTCAAGAGCCTGCAATAACAAAAGCTTAATAGTTTAGCAACAGAAACAAAAATGATTAACAGCAATACTACAGATTCCAAAGAAATGGTAAATGTCAAGAAATACCAAAAGAAAAGTCAAACCTTCTTTGCTTCTTCTGCTGTGGCAAACTCCACATGCCCAAAGCCCTTGAACTTCCCTTCAGGATCTGAGGCAAAACGGACATCAACAACTTTGCCAGCATCTTTGAAGAAATTCCTCCTGCATAAAATAGAACTATTAGATAAAAGAAACCTAAAACATAACAAGCTTAGATCAAGTTATACACATACACATCATTTTCCTCAATACGGAAGTTCAGGTTTCCAATGAACAGCGTCTTAGAAGTAGTAACTGGGGTTTTGGTCGTTTTGGGCTGCACAAACATTATTACAAAATTAGAACATTTATGATAGGCAAGCTGAAACATCACCTAAAACCAACAAATACAATGTACAACGCTAGCACAATATTATTACCTGTTCATCATCCTCTTCTTTGTCGGAACTGACTTCCTCTTCTGAACCATCAGAGCCAGTATCCTCCATATCCTCATCAGAGTCAGGAGAGTCAATTGAATCCTCATCCTTTGTGGTACCCTGCAACAAAATAAATTTATTACATACTATCATCAAACCGCTTTAAAAGCTTTGAAGTTTACAAGAAAACCAACATTTATCCCATCCACCAAAAAGAGAAACATTACAAGGGCTTTCTGGCTTCACGTGTGACACTAAATAAAAACTACAGCATCAAACATCGCAGGGCTAACTAGTTTACTAGCTGCAACACATTCCAATTGGAATTTAAAATGAAACAAACCTTCACTTCCTCTGAACTATCATCAGAGGAAACCCCAAATATACAGATATGACTGACTGAATTTTCATATAATAACCCCTGTGGCAAAAAATCTACGGCACCAAGTTTGAAAAGCCAAAAACTCACATCATCATCTTCCGATTCATCGCTACCCTCATCTGAGCTTCCGGTTGAGACTTCTTTCTTCTTTCTAGCAGCAGTTAGACCATTCTGAGCAGCTACCTTAGATTTAGGAGCCTAAAACCAAGCAGTAACAAACACTTAAAAATAGCCAGTCTGTTTTCATATCACAAATCAAACACAATAAATTAACAGTAGTATACGTGCATCAGTATTCGTATTAGGAACAAGTGTGTAGCGTAATAAACCTTCACATCAGAGTCAGAAGACACATCGGACTCCTCCTCGGAACTACTCGTTTCCACTTTCTTCTTCTGAGTCTTTGCTTCGACTTTCTTCTTCTGAATGGCCTGCGCTACACCCTCATCAACCTTCTGCTTCTTTGCGCTCACAACCTTCTCTATTTCGTTCCCGGCTTCTCTCTTACCTTCTCAACACAACCACAACCAAAAACAAACTCCATAACCGACATCCGAAACAAAACAATATCGCGAAACAAACAAACATGCAAAAAATTTAAGCTTCAAATCTTCTCAGAACATAACGAGTAAATCAAACTAAAAAAAAAAAAAACTTCCCAAAACCTCGAGAAGAATCGATACCTTTCTTTCCAGACTTAGGAGCTGGAACAACTACAGCGGGAGCCTCAACCTGTACAGATACACAATTAGCAAGAAGAAATCGTCGAAACAAAATCGAAGACTTGACGAAGCAAAAGCAGTTCGAAAGAAGCATACCTTGGTGGCGGATTTCTTGCTTGATTTGCCCATTTGGGAGGCCGCTCTCAAGAAACCTAGGGTATAGGGTTGTAGGGTTTTGGGGAGAGCGGTGGGAGCGAGAGTAGAAAATAATCGATGCTCTCTACGTTTATATAAGCTGGAAACTGGTGTGAGGGGTTAGGGTTTAGGACAGGTACGCCGCGAGCCGCGAGCCGCGAGTCGCGAGCGTGTGATATTTTCTTTTTCTTAAAACATGTAAGCGTGTGTATCATGCTGTGCGTTTTAAGTTCTTAGAATCTGAACCGTACGATTAAAAGGCCTCCCAAAACTCCTTGCGCCTAAAATTGTCCGGAAATTCGGTTGGGCTTTTGCTCTGTTGTCCAGTAATTTATTACTTTTTTTCGATGTAAAAAAGCTTAATTGGTGCATCACATTAAATAGCATGGCAAATAAATTACTAAGATTAACAATGAAATATAAAAGAGTCGTGAAAATCAAATATAACAGCTTAAATACTCGTAACACACAAAAAAAAAAAGTATGAAATTATTGGGACCGAACCGTAAGACTAATCAAGTTTTTGGGAAGGCAAACAAACAATTAGCCAAGTTGATTAAAACACTATATTTCTCCTTTTACGTTAATTTAACAAAAAACAATATCCAGGACTGATCAAGATTTTCCGGAAATATCCAAGCCATGGAAAATGGGGAAAATGGGAAAATGGGAAAACATCACCTTATGATCTCCTATTAATTTAACAAAAAGCAATGGTGTTATTTTACAAGGCATGGAAAATTGGGAAAATTGGGGAAATTTTGTATATAAAGCTACAAAGATAGTACATTATTTGTTGAGGGTTCTCTCATCCGCCCAAAGAGGATGGAAAAAAGGGGGTTCTGCCTTCTACCGTTACCCAAAGCCTCCAAATTGGGCTTCTTCGATCTTCTTGCTTTCTTCTCCAAGAATGCAGGATGAGCTTTTCGTCTTCTTCTCCCTCAACGAATGGATGCCTTTAAAGTAGGGTGTCTCCTTTCTCTCCGAAGAATATATTAAAGAAAAATAACCACCGTAAGATTAGTTTCAAAAACCAAATGGTGATTTTCTTCTGCTTCCGCCTTCTCCATATTGTTCGTTCCATTTCCTAAGTTCGTTCATGCTTGAGGCATCATAGGAAATTGATGGCCCGACCTACACGATCAAGTTATAAAAAAGTAATCGATATTTCAGCATAAGTATTGCCTGTAGTTATGTTCTGGAAAGGTAAAGATAAATGTTATCTTAAATCTTTACCTTGGCTTTTGATTGAATAAAATCATCTAAATCAAGAGGCCTCAACGCTGTAGCTGCGTCACTTTTGATGTCCTGCACAGTGAGTAACCAAACAACACCAATAGGCATACGGAAATCAGTACAAACCTTTACACACATTGCAAGTGAAGGCGAAGATATTCAGCAGGAAAATAGAAAATTAAGAAAATAGCAGCAAAAAGTTATTCCTCCCATGGCACCCGAAATAAAGATAAAAGCTCACACACTTTGACGGGCTCGTAAATGGAACCAACAGAAACTGACATTGAAATTGCAAATAACAAATGCATATTACCTTCTTTTCTTCTTCTAAAAGCTCCTGGACAGGTCTATATGCAGCAGCAATACAGAGGTTCTTCAAATCACTGCCAGAATATCCCTCTGTTGCTTCTGAAAGTTTGTCAAATTGGAAACCAGGTGCTAGATTCTCTTGAGCAAGAAATATACTCAATATCTTCTTACGATTTTCAACATCAGGTAAGTCAACGTATATCCTACAAAACAACCAATATAAATCAGTCACCATTGTTTGGACTTTATTTTAATTAATTTTTTGCCAATATGAGGAGCATCTACTATCAAAGAATAAGAAAGAATTGACAGACCCAAGGTAACCAATCTGGAAAGACAGAGACAAACAATTGACAAAACCATCGTAACCAATCAGGAAAATATTCTTATAAATTAATCAACCACACCTTCTTGGTAACCGACGAATGACAGCATCATCAAGATCAAATGGCCGATTTGTGGCCCCAAGAATAAGGATTCTTTGACTGTCTTTGGACCTCAATCCATCCCAAGCTGCCATGAACTCATTTCTCATTCTTCTAGTTGCCTCATGCTCAAAAGAACCACCACGAGCACCAAGCAAACTATCAACCTTCAACATAGAATATTTAACAGGATGATCAAATTCTGCGTTCAAAAAGAAACAAAAGGAACTAGTTTGTAGTACATCATTTTCTTTTAATTCCTCGAAATTGAAAACCTCACCTCGTCAACAAATATTATGACGGGAGCAAGCTTGCTAGCGAAGGAGAACAAAGCTTTGGTCAGCTTTTCAGCATCTCCAAACCACTGTATCAAAAAAAGTTACAAAGATAAGCATTTAACAGCAAAAGTAACTGTCATCCAGAGAAAAGATGGAACATATAAATAATCTTGACAAGGCAAAATAGTTTGTTACTTAGTTTATGAAACTAAACTCACCACTGCCAGATCTTAGATACTCGAAAGCATACCTTTGATGTAAGAGTAGAACCAGTTATGCTGATAAAGTTTGCCCCAGCTTCTGTTGCAAGTGCCTTGGCAAGAAGGGTCTTCCCAGTTCCAGGAGGCCCAAAAAGTAATATTCCTTTGCAAGGCTAAAAAGGTAGCTTCACATGATTAGACATTTGCTCAAGCATTAGTGCAAATAATGAACAAGATTAAAATAAATACCCGCAATAAGTTTCCATGAGAGAAAAGCTCCGGTCTCCTCATTGGAAGAATAACAAGTTCATTCAGCGCCCTCTTCACGTCCTCCAGAGCACCTACATCATCAAACCTAACGCCAATTTCACCAGGAGGTACTACAGCTGAAACAAAGTTGCTCTCATATTCATCCTTTGCTATGTTCTGCAAAATTTTGTACATGTTAAAGGTGAAACAATATACAAAAAAACTAAAATACGTAACATTTAGTACGATAAAATTAATTACATGCCTTCAAATTTTGAGAAGGCTTCCGAGACAAAGTTTCTTGCTCCTTCAAGCGTGAAATTGCTATTTCAAGGCTTCATAAAGTAACAAGAGTGTTAAACGTCAGGGTAACATAAAACTTTTAAATACTATATATGACAGATGTAACATATACCTTTCACGTGGCAGATGCAATCTTTCACCTTTCACGTAAGGAAGAAGGCATGATGATAAGTAATGGTTTTTTGCCCAGCCAACTACTTTCTCAGCTTCTGGAAAAATAAACAAGTAAAACTATTAAATAACACATGATCACAAAATTCTAGGTTTCACATAAAACCGAGTCACTTGCAAAATTCTGGAATTGAAAATAAAACACAAACAAACTAGTTGTGACGTTCCAGGAATGCCCTACTCTAGATTCTTTATTGACTAGTGCAGATCCCTAGCATGATTCAAGATAGTGATATCCTCTTTTTTTGATACAGAACAAAAACTTTTTGTAAAGGTCAAAGTTAAAAAGGTTATCTGGGCCGTTGACAAGCAATCCACAAACTAACGAAACTGAAAATTGTTCAAGAGAAATATTCATATCTTTCGTACGGAATTCAATGCCGACATCCAAATTCATAATAATACATTTTGCTTTTCTATCCAGATCTCCCCTGCATATCTAACTTATAAACTTCAAAACTCCATATTCCAACAGAAACTTAGTATTGTTTCTGTTTCTTGACAAGGAAAAATGTTCAAGTTAGGGTTTCTTACTTCTCTTTGTCAAGATTACACCATTGGTATCTACTAGCAATAAGTCCATGCATGAGAGCTCATTTTCCTCAAGAACCTGCAGTAGCTCAAAATAATTCAATACGTCAAGGAGGTTTGAAGAACAAAAAGCCCCCGAAATAGACTAGTAGCAGCACAACTACATTGCACAGTTCTTCACCGGCCACTCATGTGAATTTCACAACTAGAGCATACCTCATGTAATTCATTTAAATTGCTCCTTGCTATCACAATTCTTCCATCTTCTTCAATCTGTTTATTGAATATTCGAAGTTCCTCTTCCTCCTACAAAAGAAAAAAAGGAAGAGGAAAGAGAAAGAAGTGTGAAACCACAAAAAAAGAAATAACTAATCCACATTCGTATCTGTGTGTGCTTATACATGTAAAGTATGAAGACACAGTTGTCACACACGTTTATGCTGGAGGAAGACCAACATTTACCTTTGGCGGATATACGCAGAAAACATTTTTGAATAGCTTATATATTTCATTGTCATCTGATCTCTTTGTTCCTTTAAGTCCCTCTGTAAGACGCTTAAGAGAGAGAGGCTTGAAACAGAAATAAGCAATTTGTTAATTGAAGGAAAAAGTACACAACATAATTTTAGGGAAAACAACACCTATCATCTAAGGAAAAACATGCAAATCTTCAAGGATGAAAACTATATCGAAACCCCAAAAGCAGAAAGAAAAAAAAATTGATGAGCCAAGGATAAGAAAAATACATTGATAATTAACATGGTTAAATGTTTGTTCCAACAGATAACACATATTTATTCATTACTGTTTGTGCCAAGTACATTGTGCTCCTAAAGAATACAGAGGATTACCAGCTTTGCAAGACGCCCCAAATTTGGAAGTATCATTGTCTAGAGCAGAGTATTTGTAAAGGAAAAGTGTTAGTAATAAACTACAAATAGTCAGCCACTAATCAGAAGCAGGTAAGAAAACAAAACAGAGAGATCCAACAAGAAGGAATCCTTAACACTTACAAATTTCTCTTTCTCCTTTGATCCTGATTCAACTTTGTTCTGCCCGCAAATCAAAACAACAGGACCTGATAACTCGTCAAAAACTTCTTGCACCTTAGCGACAAACTCCTTGCGATCTGACTTGGGAACTGCCCTAGACATCCATTGAAAAGAGTCTGGAAAATAGACAATAAGAGGTTGCTTGGCATGCAAGACCTGCAAGCAATGAAAATCCAGATACGGTTTACAGATGGACAACCTCATGCATCAGAAGACAAAGTTCTTATCTTTTGGTATTGTGTGCCACACCTCACATAGGGCCTCCAGTGCAATATAACAATCCTCAGTCTGCGGGTCAGGAATAGGCTCAATTTCCTTAGCTGTATGAAAGGGAAATCTGTCATTGTGTGACTAGAAGAATCACTACCAGAATATTCACCAACATCTTCAGATATATCAAACTAAAACTAAATCCAATTGTTAGAGAACCAAAAATACGATATTTTTCACCCATAAGATTCATGCCATGATAATAAGCCACCTGCTATTCAATCCAATGCGGCCTTTTCTTTCAATTTCATCATCCAAAGTATCTGTCCTGATTACACTATTACTGGGATTTATTATCACCGATGAAACTCAATTAAACAATAAAATCCAGGAATACAAAAAAAAGAGTACAAAAGCAAAAACAGAAAATGATAATATGAGCAGCCTGAGTATGAGTAATAACATTATGCAAGCCTAGAATTATAACCATTGAAAAATAAAGACCTACACTTGTATTAAATTGCTTAAATTACATTAATCATTTAATCTACAAGATAATGATGTCATACATTGATCTGATAGACCATATGCATAATTAAATTACATCAGTTTGCACATTATACAGCAAATTGTCTGCATAGTGGTCACAACATTCGCATGAACAACACAAGATGAACTTGTCCGTAAAAAAATTTTATGAAATCTTAAGCAAACGAAATCACAACATAAAGTAATCTCCCGAGTCTAGGAACAAAAATGAACAAAACATTAAAAAAATCCATATTACCATGTATCCAATAAACTGGTGGATCTACAGGTTGCTCTGCATCTTTCTCCTCTTTATCCACTTCAGTTCCTGCCTTCGGTTTAACATCCAAAATAACAGCAACTCGATCTCCACTCACCTCATATACCTCCCCACGTTGACCCTTTGGTAAAGGCCTGCACAGATTTCAAATTCATCAGAAAAAGTAACAAGATTTCAGAATAATGGATGTACATCAACTGCAGACAAGTATTAACTAACTATACTACTAGAACTATTAAGAGTATTTTGAATTCTCTAATAGCAAAACAAAAGCGATACAGCAAGGAAGGAGACTACATGAAAAACAGTTGCATAGCTTCCAAAATCAGAACCTATAAAATTATAGATAGTTACGAGTATGTACCACATAAAAGCAGCAAACTCAAAAAGAAAAAGAAATTCTACCATTAAGTGGGTTATGCGGGGGGGCAAAAACTGGTAGAGTCCAAAATATGTTATCGCAAAGTATATGACAAGTCGACAACTAACTTCTAGCAATGCACCCACATAACCTCTAAAAGGAATCGAAACAGTTGCGCTAAATCATGGTTGAAAACCACTAACATCTTTTTACTTAACCCGAATGACCCTCCATACCTAATGATTCTCTAGACTATGGAAGTACAAGGGTCGAACTTAGGTCCAAAGGAGAAAGAAGGTACACGAAAAAGCAAAGGCTTTCTTGAGGAAACCAAATGGAGAAATCTAAAATGTTCTACTGTATTTCTCCCCCCTACACATGACAACTTACCAACCCACCTGCTACGGAAGATGGTATAAGCATTCCTTGGACCATCAGTTGTTGATATCTTCCCCAATAGGACCCTGTATTGCATTATATATGTCAATGTCAGGTGAGGGCGAAGTCAGAGTTCATTTGGGGATGATATCATCCTAAAGGGTTTTGAAAGACAGACCACAGAGACAATATTCTAGGCAGCATGCTTGTAAGTTTTCAAACAAGACCTTAAAAATCAGTGGTTCAACACTGTCTCATCACAGATTCTGGCCAAAAATCCTAGGCCGGTATGAGAAAAACTCATGGGAACTTAACTGAAAAATATGCTAGCTCATTAAATGCCCCCCATGAAACAGAATTGAAAACATAAATATATTTAGAGAATTGACAAAGTTGCATCAAAGACACAAAAAAAAATCCTTTGAAGCTCATGATTGGTGCCAAATTAATTCTTCTAAGCTAATGCTGCAATATCAATTATACACAATAAATCTGCCAAAAGCCCCTCACCTAGGTGCAAAGGGGATACGCCTAGCTAGAAGCCCAGGAAAGGACCTATAATTTCTTTTCGAATTCCACAAGTTTCATTATCCAAAACAATGGAGAGAAAGTAACATTCATGAACTTCAAAATACACCTTAACTTTATGAGTTCTCAAAATTTGAAAGTCATCTTTTTATCCAACACCATGAAAAAGAATTCCATAGTGCAGAAAACGTTTAAGATACTGTAAGATCTTATCATCATGAAATAGAGCAAACAAATGAAAGAAATCATTCAGGACCTGTTATCAGCTTCAACACGTATAGAAGGCCCGATATACTTCACTCGATCTCCTAAAAAAGATGAAGAAGCATGAATATTGATTTCTTGAGGTCGAACAAGAAAAAGTTCTCATATAGAGATGAACATGACATTTGCACAAGAAAAAGTTCTCATATGGAACCTTTCTTTAGCGGTCGTTTGCATTTATCAGAAGACTCAGCAGTTTCTGATTTTGAGGATTCGGATGAACTCTCAGTTTCCCCAGACACCATCTGCCACATATGAACCATAGATCATACATCATGGTTCATACAAAGTATATAAAGAATCCCAACTTATCAATAAGATCACCATTTACATTTCCATTGAAATATGCTTAGGGTAGGACGACTGAAAATACAAAAACCCTGATGCTCCAAAAAAACAAAGCAGACCTTTGCAAAGTCTTCAATAGGAACAAGCTTCTTGAGGGCTGCTTCAGCTCTTGCATGCACATCATCTTCATCTTTATCACTAGAATCTGATTTTGCCTCGTTACTACTAGTCCAATCTTCTTCGTTACTCGCAGCATTTTCATCCTCAATCTCTGAATCGGAAGTACTCTCCTCCACACCATCATCATCCGATTCAGATTCGCAATCGTCACCAAAATCCTACTCCAAATTTTAATAGTAATTAATTATTAAAACCATACTGTGTGAGTATCAGGAGAAGAGGGGGCAAGGTTTGACAATATAAAATATTATTTTTATTTCAATCTTACATAAGGAGCAAGTACACTGCTGTCTAGCACCAAGAGGGGAACTTTGAGATCTTGTGCGAGTGCTCTAACTAATCTTTCACGATAAAGTTCAGTGCCTGCAGATAAACAAGGCAAATGGTAAGCTCATTCAGTTCTACGAAACAATGTCAACTATAAACATTAGCCACGTGAATAACTTTGAAAGGTAATATACAGATTTGTGGGACCTGTGACCAACCTGGTGAACTCTGAAGCAGTATTCTTCCATTTGAAGATGTCAAACGAGAACCATAAGTTGAAGTAAACTTTTTATGCTTCAAATGGGAAGTAGCACATTCCACCAAAAGGTTTTTGGTAGGTTCACTATTAAAATGAAAAATAAATGTATAAATCTTCCGAGAAGTGATAAGCAAGAGATAAGATAGAAGCAATCAAAAACATTAAAGAGAAGCAATTACTGAATGTAGTAGGGAAATGTATCCCATGACACAGTTATTTTCTCCCACGGAACAATCCTCCTCAAAAACTCATTTTTGAACTTCTCTCGTTTAGTTGAAAAAGGCGAGTCTTTCTTTTTACTCTCAATGGTAATCTTTTGACTATTAAGCCATTCCTTTTGATCTTGTTCCCCAAGCAGAGCGTGTGCATCAAAACTCCTCCCATCTTCCTTAGCCTTTTCTTGAGAAGTCCTCCCTTTATCAAGATCAGCATCACCTTTCACTGGTGTTTGATTATTCTCACTTGCATTCCTTCCATCACCTTCAGAACTGTAAGCACGTAACTGGCTACCCTTCAAACATGGACTAGACCTTACATGCAAACCAGTGCAGCTATAACCAGGAGCAACACTACGCAACGTGAATGAATCAACGAGACAGGCTTCTAATAAAACTACCATGAAAACAGTGGTTTCCCGAAACTGTATTATGACCTAAAGATTGAGAAGAACCATGAACAGTGTAGGTAGGTGGTGTTGAATATTTGGACATTTGAAGAACCCATCTCTGATTTTTACACTTTATTCTCCTTGCATGCATCATCACTTCTTATTTCCAAATTTTACCGTGCTGCAAAGTATGCTCCAATCAGTTTACAGTAGTAATTTTAAATTTGTGAGCAAATCAAAATTGTAATGTGCAGCATAAGAACCAAATATTGCATGAACTTTCTGGGATATTCAAACATTGTTGCATGCTATAAAATATTCTTTCTAAAATTGTTTTCCTGGGAAAGAAAGATTAAATCATGCCTGATAATATAATATCAACATTTAAACGATGATTTGCAAACTTTTCCAACCAGACGGCTCGCCTAAAACAAATTCTTCCCAATCAAAGTTCTAATACATTATTTGCGTTTTCCATTTACCATACAGACGAATTGTATGACAATGCCGCATAACAGAGAAAGTAGTTATATCCATCTGATATTTGCCAGGCTCCAAATATGAATAATATGGAGCAAACTTGTCAATTTTAGATAACAGTGGCAGCGCCCGCCGGTGTTCAATTAAATAGCATGAATTTCCAAAGACTTTGACCGTTACATAAGCTTTCGTCCAACATTCGTGACATTCGAAATCAAAGTTTGCTTCCAACTTCCCTCACCTCACAAATTGAAAACAAAAACAAAATCAAGAAGCAAGCATCTGGGTAAGTTTTAGAGCTCCGAAAAGCCGATTTCATGCTAACTGCTAAGTAAGTAAAACAAACCAATCTTAGCAACCAAGGAGAAATGAGCTACCCTTATTTATTTTTCAATGCGTAACGAAAAGCAAACAAACAGGAAAACAAAAACATTTAATCACTTGAGAATCCATCAATCACAGACAACAAGAGAGCGAGAGAGGTACCTTATGTGAAAGGTCGGTTCAAACCCTAGGTTCGTCGGTGGCCATAAAGGGAAGACAGACACAGAGAGAGGCGGTAAAAGCGTAGGGGAAGCAAAAGTTGGTACGAGGCGACCGTTTTAGAGAAAATGAGAAACAGAGGCTGAGGTAAGATCTCTCTCTCTCTTTCCCTACCTTCTTCTCACTTTTTCCTGGGCTGCCAATCCAGAAGTAGAACAGTAAACGAGTCGGGTTTATTGAGTTTGGGTCGGGTTTAATCCGATATGTTAACGGGTCAAATTTGATTGACCCGTTAAGCTAACGGGTCACCTATTTCACCCGTTAACATGCATTAAAAATTATTTTATTTTATTTTTTTGCATAGAGTTTATTTTTTGTTGTTAAGACTTTAATGAAATTACTAAAACATCCTCAACTAACGGATCTAACGGGTTGACCCAAAGTGACCCGTTATTTAACAGGTTGTTAAGGGATTCATCCGTTAGAGACCCGACCCGTTAAGCATCCACTCAAATACTAATATTAACCGATCTGGTCGAGTCGGTCCAAAATGTATACCCACAACCAAGCTTAGAGCATTTCCACCGGAGGTGGAATAGCCCGGCACCCAGTTAAAAAACCAGGCTGGGACTCTGTCAACCCACTCCAGCCCACGGGATTGCCTGGCACCCACCCAAGCTGGTCTCCAGGCCAGCCTAAAATTGACAGACCTTGGGACCGGTCTATATGACGTCAAGCTGACGTCATGATCTGAAATTGGTGACGACGAACTCCATCTCCAGCGAGGAAGACGGCTGGACGAGGCCGCCGACCTGGAACTTGCTGTTGAGGACGAGCCCAGGCGCGGATGTCGACCAGGCGCCGATGTCGACCAAAGGCGGCGGGTTTGGAGTTGGCGAGTCCAGGCGCCGATGTCGACTAGAGGAAACGGAGTGAAGGGGAGGTGGGGATTTGATGGAGGGTGGAGATGGGGGGGGGGGGGTGTTGGCGTGCTCTGGTCTGATGCATGGAGATCAGAGGGAAAGAGAGGGGGAGAGAGAGAGCTCACGGTGAGGGTGAGGGAGAGAGAGAGAGCATTGCTCTTTACTTTTTATTATTTTATAATAAAAAGTAATGATATTTTAATGAAATTGACTGGGTTATTTTTTTTAGAGGTGGAGATGCTTTAGTCTATTACTGTTTACTGGAGTCTATTACTGTTAATTTAAGTGGATAAATGCGCTGGGTGCTGGCACCCAGTCTTAGGGGTGGAATTGCTCTTATGAATATCGGTTTTTTTTTTCTCTCTTTTTGTGGATTTTTTTTTTCGGGCAAGTCTAGGTTTGGGTTTTTTTTGTTTTTTGGTGAAAAGGTTTGGGTTTTTTGGTCTAGTGAAATTGGAAGGTTTTTCGTAGTTTGGGTTATGATCGTAGGCCTGCACTTGTATGGATTAGGGTTTCTTGAGAAAAACTGCATGGGCCCAAATTTTGGTTCTTATCAACAATTTTTCCGGCCCAAACCAAAATTCGAGATTCAAATAGAAAATGCACTAGTACAAGTTCGAATTCGACACTGCTATCAATCATTGGACAAAGATGTCTTATTTGTGGTTTGGTTTTTTGTGAAAGTAATGTTAGATTGACTAAATTTTTTAAACCAAATGATGTGTCACTAATAAGAAATAATCACGTTAATCGATATTTAATTAATAATCCAATCATCTACAACCTACGTCATTTAGTTTGCAAATTTTGTTTAAAAAATTTGATCTCCATAGCATTATATTTCAAACTCATCAATTTGGTTCCTGTTTTAGCCGTCAAAATCGTTCTTTCAAAAATTTTACGTAGCTGAAAGTGACTAGGTTGAATGGAGTTGTATACATAGTCAAAATGTGAAGTCGTGATTTTATTATTCAAAGGTTCCATCCAAGAAATTGTTTATCAACTTTATTAGTTAAGACTTTTGCTTGGCTATGTCTCAAGAGGAAGGTCAACAATACAGCACAGGACTAAAATGCATTAGTCATTGGCCTTGCTATCTATTTTATGTATTTGTTTGTAATTGTCGAAAGAAATTAATTATGTTGTATTTACATAAGTGGCGTCGTGTCGATATGTTAATGTAGTTTCGGAGCTTTTCATTACCTACATATGTAGTTATCTTCGTACGAAATCATTTTGAACTTTTGTTGAATAAATTAATCACCCATCACACCCGCTTCTCATTCATCTTATGCTTGAGTTGGAAGCTGAAACCAAAAAAGGGGAGACGAAGAAACGATTTACTAAGTATCCCTTTTTATTACAGGTTGTTAGACAACATTAAACTCGTAACGATTACACAATCGTTAGAACAACAACCAATCAACCGAAAGCAGCAAATGTACATGCCAACACGCATGCAACTAGAGAGACAAATTCAGAGAGAGTTATTTGCAATTGCCAGACCTAATTTCCTCCGGATAGGATTCAATCTCACTTGGAAAGAATGGTGGTTTCAGCGATCATGGAAGTCACAACATACGGATCCATGTTCGACGCCGGCCTTCTGTCCTCGAAATAGCCTGACATTTGTAAAGAAGTACGACATGTCCAGGTATCAGCTACACAGGTAACTTGGATCGCAAGCATTATGACAATGATCTATTTCTGAAATTGGAAATGACACAAAAGAATTCATATTCTACAATGCATATACGAAAACATTCATACCTTTGCCAGCCTTCTCAGTATCGCGACCAATACGGACAGAGGCCCCTCGGTTTGCCACGCCCTGTGATTGAGAATGCATAGTTCAAGTTCAATCAATACTAAACTTGTTTTCACCGGTTAACTAAACATGATTTCAACAAAAGACAAGAAATGTGGATTTTGATTAGCGGTTAAACCACGATAAGCTTACCCAAGAGAAAGTGTGGATGTCAGCGGTCTCATGGAGACCTGTCAATCTCCTCTCGTTGCCTTTTCCGTAGGCAGCAATATGCTCCTTGTGACGCAGACTCAGTTTCTCGATTGCCTTCTTGATCACGTCAATTCCGCCATCGTTTCTCATTGACTTGGTACTGCAAGGCGTAGCAAAGGTTCATCACACTCTTCACTTTTCTTTTTCCTTTTTAACTAGAGAGTTGATTGCATCTTACACGATGGCAAAATTGCATTAATTCCAACTTCAGTTCGAGATTAATTTATCAGTACCTGTAGTTAGCGTGAGCACCAGCACCATTCCAATCACCCTGGTATAAATTGATCAAAAAGAAAAAATAAATAAAAAAATTAAGCAACACAATACAACAGTAGAATAACAGTACAAAAATAAAGCGCTTGCGGTTAAACAGACCTGGATTGGTTTCGGGTCCAAAGAAAGAACAACTCCTGCAATTTCTGTAATTCTCTGTTTGTCAAGCAGATAATCATATTAACACGAGGCCTTCGAAAAATTAATGTATTATAGAGAAGAGAGTGAAAATACGCAAATTATACGTTTTCTAGTTATATCGTACGTATGAGCTTACCTCAAGGATGTATCTAGCAGCCCATAACTGATCACCAGCAGCAATACCAACAGTAGGACCAACTTGAAATTCCCACTGTTCCGCATCAGCAAACAGACCAAATTACAAAACGGTTTAATAATGTAAAAATTCGCCATAATCAAATCATAGGTCAACTTTCGATCACTCAACTTTATTTCTTAGCAACCAAATTAAGTACGTAAAATTGTAAAAGCGAGCATAAATATATACCTGGCCGGGCATAACTTCAGCGTTGATACCGCTAATGTTGATTCCGGCATAGAGGCAAGCCTTGTAATGTGAATCCACAATATCACGACCGAAGGCCTTGTCTGCTCCGGCACCGCAGTAATAGGGTCCCTACATAGATTTAGATACAAGAAACATAACCTAAAATTTTGTGCTGTCTTCTCTGATTAAGTAATTAGGCATGTTTAGGGAACATTGATCGCGTTAATCATTGGCAAATGATTTAAGTACCTGTGGACCTGGGAACCCACCAATTGGCCATCCAAGAGGCCACTTAGTATCCTTTTGTAGAAGAGTGTACTCTTGCTCAATGCCGTACCTAATCAATAAGAAATGTTCTCAGTAAGAAGCACCAACGCTTGGATGTGCGTTGAAGAATTTAACAAAAAAACTTAACATGTGAAATTTGCCACTTAATGTATATAGTACATTGAAATATAGTAGGGCTCATGACAAAATAATAATAGACGGCACCAATTTTTTCACCAAATCTATTCATCAAATACGTATTTGTACATGTTAAAAACTAACAATGATGAAACTGAGTCCAAGTTTGGATACGTAACGGAGTGACGCATCATTTGGTGAATAAAACTTGATCCATTGTTCTCTAATGCAGTTATTATATAAATGCCCCAAAGCATAAATTAATTCATACATCTATAGTTGATAGCTACTTGTAATTGTACGGCCATAAAAACAAAGATATTAATATGATTTTTTTCCCTTAAAAAAAAAGAACAACTGGTGGCAAGCCATGATTATCCACCCCTTCCGGAGGCGGAAAGACACATAGAGCCATTATAATTTATATTAATATGATTTTTCAGTATATGACAATTATTCAGTACTAATCAGGAATATGGAATTAAGCATAATTACTAGTTTATTTTTTAGACTATGGATGGTTATGGATGGTGTACCAGGGTTCCTCGGCGACAACGTCCGGGTGACTGAATATCTTGGCAGCGTTGAATCTTTTGTTGGTGGGGATTGGCTCTCCCGCCGGTGTGTACGCATCGCAGATCACCTATCACAAGCGAAAGACAAAATTACCCCTTGATTATGTATCATACACAATCCGGATAGGTGTGGATGTCGATTGATGTTTACCAGGATGTTTTTTCCTCTTCTGAATGGATCCTTAAAAATAGCCTGGGGGCTGAACAAGCACAAGTCCAAGTCAGATTAGATTTAAGATTGCAGAAATGATTTTGATCGTGACCGTTGATAGTGTTACATACTGCAGGATGACTTCGCTGTTATCTCCTGGGGCTTGGTCGGTGCTTGAACCGTCGTAGTTCCATTTGGGCAGTTTTGCTGGGTCTGTCACTGGTCCAGGCAGTGTCTGTTTTTGTCCATAATTTCATATACATACGTGAACAGAACTTTAATTTTAACGTAATTCGATGGTAGCTAGTAAACATGAAAATCGTAATAAAATTTGCTAAAATATTCATAAATCAAATATTAATTAACGAAATAGTCAAAAACAACATATTTGACAGAAATATTGGACGTGAAAAATGATCATTTTGGCTAATTTTCCAAAACCGAAGAATAACGGGCTTATAGCTTTAGTAGTTAAGAACATTCAATCCTAGGGATGAGGTCTGAAGTTCGAGGGAAGGCTTACCCTTGCTTTGCTTCTCAAGTCCAAACCAGATCCTCCAATCCTATAAGAAAAGAAAGAAGAACAAAGAAGAGAACTTTAATGATCGATAATATTAATGAGAGGAGGTGGGCATGCATATACCAAATGTATTCAGCGATGATCTTCTCAGTGGATTCGGAGAGATTGAGGTTGGCGAGATCAGAGAGGAGAGACATGGTGACGTACGACGAGGAGGATGATTCTCTGAACAATGGCAAAAGAGAGGGAGAGAGAATAATGAGAGAGAGTGGCAGAGAAAAATGGGGGTTTAGTTTTAAGTAGAAGATGTGACAAAGTCTACCACCTAATATATTAATTTATTTTCCGATAGAAAAGGGAGCAAAAATACGTGGAATTTCACTGGGGAGAAACGTACGAGGGTATACCGTATACCATGTTTTGGCTGCCCTCTCGCGCTTCACGTAGGCTTCTGAAACCGTCAGTTTCCCTTTCCCGCACCCTATTGCAGTCTCTCCTTGTCACCTACCACCGCCACCGCCAATCCTTACCCTAACTCTTATCAGAACGCAGAGCGCGCCTCTCGAGCTAGTCTTCGTCTACTGGCGCGAAGAACGACGGAAATCAGGGCGCCGATGGCGCGAAGGTCTATGCTTCTTGGATCGACTTGTATTTTCCGAGGCAAGCTCGGCCTTATGCTAAGCTCGCTCGCCTCGATCGGCCCATTGGCACCTGGTTGCTCGCTTGGCCTTGCATGCATGTGGTAAGTGATTTTTGCTTTCAATTTTTTAATTCAGTTTCCGCAGTGCATTGTCTGGTAAAAATCAACGACAGCAATTTGGGACAAGCCGAATTTGTTTTGTTTTTTTGGTACTAGCGATATTCTATTTAAACTAATCTAATCAAACTCGGATGCATAAAACCGAGCACATTTACTTGTTGAAAGTAACAGTGGCAACGGTAACTTTATTTGTTTAAGTTGAAGTTGTTTAAGGAAGCGTTGATCCAACTGTGGTGCTCCCATTGTACTTTTCCGGAGTATGCTGGACGTCTGTGTAGGATACGACAACAAACTAGTCTGGTCAGAACTTCTGCGTGAGGCAAGACCTAAATAACTTAATATATATTGCATATATAATTATACATCTATAGTATAATACTTTGTAAAACAAATATAATTATAACTAAGCCAAAGATAATATCTTCTTCTTCATTACTAAGTGTAGTTGTACTTGTGTTGACCCTAAAAACTACAAAGCCTACGTGGCGCGCAGGACGAGTAACTAGTGAGCTAATTACGTCATTCGGTTATGTGCGGGGCGTGCCAACTCGACGGCAGAGCTCGGCCGGTGAGTAAAATTTGTTGATGTTGCGTTGTGCGTGCGGCTGACTTCTCAATCTTGCGATTGCGGCCAAGGAAGGAACACGTCTCGGCCTTCAGGTTCTAGAGCCTGAAGACAAAGCTGCTAATTTTGCGAAGTTCACAGGTCGTCGGAGCCTAGTTCGGACACAGTAATTATATTCGTAAGAGTATAAGCACGCCGAACTAGCACCAGACTATACGGACACAAGTACTCGAAAGAGATGTATGTCTTGATGGTGAATGTGGTTCGACCGTCAGAATGCCGAACTCTAAAACTAACTTGTGAGTATCCAATCATAAACCGACTCGGGGTCCAACGTGCCGAGCCCAAAAACTGTAACACCTTACTTCGCCGAGGAGGCTAATGAGATGACCTCCGCCGATAAGGATTCGAAAATCCTTCTCGACCGAGACTTGGATAGATAACCAGTCGGCCTTGACGCAGTACTGTTTATCCAAACTGAAGATGCTCAGCGGTCGGCTGATTCTACGGCAACAGTGTTGTTTATACAAACTGAATATGTCACCGGTTGCCTTTACAGTGATGTTTATCCAAACTGAAGGTGTGTCGGCGGAAAAAGAAAATAAAATCTCAAGGTTATTGAGAGGTTTCGCGTAGAGAGAGAATTTGAGCATGACAGTTTGTGTGTTGAATTGGATGGGGTTTTGAATGGTGCACCCCTCCCTCTATTTATAGTAGCAAAGCCTGCTTCTGATCGAATCAAAACCATATTCGGACATGACTCCTTTCCCCGATCTAATCTTATCTCGGCCAGTCCCACGTCCACTAAGATTTTGAACTCAACCCCTTATCAGGTCGCATTCATTCCCAGGTTTCAATATCCTCGTCCTGCCGAAACTCCTTCTTGTATCAAGATTTACCTACCCTACCTGTTCATCTCGTAGTCGGACTCACCCACTTTGTCTTTATCCGGAGTACTCCGTTTCCTGGTAGGACTTGTCCGATCTTGACTATGCGGCCCATGAACTAAATGACCCACAACAATTCTTGAACAAGACT
This sequence comes from Cotoneaster glaucophyllus, assembly GCA_036320875.1. Lineage (NCBI taxonomy): Eukaryota > Viridiplantae > Streptophyta > Magnoliopsida > Rosales > Rosaceae > Cotoneaster > Cotoneaster glaucophyllus. The sequence continues at coordinate 34,212,739 of CM070069.1, read as the reverse complement.
TCTTGGGCCGAGAACAACTCTTAACACTCGGCCCACACCAGTACTTTGGCCCCAAACAACTTGAAAATTAGGTCATATAGTCTTAAAATGTTGTAATTATTTATTTTATTGTAAGCAATTATAGTAAACTTCAAGAGAAATATTGAGTCGCCACAACTATGGGGAGTTTAAAAGGAAATAAAGGCAGAATGTCGCAATGATGGGCAATTCAAAATGAAATAAAGGCTAAGTGGAGCTTTTATATGAAATTTAAAATGAAATAAAGATTGAGTGGAAGCAATTATTATAGAGAATTTTAATAAAAAAAAGAGAGACAAAAATAGACCTGGATTTGAAAGAAAAAAAACACCCAACTAAACATCTAGGCGCGCCTTAGCTGAACTGCATGCTGATATCTCCAAAGTTGAAATGATTTATGGCGACCTGCTTGTTAAATTTGCAAGAAAGTTCCCGGATTGAATAAGTGGAGGCTGTGAGATTATGCATATCGTCGTCTACGCACCATTCCAGGTCTCAACTGCAAGATATTTGCTATTGTGGTTGCTTTTGGCAGTCCATGCATTTGCAAGTAATGTTGTAATTAAGGGTGGGCAAGGGCCGGGCCGGGCCCAATTTTGAAGGGACCGGACCAGACCCGGATGAAAAGGAGACGAGCCGGGCCGGGGACTACATATTCTAATATAGGAACCGGACCTAACCCGGCCCGGTTCGGTCCACGGGTCCTTGTTTTTTTTTTTTTTTTTTGCAAATCTGGCACCTTCCTCGACGTCTCCGTCTCCCTCCGCCAAGGCCATGCCGTCCACCGGAATCTTACAAACCAAGAACCCAAAACCTCTCTCTCTGGCTAAATTCTCCAAGCAGCCTAGACACCCCACGGTGAAACCCTTACAACATCCATATCTCACCCGACATCGTAGCCTCAACCACGAGGCATGCACCTTCGGAATTCCACTTCCCTCTCACGACTGCAATTTGGGTGAAACCCAGATTGCGATTTGGCCGATCTACGAAACCCATATGAAACCACAATCGTCGCAGCTTTAGAAACCCAGACAAAACCACATATTTGGGTGAAAACCAAATTGCGATTTGGCCGATCTACGAAACCCATACGATACCACAATCGTCACAGCTTTAGAAACCCAGACAAAACCACAGATTTGGGTGAAACCCAGATTGCGATTTGGCTTCTAAAATTTCTCTTGCGGCTGCCACGAGCGGTTGACAGCTTTCATGGAGAGAGGGAGAGAGAGAAAGAGAGAGAGAGAGAGAGAGATTGTGGGAGTAGGGCTGGGCATGGGAGAGGAATGGGAGAGAGATCGAGAGGGAGATCAAGAGCGATGAGATTATCGACATGAGAGGAATGGGAAAATAGGAGAGGAATGGGAACATGTTACAAACGGGCCGGTCCGGGTACCCGTTCTTTTATACTTCCGGAACCGGCCCGCCCCTAAAACTTCAAGGCCCCGCCCCGCCCCGTTTCTGTTTTTAAAAATTAGGAACCGCAGCCCGTACCCGACCCGCGGTTCCTGTACCCGTTTGCCCACCCCTAGTTGTAATATCTATTTCCTACGTGGCAATTTTGTTGTAACATGATTGTTTTTTCGTACATAAAAATATAATTGTAAGATCGCATTACTGAATTAAATATTGATTCAGCAGCTGCGGGTCATATATACTGTACTCTAGATTCTGTATGCGAATCGGAAAAGGAATGAACTTTTGACAAACTTTCTTTCTCCCAATTACCATTTATTTTTTATTTTTTTCGCTCTTCGAGTTATTAATATTAATTGCGGTACATCCAACGCATGTGCGTATCACGTGGGTGGTGAGGGCAGTTCTAGAAAGTCCTTAATCGTTCGTTCTACGTTTGGCCTGGAATCTTATCAAACCATTTTAGTGGTGCTAAATTGCTAATTAAGTGGTGCTAAGCTGGCCGTCGCTTATTCCCACTGTCCATTGAATTCTACCCGCTCTTGCGTGGACACACGAGTACCAAACAAGAAAAAAATCCAACTCCCCCACCACCACCACTAGCAGCTGTGCCCACAAATCCTTTTCCATGTCCAAATCAAAATCCTCCGACTTTGAAAATTTTAAGATTGACTAATAATCAATATTTTGATTCCGGCATAGAGTCAAGCCTTGTAATGTGAATCCACAATATCACTACCGAAGGCCTTGTCTGCTCCGGCACCGCAGTAGTAGGGTCCCTACATATATTTAGATACAAGAAACAGAACCTAACAGTTAATAATATGCAATCAGCACTCTAAAATTTCGTGTTGTCTTCTCTAATTAAGTAATTAGGCATGTTTAGGGAACATTGATCGCGTTAATCATTGGCAAATGATTTAAGTACATGTGGACCTGGGAACCCACCAATTGGCCATCCAAGAGGCCACTTAGTATCCTTTTGTAGAAGAGTGTACTCTTGCTCAATGCCGTACCTAATCAATAAGAAATGTTCTCAGTAAGAAGCACCAACGATTGGATGTGCGTTGAATAATTTAACAAAACACTTAATATGTGAAATTTGCCACGTAAAAAGCAATGTATATTGTACATTGAAATATAATAGGGCACATAATAGACAACACCAATTTTTTCACTAAATATATTCATCAAATATGTGTTTGTACATGTTAAAAACTAACGATGATGAAACTGAGTCCAAGTTTTGATAAGTAACCGAGTGACGCATCATTTGGTGAATAAAACTTGATCCATTGTTGGTAAGTGATTTTTACTTTCAATTTTTTAATTCGGTTTCCGCAGTGCATTGTTTGGTAAAAATCGCCGATAGCAATTTGAGACAAGCCGAATTTACTTGTTTTGTTTTTTGGTACTAGCGATGTTCTATTTAAACTAATATAATCAAACTCGGATGCATAAAACCGAGCACATTTACTTGTTGAAAGTAACAGTGGCAACGGTAACTTTATTTGTCTAAGTTGAAGTTGTTTAAGGAAGCGTTGATCCAACTGTGGTGCTCCCATTGTACTTTTCCGAGTATGCTGGACGCTTGTGTATGATACGATATATGCACATCAGGTACAACAAACTAGTCTGGTTAGAACTTCTCGTTCCCAGATTTGATTGTGATGAAAATTTGGAATATGTAGGAATAATAGAACTTTTTAAATGTAACCAAAGATGTTTCGGACCATGCTTGCAGGACAAGGAAGATGATTTGAAAGTAGGTGTTAAGTATATGGCGTTGAGATTTGGAGATTCAACTGAGGAGTGGATTACTGGGTTTGGAATTGTGTGCATGAGTAGTCTTGCACTCGGTGGATATACCGCTGAAATTGGTTTTCTTCTTTCTTCCTTTATTTTCATCTGAGAAAATTATAGCAATGGTCCCTCAATTTTATCCTAATTAGAGCAATGGTCCATCAACTAAAAATTCATGACCACTGGTCTCTTAAACTCATCAAAACGTGCAGCTATGGTCATTTTCATCAACTCAGTCAGAATTCCGTCTAAACCATTGCTACAATTTTTCTCATTTCGTTTTCTATATTTGGCCATTGTTTCAGCCTTACGTGTGTGACACATGATTCAGGTTTGACGGAAACTTTAACGGAGTTGATGAAAAAGATCATAGATGCACATTTTGATGAGTATAAGCAATGTATTAAAAGGCAGAGGCGTTCCATAGATAGCCCCTGCCTAGGCGTGAGGCGTGACCTAAATAACTTAATATATATCGCATGTATAATTATATATCCATAGTATAATACTTTGTAAGACAAATATAATTATAACTAAGCCAAAGATAATATCTTCTTCTTCATTACTAAGTGTAGTTGTACTTGGAAATTATGTCATATAGTCTTAAAATGTTGTAATTATTTATTTTATTGTAAGCAATTATAGTGAACTTCAAGAGAAATAAGGTTGAGTGGCCACAACTATGGGGAGTTTAAAAGGAAATAAAGGCAGAATGTCGCAATGATAGTCAATTCAAAATGAAATAAAGGCTAAGTGAAGCTATATATGGAATTTAAAATGAAATAAAGATTGAGTGGAGCAATTATTATAGAGAATTTAATAGCAGAAATAGACCTGGATTTGAAAGTAAAAAAACACCCAACTAAACATCTAGGCGCGCCTCAGCTGAACTGCATGCTGATATCTCCGAAGTTTAAATGATTTATGGCGACCTGCTTGTTAAATTTGCAAGAAAGTTCCCGGATTGAATAAGTGGAGGCTGTGAGATTATGCATGTCGTCGTCTATGCACCATTCCAGGTCTCAACTACAAGATATTTGCTATAATTAGTATTTACAATTTGTGAGGGTCGTTCTAGCTACATACAAAATTCTTGATTAATAATAAGATACGTAAATTTTTGGAGGAATTTTATAGGATAGATTTATTGCATCGGTTACTATTCTTGAATTTTGCAAGTAATGTTGTAATATCTATTTCCTACGTGGCAATTTTATCGTAACATGATTCTTTTTTCGTACATAAAAATATAATTGTAAGATGGCATTACTGAATTAAATATTGATTTGCTTCCCTATGACTTCTGCGGAGATATTTTTTACCGGCAGCTGCGGGTCATATGTACTGTACTCTAGATTCTGTACGCGAATCTGAAAAGGAATGAACTTTTGACAAACTTTCTTTCTCCCAACAACCAATTATTTTTTATTTTTTTGGCTCTTCGAGTTATGCGTATCACGTGGGTGGCGAGGGCAGTTCTAGAAAGTCCTTAATTGTTCGTTCTACATTTGGCCTGGAATCTTGTCAAACCATTTTAGTGGTGCTAAATTGCTAATAAGTGGTGCTAAGCTGGCTGCCGCTTATTCCAACTGTCCATTGAATTCTACCCGCTCTTGCGTGTGCCAAACAAGAAAAAAATCCTTTTCCGTGTCCAAATCAAAATCCTCCGACTATGAAAATTTTAAAATTGACTAACAATCCATATCTTGACTTTAGCTGTAATCTTATCCTAGAAAACTTCAACCCAAAAGTCTTTTAGAGTGACGATGATACCATAGCCTAATATTTTTAATTAATTTATGAATATATCAATAACACTTCGTGATATATTAGTTTGGAAAAAAGTTTAAAATAATTGAAAGTGTTTTGAATTCGAGAAATAATTTAAATATTTTTCAAGATTCAGTTGTATTTTTTATGGATTGGTTTCAAAAGAATTGTCATTTAAAAGTATATTTTTGAGTTGTTTCAAATGACTTTTAAAACAACCTATATTATGGTCGTCATTCTTTAATATGCTGAAATCTAATTATTAATATCATTTGTAAATTGTAATATTTAGAATATTGGAATCCTGAGGAAAGTGACCTCGGATTATATAAGATTATTTTTCAATCATTTTAAAATTGAATAATAAAAATTCTCATCAACATTTTGACGCCAGCTGTAATCTTTATCCTTATAGGACTTCAATCCAAAAGGAATCCTGAGGAAAGTGACCTCGGATTATATAAGATTCTTTTTCAATCATTTTAAAATTGAATAATAAAAATTCTCATCAACATTTTGACGCCAGCTGTAATCTTTATCCTTAGAGGACTTCAATCCAAAAGTCTTTCAGAGCGACTATGATACTATCGCCTGGTATTTTTAATTAATTTATGGATATATTAATAACACTGCAAGATATATTAATTTAGAAGAAGTTTTAAAATGATTAAAAGTATTTTAGGTTCGAGAAACAATTTAAGTACTTTTTAAGATTCTTAATATGCTTAAACCTAATTATTAATATCATTTGTAAATTGTAATATTTAGAATATTGGAATCCTGAGTAAAGTGACATCGGATTATAGCAGATTCTTTTTTTAATCATTTTAAATTTATTTTAAAACGAGCGGTCGTCACAGTCAGATTCTCTAATATGCTTAAACCTAATTAGTAATATCATTTGTAAATCGTAATATTTGGAATATTGGAATCCTGATTAAAAGTGACCTCGGATTATGACGGATTCTCTCTCCCCATTTGTGATATGTATATGTAACTGTTATGCTTGGAAGCCCCCGTCCGTTCAAATACCATCTAAAAAAATAATAATTAATTAAATTTTAATTTGGGTAGTCTGAATACGATTCCGGATTCTGTTCCGCGGGTCCCAACCCCACTCCGAATCCTAGCTGGCTCAGATTTTCAACTCTCATATATATATAGGCCTCCACGGTCTCGGGCACAAAAAAAAGTCGAACCGAATCATGGAGAGAAGCCTTAGCAAGGGCAGTGATAACCAGAGTGACGACTTGGATGCCAAGAAGGGCACTGCCGGAAAGACCAAAAAGAAGTTGAATGTTGAGGAGGCGTTCAAGGCCACGGCGGTGCCGCCGTGGACCAAGCAGATTACGGTGAGGTCGATGGTCACCAGCTTCATTCTCAGCATTGTTTTCAACTTCATCGTCTGCAAGTTGAACCTCACCACCGGTGTTATTCCCTCGCTCAACGTCGCCGCCGGACTGCTCGGCTTCGCGGTGGTGAAAGGCTACACCACCATGATCGACAAGTGCGGCTTCTTGAAGCAGCCTTTCACTCGCCAGGAAAACACCGTCATTCAGACTTGCGTCGTCGCCTCTTCCGGGATCGCCTTTAGCAGTATGTGCAATAATCCATTCTCTAATCAAATTTATCGCATTAAATCCATTAATTAACTATTTCTCTTCGATCATTCATCTCTGCTTGAATCGATAACATAGATTACTGATGGAAGTTGTAGATCTGTCAAATATCATATATATTCTGGTTCTGTAATTAGGCCTTGCATGCAAGAAAACAATATAATATTTGCATCACTGTCAGTTTACAAAGTGTTTGTGAAAAAGCCTCACAATAAAAATTGAACAAATTTTCACTTGGGATTAATGTCAAATATTTGTGTGTTCTGATTGCTGCTCTGCTTAATGATCCAGTAATTTTAATTTGTGTTGTGATTAATTAGGTGGAACTGCAAGTTATTTACTGGGAATGAGTGCAAAGATTGCTGCGCAAGGAGATCTAGGCAACACCCCGATCAACATAAAGAAGCTTGATGTTGGATGGATGATTGGATTTCTCTTCGCCGTCAGCTTCGTCGGGTTGTTTTCGATTATGCCCCTCAGAAAGGTAATTGGAAATCACTACTTATCCACACCCACACATATACACATGAAGATTTGTTCACTTAATTTGGTTTTGGTCTAATTTTTTTTTAAACATCCAACAGATGATGATCATGAAGTACAAGTTAACGTACCCGAGTGGAACTGCAACTGCATACCTCATCAACAGCTTTCACACACCCAAAGGAGCTAAGCTGGCAAAGTAAGAACCGCATTGCCTTGATTTGTAGCTTTGGATTTTGCAATTAAACGTAATCAATCTGCTAACTGTGTAAGAATATATTCTTATCAATGAACGCAGGAAACAGGTTGCTGTGCTCTTCAAAAGCTTCTGCTTCAGCTTTGCGTTTGCCTTCTTCCAGTGGTTTTTCGCTACTGCTGATGGCTGCGGATTTTCCAGCTTCCCAACATTTGGTCTCAAAGCCTATGCGCACAAGTATATGCACAATTCTTTCTTAACCATAAATTAATTCCCTTGTTTTCGTATCATTATGCTGTTCTCATGAATGCCTCGATTTCACTAATAACTCGGATCACAAAACGTGCAGGTTTTACTTTGATTTCTCATCGACATATGTTGGTGTAGGCATGATTTGCCCTATCATGGTCAATATATCTTTGCTTGTTGGAGCCATTATTTCATGGGGAATCATGTGGCCCTTGATTGAGACTAAGAAAGGTATCTGGTACAGCGCTAATCTATCCGCCAGCAGTCTCCACGGCATCCAAGGATACAGGGTATGTAACTAAAACTTCCTCTCCGCCATGTATAGCTTGTTTAATTTTCAATATCTTCACAAATATGTTTTTGAAAGTTGCAATATAATGTTGCTCAGGAATTGATCTCTAATAATCTTTGAATGTTCTTAATTCATTGCAGGTTTTTATTGCTATAGCGATGATGCTTGGCGACGGTTTGTTCCATGTAGTCTACATGCTCTTCATGACCACGAAAAGTCTCGCGACACAAAGATCAGAAAAGAAACTTGAGTCGTCTTCATTACCACCCGTAAATCTTGACAGTGTTGAAGCCGGAGGGTCCTCCGAAGTTGTCTCTGCAAACTATGATGAACAACGAAGAATTGAGTACTTCTTGAAAGACCAAATCCCCAGCTGGGTTGCTTTCTCTGGCTACATTGTGCTCGCAGCCATATCCATCAGTGTGGTACCCTTGATCTTCCCCCAGCTGAAATGGTACCATGTGCTGGTTGCATATCTGATTGCCCCCGTCTTGGCCTTCTGCAATGCCTACGGCTGTGGCCTCACTGATTGGTCTCTTGCCTCCAACTATGGCAAATTTGCCATCATAATCTTCAGCGCCTGGGTTGGCCTTGACAACGGTGGTGTCATTGCCGGCCTTGCTTCTTGTGGTGTGATGATGAGCATTGTCTCGACCGCTTCTGACCTCATGCAAGACTTCAAGACAGGATACCTCACGCTCTCATCTCCTCGCTCTATGTTCTTCAGCCAAGTCTTTGGCACGGCCATGGGATGCGTCATGTCTCCATTAGTATTCTGGTTTTTCTACAAAGCTTACCCAATTGGTGATCCAGACAGCGCTTATCCTGCACCCTACGGCCCAATGTACCGCGGCATTGCACTCCTTGGAGTTGAGGGTGTCGGTTCCCTCCCCAAAAACTGCGTCGCCCTCGCAGTCTCGTTTTTCGCAGCTGCAGTCGCCATAAACATAATCAGCGAGCTGTTAAAGCGTTATGAAACCAAGTACAGGATCTATAGGTTCATTCCCAATCCAATGTGCATGGCGATTCCATTCTACCTGGGTTCCTACTTCGCCATTGACATGTGCTTGGGAAGCTTGATCCTCGTCCTGTGGCGGAGGAAGAACAGGCAAAAGGCCGATGACTTTGGGCCAGCTATGGCGTCGGGACTCATCTGCGGTGATTCATTGTGGGGCGTTCCGGCTGCTATCCTGGCCATTGCGTCTGTCAAAGCTCCTATCTGCATGAAGTTCCTCTCTGCTTCTGCCAACAACAAAGTTGATTCCCTATTAGGTAGCTAGCTTAATTTGATTACTAGTTAATTAATATCATGCGACTGTTGTGTGTATATAATATATATGCAGCCCCTAGCTAGCTTGCTGTTTATTTGAACATTATTCCTACCTTTACTGTATAATTTTCGGATTGATGTGGTTGGTAGAAGTATTTTTAGCTACTTTGGAAAAAGAAGTGGATTTCTATTAGTTTTATCATTCATCTTATCAGTTTGTTTCTTTTATCCGGATTCTCTCCTCTCTTGTTTTTTCTCCCCTTCCGTTTTCTCCTATTTGAACGGTCACGATTAAATTACGTCAACACTTATTGCTAACTTCGTTATAGAAATATACAAAGGTGAAAACGAGAGAGGAGTGAAGGAAAATAGAAGAGATTTGAAGGGGAGAGAATTCTATGCTCGTCTTTTTTTAGGTATTTTGTTGTGAGAAATATTGATCCCAAAGAACTAAAAAGGATTTGAGAAATCGAAATTGGTCGGTTTTGCATGTAAAGCAAAGCAGCCAACGGAATAGACGATCGACAGCAAAACTAAGACAACAAAGAGTGTGAATAGAATTTGTTGGCGGCGGATTGGATCGTTGTCGGACCCTTTAAAATGAAAAATTCGGGTTTCCTCCATTACGCCACAATCATTACTTTCACTTTTGATTCTCTTTTTCACAATAATCGCAATCACTAATTTTCAACAATTAACAGCCCCTACTTAAAATGTCGTACTAACTTGTACAGGGAAAAAAATTACATAGATTTGTTCATCATGCACGATTTGATAACATGACAAAAATACATACGAAAAATTAGAGTTCGAGTCAAGTTTAACGAGTAGTATTGATAATGGGTGACTCAATAGAGCCCGTTAAAACAAGTATATGCTTTTGTTAACCTTAGTGTAAAGAGTAGTGTCATGTTACCATTTAGTTTTACAAAATATGTTCGCGTTTGGATTTTTTTCACATGTTAACTTAACAAATTATGCTTGTGTTAGTTTGTTATAGAAGCAAGTACTGTCAATATTCAGTTTTTCAAGTTTATCCTTGCTCAATGTGTAAGTGGCTCATAAATTTAGTTTGTTAAGATCCTGATTTCGAAATGCCAAAAAAAAAAACAACACATATTTATTTTATATGATGGTCGAAAAGTAAAAGATATGTGTGAAAAGTAAAAAATGAGTGTTTAGATAACAATCCTTAGAAATCTATGCTGGTTGAGGTTTCATCAATTATGAACATGTGAAAAAGTCTTCTAAGACTGTTGGAGTTCTATATGAACAAAAGTTTCAACAACTACGAACTGCCCTCTACAATATCGTATAAGGTTAAAAAGTTCATGTTTAATTTCTATATGAATTTAATATATTAGTATCACATTAAATTTTTCGGCCCACTGTAAAAAGCTTACGGTTCGAAGAATTAGTGTTTCATTATACAACAAGTGCATGTAATTACCAAGAATATGGATTCATTTCAAATCCAAGTATACATTTTTGGTCCCAATTATTTTGTTCCAGGCCAAAATAAATATTTAAATTTATAAATAAATAAAAATAAAAAACAAGAAAGTGAAAAAGTAACCTAAATACTAATGGACAATATTTGGGTCCTCACCGGGAGGACTCAATATACACCGACTCCCAATGAAAAAGTGACACTTGTCTTTTTCAGATATTTTTTATTCTATTTCAGATATCGGTGGATCCCTTTAATGACAGATGGCTTGATTTGATTAGCTTAAATGAAAAAATCAGTACATTGGATCTTCCCCGATGAGGACCCAAGTATTGTTCAATTCTAATTGCCAGCTTCGATAGGCGGTCACTTGTAAATAATTATATATATTTTTTGTATAAACTTAAAGTTTATGAAACCCTGGAGGCCTTCCATCACTCGCTCGTTTTGACTCACTCGCGTGAATCGTATCCAGAGAAACAAGGGCAGCCAAACAAACCCTAAAACAACACCACAAACAAGCCTGCTCGGTAGTCGTTGTCGTCGGAATATCAGAGCTATGACAGAGGCATCGGCGAGACGCGGCGGAGGAATGGGTGACGAGAAGCTGGAGTTCGTAACTTCCGACGGGATTGAGCCCATCATGACCTTCGATCAGATGGGTTTAAGGGACGATCTCCTCCGAGGCGTCTACAACTACGGCTTTGAGAAGCCCTCCGCCATCCAGCAACGAGCCGTCAGGCCCATCATTGAGGGCCGCGATGTCATCGCCCAGGCCCAGTCCGGTACCGGCAAGACCTCCATGATTGCCCTCACCGTCTGCCAGCTCGTCGACACCTCCTCCCGGGAGTACGTCAGCCCTACTTTTGATCTCTAGTGTTTCTTTCTTTTGTTATTCTGTATGGTCTTGGGAAAATTTTAATTTGATTTTGTGCATGTATATTTGTATCTATCGTATATAGGGTTCAGGCTTTGATATTGTCTCCGACGAGGGAATTGGCGGCGCAGACGGAGAAGGTGATATTAGCAATTGGGAATTTCATAAATATACAAGCTCATTCTTGCATTGGAGGCAAAAGCGTGGGTGAGGATATCCGAAAGCTCGAGTATGGCGTTCATGTGGTATCTGGAACTCCTGGCAGAGTCTGTGATATGATCAAAAGAAGAACTCTCCGAACTCGAGCCATCAAATTATTAGTTCTTGTCAGTCTCTTGTTCCTATCTTTTCTGTTTTTAACTGTGAATTTTGGATTTTTCCCTTTCTAGTTTCATTGATCTCTGTTTTGATTTTTTTCGGGACTGGTTCGGTTTTGCAGGATGAATCTGATGAAATGTTGAGCAGAGGATTCAAGGATCAGATTTATGATGTCTACAGATATCTTCCTCCTGAGCTCCAGGTCTTTTTTTTTCGTTCTTTCACATATTTATATGTATCACATGTGCTTATGGCGGTCATGTTCCGACTATTGTCCAAATAAGTACTTCTTTCTGAAACTGAAATCAATTGTAACATTGTAGGTTTGCTTGATTTCTGCTACACTTCCTCATGAAATTTTGGAGATGACCAACAAGTTTATGACTGAACCTGTAAGGATCCTTGTTAAACGTGATGAGTTGACGTTGGAGGTACACAATGCTTCTGTTTTGTATTGTTGTATGTATGCTGCCTTTCTGTGCAATGTGAAATATGTAGTAAACTGTGTTTTTGTGATGACAGGGAATCAAGCAATTTTTTGTGGCTGTCGAAAGAGAGGAATGGAAGTTTGATACTCTTTGTGATCTCTATGATACCCTTACGATTACACAAGCTGTTATTTTCTGCAACACCAAGCGAAAGGTAAATACTTCTCTGTGATACTAATAACTCAAAAGTTTGATTAGAAAATAGGGGTTTCAAGGCCGTAGTTAGGTTATTGATTCCGTGCGGAAAGTAGAAATATAAAATGGGATCACCTATTAAATGCTTGGGTATAGATTGTATGTTCTCATATGCATTGTATCCTGATTTAGCTATTTTCATTAGTGCCTACAAGTTATACATTGATACACACAAGCTTCAGAATTTAATATGTCAGGTGGAATAGAAGCATGCAAGATAGTCTGTTTGCAATAGTTTTCCTTTTTGGCACACTGCCATAACGCCTTCCTTTTCTGGTTGACTAACATTTCATTCCCTGGTGCTTTACTGTTGGAATTTCACTGGGCAGGTGGACTGGCTCACCGAAAAGATGAGGAGTAATAACTTTACTGTCTCTGCAATGCATGGAGATATGCCTCAGAAGGAAAGAGATGCTATTATGGCCGAGTTTCGTGGTGGTAATACTCGCGTCCTGATCACAACCGATGTTTGGGCCCGGGGCCTTGACGTTCAGCAGGCAAGTTCTTCTTATCCCAATTGTCCAATCATTAGCTAGAATCTATCATCTCTTGACTTTGACTTTATTTGGTTCGAGTTGTTAAACTAATCAAATATAGTGTGTGATTTGAGATCCATTTTGCCTGTTCAGTTGGTAGTCAGGACCAAATAAACCTGGTACCCCAATTTAGCCAGAGAAATGTTTACGAATTAGAGAAGGATTTGCTGCTTTCTTAAATTCTTACGAAAAGCCTAAACCTTACTTGAAGAAAAAAGTAAAACATCTATTGTCCGTATATTTACTGCACACTGATGTGGACACCTGAACCTCAAACTAAAAAGCAGTCCTAGTTGAAGGTTCTATCTAGACTAACAATTTTGAATGGTTTTCAATTATGATCAGTTTTTCTTCAAAAAGTGTAGCTTTTAGTCCCTTCATATAATCCTTAAATTGCTTTTCTTATCGTGATATTTTTTGCTTTCATCAGGTTTCTTTGGTTATCAATTATGATCTCCCAAACAATCGAGAGCTATACATTCATCGAATTGGTCGTTCTGGACGTTTCGGGCGCAAGGTTTGTTTTTCTCCTCTCTTATGAATCAAAATTTTGATTTGATTCAGAAAGTACTTTTTAAGATATTCTGTTTATTTGTTGATTAATATGGGAAATTTGTTTGTCTTTGTAGGGTGTGGCAATAAACTTTGTGAAAAGTGATGATATTAAGATTCTAAGAGACATTGAGCAGTATTACAGTACGCAGATTGACGAAATGCCGATGAATGTTGCGGATTTGATATGAGAGTTGCTTGCCATCCTGTGTGCAAATGATGTGGATTGGTTTTTCTGGCGTCGAATGACTAATGTGTGCAGCTGTCGTGGCTTTATTTTGCGGTGGATTGTACACCAGCACAAGTTGAAATCATGCTTTGTTTACTCAACTTGTGCTGTAACGATAATGTTTTAACTTAGGCTGGTGTGACTCAGATTTGAAGCACCGTGCGTGCAGACTGACTACCTTGATGAGTTGTATTGTGTTTGGTTTTATCATATTTGGTAGCGAATTCAGGTTTTATATTCCCCAATGTTTTTTGCATCAATGGTTTGATTCACCGAGACAGCTCGAACCACCAGGGAGAATGACAGAATGTTACCGCAAATTCGGTAATTGTACGCCGAGTTTTGGCCCCAAATAGTGAAATTCGAAACTGACCGATATATAAAGTTTCCATAGGCGAGTATGAATAATCAAATATTTGTACAAAGGAGGAGTTGAACACTTGAACTTGGAGGAAAAGGAAAACACAAGCCAAGCAAAGCAGCTCACTGATAAAAGACGGCCAACTCGTCAACGCACAATAAGTGGGGAAGTGGAAACTAAAACTGAGAAACGAGAAAAAACATAAATACACTTTTCCTAAAGAATCAAATCTACAACTTACGAAAAGAGATAGTCCTGGGCGGGCGGCGCGTGGCTTTTAACTACAAGACGGTGTTAATATGTAGTGCTTTAAGCAGCGAAGTAGCCATTTGTTTTACCAACACTTGGCCCCCCGATCGTTGCCCATCTCTGCGTTCTTCTATTAGATTTTGAAGCTTCTGAGGCAGATCATTCTCCACAATCAATTGCTTTGGCCGCGGGTGGTGCTCATAAACAGCCTGCCTCAGACATATTAACAGTATTAACAATAGGAAGAAGCAAATAGATAGCTTCCAGAATGGTAAATGATTCCCCCACCTTTATCAGTTTAAGAAGATTCAGACGGGCAATAGCATCCTGATGGTCCAGTCTCGTGATAAGCAGCGGTGTCAAACCATTTACAGCTAATGTTGTATTAATTCGAGATGATTTCCTGCAAAAAGGAAGAAAAGCAATCGTTATGTCCACAAAGGAAAAAGGGGAGCTTTGTAAAACAAGCTACTTAAAATCATTCAGAAACAAGATCTTCACATGCCAGGGTCGATATCTCAACTCCCAATTATAATCAATCAATAAGTTCATATGCAGAAGGTTAGAAAGACAATAATTAATTTCTAGTAAATAGACTATATATGCAATCACATACGTGATAATTTTCAAAAATGGCTCCAATATGTGCACAAAATACTGTTCTGGACAGCACTGGAAGAATTTCACCAATTTCTGAACTGCATCCTTTTTCAATAACGCTTGTTCCACCTTCCGGTTGTCATTGTCATGAGCTAAGCACACGGCAATCGAATCCAATGCAGTCACAGACCAAAGTTCATCCTCGAGAAGGCTTAAGTAAACATCCAACCCACCATGAGCCCTCAGTTGCTCCCTCGAATTACGTGATGCATGAGCCATATCACACAGTAAAGGCAACGCACATTGTTTCAAAGGAGAATTAGACTCAATAAAGTGCATTAAGTGTGGAATTATTCCATTCTCAGCTGCTTGTTCCTGTCTTCTCTTGTTAATCTTGCACAGATTGAACAGGGCATTGAGTACCTAGAAAAAAACGATGAGAACGACGCAGTTAGAACTCAGTCATTTTATGTTAAAGAAGTTTCCTTTCTTATCATCAACATTCTATGTAGAGTTAATATCCATACAGACTAAAATACTCTACATTTAAGGACAGAAGGGGGTCACATATGTTTAATTTCAAACAACAAACACTATAAAACGCACGGCTTACTAGCCAACAATCCATTGTTAACGTTAGAAATAGGACATATTGCCCACCTCATGATATATTTGAGATACAAGAACTCCTTCTTTGAGTTCAAGGTTTGGAATCAAATATTTAATTGCTTCTGCCCGCTGAAGATTCTCTAAGCAGTTTGGATCAGTTGACAAATGGTTTACACACTTCAGTATCTGTACAATGACAGAGCACCAATATTATCAAGGTTGCAGTGACATAAATCAATAACATAAATCAACGGAACTTTCTGAAAATACCTTCAAAAGAATTGGGGGCTCCACCCTATTGAACATCTTGAAAAGACGGCTGAGCAAACTTTGGCTGCACATGTATGACTTTACAGTAGTATCTGCTTGCGCAAACTCAAGCAGAAGATCAGCCACCTTTTCTAGGTATTCCCTCGCAACATCTGCATTCAATGTTGAAACCATGTGGGAAAGTAAACCTGATGACGTTGCACTGCCTGGTCTAGCATTTAAAACTCCAGAACCAGAAAGTACACCTGATGCTGTCTGAGATGCTATGCCAGAGGTGGAAGCAGCTCCTTTGATAGATGCTACTGTTCCCATCTCTTTGTTCATCGTTTTATGAGAAACTCTAGCAGTGGAATCAACATTCCCATTTTCTCTACCACGTTGAGAGACGTCTGCAAAATAATGAAGGAATCAATTATACATAGAAATAGATAAAATGGGCCCACGTAATTGCTAAACAACGTTATGGAACAAGAAAGCAATTAAAATTGATACTTTGGTATATATCTGCTCAATAGGAGTGGGAGAACAAATTGTGTTTGATTCATTAGATCCTAACACTAATTTATTTCGTTCACATATTATAAAATTTAAAGATTCCAAATGACACACTTGTTTACAGGTTATAAACTTAATGATGGATTAGATAAAGACTTACCAGCAAATTCGGCCATCAGGAAATCTAATTCTCCATTTGTCTTCTTTTCATTTGAAGCATGTAACAGGGGCAATATACTTTCATGTCTCTCCAAACCTGGCAGGTGGCGTACAAACTCGAGCTGACCAGAAAAGTGTCTGGAAGGAGGCTCTTTATCTAACAAGCTAAGAAGGGGACGAACTTGCTCCTGTTGAGTAGTTACCGTTGTTGAAAACCCATTTGATGTACCTTCCATCATTTTTGGAGGTCTATCTGTGGATGCCCTAGAATTAGCAGGTCGCTGCTGCCTGAGGTCTAGATCCCGAGAGGTAATTGAAGGTTCCTTAGTTGTAATATTTACTACTTTGTCTACTGATGTTGAGTCTGTCAATTTAGAAGGAACTAAAGCTTCCACTACCACATTGCTAGATTGAGCTCTATCAGTATCTAGATGAAGATATCTTGGATCTGATTGATTGGCATCTGATCTTTGAGAGTTTGAAGTTGAAGCACGTGCAGGTTCTGCTGTTCCAGTTGACAAATGAAAATCAATCAATCCATGTCTAACCTTGGAGAGATCACGTTGATCAGTTGTAGAAAGCAGCGCGTCACTCTGAGCAAAAATCGGATAACCAAAATCTAATGAACCAGACCGTGGGCGCTGAGCTGAACCTTCTAGTGGAAATCCACCACCGACAGATATGGAAGCTAGGCGGGTTGCCTCATTCAAGCTATAAAGGGTGTTAATAAGCCTCAGCAGTATTCCATTCTTTGCGGCTATGCGACAAAAATCATTTCTAGGAGTCGATCGTTGAAGCTTAAAGACCTGCCACATCCCATCAATTGCTAGATGAACCATTTCCCTGGATAGAAATTTGACACAAGTAATCTTAACGATCCATAATAAGCTTGAAAACATAATAACATTTCTTAACCAGTCACAACCAACCCTCACAGCCAAATGGTATGACTACTTCTAAAAGGGAGTTCAGGGTTCAAACAATTAAAAATGTCCTCTGTGGCCTAACTTCCATGAGAATAACCCATCCCCAAGAGAGTGAAGCCACAGAAAGTTAGCTCACTTTTAATTAGGTTAACAGTAACAATAGGGAAAAAAACAGAAGTACAAACCTGAATCTTGCATAGTCAGCCTCTAAAAAGCCCACCAAAACAGGTATTCCACGGCAAGCTATGAACATTTGCAACGTTGAAGGGCTGCACAAAAAACCTCGATGTCAACCTCAAACTCTACTTTCTGGTGAACAAGAAAATTATGACTAACTACAGAAGGGAGCATAACCTTGACTGACAAAGCTGCTGTAAGAAATAAGCTGCTTCCATACGAATTTCCCGGGAATGATTAGGAACGGCAAAGCTCATTATCACTGGGATCTGTCATATAAGTTAGCAATAGGAATTAAAGCTGCATAACGAATACCTAACACGAATTTCTAGAGTATAAAACTCAGATAGAGGGAAGAAACAAAGGTAAGATGTGTATGCGTGTAAAGAAAACTGATTCAATTTTCAGTGATGCCAATAGCCCAGATGCAACTGCAGAATAACAAAACATAAAAACCTGAATGCATTAGAACTCACCAGACCCACAAGACAAGCATTTTCAAGGAAATCAGTATTATCTTTGATTATCAGATTTATAATTTGAAGCACAGAACATATAACCTGCAAAAGTGGGAATCAACAATCACAAACAGCTATTATAAAGCTAATTGAAAAGTGGACAACCATCTTTTATAATTCTCATAAACATGACCAGAGAGGTAAAAATGGGTCCACAACATACACGAGTTTTAGGTACTTCAAGCAATTCCATTAGAGGGAGCAAACCATGCTGGGTGACAAACACAATTTTCTGCTCTGGGCGCTGATGGAAGATAGCAATGAGTTTCTGACAGGCAGAGACAATAACATCTTCTGTTTCATCTGGTCTCAATGACCCAACCAACCGGCTGAACTCAACAGCCTACCAAACAAGAAATAGCAGATATTATTTCCACATTAAAAAAATGGCAGACAAATACATATATGATTGGTGTGATGCTTCTGTTTTACAATTTGTGCAGCACACACTTTAGGCACTACACTGAACCAATGTCACTCTTTAGACGAGTGATAATAAAGTTACTGTATCTTTCATACATTGTCTTACCAAAAAATAAAATAAAATAAATGAGACTCATAAAACAATCTGCTTCAGCGGTGCAGATTTGTAGTCATAAATTCTTCAGAGTTGTAGCTAGTTAGACTTTAAGCACTCACATAGAAGAAAAAAAAAATTATCACACATCCTTAATACGCGCGAGAAAACCACAAAAGAAATTTGAATACCTGTAGGGGAAATAGGTTTTCTCCAGGCATCTTTTCGTCGAAAACCTAATAAACAAACAGTAAAAGGTGTTAGATATGACGAGTCAACAAATTAAACAGGACTCAAAATTTGAAACATACCAAACCACCAATATCAATCACATCATCTTTGAGAACACCCATCATAAGGTCGAACAGGTTGCGACCACTGCCGTTAGCCTGACCCATTTCACTCTCCATTTGTTTTTGGGCAATTGTAGCTCTCAACTTTGTAGCCAGGTCGCTTTTCCCAGCATCATTCCCAGGTGTATTGCCTTGGTTTGACTGTGACATAGATGCAGACGTCGAAGCCTCAGTTGCCCTATCCTCTGGATGCTTATCCAATGGATGAAACAGATCATCCAAGGAAGCATCTCCTGGAGTATCACTAAATTTACTGAGTTCATTACCTCCCAAAGAAACTGGCATCCTCGCAGCCTTCAAAATGACAGACACAAATCTAGGAGTAAGAAACATGAGAGATTGAAGTTAAAGTAGTAACAATCTCTACACAGGACTTCAAAATATGACACCACAATAAATATTACCCAAAAAAGACAACACCGAACTGACAACATGCATAATATGACCAGCTAGTAGTTAGACAAATCAACATCAATTACTGCAATCTCACCTTTTGAAAACTACCATCCTGATTTCTTGTTCCAAAACCGAAAGCTCTATAACCAACACCTTTTCCTCCTTGTTTGCCACTTACATTTTTTGTCGTTAATTCAGGGGATCTGACCTCACCATTCACCAGCACTGCATCATGGTTGTTAGTATGTGGTGGCTCGTCAAGCTCAGTTGGCTCAGAGGCAGCCAATTCCTGAGAAGATATTCCGCCAGAACCATTTTGCAAGGATGACTTTTCATGGAAAGCGAATGTGGGAACTTCATCTGTCAGATCATCTTCTAAATTATCCATTTTCTCCTCAACAGATTTTACATCTGAAGCAGGGTTATCATCAGATCTTCCCATATCAGGAACCTCAGTTGATAATAATTCTTTCCCAGAGTCCTGAAGTTCAAAAGAGCCAAGTCACTGGTAATACAAGAAAACTCCAAAGCTTAGATTAAAAAACTTTGCTACTGAATTAAGCCTATAGTTTGCGTAATGCGAAAAGGCAAAGACTCTCACTGCTTTAATGGTTGAAGCAGCTACTTCAACTTTCTCTGCAGAAGGACTTTCAGCAGAACCCTGATTATCTCCATTGGAAATTTCTGCACCTATTGAAACATCTTGTCTGCAAAATAACTGGGTATTTTAAAATGAATTACCAAACAACAATCCGAATAAGCTGAAAGCTCTAATAAAAAAAAAACACCTAATGAAAAATACTACAAAAGAAGCCAAGACAGCCCCAGAAAAAAAAAACTGCATAGGATGAACTTGATGGCACCTACCTTAGAGTTCCACTATGACGAATTGAAGATTGCAAAGCTCGCCGGCAGTTTTGTATCCAAGGATGAGAAAGCAATGTCTTTGCATCAGGGCGGTGCCTAGCATCCTAAGATATGCAACAAAAATGTTATAGATAATATAATTAAGTTACAACTAACCCACTTTTAGTTAAGGAAAGATTCCATCAAGGCTAAGACTTAGTTCTAAATCTAAATTCCATGAAACTTGACCATCTATCCATGGACTTAAATACTCTTCATTAGAATCGAGTAAGTAAGTAAAAATATCTCAGCCTCACCTTCTTAAAGCACTGACCCAGAAAATCAGTAATGTCCAGGGATAGGCTGTCAGGTATGGGAGGATGCTCATCCTGAAAGAATTGAAGGCAAAGGGAAAAGAAAAAAGAACAAAACTGTCAGCGCTGGCACTCAATGTTAAGAAAATTAGCATTATAGGGAATTGTTCGCATACAACAAGCCTAAAGGGAGGGGGCAAGAAAACAGCTTCAAACTGCAAGCCGACACAATTTTGAGAATGACTACCTCAAAATCAGCAGTACATGCATCTTCAACCCCCCCCCCCCCTCCCGGCGCTGGGGACCCCCAAAAATAAAAAAGAGCATGCCAAACAAATGGAGCAAATTAGGGAATAAATGAAAGTTAAACACACCTGAACAATACGAAACAGTGCTGGCATAGGCTGTAGATCGTAGTAAGGAGGTACGCATGTAAGAAGTTCAATAACAGTGCACCCAACACTCCAAATGTCCGAAGCAGCACAAACTCCCGACATTTCAATCACCTAAAACATATATAATTTCCATCAAATTAAGGCCTCTCGTTAGCATTTTCATTACTGAATCAAAAGCATGATTTTTTTTCAGCACAAATTCTGCATGTCATGCAAAAAACGATTTCATTTGCCTGCTTGCATTTGTGCCTTGGCATGCATGATCAAGCTAGTTTTAACAAAACAAATACTGAGTTCCTCTTGCTCCCATATACTAAAGGCAGACCTTCTTTTCTTTATTATTATGATTATTAATTAATTAGCATAATAAATAGCAACTATAAAATACCTCTGAGGCAGGTGTGACGGTATTAGAGTCGGCTGAGGGAGAATGCTATGTTTCAATAAAAAAGTTATTGCAGGAAATAACAGTAAGATTGGTGGTTGTTTGGAGTGTATGGGCTTGACAGAGCTAGAGAAAAGGGTGCTCTTTTGGGAGGATTTAGCTGGATTACTTGGATTATGTGGTTCCAGGAGGTGCACACATGTGGAAATTTCCATATGGGAGGAGGAATTGCCTATACAAGTATCTTTCTTCTCAACAAAAAATAAATAAATTAAAAATTAAAAATTAAAAACAAAGCGGAAAAAAGGAAAGGAAAATAAGAATACCTCTGGGGCCATCCAGTATGGCGTTCCAACAACTGAATGTGTATTAACATCCGCCTCAGTCAGTTTTGTCGCAACGCCAAAATCAGCAAGTTTCACAAGCCCCTGAAAAGGATGACCCATACAGATCAAGCAATACAATAAGTTATTACTAAAATGGAAAAGGTACACAAGCAACAGATGGTAGACCAATATCTTTGCACGCTGGAAATCCCAATTGAACAAATACTTCACAAGAAGGTGATGGTAACTATCAAAGTAAACTCATCTAGAAAAGATGAGAAATACACATGTAAGTCACCTCTTTAGTTGTCAATATATTTGCACCCTTGATATCCCGATGGATTACGCCCTGCTCATGTAAATATACCAACCCCTCCAGGACCTGTATCATAAGTTTATAACAAATATCAAGTTAAAGTATCTAACTTGCACGCGCCTACACATACAAATAACGAACTGCAAGGACATTATGGAACCTGAGCAATGTACACGGCTACCAATGATTCTGGGAAAGGTCCAAATTTGTTTGGCTTGATAATGTTTGCAAGTGAGCCATTCTCCACATATCTACAAGTATAGCAATAAAAAAATCACAAAGTTTTCTCAACAGAGTTTCCACATGAAATATTGGGGAAAAATTGCGAGCTCACTTACTCCAGGATTATGTGAAGATGAGACTTTGTCTTTAAGGATCCAAGGTACTTCACAATGTTTTTGTGATTTAAATTCTGCAAAAGTGAATTTAATTCCCTAAGCATTGTACTCAGCATGCATCTCATTCCATAGGCATTCAGAATGTCTAGTGTTAGTAGGTTAGCAAAGGGCAACTCAGCAACAGCATTTCAGAAGAAATGCATCAAAACCACTGTATACAGCAGATCGTGCTGGCCGGGCCCAAAATTTCAATCAGCTTTCGCTAATACTTTAATCAACAATACAAACATATATAAGACCTGCCAAAAACTAGAACTGACCCCTATCAATGAACAGAACTCTGACAGAAGGATAAATGTGCAAAATATGAGGGACGGCTATAGGCTACAGTCGCAGATACGTAAAAATCAACCCATTTCAAAGGGTCCTCATTTAAACCCCAGAAAGTTGATCTGCAACGGGTGTTAACATACAATAACGGGACACGATTTATAGTAAAAGATTTCAGCTTAAGGTAAATAATTGACATCAGAATGACAACAAAGAAATAAAACATACCTTGAGTAAATCAATCTCTTGCTAAAATGTCACCGCATTGTACGACCAGAGAAGCAATCAAAAGAAAAACAGCAGCCAGTGAGCAAAATAATGTAGTGTAAACTGGAAACAACATATGCAGGAGAGATGGTATGCTTGAGTAACATAAATATAAATCATAATTTTGACTTTTACAACACGTAGTCGAATTTGCAAAATCATATAAATTTAAATCCTCTGAAACAAATGGCCTTTAAGACGAGCCATATCAACATGAACACACATATATACATATATTCACATTTAATTGACATAGACTATCCAAAAACATGTGCTATTTCAATTCTATTTCCTTCATAGTTATTCGTAAGAACATGTAACAACTACTAGACAAAGGAAGGCCGGTCCAACCATTATAATGTTGAGATCCTCCTGAGCAATATTCTCCAAAGAAACTTGTTTAATTGCGACAAAGTCTCCATTCTCCAAATCCAAACCCTTGTAAACTCGACCGTATGCTCCCTTTCCAATCTCATCTCCAAGCATCTACACCAAAAATATTCACATAACTCAAAATACGAATAAAACGAAAAGATTTGTTGGATATCCTAACACCATATCTAGACGTTGACGAATTTATCTTTATTTTTTTCGAAAGAGGACTTGTTGAACATATTTTCTGCCAGTGCCAGACTAAGAATTAGGGCAATAAAGCATTCCAGTTTCTCAGAAGCCAAATGGAGGAGAGTGCCAGTGAAAACCAACAAACCACGAAGCTGAAAATCACAAAATTAGTAACATCTAAACAGTTCGACTCAAACGCTCAGTTAGGAAAATGCAGGGAACGAAATACAGACACTATCGAAAAACAAAAACCCTAACCCTCAATTTATTTACCAATTACTGCAGAGAAGGAAACTGTCGACATTCTAATTCCAAACACAAATTACACATTACTACGGAAGAAACTGTGGAGTGGAAATTGAGCTATCTATGAATTAGCTTACGTATTTGTTATCGAGAGTCTTGGATTTGTGGAAGTGCGCCGACGCCGCTTGCCGAGACATCTCTGCGGAATCGGCTTACCGATGAGAAACCCTAGGGAAGATGGAAGTTCATCAGAACAAGCAGAGCTACAGAGAGGGGCAGAATTGGATTTGGAATTACGATCGGACAGCTTGCCGGAATTCTAGGAAGGGAGGGCGGAGCAGAGCTCCAACTCGTACAGAGAGAGAGAGAGGGGGGGAGAGAATGTACGGAGGAAGGGAGGGAGGGTGTCGCTACGGAACTGAATGATTATTAGGATAAAGGTGGCGGTAGCATGACATGATCATCATAGAAACCATCATAACAAAATTAAATATAAAAACAAATAAAATGGTAATTGATTTGACGGAGTATGAGCAGAGCACTCCTCTTCCTTTTGCTGGACCTCAAAGCCTCCAACTCAGGAATTGATGAGACGGGCAGTGGACTCCAGCGGGACACACTGTCATTTAACGACTTTAAAAAGAGAAGGGTCAAATGGCAAATGGGAGGGGAATGTTCTTTTATTTTGTTACCGCCAAATTCTCCAACTTTTCTAAAAACCGCCTCTATTATAAATATTTGGAATCGCTTTTATAAGAAAGCACTGCTATTCAGAAGACCTTATGTTTAAAGTACTTCGTGAAAAAACGATAACATTTTTTTATTTAAAATTCGAGTGTTTTAGGGCAAGTGCTTCTCTAGAAACCTTTCTAACTAAACCCACCCAATTATACGGCATTTTTCCCTACCATTTTTCCCCTTTTGACTAGGGAACTGTATACGGTATTTGTCCCTACCATTTTTTCCCTTTTGGTCAAAGGTAAAAGTCACCTACTTTGATACTCTTGTCAATTACGTAGAATTCGCAAATACGAAAAAGCATTCCTTCAACCAAAAGACCAAAATCCTTACATCGAGGGAACCTCAAATCCATTAATGTGGGTCAATGATGGGAGAGATGGACACACACCAACGACTACGCGAGAGACTTAAGTGACTACGCGAGAGACTTAAGTGCAACGGTGCGTATCTCTCCCCTCACATAAACACACCACATGAGGAGAGAGAGACGCACAAGAAAAACAGCCATTGTACATAAGTTTTTAGCCTTTTCCGGAAACCAAATGGGACAGACGGGTCAGATTCATGCAACACAACAGAACTTTTAAAACGTTATCATGTTATGACAAGTCTTTCTCTTTCTCATTCAACGCCTAGCTATGTAATTGATTAGTATATAATTGCGCTTCTCATATCACACTTCTAAATTTAATTGCAGTTCTTGTAGTATCTATCCAATTCTTCCAAGTTTCCGTGGAGCTTCGTGTCATCCTTCATCTCAATTTCATCTGTGCAAAACTCGTTGCAAGGTCTATCGCCTCATTCAGACGAGATGCATCTGTTCCCTGATATCGTCAATTCAATGGAAAATTTGAGAAAAAGGTAAGAAATAAAACCAATTTAAATCTTAAGCACAAAATGTAATATGATTTGCACAAACATAAACCATATTCAGATTCTGGACAAGGAAAAAAATTGGAGAAAGTGGTCGAGACATAAGTCGATAAACACTAACCTGGCCAGTAGCAAGGCCACCTTTTCCTTTTCCGCATCTTCCATTCAAAGGACCCATAGCTGCTGTCAACCACTCTGAGACCTCCAACTGAGTGCCCTTGTCCCCTGGTACGCCAGCACACACCAAAGCTTTATTTGTGGTCTCATCTGTGCTGAAAACCATGGCGGGCATTCCCTGTTCATGTACCATCATGATTTCAAGTTATTTTCCTCAAATTCACAAGACAATTGACAATTGATCAACATCATAGCGAATAACAATCAAAGTATTTCATGACGATGACTACTATTCAAGCATAATTCAATTCATGCCATGGTGATGGGTTTCTAAGTTATGTTATGACACCCATCGGATCGCATAGGAGGCCAAGAGAAAGTGAATTGTGCTACTGACCATCCCAGTGATCTTCAAAACAGCCTCACGAACTGCGGCTGTATCCAAACCAACATCAACTTGGGAAACACAGTAAGCTTTCCCATCTGAAGCAGCAACTTCAGCCATCTCAGTTGCAACCTTGACAGCATTCTTTATATTTTGCTCCGCAATCATCTTCTGTGCTTTCTTCAATTGGGTCTGTTGGATGGAGCAAGAATTATTACACTTAAGTACATATATATAAAATATTAAATCAGTAAAAAAACAAAAACCTAAGTGTTGTCCTGCCTAACTGAAATACCTGAAGTACAGCCATCTTGGCCCTGATTTCAGCTTTCTTAGCAGCTGGAATTGGTGCTGAGTCCACGCGAGATTTTAAGGAAGCTACTTTCTGTTAAATGCAAAAACAAAAGCAGATACATGTTATAAAAAAAGATTAGTTACAAATAAAAGATCCGGCCAACCTTTACTTGCATAAGCATAACTTCATTAGTTTATAGAAATAGTTGAATCGTCATTTCTGAATCCGAAAAATGAGGATTCTGGGGAAAGATCAAGAGAAACAACCTTCTCCAGCAAGCTTCCTTCAGCCTTGGACGCTTCATGTACGTCTTGCTCAAGCGACCGAGCCAATTCAACTGCCTGAAAAGCAACTTCGCTTGTGACAGCAGTTATTCTCCGTATTCCCTTAGCAATTCCCTCCTCAGATAAAAGAGCAAAGGCCTTTGCTTCCCGTGTATTTGATATATGTGTCCCTAGATGTATGAAAAAGATAAAGGTCAGCTTAAAAGAAGGAAATTCCCCAACAACACATCAGTAGGAGATGACATTAACCTCCACAAAGTTCTGCTGAAATTGATAACCATTCCTCATTTTCGGGGTAATGCAAAAGGTCCTCAACCTTTCGCCCAATAGCCACCACTCTTACTGGGTCAGGATATACCTACACCAAAAGCAAAAATATATGTATCACGCAACACAAAAATAGAGCCATTGAGAAGATTAACTAATTATGTTAACGTACAGAAAACTACCTCTCCAAATACAGCCCTTAAACCATTGATGCGCTTGGCATCAACCAGGGGTACCTCTTTAGCATATACACCTAATTCAGCTCTGATTTGCTCATTCACAATTGACTCTATTCTTCTCAAACTGTCAAGATCTACCAGCTTGCCTGCTCAAGTTCCACTAGCAGTTTTAAGAAATACAATAGACACAGATCACCCAATCCTCTTAACTTAATGCACTAACTTGAAAAGCTTTACCATGTGAAAAATCAAATCTCAATTTCTCAGCAAGAACAATAGAACCCTTCTGGTCGACATGATTTCCAAGAACTTCCTGCGTTAGAAATGCTAAATGTCATCAACTACATGAACAAAACAGTTAAGAAAATAACAACTAAAAAACTGGTAGCAGGTTTTGGGCTGTTGGCATTTGAACATACCTTCAGAGCAAAATTCAACATGTGCGTGCAGGTATGGTTGGGGGCAATGAGTTTACGCCTATTGTAGTCAACCTGTACCAAAGAACCCAGTAGGAGTTAAAACAAAAAGAAACATAGATCGAGTCACAGATGCATAACTATAAGCAAATAATGAAAGGAAGAATCACCTTGCAATTTACTTTGTCACCGACTAAGAGTTTGCCACTCTCTTCAGAAAAAGAACCAATGTGGACAACAAAACCTCCATAAATTTGAACATTGCAAACTTGAAACGAGAAAGAGGATCCTTCAAGTGATCCAGTATCAAAAATCTACAAGCACATCAAATTAAACCAGATGCACAAAATGATTAATGAGAATCAAAACTATCTCAATCAATGTGATCCAATACAGTACTAACTTAGTTCACACATAGTGCTTCTGATCAAGAAGAATATATTATGTAAGCTATAGAATGAAAACAAAAGGTAAAACCGGAGGACCCTACAAATCTTGAATTACTCCTCATTCTCAAAGTGAGTCCTAATTTGCATCCATGTACATCATGTTTCTTTGTATTATGAAGCTGCTGGGGATGTGCATGCACAGCACTAGAGGCCAACAAATTCTAATTTGATTATTTTTAGATCATTAGCAATAAGAGCATTGATTTCCAGTTTCCATAATTGGAGCTAATATTTTGTTTTCATAAGAGATCTGACACATTTGTTTAAGAGAGAGAGAGAGAGAGAGAGAGAGAGAGAGAGAGATCTTGTGCATTGAAGTAACATCCTAGTAAGTTTACTAGACTATATTATACCAACAATTCAATCATGGAAGTAACATCAAAAGAATTTTAATAGTAAATGATGGGTCAAAGTAATCAAACTATATAATAATACCTGACCACCTTGCTCAGCATAAAAATTTGTAGACTCCAAAACTATACCAACTTCAGTGCCAGCAGAAGCACTACTAATAAACTCAGAACCAGTGTAAATTGCTTTTACCACATTTTCATGGTCCTGTATTGGTAGAGGAATAAAAAGCAAAAATCAACAACAAATTCATTAGTCCCTTGTAAAGAATGATAGAGCCTCAACTCTTGGAAACACTTGTTTAATAAGAACACTTTTGGAAACAATTTTGTATATCAAGGAATAAACATTGAATAGCAATCTTAGTATAATTCAGCAAAAACATATAAAACATGCAAAATGTCAAAAATGCAAAAAAACCCACCTGGTTCCAAATAAATTTAAAGCTGTCATCTGTTGCAGCAACTCCCCTCTTGTGCAATGTAGCAGTAGCATCAGCATCCATAACAATAGCACCACCAGCTTGCTTAAAGAGTTTAAGAAAAAAGGTAACATGAGTGCGCTACCACATGAAATTTCTGATATACCATTTAATCTCTAAAGAGAAGATATTCCCACACACCATTTGTCTACCCCTATAAACCCCTTTTCATCTTGATCTTTCAAATAAATAAATCAAAAGAGAATCAAGAGGCAGAAATAAACAGGGGAGTGCAGAGAGAGAAAGGGTGCACGAGATAAATTTTATCATGTCACTTAGTTCCCGAAATCTAAAATTTTTCTTTTTAAACAACCAGCATCATATGAAGAGAAAAAGGTTGGCCAACATATGAAGTTGACACTAGAACATGGATGAGCAAAAGTGGGAAAATGTCAGAATATAAAGTACCTTATTTTGAGCACTCCTTGATCTTTCTCGAGCCTCATCCATAGCATTATTGAAACCCTCAACATCAACTATCAATCCCCTTTCCTCTGCCATCAACTGTAGGAAGAAAGTATAAGTAAGCAAAGTCATGTACAAATAAATATCCAAGAGGACAATAGATCTCAAGTACCTGAGTCAAATCTAATGGAAACCCAAATGTGTCCCACAAAACAAAAGCATCCTGCAGTCACAATAGGAACAAAGTAAGCCATAGTAATCAGTAAGGAAAAAATGATAATCTTCAAACATGAGCACTCTCAAGCATCACAACTCATCCACACTTATTCTAGCTAATTGTCTTCTTTATGAGAAAAGTTAATTAGCTAATTGTCAAGATCATGTTCCAACAAACTCGAGCAACATCTGTGATCAACTTAAATTCAAGTCAGGTGAAACTAAACAAAGTACATGTACTGGATACCAGGTATCAAGAGTGCCCTTTCTCAACATGGAAATCAGAGTTTCTACTTATGATGCATAGAGAAATATTTGTGTGGGATTTGGTTTTGTCGACACATCCATAAGACTGCATTTTCAGAAGCTTTACAAGAAGAAGCATTGCAGTAGGGTTAAATGAAAAGTTGGAACAAGGAAAAGCTTATCCCTCTCTTTTGTGAGAATAATACTCACAGCAATGATGCATATGACACCAGTAGAAAATAAGTGAGAGTAAAACAAAATTCAGAAAATAATAACCTGCCCGCTAAATGTTTTCCCTTGAACATCCTGAGCAGCCTTCTTGAATCTTTCTATTCCCTGAAAACAAATCAATCATCAAATCAACTTAGTTGCACATAACATCCCCTCCCTCAAAAAAAATCATAAATCTCCCTACAACTCTGTGTGTACATATAATGAAAAAGAATAAAATGTCTCATGAATAGGAAATTCATTTTAATGCGATCAAAAGAACCACAAAAATATTAAACTTTGCAACAAAGGAAACGAAATGCCTATACAAAAATTCATAATGTACATTCATACCTTCTGTAAAGTCTTCTCAAAAGTTTCTTCCTCCTCTTTGATTATCTCCCTGATATGTGCTTCATGTTGTTGTACCTCTGGGAAAACATCACCCATCAGTGTCACCAGAATGTGCACAAGCCTGGATTCCACAAAATATCATATCAATACTCCATATAATTACAATCAGAAACATTATAAATCACAAATTGCAGTATGTCTGTCGTTATTACCCATTGAAAAATCCTTCTTTAGCTTTTAGGACATCATTTCCATACCGAACAGCGCGACGAAGAATGCGCCTCAAAACATATTCGCGGCCGTCATTACCTAACATAAGTAGAACCTCATAAGGTACACTTTAAATTACTCTACAAAAAGGTTAAGAAAGAATTAAACAACTTAAAAACATATATATCTTAATGTAAGATGTAGCTAATAAAATTGATGTGAAAGTCATTGTGACCCTTAAATAGACACTATCAATACCAACCCCCACGCGCCGGGCCCGGGGGGGGCGATGAAAAGTTTTCTATAAAAATATGATGACTCTGCACGTATCATTATAAGTATTTTCTCACTTATTAGAAATCTGATTCGTCACTATCTAGATTAAAAAGAATATACCCTTTCCAACTAGTTTAAAAACCACAAGACATAAGCCTTCAGCATAAACTATAACACCCCTGATGAATATAGACCCAAAAGGCAATGAGCAAATTAATGAATAAGTAGACCAACCACAACCAATAACTCACAACCCTGTCCCGTAAACATTCTGTCTTCAGTGGGAAGCAGACACCACTGACCTAAACTTCAGTAAAACAGAATGTAGCGTCTGTTTAACTATTGTCTGCCTACCTGGACGAGACCCATCAGCAATGGAAAATGAAAGAGTTCTTATATGATCTGCAACAACTCTGTATGCCATGTCGATTTTGTCTACATCATCCACACCAACTTTCCCAGAATATGGTGGAGCCCCTGTTGCCTATAAAAATATTGGAGACATGAAAGCAATGTCAATAACAGAATTTGATCGTTTTCTTTCTTCTTTACTGGGTGTAGGTGTCTCTCTATATACTCTATGTAGTTGGGTTTGCACCCTTTTATGGTATTAAAGGTATTGTGCTTTAACATGACCCTAAAAAAAATTGACATCTCACCTGTTGGATAGCATCAAAGATGGGCATGAACACATCAGTATCATAATTGCTCATCTTGTTCTGAAGTATGGAAGTTAATCTTTCAAATCCCATCCCAGTGTCAACATGCTTAGCAGGGAGCGGTTTTAGAGAACCATCACTTTCCCTATTGAACTGTTGGAGTAATCAAGGAACAACCAAATTAATTGTCAGAAAAATAAAACAGAAAGAAACGAAATAAAATTATGTGGCACATGGAAGGTTATATTTCAATTTTTTTATTTTGTGCTAATAAATATAAACATTAATCGCAATTCCAGTTTTCAATGCCAATTTTCTGGAACCATATAAAAGAAATGTTCATCCATGATTCCATATACAAAGATCCATAAATATGAGGTCAAAGTTATACCTGAATAAAGACGAGGTTCCAAATTTCAATGCAGGTAGGATCATCGTTGTTGACTAATGATGCAGCATCACGATTTCCGATTCTATCGTAATGAATTTCAGTGCAAGGACCACAAGGACCAGTATCTCCCATCTCCCAGAAGTTATCCTATTTTGGAGGAGAGAAACAACAACAAAAACACCAATAAAACCAATTAGATAAGGTCATTCAACCTGATGAACAATCATTACAAAACTGTTATAAATAGAAATTAAAGAATAGCACACCTTACAGCCAAACGGTAGCACATGACCAGCTGGTAGAAACTTAAGCCACAACTCTCTAGCTTCATCATCAGGAGCAAGACCAGCCTTCTCATCACCACCAAAGTAGGTGGCATAAATTCGATCTTCTGGCAGCTTATAAACCTGCATATAATACGTCAAGGGTCATAGTAAAATTATCAGCGTTAACATAGTCAGCGGTGATGAAAAAACTAAAATCGGGTGAAATCTGCTTACTTTTGTGAGAAGCTCCCAAGCCCATCCAATGGCTTCTTTCTTGAAATAATCCCCGAAAGACCAATTGCCAAGCATCTCAAAGAAGGTGTGGTGGTAAGTGTCTTTACCTACATCATCGAGATCGTTGTGCTTCCCGCCTGCTCTTATACATTTCTGGGTGTTGCATGCTCGAGTCAGCTTGCTCAACTGAGTGTTTGGGTCTGCTGTCCCCAGAAAAATGGGCTTGAACTGGTTCATACCTATCCATCCGAAACATGCATACAATCGAGCTTATCAACAAATATATACTATATTTGGTGAGTGGAAAAACAATCAAAGATTCAATATAAAGGCACAAAACGCTGAAATTAAACGAAACTAAAACACAATACTGGATTGAACTACCCGAATAGATTCTCAGGATTGCGGAAACAAAGATAATTAACAAATATATGCACAGTTACTAGAAAATAAATCAAAGATTTAATGGGGCGCAAATGGTTGCTATTCGCACAAAAACCTCCCCCTTCAGCGGGGCGCAAATGGAGGTACGGGGACCGTCGAATCAACGAGGTATTTCAGTGCCTCCGTTGTACGACGAATTGCTACCTGTGACTACGCCCTTTTACCCGAACCATGTTCAACATTCGCACAAAACCCTAAAATATAAGACGGGACTGAACCGCCTGGTTCGTTTTCCGCCACAGTCAAATCCAGTAACAAGTCAACTTTAACAAAAATCAAAAGCGGAATTGAAATCGGGATTGACGAACCAGCATTGGCGAATAAAAGAGTGGGATCGTTGTGGGGAACGACGGGGCTAGACTTCCAGAAGACGTGGCCCTTCTCCTCGAAAAACTTGACGAAGGTGTCCCTGACGCGCTTGGCCGGCCACTCCAGCCCCTGCGATTCAGCGCCCGGCATGGCGGAGGGAGACGAAGACTTCGCGGAGGATGAGTAGCACCTGTAGGCAGCGGCGAGGGGGCGACCGCGATAGAGGAGTGGCGGCGGCAAATGAGAGTGAGTAGAAGGAGAAGTGAAACGAGGGTAAGGTTGTGAAATGAGAAGGGCGCGGAAGGCTACAGCTCCTTTCTCACGAATTCCACGCCTCATTCATCCCTTTTGTTTTGTGTTGTGGAAATATATGCCTTTATTTTTTTCTTTTTGTAAAAGTAAAGAATTAGGCAGGTAGGTAAAAATAATCTATGTCATCAATTTACTAAGGGTGTATTCAATTTGGATTTTGAGGGATTTTAATTCTTTTAATGAATCTAGGGGTATTCAATCAGGATTTTAAGTGATTCTCTTAGATTCAAGGTGTATTCAATCAGGATTTTAAGATAATTTATTAAAATCCTTATAAATTCGGGTGTATTCAATTATGATTTTAAAGAAGTTTATAACATTACAGGTGTATCTAATTAGAAATTGATTTTAACGAATTTGAAAAATTTGAGGAATTTGAGAGATTTCGTAATGCATTTTAAGCATCCACAAATCCCACCTCTCCCCATGAGATTTCGAGGAAATTGAATCAAAAATTTATATGGAATTTCTATAAATCAATTAAACTCCATAAAAATCCATGGATTTATAATTCCACTAAAGTCTCTCAAATTCCCGATTGAATACACCCCTAAGGATATATTTAGAATTGTTGAAAGAAAAAAAACGAGGATATATGTAGAATTATTCTAGATTTTTTTTTTTTTTTTTTTTTTTTTTTTTACAATTACAAACGATTCTAAAGCGTAAATATTTGAAAGTTTTTATGAGTCGTAAAAATGTTCGCAAGAGAAATGTATGTTAAGAAGCACTTGTATGTTTAATACAAATTTCAACATTTTTCATGATAAGAAGCACTCCACGCATAAGCGTTTCAGTTATATCCAACTTCCATTCACAGTTTCGTTACTTTTGATTGTGGGACTTGCACACCCCAATTTTTTAGAGTGTATTTAATTGGGTTTTTTAGAGATTTTAAATTTAATTTTTACAACTTCAGTCAGGCATTCAAACATAATTTTATGGGATTTATATAAATTCAATATAATTTTAAAGGAGATTATAAAGTGTTATGCGTATCCAACCAAGAATTAATTTTAGATGATTTCATAGTGTATTTTAAACATTTTCAAATATTACGTCTTCATTGAGATTTTAAGGAATTTCAATCAAATTTTACATAAAATCTTAGAAATTAATAAATGGGTTATTTTGTATAAAATTAATAAAAAGTTACAATATCAACAATATTTATGTTAATTATAAATAGTTAAACCTTGTATTGTGATACTTAAATGCACTATTCATAAACTAGTATTAGACAGCTATGCTCTCAAAATATTATTATGCATGTAAATGAGGTATGAGACCCATTAAGTGTGGCCCTTTGGGATTTTGTTGAAATAAATGTGATACATGCAGGTGTTTTGATTTGGATTTATCCCCGAATTTTGGTAGATTATATTAGTTGATAAATTTGTATTTTTTTTTAGAACTATATTAGTCGATCATTGTATTTATGATTTCATGCATACTATTGCTTAGTCGCTCATCCAAGTGATGACCAGCACGCTTCGACTTTTGGTGTCCACTAGATTTTTAATTTTTTAATTTTTAATTTTTTACATTTAGATTCAGACACTGCAAAGCAATGTCCTTTTCCATGAATTGCAGGCAGTTGAACTCTATGCTCTCCCATCTTCTCGTGTCTCTCTCCTAGCTCCTCTACCAACTAATTATATGGACCGGTTAAGCTGGGCTTCAGACTCGCCTCTCTCATCGTAAGCCTAGCCAACCCAGCCCAAAATGCTTCATTGATCAGCTGGGTCGTCGACCCGCCATAACCAAATACCCGACTCGCAAGTCCATTTTCATTCGGCTGAATTCTAAGGGAAAGGAAATCGGGTCGGCGGGTGAAGTGAAAGAGTGGAAGTGGATTCTGTACAGTCGCAGTGCCCCTCTGAGAGAGTGTGATGACTCCGACGACGACGACGGCGAAAAAGACATTGGTGCTCTTAGCTTGCTGGATATTCCTCGCGGTAGCAATCGCAGCCGTTGAATCCAAATCCGACGGCGTAGGCGAATGGCAAATCCTGACGAAGCAAAATTTCTCTTCCCAGATCCGGCTCCACCCGCACATCCTCCTTATCGTCACTCTCCCATGTAATCTCTTTCTCTCTCTCTCAAATCCTAATCCTAATTATTAATCTCTAATCACGAGTTTACGTTAATTAATTATTCTGAGTTAATCTTGAAATGCCGCGCAGGGTCGGGTGAATCTCGATCGTTGATGAAAGATGTAGCCCGATTGGTTACCGATAAACAAGGAGAATTCAGCTCCTTGAAATTGAGGTTTATGTACAGAAACACAGAGAAGGTGTTAGCGGACGCCATTGGAGCTGCCACGGAAGCAGAGGAAACAACAGTTTGGTACTATCACAGTTCTGTGTCTTACAAGTATGGCGGAAGACTTAGGGCCCAAAATGTATTGGCTTCGCTCCGTCCGTACGCGGCGGCGGTTGTACCGGAAGAGCTTCCGTTCAAGTCCCTGAAAACTCCGGAGGAATTGAAAGAGTTCGTTGATTCAACTGACAAAGCTTTGATTCTCTTTGAGTTTTGCGAATGGACTTCAAAATTCCTCGCCAGGAGGAAGATGAATGGAACTGATTGTAACGGTTTTGGTCCGCAAGGTAAAGGTTTAAACTTTGAGGCCTCTTCGTTTGGTGTTTTCGATTGGATTGGAATTGATAACGCACTACATTCAAAGTATGTTTAAATTCCGTGATTTCTTTGTTTCTCATTGAGCATTATTAAAATTTATCGGTATATAAGCTAGTATCAGATATGGAATGTCTTTGTTCGCTTTTCTGTGCGTTTTCATGGTTATTTTTGTTCTTCATTGATGTTGATAAGGAATTTTCTTTGCAGGGGATCTTCTTGGATTCAACATCAGTGGAGAGGCGAATAGATCACCAGCACACTTGGGGAAGAATAAGCAGAAGGTCGCGGGTAGTTTCTAACTGCCATTGTTATGACACTAATTTATGTGATGAAATATAGAAGCACAAGTTTGGTGATAGTTTGCTGCCGTTTTCTTTTGGGAAAAAACAGGGGATTGAAACTGCAAAGATGTGCGGCGTTGATTATGGGCTTGGTGGAGCTCCTTGGTTTGGGGACTTCAGCTCGGTAAATGACAGTGCTTCTTTTGAGAAGTCTGAGCACATGAGCGCATTCTGTACACATGAAGAATATCAGTTGTTTGACTCTTTCCTCTCAAAGTTCACAACTGTTGCACGAGAGTTCTTCCTACCTCCTGAAAGGCATAAATTTGGTCTGGTCTCTGAAATATCGATGCTCTCAACTCTTGGGGTTGAAGATTCCAGTTCATGGTTGGCAGTGACTTACTTTCCTGGATGCCCCGGTTGTTCAAAGATTATTAAGAAAGAGGAGGACCTCAAAGTTGCTTTACAAATGGATAATTTGGTTGTTACGGAGGTGAGTTATCTATTCTTCCCTTTGGATTACTAAACACACTCTCACTTTTACTTACATCTACAAACTGGGGTATGAAGAAGGCGCTAGTTCCAATTTTGGTTTCCATGCATGCTAAGGGATTAGAACAGCGTTCGATAGTATCACTTCCTGTATTTTTACTTCCTTTTCCTCTGTTCTAGGCTAATTCTTTCTATAATTCATTGTGAGTAGCTCACTTTTGTTATTAAAGTTAGCAGTGAAAAATTGATCCATATTATTTTATAGCTGGAAGGTGTTGTAAACAATTTGGAGCCTGCTTTACCCGCAAACCAACCATCAGCACTCCTATTTGTGGATAGATCATCTGACCTGGTGGAGACTAGAATAAAATGTAAGGAAGCCCTTGATAATTTTCGAGAGCTGGCGCTGCTGTATCATATTTCACACCAAATTGACGGCCAAAATGGGGACAAGTCTGAGAAATTCTCAGCATTAAGGAGTGCATCTGGGCATCCTAAACTTAAGCTATATCAGACAGTCAAATCAAAAAACAAAATGTCTACTTTCATGATTGTAAATGAGGGAAAACAAGTCACTTTGGATAAGATAGCTTTAGATCTGCAGGGCAGTTCCTTGAAGGAGATCTTGGATGGCGTACTTAAGCAGAAGAACAAAGCTAAATTAAGCTCACTTGCAAAGGAGTTAGGTTTCCAACTTTTATCAGATGATATGGATTTCAAGTTAGTGAATACATTGCCAGTACAGAAAGAACTTCAGTCTGATCAACTTACACAAGAGCTGTCTCAGGAAGGCCTTGTGACAAGTAGTGTTGACTCAGACAAGGATCAATTGCCACACGGGACTAGTGTATCTGCTGAAGAGCATCTGGAAACTTCTGAAGTCACAGATGCTGAAATCTTTTCTCAGACTGATGAAGAGAAAACAGCATATGTTGATACAAGTAAGCAGTTCTTATCTGCAGATAGTGAACAACATCTTACAGATCTTAAACTTGATATAAAGGTTGAAGTAGAAAGTTCTTCACAGGAAGACAATTCAGGGGAGCAACACTCTCAAGGTTTTGTGGGTTCTTTTTTCTTTTCTGATGGTAATCATCGATTACTTCATAGTTTCACTGGTCGATCAAAAATTCCTGCCTTAGTGATAGTTGATCCAATTGCGCAGCAGCATTTTGTCTTCTCTGAAGAGATTGATCTTAGCTATTCTTTACTGGCTAATTTTATTTCCGGGTTTGTTAATGGAACCCTTCTTCCATATCAACAGTCTGAATCTGTTCTTCAAAGCTATAGGGAGGCCACTCAACCACCATTTGTTAATCTGGATTTTCGTCAGGTGGATTCTATCCCTCGAGTTACAAGTCGTACTTTCACCGAGCTTGTAATTGGGTTTAATCAATCTGACACTGATGCTTGGAACAAGGATGTCTTGGTTCTTTTTAGCAATAGATGGTGTGGATTTTGCCAGAGAATGGAATTGATTGTTCGTGAAGTATATCGGGCTATGAAGGACTATATTAAGATGCTGAAAAGTGGATCAAAGAATGAGAAAGGAAGGTTTCACGATGGTAAGTGATTTTTGCCAGTGTAGGTGGTTAAGTTGTTGTTCTTACTGAAAAAAAAGGGTTTGTTCTCATGGCCCTAGGATGTATTTCTTGCTTACAAAAATCCTGTCAACATATTCTAATAATCGTATATAAATGGGCTAAATGCTGTCCACAAATTTCCATGTTTAGTCCTTTTTGGTCTTACTGGTCCTATAATCGTATAAATATTGCTATATCTGACAGATGACTTGAAGGATGAAATGCTGAAGCTTCCATTAGTATACTTACTGGATTGCACCTTGAATGACTGCAGTTTGATATTGAAATCAATAAATCAGGTGTGTCTTCTGGAATGCATATATGGTTAATAGTATTGTGAATACGTATCTTTTAACCTAGCTGGCTTTTATGGTTATATCTGTAGTTTCATTTCTACGTTTCTAAGTAGCATATTGTTCTGTAAACTATACCTGACCAACAATAAATTTAAAATTGTTCTTGAATATGAGTTTACTCGTGTCTTTTTCTGCTCGTATCTTTGTTGGAAAAATAGAGGGAAGTTTATCCTGCTCTGGTGCTCTTTCCTGCTGAAAAGAAGAATGCTATCCTTTATGAAGGGGATATGGCAGTCACTGAAATCTTCAAGTTTATGGCCGATCGTGGAAGTAACACTGATCATCTTGTCAGTGAGAAGGGTAATTCAATTTACTGTGCGATGTTTATACTACAAATGCCTATGGGTCCTTAACTTCTTATAGTTATTTTCCTTGTTTAAGACTTAAGTCATCTACTTCATGATTTTGTAGGAAGCTTATGGACTGTAGCAAAAAAGTGGAGAGGGAATCAAAATTTATTTAAGGTCCAGTCGTCTGACATTCACGAGGGAGCTCCCTTTGAAAAGGACACACTTCATGAAATACTTTTAACACAGACGCATAAACAAGGCATTAGGGACAATCAGCCCGAGTCACACACATCACAAGGTTTGCAGGAAGCAGCCCTGCGTGTGGTGACAGGTTCCATTTTAGTTGCTACTGATAAACTTCTTACCGTACATCCCTTTGATAAATCAGAGGTCCTTATTGTCAAGGCAGATCGAGTTTCTGGATTTCAAGGTCTAATTATGAACAAGAATATCAAATGGGATGTTCTTCTTGAATTGGAGAAAGGGCTTGAGATGCTATCTGAGGCCCCGCTGGCTTTTGGAGGACCACTTATAAAGGGTGGAATGCCTCTTGTCGCATTAACTCGAAGATTTGTTAAGAATGAGTATCCGGAAGTCCTGATGGGTGTATACTTTCTTGATCAATTAGCAACACTTAATAAAATCGAAGAGCTCAAGTTAGGAAACCAATCTGTCAGCGACTACTGGTTCTTCTATGGGTATTCGAGTTGGGGATGGGATCAACTCCTTGATGAGATTGCTCAAGGAGCTTGGGACTTGAGTAATGATGGTACGAGGCATTTCAATTGGCCATCGGCTTGACAGTTTTTCGTATCAGACTGGATAGAGTTTTCGGAGTATCGCATAGAGGAGCAAGCGCTGAAGGAGATTTTAGAGAGAATTAGGTCAGCACACGAAACAATTTGATATGTTTGTAACATGTTATGTGCAAAAGACTGTAAATATTACAAATTTTAGTTCTTATTGTCACTATTTGAACCAGAGGCTTGACTTACTTGGATGTAACATTCATGAGAATTTATTTATATAGAAAACCATGAGAATTTAATTGGTCGTATCTGAAATTTTGGTTCATTTCGGTTCAATACAGAGATTTTTTGGTTGGTATGCCACCTCGATATTAATTGTTGCACCGAGAAAATCGCCCGATCATGTCATCTATAATCTCTCTCGCTAGAGCCGAGACTCCATGCATTTTGATTCACTTAGAACTTAATCTTATCCGGCTTCTACTTGGAGCGAGAGTTACTTTAGTCAAGCAGTCATACCGAAATTTTTCTCATATTCGTGAGAGGGCCGCGAGTAAACTAGGTTATACACCCTTCAATTTTTATTGACTTGTTTGATTATTTATTTTTCGTTTACCTTTCTCCCCGTGTTTGCGTTATACATGACGTCGTTTGGCAATGAAATTATAGATGGAGATGTCGGTGTCGAATCTTGTTTGTCAAAGAAAGTAGCCCACAAAAGTGAAGAAAACTACTCCAAATAAAACAAATGGAATCACTTTTCCGTCCGAAGTGAATCATGTGATCCTCTGTCTGTGTACTATATAAATTGCAGATCTCTCGCACTGACAACCAGTACAATTGTCGAGAGAGAGAGAAAGAGAGACGAAAATGAGCAGCAAAGGAACTACAGTGCCGGAAGCATATGCAAAGAACGGTGGAGATGGCGCATCCAGCTACACCAAAAACTCCTATTTCCAGGTTCTTTCAGTTCTACCAACTCTTGTAGTTATTCATGTTTATTTTTTTATTTTATTTACAAACGATACGATAATCTACGTTAAATTTGTATACATTACGGGATAGGGGATTTAAATCTGGGTGTAGATAGAAACACACTGCTTTAGCCAGCTTATCTGCATTGACGTTTTGAATTTCAATTCTCATGACATAGAATACATTTTGTTGACACAATTAAACTATGTCATATTTTGTGCAGAGAGGCTGCAAATGTTGCTAAGACTCTACTTGATGATGCAATAGCAGAGAAGCTTGATATAGAAAGCTTTTCTTGCAATCCAAGCAAAGCATTTCGGATAGCAGATTTGGGATGTTCAGTTGGACCAAACACTTTCTTTAGTGTCCACAACATTCTGGAAGCAGTGAAACACAAGTACCAATCCCACCGCATCTCCTCCCAAATGCCTGAATTCCAAGTATTCTTCAGTGGTCACGTAGCCAACGATTTCAACACCCTTTTCGCGTCTTTGCCTCCGGAAAGGCAGTACTTTTCAGCTGGCGTGCCGGGGTCTTTCCACGGCCAGTTATTCCCCGAGTCCTCGCTCCATTTTGTGCATTCTTCGTATGCGGCTCACTGGCTCTCTAAGGTACTGGAGCAAGTGGTAGACAATAACTCTCCGGCGTGGAACAAGGGGAAGATTTACTATACGACTTCGCCTGATGAAGTAGTTGATGCTTATGCAGCACAATTTGGTAAGGACATAACTGCATTCTTGGAAGCTAGGGCTAAAGAGCTTGTGGTAGGTGGAATGATGGTGATAATCATGCAAGCCATCCCAAATGGGACCTCTCCATCTCGGATTCCAAATGGCATCATGTTTGATTTTCTGGGCTCTACTCTCATGGAGATTGCCAAGGAAGTAAGTCAGTTAGCAACTCTTATGTGTTCAATTAGAAAGATTTAACAGACGAGAATTAGATCAATTGGTTATGGCAATGTGTCTGTCCCTTGTAACACGTCTAATTCCTCTATGTTTGTTTTGTAACACTCTACCTTGTAGGGACTGATTAGCGAAGAAGTGGTGGACTCATTCAACATTCCAACATACAACACAACTCCAAAGGAGATGATGGAGCTGATCGAAAGAAATGGATGCTTCAGCATAGTGAGAATGGAGTCGACAAGCCCACGGTTAAAAATTGGTCATCTAAACAACGGACAGGGACTCGCAATGCAGCTCAGAGCTGGGTTGGGGGGAGTTTTTAGAACGCATTTTGGAAGTGAGATAACGGATCAAGTGTTTGATAGAGTTTATGAAAAAAATGGAGAACTTATTCACCAAATATAATCCAGCTGTAAGGAAGGAACTCAGTTATTTCTTGCTCTCAAACGCAAATGAAGCAACACAAATATTGTTCTAACACTTTTTGTGTGGTTAGTTATACTTTTGCTTTTGTATACGTCTCTAATGTGGAATTTGTTTTTTACTTTGTGCTTTATGCTTTATGTTTTGTATATCTCTCTGAGCA
The DNA here is from genome assembly GCA_036320875.1 of Cotoneaster glaucophyllus. Lineage (NCBI taxonomy): Eukaryota > Viridiplantae > Streptophyta > Magnoliopsida > Rosales > Rosaceae > Cotoneaster > Cotoneaster glaucophyllus. Next base: position 34,170,788 of record CM070069.1, on the reverse strand, counting down.
CTTCTAGTCTAGTAAGGCCCTTCGGGGCAATAGGCAACTCAATCTCATTAAATGAACAATAACTGTCCAAGTGCGTCTCCACTCTTAAATTGAATAGCTAGTCAATTCGTATTAAAATATTAGTATTTTTTATTTTATAAAATAAAAAAAAAGATAACTTTGTTTTTAATATTGGTTGAAAGTATTTGAAAATATTGAAATGTAATGTGAAGTAGGAGAAGATGGTTAGGTATTTATAGAAAAAAAAAATTATAATATTTTTTATTTTTTATTTTTATTTTATAACTTTTTAATAATTTGAATTGTGGTTGACGTCTTGTGTTACATAGGCAAGGCGCTGGGATAGGCGATTATTGCTTGACTTCTCCATCGAGCTCGCCTTGAGTCTAATTGCCCGAGTAGGTTGGAGTGTTTTGGGAGGGGCAAGAGTGGATTGTGTTGCATATCCCCAAGGTAATAAGCAACGGTGAAGTTGCTCTAATGTGGAATTTGTACTTTACTTTTTTTTGTAACTTTTTAATAATTTAAATTGTGGGTGACGTCAGCCTTGCGTCACATAAGCAGGGCGCTAGGTCAAACGATTATTGCCTGATTTCTCCATCTGGCTTGCATTGAGCTTGCCCGAGTGGGCTGTAGTGTTTTGGAAGGGGCGAGAGTGGATTGGGTTGCTTATCCCTAAAGCAATAAGTAACAGTGAAGTTGCTTTAATGTGACATTTGTATTTTACTTTATGCTTTATGTTTTATGCCTTATGTTTATGTTTTGTTCCTTTTGAGGACCCAAAACAACTTTAAAAATATAGATGTGTTATTCACACACTCCTTTTTACTTTTCACACACCCCTTGTTAATTTATGTCTTTTAATCTTCTTCAATTCATCAAATCCAAGGGCCGAATACTAGAAAGATGTGTGAGAAGTAAAAAGAGATGTGTGGATACTACACTCTTAAAAATAAAATGCTAAAACATACAAAAGTCACACAAACAATTGAAGAAAAATTAACAACTCGATTGACATTTTTGTACAATAAATGTAAAATTAAACAGACAAAAGTCGTACAAACAACTTTAAAAAAATGACAATTCGATTGGCCTCGAGTAACTCATTCATTAGCGGGTGGAACTCAACTTGCCCTTAGAAACTAGCTTCTAAGGAAGTGGTGCCCAATAGCTCTAAAACAATTCTTCGTATCGTTTCAATTTTATTTGGATGCTCTCCAAGGAATATTCTTAGCCACTCTAGAATATGTTGATTTTCAGTGTAAAACAATTTGACGAAGAGAGAATCATCTTTTATAAATAACCCAAATGAGTTGGGTGGACATGATTTGGGCCCGACGATTGGCGCTACCATTTTTCAAAATCAAAGCCCACATTTCAAAATCTGACCCAAAAAGGAAAATTGGGAGTCCAAAGCGGGTGATTGGGGGTTGGGTTCGGCTGGCCGGTCCGGAAATTGGATCCGGTCAAACGCGACAAGAAAATGATGACGAAATTTCCAGTAAGTGTCCAGTTTCCTTCGATTTGGCACTGAACATTCTCCAATAAATCAATAAAATATTGGTCGGTCTGTGAAATGTGAAATGGAGGAGGAGCCCTTGAAATTGCAGAACTTGGATTCGATTCCGGTTCAGCTGCAATCACTTGACATTTTCAATCTCTGAATCCTCTGAAGCTGCTGCTCCAACGGCAATTCCCATCATGGCCGACTTGCCCAAGGTCAAACTCTTCTCTCGTCTCCCCTCGCTTTCTGTTCTTTTCTTTTGTAATTTTCTTCTTCTATTGGGGACGGACGGTAACTTAATCAGATTTTTTGTAAGTAAATTCATCTTCTTTGTGTGTGTGTGTGTGTGTAGTTTAATCAGATAGTAATTGACCAAAACCCAATTGATTGGTCTGTTTCTGTTGCATTTTTCTGTACCTGTTCTTCATATTTATTGATTTTCCTTTTTTTTTTGAAAAAGCTAAATGGTAATCGGATGCTGGAACCTGGAAGCCCTTAAGCTTATCTATCAGTTTATATATTTTAACATGCTTTTTAGCCAAAAGGGTCATGAGATTCTCATACCTCCTCAATTTGGTTATTGGCGGTAAATCATTTTGGTCATTATGTGAAAATCCTTATGAAGTGGAGGGATTGGTTTGACAAAAATACCCTAAAAAGTGGTCATGCGGTCGTTCACATGACAATTTTTTACGGAATGACCAAAATGATTTATAGTAGACAAACTCATGGACCACTTCTATTGATTTTCATGTTAGGACCATTTTGGTGAGAAAGACTAATAGCCTTTTAAATTTTGTTTTAGTTGTTTTTAGACTGAGTACAATAACAATTCCTTGCCTGATTATTTGGTAAATGTGCTTTTCATATTCATTTGTTAAGTGTGCTTTTGCGTTTGAATGATTGACATTCATGCTGCAAGAAATACGTTGTGCTAGATTATTCCGTTTTCCATAAAACAGAGAACCTAATAATGGATTGGTTGTCCGGCTGCGAATGTGTTGATGAAGAACTGGAACATGTTGCCTGCTTTTAACATAACACCTGTGATGGATCTTACTGGTTGTGCAAGTTTGTCTTGTTGTCTTGGTTGCTCACTTGTGGGTTGCATCATATAGGAGCATTTCATAGCCTCCATCAACGAGGACTATGATGTCACGTGTTGGGGTTGTGGATTACACCTTCTTCTTCCATCAAATGCTCCTATTTTCAAGTGTGGTTGGTGTGGAGCTTTAACAAATCAAAATGCGGGGAAACGTGAATGCAAGTACTTTTGGTTGAGACGCTTGCGGGATCGCTGCTTTGTCGGTATCCTGTTCATGTTTATGCTATTTGTGATATGTACGTACTCGTTGCTCGTATAATTCATTTTGGAATCTCTCTCCATTTTGCTTGCACATTTGTTGACATTCACCCCTCCCAAATAATTAGGCATTAGGTATCTTTAATTTCACTTTTCTATATTATCTTCTGTACGAAAATTTAATTGATCTCGGAAATGGTCAAAAAATTTCCATGAAAGAAGATTAAGAAAATTTACTTTAATTGCAAAATGTAAAACTGCAATGAGGGAGTTAATAACTTCTTTTTGGGGATTCAGGAGCGTGTTACCAAATTTGCATTGTCTAGTATGTTCTACAGGTTGAGAAGATAGATTTTGCATATGCAAGAGCTCATAAATCCCAAATTCTATGTATTTTGCCTGTAGTATCTAAATTTGAAATAGGGCCAAACTACTTTTATGAGGTTTTTCTTTTATTTTTCATGTTGACATGTTTCCTTAAATTGCAGGTGGTGGAGTGTGGGCAGTGTTCCCTGTTGTTTTCGGTATCAGCTATTTCCATGGAATTTTTCACTCCATCATTACCTTCATGTTATCTGTAGCCACCGTTTATACATTCAGTTCTGCTTCATTTGCGTGTGCTGGAACACCTCCATGCAGAGTGTGGGGAAGCTATCCAGCTGTGGGGAAAGGTGACCTCGATAATTATACCTTCTGTCACCAATGCTCAAAACCAAAGTCGCCTAGCACTCATCATTGCCGGTCCTGTGGAAAGTGTATCTTGGACATGGATCATCACTGCCCATTTGTGAGTGTTGTCATCTTCTTCCCAATTCGAAAATAGTTGGTCGTTTATTTCAAGGAATATCTTTCTGTCTATTGAATGCATTATCTTTTAATCACTTGACTCTAGGTATCAATAAGAATTGGTAGATTTGGATTTGAGATCATAACATAACACGCATACTAATAGCAATGTCACTGCATGATTTTGATGCAGATTGGGAATTGTGTTGGTGCAGCTAACCACCGACACTTCATTGCCTTACTCATATCAGTTGTCACCAGTACGTTCTATATTTCTATCATGGCTATATATGTGTGTTATCATATCTGGCCATCCCTAACCTACGAAGCTGAGGACCACTTGCATGCCTTTGACAGTTATTCAGCTATAACAGCTATCCGTGAGATTATATATGGTTTGCTAAGATCTGCTGTCCTTTTATCCCCTAGAGGGCTTCTTCTGTTATATCTGTTTATTTCAAGTGTTTCGTTGGAGATAGGGTTGAGCATACTTCTGTGGCAGCAGCTGAGTTTTATTTACGAGGGAAAGACCTATTTGAGTCATTTAAGTTCACAGGGAACTGATGAAGTTGGAGAGAAGGATTGCCAAAACCTCGTGCGTTTCTTTGCTTTCCCGTATCCCTTGACAAGATATCTTCCCCTCTGCTCTCGCTCACGATTTTTGCCAAGTTTGCAAAAGAAGACGCATAGACACAAGAAGTAAAAGCAGTACTCTACTTTCCTTTGCCTTTTCTTAGTCAATTTTTTAGAAGGGGGGCTATTTTACTTTCATGGTAAACAAGAGTTTGAAGGTTGAAGGTTTGCGGGGGTGTATACACCCCCATCCCTGAAGAGAAACTCTTTGTAGGGTTGGCGGTTGGAACATTTGTGGTTTTATCGAGTCGTGGATAATCTGTATTATAAATTTAAATTAACCGGAGAAGGTGAAACAATTTTGTTTAATTGTATTCACTGTTAGATGTAGCGTACAGCAATGAGTTAGATAATGTTTTGGGGGACGGGAGTTAACCCAAAATATAGAATTTACCTACAATAGAAGTTGCCGGTCACATGTTTAAAAGTCGACTTCCCCACCTCTCGTTTAAAGGATAACATTTCAGTTGCTCGTCCTCTCTCTCTGTTAGTCTTTCCGATGGCTACCTGTTCTTATCTCCTCAACCATGTCCAGATTAAAGGTACCAATTAAAACTGGTTTTCGTTTTTCCGATTTCGGAGTAGCTTTCTGTAAGATTTCATTATTTTGTGTTCTTGATTTCCAATTCGTTGTAGGATGGCCCTCCAGGATAAGGATATCCAAGCTTGGAAATCTCAGTCCTACTGTGAGTACCCCCGTTCTTTTTTTTTTCCATTGCAAATTTGAACTTTGCGAAATTTCTTGAAGCAAATAACTTCTGCGCACACCCGTTTCTCTTTATGCACGCTCGTGTTTTGTTGCGAATTTAATCCAAAGGCAAGAAGAGTGCTGGAGGAGAAAAAGAGGAGTGTGCGGAAATCGCTTCCCCTCTAAAATTGGCTCTGTTCAAACTCTATGCATATGATTTCAACAAACTCTCTCCAATCTTGTTAGGAAAGCTTCAAGACAAGAAGTGAAAGGCAGCCAAAGCAAGGACTCATAATTGCACAATGTTCCTTCTGTTTGGTCCAAGTCGGAGCTTCTTCTCCTACCACTCTATTGTCATTGAAGCCATCGGATGATATAGATGCGGTTTCAAACATTTTCCGAACAGGCGGCTCACCGACCACTCCACATAACGTCTCAAATCTAATGCACAACTTGGTGGTGGCAGATTTGGACCCTGCAACCGCAAAGCTAGCAATCGGGTTTCTGGGTCCATTTTTTTCGCTATTTTCATTTCTCTTCATAACAAGGATAGTCATGTCCTGGTACCCAAAACTTCCGGTTGGGAAGTTCCCATATGTGGTGGCATATGCTCCCACAGAGCCGATTCTCGTGGCAACCAGAAAGGTGATCCCGCCGTTAGGCGGTGTCGACGTAACGCCGGTGGTGTGGTTCGGATTGATTAGCTTCCTAAATGAGATATTAGTAGGTCCTCAAGGCCTTCTCGTCCTCCTCTCTCAACAACTTAGCAGCTAATACGTGCGAGATTTAGTCGTGTGCGAATAGGGAATTGTAATTTTTTGTGGAAGAGTGAATAATAAACTTCGTCGTTGCGTGTGTATATGGTTTCTTATAGCTTCACTATTATCTCATTTCCGACATTTTCTGAGAGTCCATGAGTAGGCATTTTCGGATTGAGATCCTCTCCAAATCTCACACTTCAAGAGTCTGTGGACCGAATAATTCAGACCGTTCAATTTAAACCATGTGTTCCCTATTAACCTATCCTATCGACCTTCACACGTAATCTCTCTCTGAAGCCAAGATTTCTCATGAACGCTGAGTGGACTCCGGAGAGGATCTCCATCCGAAAATGTCTACTCATGGAGTCTCAAAAAATGTCGGAAATTCAGTACGTGAAAAGAAAAATAGTCGAGAAGCGTGAGCTAATGCATTGCAGCAGAAGGTACATAATAAGTTTCTGATTATTCTCTGGAATAAGCACTGTTGCTTTGAAAAGTCGAAGACGCATAAACCTAAAAAACAAGTTTATCCGACGGTAATACACAAAATGGACCAAACTAAGGACACAAACTGTCAAATTCTGAACCAGAATTTATGTTTTGATCCAGAGAGGTGCGACCCAAAAGTTCATATATCCGAAGCGCGGTAACTTGAGCGAAGAAAACCATCAACACAAGCACCATTCAGATGTATCTGAGGAAGGCGGTTCTAGTCTAGATGTCTGCTGTAAGGAAGTTCGATGACAATGATACCTGGAAAGGAGATGGACGTTAGCCCAAGTGCCAGAGAGAGCACGAGAGGGAGCAAGGGATTGATTTTGAATCCAAGAAAATACCTTCTCGCCGGGTTTGAATGGAGGAAGACCTTTAAAAGGACATGTAGCGCATCGAAAAGCATCCCCTAGTCCACACTGCAGATTGTAATTTCAAAGCAAAGTAATCAAAACTGAACAGAGAAATAAAAATACATTAAAAAGCAGATGGATGAGAAACTAGAGGACATACACTGCCACATTGCGACTTGAAATTGCTCAAATCTACAGTGGAGCCTAACTTCTCTACTTTCTGCTCTTCTTCAGCTCTCCCACAACTGCAGTTTTTACAAGCTTTCCTTGTGCTTCCAACTTCGCAATCACTCGCTGCACAAGCACATTGTTCGGTACATGGTTAAAAGAACACAAAAATTACAGTTGGCCCCCAAAAGCATCTCACGAGGCTGACAAACAATGAAAACAATTCAAAAAAGCACCACTTTGGGCCATGATGTCTTACATAGCAGCTGGGGTTTCTTTAAGTCCTCTTCTGTTAGTAAACTATCCTCGTCAATGAGATCTGAATCATCATTGATCTGAATTTTTGGTAAAGCTTTTGTGGTCTTTTTTAAGGCAAAGGATGAACCAATCTTCCAAGAAGGCTTTCTAGCCTTGACCTACAAAAAAGAACAAAATTAAGGCTCGAATGACTAATTTTTAGCTATCGCAAAGCATATCCCATGATAAATGAACATTATCCAAATTACAAATTTTATTACAAGCATCCATCCACAAATAAAATCTATTGATACAATTATTGTGAACCAAGATATTCTTTTCATTCTTGTGAAATTATGAAATGCTAGAGTAATCGGAAAAATCAGAGATAACAATAGACACGTTCATCAAATGCTATACTCATGTGCTACAAAAATAAACAGAAGTAATCCAGTGCAAAAGCTTTGGGCAATTCAGACATAGGGAGATTGGTGAGGTGGGTAGAAGAGATTCAATTAAACGCCTACAAGAAATTAAATGGAGAATATAGTGCTAGACAGGATTAAATGGCAGGAGAAACTTCACAAGTAGGATCCTATCTAGATCCTGATAATGATCCATGTAGCAACTCCAAACAGTTGGTAGTAAGGCCGAAGTGAGTTGAATCGAGATTTGTGTTATTGAATTAACATGCAAGGGGGAGGAATGGGAATTTAGAAATCTATACCAATGGATACAAGTAACACTGAAACTTACACCAAAAGATAACTCAGACGGTAAACTTGATTTCACTTGAAGAGCTTTTGCTTCTAGAAAACCAGACAATAGTAACTTGCGCTCAAGAACGGAGGTGGTCTGCAAGAGAACCCAAGTAAGATTTCTCATTCATGCCAAAAAAACAAAATCTATAATGTCCCAATGTCAACATTAATGACCTTATCTGTTTCCCCTGTCGAAGTATCAGATATCTTGTAAATTAGGACTGTTCCACCAGGCTTCAAGACTCTTGAGATTTCCCCTAACAACTGCTCACTTGGAAATTCAATCGATCTACAAAGAGTAAACACAACGTCCACAGCGGAAGACCCCACCGGCAGCTGATCTGTCATGTCATATATCAAAACAAAATGCGTTGAACACTATATTTTTGGCTACTACGTAAACTGCGCACATGACAAACTAGTGAGAAAATAAAATAAATAGTTAAATCCCAGACTGGTAGATCCAACATAAAAACTAAGCAATTGATCTTGAGATGCTATATAATACTGCCCATGGACCATAAACTAATCAGAACTGATACAAAACAAAATATCAGAATCCCGGACATGAATCTTGTTCATAAGCAGCGATAGAATCAAGCAACAGTTGATAAAAAAAAAATTGTAACCCATGGACACATATTGAATGACATTGCGGTAGAATAGAGACACAACTACATTAAATCACAAAACAGGATAAGAAACTTACTTGAAGAAGACAGAGTGACAATTTGAGGTTCACACTTTTCGGTCCCGAGCTCCCTTAATGCATCAAAAACTAGACTAACAGGTAGAACCCCATCATCTGTAAATGCCAGCACAGATCCCTGCAAAAAATGAAGTCAATAAATTTTAGTGGGTTACATCCTCTTTCCCACATGAAATTATAAGGATAAAAAAAAAAGAAAAAGAAGCTTAATTCTTGAAATTTTTGAGGCTGAAGAACAAATAACAACAGCTGACACAAACACAAAATAAAATTAATAAAAGGACGATTATTTTGATAAATAATAAAGTCAGGTTCTTCATTCTCAAATTAAAAAAAAAAAAAAAAAATTATGCAATCAGATTCAAAATGGTCGATTAAAATCTGCTTAAAAGTACTCAATTTTTTCACCACATGAGTTAAAAGTATTCAACTTTCGTCTTCCATTTTTCCCTTTCAGTTTTCTGAGCAGCCAAACGGTTCGCAGGAAAAAACTCGCAGTAATTGAAAAATCGCTAACAAACGCATTGCAATAAGATCTAAGCAAGCAATTGCAGAACAAGGAAACAAATTGAGAACTGAAAAAAAAAAAAAAAAAAAGACCAGAGAAACTGACCATGGCGTCGAAGGAGGAACAGATCTTCAAGCCCTAAAAGCAAAAACGCAGCGTACCGGTTCTCCTACAGCCGGCCAACAATGTCCCGTGGTTGTATCGTATTTGTGCGCTGCCGACTTCCTTTCTCGCTCTTTTGCGTTCAGCAATTTGGTGGGCTGCGTGGGAAGAATAAGGGCAGTATTTAAAAGGAATACGTGGGGGATGAAGTATGACGTGTACACGGAAGCGTGGGGATCGTGAGCTGGCCATACTTGACCGCGCGTGGAGCTGTTGTCTCGCTGACACGTGTTAGGGTCTATAGGGGAAATTTGAGCTTTTTTTCTTGTTTATTTAATTTGGTGATTGGTTCACACCCGTTTTTATCTCTCAACTCTTCTTTAATTTTTGACCGTCGAATTGCATAAATATAATAAATAAATAGATAGTATTCGACCGTAATAACTTAAATAAGATCAATAGACAAGAATGAATAAAGTTGTGGAAGTAAAAGGGCTTATTTGATTTTGTTTTGGTCTAGGACTTCTTTCTTATTTTATGAGTAGCAGGTGGTGTACTTGTTATATGTAAATTTGATTTCGGCGTTGTATAGTGCAAAGGAAATAAAAACTACATAGAAATGGGTGAACTACCAAAATTTGTCTCTGGCATTTTCTCTGACAAATTAGATTATAACAAAATGTCATTGTGACTGTATTTCAAATAAACCACACACCATTGATAAGTCAATAATGCGTAAATAAGTTAATAAGCCAATAATGTGTAGGGAAGTTTATTTTCTTCTCATGCACAAATTTTATTTTCAAACATTAAATTGAATAAAATAAAAGAGAGCTAAGAAACCGAAATAAGAAAAATGCGAGGAAAAAAAAAAGAGTACGGAAACGACTTCCGTATAAAAGAGGCTACGGCCTTGGTTTGTTTATGGATCGTTCACGTAAGTGCAAAGCCAGGTTTGGCCAAATTAAAATCTGCAAAACCAGTTGAGTTTCGTTGTGCTTAAAAGTTGATCAGCACTTTATATCATAAAATTTAGGCCATCTCCAAACGAAGGGTTCATAGAGACAGAGGGCTGAAATTAGCCTGAAAATTGTCTTCAACCGACGGACATGCCAAAGGGCTCGTGGGCTCCACTGGATAAAAAAGGGCCAATCGGCTGGCCCAATCCAGCCAACCTCGGAGCTGGCCAGATGCTGACGTCATATTTGAATTTTTTTTTTACAAATTTTTTTTTAAAAGATTTCTATTTTTTTTTCTTTAACTTCTTAAGTCATTAAATAATATTAAGCAAAATGAAACAACATTAAACAATATTAAACAACATAAAAAAATTTAACAACATGAAACTTAAACAACATTTTTAAAAACATTTAACAACATGAAAATTATTGACAATCCATAACATAAAATTATTAAGGTAATTTAATTTAAGTAGCCATATTAATTTAATTAAAATAATAAATTATGTTAGCCCTATTATCCTCGGTTAGAGATGATTTTTTTTTCACAGGACTATGTTTAGCCTATGACCCTCTGACCCCTCGGTTGGAGATGGTAAAAAATATAACTATGCACTGTTTATTAAAATATTAATTTCTTAAAGGACCAGATGACTAAAACGAGCTCTCTAACCAGACTTCGGTTGGAAATGGCCTTAGAATGAAATGAAGACACAACGTCATTAAAGTTAAACGCGAGTCTCAAGTCAATAGAAACATCCCGCGAGTCTCAATTCAATAAAACCACCCAAAGTCTCGTAATCCATACAAAAAACCACTCTCGAACATCAGAGCTAAAACAGCATCACATGAAAGAAACTACTCAGACCAGACTGACTAGAAATCAAGGGAGAAAGGAAAAGCAACAGGTCCTAACAGAACCGCAGCTAGAAAATCAAAATCAGTAGTCCACTGGCTCATCAACCTCGGCGATAGGAGTCTCAAGGATGGCTTGCTCGGCTTCCTGCACCTCCTTCTCGGTCTTCCTTCCCTTCTTGGACTTGTAGTACACACTCATGAATGTTCCCACAGCACCATACTTCCTCCGACAGTTCTCGTAATGCCCTGCATCAAACATCCTCCAGAAGTTCTTCTCGTTCAGCTCGGACACAGCATACTGGGGCTGGAACCCATGATTCTCAATCAGCCAATTCTCCATCCGTCGAACTGCTTCTGCACCATCAAAAACCTCACCCCTCAGGACGGGGCCCGGTGCATAGTAGACACCAACATCTGTGTACATCTGAGAGTAATGCGTGTCTCCCTGCCTGCGGTGTTGCTCAAAGCCTGGTTCGGTGTATATCATTGTCTTGATGGGATTCTTGTACATTCTATGAGGGCAGAGCCAGATGGGGTACACCTATAGAATCAACAAAACAGGATTAACAAAATGGATTAGGGAACATGATTAAAATCAAAGTGGATTTTCGAGTTTAAGTAAAACAAGACATGTTTACCTCCATCTCATGGTGAACCCATTCTAAAGCATCCCCAACCTTGTAAAGAGGAACGAGCATGTCTTGAATGACGTGATTGTCGTGGTAGTAGTTTCTAATGGCTTCACCTTGAGTAGCCTTGAGCAGAGAAACCTTGGGTGGCATCATCCAGCCCAACAAAAATCTGAACCACCACTGATCAGCAAATGGAAGGATAAGCTTTCCCTCCCAATAAATACTCCGAGTGTGCCTGTGGTAGTAGTCCCTTGTCGGGATGTATTCTACAAACTCCCCTTTCTTTAGTGCTTTCTCGGCATGCTGATAGAACCAGGGTTTAAACCACCACCTAACTTCGTTAATCACATTCCCCTTCTTCTTTGCTTCTTCTTTTGAAGCATATCTACCCGTCATGCACACAGCTTCCGTTGGAGTATAAATCATGGTTTCAACAAAGTCTGGAACCTTTTCGGGGTTGTCCTGATCTCCATCTCTCGGAGCAAAAGAATCACTGTATGCCTGTGCAATCTCTTTCAGATTTCCCACCACGGGTTTGTATGTCAGCCTCATGTATTCCTTGATGGGTATCAGCTTGATCTCAGCAGAGACAAGAAGCCCCAATGTTCCCTGAGACCACGGAATAGCATAGAAAAGATCAGAGTACTCATTATCCCTGGTGGCCCTGACAACTCGGCCATCTGCAAGAACAATCTCATAGGCCACAACTGTATCAGAGAAAAGTCCATAGATGTGAGAGCTTCCTTCAATTCCATAGCCATTAATGAGACCACCAACAGTAAGATCATCAAACTCAGCAACCACAGCAAGGGCGAGATTCAATGGAACAGTTACCCTGGTTATCTGCCCCATGTTGACTAAGGGCTCAACTTTCGCAATCATTCTCTCTTGATCAATTTCAAGGACATTTCGGAACGCAGACAAATCAACCTCAAAATGACGAGCCCGCTTGTAGTCAACATTCCTCATTCCAACAGCTATCCATGGTTTTCGTGCTGTGCAAACAAGCCCATCCTTTGATGGGTTCCTGTCTTTGAGCCGTTTTACGACCTTCTGAACATTTTCATCATGTTCCTTTTGACGCCTCTTGTAGGACTTCATCTCAGATCTTATATCCCCGAGGTACGTGAGGAAGTACATAGTGAAGGAGATGGGGAGCACAACAAAGATAACAACAATCCATCGGAATTGAACAAGAAAGTCCACCACGGCCGTCTTCCTCTTTGGACGCAGTGGGGTTTGAAGATCCGACATCTTGGAAGTGGAGGCCTACTCTGTTGTACGAAAAATTTAATTGTTAGGTAACACAATTGGAATAAAAAGGTATATACTTCTATACCATATTACATGAGATTAGGCATTCTTTATACATTACACTATCTGTTACATACATGATAAACAGATCACCCTCATGCTGATTGCAGGAAACGCAAAATTCTAATAACGTGACATGGCAATGTCAATGAAAGCTACAAAACCATCAAATGAAGGAGAAAGAGAAGTGACAATTCAACTATAACTGATACATGAATGCAACAAAGATCTTGTCCATCTTCTACCCAAAAAGGAAATACAGATAAGCTAGGATTGGTACCAAAATTAGATTGATCCGCAAGTAATGTGCACTACAAATTTATAATTCTCAATTTTTTCAGAGTCTTACCAGGCATGTAAACTTTCCTTTTTGAGATTACTATAGCTATAGTTGGAAAATCGAGCATGACACATAAAACCCTGATAAGGATATGCAATTAGAGTTCCATAACAGATTTTGCTTCCACATAGAAATTAGCTCAATTTGCATATGGTGAGTTGTCAGATTTACAAGTTACTAGAGATTCGCAAACACAAAATGCGCAACAAATCTTTGTCTTGTCGAGTAATGCTCAACTTATCATACTTTTCATACCACATAAGGTTGGGCCCATCAACACATGTCAGTCTCATTTCTATTAGAGAGTGGTACAAATGTTGTATGAAAAATGAGGTAAACGAAGCATTTTTGTTGTCTAAATTGACAGTTACAACCTTAATGGCAATTAGTTATTGTAAACATACGTTGAAAAAAAAAAAACACAACACACTACATGCTTGCCAAGAAAATTGATTTTCCAAAACTAAATCTTAAATAATATCCAGATATAGCTGTACCACTTTCTTGTTCCATATACCCCAAACCCAATCCTAAGACCTCCCACCTGTAAGCGGAGAGAAATATCATTATACCGTAGTATGAGAGACCTTTAATATCAGCAAAAGCTTGAAGAAGAATTAGAGACTTCTCAAATTCAAGATCTACTTCTCTTCACAAATAATTTTTTTTTTTATTACAAGCGATACTACTAAAAATATTTTTTTTTTATTAAGAGCGATGTTACTATTCTAAAGCTAAAGGACAGTAAGGGAGCTACTAAGGACAGTAAGGGAAGAGAGGGTGAGGGTTTAAACCCGAGACGCTGTGCCTCAACACACTCTAACAAAGTCCAGCAACACTCACTAGGAGACTTCAGAAAGACTCAAACCATACTCTGAAAGCTCCATGTTCTCTCATTTTCTCAGGAAACAAACAGATCTCAGCACAAAAACACACCCAGCATTCAACCCCCAAACCAAAAACAAAACAAATTCGAACAAAAAGTCGCAAAATTTCAAACTCTAACGAAACGGCTAACATCTAGCAGTAATCAAAACACAATGTTAGAGAGAGAGAGAGAGAGAGAGAGAGAGAGAGAGTACCTGGTCCTGAAGATGGCGAACTAATTGCAAGTTTGGACCGTAGAGGAACCGACTTTTAAGGGCAAGCTGGAAGGTGCCAGAGTGAGTGATTGAGGGAGTGAGTGGAACCGGATCCCCTCCGGATCCAAGTAACTCAGCTTAATGAAATGATCCGAACCATTGAAATTTAATTCAACGGTTATAATTATTATAATTTTAAATAAATTTCTTGTTTGTAGATTTCAATAATCCAAATTATTTGATCTTTGAGCTCAATTTCTTTGAGTTCGGAGCGGATTCGGTTCCAGATTGAGTGACAGGGTGACACTGAGGCCCAATGCGTTTATTTATTTATTTTTAGGAGAAACTTGATATAAGTCCAATTTTTGTAGCCAATAGTAGAAATAGTCCAATTTATTAAAATAAGTCCAATTTGTTATATTTAATTATTTAATTATCAATAGTTATCTGTTCAATAATAAGATTTATTATAAAAATCAAATTTCTTCCTAATTATCTCTTTGCTTATTTCTTTTTATTTATCTTTTTGTTATTTCTCATTCTTCCTTCTGCTTTAAACCTATTTATAGATTTTATTTTTAATTTTTTTAATCAACCTATATCACAGGTTAATTATATTTATCTACCTATATGACAGATTTTTTTTTTTTTTTTTATAATCAACCAGTCACAAATTAACGTGTCTTACTTGTAGGTATGTTATGTTTTTTCTACCTTTTAATTAGATTTCATATCTCAAGTATAGGTATAATATACATTCATATATTTGTTACTTGAGTTCGAGTAGAATGTTTTGCAAATAAATTTATGTTAGTATATTAGTTTTTTTGTTATAAAATATTAATTATATTTTTTGGAGTTGGAAAATGCATAATATTAGAAGATTTTAATTGATTTTTAATATTTTAAAAAAATATAAAATGAGTATAAAAAAAATAAAAACATATAATTAGATAACTGACTCACTCCTAAAAACACTCTACCTTTTTGGACCTGGATCTAAAAGCCCATTTTTTTTAAGTTACTGAAAAATTTTAAAAAATGTAAAGAAAGGAAAACGAAGGGGGCAAAAGATTGAAGAGCCCGAGACGGTTCCAATCAGAAGGAAATCTCCACCAACCAAACCAAAAAGATTCGCTGGCTGTCACGTTTTGGAGTCAGCCCACCACCATGTGCCACTTCCGGATTTTCCCATGCCGCGTGTCATGCCCCTCTATTTTAATATATTGTTTTTATTATTTTAATATGCTCAAAACAAGGATAATATGTATAATGTTGTTATATTAAATCGATGAGTTTTTTTTCAAGGATATTTTTACTTTTATAATGAATTTGACGTATGTATCGGTATTTTTAGCACATTGAAAAATCACTTCTTATCACCGATTTACCACATGATACAACAGTTAGTTTACTTTTTAAATACATAATAAATATTAATTACTCGTGTAATTTGATTGTAATGAAAAATTTTATTTGCAAATCTTGTAAAGAGAGTGAAGTACAAAATAATGATCCAAGTAAGGAGGATCTCAATGGTCAAAATAAAGCCACTTGTCAAGAGATTACATAGGCTGTTATGGTTGTTAGAATATGGTTGGAATAAGGAGATAGTTAGTTGATATAAGGAGGTAGTTAGAGGATATACTTGCTCAGCAAGCTAGGATTGTAATATACATATATATAGCTTGTAATCGTGATCGACTGAATCAAGAAAGCAATAGCATTTTACACATACTGTCTTCTTCTTCCTCCTATCTCTCTAAATCCTAGAATCTGCCATTGCAGCTATCTCAACATGGTATCATCGCCAGCCGGTCCGGTGCTTCCGCTCATCCTCTAAAGCTTCTATTTCTCTTCTTTACCCTCTAGTTTGCAATTGCTGTGATAATTGGCATCGGAAAACAACCCAGTTGCCGAAAGCATTGGTTTCTTTTCGTCTGCTCACCAACTGATCGATCAAAAGTCTCAGTCACAAATTCTCACAGATTCTGAAAAATGGTTACGGCTGCTCAGCTGCAGATAGTTCAGTCACCGATCACCAGTCTTCTCTCCACTATTTCTACGTCTGTTACAGTCAAGCTCGACGATTCAAACTATCTTACCTGGAGCTTTCAAGTTCGATTACTACTAGAAAGCCATGGGATTATGGGTTTTGTTGATGGTTCAAGAAAATGTCCACAAAGATTCAATGATGATTCTACCACTGAAGGGGTTGAAACAGATGATTACTTGGTCTGGAAGATGCACGATCGTGCATTGATGCAACTTCTTATTGCCACATTGTCTTCAACTGCCATGTCTTGCATCATTGGGAGCAAGAGTTCTTCTGAGATGTGGATCAATCTCACTGAGCGTTTTTCTGCTGTTACCAAAGCTACCATCTTTCAGATGAAGACAGAGCTGCAGAATATTAAGAAAGGGTCTGAATCAGTCTCGGTTTATCTTCAGAAGATTAAAGATGCTAGAGATCACTTATCTGCGGCTGGAGTATTCTTTGATGATGATGATATTATCATTCTGGCTTTGAAAGGATTACCAGTAGAATTTAATACATTTCGATGTGTGATCAGGGGAAGGGAGAATGGCATATCCCTTAAGGATTTCAGATCTCAGTTGTTAGCAGAGGAAGCTATTATTGAGCAGTCTTTTGACAATTCATCTGGTATAACGTTTGGTAGTGCCATGATGGCTGGTCTCCAATCTGACAAAGGGAAAGCACTTGTTATTGATCAAGATCAATCACGGCCATCATCTGATCATTCTTGCAAATATAATGGAGGCTCAAGTTCCACTTCTGGACATGGTTCTGTTAATAGTTTCAATAGCAGTTTCAATGGTGCTAATCACAACTATGGAAGCTATAAAAGTAACAACTTCAGGGGTAAAGGCAGAAACAGGTTTCAATATAATACTGGTCCAAGATTCTCCAATGGTAATCCTGGTATTCTTGGTACTCCAAAGCCATATCAATCCAACTGTCCGGATCATCCCTCAGAAATTCCTACTTGTCAGATATGCAATAAGAAAGGACATGTGGCTGCTGATTGCTTCCAGAGACATACCACACCAACTGTGAACTCTCCTCCTCCTCAGTGCCAGATTTGTTGGAAATATGGTCACTCAGCTCTCCAGTGTTATCACAGGAGTAACTTTGCCTATCAAGGGAGACCTCCACATGCTAATCTCTCTGCTATGCATGCCAATTACCAATCATCAGCACCATCTGATCAGTTCTGGGTTGCAGACACAGGTGCTACAGCACATATGACTTCTGAGTTGGCAAATTTGGATCTGTCTAAACCATATCAGGGCACAGATACTATTACCACTGCCAGTGGTGCAGGTTTGCACATTTCCAATATTGGTACTTCTAAATTGCTAGTTCCCTCTCAGACTCTCACACTTAAGAATGTTCTTCATGTTCCCAAACTCTCACAACATTTGCTTTCCATTTATCAACTTTGCAAGGACAATCGATGTAGATTTATTTGTGATGATGTTTCATTCTGGGTTCAGGACAAATCCACAGGGAAGATCCTACTCAAGGGGCTGTGTAGAGCTGGTTACTACCCTATACCTTTCAATATCACTCAGAAGCAGTCACTCACATCACCTACATTGCACTCTTGCTACCTTGCAAAACCAGTCCATTCAAGCATCTGGCACAACCGATTAGGGCACCCTTCCAATGCCATCACTACTGCACTTTTGCATCAATCTCAAGTCCCTGCATCAATAGATTCATGCTCATCAATATGTACTCCATGCTTAGAGGGAAAAATTACAAAATTACCATTTTCTACTTCTGTAACCAAATCTGTAATTCCTTTAGAGAAAATACATAGTGATGTCTGGGGACCTGCCCCCTTACTGTCATATGAAGGGTTTAGGTATTATGTAACCTTCATAGACGATTGTACTCGATACACATGGATTTTTCCATTGAGAAATAAATCAGAAGTGTTTGCTACCTTTGTTCAGTTTCATTCATATCTTTGTACACAATTTTCTGCTACTGTTAGAATATTGCAATCTGATGGTGGTGGGGAATTTACAAGTACCAAATTTCAACAATTCTTGTCCCAACATGGTATTGTACATCACAAATCATGTCCCTACACACCTGAACAGAATGGTTTGGCAGAGAGAAAGCATAGACACCTTGTAGAAACAGCCCTTACTCTTCTCCAAACTGCAAAACTACCTAATCACTTCTGGTTTCATGCCTGTGCAACTGCTGTTTATCTGATTAATAGGATGCCATGTGTGTCTTTACATATACAATCCCCATTCCAGAAATTACACCATCACCTTCCTGACATTAAGCACCTAAGGGTGTTTGGGTGTGCATGTTTCCCTCTATTAAAGCCATATAATACATCTAAATTTCAGCCTAAAACTGTCACCTGTGTGTTTTTAGGTTATGCAACTCAATATAAGGGATATATATGTCTCAATAGTACTACGGGTAAAATCCATGTATCTAGACATGTCTTATTTGATGAGACCAGTTTTCCATATTCCACTATGTGTACAAACTCTTCATTACAATCTGTATCATCTTCTATACCTCAATCACATACACCAGCAGATTGCACAAACTCAACTCCACTGGTTACATTAACTAATCAAGCATGTTCACCATCATCTCATTCATTCTCATCTCGAACCACAGATTCCTTATCTCTGCATTCATCTAGTGCCTCAACATCTTTGTCTTCATCTCGAGCCCCAGATCCTTTGGATACAGCTGCATCTAGTGCCTCAGAGTTTATTTCTGCTCCTTCAACTCATGTAACTCACTCACACCCCACGGATCAAACTACACTGCATCAGTTGCCCCCAACCAGCTCTACTACACAACACCCTATCCCTGTGGATCCTGACTTTCAACAAGAGCGCCTCAGTGTTGTGTTACCAATCCCTATGAATATTCATCCTATGCAAACCAGGTCGAAAAATGGAGTGTTCAAGAAACGAGCACTTATAGCTACTGTCACTTCAGAACCTAAGACATTTCGCACTGCAGCTCAAGTTCCAGAATGGCAAGTTGCTATGCAAGAAGAAATCGATGCTCTTCACTCTCAACAGACTTGGTCTTTGGTTCCATTACCACCTCATAAGAATGTAGTTGGATGTAAATGGATCTACAAGATAAAGAAGAATGCAGATGGATCAGTGGCACGATATAAGGCTCGACTTGTGGCACAGGGGTACAGTCAAGAAGAGGGGGTTGATTATCTCGAAACGTTCAGTCCAGTCGTCAAACCTACAACCATAAGACTAATATTTGCTTTGGCTGCTCAGTTTGGCTGGTCTCTAAGGCAACTCGACGTTAAAAATGCTTTTTTACACGGCATACTTCAAGAGGAAGTCTATATGGCCCAACCTCCAGGGTTTGCGAGTGTCATACATCCTTCGAACTATGTGTGCAAACTGCAGAAATCGTTATATGGATTGAAACAGGCTCCCAGAGCCTGGAATGAGAGATTCACCAGCTTCCTGCCTAGTTTAGGGTTTCAGGTGTCCCTAGCTGATCCTTCCCTGTTCGTGCAACACTCCTCCACAGGAACTGTATTACTACTTTTATATGTGGATGATGTGATTCTCACCGGCAGCAGCTCCGTTTTAATCACTCAGGTTATACAAGCACTCACTACAGAATTCGAAATGAAAGATTTGGGACCGTTGAAGTTTTTCTTAGGGTTACAGATTACCTATACGTCCGCTGGCTTGTTTGTGTCCCAACAAAAGTATATCAATGAGTTAATCGACAAAGTGGATTTACAGGACTCTAAACCGTGTAATACACCGTGCCTGCCTTATCATAGGTTACTTAAGGATGATGGGAATCCATATCACAGTGCTGATCAATATCGAAGTGTCGTTGGGGCACTCCAGTATCTGACATTTACTCGGCCTGACATAGCATTTGCAGTCAATCATGCGTGCCAGTTCATGCATAACCCTATGGTGTCTCATGTTATTGCAGTTAAACGGATCATTAGGTATCTCAAAGGCACTTCTACCTATGGCATTCATTTCAAACCAGGAGCACTGCATCTGAGTGCATACAGTGATGCAGATTGGGCGGGTGACCCAAATGACAGGAGATCAACCTCAGGTTTTGTGATATTCCTTGGGTCAAATCCTATTTCATGGGCTTCTAAGAAGCAGCACACGGTATCCCGATCATCTACCGAAGCTGAGTACCGAGCTTTAGCAATAACTGCTGCTGAGCTTGCTTGGATTAGACAACTATTCTGTGATATGCACGTTCCTTTATATTCCTCTCCACTGTTCTATTGTGATAATGTCTCAGCCATTGCGTTGTCTACCAATCCTGTGTTCCATGCCAAGTCCAAGCACATTGAAATCGATTATCACTTTGTGCGAGAACGGGTCACTCGAGGAGATCTTCACGTTCAGCATGTGTCTTCTACGGACCAGTCTGCTGATATTCTTACAAAAGGTTTGTCTGCTCCGTTGTTTCAACAGCATTGTGCCAATCTCATGCTCAGTGCCCACGAGCATCAGATTGAGGGGGGATGTAAAGAGAGTGAAGTACAAAATAATGATCCAAGTAAGGAGGATCTCAATGGTCAAAATAAAGCCACTTGTCAAGAGATTACATAGGCTGTTATGGTTGTTAGAATATGGTTGGAATAAGGAGATAGTTAGTTGATATAAGGAGGTAGTTAGAGGATATACTTGCTCAGCAAGCTAGGATTGTAATATACATATATATAGCTTGTAATCGTGATCGACTGAATCAAGAAAGCAATAGCATTTTACACATACTGTCTTCTTCTTCCTCCTATCTCTCTAAATCCTAGAATCTGCCATTGCAGCTATCTCAACAAATCTATATTGTGACAGATGTTATTGGAATATAAAAATTGATTATGCACTTCAAATTTATAAAACACAATAAGGAAAATTTGTTAATAAAATAAGAGATGCAAAATAACATTTTCTATATTGTTAATAATAACTCATGTTGTTATTCGACATTGCTTGGCTATTTATTTGTTGTTGGTGAGCGAATAATATTCTTTGCCCAAAAGATTGTTAAACGTGAGTCATTAAAAAAAAGGGTTTATATCACAAATGGTCTCTGAAATTGACCTCATCAATCATGATGGTCCATGAAATTGAAAATCAATCAATGTAGTCCCTGAATTTTAACTCGCGAATCAATGTCGTCCTTCTGTTAGTGTTCCATCCAAATTAACTTTAAAAAAAAGTTAGAGAACCAATTTTTCATGGTAAAATGATCAAAAATAACCCTGTTACTTATAATTTTACTTACTACCTCTCTTTTCTTTTTTCCATCTTCACTTTTCTCTCCATTTTTTCATGGATTTGGTGCTAAAACTAAAATAAAAACAAAAAAAAATGGTTCTCTAACTTTTTTTTTAGTGTTAATTTGGACGGAACACTAACAGAAGGACGACATTGATTCGCGAGTTAAAATTCAGGGACTACATTGATCGATTTTTAATTTCAGGGACCATCATGATTGATGGGGTCAATTTCAGGGACCATTTGTGATATAAACCCTAAAAAAACAATATTTTGAGATATAAAAATAAAGGGCACTTTTTTATGGAGACTCATCGTGATCCGTGAATCGCGATGATCATGACCATTTGACCTTTGTACAAAAGGTTGGTTAAAATGTAGACGATATATTTTTATTTTTATATGCAATGTTTGGATCGTGATTCCATTTTTCAATCGTTTTACAAGCCTTTACATCAAATGATGCACACAACACACGTGAGAGTTATATTCCCTTTTACATGCCACAAAATTTTTTTTTTTATTATATTCGAAAAATTCTTAAGCATTATGTAGCACCAAATATTATGAATAACTAAAATCGAAAATAAAACGGCTAAAGCACTTGTGGCAGCACACCCATTACGCTCTTTAGTATCTTTGCATTCTACAGCTATTAATACAATGAGAAATTATGTGGAACACTCTTTTTTCGCCTCTGCACGCTAAGAGATGGGTAGAAATCGCTTCTCTAACACAATTTCGAATAACTTGGAAGATGGCCCATGTTAATATTGTCAATCCACTTCAATTATTTCACCATTGAGATAGGTCCAAATCTAAAATACAAAGTATTAGCTTGAAATATGAATCCGTTTCCAATATTTCATCTTTGGGCTTTAGGCCCTTATGCATTTCTAACATCAAATCAATGAGTAAATCATTAGTTGTTTCCAGTCCCCAAATCTAAATTACAGAACATTTAAAACCTCCTTGTTTCAGAAGAGAAAGAAGAAAGGCTATATGAACAGTTAGTAAAGAGAAGATACCTGGTAACTATCACACTACCTATGGAGGCCTCTTGCAAAGAAAATGAAAGAAAAAGAAGCGAAAAATGCCGCCGATGGAACTTCCTCTGCAATAATCACAAATATACAATGTGTAGAGTGGACGTTGGAAATGAATTCAGTCGGTAAGTCCGTCCATCTTTAAGTTACCGGAGAGTTATCCACCGTGCCATGGACAAGGGTAGTTCTCTGAGAAATCCAAACTCAAGTGATGGGCTACGCCGAAACAGTAAGCTGGATACTGAGCTATAATATATTCAAGGAGTAATGTGGAACAAGTGAAGAAGGATTTCCAGTATTACTTTATTATAGCTAGTTTTGAGATCTAGTTCTCAAGCACCTTCGCATCTCAAGGATTGAAAATATTTGAGCCACCAATGTTGAATGCAATTAGCACTGATATGCCAGCAAGTAATGAAAGCCACAGTAAGGTGGATTCCATGGATACTCCTGCATTTCACAAGTTTGTTTTAAATCTTTTTGGAGGATGAGGAGATGACACCAGTCAAAAAATCAACAGTAAATCGCTAACTTACATAATGATGTAAGAGGTAACATCGAGATTAAATACCTTGAGAACCTTCCGAATTATTATTGGAATTTGAAGGTACAGATTCAGCATCAAGTCCACGCCGCAAATTTGAAAATTTTGACCCTGTAATTGAGATATCATCCACAAGTTTGGCATTTCCTGTTTCGGATGCCACTATCCCTTGAAATTCTTCACTCACAATCAAAGCTGCTAGAACGTCCATGAAGGATTCTTTGTCTGCTCCATTTGCAGGCTCTAGTTTATCCTTTTCAGAATCAGACAACTCATCATCTGAATCTGAAGTGTCGGTATCCATAGAAGCCACCTGAGTTTTGTCATCCTCTTCATCCTCAACATATGCTTTATATGTCAGTCGAAGTAGTATTTCACCAGCAGACTTCTTTTTAAAGAGGCCCCAACCTCCTTGCAGTACCACAATCCTGTCTGTCGGTACAGTGTCTTGGAGAGATCCCAGATCAACCTAGAAATGAACGAAGTATTAATGGAAAACTATTTACTTCTGAAAATCTGAAAGTAGTATTAATGGGCCAATTTCCCTCTGAAGGCAGTGAATTCAACCATTAGCTGCTATATCATGCGGCACACACATGCGCAATTAGGGAATATACTTTTGGGATGTTTTTGTCAAATCCATCTTCATCACCTTTTATCCCTTATCTAATTTTAAATTTTTATGGAGAGGGGAAAAAAGGAGCATTTTTGCGCTCCTTAGAACTCTAGATGAGAAGAATCAAATAATGCAGCCATATCTCATTCTTGATATAACCCGCTACCTCAAAATTGCTTTATGTTTTTAAACAAGTATTGGTTCTGAAAACACAAACATTAAATGCATGCATCCCAATCGTGTATGCTACAACCATGCCAATCCTGAAAACAAGTTCAGTATCTGAAAGGATTAGATCTTTTACCTCTCCTGTACCAATAGTTAAGTCTGCGAATCCAAGAGAATCGTTGACTTGGATGTATAATTTTTGTTTTCTAGGGTTGGCCACAAGTATATCAAAATCCTGCCAGCAAATACAAACACATGATTCCAAATTTACATATACGAATTTTACAATATAGTAGATGAAGCAACACTAGAAGACGGTTCACCTGATTCCAGATCGGCTCACCAGGAGGTCCAATAACAGTAGTTTGACTGTTTTTTTTACTGCGTATAATTTGATCTCCCAGGCTTAGTGTAACATAGGGATCCGTTTTGCCTGAAAAATGAGATCAACAGGTTATTGAGTCTCTAAACAAAAATGGACAAGTGAATACTTATGATATTCATTTTATCATAAGCCAACGGCAGCTTAAAAAAAATGAAATCAAAACAAATGAAATTATTTCACATTAGAAGACATTCATTACCATAGAAAACATAGGAAAGCTTCCGAGCATCTACAAGGGTCACTGATAATTCTCCAACAAAATCCTTGTTTCCTTCTTGTATGTCCCCTGACTTGAAATCATTTCCGACTGGGCCAACTGCTTTTCCTTTCTGGAAATCCAAGACAATCTTTTTTGGGCGTACAAATAATCTGGGTAAATCCTCGGTGAGAAGTTTTGTCAAAAACCTACAAAATGCATTTAGGGATCCAAGTCAAAAGGTGAAAGAAACAAACAAGCATACAAATCCAGAGTGAATACTAGATTATCGACTTGTTGTCTTCCATTAACTTTCACATTAGACAAAAATTAACGATTGAGAGATTCACTTACATTGAGAGAACAGGAATTGCTGAATTTGCCCAATCCATGCAGAAATAGACGAGAGAAGAAGATAATTATCAGTATTTTCAACATAAAATGATTTAGCCTAAAAAAATGCAATTAACATTAAATAAAACAACCTATCTTATCTACCAAACATAGTGCTATAGTACCTTAATAAATAGAAACATGGTTATGAATATAAAACATACCCATCAAATTGAACAGGCGGAAAGGCGACAATTCAAATTTGATCTTGGGAAGTGAAACAAAAGCCCATTGAACGGCTCCCACCCAAGGCGACGTAGGTATTAGCCGTAACTTGACCCAAAGTTCCCCATCAATATCAAAATCTCGAACACCAACTGGCACGTAAATGGGAATAATGCTAAATTTTAGTGAGAGCATTAACAGCATACGAGCACCACCAGTATAACGTAGACCTATTTGGTACCTAAATGAAATAAAGGGATATAGAATCAGTGTAATGGAAAATTGAGTTAGCACAGCACAAATACGCACAAAGTATTTTGACAAAAAAAAACATGCAAATCAGTTTCATAAAGATCTACCCTGATGAAAAAATGGTAAGGATGTCAGATCAATTATCCCAACGTTTGCTTTGATCGAACTCATCCACTAAATTCATTGTTTTATATCATTTCGTAGCATCCAATATCAAATTACATCTTAGCGGCCCAACAAATATTAAGCTTTGTCAATTTACTAAACAGGATATTCAGCAACACACTGCATTAAGTTCGTCATTCGAATTTCCACATAAACAATCAGTCTATCATGAACATTGAAGTAGAGACAATAAGCAACCCAATCAAACAAAACACAAGCATAATTGAATTGAAAATTTTAACTCACTGCAGATCATTAACGCGGCGGGACGTCCTCCGCTCGACATTCCTAACAGACAATGGCTCGTCCCCCAGCGAAAACTGCTTGATTTCAACTCTCTCAACATAGTCAGGCTTCTTTAAATCATCAATTACCGGCTGCAGCAACCCAATGAGCCAATTCTCAAGCCCGGCTCGATAAACCTTCCACAGCTTTCCCAACACCATGTTCACCCACTCCACCGACTCCTTCCTCTGCAAATCCTTCTCCAGAAACAGCGAAAAGCTCGTGGGCACTTGCGGCCATGCCTCTCTGCGGCCATTGTCACTACCCAGCTTGCTCTTCTTCCTTGAATTCCACAATTTATCAAACGCGACGCCTACAAAGAAGAAGAACACAAACAACCCCCCAATGTTTCGGTTTATTGGAGGCGATGGAATGGGATGTATCATTCCCAGCTGAGTTCTGAGCTTATCCACGAAAGGGTCCTCCTGAAAGCCGGTGAAATTGTTCCCCATTTGAACCGGCGACTCTTCGGAAAACTCATCGGCTTCCAATTCACCGGAGAAACGATTTATCACCAAGTTTTTCGCACCCCGCCTCGCTGAATTCGTAAGCTCTATGTTCATGGAGGACCCCGGAGCATCGGGGGGTGAAATCGCACAGGAACTAAAACCCCATTTTCTTCTGACGCTTTTTCGAGGAAAACTGGCGATAAGCTGCTGCTTTCTTCTTCTTTTAGATGAAGGGAGGGAGAGGAAGTTGTGGGTTTTTATTGGGCGGACGAAATTTCCACATGGGCAGTGAGGAGGAAGAGGCCGCGGCTGCGAGAAATCGAAGCTCGCAGAAGCTGATTGCAAAATCATTAATTAGCGGCGGAGATAAACTCAGAGCACCTGATTGAGATGTGAATGTAGGAAATTGCATTGGTAAACATGGATTCCAGCACCGGCAATTCAATCCAAATTCCCAACGGACCAATTAGCAGCAAAAACTCAAAAGAAAAAAATGGCGAAAGGAAAGTTCCTTAGCAGCAAAAGCGCAGTAGTGAGAGCTTGGGGTGTTGCTGGTAATCTGTAGTGAATTGGGAAGAAGCTGAAACTTCCATGAAAGCTCAGAGACTACGGAGGGGAAGACGGAGATGGAAAGAGAGAGAGTAATTGGTTTTGTTTCTTTGTTTCGTCGATAAAGTATTTGCTTGTTAAAATTGAGGCAGGGAGGAGAAGGGAAGAGGGAACAAAACTCGTTTGTGATTCTGGAAATTAGCGTCGACATTTAAACGCCTCAAATATGTGTAAGACGTGGATATTCCCCAACTCCCCTTTTCCTAATTTCCGTCTTCCTTCTCTTCTCCTTTTTTATTTTCGTGGAAAATTAAATGCACGTGGGACGGAAGCCGACGCGTTTCCCCCGCTCTTTCTCTTTTTCTTCCTGGTTTGGCGCCACTCATTTTTTATATTTTTGAGTAAAGATAAAGAGACTAATCTTTTAGTCAAATTATGCGATTGTTACTAAACATAAACATGTTAATTATCATTTAAGTAATAATTTAATTATTAACAATTTCGTCATATAATTTATAAAAAATAGTTTAAATAGATAGTTTTTTTAGTATTATTTTTTTAATAAACAATATTATCTACGTTAAGGGGAAGAGCTGAGCTTAGTTGTACAATGAGCAAACAATAATGTGGTTCCAACTCGCCTTTGGCGAAAATCAAACCCAAGATCTCTCGCTTGCAAGTGAAGAACACTACACCTAGACCGTAGTACTAAGTGCTTATAATATTACTTTTTAATTATGGCTATTTCTTTTTTTGTTAGAATAATATGATAGTCCAACTCCAATTCACTTATTATCTAATTGTACCATCTCTCAATAGAGGTAGAGCTCACCAACACATATGGGTCACATTTCTATTGGAGAGATTGTAAAAATACATCGTAAAAATAGCATTTTTGTTATTGAAATTTGATTCAAAATAAAAAACGTAAACAAAGAGAAGCTTAGTAGACACAGTAACTAGGTCCACGTGATGGATATGTTTTATCCAACCCATTAGCCACTTAGGCCATCACCAACCGAATGAGGGCAAGATGACTCGTTTTAGCCATCTGGCCCTCAAACAAATTAATATTTTAATGAACAATGCATGGCCATATTTCTTACCATCTCCAACCAATGGGCCAGAGGGTCATAGGCCAAGCATAGCTTTGTGATAAAAAATCATCTTCAATCGAGGGCTAAAGAGTCATAAGGTCAAACATAATTTATTATTTAAATTTAAAAACTACAACTATAACAAATTAAATGTAATATAATTAAATATTTAAAATAAATTGTGAAATGAACATGTTTATGAAAGGAACTACAACTACACCCATTATAATTGTCCCACATCGCTCGTGGGAGATCAATGAGCAAGGAAACATGCTTATAAAATGAACACCCCAACTTTGACCAAATCACCTTTTTCGGCCCAAAAACCCATAATTAAATATTTTTTAGAAAATTTTGGCCAAAAAAAAAATTAAATTAAACGGTAATTGACTTTAGCTGGCGTCACGCTGACATAGGTAGTTGTTGATTTTGAATTAGTGCCCTGGCCGGGGGCTGGTTGGTTCCTTTGGGCCAGCCGGTTGGGCCTTTGACCCTTTTTTGTCCAGTGGGGCCCACAACCCCTTTGCCATGGCCCTCGTTTGGAGACAATTTTCAGGCTATTTTCGACCCTCTGACTCTCTGTACCCTTCAATTGGAGATAACCTTAACTCAGGGCCTAAATGGCCGAGAAAATCTCAAACTTGTCCTCATACCTAGCAAGATATGATGGAGGAATAAGCTCAACAAGATGGATAAGAAATGATCATGCATAAGCAATGACTAGATAACCAATTTCAACAATAGTGACTCAATTATAGGTCAGAATATATCATTTGGTTAAGAGAACTCCATAAATATAATTATTAGATGTGTCTTTTATTAGGCATCTGAAAATTAATTGTCTAAGTGACTTAACTTGACTAGCTGGATAACATGACTTAAATCAACCAAGCAAATAAAGTCATGAGTGCATTAACGAATCATCTCAAGTTAAGACTTACCCCTATATAAGACCTCCACCTCGAGATGTTAAATTGGAATTGTTGAATCCATTTTCATCTTACTAACCCTAAACTAATCACCCCGAATCCATTGTCTCACACCACACTGCTATGACAAGGTCTAGCATGTCTTTCTCTCTCTTTCTTTGTTGCATTTATTTATAAATTTGAATATTAATTTATATAAAAAAATTAATTTTGGCAAAAAAAGAAGATAAAGCCGTTTGGCTCAAAAAATAAAATTATTGATACTTCCGAAAAATTAGAAAAATCATGCTGCAGATGGGCTGGTGGACTTGACCCTAAATCTCAATCTGGGCCTTCATATCTTAGAAGCCTCTTGGGTTTGGCCTTGAAGACATTGGGTAGGCGTAGGACATGATTTCTGGTTGTTTCGGACCGGGTTTAATTCGGGCGGCATGATCGGGTTGATTTGATTCATGGCTTAAAAGTTCCGAGTCGAGTCGGGTTGAGTCCGGATACTTGCAAGCCCTAATTAATTCCAATCCCCGTTCTCCTTTTTTGGTTTGATATTTTACATATTTTTATTTTTATTTATTTATTTTTGGTTTGAAGCTGAATTCACCTCCACCTCCGTACTCTCACCACTTGCCACCCGCGCGCTCCCTCTCATTTCTCCCTCTGCGGGGTTAAAAGTTAAAACGACGGCAAAGATATACTGAAGCGCCGACTCCCACCGTCAGCTGCGGCCGAGAGACCAAACAAACTTCCGCCGTTCTCTTCTCTCCGAATCTCTATCTTCCGACGCACCGCTTCTACCTTCGCAATCCGGTTAGTCTATCTACGGACAGTTCTCCCTGCTCTCTGTTTGTTTCCTGAGAAAATATTTTCTTGATAAATTAGGGAAATTTGTTTCGCTTGCTTAATTTGTAGTCAAAGTTTTAATGTGTGGCGATGAATTAACTAGTTTGTGAAATAGAATCGAACACTGTTGATGCGCATTAGGGTTTTGGCTTTGCTTCTGAAATAGTTTACCTAGCATTGAAGCTGATATCCGAGCAATTTCGGTACGATACGAGAAGGTCCTTTGTAGTCAGGGTGGGGTTTATTCTGACACATTATGCATATACTTGTGTTAGGGCACATTTTAGACGTAGAATAATGGAACCTAGGTTAAAAATAAGAAGAAAAACCTAAATCGAGGCAAGTCTGTTTTGAACTTACAGGGAGTCCTAGGAACAATTAACATGCTTGTTGTTACGCCCGGAAGGATAGGATTTGGTTTCCTAAATGAAGTGCATGTTTATAATTTGGATGATTTTTGTTCTTATTTTGTTGAATTATCATATGCAGATCAAATAATGGCATCGCCGGCTTGGCTCCCGCAGGAAGTGAAGCCATCTGTATCTGTTTCACCTGCTGGTGGTGCTTCAACACAAACTGCTGCGTCACCTGCTGCGTCACCTGCTGCAATTGTAGGCCCAACCACGTCTAGTAGCTCAGGTGGTTCTGTGAATGATTCAATACATGAACCTTTGCAGAATAAATTTGGCAATGCACCCAGCTTTGCTGTTCCAGCACCTTCATTCTCTTACAATGTGCCTCTTAATGCAAACATTAGTTTTGGGACCTCTCAGCAGTCATCACCTAGTTCTGTAAGTACCAATTTATTAAAATTTACCTCATTGTAAATCAATATTATAATTTTCTACAATTCTAAATTTGATGTTTCTTCTAATTTAGGCAATTACGTCAAATCCGCCAGCATCTCCCATGTTTCAGGCCCCAGTTCATGGCTTGTCATCTTCTGCCAGTCCCTTTTCTTACAACATTCCAAAATCTGGTTATTCTTTCCCTAGTAACCAGCAGTTTCAATCTGGCATGGTGAGGGTCATTTCTTTAAATGAACATGAATTCTCTTGATTAACTGAGTATTGTTGCAATCGGTAGCAAGTGAATGGTTGTTGTTTTGATATTTATATTCTTATATCCTTTTCCTAAAAGCAAAAGGCTGTCAATGAGTTATTGCTGTATTTTTTATCTGTTGTATACCTTTTGCGATCCAGAGGAAAGGTAACTCGAAAAGTCATTTGGTTTTATCCAAAAAATTAATGTTCTAAATCTTTTGTTGATTGCAGAATATCCCACCTGCTGTTGCACAAGAAACTGGTAATGCCTCATTGTCCTCAACTAGCTCTCATTCTGGTTCCTTCCCTGCTCCTACCACTTCAAATTCCACAATGAATATATCATCAACTCCTAATGCGGGACCAAAAACTTTATGGGTTTCCACTGCCCCATCTTTTAACATGACTCCTGGAATGCCTGGAACTCCCAGGACACCTGGACCCCCTGGAATAGCTCACTCAGTGCAAATATCTTTTAATCCAACTGCACCATCTGCACCTATTGATTCTTCTGTAGCCATTAGACCTAGCATGCAAGCAGTACCTGTTGCGTCATCAGCAGTTCAGCCACATGTGGGTGCTCCTTACCCATCTTTATCTGCTATGGGTGCTCCCTGGCTCTCGTCCCCACGGATAGGAGGCTTACCTAGGCCTCCATTTTTGCCATATCCTGCCGCCTTTCCTGGTCCCTTTCCTCTGCCTGCACATGTTATGCCTCTCGCTTCTGTTCCTTTACCTGATTCTCAGCCTCCTGGTGTCACTCCTGTGGGAAATACTGCAGCAAATTCTGTGTCTTCTGTTGGTTCTGGTCATCAATCGGCAGGGTCTTCAGTGATGCAGAAAGAATTACCTCATCCTGGCGTTGGTATGCTTTTGCTTTCATATTTGGTAAACACGATTTGACCTTATAACAATCTGTTAGGGCTCTCTCTCTTCTCTCTCTCTCTCTCTCTCTCTCTCTCTCTCTCTCTCTCTCTCTCTATTTCTCTGTCCCTCTGTCCCTCTGTCCTTCCCCTTCGTCGATGATAACTTAATCAATGCTACATTGCGTATGGGCCGTTTATAGATGATAGGAACAATTCCATGATGCAGGTCCCGAGAATAGAGCTGCTGTCAATGAACAATTGGTTGCCTGGACTGCCCACAAGACAGAGACAGGAGTTGTATACTATTATAATGCTTTGACCGGTGAATCAACTTATGATAAGCCTCCTGGATTTAAGGAGGAGGTACGTGGAAGTTTTATTTATTTTTAGATTCATATGATATGAACACTTCGTGAAATTTCAGTTTGCAGGATGCCTAATCCTAAAAATAACTACCAAATGCTGCTGCAAAATTCTTTACTGTATTTAAGATGCAGATTGAAATATTTTTGAGGTTTGTTTTATTGCTGCTGCATTTCATTCTGAGGCCTTGAAGTTATCATGTTCATTCTATTAAATGTTATCTTATTTTAACCAGAACACCTTGTTGTGTCCACATTCCAATATAAGTCGTGAGAAAGTGGACCATATTCTTCTTCATATCCCTGTAGGTATGGAGCTTTGGTCCCTTATCTTGTCATGCGTAATTTATGACTTATTTGTAGGTTGTTTTTTGGTATGTTGGCATGCTAGTATATTTAGTGTGGTGTGGTATGAGGTTCCTTGTGCATAGGTGTGGAAAACAGCTAGGTTTCGGATAATACGGATACATAAGGTTAAGTATGAAGCTTTTGTTCAGAAAAGAATATGTACAACTTTTGTTTTTGAACTTGGCTTTGTTCATTTTTGGCCTACTGCATATGAATATTAGATCTTGCATTGTTTCCTATTTTATACCCTGTGTTAGTTTAGCTTTCTTCCCTGTTTTCCCATAAAAATCGTACAAAAATCACATCATTAGTTTTTATTGGACTAGAGATGACTTTTTAAATGCTCTGATTGCGTGATTATGAGGATTCCATTGTACAGTTATTATTTTTCATCCTAATAATTTTCTTATAGGACTGTATAAGGTAAGAACAGAGTTATTAAAAAGGTAGGATCTGAAGTTTCAGTGCCCCTAAGTCTGGTTTGAAGCAATTGCTTATTTTCTTTTTCTAGGCATCATGCATGACTTTACTTGACCATTGCTGTTGGGGACGTATCTGATTAATTTTTACTGCTTGTGCAGCCTGATAAGGTTTCTATGCAGCCAACTCCAGTTTCGACGTAAGTTCTAGTTTATCCTGTTGGGTTACCCCTTTTTTCATTCATCTCTTGTATTTTGGATGTTAGAGTTGTTTCAGAATGTTTTTGCAATGTAAGAATGTTCTTTTATCCTTGTTTTGGTTCTCTTCTGTTTAGGGTGAATTTGGCTGGAACTGATTGGGTATTGGTCACAACCAGTGATGGGAAAAAGTTTTACCATAATAGCAAAACCAAGGTATACCATATAACTTGTTTATTGAAATGTCTGGGGTCCTCAGAAACACTGTTGTATGAATTGGTGTTAGTACTAGCACTATTGTTACCAACCTTATTGTGTCTTTTTTCTTTTCCGATCAGGTAAGTAGCTGGCAGATCCCAAATGAAGTGATTGAATTGAAAAAGCAGCAGGACAGTGACGTGCCAAAAGAACATACACTATCAGTGCCAAATAATAATTTAATGATTGAAAAAGGATCTGCTCCTGTTAGTTTGAGTGCTCCGGCCATTAACACAGGTGGTCGTGAAGCCATGCCTTTTAAACCTTCAGCTGTGCAGGGAACATCTTCTGCACTTGATCTGATTAAAAGGAAGTTGCAGGATCCTGTTACTTCTTCACCAATTCCGGCACCATCAGAATCAAATGGTGCAAGAGGAGTTGAGAGTACACCTAAGGGCCAGCAAAGCGAGAATAGCAAAGATAAGCTAAAAGAAACTAATGGAGACGGAAACTTGTCTGATTCCTCATCAGATTCAGAGGATGCAGACAGTGGGCCAACAAAGGAGGAGTGTATTATTCAATTCAAGGTATATTTGTTGCTTCTAGTCTTCTACTATACTAGAATCTAATATGAACATTAAATTGCAGAGATACATATTGTACTCTTATTGTGGAATTAAGTTTGAATGTTTTCTTTTTTTCTTTAATATTCATGATTTTGAGTCAATTGACTTTTGGACATGCCATGCTGGTGATCATTTTTGAAGATTTCAACTTAAGACCTGTAGAATATAGAAAGTGTGGTTCACTGCTTTGTACTTTTTTCTCCTTGATGTAATTTCAAATGCAGCCATCCCTGAATTGGGTTAGAGGCAACTTTAGATGTGGCTGATCTACTTTAGAAAGTTGATTTTATTTCCAACTTTAACATTTGGCAATCCTATATACAGGAGATGCTTAAAGAACGGGGAGTGGCACCATTCTCAAAGTGGGAGAAGGAACTGCCAAAGATAGTGTTTGATCCACGATTTAAGGTTTGTTGAGTCCAAACGTTAGGAATTTCATTGTTTTGGAATTTAAGAGGCTAACCTATAACTGGAACTGCTTGAACAAGTTTGTTGGATTCATGCATCTGCTAATTTTTGGAAGGGTGACTTTGTTCCTGCCAATATTTTAGTGTTATCAATTGATTTAGGTGCATTTTAACTGATACCCAAATTGCTGTTTATTTTATTATTAAATATTGTTTTAATTTTTAATTTTTAATTTATGAGTGCTGTGAAAGGCTTAAACTTTTGTTAATGATGCCTTATAATAGAATCTTCCCGTCAGTGCTGACCTCCTGGGTAGATACTGCCTTAGATGTGGAATTTTCTTGTTCTCTGCAGTATTATCTATTGTTTATCTCTCTCTTGCTAGACTAAGAAGTTTGTGTTAAGTTTTCTTTGTGTTACACTTCTATAGTTAAAGGTCTCTACTGTTGCAGGCCATTCCAAGTCATGAAGCTCGTAGGTCCTTGTTTGAGCACTATGTTAAAACACGCGCAGAGGAGGAGAGAAAGGAAAAAAGAGCAGCTCAGAAGGCTGCAATAGAGGGATTTAAGCAGCTATTGGATGAAGCATCTGAGGTCGTGTAGATTGCCTTATTTTAGCTTTCTTATGTCTATTTTATTAGCTGCACTGTGGATTGGGAGATTGCTTATGTAACACTTTCAAATTTTCAGGATATTGATCGTAACACTGATTACCAGAGTTTCAGAAAGAAATGGGGCAATGATCCACGCTTTGAGGCTTTAGATCGCAAAGATCGGGAGCATTTGTTGAATGAAAGGTATCACCTAATAAGGAGACTTTTGATTGATATCCATGGTGTTCTACATATATTATTGTGTTGTTAGTCCTCTATATGTTTATTTTTATAATAGGAAATGAGATTAGTTTAATTAACTAAATTGTACAACATAGAGGACAAGATGTCCGCTGAAAGAAAAATATCAACTTCTGAACTGATTTGAGGGGATAGAGTAATGGTTTATGTTCCATGGCCACATCCTTGTCCATATTCAGTGTCTTTTCAAAAATCCATATATAGTGCAGGTATCTCTGCTGAGCTATTACATTTGAATCTCCTTTGTTCTGATTTGAATTCTTATTCAAATGTATGTTGAACTGTTTCCTAGACAGAGAAATTCATATCCATTGATAACCCTTGAAAGCAACATGATTCAGCAAGTAGTAGCCTAGTAGGCTAGTGACGAGATCCCCAAATTGGTTGGGTGTGTCCTTTAGCTCATAAATCTCTTTGGATTTACACGGTAAATCTAGTCTTGTTTCTATGTTCAGTTTATATCATAATGGTCATACATGATTTTTATTCTACTTGTAGGGTCTTTCCATTGAAGAGGGCCGCTGAAGAAAAGGCTCAAGCAGTGCGTGCTGCTGCTGCAGCTGGTTTTAAGTCCATGCTTAAAGAAAAAGGAGATATTACTGTTAGCTCTCGTTGGTCCAGGGTAGGTGCATTTTACATCAGCTTGTGGTTTATTTGATGTGTTGAAGTGTGCATCCAGACAATGTACTTCTGGATGCTTTTGGTAATTTACAAATGTGTCTTCATTTTGGTCAATCACGAGTGTGCTTCCAGCTGTTTTTGTTTAAAAAATTAGAGTCAATTTTTAACCTTAAGCTATAGCTTCATTATTAATTTAGTTTAAGCATCAGCATTTTGTTGGTTATCAGTAAAAATCACTACACGTTTGGATTTTCTTGAACGAATCTGATGATCCTCCACCAAAGTTTCTTCGGTTTCCCCCTCCTGTTGTTCAAAATCGTTGATTAATTTGTATGACCATCAAGGAACTTTTTTATTAGTGGTTTCAATTTTATTCTCCCTTATCATTAAGATATGTTAGAATGACACAAAGATCTGCTATATTTTGTGAAATGTAAATAATACAGGTTAAGAAATTTTTTATTAAAAAAAACTTTTGAATGTATGAGATACTTGGTGTGCTAGAAAATTTATATGAATTTATTTTGTGTTGGGGACTTTCTGTAGGTGAAAGATAGTCTGCGGAATGACCCAAGGTACAAAAATGTTAGGCATGAGGATAGGGAAGTTTTATTCAATGAGTATATATCGGGACTAAAAGCTGTGGAAGAGGAAGCAGAACGAGAGGCAAAAGCTAAACGTGATGAGCAGGTAAAGATAGTGCATCTGCATTTGTTAGGAACTCCCTCATCCCCTTCCTTCCTTCTCTTTCTTTCTGTCTGTCTGTGTATAAGTGAATGGGACCTATAAGAAAACCTTTATTAAAAGAAGGAAATATGTAATGATGAATGTACTTGATGAGAAAGTCTCTCCGCCTTTCCCACCTACGCCTTGTTAATTTTGTTTCAAAGTATATATGTATGCATAACATATATCTGTCACTTCAGAGGGTGTGTTGGTGGGGATTTCGAGAATTAGTTCTTCAAAACAGTTGACGAAGAACCTCAATAATCTGTAAAAAGAGAGAATAAAATTGTATTGCATCTAGGAAGGAGTGTGTACTTGAAAAAAAAATGTTAAAGATTTTGTTTCCCTTGGCTTTCAGGAAAAACTGAGGGAAAGGGAACGGGAACTGCGGAAGCGGAAGGAAAGAGAAGAGCAAGAAACAGAGAGGGTGCGACTGAAAGTTCGCAGGAAGGAGGCAGTTGCTACTTTCCAAGCTTTACTTGTGGAAACAATTAAAGATCCTCAGGTATTATCTTTAGTTCACTTGGTTTTAGCGTCATTAGTTTAAACTACGCATCTGTTATGAATTTCTGTACATTTACTATGGTATGGTTTGGTGCATTGTGTGTTGATAAATTATTAAACCTTTTGGCTTATCATGTACTTAGGCATCTTGGACAGGCTCTAGGCCTAAATTGGAGAAGGATCCTCAAAGGCGTGCTGCCAACCCTGATTTAGATCCATCTGACATGGAAAAGCTCTTCCGGGAACATATAAAGATGCTAAACGAGGTAATATATAATCTGGTGCTTCAATCCATTTCAATTTCATTTTCATTTTCATTTTCATTTTTTAAAATTGTTCTGTTGCTTATAACTTGTTCTGGCTAAAAAATGCTGCTTTTATAATTCTTTACTCTATTGGTTTGGCTTTTCTAGCGATGTGCACATGAGTTCAGAACTCTGTTGGCCGAAGTCTTGACTGCAGAAGCAGCGTCCCAGGAGACAGAGGATGGAAAAACGGTTCTTAATTCGTGGTCAACAGCTAAACGCATTCTAAAGGTGGATCCCAGATACGACAAGACGCCAAGAAAAGAGAGGGAAGTGTTGTGGAGACGATATTCTGAGGAGATGCTGCGGAAGCAAAAGTCAGCAGTCGATCAGAAGGAAGACAGGAAAACAGATGCAAAAACTAGAAGTTCTGCTGATGCTGGGAGGAATCCCTATGGATCTAGGGGTACTCACGATCGGCGATGATTTTTTTGGTTAAAGCTTAGAGACTGGGCTTTCAAGTTAATTTCTCCAAGTCCTCGTAATTTTATATCGAGTGATTAAGCTGATGTTACTAGGTTTTTAACTGAAGGAAGGACTCATATGGTTTTATAGCTGATGTACATTAGAAACCAGCGAATCGCAGACTCTTTACTTTTCAAATGCATTTCTTGTGGCCCTTTCAATTTAGTCGAGTTGTTGTTCCCCTTCAATTTAAGTCCAATTTGCCTTCCCAGTTCTCACTAAACTGATCATCCTCGGTTGCCTCCGAATCGTTTACGTTTCACTCTTTTTGTAATAAATGTGTTTTGTTATAAAAGTCAGAAGTGCTTATGATTCGTAGAA
The DNA here is from genome assembly GCA_036320875.1 of Cotoneaster glaucophyllus. NCBI lineage: Eukaryota > Viridiplantae > Streptophyta > Magnoliopsida > Rosales > Rosaceae > Cotoneaster > Cotoneaster glaucophyllus. The sequence continues at coordinate 34,132,951 of CM070069.1, read as the reverse complement.
TCACTTCTTGAAGAAGAGACTTGGATTTTTAGCAAAACCGAGCGTAAATGCTTCCTACAGTTTTGCCAAAGTTAGGAGAGACTTGATTTTTTGGGAAAAAAGAGCAGAAGTGCTTTCTACTATTATCAAAGGCGTGAAATTTTTCGTTTTAATATCAAATTACAAAATAGTTGATATAAATACACACATTTATTAAATTTTGGCTTTCAATCTTTTTTTATTTTTTTAATTTTGACGATTATATGTATTCAATCAGAATTTTAAGTAATTCTCTTAAATTCAAGATGTATTCAATCAGGTTTTTAAAATAATTTATTAAAATCTAGATGTATTCAGTTAGGAATTCAAAGAAGTTTATAACATTTCAGGTGTATTCAATTAGAAATTTATTTTAAATAATTTTTAAAAGTTAAGGAATTTGAGGAAATCAGAGAGATTTCGTAATGCAATTTAAGCATTCACAAATCTCTCATCTCCTCTTGAAATTTCGAGAGAATTAAATTAAAACTTTTCATGGAATTTATACAAATTAATTATACTCCTTTAAACTCTAAAAATTTATAAATCCATTAAAATCTCTCAAATCCTCAATTAGTTAGAACCTTAAATATTATAAAGTAGTCGATGAAGCTGAAACCCCAGTTTAAAAATTAGGGCTTCCACTCTCTCTCTGTCCCTCTCTCTCTCGCTTCTGATCCTAATAGTTATCTTCTTCCACAGTTTGCCATTAATAATTAGGGTTCGCTGAAGGAGATTGCGCAATCGCACAATTGGGGTTAGGGTTTCACCTTTCAGAGGCTCGTGGCTCGCGACCCACGTCGAGGACTCAGGTAAGGTTGATTTCCTTCTAAAGATTTGGAATTTGAAAATCGAAATTTGGAAGTCCTGATATTTCAACATTTCACATTGTATAACGATTCCAAATCCATCGAAGCCTTCGTTTTTGTTTTCTGCTCGTTTCGTGTCGATTAATTGATTTAAGAGGAGTTTGTGTACGAGGGTTTTATCAATTTTTTTAGGAATTTGATGGAGTAAAATGCTATATTCCGCAATGGATTCTATTCTTAACATTCAATCATTTGCAAAACGAATTTGCTTCTCTATTTACAACGCGTTTTATTTGGGAATTTTGATACAAGTAGAAAGCATGTTTTACTGAAAAATAATGTTCTTGTGAAGGACTGGATTCGTGTTTCCGCTTAATCGAGTTTCATGAAAGTGGAGCTATATGGCAACCTATACAGGAAAAGGAGCCCCTTCAAATGGGTCTGTTTATGTTTGCAACTTGCCTGAGGGGACTGATGAAAATATGTTGGCTGAACATTTTGGCACCATTGGCTTGTTAAAGGTAGCGATTTTTACCGTTTATTGTTTAATTGACCTTCTGTATAAATTTCTTTTTATATCTGGAAAACTCATGAGTTTCTCCTGTTTTTCTCTTTTGATTCTTGCTTTCTACCATTTAGAAAGACAAGCGAACAGGTCGACCAAAAATTTGGCTGTACCGAGACAAATTAACCAACGAACCCAAGGGAGATGCTACTGTAACATATGAAGATCCACATGCTGCATCAGCGGCCGTTGAATGGTTTAATGACAAGGAATTCCATGGTAATACCATTGGGGTTTTTATTGCTGAGTCCAAAAGCAAAGATGATCAAACTCATAATGTTGTGGTTGATCCAAGTTTTGGTGGTGATTTTGATGGACCGGAGGAAGCTGCTCAGGATACGAATGAGGGTGGTGGCGGCGGTAGAGGTCGAGGTGATGCTGCTGGGAAAGCATGGCAACAAGAAGGAGACTGGACGTGCCCGAATACAAGGTCTGTGCTGTGATATTGGTGAGCAGCTCTTTCTTGCACTTTCTTTGGCATTTTCATTCTTAAATGTAATATTTATTCAGTAAGTAGCTTCTCACACTTTTTTTTCTAGCAGCTGTGCCAATGTGAATTTTGCATTTCGTGGTGTGTGCAATCGCTGTGGAAGTGCTCGACCTACTGGTGCTTCTGGTGGTGCAGGGGGTGGTGGTCGTGGCAGGGGTCGTGGCGTTGATGCTGGGGGCCGTGGTGGTCCTGTTGGTGCTCCTACAGGTGGACTCTTTGGTCCAAATGACTGGCCTTGTCCAATGTAAGACTGTTTTATTTTTTCCCCCTCCCTTCTCGTTTTAAGCCACTTCTATCTTTATTATAATCGTCGTTGTCGTTGCTTTTAAGTTTCAGTCGAAGTTTTGTCGCTTATTTTTATGTTCTGTGAATGAGGTGGAATTAGTAGAAACATGATTTCTTGGTTTTTTAAAGGACCTTTTATTCTATTCTCTTATGATTTTGATTTTCTTCACATTTTTACGAATCTGTTATTAATGAGGTGGAATTAGTGGAAACATGATTTCTTGGTTTTTTAAAGGACCTTTTATTATATTCTTATGATTTTGATTTTCTTCACATTCTTACAAATCTATTTGCATATTTCGAGGTTGTGGAAGTTAGGTAGCATCCTGCATCAACCTTGGCTAATATGTTGCTACTTGCTAGGACACAGAAATTTTATGCATTAACTGTTTTATGTACCATTATAAGTTTCATACTTGAAGGCCAAGTATCACAGAAATGTCATTTAAAAGAGTGTATTGTTGTTCACACTGCTTCGTTTTCTTCTTTTATTTCAGGTGTGCCAACATCAATTGGGCAAAGCGTACAAAATGCAATATATGCAACACAAATAAACCTGGTCACAATGAAGGGGGTGTAAGGTATTGCATTATTATTACTTTAATCTATGCTTCTGTCAGTTGCCAATCAATAACTGGCATCCATTATGTGCGAAGATGATGTGATACTGATAATATGTACGCAGACTTGGTCTTGATTGATTCTTATCTATTTATACGATACCTAAATGTGTTCAACCATCCGGTTCTCCCACCCCCGACCCCACAACAAAAAAAACTCAAAAGGGGGGAAAAAATCACTTTTTAATAAATAGGTATACGCTATTGTATTTTGTGTAAAAGATTTTCATCATATTTTCTCCTCCTAAAAGAAGTTAATTGGTCTTGTTTCACATGCTATAGGGATCCACTTTCTTTTCTGCCCCTTTTTATTCTTAAACTCTCGTATTTCTATCTAGCTGAAGAACTAGATACACATTGGTGGTGGTTAATGAAGAATGCAGTATGCTGGTTTTTCCTCTTTTCTTAGGTTATTTCTAGATTCTCTACTTTTATTAGAAATATTTTTCAGTCTGTAATTTAACCTTCTTTTGTGCCATTTATAGAGATATACTGATTTTCCTTTAAATCTATTTGACAGGGGGGGACGTGGTGGTGGATACAAGGAACTTGATGAAGAAGAATTAGAGGAAATCAAGCGGCGTAGACGGGAGGCAGAACAAGTAAGATTTTATATGCTTAAGCATTATTTGAAACATAAAATATTTTTTTGTTCTGGTTTAGAAGTCATTTTGTGCCATTCCCAGGATGATGGAGAGATGTATGATGAGTTTGGCAACCTCAAGAAAAAATTTCGCGCTAAAACACAACCAACTGAAACTGGACAAGCTCTTCCAGGTGCTGGACGTGCTGGATGGGAGGTGGAGGAAATAGGTACTGATGCATTTTGTGGCATGATTATTGTTACTCAGGAGTATGTTGATATAGATTTGATATTTTAGATTTTAAATCCTTAATTCTAGCTGTTATAACATAAGAGTTAAGACCACAGTTATTATCACATTCTTCAGCATGATTGTCCCTTTTCCTTTTCGTCTTGATACTAGTTGGCATGTTTGAACATTTATATTTACTATAGCACTTGAACAAAGCTAATTTTAGGAGTTGTTGCTGCTTTCATAGTCAAGCAAGATCCGCATTTGGATTAGTGATCGACTTTGTTTGAAAAATGATATGGCAGGTGCTATTGACAGAGATGGCAGAGAGAGAAATAGAGAGAGGGGAAGGGAACGTGATGATAGACCGAGCAGCAAGAACAGAGACAGAGATGATGGTTATAGGCGTCGCAGTAGAAGTAGAGAAAGGGATAGGGATAGGAATAGGGATAGGGGGAGAGATAGACCTCGAGACCATGATTATGATCGAGAAAAAGAATACGGGAGGGACAGGGATCGAGACCGAGACTGGCACAGGCACCGTTATTGAAGGTTACGGGATAGTTTCCAAGTTTTGGTTCTCCGCGGAACTGCATTTGTGTTGAACTTTGTTTTACTTGGCATTTTAAGCTAGTCGAATACGTGTTTATTTGCACTATCAGAATCTTGCTTCCAACATTTTTATTAAGTTATGAAATATTATTAATTATGTAATGGGAATGGGGTTATTATTTTTCGTCATTTGAGGCTCTTTAAATATTTAGCTGCTTAATGTTAATACTTTTAGTTTGATGTCATGCCAATTGCTAGTCCTGTTGGCTTCGCCACAGCAGTCCACTCTTTTGGGGTGAAAAGATTTACAGAAGTATTTCAGTGCCGCGTGTAATACGGACCTAGAATTCCTCCAACCACGAGCTAACCCGTGGTGGTTCAGTCCTGTTTAGTTTTGATTTGTTTATTATTTTCTCGTGGGTAGGCTAGTTTTCTAATTATGCTTAGTAAAAATCATGCTTCGCTTCTTAAACTGATGCGACTAATACAAACTATAATCTCATCCATAATAATTAACAACACGATTAAAGATGAAAATAATTTCTCTTAGGCACATGTTTATTTATTTTTGTTATTTAACTTTTTTTTCTACTCATTTTTCTCTTTTGTACAAATTTGTTTATTTATTTTTTATTACAAATGATATTGTATACTAATTTATAATTAAAAAAATTTAAATCCAAAATACAATAAATTATAATAAAAAAAAACTCCAACCATCGGAACAATTTAACACCAAATAATCAATTGGCTTCACTTTCTTGTTCCTTCCCTCTCATTTGATTAGGAAGCAGCTAAATTTGTCTATCTGGTGGGCCCCCCCCCTGTTCACGTGTATGTAAGTGTTTGATTGGCAGGAAAATCCTCTAGTGAAGGGGAACCCTTAAAGCAGCATAATATGTGACAAAGGAATATGAATTTAACAATTAATTGAGAGCAACCTTCTTGACTTGCAGAATAAGAATTTGTCATATACAAAATGACAAAAATATCCCCACGTTATCTTTTTCTTTCTTCTTGTTGGATATGGATTTCCTTTTGTTTTATTTCGTTTCTCATCAAAAATAGCCTTCTTATTTGATTATTATTTGGTTAGGCAACAACGGAAAGAGATCCTCTTCGGATCTCTTCCACCAAAATTATCGGATCAAGTGATCCGAACTTTTCAAATTTCATCAAATGATCCACCTGTTTTTACCTCTTAAAAGTTGTGATAATGTATCGCCGTTAGATAAAATTTGAAAGACTCGAATCATTTGATCCGATAATCTTGATAGAAAAGATCCGAAGAAGATCTCTTTCCAGACAACATAACATTTATTTAAATCCCGAATATTTTTTGTGTCTCAAAGTTTTTAAATAACGACACAACACCCAACACATTTTGATTCTCAATTGACATGTTATTGCTGGGACATCAAATGCACGTAACCAATTCCACAAATCATCGGAAGTTGTCAAGAAAATTCTTCAATCAACATAAAATTTTGCAAAAGGAAGAACCAAACAAGTGATTGTTTTGGATTGTGATATTCACACTCATTTTTACTTCTCAATATTTTCAGTGAGTAATTTGCAATTCAAAAGCGAGGTCTTCTTGTTTCTTCTCTTTTCATATAAACAGGTCAAAATTAACACATTATTTAGCTTGGAAAGTTGAGAGAAACTTCAATATGACTGATTGAAGAACCGAATAAAATAAAAAAAAGATTGATTGAGCATTTTCCACGAGCAATTCAGTTTACAAATAAAGTTCTTTTTTCCCTCTTTTTAGATAGAGTAAATTGTAGCAATGATCCCTCAACTTTAATCAAATTGGAGCAGTGGTCCCTCAACTAAAAATCTATTACCATTGATCCCTCAACTTATCAAAATGTGTATCTATAGTCATTTTCATCAATTTGGTCAAAATAAGTTATGTTGGAATAACCATTTATATAATTAGGGTCCCTCAACTCATCAAAGTGTGTAATTATGATCCTTTTCGTCAACTATGTCAAAATTTTTGTCAAAACGAGTTATGTTGGAAGGACCATTGCTACAATTGGGTTAAAGTTAAGAGATCATTTCTCCAGTTGAATTAAAGTTGAGGAACCAATGATAACGAATTTTTAGTTGAGAGACCATAACTGCACGTTTTGATGAGTTGAGTTGAGAGACCATAACTGCACGTTTTGATGAGTTGAGGGACCAATGGTAATAGATTTTTAGTTGAGTGACCATTGCTCAAATTGAGTTAAAGTTCAGAGACCATAGCTACAATTTGCTCTTTTAGATAAACTGGTCAAAATCATCGCATTACATGGCCACAAAACTGGAGAGAAAGTTCAGTTTTTAGAAAGGCCAACTCTCACACCAAGTTCAATAAGATCAAAATACAACAAGACTCGTACTTTGGTAAAAAGTACTATACAGATATCGTGATAATCAGTCCATCCGACTCAGAATTTTATCTTTGCATGGGGAAAGGTTCACGGATTAATATAAAGCACATTGGTTCTGTTTGTATCTTTGTATGGGGAAATGGTTCACGGATTAAATTAAAGCACATAAAACAATGTTGATCAATGATGCGACTAAATGGTCAAAACTTGCACCCTTTTATTTATGGACAATACTTGGGTCCTCACCGGGAGGACCCAATGTACTGACTTTTACTTAGGTACTTGCCTTTCGCCCCTTGTCTTGTGCCACCACATGGTCATGCACATTGCCTTTTAACCATTTTCTGACGGTCCGTGTTTATGCAAATAGCAGCAGCAGCTGCAGCGGCCATGCCTCACCTCTCTGATTTGCAAATCTACATTGATCAGCAAACATTCTTCGTCAATGAGGTAACCAAATAACGAAAATTCTATAGCGCTCCGGAATATGAATGGAAACGATCCATTATTTCTACGTCTAAAAGTTTACAGCACACTTCTTTTGCAGGAGATTTTATCAAAATATTCATCAAGGTTGAAGAAGATGATCAGGGAAGAAAGGAGAAGAACCCAGATGAAGGATTCCGGGATCAAAATCGATGACTTTCCGGGAGGCCCTGACGGGTTCGAGTTGGTTTCTCGATTCTGTTACGACAATGGCAGAATCACGCTCACGGTTTCAAACGTGTGCCTACTCCACTGCGCTGCAATCTTCCTTGGCATGACCGAAAAGCTTTCGCCCCGCAATTTGTTGCGGAAAACAAGTCATTTTCTTGAGGGACTTTTCGAGTGGTCGTTCAAAGACGTACTAGTCTGCCTCAACAGCTGCCGCTCGTTCTTCGACCACGCAGACTCGTCCGGTCTTTTAGACAAACTCATTACTGCACTGCTTTCAAAGATCGCTCAGAATGACGTGAGCAACCTCATTGCCACGTCGCCTTCGTCTTCGTCTTCTCCGGAAACTGCATCAGGGTTCAGACTCTCTTCCACCCCGGAATTTATCAGGCCGAGCTCGTCCAGCAGAGCGTGGTGGTTCGATGACGTGGCCGTTCTGCCACCAAATATCATTGAGAAACTCCTCCAGATTTTAGGTGCTTACGGACCCGAAAACAACAGCTTGGTCCTCACCAGATTCCTCCTCCACTACCTGAAAATCTCTGCCCAGAAAAAACCCGGAAACTCGAAATGTGAGCTCGGAGGGCTCGCCGACACGGCGGTTCACGGCGTGATCTTGGTGGGAAGAAAGGTCTTTTCGTGCAGAGCTCTGTTCTGGGTTCTGAGGATTGTGTCTGGATTTGGAATTAGCAAAGAGTACAAAGTCGGGTTGGAGAGATTGATAGGTGGGATGATCGATGAAGCCACGCTGGATGATTTGCTGGTGTCGGGCCACGACAGGGGAGTTTATGATGTTAATCTCGTGATTAGGATGTTAAAAGTGTTTGTTAATGGTGAGGGAGTTTCAGTGCAGAGGTTGAAGAAAGCTGGGAGGTTGGTTGATAAGTACTTGGGTGAAATATCACCTGATCAGAATCTCAAGATTTCTAAGTTTCTGGGAGTTGCAGAGAGCTTGCCTAATTCTGCTAGGGACTGCTTTGATACGGTCTACAGAGCCATTGATATCTATCTTGAGGTAATCACTCCATTGCCATTACCTTAATTCTTTACTCTTCTCTTCTTTTCTTTTTTTTCTTTTTTTTTCTTTTTTTTCTTTTTCAAATAAAGAGTGAATAGTCGAGATTAACTTTACGGCAATGATCGTGTGCGAAACACCTATCATATTTCGAAGGAGAGAGTCTGAGGGGACAATTACACCCATAAACCCCTGCCCGTCCCTCCTCTACCAAATTTATTGATAGGAAATGAAAATAAGCGAAAAATATGCAAACGGAGGGACTATCACTATGCCAAGCCTCATAAAGACAAAAACAATATGCTTGTATTGCGTTAATGTTTGTTGACGTTCCGTGACGATTATACCACGTCACTTATTATTATTATTTTTATATATATATTTATATTATTGGTCTGCGAGGCAATGTCGTCGGTGGCCAAAGAAATTAAAGAACATAGAAAGCTTCTTATCTCCATGGCTATATGGGGAACGAAGGGCATGCTAAAAAGATTGATGGGGTCAGATAAATGTGGTTTTTCTTAGTATATGGGATGGGATTTGGATCCTCTCCTGATCCCAAGGGGAGGATCCTCTTGATTAAGGATTGTGGGACCGTTAGATTTTCATCCAACGGTTAGAATTATTATAATTTTAAAGAGATCTTCTGTTTATAGTCGTTGGATAAAAATTCAACGGCCCACACTCCTTGATCTGAAGGATTCTCTCATTGGGCTCATGAGAGGATCCAAATCCTATGGATGAGAGAAAGTGACTCAATTTACTTGAGGAAGAGGGAATATCATAATCTGTTGATGGGAAAGGAGGATTGTTTAATTTGTTTCTATTAGGCATTAATATTAAGTATTCACATGATTTATGGCCCATATGTTTTTGGCATCCACATACCGACTCATTGATGTGCTTTTCTTTTGGACCATATTCATTTCTAGGTTTTTTTAGTCAAATTAATGTTTGAAATTGTCATAACTTTTCAATTTGATCTATAAAGTTTAAAATTGACAGGAGTGGTTCCTGAAATTATACATCATCAATTATTTTGGTTTTTTTTTTTGTGAAAAATCTCTATTAAATTAGGAGTATTTTTATCAAATTAATCTCTCAACTTGAACTGGTGGTTTCTTCAATATAACAGAAATTTTTTTTACAGAATGATCAAAATGATTGACGATGTACAATCTCGGATCACTTTTATTAATTTTAAATCTAAGGTGCCAAAGTGAGAAATTATGCCATAGACCATTTTGGCTAAAACGCCTTTATTTTCATGACATCAGAAAATCTTTTGATCTTTCAATTTTTGTTTTTATTTTTTTTTTAGTGGAATTGATTGGTTGTTAATCGTGGATTCTGAATCGAATGTGTGGCAGGCTCATCCAAATCTTTCGTTCGAAGAGCGGTCGAGATTATGCAGATGCTTAAATTATGAGAAGCTGAGCTTAGAAACATGTAAAGAGCTTGCCAAGAATCATAAAATCCCACCAAGGGTTGCTATTCAAGCGCTTATTTCTCAAAACTCCAAAATAACACCACCACCACCACCTACACCGCGAAAACTAGTTGCAAATCAGAGTCAGCATTTCTGTTCCGATATTGTTTTGTACAAGGACGGGGGTCCGGAAGAAGAGAGCTCGGCGGAAGAGGATTCGACGTCGCTAAACTTGCAGAGGATGCAATGGAGGGTGGTGGAGTTGGAGAAACTGTGCAGGCAGATGAAGGGGCAAATGTCAAGGATGGTAAAACAAAATGTCTTGACTGCCACTCCAACTCACAGCAGAGCTCTGCCTAGACTTTGTTGAATTTTCATGTTTCAAATGTTACTGAGGGTAAAACCGTAAAAGTGTGTTATTATTTTTGGTGTATTCTCCTTTTATTTTTTATATGGAGATAAAAATGTAATTGGGGTTATCGCTTGTAATTATATCATCCACCTGATAAAAATAAGATGGGTTTATATCACAAATGGTCCCTGAAGTTGACCCCATCAATCATGATGGTCCCTGAAATTGAAAATCGATCAATGTAGTCCCTGAATTTTAACTCGCGAATCAATGTGGTCCTTCTGTTAGTGTTCCGTCCAAATTAACTTTAAAAAAAGGTTAGAGAACCAATTTTTCAAGGTAAAATGATCAAAAATAACCCTGTTACTTATAATTTTACTTACTACCTCTCTTTTCTTTGTTCCATCTTCACTTTTCTCTCTATTTTTTCATGGATTTGGTGCTAAAACTAAAATAAAAACAAAAAAAAAGTGGTTCTCTAACATTTTTTGAGTCATTTTACTATGAAAAATTGGTTCTCTAACTTTTTTTTAGTGTTAATTTGAACGGAACACTAACAGAATGACCACATTGAATCGCGAGTTAAAATTCATGGACTACATTGATCGATTTTCAATTTCAAGGACCATCATGATTGATGGGGTCAATTTCAGGAACCATTTGTGATATAAACCCAAATAAGATTATTTCATATCTAGTGCAACAGAATAGGAAAGTTAACAGGATCAGTTTTTCTATTGTCTCTTGGGGCAAAGGTGTACCACGGAACGAGTAGTTTATCTCATAGTGTCGAAAAGATATTTTGTCCGATCGTTTGCATACTCTAAGCCAGGAGGATCTCTCCGGATCCTCTTTGTCAGGATCTTGGGAATTTTTCCGGATTCTCTTTGTAAGAATCTTGGGAATTCTCAAATCTGTCTGTTTATCGTATATCGTACGGTCAGTTTTCGTCAAGTACTATTTATAGTCTTATGTATGATGAACGAACACGATATGAGGATCCTAAAGAGAATCCGAATCCTCATTCTACTCTAAGAACATCAGATATAATTGAGTAGGATAAAATAAAAGAGAGCTTCTTGCGTGTGTATAATGTATAGCCTTATGGCCACGTAATCTGGATGCTCAACACTAGAATTTTCACTATGGCCTCCTAATTTAATCCGACAAAGGATGACATAAAATAATTGCAATTAAATGCACGGGCAAATTTATTTTTTTTCAAAAAAGAGAATCAGCTGATGGCTGCTACAGTAGTTCATTCTTCCAGAAGCTGAAGACTCATAAAGATATTTTAGCATTTTCTTAATTATTATTGTGTGATTCATAAGCAACAGGAATCAAATCTCAGATGTGCAGTGAAAAAATGGACCTAGTTCCCGACCATTGGATCATTCTGTAGTGGTTAACAGAACTATATTAACTAGGCAAGAGATGCCCAAAAGTACAACAAAAGCCAACACCGGCAATCAACCAAACAACAAATAGAAAGTACAGAGGGTAGAAGACCCGACACTCCAAGTGAGGCACAAAGTGTCCCCCCTTACACCTCCCAAACAAAACTAAGGGGGGCAAAAATAAAGTTTTTAATTTGTGTTTTCGTATACATGATTGCCTAGTTGAGGAAAAAGACCAACCAAGAAATTTGAAATGGCAATTTGTGGCTAGCATTGTCAGATGGTACGTAGATCAATTAATTGAAACCATTGGCTAAAAAGCTGTATAGTAGCCTTGTATGATACATGTGACCGACTAATAATGCCAGTATATTGGATAATCCCGTGATTACACAGTAATCTAACTATCGATATGCATCCATTCACAATTGTGAATTTATTATTGAATTAAAGCAAACTGATCAAAATGTATGATTTCAATTTCAGAGATCAAGCGTACTTTGTCAATTAAACGTAAGGCTGAGTTTGGTTGTTTGAGGGTAATAATGGAGAAGTGGACAAATGAGTCACCCTTAATGTTACTCTATATAACCGTACATTAGATTTTCACTTTATACGCCTACTCATTCAGTTACGGATACACCTCATGAACGTTAGCAATGTTTTTGATCGGTTTCCTAATGATTATTGTTTTACCCACTCCAACTAACCTGAATGGCCCTATTGTTTCCTCCATGACGATAAGGGGCTAAAAGCTTTACCACTTAAACTTTTGTTTCAAAAATAGATAATTTTATTTCAGTCGGCAAAGAAACTTCAAGATGAATTTTCAACGTGATTAGAGAGCCAGTTGATAATTTAGTTCATGTAGAAACTCGTTCAACATCCCTTATTCATAGATCTGACATTGATCAAAATAATCATGTTTCAAATCTTATTTGTCACATGATCATTTTTATTAATATGTCTTCGATATTTAAGTATAATCAATTAGCGTTTGGAATTTGAATTTAATTTATGAGTCATCTAATTTTCCATGAGGAAAACAAAAAGCATACAGTATTCATACAACTAAATAACTTTTCTTTTGCATTTTATTGTTTACAATAAATTGTAAGAGACTTATTAAACACTTAAATAAACACACATTATATATTTGCTCCCCATATTTTCATTATGTTCAAATACTTCATAATATATATGTTATTATATTTTATAGTTTATGATGAAATTATATATATTTTAAGTATAAATAGACGCTTATTCACATGAAATACAATAGATTTATTTAAATCCGTCTAGTCTACCTAGGCTCCAACTAACCGTCTAGGCACTAAGCCCCAACCTACCTTCCGACTAACGCCTAGTATTTTTTAGAACCTTAGTTCAAAGTGAAATGACTTTAATTAGTCAATCGACCTTATCACATGAGCGTTTTAGCTTTGCGTAAGACATCATCTTAATCGTTTCGATCTTCCATTACAAAACAGAACAAAACCTATATGTTCTCTGTAAAGTGAAACATGAAAATGGTCCCTGACTCCCTGCCCTTGGCCCCAATTTAAGCTCAAACTTTTTTCTTTTCCTTTAGGGTTTATATCACAAATGGTCCCTGAAATTGACCCCATCAATCATGATGGTCCCTGAAATTGAAAATCGATCAATGTAGTCCCTGAATTTTAACTCGCGAATCAATGTGGTCCTTCTGTTAGTGTTCCTTCCAAATTAACATTAACAAAAGGTTAAAGAACTAATTTTTCATGGTAAAATGACCAAAAAAAGGTTAGAGAACCACTTTTTTTTGTTTTTATTTTAGTTTTAGCACCAAATCCATGAAAAAATGGAGAGAAAAGTGAAGATGGAAAAAAGAAAAGAGAGGTAGTAAGTAAAATTATAAGTAACAGGGTTATTTTTTTATCATTTTACCATGAAAAATTGGTTCTCTAACCTTTTTTTAAAGTTAATTTGGACGGAACACTAACAGAAGGACCACATTGATTCGCGAGTTAAAATTCAGGGACTACATTGATCGATTTTCAATTTCAGGGACCATCATGATTGATGGGGTCAATTTCAGGGACCATTTGTGATATAAACCCTTTCCTTTAATCATGAATTATTAATTAATTAGTAAATTACTAATCATGTCCCCGTGGGATTATAATGACTCTTCTATGATGAAATATTATATCAGCATGCACTAAATTTAATTATTAAAAATAATTTAAAGGTTAGCTAGCTGGGAGCATTGTCAGAAAATCAGATTGGCAAACCAGGAAGAGAGTTCTTACCGGATTCTCTTTGAAATGATCATGGAATTCTTAAATTGTGTCTGTTTATCGTATATCGTACTGCTAATTTTCATCAGGTACTGTTTATGTTTAATTTTAAATGAAAATATTTAAAATGATTTATAGTTGCATGCTATACAATGAACGGACATGATTTAAAGATTCCTAAGATCCTCACAAAGAGAATTCAGAAAAAATTCTCATTCGGTAAAACACACCTTAGAGTATATTAGAGAAGAGTGAATAGTTAAGCCTACTTCCTTGATAATTAATAATTTAATAACTAACGCTAGTATTTGTTAAAAAATAAATATATAATTAGGAGTTACACATATAATACTTCATTTCCTTTGCCTTGGTTGGAAGGTGAAAAACCCAGAATTTTGTTTTGTTATATCATCATCGCTTCAAATTTATTTACTGGTTCTAACTTTAAGATTTGACTGCAATATTTATGCCTAGACAATTTTGCAAGTCACAGTGTATGTCATTTTGGGATGGACAAATGAAAAATGTAGGGTTATATGAAGGAGGTGTAGATGCGTTTAGGATAGTTGGTCAAAGAAATGTACCGCTTTATGCAGTTTCTATGCCAATAAAGTTAATTAAGATTTAGTATATCATCGAACACTATGTCCGACTTCTACCATATAAATATAAAAACACTGTGTAAAATGTTAAATGCACGTTCAATTAGGGTCGAATAATAACACCATAACACTATGTAATAGCGGAAAATCACTAGCTAGTAGAACCGCTTATTAGAATGCACTTACCTTTTTATCATCAGGAATTACAGAATTTTTTCTTTATGACCGGAACATGAGTGGTACGTCACGTGTTTTTGTATAAGTGGTGAGAAATTTTATTTTTTAAGTTATTAATTTTTAAACACACACATCTCACTATTTGTATAATGACGCGTGGTATCTTGTGTTCCGATCACATTGAAAAATCTCTTAACAGAAACGGTTAAACGATGTCCTAAAACGGTGTGGTTGTCGGATGGGTTGGATAGGTTGAGTAACGGAGTGAACGAGATATTTGATGGTGTTTTGCGAAACAGAACCATATGACGGAGAACATTAGAGTTAGCGGAGTGGGGAAATAGCCATGAAAGCTTAAACAAGCTAGAAAGCAAAACCGCAAATTGCAAAAAGATTGAGCGAGCGACATGTCGTTTGCCTTGTAAATTGTAATTGTTGTTGTCCCATAATCTGAGTGTCCTAACCTCTTAACACAAATGTCAATTACAATTTAAGCCATTTTAATTGTAAGTAAAACTCACTTCCAAAAGTCCAGTGCCTTTTTAGTTCAATGAAAAACTTGAATTGAACATTTTTTCATTATGAATTTGTATTATGTCTAACCATCGAAAATAGTTCACGGTTCACATAATCTGGTTGTCAGATACGCAAGCAATTTCTCATTAAGAATGTCTTGGGGTTTTTTTTGTTTTTCCTTCTGTTGAAGTCTCTGTTTTAGTTTTATGAAACGAAGGGGGTGTACCAAATTAGGGTTTATGATGGTGTATGTGTATGAAATTAGGTAACAACATAATAAATGACGACATGTTTGCATTTAGCTTTCTTTCTATCAAATCTAGAATAGTTTATAACTTTAGATTAGTCTTTATCATTAACTTATACATTATACAACAAGCGTATTGCCAATTATTCATAACGAATCAACTAGTTATTGATCTAGTAGTACTTATCTTCCAAATATTGAAAGATGTATTAAGTTCAAATCCTTTGTCATGAAGTTTAGGGTCGCTACACTTTGACGTTAGGCATGATGAGAGATTTGAGAGGGAGACTTGTGAGAGGGATGAGAAAGATCATGAGAGAAGTGGAAAAGCAAGTGGAGGCAGATTCTCTGCCCTCCTGTTTGGGTGCCTTCCTCATGCTCTCCTATTTTGTGCAGTCACGGTTAAGCCATGTCAACATTTTATATTGAATTTTTTATAGAGATAATAAGACAAAAAGCAATAGGAATATAAAATGTTAACGTAGCTTAATCGTGACCGCACAAATAGAAGGGCATGGGGAGGGCACCCCAAACAGGAGGGCAGACAATCTGCCTCCAAAGCAAGTCTCCCACAAGCCACGCCAACTGTGCAACTGCAAATTCCGCATATTGTAAATGTGCTTCAGCAGTGCTCTTTATTTGCTGCCAA
This sequence comes from Cotoneaster glaucophyllus, assembly GCA_036320875.1. Classification (NCBI taxonomy): domain Eukaryota; kingdom Viridiplantae; phylum Streptophyta; class Magnoliopsida; order Rosales; family Rosaceae; genus Cotoneaster; species Cotoneaster glaucophyllus. The sequence continues at coordinate 34,117,096 of CM070069.1, read as the reverse complement.
ACCTAGGGTGGGTTTTATTGTGTTAGGGAGAGGTAGTAAAAAGTCTCTCACAAAACTTTTTTTATCAAAAAAATACTTAAAACAACTTTACTTATTATTCATATTGACAACATTTTGTATATTATAAGGACAAAAAGCCAAAAAAACAAAAGGGAAGCACACTTTCTGAAGATTTTGAATTAAAAATTGTCCTTAATATAAAAAAATGTGTCCTTAATGATAAAAAAGAAAATTGTTTAAAAGTTTTTGAATAAAAAAAAAGTTTTACGAGGGACTTTTTATTAATTTTCTAAATAAACTAAGCACATCAAAAGCAAACAAACCTACACTTATGAAGATACTGCATTTTGGAAGAAGAAAAAAAGTTATAATAATCCGTAAAACACAAAACACTAGTCATTTTCATTTACAAGCGCTCAACAGAAACTCTTGGATTCTAATACACACTACCTCTCTTTTGGTTGCATAAACAATATTCCAACACAGCCGGTTACAAGTTACAACAAAGCTGTACTAAATTTTCTTCTGCAAGACGTTCCAGTTATGCACTTTCAGAGGTTTTACTGTTACAACGAATCTAACGAATTCATGAGATGCTGCTCCGGATGGGTTGCGAGGAACAATGCTCTCAATTGCAGGTGTGTTCTACATCTTCCTCAGCGAACGGTATTGCAACCGAACATTCTCTCCAGTTCCAATGATCTTGAGCAAGTACCTGCCAGAATACGAGGACAAGCATGCTCACACGATCACACCCATCTTTATTGTTCCAATAATCACTAGAAATTAACACACACACACACACCCAATCAAACAAGCGTGCTCACACTAGATATAAATTGTAGACTCGTGGGTAATAAAGCAACGTGAAAAAGTAAGCACATTACGTGACAAAAGCACACAGGTTAGTAAGCCAACTCACCAGCCATTGAGACACTGGGATGTGATGACTGCTTCCTTGCCAACAAATTTTTCTGGAGTCCTCCTGTTCCCCTGCATAATTAAGTAGTCACTTTACAAGTCCTACTTGAACCAGAAGGACCATGATGGCCAACAGGCAATTTTGATAAGCAATGCAACAAACCCACCTTAATTACCACTTTTTCATTCACAGAAAACGGGTACTGCACCCCACGAATCCCATCATCACCAACATCTCCATTTTCCTGCATAGCACAAAATATTATTCAAAACAAATGCTTGAAACATGGGTGTTGGTACGCATAATCTGTTAAACCTTTCCCATGAAGTCCCCGTTAACAAGATATTAAGTTAGTGATGTTTTGATGATGGCTTGCATGACTTCAATAGTGTAAATGGACTAGGTAACAGAATATCGAGTATTTTTATTACACACCTTGTTTGGTCTTCTTGATGAATCCATTTGGTCAACTAATTCTTTCCGACGCTTTCGGACAGTCGCATTATGAAATAGCCTTCGATCATCCTCATGCTTCACTGCTGCAGCTGCAGCTCTAAGCGCTGTTGAGGAAATGGTTTTATGTCAATATACAAATCGAAACCACAAGGAATGTATTGCTCATAAAAGTAAATGGGAATGTAGGTCTAGCTTGATGATCCACAACTGAAAAATTTAATGTGCGAATTTGTAAGCTTAAATGGAATAAGAACTTATCTAGGAAGCACTAACAAGAAAAATGGAATGTACCATGATTAGGAACCAAAGATCCGGTCTCAATATCTGCACCGCAGAGGGTGCATCTTGTCTGTGATGGTAAAAAAACAACGTTATGATTCTAGTCCCTTCCAGTCCAAATCCCTGAGCCACAACAGAGCAATTATAGCAGCATTTCTAATATTCTTTCTAAGAGGATAGTGTACTTACTGTTTCAATGACTCTTCTCAACGTGAGACCACCAAATGAATGCCCACAAGAGACTAACATCGCATCTTCGAGGAATGACCCACTAAAGCATTTATAGATCATACAGAAAAAGGTGAAAAAGACAACTTTATCACATAATTGAACTGAACATTATAAGAAAAAAAACATGTAAACTTGATGAACAAGTGCACGAATTTCCAAAGAAAGGACTTCTTTCAGAAATATGAAAACAGTGAGACTCAATTTAAAAGGCAGGGTATTTGCTATGAAGGTAAGGAATTAAGTTCAGAGACAAATAACAACTTACGATAAGGGATCTGAGAGAACGCTTCTTAAAGAGGGTTCCTTGTTTAAATTGTTTCGGGCTACCTGAAAATTCAAATTCCATAATACAAAAGCTATCAGCCTGGGCCATGCATGGGTTTAAAGATTAACAATTGCCTTTTTGATTAATCCTGTCAACAGTTTTCTTGAAAGAATCCATCATTATTTGCTTTTTATATGTCATTATATTCTCTTTGGATCTCTATGGGCTTGCTGTGCATCAGCTACTTGAAGATAAAACTTACATAAGGGTTATCAGAACGACCGCCCAATACATCTTCCTCAGCAGAAAGATCATCCATAAACTGGCTTACAGATATTGGGACATAGCTGTGGGGAATAACATGACCAGCTGCTGCAACTGGAGAACAATCTAATATAGCGTTACCTTGTGGCATGAGCCTAAATGCAAGCGATGTCCTATAAACATGAAATGCAATTAGGTTAATTCCAAATGAATTTCTGATTAATATGATTGAAATGGTGGATAAATAAAGCACAGCAGGAGAAGGCAATCAAATAACTTGTACCTCCCACCACTACTAATGCCTGAAGAGTATTCGGGAGCAGCTTTATACGGTGCAGCTGGGCGGAGGCCAGCAGTAGCATGGCTGAGTGCCTTACCTGTAAGTAGTAAAAGATCCCCAGGAGCTGACCCACCATCTGCTAGGTACCAACGACCATTGGGGTCACATACCTGAACAAAAAATAGTTTTCGCAAGTAATTTTGAGCAATCACGAAGCGAATGATCTTCTTTCAGAAGGGTTCAGAAGACAATTGATACAAATGACAATAAGATGTAAAGCTCATATATGCAAATAACTAACAAATCTTCTAATACCAGATAACCAAGTAAAAGAAGGGCACCTGTATACCAGGACTATCTGAGGAAACCAATGTTAATAATCCCTTCTCAACTTCAGCATTCATTCCTGGCTTCCCTCCCCCAATAGCACCTTTTCCATTTTGCAAGGAAGCATTTGAGTATGTTGCAACCAGAACTGACGACGACACCTCATTAGTGGGCAATGGAGTATCGTCAAGCAAATGGTTGAAAACACTGCAAAGCACAGGTGTTGCATGAGCAGATATACAAAAATGGTTAGCACGAAATCTAAAAGAAAAGTATAACAAAAGATTAGAAAGCCAACATCACCATCCTTACTCGCTTCGCAAACGAAGATGCCTAGCTACTGCACACAAAGCCATATGGGCCGCCTTGCCCAAGCACCTAAAAATATCCGCCATGCACGGTGGGGACGAGTCCCAATCTTCCAAAGCCCTGCAACAAGTCAAGTTCTTTAGACTCCCAAATCACAACTCTCCGTGGACAACGATGCCAAGACAGTTGTTGTAAAGCTCAATTCAACAAGAAACGGACAGATAAATTAGTACACAAACAAAGAATCACAATTTAAGCTCATAGCTGAATGCAATGTAATTAGTAATCACAATGTGAAACTCGAAAAAGGCGAATGCTTTGGCCCAAAAAACACACATTGCAACCTGCAGTAATCACCAACACTGCAACACGCCCTAATTCCAAAATTACGCAAAGTACCTGCCAGCTCTGTACATGTGAACTCCACGGCTTCCTTTCCCAACACCGAGCTGAGCTCTACTCCTAAAATACAACCTCGAGGCTTCCAAGCCGCACCGCAGGAGCGCCGCGTCTTCGCTCCCCAATTCGATGACAGCCGCATTGTGCCTCGTCAGAGACCCCGAGAGCGCCTCCACCGCCCTCACATACGACCCACCGGGTGCCCCGTGGTACGGGGCAATATCTGAGAGCCGGACCCTCGCGAGCTGGCACTGAATTGTCGGTACCGGCTCGCCGGACGGGTGGGCGGCCGCAATCGGCAGCACGTGGTCGATAGGTGGCGGCGGGACAGGAAGAGCATGGCGGTGGAGAGGCGAGGGGTGCTGCTGGGAGTGTGTAGGGGTTGCCGTGGGTGATCTAATGGCGGTGGGGGTGGTGGTGGAGGAAGGGGGAGTTGTGACTGAGTGCGAGGGGGGTGCTGCAGAGGTCTGCTGCTGCATCATGATCATAACCATCAATCATTCTGAAGCAGCTTGATGTTTGCTTGCTATCAATGAAGTGGCTTCAAATTTCCTTATTTTCTAAATTTTTTGGTTAATTTCTGAAAATCATTTTTCACTTTCGAGGAAAGTTAAAAAAAATCTGAAGTGTGACTGGTTTTTTATTTAACTTTTATTTATAATCAACAAAAGAACTCCATGGAAGAAAAAAGGGGGTAATTAGTTTAGGTTTAGGGTTTTTGCTGGAGAATACAACTACAAGGACTGTGAGAAGAATCAGCGATGAAGGTGGAAGCTCTTTCTCTTGCCATTGACGCTTTAAAGGCATTGTTCATGTTAAGCAACTTACCATGGTTTATTTATTTATTTTCTAAAATAGGGACTAACTAGCTTGTGTGTGATTCATCAGTGCCAATAACCTAGGACTACCTGCATAAAATATAGGTCTGAAATTCGCCATAACTCATGACAATCCACTTTTTCAGGAGCCGGCAAGACTCAAACGCATTTCAATTTTCACTGACGATCATCGTGTGATTCACCAGCCAGGAATCCAGGACGATCTGCGTGAATACAGATCTAAAATTCGTGCCACAATTATCGGGCTTTGTGAGATCCTAGGAATTCTTCAATTATGTCTGTTCATCATTCATCGTACATAGTACGGTCATTTTCGTCAGGTTCTATTTATATTCAATTTTAAATAAAAAAATTACTATGATTTCTAACCGCACGATGTACATGAACATACGTGATTGGATAATTCCCGAAATACTCACAAAGAGAATCCGAAGAGAATCCTCATTCAAAAAGTACTACCCTCAGTAGTTACGAGTCAAATGATGATCCTCTTCTCTTTGTGAGGATCCCAGGATCCTCCAATCATGTCCGTTCATCGTATATTGTGCGATCATTTTTCGTCAGGTACTGTTTATATTTAATTTTAAATACAATAATTTTCAATAATTTTTTACCGCACGATGTACGATGAACGAACATGATTGGAAGATAAAGGATCCTGAGAGGATCCTCATTCTTACTAGTCGTATAGAGAATTTGATTTTCCTTGTGAGCCAGCCAGCATTAAATAATCAAATAACGCATATCTAATATTTATACCGAACATTTGTGTCGGTCCTCAAACAAGTTTCTCTGACTGACGTATTTGTGCTATATAGCTAATTAATCTAGCAGCTCTGAGCTTTCATATGCTGCATAAATATGCAAACAAGTGTACAATTTGCTTTCAACTCCAAACTCTTGCCCAAATTTACTTGTAAATCCATTCATTTGCACGCCCTCCAGACTCGTCCATGTCTATGAAAATGCTAACTGCCTGCACAAAAATCACTCCAACAAATTACTCATAAGCATTGGTTTTACTTGCAGATGATCGGATCGGATGATGTTCTAGTACCTTTCCTATCCGAGGCCTCTCTTTCACCGTTGCTAGGCTGTTTCGGATATGAGACACAGCTCCCCAGCATTTCAACGTGTTTGCAACGTCGTCGAGCCTCAACAGATACTCTTCTTCCGTCAGTGGAAACGATCTCTGAAGGAAATTTTGGATTCGGATTAGCTCAATTCGTGATTCGTGATGATATGTTGCTTGTTCCAACAAGAAAGAAGTTTTTCAAATTTGATGAGTAAGAATTTGGATACCTGCTCCATATACTTCCACATGACATTCAAAGCAAGGAGATTTCTTCCAAGGAACTCCTACGTTGGGCAAATGCAGAAGTTAAAACAGTTTTCTAATCAACCCCAATTACGATATCATCAGGATACAGAGCGGAAACCATCTTTGATCAAAGTCTCGAAGGAATTCCAACTCATATGTGCAAAGCTATCGCAATTAACGTATTAACTTAACCAAAGTTGAATCCAGCAAGGAATTCCGACTGTATAACATACCTTCTTGATGAGTTGAACGTCATAGGACCTGCCATACTTGTTCCTAATAAGAGTTGCGAGGTCTATCCCGCTAAACGCGGAATCATCTCTACCAACCAGTCTTTCAAGATTCTCTCTCAGCATTTCATTATTATCCACCTGAAGTAATAATACACAAACATTAGGCTCAAGATCAAGTCGAATGGACTGAGACGAACACATTAGACCTCAACGCAATTTGTTAGCAGTGTGTTCACAAATACGGCAGCAGAAAGCTTACCCCTCCAGTTTCTTTTGCATCACTTGGATCTTCCGAGTCATCTGGGTTTATGTCGTTGCCATCATCCATTGTACTCGAAAAGATGGGCCTATGTCTCCGATTGCTTTGATGACGAATGTGGCAATTACCGGTGGAAAAACCCAATCCTCTTGAAGGGAAGTATGAACCATTACATCCCGGAAGCAAAACCTTGTTGAATCCTTTTCCTACGTTAACAGTCTCCTGAACTCCAAACGACCAATTACAGCGGTGGCTCGAAATTATGCTCGTCATGTCCTGAAAAATGCAGTCTCATCAGAATCAACTACAAAATTTCTCTAGCATCCCAAGAACAAGAATTACCCTCAGTAACATATATACACATCCGAAACGCTTTCTTTGAAGAAAAAATGCGAACTGGATAATTACAAGAACAAGAATTCAGAACCATGCTTGCTGATTCAGGATTCAATAGTTTAATCTGCGGGGAGGGGGATTCAAAATTCTGGTGGAGGGACGCACACACTTCCTAACCAACTGGCTTAACCCGCGTCTAGCAACGATAGATTCATGATTCAATATACTGATTCTAGCTTAACCATTCATTCAAACATGGCCAGAAATTAAATTTGAAATAAATATATGAACAAAAACAATACCGTTAACAATCAAACCGCAGAAATCCAGCATGTAATATAAAAATCCAACCTGGTAGTGGAGCAAATCAAACGGGAACAGATACGGTATCTGAGTCGAATGCTTCGTTTCGGATATGGCAATAATTTAGTGGTGATTCTGCAACTGATACTCTACTCATCAGCTGCTCACAACTCAGAATTGTACGTAAATTAGCCAAATTAATCAGGACCGTTGGCTTTTGCTACTTAAGAGCAGCAGTTGTCTCGTGGCTGACAAAGAAAGCCCTTTGCTTCACGAGTGGTGGCTTGTGTTGACCATCGGTGAGCTTGTGCCCAATCACAACTAGTCACGTGGATGACAGAAAATCCAAGTCAGTCGAGTTTTGTTGGGCATATGGGAGGTGTTTCTGGAGCCACCAGAAGTGTGGATAGGGCGTGTAGAATTTGTCAACCGTGACTGCAAGGACTTACCTATACTATGCACGCTACGCTACCGTGAAATTTTGGACCAATAACATACATGATGTCGAATGATTGATTTAAAACACTGTCACCTTAACGCCACCATTTTGATTGCAATACTAATGACTAGTTTTAAACGATAAAATATCGGGATTAGAAAATGAAATTTAGGATACGTAGGAGAAATGAAGGATCTGCCATTTGTTTCGTACAAGTACAACCTAACTGAAGGGAAAGGAATTCTCCGTTACCACGAAAGAGCAGACATTCAAAAGAACACAAAATAATCGACTGTCTCGGACAAAATGAATAGCGTAGGGGGCAACACTACTCAGATAGTGAGTAAGAAACTTAGAACTACCAAAAGGTTTCTCTATTCTGTACAATTCGACTAATATATCAACGTCTGAAGAAGTCCCAAAGGTCGTCATGCATGAACTTCATAGAGACAAAATAAGTTACAATTACGTGCTGCTCGCTGCTGAGATGCTTTTGTAAATCAAAGTTGCCAGTCTATGGGAGGAATGCCCATCTCCTCCAGAAGCTGGTTCGTGCGAGAAAAATGCCTGTTCACATCATGATGAGCAAATTATCTGTTACCATGTAAGTTTACTTGACGTAATAACATACAATTATATTTCCAGACATGTAACCATCCATGAGTATAAAAAGAAAAAACAAACCCATGGAGTTATACCCGGTATTGCTCTTGCAAGTTGCACACAAGGTGAAAATTTTGCATAAGTAGAGCAAAGAAAACCCAGGATAATGCAGTACCGGTTATAACAGCCGATCCTTACTTTATTTGGATAGAAATGGCAGAGTGGGAACCAAATATTATGGAGTTAAACTGACCTGCAGCCAAAGAAGCCCCTGTTTGCTGACAAACCAGAAGGATGTGCTGCTTTGAGAATGTGATGCTTTGACTCATCAATCAACCTGCATTAGAATATATTCTCCAATCAATTTTAAAGTATAAACCCCTAAATTCTTCTCAACCCATTTAGCCAACAATATATTCCAAGTTAAAGATCCTGATCACCCCAGGTTGTGTTTTTTATTATTTTGTTGGGGCCACAAGTGAGTACGAGTATTGAGATTTACGACCGCTAAATTTTTTGCAACTAGATGTGAATCAGAATATCTTTAGAACTTGCTAAATGGAACAGCCACCAATTTAATCAGTGTCAGATACTTGCAGGATTTCACATATTATGAAATCAAGTTCATACCTGTAATGAATGACTCAATGCAAGTAACTGACGGATATCCCACACAATTTTACTGTTGAACAAGTGACAGAAATTTCCCGAAAGTTGTTTTACGATTGAAAGAGTATGATGTATGAAGCAATGTTAGGCCCTCTGTTAAATCCAAATAGCACACTGCAAATTGGAATAACTTAAACATGGCCGAGGATGAAATACAACTCACGTTACAAATTAACGGACCTGATTTTCTGCTGAGCAGAGTTTCCCCACAATAGAAAAACAACTCCGTCCCTCTTTTGTGAAATTGTTTTGATAACAGCATCAGTAAATTGCTCCCATCCTTTCTTTGCATGAGAGTTAGCCTGATGATTCCTAACTGAATATGAAATGGAAACCGGAAAGGTCACAAGATGGGTGAAAAATGGTAGCGACAAGTATCAAAAGCCATTGGCATTTTCCGAACCAATATACTTTAGAACATTATAGAATAGAACTAACAAAGTTACTGCTTTAGTTGTAAAAATGGAAGACGAGCATCATAAGAAGTATGCTGAAGAAACGTGAGAAAAAAGTTGAACATGTGAAACTCACCGGTGAGAACAGCATTGAGCAAGAGAACACCCTACAAAACAGAATCAATTTGAAAAATGAATGTCAGTCAATATTCACAAATCACATAAAAGAAGCTAAATCAAGCAGAAGCCAGACTTGTTTTGCACAAAAAAGTGTTCCTGACTATGTTTCGTATATGCTTCTACAACCCAAAAGCACTTCATGAAGAAGCACCTCTAAGAAGCAGTTCCAGGTGCTTTTACATGAAGCAATTCCAGCAAAAGTGCTTTTTAGAAATGAATAGAAGTGTACCTGAACAGCCCATTTTTCAAGATTGCCATGAGATGGAATTGAACAGCCAAGATCTTTGTTCAGTTCCTTGAATATATTAACCAGACTTGAGGGGACCTTGACACCCTCAGGAACAGAGAAAGAGAGACCCATGGCTTGACCCGGACCGTGATACGGGTCCTGACCCAGGATGACAGCCTTGACCCTGTCGAAAGAGGTGGAGTTGAGGGCGTTGAAGATCAATTGAGTGGGCGGATAAATGGGAACGCCGCCGCAGAGCTCACTCTCAACGAACTTGGAGAGGGTCTTGGCGTAGGGTTTCTGAAGCTCCGACGGCAACGCTTCCAGCCACGTCTCCTCCACCAACAGCTCCTCCAGTTTCACTCCTTCGCCTACTTAGTAATTACCCGGACCCACAGTAAGAAATCTGCAGAAAGTAATTAATTTGGTAAAATTTGATTTAATTAATTAAATACCTTTGGACTTGGAATGGGAGACTCTGTCGGAACAGGTGGAGAGGTTGCGTCTGGCTTTGGCGAGCAGCTTTTGGAATTCGATGCGTGACTTCTGCTGGGCGGTGAGGTCTGTGGAGGCGGCGGAGGAGGAGGCATTGTTGGTGGGGGACGAGAGAGAGTGGGTGGCACTGGCGGTGGAATCGGATTTGAAGCGTTTGGCGGAGGGAGCGGTGGCAGGTGGGAAGAGATCGAATAGGGTTTTGTTTTTCTTGGTGGCGGTCTTCGATGTTGAACCCATTTTTCTCTCCTTTTCCGACGGAATGCCGCTAGTGCTCAGACGACGAGAGTGATATGCTTTGTGTATTGGAACCAACGCTCGTATTGTGCTTTTTGAATTGGCGGGAAAATTACAGACGCCGGGGAAAACGATCGAGCTCATTCTTTTTCTCGTCAAATCTCAACCTTTCCCATTTCCATATGTCGTCATAAACGAGGAAAGCAATAAATACTCGAAAATAGCTATTCAAACATCAATTTATACTTCTCACACGTTCTCATTAATTTTTTACTATTGATTTTATTTATTCATCTAATCCGATAGTTAAAAATTGAAAAAAAACTATGACAGAAAAAATAGAAACTCTAAAGAAGAACGATATTGGCCCCCGCATCAGCTCCATGTCAAAAGGCCTTTCTTGAAAGCTCCACCAAGTTTTCGAGCTTAGGGGAGGAAGGAAAAGCTTGCAGGTGAAAAATGGACATATGAAAAGTAAAAATATATGTTGATAACATTATCATATTGAAATATCTTCTAAAAAAATCAAAGACTGAATATCCGTAAACGAATACTGCTTGGCTTCTAATCATTCCTCCTTTTGTTTGGCCCTTTGCCACAAAAAAGTCATTCCTCCTTTCGTTTCACCTTACAAACGGCATAATCGTGAGAGTCGATAATGTTGACACATGAATTGCTAAATGGTCTCCAAATCATGTACATTGCTAGGTCTATGATATCCTCATCTGGTTATTTGTCAAAAGAAAAGATTGTTCTTTGTTTCCCTTCAATTTTTATACATGAGGTCACCGCCCTCGTGTTACACGAACGAAGCAACAAGCGGAACGCTATCTTCCGATCCGATGTGCTGCAACCTGGAGGTCAATCCAATACGATGATACCAGTACCACTAGATGGCCAAATCCCCAAAACCGGAACCCAACCACCCAACCACAAGTCTGCACTTCCATAATCTTCATGATGTGCATGAACCCCGAACTCCCTTGGTTCTGTTTTTTTGATAGTTCCCTGCAATGACCAAGAAATCTATAACGATAGAAAGCAAAATCTTCCAATTGTGAGACAATAACATTAATTACGCAAGCTCTCCCGCGTATGTTGGGTTGTTGAACCATGCATTAGCCATGACATTGGATGTGTTCTTTGCTTTAACTTTGCAAGCTCTCCCATATATTATGCGAACATTAATGAAAAAAATGCAAGAGAGGGAGGAATGGATAGCAGAAGCACCACCTGATACCTGGCACCATCAGAGTTCACGAAATAAGGAGACAGCACTCCTTTTGCCTACCAGATTCTCATCAGGAGACAATAACGATACCAGCCTGCAGAAGCAGATTACGAAATCAATTATGTAAAACAAAAACTAAAGATTTTTTGAACAGTTGTCAATCATGAGAAACATGGAGATTTCTCACATCTTTCACGATAAACTTGTCTCGGAAACTAAGTGAAGGCAACAACCATTCAGACAAATAGAGGGAAGATTCTTCATGATGTCTTATCGGCAGATGATAATCTGGAATGAGGAAATAACAAAATTCAAATCTGTAGTCAATGATATTAATTAATTGGCAAGAAAAAGAATTACAAATATTTAAAGGCAAAAGATTAGCAAAAATATTTTCCTTGAAAAGAAAATTATTAACCTGAAGCTCGTACAAGTAACTTGTGTGTAACAAAGGACTGTAACATGCGAGCAAAAACAAAGTATTAGAGGTACAACAAGCAATCACAAGAACTCATGTCAACTGAGCTCGATAAACATATCTCTAGCTATCCCTCTATCCATCCATCCCTCTAAATATTAAGATTCTTGATTTTCTGAGTCATAATTTTAATATTCCCTGCACCCTACCTCGCAATATTACAACTATTGATGAATATTACCTGCCAGACAGATGGCATATACTCGCGATATGGAAGTTGTTGAGTATTACTCGTTGAATTTCTTAAATCCGAGACCTCTGGCAAAAATTTATTTCTGAAACTCTGTATTAACAACTGAGACCAGAATAGTATATAGCAAAGCATGCATATACAACACAGCTGAAGTTAAAGTTGAGTTTTCGAATGAACTCACTGTTTGGCCTCATAAGCACCATATGCATTCCCCAAAATTATTTCTTTTGTAGCTATCACAAGCATGGGATGCACCAGCTGAAGCTTTCTGATCTCCTGAACTACAGCGTCCGACACACTCTGAAGAGAGAGGCGTTTCCTATGCAACAGACCGTTAATTATTTATAATCAGGAGTCATTCAAGAGTATAGAGATAACAAATATTCCATGAACAAAGGTAACAAACTATAGTAGTTACCTCTTCTCGCCCCCAAGCGGAAAGAATGTTGAGCCACGATCTATCCAATGGAAAGATCCAATACTGTCAAAATAAGGAGGCCAATAAGAGATCAATTGTCAAATTAAACTGAATATTCTCTCAGTCAAAATGTGTATGTACAGCAAAATCATGATTTGAGCAAAGGAGGAAACGAGAAACAACATCCCGGATTCCAATACAAACCTGTCAATCATGAGTAAATAAATGCTAACATGATGCTCTTCTTTCTCCTTTCGAAGCCGATAATGCATTGTCTAAAATACAAGGATAAATAAACCCACTGTTATACATTCTTCAACTATCTACAAAAGATAATTTTTCTCCTTTCGTTTCTTGTTCTGAATACAAGCTTATATGAAAGTAAAAGAGCTTCTTCTTACCTTGAGAGTGGCAAGAAACTGAAGACTATCGTAGCAACGGACATACAAGAAGCGTCTCATGCACAAATTAAACAAACCCTCGTCGTAATTCATTGACCCTAAAGCAAATTATGCAGAGCAAAAAGTATTAGCAGCAATATCAAATGAAAATTCTTCATTCTTCTTCTTAGTAAATGAGGAACACCAACGCCAAAACTCACCATTGGGTTCCATAATTCGGAGCTTTAGCATCTCCGAAAGGCGGAGAATGTCGAAGCGGCAATCCAAGTCAAGGAACATTACCAAACGCTCCAAGCCCCCATAGTGCACCCCATTCCACTCCTTTGGGAGAATGCAGTTCACAGCAGCCTAATCAAACATAACAGAATCAACTTTTACATAAAATATGATATCAATCTTGTGAACGAAATAGTAAACGATGAACTAAAAATAAATTAAATAATGGAAAAAAACCGAAGACTGACTTGAATGAGGATGAGGGTTTTGGCGGAAGAAGAAGGCCCGACGAGCTCCACAACATTGCCAACGCGGAGAGGAACGCGGTGGAGAGGGGGAATGAGCAGGAAGGGTCGCTCCGCCGCAACCCGACCGAGCATCTCGGCGGCGATCTCATCCCCATCGATCCACCTTTTGGGCGTCATTTGCAATCGTTCCCAAGCGACGCCAGGGTTTTTGGCGGGACGAGTGGTACGGTTGGTGCGCGTACTCGCCTTGCTTTTTGACGGACTCCAAAAAGTTTAAGGGGTATTCAATTGGGATTTTGAGAGATAAATCCGGATGTATTCAATTAGGATTTTAAAGAATTTTATAACATTTTAGGTGTATTCAATTAGAAATTAATTTTAAAGAATTTGAAAAAGTTGAGGAATTAAAGGGAATTTGAGAGATTTCGTAGTGTATTTTAAGCATCCACAAATCTCACATCTCCCCATGAGATTTCGAAGGAATTGAATCAAAATTTTATATGGAATCTCTATAAATCAATTAAACTCCATAAAAATACATGGATTTATAATTCTACTAAAGTCTCTCAAATTCCCGATTGAATACACCCCTCTAAATATAAAAAGGATTTTCAAGACGTGATTTTAAATCAAATTTACAAAAAATTAATGATATGTTATTAATAAGAAATAATTACATTAATTAATATTTAAGTAATAATTTAATTTTTAACAATTATACTTAGTTTCCGCATTACCCATACAATTATTATACGGTAATTCTTGTTTTATTCTTCTTTTATTTATAAATTTTTATATATTAATTTTTTTCAATAAGTGTAAGCTATGTGATACTTTTATAGTTATGTTAGTATTTTCGTCAGAACTTCTATTTAAGTGTGACATGATTTACGTGGAAACTAAAAAAATAAAAATAAAAAGGCTAAAAATATCTTGACCTATATGAAATCCAACGGTGAAACATATTCGGCCATCACCATCGAAGGGCCCAAACAAGGTGAGATTGTCCATACGCGCGCAAAAAGTCTTCTAATATGAAATTTTCGAGAGTCCGCGAATCGGTAGAGGGAAATTTGACCAAATAACCCCTCCGCGCGAATTCGATCTGGAAAACTCTGAGAAGTAGCTGGAGAATCGAGCGAGATACAGAAAAAAGAAAGAAAGAGACAAGCAGAGATTGCGATTGGATCCCCAAATTTTGAGAGGGAAAAAAATGGCGGCCTTCATCAAGCTCGAGGATTCCCCAATGTTTCAGAAGCAGGTAATATATGTGTGAATATGTGTATATATTCGGATTTCGGATTCTTGTAAAAGCGTCAATCTTTGAAATCTCATGAATTTGGAACGAGAAATTGCACTAGCTCACTGTAAATTGCAAATTTCTCTCGGATTTTTGGTGTAATGATTGTACTATTTCAAAGAAGTATTTTTCAGCTGACAATTAGTTTTACTGGATTTCAAAAGAATTTTGTACTTGAATTAGTTATATATACACACATATACACAGATATATTCACAGCATGTTGATTCATTGCATGGAACTTGTAAAGAAGGAGATAGGCGAGGAAAGTCAAATTTCAGGAGAAAAATTAGACATCTTTTGGTGTAGTTTATATTTTTCATTTATTTTTGAATTCGAAGACTAGCTGTAGTCAAATTTAACAGGTTTTATAGATACAATAGCTAATGTTGTATGTTGTTGGCGTCTCTCGTGTTCTTAAATGGTATCGGAATGGTGAAATTTGGATTCTTTGACAGATATATTCTATGGAACAAACAGCTGATGAGTTGAAAGATCGCTGCCAGAAATTATGCAAAGGGTCTAAGAAGTTTATGTAAGTGTACGACGATATTCCAGGGAAACTGTTTTATTGGTTCTACTTATGAATTGAAGAATCAAAGTCCGCCCTTTTATAATGAAGCTTAAAGTCAATGGCTGAGGCAAGTTTTTATTTTTGGCTTTGTTTTGCTCACAGGGGGGCTCTGGAAGAAGCATGCAATGGAGACACTATTTTTTCAGAATCTTTGGAAGCATTTGGTGGTGGACTGGACGATCCTATTAGTGTATCCGTTGGAGGTTGTTAGGATTGATACTTGTTTTTCTAGAAAATGTGTAGAAATCATAAAGGTGCTTCTGAAAAATGATAAATGATTTTCAAAATTTCATGGGAGGGTTTTTCAAATAGGGAATGATTTTAATGGTAGTTATCAACAAATTTTGTAAAAGAGAAAAGTGAAATTTTGTATATTAAGCTGCAATTATGGGGTAATTTTGGTATAACATCGAATGTGAAAGAAACCTCATGTAATAAATTAAAATAAAAAAGAAATTCAGTTCAACCGTGTTATGTTTATCATCTTACTTTTTCTTTCTGCTGACTTTTTCTGTTGAATGGAAAGCGTTCGCTTTTGGGTCTGTTTTGATTTGTTATTGTAACTTGCTATATATGTGATATTTTCTTCCAGGTCCAGTATTATCCAAATTCGTTACTGCATTTCAAGAGCTTGCCACTTATAAAGAGCTTCTTCGCTCCCAAGTGAGTCTTAGATAGCAAATCACCCTAATAATCTTTCTAAATATGTTAAATGGTGAAAGTGAGTCAAGGTTTTATGTATTATGTACTAATGGTGAATCCAAAAAGAGAAAATATATTCAAGTAACATTATGTAAACTTCTTTATCTTTTCTCTCTATTTTTTACATTCTTAGTGGGTAAAATTATGGATTACAGGTAGAGCACGTTTTAGTTGATCGGTTGATGCACTTTATGACAGTTGATCTGCAAGATGCAAAGGTAATTTCTTTGTTTCTATATACTGCTACTATAACTATACCAATGGAAATTGGTGCTGGCATTGTGGCAGTGGATGAAGTTCGGGCTCCTGAGATGAAGTAAAAAAAATTTGATTTCTTTTGCCTTACATGCTTTTCTATTAATTTTGCAGGAGTCCCGACGTCACTTCGACAAAGCTATACATGGTTATGATCAGGTATCGCTGATCACCTCGAACATTTTGTACCTGTGTGGCAATAATATTAATTCAATTTATATATTTATACTTGCTTTTATAGTAGCTACTGTCCCCAAAAGGTGAAGCTTCTAGTTTCTTGGACTACCTAGTTTGCCATTGGGCTGTGTCTTATAGATTCAGAATCGGGGTGGAACTCATTAATATGTTGTTTTTTTGTATGAAGGATGAGCCAATATATTATACATCTTAGATCTCCTTGGTTGCCAATATATTATAACAATGTCTTTTGATTAGTTTTCTCCTTGGTAGCTTTTAGGTATCCTTGAGTTGACATCTAATGAAGTTGCATAAAGTTTTGTTTTATTCAATTCAGGCACGGGAAAAGTTTGTGTCCTTAAAGAAGAATACACGGGAAGACATTGTTGCAGAACTAGAGGAGGTGTGTGCCTGTTAATTAAAGTATTTACTAACTAAAGTAATTGCTTGCCTAGACTGTAGATACCCTCTTGTTTGAAAAGTTGAGGAGCTCACCATCTTGTGTTCATGACAGGATCTACAAAATTCAAAATCAACATTTGAGAAAAGCCGATTCAACCTAGTATGTCTTCTCTGTTTGCAGATCTCTTTGCATCTGTGACATATATTTTCCTTAAAGGTTTCTGCTTGTAATGACCTTTTTCTGTGATCTTAAGGACTGCAGGTAAACTCATTAATGAATATTGAAGCAAAAAAGAAGTATGAATTTTTGGAATCTATTAGTGCAATCATGGATGCGCATCTGAGATACTTTAAGCTGGTCTGTTTGTGCAATCATTAGATGTTATCTTCTTTACATCTGAATGTATGCCATTTTGACAACTGTGAAGAAATTTTTTTTTGTTATTTTTTATATTTTCCTTTTGTGATTTAGGGATACGAGTTATTCAGCCAAATGGAACCATATATTCACCAGGTATGAATGTAATTCACTTTTATTGATAGTTACGGATATATTAAAGATACGTGTTCTGAAAAATAAGAGTGGTGATTCATGAAGTTTATCCTGATCTCAATTGATTAGTTTATCCTGATGCTATGGGCAGAACCTTTTTATGGTTGTCCATTTTTACGAGTATTTTAATTTATCAGTGTCTTTAACTCTATACTATTCAACTTTTGTTGCTTCAGGGAAATATATTTTCAATTAATAATGAACTTGTTTTTCTGAAATCAGGTGTTAACATACGCACAACAATCTAAAGAACAGGCCACTGTTGAACAAGATAAACTTCACAAAAGGATTCAGGAATATAGGACACAAGCTGAGCTGGACAGTATACGAGCTTCCATTAATATTGAGCCTCCTGCAGTGGCTGATGGAAATCGCGCCTTTGGTTTAGCTTCTCACAAAAACATAGAAGCAATCATGCAGTCCAGTGCAAATGGGAAGGTAATAGCATTGGTTGAAGAAGTCTTTTTTCATTGTTAAACTAGTAAATTAATTTTTTTTGCCTGATTGCACATTTTCAGTATATGAGCTTCCTTTCTATTTGTAGAAAATGTTAAAATGTGTCTTCCCTTTTTCACTTGTAAGTGTCTCCTATTATTTGTATTCTTAGAACTCAACTTTTAACAAGACTCTGCCACTTTATTGGTAATATTACTGTACTGCAAAGAAGGTTAATCGCATAATTTTTTTTTTCTTCATATTTTAGGTCCAGACGATCAAGCAAGGATATCTAGTGAAACGATCTTCAAGTTTGAGGGGAGATTGGAAGAGGAGGTTTTTCGTTCTGAACAGTCATGGGGCTTTATTTTATTACAGAATTAAGGGTACCAAACCCATGGTGTGTTGACATTTTCTCTACTAAATCTTCTCTGAAACTTGTGCATTCTCTATCTTTGAATTACTTTAAATAAGTTTACCATACCACACATGTTATATTCCAGAGATGTTAGTTTTATTGCATTGACCATGAATTTTCTTTTCTCTTGTATCTGTTACCATCATAGGGCGGCTCCCAGTCACATCATTTCACGCGCTCACCGGAACATCACAGTGGTGTGTTTAGCAGATTTCGTTCAAGACATAGGGTAGCGTCACTCAATGAAAACATTTTGGGCTGCCGTACTGTTGATCTGCGTACCTCAACAATAAAGATGGACGCAGAGGATACAGATCTTCGACTTTGCTTTAGAATAATATCTCCATTGAAAACTTACACGTTGCAGGTAATTAGTTGATTGGTTGTTGGTTATTGCTTTGTGCTGCTGTACTGTAGTACTTTAATTGCATGCATGGCTTAACTCATCTGAACTCTTGAGATAACCGTTGTACAAATTACATTCGTGCATATGTTATTTTGCTGAATCATTAGCTATATAATTGAAGTATTTGGGACGACATTTTGATGGGCTCCTATTTACCTTCTGTTTGGTCAGGCTGAAAATGAAGCTGATAGGATGGATTGGACAAACAAAATATCAGGAGTTATTGCATCTCTTTTGAATTTTCAGCTTCTTGACCAGGTCCCTAACTTGAAAGCTTGTGACTTTTCCGTATAACTAAATATTAAGATTTGTATATATGAAAGCTAATACTAACACACTTTCGTTATATTTTCTGCAGCCACATCCTGGAACTTTGAATCACGAGAGTAGTAAATCTTCTCTTGGTACTTATGATATTCGTAGAGTAAAAAGCACAGAAAGTTTAGGAAATACCAGAAAATTCAACAGAGTAGATTCTGTTTCTAGTATTCTCAGGAGAATTCCTGGAAATGATCTTTGTGCGGAGTGCGGTGCTCCTGACCCTGACTGGGCATCTCTTAATCTTGGCGTACTGATGTGCATCGAATGTTCTGGTGTTCACCGGAATCTTGGTGTACACATTTCAAAGGTGCGCAAAGAAATGAAAAGTCGAGAACTGATTGTATTTTTTCTCTGGGATGGATGTTAGCTAGCTTCCAGTTTATATTATAGGGTAATTGGGCTTAGTAGCCCTTTTACAAACCCACCAATAAAAAATAGCCCTACTTTCAAAATGCAATTTCTATTAGCCCTCTTTGACGAAAATACCCTCATTATCGGCACAATATTAATAAATTCTCAACACAATATTGGTAGATTTTTAACACATTATTTGTGATATTTTCGTCAAATAGAGCTAGTGGAGATTGGATTATTTTCTGTCAAAAGATAGTGCATTTTGAGAGTAGAGCTAATTTTGGTTGGTGTATTTGTATAAGGGCTTGTAAGCCCAATTTCCCTATTTTGTATTATCTTTCTTTTGGTCTACCCTTCTATGCGATGAAAGATGTGGATCGTGTTTGTTATTGTGCAAAGTCCTGCATGCCAAAACATTTAAAGTGTTGAACAAATCCTGTTATTTTGAAATTATCTTCAGCAAGTATTATGCATTAAAACACTGTAGAAAAGGAAGTGGCTTAGGAATGAGATATGATTATCATGACTTCTCGGTTGACAATGAAAGAGTACTTTGTACTAATAACTGCAGGTGAGATCTCTAACATTAGATGTCAAGGTTTGGGAACCTATACTTGTGGACTTATTTCGCAACTTGGGTAATGGATATTGTAATTCTGTATGGGAGGGAACGCTTCTACTTGAGAATGAAAAGTAAGAACTCCAATTTTATTTACTATCTAATCATCTAAGTAATGTGCTTTGGGGTATTTAAAGTTGTGTGTACTGCTGTGATTCTAGTTGGATTTGAAACTCTTTTGCAGACTGAATGGTTCGAAGGACATGAGGGCTCCAGTTTTAAAACCAGGCCCCAAGGATGCAGCTCAGCATAAGGAAATATACATTCAAGCAAAGGTAATCCATTAACTTCCATTGCTCAATTCTAATATAAGAAAATGCGTATAGTTTGAAAGTTGCATTAAGTTTTCGTGAAATTATTGCACTTAAAACAACCAAAAAGAAAAGAATGGTGAATCTTAAAGATCCAACTTTATGCAGAAGTTAAATATGATAGAAAACAGGGATAACTGTATCTGTATGCCGGCTTAATAGACATTGGACACTGACATAGAAGTTACTTGTTTCAAGTCTCTTTGCCATTTGTTTGTCATTGTATTTACCGTATGAACACATCTTCCTATCATCTTCCAGTTTCCGTTGCGTTCTGAATGTTTCTCCTATTATGCTATTACCGTCGACTGTCTATGATGTACTGTAATTATCTTGACTTTTATTTTTCCATAGAACTAAGAAAAAGGCTGTTATTTTTAATGTGAAGAATAATTGTTTTCCCACAAGCAGTATGTAGAGAAAGTGATGGTTATTAGAGATGTAGCTGCATCGGGCATGCCTGTTCTTGCAGCAGATATATGGGAAGCAGTCAAGGCTTGTAATTTACAAGAAGTCTACCGCAGTATCGTGATGTCAGATGTGAATATTGTCGACACTGCCTTTGAGAATGTGGTTACTCATGATTTATATCACCATGCTGAAGCAATACAGTCGGAGTCGGATTTTAACACAATGGAGATGAAACTGTATGATCCAGCAGCGTGTGATAGAATCAAGGAGTCCAATGAGCCTGGGAACTGTCTTCAAGGTTGTTCATTATTGCATCTGGCTTGTCACTCTGGCAATCCGATGATGGTTGAATTGTTGCTGCAGTTTGGTGCCAACATGAATTTGCGTGATTTCCATGGAAGGACTCCTTTGCACCACTGCATCGCCAGCGGGAACAACTCATTGGCAAAGTGGCTACTTAGGAGGTAATTATCTATTTGGGGTTGAAAAATGTGCTTGACAGCAACAAATTCATCCTTTTTCTAATTCTTAGACGAAAACTTGTGATGCAGGGGTGCACGCCGGTCAATTCAAGATGGGGGAGGGCAAAGTGCATTAGAAAGAGCGATGGAGATGGGAGCAATTACAGACGAGGAGTTGTTCATACTACTTTCAGAACACGAATGAAACGGAAATCTCGTCTGTTATGCAGGTTTCCTTCTCACTTTCTGCTAATGCCGGAAACCTGTTTTGACTTCACTGACTTTTATCATGAACAAGAATTCCTATGTTCTGGAGTTCCGTCGAGTTTTTGTCTGTTAATCTCTGTAGGTGTCACAAGTATTTTCTTCATCACAGTTCTTTTCATAATGTAATGTAGTTTATCTTTAAATTAAAATGTTCTTATATATTTGGGGCCGCTCGAACGATGTAGAGGAAGCGAGGCATTTATGAAAAATGGGAAATGGGGCCGAGCATTGTTACCATCTGCTCACGGTGGACTTTCAATCAGCTGTTCCATGTGCAGCACATTTAATATTTCGCGGGCTTTTTGTAGCAAAACTTACTACTAGCATGCAAACTGTACTTGCGTCCCAAAATAGAAACTCGACTGTAGGATTCTCTTTCCTTCTCTTTTCATCAATTTCCTTCCTCTCCTCTTAGTGATCTTATATTCTTTATTTTGTCTTTCTTTTTTTATATAAAATTAATCTAATATGTTGACGTGGTTTAACCGTGAGTTCAAATAAGAGACGAGGGAAAGGAATAATAAAAAAAAAAGTGGAGAGAATCCTACTTCCTCGCTCACTTTAATCAGTCGTGACTCACCCACAGTCTCTCTCTCTCTCTCTCTCTCTCTCTCTCTCTCTCTCTCTCTCTCTCTCTCTCTCTCATTGATCTTCCAGGATATATGCTAGTTTCATCAGTTCTTGTTTACAATTTATCGTAGCTTTTGCTGCTTGGCCTTTCGAAGTCAATCTCTTTACCCGACCCCTCCCCTTCTCCAGTCCCACTCCCGCAGATCTCTTTCGCTGTAGTCATCAACAAATTGGAGATATGGAGCTTTCCTAATTCTGCTATTGCTTGCTGCTTCTTCTGGTAAAATACTTCTCCCAATATTTCACACACGCACGCACACACTAAGAGGTTTTATTATAGATAGAGTGTGTATATCAAGTCATTCAGATTTAGTCAAAATTAGAGAAAATTTTCTCAAAAAACAATTCAAAAGTTCGAAGTATGCAATGAGTTTCGAAAATTTTTTTGTAGTGAATCGAGAAATATCATCGATACTTATTTATTTTCCTATGTTTCAGTGATATAGGGAGAAGTTTGCATTTTACCCCATTTTATCGATTCTTGATTTTTCAAATATTTTGACAAAAATATCAACAATTTCGTGAATATTTTAAACACTGTGTTGATTCATATATACACGTATACATGCCCATATATATACGCGTATATATGCATATGCCCTTTGATATGCTAATCAAAATTCAAGTTGGAGATGGACAATAATTTTAATATGAAAACTATTTTCATTTGTGCAATATTAATTAAGAGATTTTTTTTTTTTTTTTTTTTGTCTACCTTAACGGTTAAACCCCTAGTACAAGTGAATTTTTTTAGTTATTAATCAAGGAAACGTTGGTTATAGGCGTACAACCTGGAGTCGAAGCAAAGCACCGGCCAGACCCTCATTGCAAAACAGTCAAAGATTGTTTTGGCTTCAACTGTCAATGCATTGACAACCTTTGTCATTGTACTGGAGGAGAGATGAAATCCATTCCCAAATCCCTAATTAAAAGTCGTTAATTCTCGCACCAACGTTTTCAAAATATTTGTGCTGCTACTAAATCCCGTAGATGCGAGAAACATATTCGAAATTTTTTTACGAGCTATGCAAGTAACGAAGGCTCCCGCTACAAAAGAAGTTTGAAAAATACAATTCTACATATTCAACTACTTGACATCTCTCTCGTCTCCTTACAAAATTATCTCCAAACGCGCAGTCTAATTTCAAAATTAGAAGATCACTATTACAAATGCAACTGTAAACCATTGCAAATGCAGGATCTTTTGTTGACGGCCTCACAGACTACTTGAATCCGGTTCTATTGTTGATCGTAACCCGCCACGAATCATCATCTGGGAGTAGAATTCCGCATGTTCCTGGCAACCCAAATAGAGTACTGCCGTAAATACAATAATCAAGTAATTCCAACGATTTAACAAGTTATCTTCCGAACACGAAGCATAGAAAAACAAGGTGTCGCACTGCGGTGAGCGAACAAGTAGAACCAGTTTTTAATCTTATAGTATATACCCATTGCAGCCAACTAGATAGCATGCTTCTATAAGGTAATAAGTGGCAAAGTATGCCGGGCAGGCAGGGTACATTAAACCAGTGATAATCTCCTTAAAGATTTACACAAGAACAAAACATAATTCAACATCGAAGGACTCGCTTGAAAAACAACCAACGACAACCTATCTCTTTTGAATCCGATGCATACACCATTCCTAATCACAAGACTTTAACATTTATATGGGGTTTAAGAGCATCTCTTGGCTACACAAGAACAAAACATAATTCAACATCGAAGGACTCGCTTGAAAAACAACCAACGACAACCTATCTCTTTTGAATCCGATGCATACACCATTTCTAATCACAAACATTTATATGGGGTTTAAGAGCATCTCTTGGCTAAGCTCAGCTATTTTTTTTCTGCCGGACAAAATACATTGCACAAGAGAAGCTCTAAGAAACCAAAAGAAACCAACAGGGTGTTGAGAGTTGTCCCACATTGGTGAGGGACAAGGTTTGCTATGTGCTTATATGATCTTGGGCTACTCCCCATATAGCCAATTGGTTTTATGGTGGAACCCCAATTTCATCATGGTATCAGAGCAAGGTTGTCCACGTGTGAAGCCCAACGGCCACACGCGCTCCACGTCACCCAGTTGTTGTCCATGTGTAGGCTTGAAAATCCGCCACACGTGCGGGGGCGTGTTGAGAGTTGTCCCACATTGGTGAGAATTAGGTTTGCTATGTGCTTATATGATCTTGGGCTACTCCCCATATAGCCAATTGATTTTATGGTGGAACCCCAATTTCATCATGGTATCAGAGCAAGGTTGTCCACGTGTGAAGCCCAACGGCCACACGCGCTCCACGTCACCCAGTTGTTGTCCATGTGTAGGCTTGAAAATCCGCCACACGTGCGGGGGCGTGTTGAGAGTTGTCCCACATTGGTGAGGGACAAGGTTTGCTATGTGCTTATATGATCTTGGGCTACTCCCCATATTGCCAATTGGTTTTATGGTGGAACCTCAATTTCATCACAGTGGACATCAAGATTAAAACAAATTTGACCAAAGATTTCTATATGTGCAAAGCTGTAAGCTAACCATAGAGAATTTACCTTCACTGTAACGATAACAACTGCGACACCATCTTCCCTCGATTTGTGAAATAATCCTCTTGCAACATCAGGTGTAACATATTGAACAACTTGGGGCAACACCTTTGCAACTACAAAAGATGAAACAGGAAATTTGGTTTAGTTGAACTAACAATTTCATATTTCGGCATAGGCATAGGCATAGGTTGATGGTCATTTCACTTCATTTCTAACAACGAATTGACTGGTAGTTTTTTGGATCAAGTCTTCCGTCAGATAGAGGTGTATGAATCCTAGAACGCTACTGCGGAGGTTTTTTGGATCAAGACTTCCGTCAGATAGAGGTGTATGAACAATTTACCTAATTTTTCGGTGTGGCGAGCATCATCAATCAGCAAAACTCTGTAACTATCTCCGCTACCAACACCTCTCTTGTCCTTTGATCGTCCAATATCTCCTCCTGAAATTCCAACATTACACAAATGGGAATTCAACAACAATGTTTTTCTTCCAATTTTCATATCAAATAACCAAATTCAATTAATGAAACTAAAATCCCAGATGCGGAAAAGAGGGATACATGGTAAAAGAAGGTACCGTACCTTGTTGAAGTTGGGTGGCGGGATCAAATCCGGATTGGTCAAACTTGGGGCGTTCCAACACTCCGGCGCCACCGCCCTTGGAAGACCCAAACCTGGCCGTCACAGCCACGCGACTGCCTCCCCGTCTTTCTGGGCCTTCCTTGAGAGCCAAAACCTTACAACAACTGCGCGGCGGAGCTGACGGAGGAGCGAATCCGATCATCTTGGTCAGGCAAAACGACGAGGCCGTAGCTGTTCCTGTAACAGCCATGCTCATTTCTACTAGTCTAGTATGAGTAGCCTCCGGCGGTGGTAGCGTGAGCAAATGAGTGGGTAAGATTAGAAGAAAGCACAAAAACTCAGAAGAAAGAAGGAAATCAGGGAGAGGATATTTCAAAATTCTCAAAAAAGATTGCAGGGTTTTGATTGCTTTTATAAGGATAAGGATGCGGCGGGTTGTATTTTATGATCGTGACCGTTTATCGTATATATTAACACAGTAATTGATGACATTTCATGTGATTAATGTACGGCTGGTCTTAATTCAAATTAAACTTTTTTTTCTTTTATATAATAAGAATTGTCGTGTGGCTAATTTAATCACGGTCCTCGTTTTTTAGCTGGAAATTGTTTTTGTTTTTTAAGGTCTGTAATATTATTGGAAATGAGAGTCACGTATTCATTTGCATCGACAGATTCTTTCCAGAATTCTCTAGATGCTTCCTCTTGATCCATGGTTCTGAATTCTCTCTTGGACTTGCAGTATCATTGCGAGGCTATTTGCTTTAAGAATATAATTGTCCATATTAATTTGCAATGACGTAAATTAATGATGTGTATTTCAACTTTTATTTTGTCACAAATTTGGTTTTTACATCAGTAATAAGTTTAAAATTCGAGACTTTCAGTTTTTAATTTGAATAAAGTCTCGTAATCCGTCATTTACTATTGGATCACTAGCTCGTGATTACATTATTGCTTTTTCTTTTTTTTTGGTAACTGGTTACATTATTGTTTGTTCACTAAATTATTTTAAAATAAGAAAGTTTGTTAGTTGGATCAAAAGTTAACCTGCCTAAATTAAACAAAAATCTCAAAGAATAAATCAAATAATTGTTCTCTTTAATAGGCTACTATTGTTTCTACTTCAAACCAAAAAGACAAAAATATAAGAAAAAAAATATTTTTAATAGAACCCCTTTTGGATTAACCCGGGATCGGCTTTAAGATAAGTCCGGGTCCAAATTTCCAAGCCTGACATTACACAGTCTTTCTTTTTGGGCCTCCAAAATAGTCTGAGTCCAGTTGAGCCCATCCCATTAAATCTAAGCCCAATTTCAGATCTCCGGCCCCCCAATTGATCACTGGCGATAAGGCCAATCAAATTCCTCCTCGATTCGACGGTTCGCACTTCCCGGACTCGACGACTTCTCAGCAGTAGCAGGCCACAACCCCAACGTAGAACCGCCAACCCCCACCCGTCTCTATTTGTTTCTTCTCGCCGTCTTCGTCGACCTGTTGGCGGTACGTCCATTGTCAATTTTCTTCTTTCAATTTCCCTTTTCTTTCTGTTTTCTCGGCAACCAAACAGGAATCGAAGAATGCAAAATTTGTTTATCATTGTTACTATTACATAGTTAGGGTTTTTATTTATGCAAGACGCTTAGAGCTCGGTATATTAACCAAATTTACAATCAAAATTAATCGCCTCGATAATTTTGTATTAATCAAATTTACAATTGTTAGGGTTTAGGAAGGTGACGACTGTTGAATGAGCTATGGCGTCTTCGAGTAAATCTTTGAAAGAGTATTTGAAACGGTATGAAGTGAATAATGAAGAGGATAAGAAGAAAAAGAAGAAGAACAAGAAGCAGAAAGCCAAGGCGGAGCCAATGGGCGTTTTAGTGGTTGATGAAGACCCTGTTTGGCAGAAACCGGTGAATGTTGAGGAAGATAATGGTGACAATTCATCGGATGAAGACAAACCTGTAGTTGATGAGGACATTGAGATTAAGAGGATGAAGAGACTTCAACAATTGAGGGCCAGACGTCCCTTTAATTCCATATCCGAAGATGGAAGCGGTTGGGTTACAGTTGGAGACTCTCCTCCTAAGCAGTCAAACTCTGATTTATCTCCACCTCGTAGGGAGAGGAGTTTGGTTCTGAAATCTGAACCAATGTCTCCGGAAAATAGGAGGGAAGATGCTGACTTGTCACCTCCGCGGCAGAGACGGAAGCGCCACCACACCCCGTCACCCGAGCCTGAAACGAACCACGAGTACTTGCCTCCTCCTCCTGGATCCGACCTTTCACCCCCAAGGAAAAGGAGGCAGGATGTTGATGCAGATCTGTCTCCACCAAGGAAGAGTAGGAAGGATAGTAATGAAGATCTGTCTCCACCAAGGAAGGGCAGGAAGTACACTTCTGCAGATCTTTCTCCACCGAGGAAAAGTAGGAACAATGTTGATGCTGATCTTTCTCCACCAAGGAATAGCAGGAGGGATGTTGATACTGATCTTTCCCCACCAAGGAAAAGCAGGAAGGATGTTGATGGTGATCTTTCCCCGCCAAGGAATAAAAAGCAAGTTACTCCGCACCCGCGGAAAGAGCAAGCAAAAGTTGGTCTGATCTCTGGCCGAGATATTAGTGACGAGATCAATAAAACGAAGAAGGATGAGTGGTTAAGGTATGTGCCTGTTTTAACCAATATATATATGCCAATGCATCATGATGAATAAATAACGTGCATATCTTTTCATTCAGCTAACTTGGTTTCAAAATCAAGCAGAGGGATTTCATTCTATTTTTACTTTTTGCTAGAGGTTGTTTTGTGCTTTCAATGAAACTTAACTCTCGGTTTTTCCCTTTGTGGTCCGATGGTGTGTCTTTTATGTGCGTGCTGTTGTACGGTGGCTATATGGATTTTCATGAATTTTGGTCACCAATGATTTGTTTATGTACTTCAGAATAGTAATTTGACAGATAAATGTATTATTTTCTGTCTGACTTACAAAATATCGTTTTCTGTAGATTTCAACAGATGGATCCTTCTGTAAGTGGGAGAGAGGCAGTACCTATATATCGTGATAAGAAAACAGGTGAGCTGAAGTTGTATTTTTTCCTCTTATAGTTATATATACTTTTGTGTGTTTTATCTGGGTCTCACACACCAACGTGCAGGGGAACGCATTTCGAAGGAGGAGCTTTTGAAATCGCAAAGGAAAATAGATGAAAAACCAAAGGTATGCTGGAACATAGCAAATGGGTCATATTTATAATCAATTATATGCTGTGATGATAACCGCAGTATAGAACTAAACATTTATTAGCTTTATACTGTGCGGGATGTTTAGAATTGTCTTATGGTTCTATTCTAAGTTTTGTCAGCATGGAAACATGAAGTTTGTATTTTATTATTTATTGTGCTTTTTGAATAGGGTACTTATGGTCATTTTGCCTGTATTTGTATCAGGAGATAAAGTTGGAATGGGGCAAAGGCTTGGCCCAAAAGCGAGAAGCTGAAACTAAGCTGGAGGAATTAGAACTTGAGAAGGATAAGCCTTTTGCGCGGACTAGGTAAATTCTAGAGAAGTTCAAGTTATCTTTCCCTTTAATAAAGACTATCCCTTATGCTTATTGCATTTTCACATTTTATCTTCTGTTTGCAGAGATGATCCAGAACTCGACAAAATCTTGAAGGAGAGAACAAGGTGGGGCGATCCCATGGCACATTTGGTGAAGGTAATAAGTTAGGTTCGCTATGTAGTAGGATATAGAATTATGGAAATTAGTACTGGTTTTGAGTTTGACATTTGCTTTGCTGTCATGCTGCAGAAAAAGCATTCCGAGCCAGTTCTCTCTAACTTGGGGGATGACGAGAAAATGAAGGAATCTGGATTCATTATTCCCCAGGATATTCCTGTTCACAGCTGGTTAAAAAGAGGATTGGATGCTGCACCAAATCGATACGGTATAAGACCAGGAAGACATTGGGATGGAGTTGATCGCAGTAACGGTTGGTTCTCTTTTCTCATTCTGCATTTGAGAACTTTCTTTTACTCTATTGCATGATACACCGAGGGCAAACATGTGCATGATTATTTCAGAATTTACTAATCAGTACCTTTTGTGTCATGCAGGATTTGAGAAGGGAATGTTCAAAAGGAAGAACGAGAAACAAGCCATGGAGGCAGAAGCTTATCTTTGGTCTGTGGCGGATATGTGACTTGTACCGAGTAAGGAATCCATGTACTTGCATCTCTGGACAGCCATGACAGATCTGATATCGTACTAATTGTTATCGATGAATGTAATACTATACTAGTCTGAGGTTCCTCTTGCTAAGAGCATGGTGGGAATTCGATACACTTTTGCAGATGATATCGTTTGTTTTTTTCCCGCTATACCTATAGGCAATCTTTGTCACCAGCCATGATGGTCGGGTTTGGTTTCCCTTGCAAATAATGACATTGAAAAAGATAAAAAGTAGATTGATATGGAGATTCTGAGTAGCTATCAGAGTAATTTTAGGCTTTAGGGTTCAGACTTTTGATGAGCGTTTTTTTTTTTTTGTCCTTTGTTTTTTATGTTAAGCTATAAGATTTTTTGCACTATTTCTTGAATTGGGCCTGGGCCTGGGCCTTTTCTCGGTCGAAGTTCTAGGCCCAATGTTAAGTTTTCTTTTGTCCTAATAGAACAAGGCCTGTAGAGGTACCGATACAAGTCAACTCCTGGACTCAAATCCACCAAATGGGTGGAAATTCTCAGAGAGGTGAAATAAGAGAACAATATAAAATGAAAGACTTCTCGCTTCTGGCGGATTCTGGATGGATTTGGGAAGGTCGGGTCGAATACGTAACTCGTTTTCGGGTGGGGCAGAACCCGACCGAATTCTAGGAGGCCCAATCCAATGAATTACATAAAACCAAGAATTTGAAAAGGATTGTGGGAAAGTCGCAATTTAATTTTGTTCGAGTGCAACTGCCGGTGGATCATATGGCGCACAGGCTGCTGAGAAATCCGGAGGCGGACGGTTGGGAACGATCGGACTTTCCCATCATCTGCGAATCATGCCTCGGCGACAACCCCTACATCCGGATGACAAGAGCCGAATACGACAAGGAGTGCAAGATTTGCAGCCGCCCTTTCACGGTGTTCCGGTGGAGGCCCGGCCGGGACGCCCGCTACAAGAAGACGGAAATTTGCCAGACTTGCTGCAAGTTGAAAAACGTCTGCCAAGTCTGCCTCTTGGATCTCGAATACGGCTTGCCGGTTCAGGTTCGCGACTCTGCTCTCGCCATTGATTCCAACGATTCCATCCCTAGAAGCGACGTCAATCGCGAGTTCTTCGCCGAGGAGCACGATCGAAGGGTATCTATAACTTCAACTCTCTCTCTCTCTCTCTCTCTCTCTCTCTCTCTCTCTCTCCAGCTTTGCCCTTTATTTGATTTTGAT
This sequence comes from Cotoneaster glaucophyllus, assembly GCA_036320875.1. Taxonomy (NCBI): domain Eukaryota; kingdom Viridiplantae; phylum Streptophyta; class Magnoliopsida; order Rosales; family Rosaceae; genus Cotoneaster; species Cotoneaster glaucophyllus. The sequence goes on along the minus strand of CM070069.1, from coordinate 34,086,481 downwards.
TTGGGTGAATGTGGTGCAGGCTAGGGCTGGCATAGATTACGAGTCCTCGTACGGGAAGGTGCGGCCGAACGACACAATCATGAAGCTTCAGAGGACGGAGCCGTATTACAAGAGGAACCGAGCTCATGTCTGCAGTTTCTACATTCGGGGTGAGTGCACGAGAGGTGCCGAGTGCCCTTACCGGCACGAGATGCCAGTTACCGGGGAATTGTCACAACAGAACATCAAAGACCGTTATTACGGGTATGTTTTTCATAACATACATGACTACAGTACATATTAAAAGTTTGTGTATTTGTTTGTTAGAAACGGGAGAATTGACATTTTAGAATATGCTTCGGAGTATTCTGTACTTCGGATTTTTTCGTAGTTAGATCTTTATTCAAACTTACAATGGCCAAAATCACTAGGGAGCATGATAGAATTTTTGAGGGGCAACTTGGGAAAGGGAAAGTAAGGTATGGAAGTCGGATCAACTACCCGACTATTTGATCCTGTTTCTGGTTTTGAGTATTTCATTAACAGTTTTATGGCGGAAGTGATGTATTTTGTATTCTTAGGGTGTTAGTAAATGCAGGAAAGTCAGTAATTAGAATGATTCTCTTTATTCTCGTACTTAATCGTTAGTACATGTCGTTAATGTTTTTGGATCAATTGTTAGCTCATACTGAATTTCCCATTTTTGTTAGCTATTAGAGGAAATTGTTAGATGGATTTTTGAAGTTTATGTTGTGATTCTCGTGAACTATGATGCTCATTTTTTATCTTACATACATATCTGCAGAGTCAATGATCCAGTGGCAATGAAGCTGCTTAACAAGGCTGGAGAGATGCCCACCCTGGAACCACCAGAGGATGAGAGCATTAGAACGCTATATGTGGGCGGGATGGATGCCAGAATATCTGAGCAGGATTTGAGGGATCATTTTTACACTCACGGTGAAATAGAATCCATAAGGATGGTGCTCCAAAAAGCGTGTGCGTTTGTAACATACACGACGAGAGAAGGCGCAGAAAAGGCGGCTGAAGAACTCTATAGTAAACTGGTAGTGAAGGGTTTGAGATTGAAGTTACTCTGGGGAAGGCCCCAAGCACCAAAAGATGAACCTGAGGGCACAAATGGAGCTACGCAGCAGGCGTTAGCTCATGGTGGATTGTTGCCTCGAGCAGTCATATCCCAACAGCACAACCAATTACAACAGGACCAATATGCTCCAATGCACTTCTACAACATCCCACCTCCACCCTCCCAGGAGAGAACATTTTATCCTTCAATGGATCCTCAAAGGATGGGTGCCCTCATCCCGTCCCAGGACAGGATCCCCAGTGTGTCTGCGGGGTCGGGCGAGAAGAATGCCAATTTCGATAGGCAGCAGCATTATACATTTCAAACTGCTACTCCACCGCAAGGTCAATATCATACGCAATTTTATCCTCCTCCATATGGGTGTACGCCGGCTCCGCCACAACCTTACTCGCAGGATCATGATGCAGTGCCTCCGCCACCATCGTTACCAATGGACCAACAGCACCAGCATTCTGCAACACCATCTGAGTCTGGTTCAACCGTTGAAACCTAAATCGTTTTGTTCTGTGAACTGGTTAGTTAGACTTGAGCTGGCCTTGCATTCTGAATTCAGTAAAATAATCCGTCTTCCGTGGATCTTTCTTAATGCGTGACTTGTGATATCCCAAATCTTGATGCAATTGTTTGTTGAATATTAGAGCTATGAGCTACCAAATATATTACCTTAAGGGTGCGTTTGTTGCACCGGACTGTCTCGGACTGGATTAGCTACAGGGACTAAGTTGGATTGGCTTAGACTAGACTAAGCTGGATTAGCTTAGTGAAGCGTTTGGTGCTATGTCAGGACTAAGGAACAGACTAATAACAAATTCCAACATTATATTATTTAATTCATATTTTACATTATTTAATAAATATTAAGTAATATTTTATTATTACTTTGGTCAATTTTCTCATTCTAGAAACCTCTTCCGTTCATCCTCTTTCTTCCTTAATTTTCTTCGCCCTCTCCCTCTGTTTTATTCCTAATTTTTCTTCTTCCCTCTCCCTTTTTTTCGTCGTCCCTCTCCCTCTTCATCTCCATCTTCTTCTTTTGTTCTCCATTCATCTCCATATTTTCTTCCTTTTGTTCTCTGTTCATCTCCCTCTTTTGATGAAAGAAATTAACATCAAAATTAAACCCATAAGCTGTTCATCTCCTAGCTTCATAATCAACTGCAAATCTTCACAATCAAACCACAAAGCAAGAAAGAGATTGAAAATTTAGGAGTTGGGAGCGGGTTGCATGTGCGATTGGCCCGAAGGTAGAAGATGGGAGTTGGATCTAGTTTGTGTTTTCGGAGTTTTTGGTTGTCTGGATGCTGTGATTGAAAATTTCAAGCTCACATCACTGTAGATTTTTTGGGTTTCTGGTTTTCTCGATGTTGTGTGATTGAAAATTACAAGCTCATCTCACTTTCAGATTTTTTTAATAGGTTTTCTGAGATTTTGGGTGTTGGATGTGGTTTTGAAAATAAAACGTTTGCAGATTTTTCTTCTATTTTGTTTCGGTTTTGTCAGATCTGGTCTTGAAGATGGTTCTGGGAAGCGAGGACGAAGTAGATGGATGTGCGAAGCGGGAGGGGGAAGATAAGGTCTTAGCAGTCCGCCCGATTTCGGGGGGTCTCGCTAAGCCCCTTTTGCGAAGTGTTTAGTCCAACTTAGTCGGGGCGAGTCCCATTTAACTTTGTCCCGGCGTGTAACAAACATGGGACTACTCTGCCAGTTAATCCAGTCCAATCTAGTGAATGCTAGTGAGTGCAAACAAACACACCCTAACAGTATATTTAGTGATTAGCGCTGAGGAGGTGATCTTCTCTTTAAATTGAAAGGCATGGTTCTTATATTTATTATTCTTAACTCTAATGAATAACCATCGCATCATTTTCTATTTTGCAAAAAGAAAAAATTTCCATTTTTGACAATAAGTGTGGGTTTGCACTCAAAGTTCTTAGTCGGTTTTGCAAATTCATGCATAAATTGTTGTTCAATATATTTATTTTTCACCTTCGTCTCACCGTGAAGTTTTGAAAATTATGGTACGATTTTCCGCTGATATTGTTATTGATAGAACCCCCATTTCAACAATGTTTTGGGCATCCCTATTATATTTTTTTTAGTTTTCGGCTTAAATAATCTACCACATATATATTTGTTGCTCAATAAATAATAAAATTGTTTTTAAATGCCTTATAAAGCTTTTAATGTTTACATAAAATAATTTGAGAAAATAAAAAATTTCTATTTTTTTGACAAATAAACGTGCTAGCACTCACGGTTTTTAGTTGATTTGCAAATTCATACATAAATCATCGTTCAATCTATTTATTTTCAACTTCGCCTCACCATTAAGCTTTGAAAAATAATGTAGGACCCTCCATTGGTATTCAGAAGGGTGGGACCGGTTTTTTACAATGTTTGGAGCCTCACAACTATATTTTTCACTATTTTTTTTAGTTTTTAGTATTCTACTGATATACATTTGTTGCTCAAAAAATTGTAAAATCGTTTCTAAATGCCTTATAAAGTTCTTTTTAATCCTCAACTAAAGTTTTACGCTTAATGGAAGAAATGTTCTGGCACCCTCAAGAATTTGAACCATTTTGTAAAATTCTTCTTTTATTTCTCTTACTACTAAAACAAACTATCATATACATGTTCGTCAAAAAAAACATTTCGTGCGTGGAACCCGACTCATTTTCTGGGCACCTGGGACTTCGTTCCGCACTGCGTGCGAGGGGCCGCCTCGTTTTGTGTGCCTCGGTTCGTCTCATTCTGCATATGAGGTGTCCGCATCGTTTTGCGTGTCAAAAACCCGCCCTTTTTGCATCGAATGAGCTCGCATCGTTCTGACGTGTGCATATCCAGCCTCTTTTTCGTGCATAGGACTGGCCTCGAATGGTGTGACGTATCCCTTCCTTGTGTGGAGCTCACCTTGTTTTGTATGCAAGAAGCCCGCCCTGTTTTCTGTGAGCGGAGCCAGCCTTGTCTTGGGGGCCATGGTTCCTCTCGTTCTGCGTGAGCTGAGTTCGCCCCGTTTTGCGTGTGTCGAGCCGCCTAACAGCCATGCTTTTTATACAAAAATGCAAGTTTTTTATTTTCGCAAAATGTTTTTCCTGAGCATTAATTTAAACTTTTTAAGGAACTTGGAAGAAGTTTTATGGTTTATTGAGCAACAAATGTATGTTTAGTAGAATATTTAAGCCAAAAACTTAAAAAATAAGTGAAAAATATAGTAGTCATGCCCAGAACATAATCAAATGGGGTTCTATCCTCAAGAATCTCAACGGAAAGTCTCAGCTTAATTTTCAAAACATCACAGTGAGGCGAAGGTGAAAATGAATGGATTGAACGATGATTTGTGTACGAATTTGCAAATCCGACTGAAAACCATGAATGTTAATCCACATTTTTTTGTGAAAAAATGCAAATTTTTTATTTTCTCGAAATATTTTCCTTTAGCATTAAGAAAATCTTTATAATGTATTTAGAAGCAAATTTATGATTTATTCAGCAACATGTGCATATTTAGTAGAATATTTTAGGCCGAAAAGTAAAAAAAATAAGTGAAAAATATAGAGATGTTAAAATGAATATTTTTTCATTTTTATTTATTTTTAAATTAGAGATGTTAAAATATATATTTAATGTATAATAGATTTTGCACGGAAAAATACATTTTAAAGAACATGAATACAATAGTTTGTTGTAATGGTAAGAGAAATAAAAGAAAAATGTACAAAAATGGTTGAATTCATGTGACTTTCTGGTACCCTCAAGAATTTGAACCATTTTTGTTAATTTTTTTTTTATTTCTCTTACCACTACAACAAGCTATTATATTCATGTTCTTCAAAATATATTTTTTCCTGCATGAAGCCCGACTCGTTTTCTAAGCACCTGAGAGTTTGGCTCGTTCTGCATGCAGGGGCCCACCTCGTCTTGTGTGCCCGGTTCGCTTCATTCTGCATGTGAGGTGTTTGCATTGTTTTACGTGCCAGAAGCCCGTCCCTTTTTGCGTCCACGAAGTCCTCGTCATTTTGCTGGCCTTGAATTCTGGGATGTATCCAGCCTCATTTTCGTGCACGGAGCTCACCTCGCTTTGCGTGCCATAAGTTCGTCCCATTTTCTGTGAGTGGAGCCCGCCTTGTTTTGTGTGTCATGATTCGCCCCGTTTTGCATGTGGTGAGTCCGCCTCGTTTTGCGTGCGTCAATCCCGCCTAAGACCATGTTTTTTTTTTATAAAAATGCAAATTTTTTATTTTCACAAAATGTTTTTCCTAACCATTAAGTTAAACTTTTTAAGGAATTTGAAAGCAAATTTACGGTTTATTGAGTAACAAATGTATATTAAGTAGAATATTCAAGCGAAAACTAAAAAAATAAATGAAAAATATAGTAGTGAGGCCCAAAATAGTGTTCCACCCTGAAAAACAGCAATGAAAAATCTTACATGAATTCTCAAATCCCACAGTGTGGGGTAGATGAAAGAAAATAAGTGTTATGATGAACTTTGAACAAAATTATTAACCCGACTAGAAAAAGTGAGTGAAAATTTCCCCCAAAGGCTGCCCTCGTGTTTTCTGAGTGTGTGTGATTGGAACTTGGCCTTTTGTTGCTTTCCAAATCAGCATCTCTTTACTTCGTCTTTATCTCTTGACTCGTATGTTCTATCAAAATATCAGCTAGATTCGAATCATATTACTTGACTTGGAGAGTAAGTAAGAAGTTTCACGTTGGCACGAGTGGAGCCGAATGCAGAGCAATTTGAGAGAGATTGAGCCAAGAAAAAGGCTCACTTTTCTTACCAAATTCTTTCCCAACCGACTTGAATATTAATTTCATCTCTAAACATTAATTGGATATTGTTATAATTACGTTTGACTTTGACCCTAGTAATGTAATAGTTACACCGAAAAACTTTTTTAGATACTTAAGTGAAAAAGTAAAAAGACACAAAAGAATTATGTACCTTATATCTAAGCGGAGGAGAAATGCATATGTAATTTCTCTACGTGTACGTAAGTGTATATATATTATATTAGTAATTGTACACATGCTATGTATGTATTTATTAAAATTTTGAAAAATTCACAAAGATAGGAAATATAAAATGGTCTTAACTATTTGGTGACGACTTTCAAACGATTTTTATTGTTGAATTTCATATCTTTAATGACTGTTTAAGGATAACTAGTTCATACTAAAAATTTATTTTATTAGGGAGAAAGATGTGAAAAAGAAAATAAGGCAATTGATATGATTACCTAGTTGTGAAGCTTAAAAAAAATAAAATTATTTTGTGTTTACTTACTATATTGCCCATAAATTTTATTTGATAATTTTCTTTAATTTATTGACACAATTATTTCAACCTTTTCATTCTTTTTTAATTGACGATAAAATTTTATTAATAAATAATCAAATTACTATTATCTATCTCCCTCCCTCCCTCCTTTTAAAGTGAAGATTAAAATGGTGCAAGTATATAACTATTATTTTATAGTTGAAGTAATAAAATATGTTTGAGGATGACGACTATTAAATTACTAACAAAAGAGGATGTTTTCCTTGGAGACAAGACAGCACGTGTTGACTTTCGACTATCGAATGGAATCAACTTCTTGTAATATCCTTTTACATATCCAATATAATAATATATTTGTCCTAAGATGGTCGCGTCCTTGTTGCATATTTTTGCTGCTGCAGGCTGCGCCGGGTTTCTAGTATGAACCGAGTAGTATGTATCGAGATCTTTCACTTGATGTATGCTATGTGCCAGTTCATTTCGAAATCTTGGTCGTTGCTATCGAAGAAGGAATCTCGAAAGGCCGACTTTGTGTCCAAGTTTCTGAACATCTTGCTGGACTTGATTTCTGTAATCTCGAAAAGTGAAGTTTCTGTAGATGGAAGATTGTGATGTGCAACTCCCGATTAAAGAATCGTAGGAAGGGCACATGAAGTATGCTATTGAGTAACGTTCCCTCTTCTCATTTGCCATCACCTTGTGCTCCACGCTTTTGTACACATCATTGCTCCACGCCTATGTTATACAGTTAGGGTTTATTAACTAATTAATCCAGAGTAACCACGGCTTAATTATTGTAAACTAATCAAATTAATGGGAGCTGAGTGATGGCGTTTTTGAAGAGCTAATTTCTCACCTGAAAAAGATCTCCGATGTTAACGATAAGTGCATCTTGGTTAGGTTTTACAGCAACCCATTTGGAGTCTTTCAAGAGCTGAAGTCCTCCCACTTCGTCTTGGCTTAGAATTGTGAGGAAATCGCTGTCAGTGTGAGGCACTAAGCCGAACATCTCCGGTGATATGGGACAAGCCGGGTAGCGGTTCAATCGGAGAAAGCAAGTGCTCGAGTCACAAATGTCTTGCAGCGCTTCCTTCGGGTGGCCCAGGTTGTTCACTAGAATCCCGGCTAGCAACTCCGCCAGGTTTGCCATTGCTCCTGCAAATACTTCCATCACTTCCCTGTACAAGATTACCAAAAAAAGAAAGTTTGATGAGTCATTATTGACAAAAGGTACTGCCAATGCCATACTGCTGTTGAGAGTTGTCCCACATCGGTGAGGGACAAGGTTTGCTATGTGCTTATATGGTCTTGAGCTACTCCCCATATTGCCAATTGGTTTTATGGTGGAACCTCAATTTCATCATGGTATCAGAGCGGGTTGTCCTCATGTGAAGCCAAATGGCCACACGCGCTCCACGTCACCCAGTTGTTGTCCACGTGTAGGCTTGAAAATCGACCACACGTGCGGGGGCGTGTTGAGAGTTGTCCCACATCGGTGAGGAACAAGGTTTGCTATGTGCTTATATGATCTTTGGCTACTCCCCATATTGCCAATTGGTTTTATGGTGGAACCTCAATTTCATCAACTGCATTGGCCACTGTGTTGTGTTAGGCCAGAAGCAACTTGAAAGTTCCAAGTTGCATTTAGAAGGACCACTTTGTCACAGGCCACTTCCAGAACATTACATCGCACATTCTCGTTTATTTTATTTGATGTAAATTTAAAAAGTAAATAAATACATGTGGGCAAAGATAAAAAAAAAATGAGCTCGTGGAAATCACTTTTCTGCGTTAATTAGATTATTAAATTACCTGAGAGAGCTAAAACCGTCCCCATAACAACCTTGGTCTGAGATTTTTGTGACAGGAACGTGAAAAGCTTCGGACCAGGAGTACTGAGTTGGACGAGTCGCGCTCGGTGTCCCCCACCTGTACGAATTATTGAGCAGCCCGCAAGTAGCCTTCTGCTCGAAGGGCGCTCCAAACAGGTTGAGCTGCTCCGCCCTCATGTTCTTTAGTAGCTCGGGGCTTATCCCGTGGTTCACCACTTGAAAAAACCCCCACTCCGATGACGCGCTGCAGATGCCTGCAGTGCATTCTAGCCTTTCCCTCTCATCGAGGCTGTTCAGCCCGTTGAGGTCTATCAACGGTAGCTGGCATTCTTCCGTGACCGGTCCTTGTCCGTGGTCGGTGCCGTGGCAATGAAGGTTGCGCACGAGGGTTTTGTAATGTTGTTGGAAAGGAGGGATTGATTCTATCATATCTGTGTGTGTTTGGTGATGGGGTTTTGAAGTTTTGAGTAAGAATTGATGAGAAGGAGGTTATGAAGTGTGGCAAGGTGAAAAATAAGAAGCACCGTGTATATATGGAAATATAAGGTTAGAGAGAGAAAGAGGAGAGAGAGAGAGGAGGAGGAGGGCAAAGGAGAACAAGAAGAAAAGTACAAAAGTGGGAAAGGAGAGAAGGGTAAAGAGGGGAGCTCTCAAGGGGTGACAATTGTCAGAAGGAGACCATTTCTTATCTGATACTGTTCCTGAGAGAGGGTGAGTGAGGATAAATTTTTGATTAGGACAGGAACACGGGTGGTACATCATGTGTTTTTATATAAATGGTGAGAAATTTTACTTTTTAAGTTATTAACTTTTTAACACACGTATTCCAACATTTGTATAATGACACGTGATGTACCATCTCATGTGCCGATCACACTAAAAATCTTTCGTGAGTGAGGACCTGAGGGGAGACTAAGTCCATCACTCGACACACACACAGACACAGATACTGATTATATGTTGAAAATAATTGAAAAAAAAAAGAAGATGGGGAAATGATGAAGAGGATGAATCCAACCTACCTCCTCTTTTTGACTTTGTGGACATTATGAAAAGCTTAACTCAATGGAATAGGACCCATTCCTCTCTATATGGCAATGGCAAGCTAGATAAGCTTGTCCCCAGTTGCTAATTTGACTTTTCTTTTTGGTCCTTAAGAGATAATAATTACTTCAAGATACTACTTGGCTCTTTTTCGAAGGTGTTAATTTTCATTCGACCAAATCACAGTAAAATAAATACGTACAAAAAAGTCAAAGTTTTACAATAATATTGTAAGTGAATATTTATTTCTACGATGATGATTCTTATATCAGTTTAGTGACGGAGTTAGAATTTTGTAATAATGGGGTCATGATAAATAAACTTTTCACAATGAAAAAAGCTTAATGAATTAACCTACTTATAAGTATAAATACATGTGTTACTTAATACTACTGTCTAGTACTATTCATTTTCACTTGTAAGTGAGAGTTCTTAGGTTTGAATATCGTGAATGACGAGTTGACAACCAATTCATTCCCCTACCCTTTAGTATAAATATTTCGTTGTATTAAAAAGATTACAAAATATATGTAATCGATTGCCCTGAGTCTTAGAAGAATGTCATAAGACTCACATTGTACGTCTTACATTACAAATACTCAATTATTAGATCAATCAAATCCATTGAAAATAAAACTGATACTCCATCATTGATACTGGTATGATAATGTAATCAAATTCAAGACTTAATAGAAGATAGTTGCTGAAACAATTAATGAGAAACGTAACTAAGTGAATTCTGTAATATTCTAACTGGCAAGCGAAAGATGGCCCACATGAATAGGAAGTAAAATTTGTATCTCCAATCCAATGGATGAAGCCAAATTCCAAATGGATGTTATGCAAAATATCTAGAACTGCTCCACCTACACCATCAAATTTGGTCTTCTTTGAACAAATTATGTGGTCAAGAGAACAAAATACAAGGAGGAGCACTGGGTTGTTGGGGTCGTGAGCATACATTGCCCCCAGTGTAGCTCCGCTACTGTATCAGTTCTACCCTCTCGGCCTATCGGTATATTACTACTCCTTTCAATATGATTATCATCATGTTCATCTCCTTTCTTTATTAGGCCTTTTGTGGTGGTTGGAAATTTTGAATTTGACTCTTATACTTTGAATTTAAACTCACAGTAGCTCGAAAAACTTGAATCAAACACGAATGAATTCAATGAATTCAATTATTAAGTTTAATATATAAGTCTCATGAGTTTGGTTCATATAGATAGTGGCGGAGCTGTTCATAGAATGGAGGATGCGCCCACTTCCTTTTCCTCAACTACGTACAATAGAACATAATAGTATAGTCATAGGCCGATAGCAAAATCCTACACTTTTGATAAAATCTTAATTCCGCCATTGCATATAGAATAAGTCTAGTGTCTATTAAGCACCACTACAAAAACAATGTTATGGGCATCCTAAGTTTCTTAGCACTTCTTAATTTCCACTGTTAAAGAACTTACTATAATTTGTCCACCAGTACTCAAGTTGTAACCTTCAATTATTAATTATTTGTAAAGAAACTTAGGAACTGACTAACATGAGGAATAATCATTATTTTAATTACCTAGGTTTAAATATTTTCTCCTTTGAAATTTGAATAGTTATAAATATATTAATTAGGCAGGCAGGCATAAATTGAGAGTTGAAATTCCACAATTAGAATCATTGATAGGCTCCATATGGGCAAAAGAATAATGCATGTGGTGAGAGTTAGAAGAACGTTTCTGTTTTTGATAATTATAATTATAATCCTTTTAGTTAAACTTATAATGATCAAGATTATAGATCCATAATCCATGACCTCCTCTCCTTAAATCTAGCCACAGAAAGCAACTAATTAATCAAGATTATGGATCCATAATCCATGAGGGACTTTTAACTTTCACTTTCTCCTGGGTCGCAGGAGACTCGTGAGATTTATTTACTGCTGCAATATGTTGCTGGTGCATGTATATGTGCATGCTGCATCTGCATCTGCATCTGCCGCCTCCAAACTTTTCAAACTTTGAATAACCACATGTTAGGGTGGGGCCCAAAAACGTAAGCAAATTAAGAAAGTTTGGTCAACGGAGGGAGGGCACGTTGCCGCCCAGGTGACTCTATCCCTCCCTGAAAGTTCGACACTATGATGTAACAATGTATCTGTGGTGCTGGTGCTGGTGCTGGTACACCAGCATGTCTTTGTCAAAATTCAGTCCACAAATCTCTCGTCACAACAAATACAACTAACTTTGTTCGTTTGACAGGAGGGCATCTCCCGAAACAATTTGAGTTCTTCGTGAAAGAAACAAGTCAATCTTAATTGGGTTTGATTAAGATACGAATTAAAACTTGGACATTGTTATCCTTGGTTCACAAAGCTCGTGGAAGAGGCTTCTACTTTTTCACAAGACAACTCAAACTAGGTTTGAAATTGGCTCGAAACAGTTAGAGTACTTGCTTTGGATTTAGCTCGTGAAAGTAACAAGACAAGTCTAATTTGCTTCGATTAAAACAAATCAAACTTAAATATTGACATGTTTGGTTTACAAAACTCGTGAGAAGCTTGTATTAATTTTAGCACGCTTTGGATTTAACGGGTGAAAGTAACAAGCCAAGTCTAATTTAGCTCGATTAAAAGACAAACCAAACTAAAATATTAATATGTTTGGTTTACAAAACTTGTAAAATACAATTTTATCATGCATACTGTCACACAGCTTATTCATAAACTAAATTATAATAACAAAGGGGATCAATTAGGCGGCTAAGTTTCTTGGCACTACTTAATTATCAGATGCACATACAAAGATTTTTGGATTTATTAAACAATTAATTAAATAAATCTTTGACTAAAACCCTAAGAACATCGTGGGAAATAAGTAAACTATAACAATGTGCATGCGTGCAGGCTTTGGTAGCATTCATATGTTGTCTACGATAACCTCATAAAACGGCTTCGTTTGGAAGAACATGTTTTTGGCATTTTTCTTCCAAGGGAATTTGGTTGTTACTTGTTAGTGAAGGCAAAAGAGACATAAGAAACATTCATCCCATATATTATTCATTTTTAATATATATACCTGAGAAAAATAAGCCATTCAAACTAAAAAGTTGATCTTCTATCTATTAGGACAGAAAAAAAATATTATTTTCTTAATAAGGAAAGTACGTACTTTGTCCAAGAGTTGAGCACTTGATTCCAAAAGCAACAATGTAATTTGAAATTACAAAAAAAAAAAAAAGAAGGTATTTGTGGGATTTGATGGATATGCAAATAGTTTTATTTGTCACTTGGATTTGGAACTTAATGATCAGCAAATCTTCATTTTCTTTGTTTGGATGTGCTTTTGCAACCTCCCCCAATAATTTTAAGGAAAACTAATATAAAGAGCTTGAAAACTTTGAGTTTTAACAATAAGGACAAAATAAAGGGTAAAGTAAATAGTACCATGATTGACTTTTTAGTATAAAAATGTGATTTTTCGTTAAAGTGAACAATACCGGGAGCTTTTCGTTAAAGTTCCCTAATTTTTATTGATCTCTATTTTTTATTCTAAATATTGAGTAAAAATTTTGAGCTATAACTCATAATTTTTATCACTTTTGTAAAAATCATCACAAAACATATAACTCACAATTTTATCATTTTTGTATAAATCATCATAAAATATTTTTCTCAATATTTTCGTTGATCTTCTAATTTATTATGTTATAGTATAAAGGGATAATTAAAACCCCCTACAGTTTTTCTATATCATTTAGATTAAACATCTATGTTTTTTTTAAAAATTGATTAAAGTGCTTATGATACACTTTTCCTTATTTAGTGAAGATATTAGCAATTAAACTATATTTTCTCTTCTTCCAGATATGTTTATTCGATCATAGTTTTTTTTTTTTTTTTGTTATGCAAACATTTAATATTTTTTCTTTTTCCAAATGGATTTTTTTTTTCAAATAGTTGGTAATCAACATAAAAGCTCCTTGTAATTTTTTCAATTTTTTTGTGAAATTATTATTTTTTTGCTCTTTTTTTAACTATAGTTGTTGACAAATTATTATAAGGTACAATACATTACGTATATATTATGTCACATCCCGACCCAGGGTCCACCACATCCCGGGCCCGCTCCACCACCATAGCACGATATTGTCCGCTTTGGGCCCCGACTACGCCCTCACGGTTTTGTTTTTGGGAACTCACACAAGAACTTCCCAGTGGGTCACCCATCATGGGAGTGCTCTCGCGCGCTACTCGCTTAACTTCGGAGTTCCTACGGAACCCGAAGCCAGTGAGCTCCCAAAAGGCCTCGCGCTAGGTAGGGATGGGAATATACATATAAGGATCACTCCCCTAGGCGATGTGGGATCTCACATATTATCTGCGGGTACGTTTGAATTTACAAAAATAATTAATTGGTACGTTTATTCGCAATTTTGGTACGTTTGATTTGATACATATTGTTAATATTTGTACATTATTTTTATTTTGGTACGTTTTATTTTCTACACATTATGTATTGGTACGTTTATATTATTCTCAATCCTATTTTCTCTTAATGAACTAAAAGAAAAACTTATTTTGGTACGTTTGATTTTCTAGGATTTAAAAATATTTTAAACTATTTTGGAAAGAAAATATCTTAAATCGTAGATAATTATTGCTAAATTGTAGCATTATTGTGAAAATAAATTGAATCTAACCAATTTTTTTTTTTTTTTTACAATTATCTCTAATGGAGGAGAGTGTAATCAAAAGGCTAGATTATAGGAAATTTGTTACAATATAATGTGCATATAGCACCAAAATTATGACAAAAAAAAGTTTAATCAAATCACTAAAAGACATGGATGTTGGATCTAAAAAATTCAAAACTGATTCGCCTACATCAAAGGATCCCTAGTATAAATTGTGTCTCGCTAGTAATTATTATTTATTTAATATTTTACATCATAAAAATTAAATCTCAATTTCTCTTATTAAATTTGCCTTACAACGCAAATTATCTTGCAAAAAAATTTGGTATTTAAATTTTTGCAAAAAACTGTGACTACTAATTACAATACTTGCATGTATTTAATACAATCACTATTTGATGATCAGAAATAATTTATATAAATATAAGTACTTGATACAATCATCACTGATCTTCGAGACGATCATTGTTTTAAATAGATGTAAGTATTGTTGTCAAACCCGAAACTGTGAGTCATAAAACACATTTAGTGAAAATTTTCAAATGGGCCCAAATTATAATGGAGTGGTTCGGGCTTCAAGTTTAGGCGCCTAATAACAACCGGGCCTATTGGGTTCGCTTAATGCAAGTTCCAGCTTCTTTTTACCATGTTACCCCGAATTATAAAAACTCATGACAATTTTTTTACAGTTTGGTTTCAAATACTGTAAATTAAATTTAAGGTCTAGCTTTAACAAGGAATTTGAGCTAAGCCACTCTTTGATTTCTAACTTTAATTTAAGGTTTAACCCTTCACTCGTAAGTGAGAGGTTTTACGTTCGATTTTCGCAAAAGACGAATTTGAACCACATTATTGCTAGCACATTGTTGCCACCTATTTTCGCCAAAGTTAATCTTTAAGTTGACTGGTTGCCGTTGATTTAATTTTTCAATAAATATATTTGCCAATTTTAATTTTAATTATTTTATCCGAAACTCTATTTTTAAAAGAAAATATATTTACCACAAAACCCACCACCACCGCTAATCCCCACCTTTTATTTCTTAAAATATACATTTTATATAATATTTTTGCACGACCAAAACAAACTTATAGTTTTAATTTCGGACCCGGCTTCTCTGCCCTCCCAGTTCCCATACACTCATATCTCTTCCTATTTGTTAACGTGACTTAATCGTGACCGCACAAAATAGAAGAGAATGAATGCAGAGAAGCCAGGTCCCTTTCTTTCTTGCCTCAAAAAGTAGTTTTATTTCATTAATATTATTTATGCGTCTCTCTCTGTTGAAGCAGTACAGACTACAGGAGGCAAACAACATATGACATATCCTCGTTTTCACGAACACCGTTCAGGTAACTCTCTCTCCTCTCCTTCTTCTTCCTCTTTTTTTCCCTAATTTAATTTGTTTCTTTGTTACTTTAATTTTCATTTATTATTAATTCTCTGTTGCTTTGAATTTTGTATGTTTAATTCGTTGTTTTTCTGGGTTTTGTGCTTCGAATTACGTATGATTTATGGTACTCTGGGATGAGGGGTTGATTTATTTTGCATATGTATGTTATTATTTTCCAACATTCTTTTTTCCTTTGAAAATTTCGAAATTGCATGATGCGATTCTATGAGAGCTTCCGAGTTCAAACTAATGAATTTCCAGCAGCTGGTTTAGCTCAAAAGTGCTTTCAACAAAACGAATTTGAACCTTTGTTATTCGATTAATAATAATAATTTTAGTATCCGACGATGTTGAATGTAGTTTTACCATTGTGGTAAAAGAATCACTTTTTTTTTTTCCCAGAAAGTTTTTGTGCTGTGATCAAAAGTGCTTTTAAGACAAGTCATTGTTTTGTCACAGTCGCACCCGTTTTTTGGTTTTGGGAGTAATTTTCATACTCTCGTTTTCTCCTTTTGCACTCCCGACAGTCATTTATTGATTCTCTTCTGATTTATTCAATCTAAAGTTCGGCGAAAAAAAAATTGTGGGATCACTTCCCCTTTTGCTTTTCTTAAGCACAAAGGCTTCAACTTTCAATTGAGGCGTATGCTTTTCTTGTGACATGAGGAGAACCTTGCTCTTATTTATTCTACTTGATGCCATAATTTGTATTGTGTAGGGCATGCTAAAATGGTGGACATGCAATTAAAGGGAAGTGCTTGCAGGATTAAGAAGTGTGCTTTCGATTTACTGTCGATCGGGAACGATCTGACCAACGACGATCACTCGTGGGAGTTGATGGGAAGGGATCTCCGCCTCAAATCGACGTTCTTGTACTGTGATCTTAATCAGATGATCTCTCGTTCACCAAGGGACCAGAAGAGATCTCTCACTGAACTTGCCAACAAACTGTTTTGCTCCATTGAAGAGGTAATTAACTTAACCACCCGTATGCAACCGCGTTTAGACCTCCCTAAACACATGCGGGGATGTTATTGTGCGGTATTTCAAATCAATTGCGCACTTATGTACGATTTAACTTTCTCACATGACAGTATGTTGGTTGTTTATGTATTTGTTTTCCAGTTGGATCGTGCAGTGAAAATTCGAAGCCTGGCGTTGACCCAAGATCGATACAATGAGGCTGCTGTCATTTTACAGGAGGTGATGGCTCTTGCGCCTTAAAAATAATACGGTCGATGGTTACAAACACTGATCTGTATATTATCTGTACACAAATTTCATGTCATTTCTAAAGAAATAGCGTTATCCTCGAGTCAGCTCTCGTTCTTAAAGTTTCAAACAACGCAACCCCGTTGCTACTCAGATATGTATTCACTGTAACATTCCGGCATAGAAAACCAGTAGGGTTCCTCACAGAATTGAACTTAAAATGCATATCATCAAAGGAAAAATGAGCAAACCAACAAATCAAACCGGGCTACAATTAGCAATTATAAATTGAAATTTACAAGAGTGAAACAAAAAGTACTGGGAGCTCGAACTACATCTATATCGCTTATTTCCTGCACAAATGGAAGTAATGGTACATAATCTGTACTTCTAGACACAACAAATGAAGCCAGCTAGGGATGGAGAAGTAAGATCAAATGCCAAATTCAGGCGGGTCTGAGTAGGCCTCGTCGGAGATTTCCAACTCTGCTTCCCAACTCGTTCGCTTCGCGCCTCAAACAACGAGGCAGTCCGTCAGCATTCATGAACTTGATTTGTCTGCTTGAATTGGTCATTACAAATAAAAATCAACTACGTATGTAAAAAATTTCATATTCGGCTCATCGGCATCAAGCGATGAGCCTAGAGAAAGCCTGGACACAAACTTAAACTCGGAGTAGGCGTTTGGGAGGGGGAAACTTGGCGGTTGCTCTTCAGAGTACTTTTATTATATATGCAAGTAATCAAATGCTGTTGAAAAATAAATAGAGGACAATTCTAAGTGAAGAAATGCAGAAATGACAGCTAGTACTTTCATCGAATGCGTATTAGATTACAGGCTGAAATGGTCTAGAATTAATAGTTACGAAAGGCGTAAATAGAGAGTACACATTCATCCAGCTATACAACAATTTGGAAAACACTTTGCAACCCCTCCCGCCTTCACAAGTGCCTGTGTCTTGCACACCAACTCACCAAGAATATATGAGTCATTTCACATGAACTTACCTAATTCGCATTACGCAAGATACTATTAGCAAGATCCTCGTCAATGGGTGGCAGTGGCGGCATTTGGCTCATTATGCCAGGCATAGCTCTCATGCTGCAAAAAATGAAAAAGCATTCGTCAAAGTTTACCAAATCAGCATTATTTGTAATATAAATTGAAACTATGCACGTACTCGTTAAGGATGGCAGTTATATTGTTCCTCGTGCGGTAGAAGAGGTCAATGTTTTCCTGTAACTGTTTATGAAAGAAACAAACTTTTAAGCAAGCGATGAAAAAAAAAAAAACACATGATTCATATGTTAATGATATTATATGGTCATCAGAAATGCAGATCAAAATTATGCCGGCAAATTAAAACTCAGAAAAGAGAGATGCTAGGGGTAGGCAGTGTCGTCGTTTAGCGATAACATGTGTATATAGCGTATTGGATTATACCGTGTCAACAGCAAACAAGGTCAGCTTAACATAACTGAGTAGATCAATGTAGTAAATTATTTCATTCATCAATATATGCTGATCAATTGGAAAAGTCAAATTCCAGAAGAAGACTATCAAGCAGTAACGCTGCCGCATAATGCATCGGTTGCATAAAGTAACATAACAAGAAAAGGCATATTCCCTTTTTGCTTTTGACATATGACTTCAACCGTAGCATGTGGAACAATATGGCATGCAAATTAGATGTGCAATAATCAACATTAACTATGATGGCAGGGGGCACTGACCTTGTATGAAGAAAGATTAGATGTAATTTGACTGAAAGCTTGAACATTTTGCTCCAATAGATGCTTGGCCGTGCCACTTAATCCTGATATTAACCAAAGAACAATTACGTCAACGAAACTATCAAATGAAATATAATAATTAAGTATATGCGCACAACTTCAAGACGGGAACAAGGAACAATATAGCAAGAAAGAAAAAAGAATGAAATGTGTACGGTGGATTCTTTAAAGGCAATGGGAGGAAATAACGATATACAGACATATATTGACCGAGAGAGAGATGTGCGCAAATAGGAACTATATGATTTAGATGAAAACAATAATGAGAGAAGAAACAAGGTAGCTTCTCGAACCTTCATACAGCAAACGCTCATTCTGGTCCATATGGTGCCCCATAAGAGAATATGCAGCCATGTCCAGTGGTGGAGCTGAATGTATGTGTGTCTTTGAAGACGACTCCACCAGTTTATCCTGAAGAAGCATGATCTTTAGAATACTGGTTCTTCAATCAACATAAGATCCTAAAGACATTCATTGGTTCAATTAACTAAAACAAAAGTCCCATTCACTATGTTACAGCTTAGGACACCAAAAGTCACCGATACATCAAGGGATCTCAAGTTTTCATGTCTAACAATAACTGCAGTTAGAATATACATTATTGTTTAAACTCAGGGGAAGGAGTCAAGACATTATTATTATTTCCAGTAAGAGCCTTGAACTGAATGAATCTTCAAGATACAAAAATGAAAAGTTCAAGCCAAAACCAATGTCAGACAGTTCGTATAAACTTCAGAAATATACCTTCCTAATGTTCCCCTTCTTTCCCATACTATGTTCTTCAGATTTCCTACGCTTTCTCTGCAAAACATTTCAAAAGTAGTTCTAACTCAACCAAAAAATCTAAGGAACAAATCTAAAGTAATGAATAAAACTAAAAATACATCATTAGGTGAAGAGCTTACAGTCATCCACCTACACCTCAAAGCAACATCACGCACTGTTTTATCACGTAACATTGCCGCGATCTTTATGTACCTCATAATACTTGGTTCATTGGCATATCTACATTTGGGAAATAAATGGCTCAAAAATGTTAAACTCAAAACACAGAAAATGAAACCACCATAGTAGGACAACAACTAGGCAACAGACAGTAAAGTGAAAGAAATTCAATTCACATCATAGCAAGCGGATATGTGAAACAACAAGGCTACCTAGATCACAACCATACCAATTCAAGTTTTGGAGCACGATGGGAGGGAGGCCATAGACATAAAGTAATGGTTTAAGAAGCTGATGGTTTAAGTCCAAGGAAATATATGTTATGCCTGTATTAGAATGAAGATTTGCAGTTTGCTACAGTTAGACAGAGTGCAAACATTACGAGACTCCATCAACAACAAAACTTAATCACATCAGAAGCTTCGTCACAACATCCCATGAATCGTGACTAAAAGTAGTTTAGCAACACGAATATCAAACTAATAGGCAATTATACATAACTGTGGCACTTAAACACACACACATATGAACGATAACGAATTTAACAAGAGATAAGGTTCCGAATGACCTACTTGCCAAGGCCCTCCTCCAATTTGTACTGTTCCTCCACACACCACTCAACAGCCAAACCTGTGTCATGCTTGAGCCCGGGGACCGAATCGAGAAGCAGAGAACCAGATGAACTCCCAGCCTGACTAATTACAGGATTGTTGTTAACTATGCCCGAATGCGACGAAAACATCATGCCCCCGTCCGTACCAAAGTAATTCCCCATCGGAATCATCTCCGAGCTGCTGTTTATGGCCCCGGACTGAAACGATATCGCGTGCCGGTTCAAACCGTAGCCAAAAGCTTCGTCACGGTGAAACCCTGTGTTCGACTGCATCGCCATTTCCTTGCAATTTCTGCTACTAAATCCCAGTCGGGGGAGCACACAAATCAACTACACAATCCAAATCAAAGCACGATACTGTTGAAGGATTTGAAATTCCATATCGCGTAAAGCCAACGCTTTCCTTCTCGTTACCAGAAACCACTGATTTGGGGCTGCTCAATTATCAAAACTCTTGGCTCATCAAGTTCAAAACCTTAGATTCCACGGCTCAACGACGATTGCAGCTGCCCCAATTAAGCTGCAACAAACCGCCATAACTGGTGACAAAAGTCTTCAAATTTCAGCAAAAAATAGCAACTTTAATCTCCAACGGCAATACCCAAATCCCCAAAACTCGAACAAAATCCCCAAATAGAAAAAACCCCTCAAATTTCCAGACCCTCGAAAAGCTCCAGAAGCAACAGAAATTCCCAAAAGACGGAGAAGGAGAAGGAGAAGAAGAAGGAAAAGCTGAGCACTCAATAGGAACAAAAACCCAGAAAAAATGTTGAAAGCATTTGCTTCGTGTAGCTCCGAAATGGCAGATAATGGAAGGCACTGAGAGAAGAGCACCGAGTGGATACTACGTGTGGTGCTTAGAGAGAGAGAAGCTTGAGAGGGCCTTACCTTTTTGGGGTTCAACTTTCCGACGGACCCCTAATTGGTCCTCCCTTCCTTTCTTTTTTCATTTTTTTTTCCTTTTTTTTTTTTTCTGGGCAGTAGTGGCAGTGATGGCTCCCTCTCTCTTTCTCTCCAGCTCTCTGCTACTTTCTCTTTTTTATTTTGATTTAATTTCTTTTTTCGGAAAGCTTTTTTGGAATATTTAATTTAATTTTCCGTTTGGTTTGTTTGTTTTCTCCTTTATCTACAGAGAAAGACAAAGAAGATAGCTCAGAGGCCTGGCGCTCAGCCAATGGGGAACCGAAGAATGGGGGCAACAAAAAGTTGAAGCCTTTAATTTTAATGTTTTTTATTTAATTATTTTTATTTATTCAATTCATAAAGTTGAATAAATTAATATATGGTGGTAGATCTCGGAATTCAGCAACAGTGCGAATCCCCATAAGCATTTGATGCCAATTATTGTGGACTCTCCACCTTTCCTTTCGCACCACTTTTTTTCATCAACTTTTTTTCTTTTAATTGGTTTTTAGTTCTCGTGTAACAATAGAGTTCCACTCCTGTTTTTCCTTTTTAAGTATAGGTAATAGAAATCTAACTCGAACTTTGCATACGTGGACGCGGTTATATTGATTAGAGACGATGTTAGATATTTTTTTCGTCAACTTTTTTCTTTTAATTGGTTTTTAGTTCTCGTGTAACAATAGAGTTCCACTCCTGTTTTTCCTTTTTAAGTATAGGTAATAGAGATCTAACTCGAACTTTGCATACGTGGACGTGGTTATATTGATCAGAGGCGATGTTAGATATTTTTTTCATCAACTTTTTTCTTCTAATTGGTTTTTAATTATCGTCTAACAATAGAGTTCCACTCAAGTTTTTCCTTTTTAAGTATACGACGCGGTTATATGGATCAGAGGTGATGTTAGATATTTTTTCGATACAGTAGATATTTTAATTTAAAAATAAATTTCATTTCATATGTAGAAATTCTTAAATTTTGATTAAAATCGACAAATTTTGTTGATTTTTGACATGCTAATTAAATATGACAAACTACCACATGATATCACCTAAACTTTCATTTTAAATTTCCACATTTTCAATAAATTATCATCATTTTCATCGAATGCAACCCGATGACGATATATGCATTTGTATTCCACAAATTTATATATTGATATTCCCTCACACTGATACTGATATTTTAAATACTGATTAGTAACTCCATTATACATTTGAGTTTATATCTTCTTCACTATTTTAGATTAGTTTAAACTTTGTATAAACATAATAAACCATTTTCTTACGCCTTCTAACTTTCGATATAAAAAGAAAAATGTAATAATGTTGGACTTTTATTTCCACTTAGATGAAAACCTTTTGCACAAAACTAAATTGATTTTGGAATTGTTTATTTGACTGGTGGAATGTAAACCTCAGAAATCCACGCGCTTAATTATCACAACTTTATCCACAACCTTAAATTTAATTATTTATAGTTGTTAATTCATCAATCTATTTTTTTTAATTCCTTAATGATTCAAGTATAGAATGCCAATAATAAATGAATTGTTTTCACTTACCATTTTTAAAACAACTTACATGAAACTAATTCATTGTAAAAATAACGTTCCATAAAATAATATTATGAAACACAACTCATCAACAACAATATCAGAACACCACGTAACGGTGAACGGCTAACGTCATTCTCCACAAATCCAACCAAAACACCAACAAAGTTGATACGATTACACAAATATCCACCAGGATAAAGTGCGTCGGAACGGGCCTAGCAACATAGCCGATGGACCGTCAACTAGTGGTTTGCGGGAACATGTAGTTAGAATCGAACACAAAAGTTGTGCAAGACCTCAGCGAAAATTAACATCGATACAAAAATGAACGTCGATCAATAATTATTTGAATTGGTTCAAACACCCTAATTAATTTACATGCATGTTAACCTTGAATACAAAAAAATCTGGTAAATTCCTAGTAGATTTTGTTATGTACAAAACAGGGTTGCTTGGGAAGCAAGAATCAGAACAAAAATTAACCGCATGAGATGGTACGTAACTCAATCAGGTAGCCGCGCTGACACCGACTGAAAGAGTTGGTGAGCTGAAAACGTTGGATCAACAGCAACAATGAGATACATATTTGATCTCAACTGGCAGAGAGAGAGAGGAGAAGAGACGAGAGATCAACCCTTACAGGAAGATTGCGACTGCAGCATGGAGGATCATGAATGTAGTTATCCCCAGCACCACAGCTACCAAGAAAGTTAACATGGGAGATTGACAGGATGGAGAGATAGAACGTGCCTCGATTCGATCGTATGCCCGTCTACGCGATGCTATGCTCCATTCTGTCCACGGGTTGTCAAACTGTTCTATTAATGGCCAGTGTGAAGTATATGAGGATTAATGTACCCATACTGGACCTGATCAAGAATAAGAAGCAAACGCACACAAAAGCATATATCAGTGAATAATAAAACTCACACTAATATATGAAATTAACACGAAATAAGATCGTTTTCATATTTACTCGTATTTGTTCCCAGAGGAGTATATATGAAATGAACATGGTAGAGGGCTTACACTGTCGCAAATATGAAAAGGATCTTCCGAGGGTTAATGGCCATAAAGCGATTCGTGCCTGTAAGCGCAGTTGAGGTTGACCCAATCGATTTTATGGTGATCAGTGACTGCTTCAACGGCTCCAGCTGAGAGTTCACTATCAAGGGGAATACATAGACAAAGTTAAAATGCCAAGGTGATCGATATTTTAAATCAATAAGATCGAAAATTGTCTTCTAAAACTTCATAGCAAGCTTGCTAGATGACTGTAAATTATACCTTTCACTAGAAGTTTCTTTGGTGGCTCAGCCGTGTCTTCCTCGTCAGTATTCATCAATCGCTCTGCTCGATAAGACCATTTTCTTGAGAGTGCTCCCTATAAAGAAAATACAGCGTGAAATAAAAGCATGGCCAAAGTTTGCGAGATCGATATGAGGAGTACTTTCAAGATTGATAACAAAGAGCGAGCTACTTACTGTCATTTTGGGGCTTCCGGAGCTTCTGTCTGAGGGTTGTGTAAGGCTCTCAATATCCAACACAACGGCGTGAGTTCTATCTGAAGCAGTTGTATCAGTCTATACATTAAAATCGATAAACAACATCAGTACATTGATGGATGCATAAACAAGATGACCATGAGATAGCATCAGCGACCTACTTACAACGCAATCGATCAAATTTTTTTCAATAATAATGTTTAACAGCAGACATTCACAATCCCTTAATATGGTATCAGAATCACCTACGGGAGAGTGTTTTGGGCCGTTAATTATTTGAGTTAAATAACTTGGAGCTCGGAAACTTATTCTAGTATTATCTGTCTAAACTGCCATCTGCAACCCTGGTTTTGTATACACGAATAAAAGGTTTCAGTAAACAGGATTAAAAACTCAAATCTAGTAAAATCCAACAGTTCAGTAAAACATTATTTATCTAGTCTGTAATTTCATATTTTCTTTTGTTGTTGACCGAGAGTTTGGAAAGATATAGCATTTGGCCTCCAAGGACCACAGGTACCTGAAAAACGACAGACAAACCCTAAAGTAGTAGTAGTGAGCTAGCTAATGTCAGAAGAGTGACATTCATTATTTATGTTCTTCCCATACCATATACGCTGTAGCCAGTACCAGATAAACCTGCCCTAATTAAGTCAAACAAATTAAACAATTTGACAGAAAACTAACTGTTAGGACTAAATCCAAAGCCAAATGAAATTAGATGAGTGAAAATTTCCTACTCTTGATTGTTATCTAATTCTTGGACCACTCCCATCCCATGTGATGTGACGGAACCGAGGCAAGAAAAACTATGCAAAAATTACTCACGCTAATTAAGCTTAAATATTATTCTTTTGAAATTAATACTACAAAGAGGCAATCATGGAACCACATGCACCTAAAATATCCCAAGAAAAATTGCTACGGGGACTCTCTCATAGTGGGACCCTCTGCTCTCTCATGTTGTTGGCATGAGAATTAACGTTAAACTGTGAAATGACAGAGAGTTCATGGTGGTAAAATTACAAAGATTCGACGAGTTAAGCACAGTGGTTAAATTACCAACCACTATTGAATCTGTGAGATGAATGAAGGTTTGTCTGTTAGCATGGTGGAAGTGGAGCTTTATGGCTTCAATAATTGCTATCTACCTCTATATAAATATATGTATATTTACAATTTGTTTCTTTATTTGGGCTTTCACCTCAACCAGGCATTTGTTATATAGCTGTAGTTACCTCTATGATTCCTTCATTGCAGGAACCCGGAAGGTGGGGATTGTAAATAAACCTTATTAATTACAGATTAGATGCTAATAACAAATTTTAATTACAAACATTGAGATACTGTTTGCTAGTTAGCATAGTTTTGTCTTTTAAGTTTTATTCGAAATTCAAATTTTCAAATAATATACAGACATCCAAGAGCTATAGAGAGTATGATGTACAGCAGCAAATGCACAAAGTGACAATATATTATGTGTCACCTCAATATGGATGCTTAAACGGCCAATTTGTTCATACTCACACGGAGGCTTAAACTATCTCTAAATCGAATTAGTAATTAGTATTTCTAGGAATATCGTTAGATGATATGAAGAGAATGAACAATTTCGAATTTCAATTATGACACGCCACATTAGAAGAAAGGAGGACTTAAATTAACTACAAATTGTTATTTTTCATGCAAAATATTGGAGAACAACAACTTGATTATCAAATAAGCAGAGAGAACATAAAAACTAACAAATTAAAAAAAATTAAAACATGGAGATTATCAGTTCATCCTAATTGTTCTGTAGTTTAAATAAAATTGGTAACAAATGAAAACAATTTGAAAATTAAGGCAGAGGAAAATTTCAACGATATATCTGTAAACTGAGATTTAAGTCGCAGAACAAGAAGCTCCACGTACTAACGTAAACACTGAGTCACTACAAATTACAGTTTTATATGGCAAAATTTAAGTAAATGAAAGTGTATAATCTAGAAGAAGAGTACCTCTCCGGTCTGCTCCTTCCTCTCAAAATTTCTCTCCATTGATTTCTCAGAGAAATTAATCATAGCATCCAAGAGAGAACGTCGTCGTCGTCCGCCGCCTCCTCCTTGGATCAATATTCCTCAATGTTTGCCTCTAACTTAGAACAAGTAATCAACAGAGCAGCTCACCGCCGATCGCCGTCGGAAACCTCTCTCTCTATCTGCCTCTCTTCTGAGGTTGAAATTTGAAGATGTTAGCGTCAGAAGGGAAAGAAGAGAGGAGAAGACTGTCTCCTACAGCTCCTTACTGGCTGACTGGGCATAGCAATTAGCAAGTGTATCGCCAGATCGCTCTCGCTTTCTCTCTCTCCGATGAGTCTCTCTCCAAACATACACACATATATTGTAATTTATCAAATACGCGATCATATACATGCGACTAAAGATAGGGAAACTAAATTTTTATGTTGATAATTAAATTATTAGATAAGTATTGATTAACGTGTGTTTATTTACTATTAGTAACTCATTGTTTTATTTGTAAATTTAATTTAAAATTTTGATTTTCCTAACATTATCTATACTCTATGGGTCTTTGTTTAATTTTTTGAAGTCAAACTTAAAATTTTTAACATAAAAAGGTACTCCAATAAAAAAAAAAAACCATAAATATTTTGCAATTTAAAAAAAAAATCAATACGTCGGAAATACAACTCTATATATAGTATACCAAGTGTCATAATATAATTGGTTAGAATTTTTTTTTGTGTTCCCCCTAATGTATTAAGGTAATGCTAGAAAGACCAAACTTCTAAACCAGATTTTATAAACTAAATGATGTGGATATTGATGGTTAAATTATTAACGTACTTATTTTTTATTAGTGACATATCATTTGGTTTAAAATTTTAGTTTCCTTAACAATATTCATTATATTATTAATTTATTACATTTTGTGTACCTAAACGTATTATCGGCATATTAAAAAATTTCTTGTAACACACAACAAAGCATATCGATGCAAGTGCTAATTCAGTGAATTAATCAAATGTACAATGTTTTCGGTTATTGTGTATAATTGTGATTTGTGAGTACTTCCCAATCCATCACGTATTCATTATTTTATGTGAAATCGGGGACCCCTTCATCCATATTTCTAGCAAGTGGACTACCACGTAACATATTTTGGTACTTGTAATTTAAGTTGCATATTGTAGCATATATACAGTTGAACATGAATGTACGTACGCCGTTCCTATTTAAATTTGAATGCTCTCACCAACTTTTGCTCACTTTGTTTACTATTATGTAACAAATCATTTACTTGCAGAAGTGACATAATTGAAAATGTAGAGATTTTGTACAAGTCACTTAGTATTATGGTGTAGTGGTATTCCTTTTTAGTTGTAGGGGAGAGGCCTTAGATTCGATTCTCGCCAAAGGCGAATTTGAACCACATTAGTGCTATTCCATTGTGAGGCTAAGTCCACCCCATCTTCTTATATTATATCGTTTGTTCAAAAAAAAAAAAAAATTGTACAAAACTGTTTGAACCATTAGATTAAAACTTTTAATTAATATACGTAAATAAGTTACTTATAGCAATTATTTTTAGAAAGAAAACTGAATTTTTAATAGATTATGATTATTAAGTAGTTCAAAAAATAAATTGACGAAGATTAAAAAAAAAAAAAACCGTTGAAGTTTTTTAAAGAATCAAACTACTTAGCTAGCTATAAGTGATTTTTTATCATAGCGGTATAAATATATTTAATTTTGTATGACAACGTGAATTCAAATTCCGTTAAAAATTAATATAACAAAATCTATCGTTGATTAAAAAAAACCTAGTTAGCTAGCTAAACTACTCACAACGACGGGCGATTGGGTTTAAATGTTTACAGCAGTAAATGAAGTGGCTTTGCCATGCACACGCGGCATACAATGCAAAACATCCTCGATCTAATCTATATATGCTCTTTTTTCTACCTTTCTACTTTCTTATGGAAAGATTTTTCAGTATGATCGGTATACGAAATTGTGCATCACGTGTCATTATACAAATGGTGGGATATGTGTGCTAAAAAAGTTAATAACTTAAAAAATAAATTCCCCACCACTCCTATTAAAACATGTGGTGTACCACTTGTGTTCCCGTCACAACTAAAAATTTCTCTTTCTTTTGTTGGTCCAATTAATTTGCCTTCTTTTTAATTATGTGCTACCACCACATGTGAATCTCTGTTTATTTGCCCATTAATTAGTGGGTATCTAGGGGGCCGAGCCCAAGGCCCAATCAAAGGGCCCATTTTAGGAGCCTATCCAATTTAGCCCACCTACTTTATAGACTCTCAATCTTCGTGCAAGCCCCACCACTTTTGGATTCTGTTAAGATTTTTTTTTTTAACATAACGATATTATCTACACTAAAGGAAATAGGATGAGTTTAACCTCACAATAAGCTAGCAATAGTGTGGTTCAAATACGTCTTTGATGAGAGTCGAACATAAGACCTCTCACTTGCAAGTAAAGAGAAATACTACTATACCGTTACTAAGTGGCTGAATTCTATTAAGATTGAATTCGAATTTTAAGTGAAGTTGTTTTATTAAACAATTTAGAATCGAATATATCATACAAGTTGTTTATTAGATTATCTTAATTAAAATTGGATTACTGAAATTCTCCCTATAAGTACCGGTTAAAGGAAAATCTTCATTTTTTTACTAAATAAATGTTTTCTCTGGTCACCTGACACTGATGTAAACGCATTTCATGTAAATCTTTCTTCAATATGCTAAAACAAGAAACAAGAATTAAATCACAAAACCTTTACACAAAGTGCTGCACTCTACAATGCGTAGTACAAGAATCACGGTTCAATCCCTAAAGAATAAGAATACATGATTAATTTAATCCGCCGCGTTAATTACTTTACTACTCACTCACGATCAAATGCTTTACTAATCACTCACGATCAAATGCTCAAGTGTTCTTCCCTTGGCAGACTCTGAACGGTATCCGACCATCTCCCCGGCGAATGATCACTGCTGTTGGAAGACACTTGGCCCTCCGCCCTAGCATCCCTTATCATCCTTAGAACATCTCTCATCGCCGGTCGGTTCTCCGGTGAAAGCGAAACACAAGCCATTGCAATGTTAAGAAGTGCCTGCAGCTTCTCCTCTGATGCCTCATTGCCCGAGGCTGGGTCATCCCCTGACTCGGTCTCTTCTTCGCGCACTGAGCGGACCCAGCAAGGGATGTCTGAACCATGTTCCTGGACAAGGTCTTGGAAGGGAGTCTTTCCTGTTAGGAGCTCCAAGAGGAGGACGCCGAAGCTATACACATCAGCTGGTTGGGTTGATGGTTTTCTGATGTCGCGGCATTCTGGGGCTCTATAAAAGAGAGTGGTTGCGCTAGGTTCTTCGAGTGAATTAGGATCTCCGAATAATGTGAGACCATAATCCGTCAAGCAGGATTCAAAATCGGAACCTAACAAGACGTTTGAGGATTTCAAGTTTCCATGTGTTAAGCCGGGGTTCTGGTGGATATAAACAACACCACTCGCCAAGTCCTCAGCTATTTTAAGACATGACGTCCAGTGAAGCGGCTTACCGCCTCCTGAAGTTCTTGAACCTGTAAAATCAGTTGGAATATATCACAACTAGAATTCGACTAATGACACTTTCAAGAAAACTGCAACAAGTTTAATCAATCTCAATTTCACTAGTTCAGTAACTTCTGCACAAAAAAAAAAAAAAAAAATCTCCGGTGAGTTCTGGAAAATATTCAATGAAATTATACGCAAATTTGACTTGAAATCAACAATGTTAATGTGCTGGTTCCTACCCTTCATAAGAACATGAGTTTTGTGCTTTATGAAAATCCAGAAACCGGTAAAAAAGTGTTCTGTTAATACAAATTACTGGCTATTGACGGGAAGACATGAGCTTTGAACAAGCTACCAAAACCAGCCAAAAGCCAAGTATACAATGATATGAGTTAGAATAGCGAAGGCACAACGCAAACAGTTATATGACGAGAGAGATAGACATAGACAGATGGAATATATCTCGGGCTACACGGTTGAATATCTCGAAAAAATAGTCAAATGTGCAACGTGCAGACACGAAAACCGAAGGATTTGAGCCAGTGAGACATCACTAACAAGCTGAGGTCACACTCAAAATTTGAATTGTTGATTAGCTAGCCAACTCCTTTCCAAAGATTGCGATTAGTTACTGTAAAATTACCCTGTAAAAGCCTAAATGCAGGGAACGCATTTGATCTAATCTTGTCTTTATATACCTAAACTTCTTGGAGAATAATGTACTGATAAAGAGAGAATGACAGTGACTCATGCCACACGAGTCTCATGAACAAAAGAAAAAAAAAACTTTTCAGAAAATTTGCATGCCAAAGAACAGGATTTACAGAATATTTTGCTTACCCAAGAAAACACTACCCATATGCTTACTGATACGTTACTTTCCTTTCAAATCACAATCTCACAAAGCCGTTGAGAATTCTTTTTGGTATATGTGTAAATACCACCATCCCAAGCCAACAAGGTCTCTGCTATATCCTTACTTTGCAGAAAGACTGTTTCCACGACTCGAACCCGTAACATTTTGATCACAAAAGAGCAACCTACCTAATGGTTGCGCCAAGGCTCTCCGTTATATATGTAAATACCACGAGTAATACCACTATACTCGTTTGTTATTCGAGCGTTATTCTCATCCAATCTAAATTACAAAGTAAAATATTCAAACTTAAATGCAGGAAAGCACTCGATCTCGAAGTCGAGCAAGAACATGCATTATAAAATATACAGAATGTACATGGAATTCAGTCACTAAATCATTGATCGCATGAGTGATGAAATCCTATGAGATCTAAGAGGACATTTCCAAAAATAGTCTCCAGATTTATGTGTGGGGATCCATACTTTGAATGGAAAGGGTTCAAATTTCCTCCATCAGAGAAGAACAACCCAAGCACCAAATTTATCAGGCTCATGAATATATGTCCTGCATTAAGATGGGCAACATGGTTTCCAGCCCAGGTACCTGCATGGGGTGGACCCTACAGGCGCCTACATATGCAGGTGACCCCACGACACTGATTAGATCATAGTGTCACCATCATATTTTCACCACATCAATATGACAAATCCAACATGACCCACCATTAAATCAATAATCAATGACCTCTAAGATTAATTAGTTAGAAAGTTTACATCACTAAATATGTCTGGTCAGAAAGCTTGATACTTGGATTCAAAAGATAACAGATAGATTAATAAGTGATAATATAATGATATAATAGGCTTCCCCACTAAAGTTCTCTCAAGATAAACATGAGAATTCTTTAATCAATGAGATGAATTTAGGTAGGGTTTTCCGACTTCACTTTGGATAGGCCCGTCGTGGTTGGACAATCCTATGATTTTATGAGAAGTGTTTTTTAAATAAAGTGGTCAGACAACTTTACAAGTGTGTTTTATAAGTAACGTGGTCGGACAAATTTATTTAAGTTTCTATCGTAATTTAATCACACCAAACTTCACGCTAAATACAATTTACGTAGAAATTTTATGTTGTTAACCAGAAGTTAATTTTAAACTTTTGTACGTACAACTGTACAAGCTAAACACAACCATAGTGATTATTAAACGAAAATAAATGAATAAATAAATCAATAAGCAGGTAAATAAAGGGAGTAGATGAAAGGACCGACATACCATGAATAAGTGAAAAGAGGCTGCCATTGGGGAAATAATCGTATACGAGCAGGCGTTCCTCCTTAGCCTGGAAGTACGCCCTCAGTGGGACCAAGTGTGGGTGCCTCAGCTTCCCTAGCAAGTCCACGTGTCTCCTAAACTCCTCCATCCTCGGGTACCTCGCGTCCTTCAGCCGCTTCACCGTCACGATAAACCCGGATTCCATCACCGCCTTGTACGTACTTCCCAACGTGCCCCTCCCCAGCGTCTCCGCCGACGCCTTCAGCAGATCCTCCAGGCTGTAACTCATCTGCTGATCCCCTGCTCCGCAGAACACCAAACTCCCCAGCCCCTCGCCTTCCCACGAAAAACCCCCTTGTTTCCCACCATTATTACCATCACTGCCACTGGGCGGACCTGCGGGCCCCTCCCCTGATCCTCCTCCTCTCCCTGTTGTCGGCTCAGCACCCCCAACAACCCCGCCTTTGCTCCTGCTTACCGCCCCACCACCGCCGCGACTCCTCCGGCAAACCATCCACAGCACGACTAAGCAGATTACGACCACCATGCACCCGCCCACGCTCCCTGCGATTATCTTTATCAGTTTCCCGCGCTTGGACTTCGACTTTGGACCCGGTTGACTGGTGGGACTGATCGACGGCGGAAACCCGATAATGCCCCCGCAAGGTTTGTCAATTTGCACCCCGCAGACACCGACGTTCCCTGAAAACGACGACGCATTAAACAGAATCAAGGGTGGGGTTACCGGAATTTCTCCGGATAGCTGGTTATTCGACACGTTGAAGAACCGGAGGGAGGTCTGGTTGAGCGGCGGAATGGGACCGGTGAACCTGTTGTCCTGCAAGTACAGGACGTAGAGGCGGCGGAGCCTGAGCAGCGACATTGGGATTTCGCCGGAGATTTTGTTTCCGGCGAGGACGACGACTTTGAGGCGGTGGAGGTCGGAAATGGAAGAGGGGAAAACGCCGGAGAAGTTGTTGTCGTTTAGGAAGAGGGATTTGAGGTTGAGGAGGCCGGAGAGGTCGGGGATTTGGCCGGAGAGGGAGTTGCCTTTGAAGCTGAGGACTCGGAGCTGGTCCAGCCGGTTCAAGATCTTGGGATCCAGAACTCCGGTGAGGTTCGAATACTCCAGCACAAGCTTCGTAACTCTCCCTCTCAGGCATTCCTTCACGCCTTCCCACTCGCACACGTTGCTTCCCTGCCGCCACGGCAGCGTGTTTTGAGGGTCGATTGCAGATTTCAGAGTCAACAGAGCATCCGCATCCCCTGCTTTTGCCGAACCCAGAAAAACCCAGAACAGCAATGGCAGCAATAAGAAAAAGATTTCACCTTTTTGAGAAACCATTTTTGAAAATCTGCGGATTGGATCCATTTTTCAGACCGCCAACATCTTGAAAATGCAATATTTGAACTTTGGATTTTACTGATTGAGAAAACACAACTCGGAAATCAGAATCTGAAATGTGTGTACGTATATGGAACTTTTTTGAATCTCAAAAGCGAAAAGATTTTGAACTATTCGAGTTCACTTTCCTTTCTGAGTCTCTGCCCAATCGCTTTCCAAATCTTCAAGATCTAACACCATCTCGTCAAATTTGAGTGAGCTATGTTACTATGTATGTAGCAATAGCATTATTAACAGAAGCTGCTTTCTTTGACTCAATCGATCACTGTGCTGCGGCTGCTGCGACTGCACCATTGATTGATTCGACAGCTTGAACCCAAAGAAATGGTTTTCTACTTCTGCTTCTGAAGAAAAGCACTTCTTATTTACTCTACTCCGAGCTGCGGAGGAGGAGCATTTAAGGTGCAAAAAGCCCCATTGGCGAGCTCTGAGTACTGATCAATGGGGAGACACCAAAACAGTGGGGCTTGGCAATTCGACATCGTTTCCCGAACATTTTCTCTGTAGTTGTAATGTTTTTGCAGCGTAAGCTTCACGTGAAGGAAGCTCAGAACTCTGCTCTCCTCTCCATGATTTGTATATTGTTAATCTGCAGGCATTATTGAACCCGATAAAATTAAATAACCTTGGGCGGCTCAAAAGGCTCAAACTTTTTTACCAGAGAGCGGTGAAACCTCAAAGGCAATGGGATCCAAAATTTACTCACCCCCCGAGTCGTCGAATTCATCAACTTTCAACAGGTAGCTACACCCTCTCTGAAATTAACAGGCGTCCGAAAAATGCAGATGAAAAAATATTGAAATTGTGAAAGGCTTTGTTTGTATCGGGCAGAACGAGTTGATTGAGTCGACCCAGGTAAATGCTGAAACTTGAAAAGGAAAATTAGACATCAAAATCTGGAAAACGAATGACACATGTCTGCACAGATCCATCAACAAAAAAGGGTCGACAAAAAATTAAAAAGTTAATTACAAAAATAGGATAAATGAGAGGAAAATTAATTAAGCAGGAAATTAAAAGTACCTGATCGAGTCCGGCAGCGGCAGCAGCTACATGTAATGGTGATCGGTCAAGTGAAGGAGCAAAGACTGGATGTTGAATAATAATGCAGCATCCATGTCCATGTGTGTCTCTCTGTACTCTGCATGCACATAGTCTGATGGGATAGTAATGCCAAGGCCCCTCCCGAGAGAGAGAAAGAGAGAGAGGGAGACTATTGACCAAGGACAACAGATGGTCTCTGTCTTTTAACTCGGGAAATAGGTGAAAGAATTGAAAGCATAAGAGAACGCATTTAATTATTTAACACCACGGAATGAGTATTTACTTGTTATATAGTTTCACAACCACTCGGGATACTGTTTTGACGCCAATAAATCATATAATAAGTAAGGGATACTTTGGATGTGATCTCTAATCCTTA
The DNA here is from genome assembly GCA_036320875.1 of Cotoneaster glaucophyllus. Lineage (NCBI taxonomy): Eukaryota > Viridiplantae > Streptophyta > Magnoliopsida > Rosales > Rosaceae > Cotoneaster > Cotoneaster glaucophyllus. The sequence goes on along the minus strand of CM070069.1, from coordinate 34,052,067 downwards.
ACATTCTTTGATTAAAATCTTAATAGTATTCAAAGTTTGATCAAAGTCCATTGACTTTGTACACCTCATTATATTACAATTAATATTTATATTTTTATAGTTTTGACATTAATTGTTTGATATTTTATGAGATTTATAATCCTATAAATTTAAAATCCCTCATTATAATACTAATAGAAACGGTTACAATAAAAAAAATTCAAACATTTTGATTAAATAAATGGATAAAAACTATGTAAAAATAAGAAATAATAAATAATAAATGGCAAAAGAATGTATCCATAGTGTTAAAAAAAATTGGTACATTTTACAAAAAAAATTGGTACATTTCACATATAACAAAGTGGTACATTAATAAAGAAGAATGGGTACATTATAAATAAATTAGGGTACAGATAAAAGATTAAAAAATTATGAGTACAAATGAATTTAAAAAAAAAAAATATAGGCGCTAAAAGAAATTAATACATGGGTACAAAATAAAACTAAAAAGAAAATACTACAAATTTAAAAAAAAATGTTGCGATTTAAAAGTGAGTACAAACTAAAAATATAAATATATGATACAAAGTTTAGGCATAAAACATAAATATACCATATGTAATTTTTATATCATTGATTAAATATACAATGTCATATGACGGTAAACACATGGGTACAAACACAAATAAAACTTTAAAAAATATGGGCACAAAAAGAAACTAATATATGGGTACAAATTAAAAATGAAAAGAAAATTGGTTCAAATTAAAAAATATTTGCAAATTAAAAATAGGTACATGTTGTGGACTATTTTATCTGACAAAGGGAGAGAGGGCCGGCGGCAGAGAAAGAGAGAAAAGAGAGATATGTGTTTGTAGAATTGTAGGGGAATTGTGTGTTTATCCCTCCTACATTGAACCTTTATTTATAATAATAAGATGATAGGATATTCCTTGGTCCCCAAGGAATATCAGTTACAATAGGAAAGGATAAACCCTAATCTAATCTAACCTAGGATTTACACAATCATACTTTGATTAGGAATGTTTCACAACAGTAAAAACTAAAAATAAAAATATATGATAAAAATTTAGCCATAAATATAATTATACTAATTGTAACATTTTTAACACTAAAGGAATATATTTAAAAATAAAAATATTTTATTATTCAAATAATCAATGATGTTATTAATACCCAAGGACCTTGATCAAAAATTGAAAATGAATAGGATTTCAATCAATGGAATAGCAAAAAGAAGGATGTGAACCTAATTTCTCCAATAAGTAATTACCAGACGAGAGGTTTATTTTTTTAACTTGTAATAAGTATTTATTAGACAGGTGACGTTGCTAAAATTATTTTTAAGTTGTATTCTCATAGTCCATGCTAGGCCAAGAGGGGCTGAACTTATTGGACTATCAGCCACCTTTCTCCATCATTGCGAATTTGCGAAGAACTTACCCATGCTAAAGGTTACATGATATTCCGTATGACTTTGGTTATTTGTTCAAGAGAAACGTCAAGAAGACTTTTAAAAGTGAGATTTTTCATACATTTTATACCATTTCATATTTTTTTTATAATATTTTATAATATTAACATGAAAAATAACGTTAAATTATGAGCTCACAAAATGTTTTATAAAGAATCACACTTTGAAAAAGTTTTCTCAGCATTTATGGTTGTTCAATATTTCATGGTAACATCCCCAGGCAAGTCTGTTTCCTCACTACTCGTACAAAGATTAGTATTGTACACGTGGCAAAATGCTGGAACAAGTAATTGAGCTCACGTTATATTCCCGGCCCAGCAAAATATGAAAAGAGAGGAGGTGAGCTGATCACGTTATTTCAATGCTAATTGGTGTAGAAGAGATTCTCTCCGGATTTCTTTCATCAAGATCACTAGATCAAGTGATCCAAATTTTTGAAATTTCATCTACCGTCTCACATGTTTTGATCTCCTCTTAAAAACTATAATAATTTTTTACCGTTTGATGAAATTTCAAAGACCCAAATTACTTGATCCGACAATATTGGTGAAAAAAATCCGGAATGGATCTCTTCTCATTGGTTTTGGGCTCCAACAACTCATGCCAGTTGGCGTGGACTGGATAAATACGGTGGTTGCCGGTGGTCTTAGCCTGACGACACACCCGACTATGTTGCCGGAGATCCAGGAGGACCCGAAATAGATCGAATCTCCTTCAAACAAGCAATCAATGACTAGCATCCAGCTTTTATTAGGGACAATTATAATAATACATTGGTTTGAAAAGACTAATAAAAACAAATGGTTAGACCATCTCCAATGCATGGGCTAAATGCCAAATATTTTAGCCCGGAAAATTTAGCTTTTAGCCCAGAAACAACTTTTCTGCTCCAATGGTTCAGGCCTAAAAATTTTAGCCCGGGATTATTAAAGAATAGAACATAGGCTATTTTTTATCTTAAATTAAATTTTTTTAAAAAAAAATAAATATGTAGACTATCGTAAATTAATTTTATGAACATTTTAATCTAAAAAAATTTAAATTCCGATAAATATTGAAAAATCACTAAATTTTCAGTTAAATAATTTTTTAAAAATTATTTTAGCCTTTGGATTTTAATTTGGACCGTTAGATCTTCTTTTTTACCGTTAGATTTGATTATATTCGATCTCAGCCGTTGGATTCAATGTATTTTAAAATAACATATTTAAAAAAATAAAATTTGAATTTGGACCAACAACAGCCGTTGGATCGACCAAAGCTAGCCGTTGGATTCCATAACTAGCCATTGGGGATTTTCTGTTGGGCCGACAGCAGCCTGACAGAGGGACCCAGCCTTGTCGGCACCAGAAACCAAGCGGCCGCGTGAGGCACGTTGGCGCGTTGGCGGGCCGAGACTGGCCTTTGGGCCAGCGAGTCCACTCGCGGCTGGGGGGAATGTTGGGAGGAATTTGGCCCAAAAAATTTATTTGGCATTTAGCCCAAAGATTTGGCTTGCATTGGAGCATGTTTTGGGGGGTATTGGAGTTAGTCTTAGAAAATCAAAATCAAAAGTCATATCACAAAAAAGATTTATAAGAAATGAGTTTTCCATAATTGTGACGTCTTAATTCAATGTCATGTGGCATCCAATGAGTCCGTCTTTGCTACTACTATTTTCATTTTTGATGCATAACTAGAAATAATCTCATAACTTCTATAAACTTCGTCGTACAAAGAGTATGATGCCTATAACCACATCCATAACAAAACACCCTGAAACTGAAATTAGAGCAAGATAGAATAGAAACGGAAACTCAAGCTGCCTGCAATTGGCGGCGGCCTGCGGCTTTCTCAAGTGCCTTCAATCTATTAGCTTCCATTCGCGCTTTCTGTTCATCTGTCATATGATTTTCACTGGATTCCTTACCTTCATTGTTTTGAACTTGATTGGTTATTTCTTTCTGGAAACTTTCCGATGCAGGTATACCAGCACTAGGAGCAACCATCTCACCATGGAACGTCTCAGACGGTTCCTACACTAAGCAAAACAAAGCACATCAAGCTCTCTACTTATCAACAAATGGAGCTTTAATCTGAACACCAAGAAAATTTCGAGTACACTAAATTGAACAAAATAGCACATACCTGAGTGGCTTTATCGTAGATTTCGTGAAGCATCTCTTCCTGCATATCATCCACATCATGGTTCCCTGAAGATGAACCTCCCTGGTGATCACTTGGTCCCTCAGGGTTCAAGGTTTCTGCAGGAAAATAACAAGATCAGAATTCAAAATGGAAACATAGAGAGCAGATGGTTGTTCCGAATCAATTTTTTCAAATACCATGATGAATAGAAAGGTACTTCAAATATCAAACAAAATCCAAAAACTTCTCATAAGAATATTTTATAGAGAACATAAGAACTCCCTACTTAATTATTAAAAATAAAACAAAGTAACATAAAATCAACACAAGTAGATTTCCACTTATCAGTACTATTCTTGCCCACTAGTATCGGGTAGTCCGGTGCAGTGATGTTCTCCCTCAACATTACTCATATTCTACTCAGCAGCCAATCCACTATCCTAACATCATATTCCTAATTGTGTTATAAACTCAACCTCTAGGCTCAATGGATCCCGTTTCCAAATCTTCTTGACAGGTCTTCTGTTAAATAGTTAGAGCAACTGCACCATTCAATCCTTCCAATTAATACCTCAACCTTTAACGATATTTCACTTCTTGAAACATCTCATTACATGCTAAATTAGAGCAATTAGGCAAAAATGGCAGAGCATAATACCCTCTTGATCATTTGGAACGCCTTCCTCAACCGCTGTTTCACGCAACTTTGCCGGGTCTCCTCCACTTGCAACTCTTTCTCTCAAATCCCTAAGAGTCATCTGCTCAATATTTGGGCAGAAAAAAGGATTAGAATTTGAGGCAGACTCCAAAGACATTGAAAATAAAGAGTAAGATGTCATCAGTACCTTCACTCGTCTGGTGGCGGCAACTTGTTCGACCTTGTGAACAAACTGATCAAATGAGTAATATGGTAGCAATCGCGAATGCCATTGTGTGTACAACCCAATTAGATTCCCCAAATCTCTAACCTGCAAAAATTGACAAAAACAATGGCATTTTACATACAATCCCTCAGTAACCTCGCACTTTAGAGAAAAACGCTCCCAATAAATTTGAAAAGAAATCCATGCCGACTTTGTAATGGAAGAAGCACACCAACAAAATTTCACAATTAAGAATCAATTAAAGCAACACGTCTTCTAAAAATCCCCACCTAGCGCCGCCTAGGTTGGCCACCGCCCGATTAATGCCTAGGCGTTTGAAAATTAAGAAAGGGCGCCTAGACCTGCTGAGGCGTCCGCCTAGCCCACCTAGCCCGCCCAGACCCACCTAGGCACCAGCCTAAGTTGCGACTTACTTAGACAAAAAATAGATAACTTTCATTTTGTATTTTACTTTTTTTCAATAAATTGTAAAAGACTTGTTGAATACACATTATATGCATGTTCCTCATGTTTTCATTATGCTCTAATACTTCCTAATATATATGTCATTCTATTTTGTAGTTTATAATGAAATTATGTATATTTTAAGAATAAACGCACTTAGTTACACAAAATATAATAAATTTACTTAAATCCGCCTAGTCGCCAAGGCGCCCGCCTAGCCACCTAGGCGCTAGGCAGCAGCTCGCCGCCCTGACTAGCGTCTTGCGTCTTTTAGAACCTTGAATTATAGAGGTTACTTTTTACTAATTTACTAACAAAAAATTAACAAAATGTTATGAATTTTCTTGCACACAGAAAAGAAACAAGAGCAGAAATGAGATATCAGACCTCGTGTCCGCGGCCGCGATACTTGAAGGCGCGAGGGAAGTGGCGGAGGACGTAGCCGAGCCCATCGTCTGAGAGAAGCATCTCCGGCGTCAGCTTTGGCCGAGTTTTCGGAACCGACACCTTCTTCGCCTTCCCTTCGATCCCAGTACCAGTACCAGTACCGCTTTTGAAAGGATAAGAAGAGGAATTGAGACTTGTGGGCTTAGGGTTAGGGTTGGAATTAGGATCGGGGATGGAATTGGGATTGGAATTGGAATTGGGGGTGGGGGCGGAGGAAGGGCAGTCACGTGACCAGTGGCCTGGTCGGCCGCACTTGTAACAGCCGGTTGCTGCTGGTGCCTTGTCCATTTTCTTCTGATTTTTGCTTTCTGCAACCGACGATCGCTGTTTTCATTTTTTTTATTTAATTTTCTGGATTTATTTTCCATTTTCAAGGTTTATTGGCGGGAAAAATTGGAGGGAATTACGGTTTGACATTTAAGATATTTGAAATGGGCTTGACTAAAGAAAATAAGGCCCAGATTTTCCAAAAAAGGGGCCCTAGTTATATCAGATGTGAGATGTAAACATAAAGAGATATGAGTCTCTGGTTGCACGATATTATCTTTTATAGAGTGACACTAAGATGCGCTTAAATTTGTCACATGATGGGTTTCAAGGTGTTATTTCATAATCATTCAACATTGGCATAAGCTTTGCTTGAATTATGTATAAAAACATGAACACCTTTTGAATCGATTTGAAAGAGCTTCAGAACAAGTGAATATTTCTATTGGATCTAGTTGAAAGTACGATTATGAGACAGATGGTTAAGGTAAAAGGGGTAGATGAAGATCTCGGAAGACTTGAAAAAAAAACTTTAAGAAAAGATAGAGTACTTGGTGCTAACAGAAAACTTGGCATAGAACCGAGCACAATGACGTTCTTGGATTCATACGTTCGAACCCACTTAATGAGATAACGTTTTGTTGTTGTTTTATCTAAAACTAGCTTTTCATTGCATCCAAAAAAATGAACTCATAACAGAAGAAGAAACTTACAAGGGAAATCTCGTTACATACTTCCATTCCTACCCCCCTCTCCCCCCTCTCTCTCTCTTGCCATTTCTTCACAACGAATTCAAATCAACAAATCCTCTAATTCTTTTACCAAAAATTGAGGTAAGCAAGTATCTATATCTATATCTATATATGTATCACCTGTGATAAGTTTCAGTTCTTAAACAACGGCAGCAAACGGGTTTCGGAGACTCAAGGGTTCATGGACCAATCGTACTTCTGGTACACAATACTTATATGCCCTCCGTCACCCAAAAGATGTGTCAAAAGACCTGCTCTGGTTGCATCCAGGTAATTCAGGATCCACTTTAGAATTTCCTTCTCTTGTCCAAAGTCACCATCGAACCTGCAGAATGAACACACACACACACACACACAACATTTGTTCATCGTCAGCATTGTCTAACCATCACAGTTGCTTCCGAAAATGAACAACGGAAAAGGTAGACTTGATCAATGATTACACACCATTTAATAATTTGGGTGAGGTACACGGTCCTCTTCTCCAAGTTCACTTCCATGCCGCCGCTCTTAAAGAAGTCTCTAGCTACGCATCTCAATTCAGCTTCAACTCCTTGGGGTGAGAAGAATCTTACCGTTGGGCTTGATCTTGTCCCGTTACAAAGTCCGAAGTGAATTAATGGATTCACTCTAGCACAGGCAAGCTGGATTGAAGAATGAAATGAAACTTAGTACTCTCATCGGAGGTTGAGAATTTGTATGCAAACAAAATAACATGTATGAAGTTAGACTTTTAGAGGGGGATAAGAGAGAAGAATCGAAGATTGTTGTTCACCTCTGTACGGTTGTCTCCTGCCCCAAAGGGCTTGCCCAAGGAATAAGGAGGTCTACGGTTGTTTCTGAGGATCCCATTCTCGATACTACTGAGCGAATAAGGATGGCCTCCAACTAAATACTGGAAGTCGGAAAAGAATGATCTCCTTTCGATTACACCTTGTGGACGTCCTACCCTGATAACTGCATGGATGACCATTGCATTGTAGAGGTTCAAAAAGAAAGCTAGCCTCTCATCTTTTGAGAGCTCAAAAAGGTTTACTCGGTGAAGTTCTTGAACCAAGTTTATGTACCTGCATTTAAAGAAGGGAGGAAATTGACACCAATGAAGCTATTTAGTGCACAGATATACCTAAATTACTTCAGTTTAACAAAATAAATCCAGGAAAATGATCGACTGATCCTACCTTCGGAACTCCTCACTGTTGCTAATGCCAATGTAATCGAGATGGCGCCTGTCATCTGAGGCATAGGACTCGAGTATGGCAGACATGATCTTGGTGAGCCTTTGGCCAACTTTCGCTGCAGGATTGGGCTCACTGTCACTTATGGATCCCCGGAAATTAAAGCATTTGGGAATAAAGGTTTCGTGCTCAAGGAAACGATAAAAATGGTTTCCATCCTCGAAATCATTTTCCCTGCACAAATACAAAGGGGTTCTTATCGATAAAACTAAATCAGCGTCTTTAGTTTTCAGTTGGTTCAACAGATTTTTTCTTACCCAAAGACATGATGAATGAAATGCTTCCTGGCAAGCTGCCTTCCAATCTCAACTGCCTGCAGTTTTCATATGTTGTAAACACAAATCATTAAACTCCACACTCAACGGACAGACTTTTTGCTTTTTAAGATAAAAGAAACATCCGTGTAATGCCTCACGTGTAATCTAAAGTATGGACTGAAAACGCTCAAGGACCGAGCAATATTAAAAACTAATAAATTTCAACAAAAGACGATTAAAGAGGGACTAAATAATAATTATACGTCATGATTAAAACAAGAGGTTGAAAACTCGGTCAAGTTCCTATCGGTTATGAAACAACGTTGGCAGATTCAACTTTTGAAATTCCTACATACGCAAAATAGGAAAAAGGATAAGCTATTGGGGGCCATGTCAAAAACGTTACGTTTACGCTTTCATGAATCATGGCATGAGTCGTGGCCTGGGGTGGGAAGGAGCCAAATTATATATGACTGAGTGTGTTATGCATGATGATATGATATGCAATGGGACCCCGTCAAAGTTCAAACATATATTGATGGCTGCACCAACACAACCCTTCTTGTTTCATAAGTAATCATTTAAAGGAGGACTTATATGACACATGTTTACTGCCGCGGTGACATTTTCTGCTAATAATATAAGAACAAATCTTAATTTCTCTTCACATATCCTTATATTATTGACACGAAAAGCTACTTTAACTGTGTTACCCTATCACACAAATTGTTCTCCATTTCAAGCCGTTGGTTACAAAACGAGTCATTCAAAAGGTATATAGAACTTCCATAAAAAACATGGTCCACCAAGAATTTATGACCTAATTTTCCACTACTTTCTCACTAGGAAAAAATCTAAGCTGCAGCCTAAATTTACTCTCACATTAGTATGTCTTTCGGTCACCTGAACAATAAAATTCCTTCTTACAGGGGTCGAATTGAATGCAAAGGAGGTGCGCCAGAAAATTAACCCAAGAGAGTGGACCTAGTGAAAAGCTCCTTATAATAATAGCACTCACTCAATAATACTGTGGATGGTGGACGCCATTATTGTTTTCGGGAAGTCTAACATGTGATGCAAGCTTTTCATAAAAATTAGGCTAAAACATACTAAATTCAATGAAAATTGTAGCTAGTTTAGGTTTGGTAATTTTTTGTATGACCAGTTAAATTCGACATAAACAACACGAAAAAGAAAAGTTTCGAGCCAATCAGTTAACAATTTGAATCATTTAAGAACTCGTTAAAGAGTCAAGTAGTTATCGGTTCATTTTTAAAATATCATTTTTCAGATCATGACATTAGACATGACAATTTTTTTCATGACTCGTTAACCCGAAATAAAACGATACAATCCGTTAACGAATTGAGTCGTTATCGAGTCGCCTAATAATAACCTGCTAAGATAATATGATTGACACGACATGATGCGTTAATACAACGAATATGATACGAAAACAACTCAAACACGACAAACACGATCTGTTTGCCGAAGCTAAGCTAGGTACAACTAAACACTAAAATATATCAAGTAGGTTTGGATCGGTACCCATACTATTCCAATGCAAATAGAATAACAATCAACTTAATTAATCAATTATTTTTATTGTAATTTTGTATTTTATAATCATACACCAACATGGTTGTCATGATTATGTTGGCTACGGTTCGTGAGACGCCAAGCGAAGCCCATGGGTTTATCCGAAAGGACAACGGCCAGAACTCGCTGAATCTTTTAACGGTTACTAATTTTTTATTAGTGCGTAATCAGTAAACTGCAGCTAGTCAGCGGTTCGATGCGCAGCAGGCCAGCAATTAATTTTTACTGCTGCGCGGCACATTGTAACCAACAGGTCCCGCGGAATTTTATTCAACGACAAGATAAGAACCTGCGAGTCCAGTGGTTACGGTGGTCCGCGACACAGAGAATAACAGTGGAAGAAAACAGATTTGGAAATTGGTGGGAGGGTCCGTACCTTTCGACGCCCGCAGTCCAAGTGCTGAATGAGGACCTCCACCATCTCGCTCCCGGCGAAGCAGTTCTTGACGATCTTCATCTTCATCAGACGGTCCTGAATCGGCAACTTCAGCCGCAACACCCTAACTATCCCCATCATCTGGTCCGTCAACTCCTCCTCATCCAGATCGTCGAATCCGTAAACCGGCGGCGGAGGCGCGTCGTCGGGGCATTTTGAGCTGAGCATCTCCTTCAACCGCTGGTCAAATCCGCCGCTGTTCCTCAGCGAGTTGAGCGCCACCAGTCCTCCGAACTGCTTCTCGTTGAAGAAAATCTGAGGTACAGACGAGCTACCCGTCCTCTCCACCAGCTCCTTCTCGCGATTCGGATACACGTCGATGTTGATCTCCATGAATTTCAGCCCCTTCTCTCTCAGAAACCTCCGCACCGCCGTGCAGTCCCTGCAGTTCGACCGGGAGAAGAAGCTGATTCGACCTTTCAGCGCCGCTTGTCCCTGTGGCTGGTGGTGGTCGTCAGACTCGCTCTTGAGCTTGACCGTCACTTTGAGGCCGGAGAGATGAAACTCCGTCGCGTCTTTCGATTTCAGATCTTCTTCTCCGTTGCTATTGAGGTGCTGGTCCTTCAGCGACGTCAGCCTCCTCACGAACGCCGCCGAGAAATTGCTGCTTCGCTCCCGGATGAGCTTCCCTATCGCCGGCACGTCGACGCCGAATTTCTGGTTATTCGAAGCCTCGTCGTTTGGAGAATCGGGAGGCGATGAGGACAACCCGGGCGGCGCCTCTGGCTTCGGCAGGTGCGCGTGAGGACGGAGGATCCCTTCCCCTGCTGTATCGGGCTTCTCAACGGCTAATTTCACGTGCTCGGCTTTTTCGGGAGAAACCGTTTGAAACTCGTCCGACTTTTCGGTCATCGAGGTGGGCGAAACGTCGTCGTCCCGTTCTTTCAGGTAACCATTTCCATTTGCATGTGCAACTTCAATTTCCGGAAAGCCATCTCCCTCTTCCTCCTCGTAATCTTTCTGTTTCGGTATACCGTTGGGGATAGAATTTGAACGCTTTATTGTTTTCTCGGGCTTTCTGGGACTTCCCGGTAAAACCCCATTCGCCGGCAAGCCGTTTAACTTTCCGGCGGGTCTACAAACTCTGACCTCAACGACATTGTTCCCGGTTCCATTGGTGGAAAAATCCATTGATTTCCTTTTTCGCAAGGAAATGCAAGATTTTTCTGTTTTAGGAAAAGGAAAACTGGAAACCCTAAGACTAAGAGGAGGAGGAGAGAGAGAGACAGAAAAGAGGAGGAGGGAGAAGGAGAGTGGACGAAAAGGGAAGCGAAGAAAGCAAAGGAAAAATGGGTTAGAGGGAGTTTTGTTTGTTGGAGAGGGAACGATGAAATCGGAGAGGTTTTATGGAGGAAATGCCCAGAGGGTTATGGAATCCCATTTTATTTTATTTATTTGTTTTATAAAAACAAGAGAAGGTCAAACACGTTGAGACAATTAGACTCTTTTGGGCCATATCCAATTGGGTCGCCGGCCCAACCTAAAAAATATCACCGACCCCACTTGAAACCTTACCGTATGGTTTTCAATTACTATAATACCCCAAGAACCTAGGGATGGTCGAAATCTTCACGGATAATGTGACATTCTTAAGTGTGTTCAAAACATGTCACATACGTCATATGTTGTTTTACACTTTTACAGATAGAGAGGCACTTGAAGAAGAATTCCCTCTACTGGTATGATAATATATGACGTACTACTCTGCGTTCCAGATACATTAAAAAATCTTTTCACTTATAACTGTAGCGATCAGGATGGATGTGGTATTAAGAACTTTCAACGCAAAACTATATCGTATCGTATGGAGGTAGCCCTATACACGATGCCGGGAGGTTAGGCATTGACACCCCCGATTCAAAACCGAACAGTTGACATTCCTACTTAAACCGTGATCGAGTAGGGGTTTTTGGTAAATGAAAGGATTCGTTAGGAGTGCCATTAGTTTAGGTACGGGTGACTAGTCTAGAAAGAAAGCAATTAGAATTTAGGAAGGTAGTTCCGTTGACACGGCAAGAGTCCAAGTGCCAGCATAAGACCCGGCCAAATTTAGTTGATTACCTTCACAATAACGGAGATACTTAACAGGTGCAGTAGTCCTTGGATTTTTGACTTTGATTTTTTTTCAAAACATAGTCTACAAAGAAATGGTCTCAAGTAGTAAGTAAAAGAATATATATATATTTTTTTTGTTAGAAGGGTGAATACATTTATTCTTAATGTAATGTCCACGTACTTACTTTTACTTTTCGCACATTTATTAGAATGATATTTTACACATATTTTATACCTCTTTTACTCATTATTTAGTCGTAATTTTGTACTAAATTGTTGGGTTTGGTACGCTTTGTGTGGGTTGGGTTGGAATTACGGTTTGAGAACAAAACATGGTATTGAACGCCTAAATACAAGAAAACCCGACGATTGTCAAGTTGGACCGTGTGTAATTTTTTGGGCTGGATAAATAAAATACAAATTATGAATTTGGACCGGTCAAAGCTTCAAATGGTTGGCCCATTGGAATGGACTTATGCATGATAGTCCTCTCGGTGCAAGTTCCGTATATTTTAATTCCATCATGAACTAAATCTTTTTATTAGTTTAGGGTGTATTCTTATTATCAACTAATTCTCGTTATTTTATACCAATCTCGATTATTTTTCATGTTGAGTAATTGTTATTGTGCTCTGTTGTTATCAGATAACTGTCCATTATTTGTGTGAATGACTCAATTGTGACTGAGAGATTGAGTTTAATAGATTGCTTCTCATAATTGACAATTACCATGAATAATTTGATGTTAATACGAAGAACGTGGTTAGATGAGATTGAGAATGAGGAACCTAATGTCCTAGTGTTTCCATTTATTAATCTTTCTTAATTCATTCACTCTTGCTCTATGTTCGATCAATTGTTATTTTTATTTGCATTTCATCTCTTTGCATATTTAAATTTGTCAGTTTAAGTCTTGTTTTATTTCATCTTAGTTTGAAGGTAATCGCAATAGTAACTTTAGGTTAATCCGATCTTTGTTAGAACGACACTCTATTTATCACTATATTACTTTGACGATATTGTACACTTGGCAATTTTCACAACAACATCCCTCTCTATTTTAAACCATCAGATCGAATGAATAGAAAAAAATCAATCGGCAATAACTATGTAGTTGATCTTTCGTGTTCGTTTGAAAGTGACTAGGAGAGGACCATCCAAGTCTTCTCCGATTTCCACGGCGCAAGGTTTGTACACGGCAAATAAATAGACAATAACTATTAAGATATCTTTAGTGGTTGTTTGGAAGTGATTATGAAAGGAACAAAATCACTAATAAATTGGGTTTACGTTTAGGATTCAAAGTGTTTTTCGAAAAGCACATACAAGAAATTCTCCATAAAGTCGCTTTCCCTATAAGCGATTATGATCCTTCCAATCACATCCAAACAAATTCCTTTGGTTTGGTGAAGAATCCGTAATTTCTCTTTAATAAAATAGTGAAGTCCACAAACTATTAATTATAGTACAGAAACTAATTCCAAATGTGAGGTTAGTCAAAAAAGCGCGTTTGACATCAAAGTCAAGTATTTTTATTCCCCTATCACTCTCTTTTATTACTATTGCTGTTCTTCGTCCTGCGAATTGGTTATCTATCTCTCTCTCTCTCTAGACTCTCGTGGGTGTGTTGAGAACTTGACCGTGTGCTGCTGTGATATGGGTGCTCAGGATTTCTGGGTGGTGATTGTTATTGGCTTTTGCTTCCATGCTCAAATCTTGAGCTCTCAGAACTTGACATGCAATCCCAACGATTTGAAAGCATTGGAGGATTTCATGAACGGTATAGATTCCGTGATTGAAGGGTGGGGCAGCGATATTTCACCTAATTGCTGTAAATGGGCAGGCATCAGTTGCAATTCTTCGTCCTCTCTCGGATTGAACTATTCCATTGATGCTTATAGAGTGGTAAAACTGGAGCTTCCAAAGAGAAGGCTACTGGGAAATCTCTCTGCATCTTTAGGGACCTTGGACCAGCTCAGAACCCTCAATCTCTCTCACAATTTCCTCAAGCACTCGCTTCCGATTTCGCTCTTCCATTTGCCAAATTTAGAGGTCTTAGACATGAGTTTTAATGACTTTTCCAGCCCCATTCCTGTCGATATCGATTTGCCTTCAATCCAGTACCTTGACATTTCTCAGAACTTTTTGAATGGTTCCCTTCCTGGCAGCATCTGTGACAACAATTCTACTAAACTTCGGGTACTCAACGTTGCCGCTAACTGCTTCTCTGGCAATCTTCCACCAGGTTTTGGCAATTGTACTTCCTTGGAGGACCTTGACCTGAGCGCGAATGACCTTACAGGCACAGGTGATGGTATATTTCGTCTGCGAAAGCTAACCCAGTTGAACATTCAAGATAACAAGCTGTCAGGGGCCCTCAGCGAAGAATTCGGTAACCTCATTAACCTTGTTCGTTTGGATATCTCAACTAATGGGTTTTCAGGAACTATCCCAGATGTTTTCCACAGCCTTGGAAGATTACAGAAATTTGTAGCTCATTCAAATCGTTTTGGTGGTCGGATACCCCCTTCTTTGTCGAGTTCATCGACTATCACTGTGCTTAATTTGAAAAACAATTCGTTGCAGGGCACAATTGATCTGAATTGTTCAGCAATGACTAGCTTGACCTCTCTTGATCTCGGTTCCAATCGGTTTGATGGGCCTATTCCCTCCAATCTTCCCTCCTGTCAACATTTGAATACTGTCAACCTTGCCCGTAACAACTTCACTGGCGAAATCCCAGAAAGCTTCAAGAGTTTCCATAGCCTCTCTTACGTCTCGCTGTCAAATTGCAGCCTTTCCAATATCTCTTCTGCCCTTCAAATTTTACAGCAGTGTCAGAACCTGACTACTTTGGTTCTCACCTTGAACTTCCGTGGCGAACAATTTCCAGCTGATCCAACCCTTCAGTTTGAAAAGCTGAAGGTTCTTATTATTGCAAACTGTAGGCTCACAGGTGTAATACCCCAATGGTTGAGAACTAGCAGCAGATTGCAGTTGTTGGATATATCGTGGAACCATTTGGAAGGAACAATTCCAGTCTGGTTTGGCAATTTTAGCAGTCTTTTCTACTTGGACATGTCTGTTAATTTCTTTACGGGGGAAATCCCGAGAAGCTTAACTGGACTATCGAGCTTCATTAATGGGAGGATCTCCATTGAGGAACCTTCCTATGATTTCCCACTTTTCATGAAGTCGAATGTAAGTGCACGTGGGTTGCAGTACAATCAAGTTTGGAGCTTTCGGCCTACATTAGACTTTAGCAACAACAATCTCAGTGGACCAATCTGGCCGGACTTCAGGAAGCTGAGGTTGCTTCATGTTTTGGATTTGAAGTACAACAGATTATCAGGACCGATTCCGAGTAGTTTATCTGAGATGGTGAGCTTGGAGATCCTGGATTTGTCTCATAACGAGCTTTCGGGGATAATCCCACCTTCGTTGGTTGACCTTAGCTTCCTGTCCAAGTTTAGTGTTGCAGACAATGAATTGTATGGGGTGATCCCGACAGGAGGTCAATTTTTGACCTTCTCAAGTTCAAGTTTTGAAGGGAACAATCTTTGCGGCTACGATGCTGCGCCTTGTCCATCCGGCCAGGATGATCCACTGGGAACATGGTTCGGCAAATCAAGCAAGGATTATACCGGAGTTATTGCCGGATTGTGTGTCGGATTCGTATTTGGAATAGCATGTTTCATTGGAATAGATAGGTATGTCTGGACTTTTTAAGAAGAGTACATCCTTCTTTTTTATGTTACGTCCTTCTGTTTTATGTTTTCTTTTGTATGCTCGTGACCTAATGTATAAAGAATAGTATTTCAAAAAAAGAAAAGTATAAAGAGTATTAACTAGTAAGCTTTTGGTTAATTTACAGCACCAAATTATCCGTATGTAGCAACTCTTGCATAAATAATGAGCACCACACGTACATAAATGGTGGGAGGTGCCTCATACATACGGGCATTTGTATGCAACAACTTAAGTAATGGGAAGTGGATTCCTTTGAATGTAAAAAAAAAAAAAAAAAAAAACAAAGGATAATTGTAAGGGAGACGGTCCATACGAATTGGAAAATACTTGGGTGGGAGCATGTCCTGAGGAGCTCCTCAATTCCCCCTCTTTTACATATGCTTGACGGGTTAAATGAATTATTTAATAAGTTTGAGAAGGAAAAAAAATGAACGCACGTCTCTTTTGTGATGTTGTATTATTAGTACGTGACATCATTTACAATGTCTCAATAATCATCAAATTATAACTTAGAAGTAGTGATAAAATTCGACTATCAAACCAATTGACGGATACGTACACACACAGAAAAATCACCTAAAAGCTCCACCCCTACATTCAAGCCACACCCACCCACCCAAAATTTTAGTGGCTTGGGCAGCCGTAAGACTAACCACTGAGCCTAATACACTTATATCTTCTAAGTTATGATTATTCTCTGGTGCTCATAGGCGACACCACAAAACCCCGTAAAAGCTCCACTTCTGCATTCAGGCCCCACCCACCCAAAATTTGAGGGTGCGTTTGTTGCACCGGACTATCTAGGACTGGACTAGCTTCAGGGACTAAGCTGGACTGGCTTAGACTAGACTAAGCTGGACTGACTTAATAAAGCGTTTGGTACAGTGTCGGACTAAAAAGCAGGACTCATATATTATATTATTAAATTTATATTTATAATATTTTATTATTAATTTAATCTATATATACTAATATTTTATTATTAAATTATCATTTTCCTTTCTATAATCATCTTTTCTCATTGTTTTGTCCGCCCACTGCATCTCTCCCATTTCCTCTTTCTCTGCCATTTCATCTTCCTTTCTAGAATCATCTTCCTCTCATTTTTTTGTCCGCCCATTGCATCCCTCCCCTCTCCTCTTTCTCTGCCATTTCATCTTCCTCTCTCATTTTTTTCGTCTGCCCACTGCATCCCTCCCCTCTTCTCTTTCTCTGCCATTTTATTTATGCCACTGTCTCTTTCCCCTTTCCCTTTTCTGGGTTTTCTGGGTTCAATTTTTATGGGTTTTCTGGTTGTGGGAAGCAGGGAAGAAGGAGATGTGGGGCAAAGCGGAGCAGAGGTAGCAGTGGAAGAGGTCAAGGAGGACGAAGCCCGAAGTCCTTGCCGTCGAAAATTGAGGTCTAGGAGGAAGGAGCCCAGTCGGAGGGAGGGAGAGAACGCGAGCAGCGAGGAGGAGGTCGCGAGCAGGGAGGAGGAGGATGCGAGCAGAGAGTGATCGAAGGGATTAGCTAATCCCATGGTTCGCGACGTCTCTCGCTAAGACCGTCTAGCACGGTCCTTAGTCGAGGCGAGTCCCACTAAAACTAGTCCCGTGAAGCAACAAACATGGGACTGGACTAACTATTAGTCTAGTCCAGTCCAGTGAGGGCTAGTGAAGGGAAACAAACACACTCTTGGGCAGGCTTAAGACTACCTCCACTTAGCCTAATGGAGGTCCTCACTTGTGCTTTCTAAGTTATGATTTCTCTCTTGTGCTCATGTCTATTTACACATTTTACTAGCTTCTTTGCACATATTTACGTGTGGTGAGAGGTCCTTTTTTTAATCACGGATGCTACGCATCTTTAAAGATGTCTTGTGTTAGTTATTTTTTATTGTAATTGAAGAGATATATTTTAATGTATTGTTCATGCGAGAAGCTTTTTAGTAATCACAAGTGCTACGTGTTCTTAAAGATTAGTTGTTTTAGTCGTTTAACATTGTTATTTCGTAAGAGATTGTATTATAAATTATGCATGTGAAAGGTTCGTTCTTTATCATATACGCATGTGAATGACTTTTTCTTTGGTTGCTAATCTTCATTTTATTCGTGCAAAATGTTTATCACATATATCTTTCATACTTTTTGCAGCATTAAACGGGATCCCAACACATTGAAGGGAGAGAAAAAACATAACCATATGAGCTTCTTCGATCAACATTTAATTTACTTGATAAAGACAGATAATTAGACGACATTCGAAGTTGATTCATTTTATCACTAAAAAAGAAGTAATAAAAGCTTGGTTTTTGTCATCATTGTGGATGAATTCTTCTCCTTGAGCATTAAAGTTCGACGAAAGGAATCAAATTCTTTGCAATCTCAACGGCCAATGAACCTGTAAAGATCTTGTGAAAGAAAGCATTAACATGTTGAGTTCATCAATTGGATGCAGACATACAAAGATAAAACATGACCCAAATAAATTGGTATGCATTTCTGTTACCACATTTCACCAAATGGCTTTCTCTCACTAACGCGAATTGCAAACTGGAAAAGCTGAAGACCCAGAGAATATCGAAAATGCAATTTAGAGCAACTCCACCCTTGGAGCCCTCCCCCAGGCAATCCACTATTCAATCCACCTAGTGAACAGTAACTGCCCTTAATGAACAGTAATTGCCATTTGCATCTCCACCCTTGGAGCCCTCCCCCTGGCAATAGGCAATAAAATATTAGTTTTTTTGTTTTGTTTAAATAATACAAAATAAAATTATTTGTAATTTCGGATTAGAAGTGGTATTTATAGAAAAGTAAAAACAACTTTTTACAAAAAATTTCATATTTTTTTTGGATTTTTTACAATTTTTTTATTCAACTAATTAATCTCTGCCGTTGAATTTTAAAAAATTTGAATTCCAACACTCCAGATTGTGCCACGTGTCACAACGGTAACTTTTCTTAATTTTAAAACTATTTTTTTTAATTTATAAAGCAGATTAATATCAACCGTTGATCTCAGATCGAACAGTTGATCTTAAATCAGTTTTTTTTATTACCGTTGCAAATCGGACGACTTGTATTAAAGAGTCGTTGAGATCGAACGGACCGTGGGAAGCCACGTGGCTTCCCAACTGTCACTGGGTGAAATTGGCACATGGGCCCCGTGCCCTGAAATGCTGTCGGCTGACGCGCCCCCACTTGCGAGTGAGGGGCATGCGCTTGACACAAAAAAAATTAAATAATGCCCAACGCCAGGCTGACGTCAGGCTGGCGTCACACCCACCTCGGGCTCACGGGCTGGCAATCCCCCACGGGCTCCCACCTCCCCTCGGGCTGCCCACGCTGGAGCCCCATCCACCGGCCCTCGGGCCCTTTCTCCTTGCCTGTCCCCCGAGCAACCTCCAAGGGTGGAGTTGCTCTTAGGCTGGGTGGGGGTTTAATTTTGCGATTAGGTGAGGTATGGAGATGGGAAGATCATCGACATGACAACAGATTCGAAGGCACAGCCCCGGAGACGGCCAAGAAGGCGGAGAACCTCCATGGAAGCGACGACTGAAGAAGCCTTTAAGCCTGGAAAAAGCATAAAGTGGTCCAAACCCAAATCAACAATGGCAGAGGTGTACCGAGAAACCCATTCTCTTGAACAATGGCAGATGTTAATACGAAGAATGTGGTTAGATGAAATTGAGAATGAGGAACCTCATGTCCTAGTGTTTCCATTTATTAATCTTTCTTAATTCATTCACTCTTGCTCTATGTTCGATCAATTGTTATTTTTATTTGCATTTCATCTCTATGCATATTTAAATTTGTCAGTTGAAGTCTTGTTTTATTTCATCTTAGTTTGAAGGTTATCACAATAGTAACTTTCGATTAATCCGATCTTTGTTAGAATGACATTCTACTTATCACTATATTACTTTGACGATATTGTACACTTGACAATTTTCACAACAACACTCTCTTTATTTCCAGCCATTAGATCGAATGAATAGAAAAAAAAATCAATAGACAATAACTATGTAGTTGATCTTTCGTGTCTGTTTGAAAGTGACTAGGAGAGGACCATCAAAGTCTTCTCCGATTTCCACGGCGCAAGGTTTGTACACGGCAAATAAATAGACAATAACTATTAAGATATCTTTAGTGGTTGTTTGGAAATGATTATGAAAGGAACAAAATCACTAATAAATTGGGTTTTGGTTTAAGATTCAAAGTATTTTTCGAAAAGCACATACAAAGAGATCTCCAATCACATCCAAACAAATGCCTTTGGTTCGGTGAGAATCCATAATTTCTCTTTTATAAAATAGTAAAGTCCAGAAACTATGAATTATAGTCCAGAAACTAATTCCAAATGTGAGGTTAGTGAAAAAAGCGCGTTTGACATCAAAGTCAAGTATTTTTATTCCCCTATCACTCTCTTTTATTACTATTGCTGTTCTTCGTCCTGCTAATTGGTTCTCTCTCTCTCTCTCTCTCTCTCTCTAGACTCTCGTGGGTGTGTTGAGAACTTGACCGTGTGTTGCTGTGATATGGGTGTTCAGGATTTCTGGGTGGTGATTGTTATTGGCTTTTGCTTCCATGCTCAAATCTTGAGCTCTCAAAACTTGACATGCAATCCCAACGATTTGAAAGCATTGGAGGATTTCATGTACGGTATAGATTCCGTGATTGAAGGGTGGGGCAGCGATATTTCACCTAATTGCTGTAAATGGGCAGGCATCACTTGCAATTCTTCGTCCTCTCTCGGATTGAACTATTCCATTGATACTTATAGAGTGGTAAAACTGGAGCTTCCAAAGAGAAGGCTACTAGGAAATCTCTCTGCATCTTTTGGTATCCCTAGCATTATCCATAATAAAATGATAGAAATAATGACCTAATATAATGTAAAGAAGTGACATTGATAAATTAGGGCCAAGTCTTCTCTAATGCCATGGAGTAGGTTTATATAGTTGATCTTTCGCGTCCGTTTGAAAGTGATTCTCAGCAAAACAGAATCACTTATAGATTGGGTTCAAGATTTTAGTGACTTTTCGAAAAGCACGTGGAAAGAATAACATCGCCTTTGATGTGCTTTTCTCTATAAGTGGTTATGATCCTTCTAATCACTTCCAAACAAGTTCCTTTGATTTGGTGAAGAATCCGTAAATTTCTCAAATTGATGATTTTATAGTCCATGATTTATAAGATTAGAGTCCACAAGATATGAATTATAGTCCACAGACTAATTCAAATTTGAAGTTAGTGAAAGCGTGTTCGACTTCAATGCCAAGTATTTGTTGGAAGTTCAAATAAAAATATGATTTTTAAAGTTTGTACGCTGGCCGAAACGTATGGAATAATGCAGAGTGTGTGTGTGTATAAAAGTCTAAAGATTTGTGCTGCCATGTGGTTCTTTACTTTATGCTTTGTTGTTGTATTGTTTATCAAAACCACTTGAGTGGTTCTTTACTTTATGCATGTATAAGTAAGCCTTCTAGTAAGGCTTGTAAATCATCCGAATCCCATTTCAGCTTGTAAGCTTTAAGAGTTGTAAACTCTTCCAATATTTCAAAGTGTTTGTTATCACCAAGCTTGCTATTTCTTCTTCTTTCTTCTGTCCAATTTTATTGAGAGTGCAAAGTGAGAGGTGTGATAGAGCTTGTAAACTTATCACCCACATATTTTGGTATTGAGTTAGTAAACTTTGAATACCAACAGTATTTTCATTCCATCTTTGCCCATCACTCTCTTTTATTAATATTGCTGTTATTATTCTTCCTGCTAATTGGTTCTCTCTCTCTGTCTCTAACTATCTCCCTCTGGACTCTCGTGGGTGTGTGGAGAACTTGACTGTGTGTTGCTGTGATATGGGTGCTCAGGATTTCTGGGTGGTGATTGTTATTGGCTTTTGCTTCCAAGCTCAAATCTTTAGCTCTCAGAACTTGACATGCAATCCAAATGATATGAAAGCATTGGAGGATTTCACGTCAAGTTTAAATACTGTGATCGACGGGTGGGGAAGCAGTTTCTCATCTGATTGCTGTAAATGGGCAGGCATCACTTGCAACTCTTCATCCTCTCTTGGAATTGGATTGAACAATTCAATCGATACCTTTCGAGTGGTAAAGTTGGAGCTTCCAAGTAAAAGACTAGCAGGCAATCTCTCTGCATCTTTAGGCACTTTGGACCAGCTCAGAACCCTTAATCTCTCTCACAATTTACTCATGCACTCGCTTCCAATTTCGCTCTTCCATTTGCCGAATTTAGAGCTCTTAGACTTGAGTTCTAATGACTTTTCCGGCCCCATTCCTGTCGATACCGATTTACCTTCAATCCAGATCCTTAAAATTTCTCAAAACCATTTTAATGGTTCCCTTCCTGGCAGCATTTGTGACAACAATTCTACTCAACTTCGGGTACTCAGCGTGGCCGCTAACTACTTCTCTGGCAATCTTCCACCAGGTTTTGGCAATTGTACTTCCTTGGAGGACCTTGACCTGAGCACGAATTATCTTACGAGCGAAGGTGATGGTATATCCAAAGGTATATTTCGTCTGCGAAAGCTAACCCGGTTGAACATTCAAGACAACAAGCTAGCCGGGCCACTCGGCGAAGAACTCGGTAACCTCATTAACCTTGTTCGTTTGGATATCTCAAGTAATGGGTTTTCAGGAACAATCCCAGATGTTTTCTACCGCCTTGAGAAATTAGATTATTTTGTAGCTCATTCGAATAGGTTCGGTGGTGAGATACCCCCTTCCTTGTCGAATTCATCGACTCTTTCTTTGCTTAATTTGAGAAACAATTCATTGCAGGGCTCAATCGCTCTAAATTGTTCAGCAATGATTAGTTTGAACTCTCTTGATCTCGGTTACAATCAGTTTGATGGGCCTATTCCCTTCAATCTTCCCTTTTGTCGACATTTGAATGATGTCAGTCTTGCCCGTAACACCTTCACTGGCAAAATACCAGAAAGCTTCAAGAATTTCCATAGCCTCTCTTACCTCTCGCTGTCAAATTGCAGCCTTTCCAATATCTCTTATGCCCTTCAAATTTTACAGCAATGTCAGAACCTGACTACTTTGGTTCTCACCTTCAACTTCCACGGCGAACAATTTCCCGCTGATCCAACCCTTCATTTTGAAAAGTTGAAGGTTCTGGTTATTGCATATTGCAGGCTCACAGGTTCAATCCCCCAATGGTTGAGTACCAACAGCAGATTGCAGTTGTTGGATTTATCGTGGAACCAATTGGAAGGAACAATTCCAGTCTGGTTTGGCAATTTTAGCAATCTCTTCTACTTGGCCATATCTAACAATTCTCTCAGTGGCGAAATCCCAAGAAGCATAACAGGGCTTCCCCGCCTCATTGCCGGTAGGATCTCAACTGAAGAACCTTCCCCTAATTTCCCTCTTTTCGTGTGGAGGAATGTGAGTGGACGAGGCTTGCAGTACAATCGAATTTGGAGCTTTCGGCCTACATTGGACTTTAGCAACAACAATCTCAGTGGAGCAATCTGGCCAGACTTCAGGAAGCTGAGGTCGCTTCATGTTTTGAATTTGAAGTACAACAGATTATCAGGACTGATTCCGAGTAGTTTATCTGAGATGGTAAGCTTGGAGACTCTGGATTTGTCTCATAATGAGCTTTCAGGGATAATCCGGCCTTCATTGGTTAAGCTTACCTTCTTGTCCAAGTTTAGTATTGCTGACAATGAATTGTATGGGGTGATCCCTACAGGAGGTCAGTTTTTGACCTTCTCAAGTTCAAGCTTTGAAGGGAACAGACTTTGCGGCTACGATGGTTCCCCTTGTCCATCAGGAGATGATGGTCCTCCGGGAACATGGTACAACAAAAAATCAAACAAGGATTATACCGGAGTTATTGCCGGAGTGTGTGTTGGATTCGTATTTGGAATACCATGTTTCATTGGAATAGATAGGTACGTCTGGACTTTTTAAGGTGTCTATCTCCTTTTTTATTTTTATTTTGTATGTTCCTGCCCTAATGTATAAAGACTAGGATAACAAAAAAAAAAAAATAGTATAAGTAGTGTAGTAACTTGTAAGCTTTTGGTTGTAAAGTGATAGAGAAATTTCCGCACCAGATTACACGTATATATGTAGCAACATTCACATATAAATGGCGGGCAACACACTCGTACATAAATCGTGGGAGGTGCCGCATACAGGTGTTTGTATGCAAGAATTATCTTAAGTGATGGGGGTGGATTCCTTTGAATGTGAAAAAAAAAAAAAAAACCCCCTCTTTTTATGATATGGTATTGGTCTGTGTGACGTCGTTAGTAGTACACTAACGCCGCCATAAGTTTGTCTGTCGGACCAACTGATCATAAGTGCAATGAGCCCCTACCCACCCTGCATGCATCGAAGTGCATTGATCCCCTACCCACCCAAATTTTTGTGTCTCGGGCCGTATACGTTTGGGTGGACGTAAGACTAACTAAAAGCTCCACCCCTGCATGCATCTAAATTATAATTTTTGTCTGGTGCATATGCTTATTTACACATTTTATATACACAACCATTTGATTAAAATGGTCGAACAAGATGAAGCCTTTAGTTTAAGTTACAACAGGGTGAAAGAAACCCGAATTGCAACCTCGAAAAGCTGAAGACTCGATTAACGTCACTTCCTTTGCTCTCTCTCTCTCTCTCTCTCTCTCTCTCTCTCTCTCTCCCTCTCTATGGGCATCTGTCTCCTCCACTCCTCTTCTGCAATTTTTCTTTTCCCTCCAGCCTTGTCGATTTTCCTACTTTTAATCGAACATAGGCTTTCCCGTGGCTGTGTGGAACGCTAGGAGAATGTCGAAAATGCAATTTTGGGTGAGGGTTGAATTTAGCGATTAGGTGAGGTATAGAGATGGGATGATCGTCGACATGAGAGCAAATTCGGAGGCACAGCCCCGGAGACGGCCAAGAAGGCGGAGAACCTCCATGGAAGCGACGACTGAAGAAGCCTTTGAGCCTGCCAAAAGCATAAAGTGGTCCAAACCCAAATCAACAATGGCAGAGGTGTACCGAGAAACCCATTCTCTTGAACATGGTGTTAAAGTTAATGCTTTACTTAAACTGATTCTGTATGCTTTACTTAAAACTGATCTATTGCAGAAACTGATTCTGTAATATAAAGTGATGCTGGAACTCGGATCTAATGCCACCTGTATGGCTAAGATCTGTAGAAATTGGGCTGACTATTCTTATATAAGTCGGTCATGTGCTGTAAAGTAAAACACTCTGAAAAAAAAATAGTTGAGCTATCTTTCTCTCCGACTTCTTTCTCTCTGCAACAATATTGTTGCTGCTCCTTCCTCATAAAAAAATATTCCTATCTTTTTCACTTTTATTCAAGTTTTATTAGTGATGAAGGTGGAATGAATACCAACATGGTATCAGAGCCAATCTGATCAAGGAGTGGGGCGTTTTTTGATTCTCAAAAAGGGGGAAAATTCTAAGTGAAACCCTAGAATCAAAATTTTCAAATTCATGACTAGTTCAAGTAGCAGTGGAGAGATTCGAACTCCTATCTTCAGTGGAGTGAATTATGACTTCTGGAGGACAAAGTTGAGAATAATTTTTATATCTCATGATTTGTGGAGCATGGTTGAAGATGGCTATGTGGTTCCTCTAAGTACTATGGCTTTGACAGAGGTTCAGACAAAGGAACTGAAGGAAAACATCAAGAGAGATGCAAAAGCTCTTGGGGTCATCCAAAATGCTATCTCAGATGAAATTTTTCCAAGAATTTCAAATGAGACAAGTGCAAAATCTGCTTGGGATGTACTGGAAAAAGTCTACAGAGGCTCTACTAAGGTAAGGGCTGTCAAACTCCAATCTTTGAGAAGAGATTTTGAGTACATAAGAATGAAAGATGATGAATTGCTAGATGATTACCTGAGTAGATTGTCTGAGATTATTAATCAAATGAAAAGTTATGGTGAAACCTTGTCTGATGAGAGAATAGTTCAGAAGTATCTAATTAGCTTGCCAAGAAAGTATGACAACATAGTTTCAATCATAGAGGAGACTAAGGATTTGTCAACTTTGAGTGTTGAAGAGTTGATTGGTTCACTCAAAGGTTTTGCTCAGAGACTATCCAGGCATGACAACAATGATGTAGAAAATGCTTTCCAAACACTTACAGTGAATCCAAAAAATGAAGCTAGTACAAGTCAAAGCAAAGCCAAGTCCAACAAGAATTGGAAAGGCAAAAACAAAAAGTGGGAAGGAAAGGGCAATTTTGAAGAGAAGAAAAAGGTTGAGAAGAGTTCGTATGTTACAAAGTGCAAAATTTGTGACAAAGCTCATTCCGGTGAATGTTGGTTCAAGGGAAAAGTGAAGTGCCACAAGTGTAGCAGATTCGGGCATATGCAAAAGGATTGTACATCCAACTATAATCAGCTAGCTCACTACACCGAAGCAGAAAATGAAGAGACCAATATGTTTTATGTTGGTCATGATACAAATGTCCAAGAAGAAGCTAAAGTTTGGTTTGTGGACAGCGGTTGTAGCAATCATATGACGGCAAACAAGAGCATTCTCAATAATATTGACACTTCAAACCTAACCCGAGTGAAGATGGGAAATGGGCAGCTTGTTGATACATTGGGAAGAGGTACTATTGCCGTGCATACGAAGAATGGGAAGATGTTCATCAAGGATGTCATGTTAGTTCCTGATTTGAAGCAAAATTTGCTAAGTCTTGGACAACTCATTGAGCATGGCTACTACTTATATTTTGGAGACAATACTTGCAAGATATATGATAGAAGGAATCGTAAACAACTCTTAGCTAAGATTGAGATGAGGAAGAGTAGAAGTTTTCCTCTTACGATTGAGTATGCAACACAATCTGCACTCAAGATGGAAGTGCAAGAAGATTCAAAGCTATGGCATAAAAGGCTTGGCCACTTGAATTTTCAAAGTCTCAAGAAGCTACAAGAAAAAGAAATGGTGCATGGGTTGCCGAGTATCCAAGAAAATGAAGAAATCTGTGAAGGGTGTGCACTTGGGAAGCAACATAGAGATTCATTCCCACATGGTAAAGCTTGGAGAGCAAAAGCTCCATTGGAATTGATTCATACAGACGTTTGCGGACCCATGAAGACCTCTACTCAAGTGGGAAACAAGTATTTCCTAATCTTTGTGGATGATTATTCCAGAATGACTTGGGTATACTTTCTAAGACAGAAATCAGAAGTGTTCTCAATTTTCAAGAAGTTTCAAGCTATGGTCGAGCGACAATCTGGTTATCTAATCAAAGTTCTTAGAAGTGACAGAGGAGGAGAGTACACATCTACAGAATTTGATAAGTTTTGTCAAGATATTGGCTTGGAAAGGCAGCTTACTGTCAGCTACACTCCACAACAAAATGGAGTAGCTGAGCGAAAAAACAGAACCATAGTCGAAATGGCTAAGGCAATGTTGCATGACAAAGGAATGCCTCAATTTTTGTGGGGTGAGGCAGTTAATACAATGGTCTACTTGATGAATAGGCATCCGACAGTGGCGGTTGAAGACAAGACACCATTTGAAGCATGGAGTGGAAGAAAGCCTTCCGTGAATCACTTGAGAGTGTTTGGGTCAATCTGCTTTGCTTATGTTCCGAAAGAACTAAGACAAAAACTTGATGAGTCAAGTGAAAGATGCATTTTTGTAGGCTATGCGTCACACACAAAAGGGTACAGACTCTACAATTTAAAAAGGAAGAAAGTTGTGGTTTGTAGAGATGTTCTCTTTAGTGAGAAATCTTCGTGGGATTGGAATCAAGAAACCATCCAAGAGGAATCTGCACTAATCAGAATTGAAGAAGAAAATCAGCAAAATGAAGAGGAAATTGAGCTGGAAATTCCACAATTGTCACCTGAAAATAGTCCTCAAGTTCACTCTTCTACATCTTCGAGTCCAAGTTCAACACCGGTTCGGTTAAGGAGCTTAAATGAAGTCTATGAAAGCTGCAATTTCTGTGTTGTAGAACCAGAAAACTTTGATGATGCAGTGAAAGAAGATACATGGAAGAATGCAATGCAAGAGGAGATCAATGTCATTGTGAAAAACAAGACATGGGAACTAGTGGACAGACCTTGTGATAACTCCGTCATTGGAGTGAAGTGGATTTATAAGACTAAGCTAAATCAAGATGGTTCCGTTCAAAGGAACAAAGCTAGATTGGTAGCAAAGGGTTATTCTCAGAAACCTGGGATTGACTTCCAAGAAACCTTTGCTCCAGTAGCTAGGCATGAAACAATCAGAGGCCTTATTTCTGTAGCTGCTCAGAAGGGGTGGTTTCTACACCAACTTGATGTCAAGTCTGCTTTCCTAAATGGAGTCCTAAAAGAAGAGGTGTTCGTTGATCAACCTCAAGGATTTGTTCTTAGAGGACAAGAGCACAAGGTGTACAAGCTTAAGAAGGCACTTTATGGTCTAAAACAAGCACCGAGAGCATGGTATGGAGAGATCGACTCATATTTCAATGAAAGGGGATTTCAAAGAAGTGAGAATGAACCTGCCCTCTATGTCAAAACCGAAGGTATTTCAGATATCCTTATCGTTTCCTTATATGTTGATGATTTGGTTTATACTGGAAGTAGCGATAAAATGATCTTGAATTTCAAGAAAGACATGATGAGGAAATATGAGATGAGTGATCTAGGCATGTTGCATTATTTTTTGGGAATTAGTATCATTCAATCAAATGATGGTATCTTTATTACTTAAAAGAAATATGCAAAAACACTTCTAGAGAAATTTAAAATGGTTGGTTGCAAGCCTGTTGCAACACCTCTAGTTGTGAATGAAAAGTTTCAAAGAGAAGATGGTAGTGGTGATACTGATGAATCTGTGTATAGAAGCCTAGTTGGGAGTTTGTTGTATTTGACAGCGACTAGACCCGATATTATGTATGCTACAAGCTTGTTGTCCAGATTTATGCACAAGCCTACTTGCATTCACTATGGAGCTGCAAAGAGGATCCTAAGATACATACAAGGTACACTTGACTTTGGTATTATGTATGAAAGGAATGTTGAGCCAAAATTGTATAGGTTTTGTGATAGTGATTGGGGAGGTAGTGTGGATGACTTGAAGAGCACATCTGGCTATACTTTTACATTGGGGACTGGTGTATTCTCTTGGGCGTCTAAGAAGCAGAAATCAGTTGCACTATCAACGGCAGAGGCTGAGTATGTGTCGGCTTCAATTGCAACTTCTCAAGCAGTGTGGCTGAGAAGAATTATGCAAGACTTTGGTGAGAAACAAGAATCAGCAACTCCTATCCTTTGTGACAACAAGTCAGCTATTGCCATGAGCAAGAATCCTGTCTGTCATGGTAAATCAAAACATATAGCTCTGAAACATCACTACATCAGAGGTGCTGTGGAAGACAAGGAAGTGGATGTGGTCTACTGCAGGACAGAAGATCAAGTTGCTGATATCTTCACCAAGGCATTACCAAAGGATAGATTCATCTACCTAAGAGAACTTTTGGGAGTGAAGCAGCAAAGCATTAAGAGGGAGTGTTAAAGTTAATGCTTTACTTAAATTGATTCTGTATGCTTTACTTAAAACTGATCTATTGCAGAAACTGATTCTGTAATATAAAGTGATGCTGGAACTCGGATCTAATGCCACCTGTATGGCTAAGATCTGTAGAAATTGGGCTGACTATTCTTATATAAGTCGGTCATGTGCTGTAAAGTAAAACACTCTGAAAAAAAATAGTTGAGCTATCTTTCTCTCCGACTTCTTTCTCTCTGCAACAATATTGTTGCTGCTCCTTCCTCATAAAAAAATATTCCTATCTTTCTCACTTTTATTCAAGTTTTATTAGTGATGAAGGTGGAATGAATACCAACACATGGGCTACCCAGAAACCTTCAGAGCCTAGAACCAAAGATACAAATTTTCCATTTAATATGAATTTATTTCAGCATTTCTAAACCAACTTGGGAACTTAGAACCCGGAATTTATTTTTATTTTTAATTTTATTCGATTAATTTTGTATATTTCAAACACCCAGAACCCAGAAAATTGCAGAGATGGGAGGAGTTATTCCATAAAGAATAATGCTATTCTCACCATAATTTTATACCACATTTATTTTCCATCTTATAGGGCAGATGAGTTGGACAAGGTACATCATTTAATTTCAATATTTTCATTAATTAAAACACTACAATAATCTTAGGTAGAATAAGGAGATTCCTCGTATACCACAATCATCATTTAAAAGATTGAAATTAAATGATATACTTTGTCCAACTTATCTGCCACCTAAGATGGTAAATGAATGTGGTATAAAATTGTGGTAAGAATATTATTACTCTTCCATAAAATTGCGTTTGGTGTGCTTCTCCCTATAAGTCAATATGATCCTTCCAATCACTTCCAAACAAAATTCCTTTGGTTTGGTGACATTGATAAATTAGGGCAAAGTCTTGTCTAATTTTGTATGGAGAAAGTTTTGTACACGGCGAGGAACAATAACTATATAGTTTATTTTTTGTGTCCATTTGAAAGTGATTATAAGAGGACCAGCCAAGTCTTCTGGGATTTTTGTTGAGCAAAATTTGTTGTACACGGCAAATAGATAGACAATAACTACAAATGTTGATCTTTAGTTGATGAAGAATCCATAAATTTCAACGATTTGTGATTTTATAGTCCATGATTTATAGGATTAAAGTCCCCAAATCATGAACCGTAGTCCACATACGAATCCCCAAGTTTGAAGTTAGTGAAAGAAAGCGTGTTTGACTTCAATGTCAAGTAATTTCATTCCATCTTTGCCTATCACTCTTTTATTAATATTGCTGTTCTTCTTCCAGCTAATTGGTTCTCTCTCCCTCTCACTCCCTCTCACTCTTGACCAGGGGCGTGGAAAACAGGCGTAGAGAGACTAGAGCGGAAATTCTGGGTTGCCAAGAAAGATCAATGGGTGACTATGACGTCCCGGTTGTAGCTTATGATTGTGTTATAACTACAAAACTAGCATATTGAAAATTACTCATCAAAATCATATAATGTAAAGAAGTGACATTGATAAACTGGGGTCAAGTCTTCTCTAATTTCCATGGAGCAGGTTTATATAGTTGATCTTTCATGTCCGTTTGAAAGTGATTTTGAGAGGAACAAAATCACTTATAGATTGGGTTTAGGATTTTAAGTGGTTTTTCGAAAAGCACGCAGTATGAGTTTTCCAATATAATTGCCGTTGGTTTGCTTTTCTCTGCAAGTGATTATGATCCTTCCAATCACGAACAAATAAGATTGAAGTCCACAAGATATGAATTACAGTCCACAGACTAATTCAAATTGGAAGTTAATGAAAGAAAGCGTGATTGACTTCGATGTCAAGTATTTTCATATCTTTGCCGATCACTCTTATATTGATATTGCCTGTCACTCTGTATGTAGAAACCGATTATCTTGAGCATGGGCTACCAAGAAACCTTCAGAACCTATAACCCAAGATACAAATTTTCCATTTAATATGATTTTTTTTCATCATTTTTCAACCAACTTGGGAACTTAGAACCCATAATTTATTTATTTATTTTTAATTTTATACGATTTATTTTGTAAATTTCAAACATCCGGAACCCAGAAATTGCAGACAGGGATGGGAGGAAGAAAAAGACATCAGAAAGGTGAAAAGGCGTAGAGAGAGTAGAGCTGAGATTATGGGTCGCCAAGAGAGATCAATGGGTTAGTTGACCCGGTTGTAGCTTATGATAAAATGGTAATGTCATAGAACTAAATTTAGAGACTAAATTTGCAAATTAAATGATGTGTTACTAATAGAAATGAATACGTTTATCAAAACTCAAGTAACAAACCAATCATTAACTTTTATGTCCTTTAGTTTTCAAAATTTTGTCTACAAATTTAGTCTCCCTAGCATTACTCATGATAAAATGATAGAAATATTGACCTAATATAATATAAAGAGGTCACATTGATAAATTAGGGCAAAGTCTTGTCTAATTTTGTATGGAGAAAGTTTTGTACACGGCGAGGAACAATAATTATATAGTTGATTTTTCGTGTCTGTTTGAAAGTAATTATAAGAGGACCAACCAAGTCTTTTGTGATTTTTGTTGAGTAAGATTTGTTGTACACGGTAAATAGATAGACAATAACTATAAATGTTGATCTTTAGTTGATGAAGAATCCATAAATTTCAATGATTTGTGATTTTATAGCCCATGATTTATAGGATTAAAGTCCCTAAATCATGAACTGTAGTCCACATACGAATCCCAAGTTTGAAGTTAGTGAAAGAAAGCGTGTTTGACTTCAATGTCAAGTAATTTCATTATCTTTGCCTATCACTCTCTTTTATTAATATTGCTGTTCTTCTTCCAGCTAATTGGTTCTCTCTCTCTCTCTCTCTCTCTCTCTCTCTCTCTCTCTCTCAATCTCTCTCACTCTCTCTAGACTCGTGGGTGTGTGGACAACTTGATTATGTGTTGCTGTGATATGGGTGTTCAGAATTTCTGGGTGGTGATTGTTATTGGCTTTTGCTTCCAAGCTCAAATCTTGAGCTCTCAGAACTTGACATGCAATCCAAATGATATGAAAGCATTGGAGGATTTCACGTCAAGTTTAAAAACTGTGATCGACGGGTGGGGAAGTAGTTTCTCATCTGATTGCTGTAAATGGGAAGGCATCACTTGCAACTCTTCATCCTCTCTTGGAATTGGATTGAACAATTCAATCGATACCTTTCGAGTGGTCAAGTTGGAGCTTCCAAGTAAAAGACTAGCAGGCAACCTCTCTGCATCTTTAGGCACTTTGGACCAGCTTAGAACCCTCAATTTCTCTCATAATTTACTCATGCACTCGCTTCCGACTTCACTCTTCCATTTTCCAAATTTAGAGCTCTTAGACTTGAGTTCTAATTACTTTTCCGGCCCCATTCCTGTCGATACCGATTTACCTTCAATCCAGATCCTTAACATTTCTCAAAACCATTTGAATGGTTCCCTTCCTGGCAGCATTTGTGACAACAATTCTACTCAACTTCGGGTACTCAGCGTGGCCACTAACTACTTCTCTGGCAATCTTCCACAAGGTTTTGGCAATTGTACTTCCTTGGAGGACCTGGACCTGAGCAAGAATTATCTTACAAGCGAAGGTGATGGTATATCCAGCTAACCCGGTTGAACATTAAAGACAACAGGATAGCCGGGCCACTCGGCAAAGAACTCGGTAACCTCATTAACCTTGTTCGTTTGGATATCTCAACTAATGGGTTTTCAGGAACTATCCCAGATGTTTTCTACAGCCTTGGAAGATTACAGAATTTTGTAGCTCATTCAAATCGTTTTTGTGGTCAGATACCCCCTTCTTTGTCGAGTTCATCGACTATCACTTTGCTTAATTTGAAAAACAATTTATTGCAGGGGACAATTGATCTTAATTGTTCAGCAATGACAAGTTTGACCTCTCTTCATCTCGGTTCCAATCGGTTTGATGGGCCTATTCCCTCCAATCTTCCCTCTTGTCAACATTTGAATACTGTCAATCTTGCCCGTAGCAACTTCACTGGCGAAATCCCAGAAAGCTTCAAGAGTTTCCATAGCCTCTCTTACATCTCGCTGTCAAATTGCAGCCTTTCCAATATCTCTTCTGCCCTTCAAATTTTACAGCAGTGTCAGAACCTGACTACTTTGGTTCTCACCTTGAACTTCCGCGGCGAACAACTTCCTGCTGATCCAACCCTTCAGTTTGAAAAGCTGAAGGTTCTTATTATTGCAAACTGTAGGCTCACAGGTGTAATACCCCAATGGTTGAGAACTAGCAGCAGATTGCAGTTGTTGGATATATCGTGGAACCATTTGGAAGGAACAATTCCAGTCTGGTTTGGCAATTTTAGCAGTCTTTTCTACTTGGACATGTCTGATAATTCCTTTACGGGGGAAATCCCGAGAAGCTTAACTGGACTATCGAGCTTCATTAATGGAAGGATCTCCATTGAGGAACCTTCCTATGATTTCCCACTTCTCATGAAGTCGAATGTAAGTGCACGTGGGTTGTGAGTGTAGAAAATATGTAGTAATTAATGAAAGAAGTTTAAACACACCATAATCATTTATATATAATGAATTAGTACAAAGGTTGCTCGGCATACAGCTGAATCTGCCATTTCTTCACAAAAATCACCCTCATGCTATCTGATTTATGGCGTTGAGAAGTTTCTGTGAAACATAAAGTCCCCTTATCATCTTAACACTGATGACTTGAACGAAGGAAAATACATAAAAATTTCTTGGTTGGTTGGATGCTGATTATGCTTTTTCAAGTTTATATACAATAAAATAATTGAATTTTGGAAGCCAGGAGTATGTCAATTGTTTTATAATTCGTCTGAATACATATATCAGGTTGTTGTTCAACGCAATTTGAAAGATCTAGTGCAAGGACTCTTCTTTTTTTGTTGATAAGCAGAGGGATTGTACCTTCTTTTGCCAAGCTGCAGAACATATTATCTTTGTTAATCTTTAGTGATCAATCATTAGCATTTGATCACTGTCCACAAATATATGGATGGACGGCCCCAGATTAGATTTGGTTCAAATCTAGTTCAAGTCATAAATTCACTTTCACACTTATCAGCACATAACAGAATTAATGAATGTTATTGACAAAAAAAAAGTATGCTATTACTCTTTCCATGCCAACCTTCTCTAATATAATTAATATTTTAACCCTTTCAATGTGACATTAAGCTAGGACAGAGAACAATGAAAAATCAAACTCCCAAGTCAATTTTCAATTAGATGGGTCAAAATCAAATGAACCAATAGAAATATATTCAGGCCTGTTGATCAAAACACTGCCTCCCTGGAACCGCGTCATTCCCAGCTAGCCAAGAAATAGACAGACAATTTTTAAAACTTAATGCATTACTCTTAGTAAGAAACTAAACACCCAGAACCAACAAATTCAAATGAAGAGGGGAATTGATGTTTCTGTTCTATTACTTCTTTTGGGCCAATTTATGTTTTTAGTGTATTTATGTATACATACAAACAAAGAAAATTACCATTGCCCAAGTCGATATCATTTCTATTTCTGTACAATTTATATTTTTATAGATGTACTTAGTGGGTCTTTTTCATTGTTAATATATATATATAAGTATATAAACATATACATATTGAATAAGTTCATTGTTCATAATTATTTTCTAGCATATTTTATGGAAGCTTTATCATAAAGCCTTTATGCAAGCTTGGCTGCCAAAAGGCCAAGTGCATTTTTTGTGCAGGACTGGAGTCCCACATCGCCCGCTCGAGAGAAGTGAGCAAGCAAGCTTGCATACAAAAGCCACTTGGAGTCCCACATCACCCGCTCGAGAGAAGTGATCAAGCAAGCTTGCCTACAAAAGCCACTTTCCAAAGCTGAAAAAATCATTCCTTTCTTGGCCTTTTGGCTAAGATCAAGTGTAGTATTTTTTTTTTATCAGTTTAATATTTGATGTGTGGGCTAATGGTTCACAAGTAATATCGCTAATATCGCGATATTAGCGATATTATCGCGATATTTTTAAGATATTATAATTTAAGTTAAAAAAATATCGTTGGGTGAAAAAAACGATATTATCGGCGAAATATCGCCGATAATATCGATTTTTAAGACCTTGCCAAAAAGAGTGTTTTGGTTGTGAAGTGAGAGAAATTACATCACCAGGTTACCCTATGTAGCAACACTCACACGTAAATGGTGAGAGGTGTCTTATATGAGCGTTTGTATGCAAGAACTTGTCTTAAGTGATGGAGGTAGATGTCTTTGAATGTAACAATAAAAAAGGATATATTGTAAGGGATACGGATTGGAAAATACTTGGCTGGGAGCATGTATTGAAGAGCATGTATTAAATGAACTATTTAATAAGTTTGACAAGGAAAAAAAAATAATGAACACACGTCTCTTTGAGAGTTTGTGATGTATTATTAATAGAAGACGTTGTTGGCAATATATTAGTGTCAAATTTGTTCTCCAAATCTTAATTTAAAGTATTATAAGGTTCGACTATTGAACCGAATAACCGTTACGTATAAAATAAAAACCCACCTAAAAGCTCCACACCCCCTGCATTCAGCCCCGACCCACCCAAAACTTTAGTGTCTTAGGTGAGGTATGGAGATGGGAAGATCATCAACATGAGAGAAGATTAGAAGGCACAACCCCGGCGACGGCCAAGAAGGCGGTGAACCTCAATGGGTTACTTTGACCCGGTTGTAGCTTATGATAAAATAGTAATGTCATGTAACTAAATTTAGAGACTAAATTTACACAATAAATGATATGTCACCAATAGGAATGAGTACGCTTATCAAAGCTCAAGTAATAAACCAATCATCAACTTCCATGTTCTTTAGTTTTCAAAATTTTGTCTACAAATTTAGTTTTCCTAGTATTATCCATGATAAAATGATAAAAATAATGACCTAATATAATGTAAAGAAGTGACATTGATAAATTAGGGCCAAGTCTTCTCTAATTTCCATGGAGCAGGTTTATATAGTTGATCTTTTGTGTCGTTTGAAAGTGATTCTCAGCAAAATAGAATCACTTATAGATTGGTTTATGATTTTAAGTAACTTTTCGAAAAGCACGTGGAAGGAATAACATCGCCTTTGATGTGCTTTTCTCTATAAGTGGTTATGATCCTTCTAATCACTTCCAAACAAGTTCCTTTGGTTTGGTGAAGAATCCGTAAATTTCTCAAATTGATGATTTTATAGTCCATGATTTATAAGGTTAGAGTCCACAAGATATGAATTATAGTCCACAGACTAATTCAAATTTGAAGTTAGCGAAAGCGTGTTCGACTTCAATGCCAAGTATTTTCATTCCATCTTTGCCCATCACTCTCTTTTATTAATATTGCTGTTCTTCTTCCTGCTAATTGGTTCTCTCTCTGTCTCTAACTCTCTCTCTCTCTCTCTGGACTCTCGTGGGTGTGTTGAGAACTTGATCGTGTGTGATATGGGCGCTCAGGATTTCTCGGTGGTGATTGTTATTGGCTTTTGCTTCCAAGCTCAAATCTTGAGCTCTCAGAACTTGACATACAATCCAAATGATATGAAAGCATTGAAGGATTTCACGTCAAGTTTAAAAACTGTGATCGACGGGTGGGGAAGCAGTTTCTCATCTGATTGCTGTAAATGGGAAGGCCTCACTTGCAACTCTTCATCCTCTCTTGGAATTGGATTGAACAATTCAATCGATACCTTTCGAGTGGTCAAGTTGGAGCTTCCAAGTAAAAGACTAGCAGGCAATCTCTCTGCATCTCTAGGCACTTTGGACCAGCTCAGAACCCTCAATCTCTCTCACAATTTACTCATGCACTCGCTTCCGACTTTGCTCTTCCATTTGCCGAATTTAGAGCCCTTAGACTTGAGTTCTAATGACTTTTCCGGCCCCATTCCTGTCGATATCGATTTACCTTCAATCCAGATCCTTAACATTTCTCAAAACCTTTTGAATGGTTCCCTTCCTGGCAGCATTTGTGACAACAATTCTACTCAATTTCGGGTACTTTTAGAGGACCCCCTGTTTGTAACCGTTGGATCAAATTTCGATCGCCCATATAGGCTGGTCAGGAGGCTCCGCCTCCGATGCTTAGGAGGGGATCCTTGTCCCACATTTTCTACATATAAGCATCGTTTGGTACGTTGATTGGCAATCTTGACTCAAAACTGCACAGTTGAGGCCATCTTTGATGGAGTGGCTAATGGTCCAAAAGCCAAAAAATGGTTTGATTTATCAAAAAAACTCATCTCCAATTGAAGACTGGGCCAGGACATTATTTGGTCAAAGAGATATCATGTTGGCCAAATGTAGCCAGCCTCCTCTTAGCCTATTTTTTGAGGATCAGCTCCTCAGTTGCAATAATTGATTCAAATTCAACTGGCTAGATTTGAAAACATCCAAAGGTAGTTTAATTAAATTAACTAATAAAATTTAAAATACAAACTTAAAACTAATAAATTATTAAGGCGATTATGTTTAGCCACTTCGGTTAGAGATGGTATATGAATATGATCTAACACTGTTCATTTAGAAAATAATATGTTGCAGGACTATAATTCTAAACGAGGCTATATTTAGCCTTTTCAATTGGAGATGGTCTGACAATCCTTACTTGAACCTTGATCGAGTAAGGGTTTTTGGTAAGTGAAAGGATTCATTAGGAAGGCCGTTAGTTTAGATTCCGGTGACTAGTATGGAAAGAAAGCAAATAGAATTTGGAAGGTAGCTCCATTGACACGGCAAGAGTCCAAGTGGCAGTATAAGACCAGGCCAAATTTAGTTTGATTACCTTAAGGGTGTGTTTGTTTCCCTTCACTAGCCCTCACTGGACTGGACTAGACTAATAGTTAGTCCAGTCCCATGTTTGTTGCTTCACGGGACTAGTTTTAGTGGGACTCGCCTCGACTAAGGACCGTGCTAGACGGTCTTAGCGAGAGACGTCGCGAACCATGGGATTAGCTAATCCCTTCGATTGCTCTCTGCTCGCGTCCTCCTCCTCTCTGCTCGCGTCCTCCTCCTCGCTGCTCGCGTTCTCTCCCTCCCTCCGACTGGGCTCCTTCCTCCTAGACCTCAATTTTCGACGGCAAGGACTTCGGGCTTCGTCCTCCTTGACCT
Organism: Cotoneaster glaucophyllus; assembly: GCA_036320875.1. NCBI lineage: Eukaryota > Viridiplantae > Streptophyta > Magnoliopsida > Rosales > Rosaceae > Cotoneaster > Cotoneaster glaucophyllus. The sequence continues at coordinate 34,013,682 of CM070069.1, read as the reverse complement.
CTTCCACTGCTACCTCTGCTCCGCTTTCCCCCACATCTCCTTCTTCCCTGCTTCCCACAACCAGAAAACCCATAAAAATTGAACCCAGAAAAGGGAAAGGGGAAAGAGACAGTGGCATAAATAAAATCGCAGAGAAAGAGAAGAGGGGAGGGATGCAGTGGGCAGACAAAAAAAATGAGAGAGGAAGATGAAATGGCAGAGAAAGAGGAGAGGGGAGGGATGCAATGGGCGGACAAAAAAATGAGAGGAAGATGATTCTAGAAAGGAAGATGAAATGGCAGAGAAAGAGGAAATGGGAGAGATGCAGTGGGCGGACAAAACAATGAGAAAAGAAGATGATTATAGAAAGGAAAATGATAATTTAATAATAAAATATTAGTATATATAGATTAAATTAATGATAAAATATCGTAAATATAAATTTAATAATATAATATATGAGTCCTGCTTTTTAGTCCGGCGCTGCACCAAACGCTTTATTAAGTCAGTCCAGCTTAGTCTAGTCTAAGCCAGTCCAGCTTAGTCCCTGAAGCTAGTCCAGTCCTAGATAGTCCGTGTGAGATCCCACATCGCCCAGGGGAGTGATCCTTATATGTATATTCCCATCCCTACCTAGCGCGAGGCCTTTTGGGAGCTCACTGGCTTCGGGTTCCATAGGAACTCCGAAGTTAAGCGAGTAGCGCGCGAGAGCACTCCCATGATGGGTGACCCACTGGGAAGTTCTCGTGTGAGTTCCCAGAAACAAAACCGTGAGGGCGTAGTCGGGGCCCAAAGCGGACAATATCGTGCTACGGTAGTGGAGCGGGCCCGGGAAGTGGTCCACCCCGGGTCGGGATGTGACAATTTGGTATCAGAGCCTAACCCTGGTCGTGGTGTGCCGACGAGGACGTCGGGCCCCTAAGGGGGGTGGATTGTGAGATCCCACATCGCCCAGGGGAGTGATCCTTATATGTATATTCCCATCCCTACCTAGCGCGAGGCCTTTTGGGAGCTCACTGGCTTCGGGTTCCATAGGAACTCCGAAGTTAAGCGAGTAGCGCGCGAGAGCACTCCCATGATGGGTGACCCACTGGGAAGTTCTCGTGTGAGTTCCCAGAAACAAAACCGTGAGGGCGTAGTCGGGGCCCAAAGCGGACAATATCGTGCTACGGTAGTGGAGCGGGCCCGGGAAGTGGTCCACCCCGGGTCGGGATGTGACAGTCCGGTGCAACAAACGCACCCTAAGAGTAACAGAGGTGCAGTAGCCCTTGGATTTGACTTTTGGCTTTGACTTTTTTCAAAACATACATATGGTCTCAAGTAGTAAGTAAAATGGTGACATTGATAAATTAGGGCAAAGTCTTGTCTAATTTTTTATGGAGTAAGTTCTGTACACGGCGAGGAACAATAACTATATAGTTGATTTTTAGTGTTCGTTTGAAAGTGATTATAAGAGGACCAGTCAAGTCTTCTCTGATTTTTGTTGAGCAAGGTTTGTTGTACAAGGCAAATAGATAGATAATAACTATAAATGTTGATCTTTAGTTGATGAAGAATCCATAAATTTCAATGATTTGTGATTTTCATGGTCCATGATTTATATAGGATTAAAGTCCCAAAATCATGAACTGTAGTCCACAAACGAATCCCAAGTTTGAAGTTAAAGAAATAAAGCGTGTTTCATAAATTTCAATGATTCGTGATTTTCATGGTCCATGATTTATATAGGATTAAAGTCCCCAAATCATGAACTGTAGTCCACAAACGAATCCCAAGTTTGAAGTTAAAGAAAGAAAACGTGTTTGACTTCAATGTCAAGTAATTTCATTCCATCTTTGCCTATCTCTCTCTTTTATTAATATTGCTGTTCTTCTTCCAGCTAATTGGTTGTGTCTCTCTCACTCTCTCTAGACTCTTGTGGGTGTGTTGAGAACTTGACTGTGTGCTGCTGTGATATGGGTGTTCAGGATTTCTGGGTGGTGACTGTTATTGGCTTTTGCTTCCATGCTCAAATCTTGAGCTCTCAGAACTTGACATGCAATACAAATGATATGAAAGCATTGGAGGATTTCACGTCAAGTTTAAAAACTGTGATCGACGGGTGGGGAAGCAGTTTCTCATCTGATTGCTGTAAATGGGAAGGCATCACTTGCAACTCTTCATCCTCTCTCGGAATTGGATTGAACAATTCAATCGATACCTTTCGAGTGGTCAAGTTGGAGCTTCCAAGTAAAAGACTAGCAGGCAACCTCTCTGCATCTTTAGGCACTTTGGACCAGCTCAGAACCCTCAATCTCTCTCACAATTTACTCATGCACTCACTTCCGACTTCGCTCTTCCATTTGCCGAATCTAGAGCTCTTAGACTTGAGCTTTAATGACTTTTCCGGCCCCATTCCAGTCGATATCGAGTTACCTTCAATCCAGTTCCTTGATATTTCTCAAAACCTTTTGAATGGTTCCCTTCCTGGCAGCATCTGTGACAAAAATTCTACTCAACTTCGGGTACTCAACGTGGCCGCTAACTACTTCTCTGGCAATCTTCCACAAGGTTTTGGCAATTGTACTTCCTTGGAGGACCTTGACCTGAGCACAAATTATCTTACAGGCACAAGTGATGGTATATCCAAAGGTATATTTCGTCTGCGAAAGCTAAGCCGCTTGAACATTCAAGATAACATGCTGTCAGGGGCGCTCAGCGAAGAATTCGGTAACCTCATTAACCTTGTTCGTTTGGATATCTCAACTAATGGGTTTTCAGGTACAATTCCAGATGTTTTCCACAGCCTTGGAAGATTACAGAATTTTATAGCTCATTCAAATCGTTTTGGTGGTCAAATTCCCCCTTCCTTGACGAGTTCATCAACTATTTCTTTGCTTAATTTGAGAAACAATTCATTGGAGGGCTCAATCGCTCTTAATTGTTCAGCAATGATTAGCTTGACCTCTCTTAATCTCGGTTCCAATCTATTTGATGGGCCTATTCCCTCCAATCTTCCCTCTTGTCGACATTTGAGTATTGTCAATCTCGCCCACAACAACTTCCCTGGTGAAATACCAAAAAGCTTCGAGAATTTCCATAGCCTCTCTTACCTTTCGCTGTCAAATTCCAGCCTATCCAATGTCTCTTCTGCCCTTCAAATTTTACAGCAATGTCAGAACCTGACTACTTTGGTTCTCACCTTGAACTTTCCCGGCGAACAATTTCCCGCTGATCCAATCCTTCATTTTGAAAAGTTGAAGGTTTTGATCATTGCATATTGTAGGCTCACCGGTTCAATCCCCCAGTGGTTGCGTGCTAGCAGCAGATTGCAGTTGTTGGATATATCATGGAACCAATTGGAAGGAACAATTCCAATCTGGTTTGGCAATTTTAGCAATCTCTTCTACTTGGACATATCTAACAATTCTCTCAACGGGGAAATCCCGAGAAGCTTAACTGGATTACCGAGCCTCATTAATTGGAGGAGCCCAACTGAAGAACCTTCCCCTGATTTCCCTCTTTTTGCGTTGAGGGTGAGTGGACGAGAATTGCAGTACAATCGAGTTTGGAGCTTTCGGCCTACATTGGACTTTAGCAATAACAATCTCAGTGGAGCAATATGGCCAGATTTCAGGAAGCTGAGGTCGCTTCATGTTTTGGATTTGAAGTACAACAGATTATCAGGACCAATTCCGAGTAGTTTATCTGAGATGGTGAGCTTAGAGACTCTGGATTTGTCTCATAACGAGCTTTCGGGGATAATCCCGCCTTCGTTGGTTCACCTTAGCTTCTTGTCCAAGTTTAGTGTTGCAGACAATGAATTGTATGGGGTGACCCCTACAGGAGGTCAATTTTTGACCTTCTCAAGTTCAAGCTTTGAAGGGAACAGTCTTTGCGGCTACGATGCTTCCCCTTGTCCTTCAGGAGAGGATGGTCCTCTGGGAACATGGTACGGCAAATCAAACCAGGATTATACCGGAGTTATTGCCGGAGTGTGTGTCGGATTCGTATTTGGAATAGCATGTTTTATTGGGATAGATAGGTATATATGGACTTTTTAAGGAAAGTACATCCTTCTTTTTTTCTTTTTTCTTTTTAAATTTATATTTTGTGTGCTCGTAATGTAATGTATAAATAGTAGTTTTACCCAAAAAAAAGTGTTTTAATTGCGAAGTGAGAAAAATTACAGCCCTAGGTTCCCGTATGTAGCAACATTTGCACATAAATGGTGAGAGGTGTCTTATGTAGACGTTTATATGCAAGAACTTATCTTAAGTGATAGAGGTGGATGCCTTTGAATATAACAAAAAAGATAGGATATATTGTAAGTGATACGGATTGAAAAATACTTGGCTAGGAGCATGTACTGAGGAGCTCCTCAATCCCCCCCTCTCTCTCTCGTTACATGTGCTTGATTGGGTTAAATGAACTATTTAATAAGTTTGAGAAGGAAAAAAATAATGAATACACGTCTCTTTGTGAGTCTGTGATGTTGTATTATTAATAGATGACGTTGTTGGCAATATATTACTGTCATAAGTTGTTCTTCAAATCTTAACTTAGAGTATTATAAGGTTCGACTGTTGAACCGAATAACCGCCATGTATAAAATAAAAACCCACCTAAAAGCTCCACACCCTGCATTCAGCCCCTACCCACCCAAAACTTTAGTGTCTTAGGTCGTATACCTTTGGGCCGACGTGAGACTACCTCTACTGATCCTAATAGCGGTCATCACTTTGCTTTCTAAGTTATAATTTTTCTCTAGTCGACATGCCTATTTACACATTTATATACACGTGAATAAAATGGACGAACAAGATGAATCCTCTAGTTTACGTTACAACCGGGTGAAAAAAACCCGAATCGCAAACTCGAAAAGCTGAAGACCCGACTAATGTCACTCCTTTGCTCTCTCTGTTTCCTCTCTCTGGCGTCTGTCTCCTCCACTCCTCTCATGCAATTTTTCTTTGGGACTTTTAGATCCAGGTCCAAAAAGTTAGAATGTTTTTAGGAGTGGGTCCATTTATCTAATTATATGTTTTTATTTTTTTATACTCATTTTATATTTTCTAAAAATATTAAAAATCAATTAAAATCTTCTAATATTATGCATTTTCCAAATCCAAAAAATATAATTAATATCTTATAACAAAAAAAGTAACATACTAACATAAATTTATCTGCAAAACATTCTACTCTAACTCAAGTAACAAATATATGAATGTATATTATACCTATACGTGAGATATGAAACCTAATTAAAAGGTAGAAAAAACATAACATACATACAAGTAAGACACATTAATTTGTGACACGTAGATTATAAAAAAAAAATGTCATATAGGTAGATAAATATAATTAACCTGTGATATAGGTTGATTAAAAAATAAAATCTATAAATAAGTTTAAAGCAGAATGAAGAACGATAAATAACAAAAAGATAAATAAAAAGAAATAAGCAAAGAGATAATTAGGAAGAAATTTGATTTTTATAATAAACCTTATTATTGAACAGATAACTATTGATAATTAAATAGTTAAATTTAACAAATTGGACTTATTTTAATAAATTGGACTATTTCTACTATTGGCTCAAAAAATTGGACTTATATCAAGTTTCTCCTTTTTCTTTTTCGAGAAGTAATATTTTTATTGTTTATTTTCCCTCCAGCCTCGTCGAATTTCCTACTTTTTAATCGAACATAGGGTTTGTTGTGGCTGTGTGGAGCACTACGAGAATGTCGGAAAATTCAATTTAGGGTGGCGGTTTATTTTGACCTGGTTGTAGCTTATGGTTGTGTTACAAGAAAATGGATCATCTCCGAATCTCTTTCACCAAATCCATTAATCCGGATTATTGAAATTTGATTAAACGGTTAAAAGTTATTATAAATTGTAAAAGGATCCTTGTTTTTAGCTGTTGGATCAAATTTCAAAGATCCAGATTGATAGATTTGATGGAAGAGATCCGGAGAGATTCTCTTTCCGTGTTATTAAGCTAGCCGTTCAGATTAATTAATGGCTCAGAAAAAAATGTGCAAATAAGATGTGTATTTACATGTACATGTGCACTACTAGGCTAAGAGGCCTTGGGCTATTAACAACTTAGTGCTTACACGCTGAGGCCCATTTAATACTTATCAGGGCAAAAAACCCGAGCCGAAGACGGTGCTCGAGAAAGTTTGTTAGGGATGTCGTGTTCTAATGAGGTCGCGTCCGCAATCTGTAGCGAGTAGTGGTTGATTACATCATTAGTTTTGATTCTTAATTAATAGGATGGAAATTTATCCACTTAGTACTACGATTTAACGATATTTTTTTTTATATTTATAAGTGAAATGTTTTAGGGTCAAATCTTGTAGATAACGAGTTGGATATCAATTTATTTTCTCACCCTTAGTGTAAGTATATTTTTGTATAAAAATGTATGAGAATCTAATTGATTATATCTTTCGTGTTGGAAAATCAAATTAGACATTTGGATGATGTATTTAATTAGGAATTTGAGAGATTTTAATGAATTTATAAATCCATGATTTTTTATGGATTTTAATTGATTTGTAGAGATATAAAATTTTGATTCAATTCCCTCGAAATCTCGTAGAGAAATGTGAGATTTGTGGATGCTTAAAATACACTATGAAATATCTTCAATTCTCTCTAATTTCACAACTTTTTCAAATTCTTTAAAATAAATTCATAATTGAATACACTTGGAACATTATAAACTTCTTTAAAATCCTAATTGAATACACCCAGATTTCTAAGGATGTTAATAATCCATCTTAAAATCCTAATTGAACACACTTTGAATTTCAAAGAATCACTTAAAATTCTGATTGAATACCCATAAACTCATTAAAAGAATTAAAATCCTTCAAAATCCTAATTGAATCCACCCTCTACTTTTGGCACAATAAAAGTGTAAGTATATGATTTGCAGGGTCTGTTACTTGAGTGCTAGTTATGACGAAAATCCATAGAGTAAATATACCATGCTTGACATTGAAGCATGTAGTGTAAACCACTAGTTCCTAAAAGTAAAATATTAAGTTATTATTTCTCTAAATGCGATTAACATTGATCATTCGATTAATCTTAAACTTAGATTTCACGAAACATAATTAGTTCATATGTGGATGATGAGTGACGCATGACATGGCTCACATTTTCTACATACAGTCTGATGTATCAGACTAGACTGACTAATCTTTGCATAGATGGTACTAACCGCCTCAAATGTAAGAGAATCCAATGAATTAGGAATTTAGATTAAGCAGACGTAAAACGTATTAAAGTAGTAGGTTGGTTAAATTAATTCAAGTGTTAAATATATACTAGGAACCAAACACCGAATTTGTTTTAAATAGTACTATCTAATGTGGAATACGGCATGCCATGATAATAGCTATATACATCGGATAAAGATTTTGGAAACGATCTGTTGGCAGTTGGCACACGATTTAACGAAATGCCAAGTTGAATGAATGGGGTCGTGGCAAGACTAGTGGAATGCAGCGATTCATGACACTTCCTCAGTAAATATATGAGTTTGCTGGTTGTACGTATTAAATTAGTGGTAGCTCCAACATGAGGATTGAGGACTGAGGAGGAGGAATGGAGGATCATACAGATAAGGGTTCATGAAACTTTTCATACTAATATACAATATCCAATATAGATAGTTGGGATAGTCTTGACTACTTCCACTTTGGAGGTGGATGTTGCTATTTAATTGTTAATGGAGGAAGTTTAATTCAAGACAAACACGTAAACTTTACTTACCAAAAAAAAAATCATGCACAAGTGGGGATGGATGAACATACACAAATTGTGCGTATGGATGACCTTTTTTTTTTATTTTTTTATTATTTAAATACAAGCTATGTTCTACGCTAAATTTATCTAAATAATGAAAAAATAATTTTGAACGTGGGTACATAAAAAGAGGTGTATCGTTCTAGCTAATTTGATTGAGCTGAAGCTGCGAGAATATGAACGCCCATTAATTTGCCATTTTGCCTATTTTTGAGCAATTTTTTTTAACTGAAGTAACCCAAGTTCTCGGATAGTACATCCTGATGAAGTATTTGATTATGGTTGAAGGTTTTGAAGAAAGTTAGAAGTTCCATCATAAAATCAATTGATCATATGGTGAGTAATCCAATCTTTTCTAATCCCTTGTATGGTTTATCTCTCATTGATGTAGGACTGTCCTCACATTCTCACACGTCCTTCACGTGTGACGAATTTTCAAGCCTAACATGTGAACAATATAAATGGGATGACATGGAGTACGTGTGGCCATTTGGGCTTCACACGTGGGCTAACTTGCTCTGATATCATCAAGAAAGTTTAGGTTCTATTATAAAATCAATTGGCAATATGAAGAATAGCCTAATCTCTATAATCCCTTGCATAATTTGGTTTCTCGCTGACATAGGACTTTGTTCTCACATTCTCACGGGTTTCTTAATATCTCTATGTAAAGGCTGAGTTTGCATGTTTTGTTAAAAGTTTGTCCTAGTACGTACGTACTCTACATGCATACTCTACATGCATGCATGCATGTATGCATGTATGCTCTCTCTGCCGGTATAAATAGTTTTCGCATCAGTCGATTTATTTTTCTTACTTTTTGTGTGTGGATTGAAAAGGTTAAGCTTTAGGTGACCAATAAAAGAAAGGTTAACCCCTTACGATAAAGATCATATATATGAAACACACGTGACCAGTTGTGGACATTAGACATATATCATACATGTGACATCTTCATTCTTCACAAGATCGATCATGTATCCCCCGATGGATAAATAGGTTTTGAATTTTCTTTTTTAAAGAGATAATTTCCTTGTATTTTACGTGATTACTTATTTGGTTATTTATAATTTTCTTTTATTATGGTAAGAAAATGACAATAAACTACTAATTTTTATACGAGCTATATTGATGAAAAAATAGAAAATCTCAGAACTAAGCACGCCACCCGCCTGCCGGCCGGGCCAGCGAGCGAAGTTATCTTCCGGGCAATTGTCCACACCCAAAGCTTATCGCCATCTCCGTCGACGTCGAGACTACCTTTACTTTTGATTGTGTAAGGTAAATGAGATTAATTAACTGAACTGTAAATCCTTTTAAATAGAATGAATTACACACACACACACACACACACACACACACACACAAATGTCCCACAAGATCTGTACAAATTGGACCTGCTTACTTATCCAAAACGTTTTAATCCCAAACCTTCTCCTGTGTATATGTGGTCCAAACCTGTTGTTTATATTTGACCCTTGAGTTGTGACGTTGTTTGTTTCTTTGATTATAGACAAGTGTTTGAGATTTGAGACATGCATATTTGACTATTCTGATTAATAGTCTACGGACAGTATGTTACTTGTAAACATTAATATTATTGAATAATAAAGATCACAAATTCATTGAAAAATCAAAACATTTAATCTAAAATATTGGGGAAAACAGAAGAAGCAATCTTCAACTGCGATACACGGCGATTTGATTTCTTTAACCAACGTTGGATCATGCACGCAGGGTTGATCCATGGAGTTCAATCTCTAGCATATAGAAATCAAATAATTAAATCATTCATCTAACCAGCCTTGATTAAAGCGTTTGAAAATTAAAAAATAACGGCTTTTACTTAGACAAAAAAATAAATAACTTTACATTATATATATATACACACACACTCTTGTTTGAAAATTGAACCCTATATGGTCATACCATTCCTTAATTCAAGTCAAGGATGGTTTCACTTCTCGAATGTCAAACTCTATAAGGTGATACGTTGTCCTCCATTGTTTAAAATCCCTTTTTAAATTGGAATGTGATATCCACACACCCCATTTTACTTCTCACACATTTTTAAATTTTCGGTTGTCGGATCGGATGAATTGAAGAAGATCAACGGACAAAAATTATCAAGGTGTGTGAAAAGTAAAATGAAGTGTGTGGATAGTCCCCTTAAAATTTTGAGAGAAAATCATTTTCCGAGTTTCCATCTCTGACTTTGGTTTCGTTTACCATCTTGAAAATGGCATTCTAGTTCTTAGTTTTTTTATAAAAAAAAAAAAAAACACATTTGTTAATATACTCTTTATATAAGCGCGTCTCGTATGGAATTGTAATGTCCCACTCTATTTGAAAATGTGGTGGATTTGTATGTCCAAATAAAATCGTGGTAAAGTTTGATTTTTTAAGAAAAAAAATAGATTAGCTGGTGGCAATCGCCACGACAGTCCACTCTTTCGGGAGCTGGACATAAGTATTTCAGCATTCTCCTATTATTATCCTGTGATGTACCAACGTTAGGAATCGAACATTATCACATTATAATTTCATAGATATATAAGGCAAGTTTATATGACATGGATGAAAAAGATTTGAGTAAATTGGCAAGAGTAGTGCGTCTTTTCTTCTACCTGGTTAGAATCGTATCACCATAATTGAAGTAGAATTACATAATTAAAATAAAAAATAAAAAATAAATAAAAAGGACAAAGTGCACATGTTGCGCCACCCATTCGTTGACTCTCTGCCCTCCGTGCCTCTCCTATCGCTGTCCGTAGCCAAACCTCATTTTCATGCAACTGACCGGCTTTTGCCGGTCACCGCTTACAGTGTCCGCGGTCACCACTTTACTAGTTGTCTTTCATATAATGATCACAAATTACAGTCGGTCGCAGCCCAAAATTTAACAGAGAAAATCGGCGAGGAGAACTGAAACTGAAACAAAAAACAGAAGATGAAAACTTTCCTTCATTCATTCGTTGATTCATATCAGAAACCGTGTTCTTTTGAAGTCAAAAGTCTCTCTCTATCTGTCAGGTTTGTCATTTGTTCTCTCTCTTCTTATTACGTTTTTGCTTTATTTCTTCACATACAACAAAACCCATTTCTCGAATTTTGATTCATTTTTTGGTTTTTTTTTTCTTTCCATTTTTTGCTTCATTTCGCAGACATTATTTTTGATACAAGAGAACCCACCTCAGAAAGTTTGGTTCTTGGCAAGGATTTTGCTGCTGCTGTTTGATTGTACATTCCCTCTCTCTTCCGGAGGGTGTGTTTCTGTGAAATGGGGGTTCAAGATTTCTGGGTTTTCATTTTTGTTATTGGGTTTTGCTTCCAAGCTCGGATTTTGAGCTCTCAAAACCTGTCATGCAATCCCAGCGATTTGAAAGCATTGGAGGATTTCAGGAACGGTATAGATTCTGTGATTGATGGGTGGGGCAACAAATTTTCACCTGATTGCTGTAAATGGGCAGGCATCACTTGCAATTCTTCGTCCTCTCTAGGATTGAACCATTCCATTGACACTTATAGAGTGGTAAAACTGGAGCTTCCGAAGAGAAGGCTACTGGGAAATCTCTCTGTATCTTTAGGGACCTTGGACCAGCTCAGAACCCTCAATCTCTCTCACAATTTCCTCAAGCACTCGCTTCCGGTTTCGCTCTTCCATTTGCCAAATTTAGAGCTTTTAGACTTGAGTTCTAATTACTTTTCCGGCCCCATACCGGTCGATATCGATTTGCCTTCAATTCAGTTCATTGAAATTTCTCAAAACTTTTTGAATGGTTCCCTTCCAGCTAGCATCTGTGACAGTTCTACTCAGCTTCGAACTCTGAAGTTGGCTGTGAATTACTTCTCTGGTAACCTCCCACCAGGTCTTGGCAATTGTATTTCCTTGGAGCACCTCTGTCTAGCCATGAATAATTTCAATGGCAGTGTACCCGAAGGTATATTTCGTCTGCGAAAGCTAACCCAGTTGAACATTCAAGATAACAAGCTGTCAGGGGCCCTTAGCGAAGAATTCGGTAACCTCATTATCCTTGTTCGTTTGGATATCTCAACTAATGGGTTTTCAGGAACTATCCCAGATGTTTTCCACAGCCTTGGAAGATTACAGAAATTTGTAGCTCATTCAAATCGTTTTGGTGGTCGGATACCCCCTTCTTTGTCGAGTTCATCGACTATCACTTCGCTTAATTTGAAAAACAATTCGTTGCAGGGCACAATTGATCTGAATTGTTCAGCAATGACTAGCTTGACCTCTCTTGATCTAGGTTCCAATCGGTTTGATGGGCCTATTCCCTCCAATCTTCCCTCCTGTCAACATTTGAATACTGTCAATCTTGCCCGTAACAACTTCACTGGCGAAATCCCAGAAAGCTTCAAGAGTTTCCATAGCCTCTCTTACATCTCGCTGTCAAATTGCAGCCTTTCCAATATCTCTTCTGCCCTTCAAATTTTACAGCAGTGTCAGAACCTGACTACTTTGGTTCTCACCTTGAACTTCCGTGGCGAACAATTTCCTGCTGATCCAACCCTTCATTTTGAAAAGTTGAAGGTTCTTGTTATTGCAAACTGTAGGCTCACAGGTGTAATACCCCAATGGTTGAGTACTAGCAGCAGATTGCAGTTGTTGGATATATCATGGAACCAATTGGAAGGAACAATTCCAGTCTGGTTTGGTAATTTTAACGGTCTTTTCTACTTGGACATGTCTAATAATTCCTTTACAGGGGAAATCCCAAGAAGCTTAACTGGACTTCCGAGCCTCATTAATGGGAGGACCTCCATAGAGGAACCTTCGCCTGATTTCCCTCTTTTCATGAAGAAGAATGTAAGTGAACGAGGGTTGCAGTACAATCAAGTTTGGAGCTTTCCACCAACGCTGGAACTTAGTAACAATAATCTTAGCGGACCAATCTGGCCAGAGTTTGGGAAACTGAAATTGCTTCATGTTTTGGATCTGAAGTGCAATAATCTATCAGGACCGATTCCGAGTAATTTATCTGGGATGGCCAGCTTAGAGACTCTGGATTTGTCTCATAACAAGCTTTCAGGGAACATACCACCTTCGTTGGTCAATCTCAACTTCTTGTCCAAGTTTAATGTTGCAGACAATCAGTTATACGGGGTGATCCCTACAGGAGGTCAGTTTTTGACCTTCCCAAATTCAAGCTTTGAAGGGAATCATCTTTGTGGCGACCATGCGCCCCCATGTCCATCAAATGTGCATTATCCCCTTGTGAAGCCCAGCAAAAAAAGGAAAAGTAGAGGAGTTGTTATTGGTATTGCTGTCGGAATTGTATTTGGAACTGCATTTGTTCTTGCTCTCATGTTCATAATTGTGGTGCGGGCACATAGCCGGAGAGAGGTTGATCCTGAAAGAGAGGACCACGATACCAACGAGAAGGATTTGGAAGAACTCGGGTCAAAACTAGTGGTTCTGTTCCAAAACAAGGATGCTAATAAAGAGCTCTCTCTTGATGATCTTCTACAATCTACCAACAATTTTGACCAAGCAAATATCATCGGTTGCGGGGGTTTTGGTATGGTTTACAAGGCCAGTCTTCCTGATGGTAAGAAGGTTGCTATCAAGCGGCTTTCTGGTGACTGTGGCCAGATGGACAGAGAATTCTGCGCTGAAGTTGAAACCTTGTCAAGAGCTCAACATCCAAATCTTGTACATCTTCAGGGTTATTGCACGTATAAAAGTGACAGGCTCTTGATATATTCTTACATGGAGAACGGTAGTCTGGATTACTGGTTACATGAGAAAATCGACGGTCCAACCTCTCTAGATTGGAATGTGAGGCTTAAGATTGCTCAAGGGGCGGCGAGAGCGCTTGCTTATTTGCACCAGTCATGCGAGCCCCACATCCTTCATCGGGATATAAAGTCAAGCAACATCCTTTTGGATCAGAATTTTGAAGCGCACTTGGCGGATTTTGGTCTTGCAAGGCTCATACACCCGTATGCTACTCATGTAACAACTGATCTTGTTGGGACATTAGGCTATATCCCTCCTGAGTACAGCCAAGCCTCTGTCGCTACTTACAAGGGCGATGTGTACAGTTTCGGGGTTGTTCTTTTGGAGCTGCTCACTGGAAAAAGGCCAATGGATATGTGCAAACCAAAAGAACGTCGGGATTTGATCTCGTGGGCATTTCAGATGAAGACGGAAAAGAGGGAAAGCGAGGTGTTTGATCCGTTCATTTGTGACAAGCAGCACGATGAGGAACTGTTGTGTGTTTTTGAGATTACATGCCTCTGTTTAAGCGGAAGCCCGAAGGTGAGGCCTTCAACTCAGCAGCTAGTTACTTGGCTCGACAACATTAACACCAAGAAAGTCTAGCTTTGTTTTCTTAGATAATGAAGCCAGGGAAACCCTGGTTGTACAGCAACTTATCTTACTTGTATAAGAAGTTATATTTCCTGATCTATAAATTGTTATATTTGCATTCTCAACGTTGGTTTTTGTTGTAAATATTTATCCTCGACGGAATTGGTTTCGTATTGTCGCTGTGCGGCATATCCGCAACGACAACGGTTGTAAGGACGTGCTTCTTTTTCGTGTAGAAATCACTTCTACTTATAAGCGCTTTTAACATAAACACTTTTATTTATAACTGTCAAAAGAAAAAAACTTTAGCAGGTGCTTCTCCAAAAAGACGATTCCACAACTGCAAATCGCTTTTTTTCTAACAAACATTGCAGAAGCAATCTCCAAACCGGCACTCTGTTATCTTTCTTTGCCTTAGAGTACAAACATCTTGAGAACAATAGGCGGCCGTTGAAATTTTTGACCGTAGCCAATTGACAATTGCTACGTCGTGCATTCTCCCAAACCCATTCACATCGACATCAATTTCTCAAATAAATTTGTGTAAAAGAGAGATCAGAGTCCTAAGTTTGTGTGAGGAGACCGTTGAAATTTTAGACGTAACCAATTGACAATTGCAATGTCGTGCATTCTCCCAAACCCATTCACATCAACATCAATTTCTGAAAGAATAGTCTACAAAACCGAATTTGGTTCCTCTCTGGACCTTACTGTCCGGAGCCTAAGAATCACGAAATCTCTTCTCGGTTTCCTTGAAAATGATATCGGAATCCTTAATTTATGTGAGGTGAGCCAGTAAAACGAGTTAATGGTAACCGTTATATTCAATTTGAGTGATCAAAGTCCGAACAGTAAGATCCAGGAAAGATAGGTCCTACAAAACCACCAATTTAGTCACATTTTTTTTTTGTTCGTTTGACATTTAATTAATTAATTACTGCTGTTAGTCAGAAAGGACGACGGTAGCGAACGTGATGGACCAACTCTTGCGTCTCTCTAAGGTTTTTCTTGACGGCCGGTGGTCTAAAAGAAAAAGGAAACCCGTAAAATATACAGGATGTAAATTTGCACTCGGTACTATTCCACCCACCCTTCCTACTTGAGCCGACTCCGAGGACTTTGCAAACCAGGACCTTATACAAAGAGTAGGTGTTGAAAATATAAGCATTCTCAGCCAGATTGTATGATAGGGACGGAAATTACAAAGCAAAAATGAAGAATTGGCGTGTTGCAACAGAGCCGCGAGTGTGATATATCGATACCCGTATGTATATGTACAGAGGTCCTGAAAACCAAAACAATGTATGCCACAAACTGGCACTTGTTATGTTACTCTGCAGTCTGTATCTACATATACGGCTTTAACTTGACAACTGCTCAAACCATTTTCGCCATGCTAGTCTATTCAGCCGACGACGAGTCACAACACCATCTTCGTTCTCTTTCTCAAGAAAAATAATGTACACTTTGAGATTGACGAGCAAGGCGATTCAAGTCAGTTCTGATCGAGTGTGATTCGAGAAATTTTTTGGTACGAATATTCTCGCGGCTGTAGAAAAACACGAAAACAATATCGGGGCACATCGAAATTTGATTTCGTAAATTCATGTTAAAGAACAACAAAAGAAAAGAAGAACAGATTGAATCACTCATGTTTGTTTAAAAAATAAGAAAAGAAAAAATATTTGGCACTTGAATTGATAATATCTGTTCTGAATTTCTACTAAGCATCCACAAACAACCAGAAATCGTGCAAACAATGGGCACACATATTATGAGATGATCACTTCTTTGAACAAAAATGGCACATTGTATGAGGAGAACGAGGAGGAGGAGGAGGATATTATTATCTATAGGCGTATCAGGCATTGGATTCCATGTCATCTTCCATCTCATGCACAGCTTGAAGTGGACCACTTCCAGACATAAACCCACTCTCCGATAGATTATTCAAAGGACCATTTCCAAACAAGCATACCTGGGGCTCGATCTGGTTCAAGCGGTTCCACTCATCATCTGATAGAGACCAACTGAAAATGTCTATGTTTTTTCTTATCCTATCAGGCTTCAGGCTGCAAGGCAGCACACTGGTTCCTCTTTGCAGCCCCCAACGCAAAATCACCTGAAACATATACCAAGTGTTACTAAAATCATAAGCACTGCCTTTATTTCTGGTACTGATTGAGGACAGAATCATCTGGAAATAAGTTTTGGTCTCCTATGCTCAGTAGTGCATTCATGTTTTAGCGGCCAAAAATCCAGTGGTAGTTCTGATATTTAATGGAAACACAACTGGTTCCACCTTAGGTGCTTAGTCTGAAAAGTTCCATTATGAAGGGCAGTAAATGTTTTATGGCCAAAAACGATACAGAAAAATCTGATACTAGCATGATCGGGACCCTAAAATATGTAATGAAGCAAACCACCATTGTAATCAGAGCATCCACATATTGAATCCATGCAATTGCTTTTTCAAATTTCTGACTGCCTGAATTGCTTTGCATTAAAAAGCACAAATGAAGAAGATGGTGGTTTCCATCCCTAACATAACCATGCTTGCAGAATTTCAAGATGAAAAGTAAAATGTTGAAAAACACCAATGACAAAATTCTGGCTCATGTGTAGTGCAAATCACTACAGAGACTATAACTTCCAAACACGTACCAACCCCACCTCATTTCTATAAATGTGCCACGCCTAGCTTAGATAACATAGTCACTGGCGGACCAAGCATACCAAGTTACCAACACCAGGTATAACCTCTATCTTTAAACAAGTACTATTGAGTAGTTTCTGTTTTAAGTATAACATTCCTTAGGGCATTGCCAATAGCTAAAATAGCATAGAGTTATTGGTGGGGCAAAGAAGAATGAAGAGAAACTAATGTTGATTCAGCATATAATTGAGGTCCTAATTCAATGAGGGATCCACTCCAGACTTTTCGGTTTATAATCTAGTTATCTCCAGTCTTGGTTTATATCTTCCGAAAGTCAATCTTGCAAGTTCAACCTATCTATCTATAGCAAGGGGATACTAGCACAAACTTCAGACTTTGGGAAATTTTATAGAAGCCTACTCTGATAAGGGTCTTGAAATCAAAAGGATATTCAAATTATGTAATATGAATGGTACCTCCATTTCTGGTACATAGCTTGAATGACATGAGTCGTACGCGAAAAAGAAAGGACTGGAATCTAAAGTACCTGCTCAGGTGTTTTTCTGTGTCGGTCTGCTATCTCTGAAACTGTTGATATTTTCAGCATAGGCCCATGCACAGACCTTGACCTCCTGAATGATATGCGAGGGGTTCCAGGTTCATCTTCCCCACCTGAACTGCTATCAGATGGTCCAGGAGTAGAAGTTGGGACTCCTAAGGGTGTGTGAGCAGACACATGGATACCTTTCAATTGACAGAACTTTACAAGTTCATCTTGCCTCCAAAATGGGTGCAACTCCACCTAAAAATCATAAATCAAATAAGCAACCTGAATTATGTGATAATATCATTGATTGAGCAGCTTCAAGACCAGACCCTAACAATCTAGATTGAAACAATGATGACTGGATACTAATTAAAATCTAGCAAAGATGAACGTAAAAATGCAGCCACTGTACCAGAAAAGAGTTGGGTTTTCCAGTGTCAACATTGAGTCAGAAAGAAAGTCATGAGAGATATTAGTCCTACAAATCACTCTTTTCAATAAAATTAGATTCAGGTTTCAACTAGTTTTGGAGCACAAATGCAGTGTCAGTGGCAATATTTATTAAAATATCAAAGAAAGTTCAAAGATTGGTGAAGAGGAAAACTTAAGTCTTTAAGTTCATTTTTCCAGCCAGACTCTGCTAGTAGGCCAATTCTTACCAACTCAAATGATGTTTTTTCTGCATTTCACATTACGTGTATACCCAATTACCCATTTACCCAAGTAGAACCTAAATGAGCTGCTTCAATACAGGTTATGTTATGCAATATTGTTATATAAATGCAGGTTCCTTCATGTTGCATTGAATCCCACCGTTCAACACTTACAATTACTAGGACCGTCAACCAAATAATGGAGAAAGTGCAGGACATGCTTTGTTCATGTGAGTAGATTCTAGCAAAATAGTTGCTGAAAAACCTACTTATCTAACGAGATTTTCTCGTCAAATTTTACTAGATTAAGTCACTCGTCTACTCTAACATATTAGACCCATGGATCGACATTGTAATCAAACAAGAAGCAGAAAAGGAAAAATAAAGATATGGAAATACATTGCATCATTCAAACAATAATAAATACTTATAAAAGATGCTGAAATGTTAAAAATAGCAAGAATGATCTACCGAATCCAACCTGATTGACAGCAGGTACAATCTTTGCAAATCTAAGCAATTGTTTGATTTGCGAAACACTGAAATTGCTGACCCCAATAGCTCTCACCAGACCCATCTCAACCAGACCTTCCATAGCTTTCCATGCTTTCTTCAACCGATTCAAGAATTGCCTATACTCACTCCCAGACTTTGAAGGAGGATCAGTAGCATCACCAAACGCCGAGCTGTCAGGCCAATGCATCAAATATAGATCCAAATATGAAACTCCAAGATTCTTAAGAGAAACTCGAACATAGTTCTCGATTTTATTGAGAGAATTCATTGTGCAGTAGAGCTTAGAAGTCAAGAAAACGTCTTCCCTCTTCAGTGAACCCTTAAATGCTTCAGCTAATGCTTCCCCAACTTCAATCTCATTACCATAAAGATGTGCACAGTCTATATGGCGGTAACCAACTGATAACGCCGTTTTTACGGCTTGAACACAAAGGTCTCCACCACTCTGCCATGTCCCAAGTCCAATGGCAGGAATTCTATCCCCTGTGTTTAACACAAAGTAACTTCCTGGTGTTCCAAACTTTCCCTTCATCCTCGAGTTTCAGAGCCAAACGGGTAGATTGTAAATAACCAAGCAATCCTAAATCCCAGAGTGCAACAATCAAATCGAAATTCCAATAAATTCAGCTATATTAACAGGTGAAATATGAGCTCCAAGCAAACTATTAACAACCCAAAATCTCAGAAACGGGGACAAAGTATGCAAATCAAGCAAATACCCAAATAATCAAACACCAAAAACTGAGAAACCCAAGTCGCAGAAAATCAAAAGAAGACTTCCAGACCAAAAAAGACTGCAACTTTGACTACAAAATTGCCCACAATCTGTATGTCAAAATGTCTGAAAGAGAGCTCACCGCGACAAGAAGCGAAAGAAAAAGCCAATGCTGAATCAAACAATCAAGCCTTTTTTCTTTGGAAACCAATACAAGCGTATCACAACTGCTGAAGTGTGTACGAACATATTCAATCAAGGGGTCATGGTCAACAACGGCAGCGCAGGGGGAGAGAGAGAGAGGGAGAGGGAGAGGGAGAGAGAGAGGAAAGGGAAAGCCCCCAAAACACAAAACAAAAGGCTTAGCTGTGATATCAATCTCTTTCCATGAGGAAAGTGCAGAGGACAAACGCTGCTATGCTCTCTTCGTCTAATTTTATATATATATATATATATATATATATTATTAATTGTCATTTTCTAATAAAATTATTGTTTTGAGGTGGAAAAAGTTAGAGAGAGAGAGAAAGAGAGAGAGAGAGAAAGATGGGTTTTGGGGATATAAAATTCAATGTTCAATCAGTTTCCAAAAAAAAAAAATAAATAAATAAATTCAATGTTTAACCCACGTAACTTACAAGGCTCGTCCAAATCCACCCACCACCCACTCCCCCCCCCCCCCCCCACCCAACCCAAAACGACATTCATTGACGATTTGATGTCTTTCGTCTCCATACAAGAACATATGTACAAATCAATCAATAAATAAACATGCAGTGTCTTTGTTTCGACGTGACAAATCTTTTTCTATTCATGTTTGTGAAAGTCGTAGCAAATGTGGAAAAAAGGAAAGCTTTTGCCATAACGTAACGGTAGTTTGCTTTTTCTTCCACTTTTGGGTTCGGATTCTTGTACTCCAACTTTGACTCTACGTCGCCGGTCGGTATTATTCATCATTCATTAATGTAATCATATATAGACCAGTGATGAAAGTACAGTTTACCAATTTTTCTGGAGTTAGATAGATCCAGCAGTTCTGATCATTCAATTTAAATTATGCGATCTCCATTAGCTCAATCTTATTGACTCACGTGTCACATAAAGTCACGCACTCATCTTTCTCTTGAGCGTTCCAGATAGCTAAGTTCGTCGGCTCCAAAGTATGAAATTCGGAGAGGATATAATCGAAATAAGATGGAGTCGGAGTAGGCTTCACTAACTAGGAACAGAAACAAGATCAAATGGCAATAAGCTTAGCCACAAGGCTAACTTAATGATTAAGCACTCGGAGAGTGAAAATTTCTAGCTCGAGGTGACACTCAAAATTTCCTGCCAACATTCAAACTTAAAAGCATGGGAAAGAACAGTCGACTCTAATAGAGTGGACTTATAACTAAATAAGAGCATCAAAGTGATAATTGTCCGATTGATTGATCAGTCAAGTGGGTAGTGATTCATTATCACCTCATGTTGAGTCAAATAAAACACACATTAAGCTCCCAGGTTAGTAAGGTATCCCACCCGTTGAAAGCGGTTAGCAAATCACCTTATGTAGTTAAAAAAAAAAAAAAAAAAACGTGGGAAGAACACAGCAGGTGCCTGAGAAAACAAAGCGCAATGGAATAACTGCAGAGGTAGCATCCTTATTACACTCCGACATATACCAGTCAGAGTAAAGGTAAAGCACCTCCCCGAAAGCAAACCAACATAAAAGGGACAACAAAGGGAACAAAGAAAAAAGAAAAGGCAATGAAAGTCGTCCTAAATCAGCGCCTTTATTCAACTGCCACCCATCTGCTTTATTCACTGATCCAACTTTCGAGCTCTCCCAATTTCACCTTTCACCATCTCAGCTTTGCAGGAAAGTACTGCAACACAATAGTCAAATTTTAAGAACACAGAGAACCGGTGGGAAAAAAGGAACGAAATCAAAATGATCCGATTCACAGAAACGTAAGGAGATGAGAACTCATGAACTAGAATCTCTACCTTCTCAATCAGAGAGAGATAGTAGGGCTTGACTTTCTCAACATCGATGCGAACTTTGCTCTTGCTGTAAAGGTCATACTTGCTGCATACAGAAAAGCAAAATTAGTTCCTCTTTATTGTTTTATCAAAATTTGTAAACCAGTACGTCGAACATATGTTTGGAAGGATATCGCGTCTATCTTTGGTTACATACAGTCTTATATTGAGAAGTGAATATTCTTACTTGAATACTTTGAGCCACTTCAAGTTCTCAACGTCCTCTTCATCCATCAAGTGCTTATATGCTCCTGCCTTGTGTAAAGCTGCAAAGTAAATTTGATCCATAAATACTAAATATTAACTTGAAACCAGAGAGAGAGAGAGAGACAGTGAGCGTGTGTGTGTGTGTGTGTGTGTCTCTACATGTTGTGTCAAGTAGCGGAATTGATGGAAAGGGAGCCAACAGGGCTCTCCGCTTTGCGAGGGTAAGGAAATGTACCATAAAATGAATGGTATCTGATAATGAAAAGACCAGCCGAAGGGAGAGTGCTTTTGTTCTCCTTGGCCACCTGTACACACAAAACCGAAGTAAGATTACCATTGTAAGACTGAAAACATTATTAAAAAAGGGTGACTCTAAGCCAACAAGGCTCCCCGCTTTGCAGAAGTTGGAAGAGTGTTTGCTAAACGTACCAAGTACATGTAGTCATCGTGGCCCCATGACATCAGTACATTGTCAAGTCCACAGCCCTCAGAGTAGATTCCGTACTTCGTATTATAAGCAGGATTGTTGTAGTCAGGATTTTCCTTGAAATGCTGCAAGGCCAACCCGATTCAATATTAGAGACTATCGACAAATGAACAAAATGTTGGTGAACTGATTCATTTCGTACTTTGACGATGGAACTTGGTACAAAATTTGTGAGAGAAAGACCTTGTGATGAACAATTGACTCATCGAAGGCACACCCGACAGGAAATGTGTCACCTGTAATTAACAAACAGTGTCAGTTAGTTTCCTAATAACGAAATGAAACAGACAACGGATTCAATGACCAAAGGTTAAACAAGAAGATGGTGCTCACCTACAACAGCCCACTGAGGAAGCTCCCCGAAAGCAGGAAGATTAAGAACCTTGCCAAGATCTAAATGTCATGAAGAACAAAGTTTAAGCAACCGGTCCTCATGATAAGCTAAATTTACAACAGACACGACTCAGATTAGAGAAGCACGTAATTAATAACGATTGCATAAGGATTGTATACCATGGATCAGGGCAGTCAAGTGCAGCCATCCTTCATTAGGATAGTCCTTTCTGATAGCTTCTGCAGTCTGCAAGAGATGCTCGATCTGGGGCTCATCCAAGTCGGGATCACTCTCATCCACAACTTGATTGAGAAGTTCACAGCATTCCCATATGCTCATTTCCACCTTATCCAGTTTTCCATATTCTTCCCTCATCCGCTTCACCTGCAATCCATTGTTACACATCCAACCAATCAATACATAAAGCAATGACCTAATTAGGAAATCAAAGAAAAACCAAATTAGCAGCTAATTGTTTACAAAGTCGACGCTCTGGTAAATGTGATTAATTCGGTAGAACTCCTCCACCCCATCTCGCCGCTCGCTGCTAACATCATAATCCCTGCATTTGCATGATATAATTTCATATATTCTACGAATGGAAACAGTAAAACCAATGACTTGCAACTGTAATTTGCAAATTTCTTAGAAATGCCAAGAACAATACCTGAAAGTGTGGCCGAATGCGTTCGTCGGAGGCACCACAAACCCACCATCCAACACCAACTCATTTTCCTCGCCAGATTCAGATACCTTCTCCTCCGCCTCAACCGCTCCTAAAATTCAATCAGTAATAATTCAAGAAAATTATCAGCACCCCTACATGCATGTGTGTGTGTGTATAAACATATATATAAATATATAAGCTGGGGAAGAAATATACCAAAGTCGGGCTGCTGAACGAGGATGGTCATCCTGCGGAGTCGACGAGCAATCTAAAAGACCGATCGGGGAGAAACGTCGGAGGCGGCGGCGATTGCAATAGCATGGTGAGGGTGTGGGGGAAAATGTGAAAGTATTTATAGCTAGCCGGAGAGTCCTTTCCTGAGAATTCCCAGTAATCGAGTCCTTCCCTGAGAATTCCCGCTCACCGAGTCCTTCACTGAAAATATTTCCAAGAATCTGTGAAAGTCAGAGATAAACAGCAAACAAACAACGGTAACGTACGTAAGCCCACCATTTCACCTGGACATGCAGACATGCTATAATATTAGCTGTCATCCTCTCTCTCCATTTTTTATTTTTCTAAATACGTTTAAGGATAAATATGTTTTTATGACGTCAGGGAAATCGCTGTGGATTTTATCTCCATGTGGATGCTGAGTCAGCTGCCGCCTGCGGTGGACGGCTTAGAAGGAAGGAGGGTGGCTTAGTGGGGCCCGCATGACGTGCTATTGACTAGCCGACTAAACCTTAAACGGTCCGCTTACGGCTCTTTCCCTTTGGGTTTTCTTTGCTTCGAAGTACCTTATTTTGGTAATTTAATTTGAGAAGTGTTATTGGTACTTTAAAAATCTAATTCTACACTCGTATTTTCTTTCCAAATATAGAAAGTTTGGAGTGTAGAATGAGATTTTTGGAATGCCAATAACAATCCTTTTTAATTTTTACTAACCAACCATGTATTATTTGGTAGATTTTTAATATAATATTTACATTTTTTTCCTATTTTATTTTTTGTGAATGTGGAGTATTGAAAAGGGCAAGCCTTAGAGTAAGGAAAAATTGCTCATTTGTAAACAAAATGTTAGAGGTTCGAATCGTGGAAACAAAGCAGTGAAGCTTTTTGCTTGGGGTTGCACTAGGAGTGCCTTGAATAAATAAATAAAAAATCAGGCTGGCAAACTTGCGTACATTTTTATTGACAAGCATATCGTTTGAGATGGCACCAATTATAAAATAAAAATACTGATAAAATCAATAATATGAACATGTCAGCACTTCATTTGGATTATTGATTAAGTCCACGCCTGCCAAGTAATCCGAGTTTTACAATGTTCAGTAATCTCATTATGTGCCTTTAATCAGACTCTAAATTGGAAACTAAACCTCTAATTTTCTCCGTTGGACATTAACTACCACTCAAAACCTACTTAAAAATTGAGAGGGAAAACCTACCATTCAACTTATACCCCAGGTCAGTAGGACTAGTAGAGGGCAAAACCAATTCCTTACATCGTATCGTCAACCATCTACCTTCACAATCCTAATCACTCCAATCCACCATCTCAAACACCTTCATCTCCATTCCTGTTCAACCGGATGATGAAAACCGATCTCGTCCGCCGCTGATGGATGGATCCTTCCGCTGTCTTTGAACCGAGACTAGGCAAGTAACGTACAGTCCTTTGGTCTCGAGTTTCAACTACTTTCTTTTAGTTCAAACTGGGAAGAAGGCTTGCTTTTCGTTGATCTCTTACTGGTGAACCATCACTCGAACCTGGAACCGAAGGACTTGGGGACAAAAACCATTGATGACGACCAAGGAAGCTTGCAGTACCGGAACAAGGTATGCTTCTTCTGCCTAATCAAATTACTTCCTACATATAAACCTTTCCATGCAATCTCAGCAACAATCATCATATCCAAAAGTATATAAAACTATCACAGATTGCACATTTGCGCATCTCATTCAAAAATACAAATGTCCGAAAATACTGATCGATCCCGAGTTCGTGAAATAGATCAAACTAACACACTTTACCTTCCAATCATACATAAAACACTGTTTTTTCAGCCCCCTTTCCAATCAACAAAGCAACACCAGTCAGTCTGATTCAAGACAATCAAAATAAAAGATCACGATTCTTACATATTTGACAATCCTTTAAAGGGCGTTTCTTTTCAACAAAGCTACCATCCCCTGCTAAGAACCAACACTCAGTATCCAATAAAGCTGCTTCTCAATGCCCGTAATGGTCACCTTTTCCGCCTCTTTCCAATACTTCGTTCTCCCCATTCGGTAGATAAGCATTTCAATGTTGTACTGTAAGTCCGTTCTTCGTTTTCTATCATCGGATGTTTCTCCATCATCTCAGCGAATCGGGTGATATTGTGTGATCCCACGCTTTGGAGGCAACTTCCTCAAAATGAAAAGGACCAAAGAAGAAGGCAATATCTCCACCAACTGCAAAGAACGAGCAAGGCCGCATGAAAACTTTTAAAGGCGAAGAATTGAAGATCCAATGAAGTTTAATGGGCAAAAATAGATAGTTTAGCCAACACAAATATGAACCAGATGCTTACTAGGTAATATATGAAGTTTAGAACCGGGTGATTCAAAACTTCAAGGTCTGCAGCTTCATCGAATGCATTGAAGCACATCTGCAGCACAAGAGAAGAATAATGGAAGCTTAAGTGAGGAAACAATAAAGCAGATGCAACAATTCAGCTGTGGCTTTAACATCCAATCAAAATTTTGGTCCGTATACTTGTGCACACACATGATATGTACCATCTATGTGATTTTGATTGTTAAAACTTCGACCTACTTAAAAACATCAAACTTCCTCAAGTTCAAGGATTAGAAGGTGGAATCCAAAAAAATTCAAGCACTTACCATTATGCATCTGACAAGGAAACATGTAAAACATATGGTTGTCACATAGCCAACCTGTCAAAGTCAAAAGACACAAAACAAAAGGAAAGTGAGTACATCTGCGATGAGAACTTACGGGTCCTCAAAACAATCTTTTTCAAGTCTTTACCTCCTGCAGCTTCTTACGTCGTCCTTTTGATTCTACAGGAAATCTCTGCAACATCAAGAAGAGTCTGCCAGCAACAACAGCATTAGAACATTGCCCAAATAATCAGTGGATAGGTAAAATTAACTGTAGCCTGCACAAGATACTAATCTTCTGAAAGTAATGACATTCCATCACATTTAAGGGGATGGTGCAACACAGACGTTTCATCCCTCACCCATCTTACAGGTGCCCAAAAAAAATCATTCAAACATCATGAGAGCCATACCTCCCTAAACGACAAAAACCTTGGGGACTAACAAAGTATAGAGGGAGTGAGGGAGAAGTAGAACCGTTTTTCTAGTATAGAGGGAGTGAGGGACAAAGAATTCAGTGGCAGCTGCACATAAGTAACACAAAAGGCAATATGACAACTTTCTATGGATCCATCAAGTATGATGCATTTATGAAACTATAATTGTTCAAGAAGCCTCAGTATAGTGCTTATTTGTTTCAATTATTTGCTCTTCTGGGCAAGAAAACATTGGCAGGAACATCATATCTATTGAACGTAGGCCACAGCTTCCATGCATCTTAAATTTCCTGATGTGTGATGTTGGTCATGGAGAGCCAAGCACGGTATGAATTTGATTCAAACAAGTAAAGTTATGCGGAGGTAAGTGAATTCCAGTTTTTTGTTTTTGTTACAATTTTGCAAGTCAGATGTTTCATATGTCCAAAAAACAGCAGCAAACAACCAAATGCAGAGCAATTACCTTCCACCATATAGAAGAAACCCAAGGGCTGCAAATAAGGACACACCTGCAAGAATGTGTCTTAGAATAACAGATTATCGAGATAGACGACATATCTTCAAAACCTATTGTTTGGGTTAAGAAATCTTCGCCCGAACACCTATATGTGCTCAGTGAAAAAATACCTGCAAAGAACATCTTAGATAAGGTGTGTAGAAC
Source organism: Cotoneaster glaucophyllus (assembly GCA_036320875.1). Lineage (NCBI taxonomy): Eukaryota > Viridiplantae > Streptophyta > Magnoliopsida > Rosales > Rosaceae > Cotoneaster > Cotoneaster glaucophyllus. Next base: position 33,986,769 of record CM070069.1, on the reverse strand, counting down.
TGGGATAGGCTTCCACCATAATATCAACCACATAGCAATCTGTAAGAAGTAACCAAAAAAAAAAAAAATACTATTAGATGATATCAGTAGCATTCCCAACATGTAAACAAGCAACTCCCAGATACTTCACACTACTAACCATCAATATACATATAAGTATAGAACTACGCCGAAGCATACTACATAGGCGTACTAAAAAAAGCTTAATCAGTACCACACCAACTATAATGAATATCCAAAAAGCAGTCAATGGTCCTACTTCAGACATGTACCCCTAACCACTCTGAAACAATCCCCAAATTATTACTATAATCTCTTAAATTTTGAATTCAACTAGTCAATGTTCCTACTTCAAACGGGTACCCCAAAACACTCTCTCCACTGTCCAGTGAAACAATCCCCAAACTATTTACTATACTTTCTGAAATTTTGAATATTTTGATGTATTTTCAGAGTTTCAATTCAACTCATACATAGGTGGAAATGAGCAGAAACTGTTTTTGACATAATGGGTGGCAAACATGAAAGCTTAACCTAGAAAGACTTTGCAAGAGTGAGAACATGATAGGGTGGAATGACAGTAATTCTCTACATATTGAGGTTTGCATATCAGTGGTTAAGCATAGATTTCATGCACTGTTTACAGGGCCAGGGTCCTACATATAATAAAAAAATTCTACATACACGTGAATAAAAGAAATAAACAAACAAATATGGCAAAAAGAAAGATTAAGATGAACGTAATGCTCTATTCAGAACCATGACTTGCTTCCATGTTGAAGAATCCAACTCCAAAAGCTCCCTTTTGTGGGGACTTAAAGTGAAACAGTTGAGTAGAAATTTCACCTGAATCACATAAACCACAGCATTGACAGTCAAGAAGCTTGGCCTCAGTCCATCTGTAGAAACAGCGCGTGCCTGTTCAATTTACACATAAGGGTTGTAATCAAACCACTTTAATCAAAAACCACCCGCACAAAAGAAATCATATACATGGAGCACTTGAAATGAAATTAACCTGATAGTAAATTTCAGCCCAGAAAAGAACCAAGAGCGCATAGGTAGTGAAGAAGGCAAGACTCGGCATATCGAGCAAGATATGTTGGACAATCTGCCAAGAAAAAAAAAATTAACTTAGCAGCTATTAAGAACAGCTAAAATTAAGAAAATGCACTGACGATAGAATTCAACCTCTGGATCCAGCTTCTGCACTTGCCGGCGGAACACAAACACTGCTGATCGAACTACAAGAATATCAAAAGGAGATAAATAAGTAAACACTTGCACACAACGCATAATCATGAATGCAATTAAAATCCCGAAGTGAACCAGCCACGATAAATAAGATACAAACCTCCATTGACAACAAAATTAAGAAAGTGGAATACTTTCTGCGTGGTCCAACCGTACTCCGGCACTCTCAATTGTATCCGAATCAATTGAACCTAGTATTGAATAAATACACCAAATTAACATATAAATCTTCACCAAATTTCTACATTAATCTGGAAATTAATAACAGTACACGATAGAATTAAAACATAAACACACACACACACACACAACTCCAAAGTGCTCGTATCTTTTCCTTCAAATTCGAAGCAACCAAATGAAAACTACAAATTCTAGCATTCAAGATTCAGAATTCAGCTCAACAAATTAAAATTGTCACATACAGTTAACAGATAAATACATATATACATACATATACACACATATATATCCAAATAGATAAAGATATACATAGAGATTGAGATAAATACCAGGGCAACGACTGCGACGAGACCGTAGAGAATAGCGAGGGCATGAAATATGCGGTCTTGCCAAATTAGGGAGGCATTGATGTCGTGCCACCAACTCGCTGCGTCTCTCAGGTTGTACGCTATCACCGCCGACTCCACCACCCCGACTCCGCCGCCGCCGCTACGCGCCATTCGAACCTCCACCAATTCCTACTTTTTTATTTAGTTTTTTTACCAATTTATTGCTAATATTAATACGTAATTATACAATTATTACTCACTTTTCTGAATCCTAAAACCGAAGTGGTTGTCTGAGAATTGAGACAGATATTGCGATCGCCCCCGCGAGAAAGCGAAGAAGAAAGAGAGAAGGAACCAATCAAAATCCAAACCAATTTAAATTCAATCGCCAACTCTTTTTTCTTTCTTTTTTTTTTTTCTTTCTTTTTTTTTTTTCTCTCGTGAAACTGAAAATTACCAAACGGCCGGCAAAAATAGGAGAATCCGAGCCCGAAGCGAAGGTGTGGGTTGTTGGGCTTTTTACATTTATGGGCTTGGTGGTGTTGCTTCTCGAACTTTGGTTTATTAGGCCCTTATCTGTCTTTTCAATCGGGTTACATTTACACGCGTGTCGCGTACGCTCGTCCTGCCGAAACGGCAGATTGTAGACGCTTGCGGGATTGCCACCTCCATCGTGCACAGCCATTTAATATCTTATGATACTTATCCAATGATATTTGAGGTATTCATCCATTTCCGTTCTGAAAGTGTGATTATTGGTCAATTTTTCCCGTTAACTTTAATTTTGGTCAATTCCTCCCTTAACTTTCATAATTAGTCAATTTTCTCCCTCAACTCTCATAATTAGTCAATTTGCACCTACTGTTAATTTTTTTTTTTAATTTTCCATCTATTTTTTTTTTTATCAATCTTTCAACTTCCAACAAAATACTAAAATTAACATAAACTCACCTGCATAATATAAGGTAAAATGTACTAAAACATAATACAATTAGTATGTGATATGGGTTGATTATAAGAAAAAGTTATGAATTGAGTTTAAAGCATGTAGAAGAAGAAATAATGATCTTAAACTTATGGATCAGACCTATTTCAATAAAATAGGTTATTCTTAATAAGGAGTTGAAAATTATGAATTGACTAACTATTTTTGCACTAAAGCTTAATTCTCCGCAATTTACTTGAACTTAACTTTCACTTTTATAAAGAAAAATGTATTTACATACAAAAGTTTACACATCAATCCTTTTCATTATTAATTCTGTATAGTCAAAAATCAAATAAAATTACTCCATACTGATTTATTATGACTAATAATATTATCTATGATAAATTGTAAAATTCTAAATTTTAATCTATTTGTAATAGGATAAAGATATAGGAAAATGATTAACATACATCTTATTTAGTTTTTTACACACACTTATTTAATTATGACCAAATTAAAAAATTAACAGTAGGGTGCAAATTGACTAATTATGAGAGTTGAGAGGGGAAATTGGCCAAATTAAAGTTGAGGGATGAAATTGACTAATTATGAGAGTTAAGGGGGAATTGGCCAAAATTAAAGTTTAGGGGGGAAATTGGCCAATGGTCACAAGTTAAGGGGAGAATTGATGAATACTTCATGATCTTTTATAGGGAAGAGGATCATCTTCGGATTCACTTTGTCAGGATCTTTTTTTTATTCATTTTGTGGAAATTTAGGAATTTTTACATCCTAACAATTCATCGTATATCGTACGGCTAGTTTTTTCGTCAGATACTATTTATGTTTAATTTTAAATAAAAAAAGTCAAATGATTTCTGACCGTTACGATGAATGACTAAATATTTCAACTGATAAACAAAATTTAACATGGATGTAGCATTCACCCTTTTGCCAAATTTACAGCACTTCATCTTTTATAATTAATTATTAAATGTTATCCTTTTATTTTATTATTATTTTTGTTTTAAAACATTTATTATAATTGTTTTATGTAATAAACAAAAAAAATACATACACATCAGTTGAAGAACAAAACATTAAGGACTTGTTTGGTAAGTGCTTTAAACGACTGAAAGCACTTTTAGAGAAATTGTTTTTGAAACCATCCTAATAAAAATGAAAGTCAATCATGAAAAATGACTTGAAGTGCTTTTGAAATCCGTAAATGTTTACTCTATAAGAACTTTTATTCATTTAAAAGCACTTGTCAAATAAGTCATAAAAGATGTCAAAGTGCCACTGTCTGATTTCAATTTTATGTTTAAAATTTGACATTTCTATTAACCAAAACGAATTGTTTATTCCATACACCGTTTTCTTTCTCATTATGTTCCTTCTCATCCTCATACCAAGCAAGTTTAAGTTACGTGCCTCTACATGGGGTGCATTTAGGCTACTTTGGTGAAAATTGGACGATAGGACCAAATATGTATTAAAGTATGATAGTCGAATTTAACCTTTTATGTCACGCACATTTTGGAAGAAATTGACACTAAAATTAAAGTTTATATCTCAAATAATGATAAGAATGGTCAAATCCAACATTCTAAGTTTGACCGTCCAGGGAGTAAATGAAGTTTTGGGGGCATGTGGCCAACTGACGGATTTTGAACGGTCAAAATGAGAAGAAGCCCAATTGGTATTATTGTCTCATTAAATTTCAGCTTGTCATCTAAAGAATGTTTGCATATCATCAATTCAATGCATACGCAACTCACCAAGTGAGACTTTACCAAAAAAAAAAAACTCACCAAGTGAATAATTTTGTGTTGTTTCATGTCTTGAAAACTTCGTTTCGGGCACATTATTACATATACCAGACAACTTTTAAATGGTTTTACTCATTACAAGGTCATTTGGCCCGCTCGATGAACAACACAGGTTGGCTAGATTGGGTTTAACTCTTGATACTCCGATAGCGTGGTTCGAGGAACCTCCTGATGTAATAATAGGCATTTTAATTGAGGATAGTAATCATATGTAATCTCTCATGGTGCGAGACGCTTTTTTTCCCTTCGTTCAGGTTAAATTCTCGATAAATTTTTTATCAAGGGCCACTGTATGCACCTATTATGTTCTTACGTATTTCAATATTCTATCAATGAATATTGTACATTTACTCCAAAAATCTTATTTTCCTTGAAAATGTAGTGTTTCTTATTTAAATGCATTCAAAAATTGTTGAAAGGGTCTCTAATTTAATGGTTTGTGTAGTCTAATAAAAAAATGTCTCGATTTAGTTAGTACTATAAATATTCAATAAAAAATTGAATTTAATTCGGTGCGATGTGAACTTTTGCATTATTTAACAAAAAATCATGAATTGATAAATTGTAGGCTTTTTAGTCAAAATGTTCATTGAGATTTGCATAACATATCACTTTTGGTTTATGAGATTGAAAATCAATAGAAATGGTCCCTGAGATTGTCCACCATCCAGTATCTTGGTCATTCTGTTAAAAATTCCGTTAAGTGTCCCGAAGATCTTGGCTGGAAGTTTGAGCAATTTTCGAAAATCAATAGAAATGGTCATTGAGATTGTCCACCATCCAGTATATTGGTCATTCCGTTAAAAACTCCGTTAAGTGTCCCGAAGATCTTGGCTGGAAGTTTGAGCAATTTTCGAAAATCAATAGAAATGGTCCCTGAGATTGTCCACCATCCAATATCTTGGTCATTCCGTTAAAAACTCCGTTAAGTGTCCCGAAGATCTTGGCTGGAAGTTTGAGCAATTTTCAAAGTTTTGTAATTCAATCGTTTCTTAACCAAATTCAACCTATAATATATCAAAATGAAGATAGGAAAGTGTAGAACAAGATTATACATATTTGGAAGCCCAATGGTTGTCGGAGATAGCCAGAAAGGTGACTGGTCCGCGGAAAAACTGGAAAACTCGCCAGAAACCGGGTAAACTTTAAACGTTCATAACTTCTTCAATACTCAACGAAATCGAGTGATTCAAAAATGAAATCATACTTCTCGACGAGACGAAGAGAATGGTACCTTTCTTGATGGCTAAATCATCGTGGTTTGGCCGGAAAACGACTTGAAAGTGGCTGTCTTGGTCTCGAGTTAGCCACTTTCGAGCCGTTTTCCGGCCAAACCACGACGAATTAGCCATTGAGAAAGGAACCATTCTCTTCGTCTCATCGAGAAGTATGATTTTTTGAATCACTCGATTTCATTGAGTATTGAAGAAGTTATGAACGTTTAAAGTTTACCCAGTTTCCGGCGAGTTTTCTAGTTTTCCTGTGGACCAGTCACCTTTCAGGGTATTTTCCAGCTATCTCCAGCAACCATTGGGCTTCTAAATAGGTATAATTTCTACACTTTCCTATCTTCATTTTGATATATTATGGGTCGAATTTGATATATTATGGGTCGAATTTGGTTAAGAGCTCCGGGGCACTTATCGGAGTTTTTAACGGAATGACCAAAATAATGGATGGTGGACAATCTCAGGGACAATTTTTATTGATTTTCAATCTCAAAGACCAAAGTGATGTATTATGCAAATCTCAAAAACCATTTTAGCTAAAAAGCCTAAATTGTAAGTAGTTTAAAACTCATCATCCGCACAACATTTCTCACAAAGTCACGAGGACCGTATGTATTTGGAGACCGATCATCTAACTGTAAACACCAACAGTCTCGTGCAGAGTAAAACTAGTTCTAATCAAATTAACCCTACCGAGCATCTTTTGCTTGCGACGGTGTCTATCAAGCCATCAAGAAAACAAGATCTCTTCTGCATTGGGATCCTGGACAGACACAAGGCCCATCCCACGCCCAAATTATATATAAAAAAAGTAGAGCATCCAATGCCTCTTGGTTCCTAAATTAGTGAGAGTTCTATTTTTCGCCTCAGTAGTTTTTATTCCTTGTGTTGTGTCAAACCAAATAAAGCAGAGGGCAGAGGAGCTAAAAAGTGGACAAAAAAATAAAAATAAATCAGAGGGCAGAGGAGCTAAAAAGTGGACAACTTTCAGCGGGTCCAAAGCCTTAGGCCATCTCCAACCGAGGGCTGGCCAGAGGGCTCGTTTGAGCCCTCTAGCCCTCCAAGATTCTCCAAGATATTAATATTTTAATGAACAGTACAGGGCCATATTTGCCTCCGTCTCCAACCGAGGGCCAGAGGGCCAGAGGGCTCGTTTTAGCCCTGTCACAAAAAACCGTCTCCAACCGAGGGCCAAAGGGCCATAGGGCCAAACATAATTTATTATTTTAAAGTTACAATTTAAAGCTACAATTTAATGTTGTTTCATATTGTTTAATGTTGTTTTATGTTACTTAATTTAATTTAATGTTGTATAATGACCTAGGAAGTTATAGGAAAAAAATAGAATTAAAAAAAGGTTTAAATTGAAGTTATAGAAAAAAAAAAGAAAAAAAAAAGGTTTAAATTGAAGTTATAGAAAGAAAAAAAAAGGTTTAAATTCATAAAAATTTAAAAAAAAAAAAAAAAAAAAAAAAAAAAAGAAGGGAAGCAACGGCTAGTGGCTCGCTAGCCGTTGCAAATTTCAAATTCAAATTTTATTTCTGTCGGTTATAACCGACAGAAATAAGAAAGATTAAAAAAAAAAATAAAATCTGCTTAATGCTGTCGGTTTTATCCGACAGCAAAGAAAACTATTAAAAAAAAAAATAGCCAGCCAGCGGGCTGGCTGGCTGGCCGAACACAGCCAGCCCTCCGGCCCTCCAGCCCTCTCCGATTCCGTGGGGCCCTCCCAGATTCCAGAGCCCTCTGGCCTAGCCCTCGGTTGGAGACGGTTTTAGGGCCATTTTCGGCCCTCTGGCCCTCTAGCCCCTTCGGTTGGAGATGGCCTTACGTTGTCTGCAAGAATCAATAGTCCCTGAGAAAGTGAAAGACCGGCTGACCGGCTGACCGCGACTCGACTTTCCTTCATTCCCCCACTCGCTGCAATCTGTGCACCCTCAGTCACTCTCTGCAACTCTCAAGCTCCTCAAAACAGGCAAAAGCAAACTCACTCACCCACGCATTCATTCATTCATTCATTCATTCATTCGAGAGAGAGAGAGAGAGAGAGAGAGAGAGAGAGAGAATGATTGAGTGAAATTCTACATCGGCACATTGAGCTGCATGATATTATCACCCCCAATTTCCATGGATTACGAAAGGATCCAAAAACCTCAGGTGCCTCTCTCATTCCTTCGTTTTCAAATTTATTGTGCAAAATCCAACATTTCATTCTCTTATCTCAAAAACCCATCATTTTCTCTCTGTCGATTTTACGAATTTGTTTCAAAGATTTTAGCTTTCTCATTTCTTGGGTACAAAAACAAAGACCCATTTTTGGGTTTATCGGATTGCTTATTGGGGATTTGAAAGTGCAGGTGGGAGGTGGGGGATTTTCACCAGGGAAGCTGAGGAGTATGCTACTGGGAGTGGAGAAGAAGAGGAAGGAAAAGGAGGATTCTGAATCTGCATTCACTCTGAGATCTCATCCTCCTGACTTTGATGATCAAGCTGGTTAGCTCTTAATTTTTCCCTTTTTTAATTAATCAGTGATTATTTGAATCTTAGATTTCTTAGTCTCTGAATTAAGCTACTGGGTCGGTGGCGATTCCGGTTTAGTATAAAGTAGTCAAATTTCGTATTTTCTCGGGAAACAAACAGAAAGTAGTCAACGATTGCTTGATGCATTTGTACCAGCCTAACTAAACTTTAAGCTGTCATTTCAGTTGGGTTGCTGCGAAAAAAAAAAATATTGATGTTCTTAACCTTTGGATGTTTGACTGCATTCTTGCAGGGGGTGGTGGTTCTGATGACTGTAAAGATGTAGATGTTGTGAGTGTTCTTCCCAAATGCTCAACTTCGAATGCTGCTGACTCATTAGGCCCGAAGATGGGTAGTGACCGGCGATTGAAGGATAGCAGATCAGTCAATTCAAGAATTAGGAACCCAGAAGACCCTTCATTAGATTATGATAGTGGGCATGATGCAATGAGTGTGTCCTCATCCATGTTTGAGTTTCAGAAGGCAGAGCGTGCCCCACAAAGGGTGCCTCTTGCGCCGTTCTCCAAACCAGCACCATCCAAATGGGACGATGCTCAGAAATGGATAGCAAGCCCAACTTGTAACCAGCCAAAGATGGGGCAGGCTCAAATGCAGGGTGGGCAAGGAGTCGGATCGCGAAAGGCAGGTAGCTTTGGTTATGGGAGTAAACAATTGAGCACAAAGGTTGTTGTTGAAGTTCCAGATCAAAAAGTAGATATTTTTGAAGAACCAGATACAAAGCGAATTGACACAAATCAATGTAAGATGGAAAGTGGAGGGCAGAAGTGTGTAAGTTGGGAGCCTGATCCATACCCCATTGCCGATTCATATGGCAAATCAGTTCTCATGGTTGAGAACTCTGTCGGAGAGTCAGCAAGTAAGAATTTGGTTTTCTTGTTTAGTTCAGTTGAGATTCTTATTTCATGACTGCATCATTATTTATAGAATAAGATTTTCAGCACTATAAATCAAGCTAATGCCTAGCGGGAATTTCACTTGGTTCAGTGTTCTAGAATGTTTTTTTACACTTTCGGTCGCACAGATCTTCGATACAACTTTTTGATACATTACCATTTTATTATTGAAATCCATGCTTAATTGGAACTGAGTCGGTTTCCACCATGTCCTTACTGGAGTCTGGTGTGGGAAATTATTTGAAGAACGATGGGTTTGTTCTTGTGTTATATCATATCATTAAGTGAGGCCTACCAGAAAGTAACTGCCTTTATAATTGTTTATAACACTCACGGATCTTCCTGCCTTCTCGTAAATTAACTTTACAAAGTGAGCTTTAGGCGACAATTTGGAACTAACTAGCTGCACAATTTGCATATGATTTTCGCAGTCAATCTTAGCCAGCATGATTCTTCTACAGCGTTTCTTGGAACAACAACATTTATTCCTCCTCCTTCAACCGCAAGATCTGTCTCAATGAGAGATATGGGTACAGAGATGACACCTATTGCTAGCCAGGAACCCTCCAGGACTGGAACTCCTGTGGGGGCAACAACACCGATTCGCAGTCCTACTAATTCAAGGCCATCAACTCCTAGCAGAGCTGCACAAGCTTCATCTCCGATCAACCAAAATCCTAACAAGGAGTTGTCTGAAAAGGAGTTACAAATGAAAACTAGGAGAGAGATAATGGTTCTTGGGACACAGTTGGGTAAGATGAACATCGCTGCTTGGGCTAGCAAAGAGGAGGATAAGGGTGCATCCACGTCACATAAAACTGCACCAGAAGAACAACCGGGGAAAAGCATTGTTGAGACACGTGCAGCAGCATGGGAGGAAGCTGAGAAAGCCAAGTATATGGCTAGGTTAATTCACATCCCCTTCGTTTGTTTCTTTTTTGTACAGTATCCATCTCTTACCACTGTGACTGGATTGTTAGATAATGACACTCGATTTTTAGGGACAATTGTTATTTATGCTGCATTTTCACATTGTGGAATGATCATGTGTCCATGACTGCAATTATCCAGGTTCAAGCGTGAAGAGATGAAAATACAAGCTTGGGAAAATCATCAGAAAGCAAAAACAGAAGCTGAGATGAGGAAAATCGAGGTACTTTTAGTAGCTTTCTGTTGGAAATCCTCTTGTTGTGGCAGCCATTCTCTATTTCTAATCTTGTATTATATTTTCTTTTCTCATTATGTTTAAGAAAATATTATCAAGTAATATCCAAACTTCCGCTAGACAGCAAGATAATAGCCAAATTAGGTCACCCGTGTTGGATTAATCTCTAAAATTGTAAGATTATAGCTAACCTGGAACATAAAGACTGACCATGCTAAACTGCAAGACATTGGCTCCTGATGAAGAGTTCCACTCTCTAGGGCTTCTTCGGTTCTTCCCCTAAAGTCCTTGAGTACCTGCTTATTGTGACATAATGCAATGTGGACGTGTTGTGTGAGAACTTTAGGTCTTTCTTTGCACAACTAAAAATGTGAACAGTAGGCCAGCCTTCTTTCGGGTTGAGTTTTTCGGGCCACCTAGTTATTTATGACATATATCTTGTTAATTGTTTACTTATTTGCTCAAATACTTATAATAAGTGTTGAGTATCAAAAACATAGAAAACCCTCAACTTCGGATACTTGTAAGCAAAACTTTGAACTTCTAATCTATGAATTCCCTTGGAACCTATGCAGTTTATTGAAACTAACATTTGTTGCTTCCAGGTAGAGGTCGAAAGGATAAGAGGACGTGCTCATGGCAAGCTTATGAATAAGTTGGCAGCTGCGAGACATAAGGCTCAAGAAAAGCGAGCAGCAGCAGAGACCAGGAGAAACCGGCAAGCAGCGAAAACAGAACATCAAGCAGAGTGTATTCGCAAAAACGGTCGCATCCCGTCCTCGTTTTGGTGTTGGGGTTGGTGCTCTTGATACTGGAATCACATTCTGCAAATGTATGTCCATGTTAATGTAAAAACCTAAAAACTTGATTTGGCTTAACCTATGAAAGTCGGAAAGTAAAGTGTAACTATCATCAACATGGCGAAGGGTAATGCTGTCACTTTGCTTAAAATGTTTTGTTCTTTCCACCTAGGAAGGGTAATATTGGCCTTTCACATTCTGTTTCGACGACTGTGGATTCTGATTAAAAAAGATAGAAAAGGATCCGGTCCGGATCTCTCCCACCAAAGGTCTAGGATCAAGTGATCTGGATTGTTGAAATTCGATCTAACGGTTACAAACAGAGAGTCTCTAAATGTTAATAATTGTAACCTTTTGATCAAATTTTCAACTGTCCGAATCACTTGATCCTGAGCCTTTGATGGGAGAGATTGGGACCGGATCCTCTTCGTTACAAACAGAGAGTTCTTCTAAAAGTTATAATAATTGTAGTTTGATCAAATTTTTAACGATCCGAATCACTTGATCCTAAGTAGTGGCGGAGCCAGGAATCTTACCCCAAGGGGTCGCAGCGTAAAAGTTCAAATAAAAATTTAGGATGGAAAAACATATTGAAAATGAAATCATAGTACTTTCATTCATAATTCATAATGGAAACAATATTACAAACTATAATTGTCCACGACGAAGTTTCATATTTTGAAAACGAAGCATTATAGCTTCATTTTCAATACAAGCAAAAATATCTCTCTCAATATAAACAAGCAAGCTATCACTCAATCATTGATCTCCCATTTTGTTCCTAAGTGGACCCTTAACAATATTCATGACAGAAAATGCTCTCTCCACTGAAGCAGTTGCAACTGGTAAAACTAAAGACAATGTAATGAGCAAATATACATAATTGAATACTTGATGCATCCTTGTCTCCACCATTTTTTTTGCAAGATCACCAATCCCTTCCAATTGAGAGAAATCACTACTGGAACACACATAATGAATATAAATCTCAAGTTGATCTTCAAGTGTCAAACGATCCTCATCCGAAAAGTCTTGAGGATAAAATTGAGCAAGACGAAGTAACTTTGGTTTATCAAAAGCTACAAATGAATCTTTCGGACTCAAACATGCCATACAAATAAGCAACTCGGTATTTACCTCATTAAAGCGATCCTCTAACTCCGTAATTTGCTCATCAATGACATAAATAAAGAGCTCCACACGATAATGATGACGATTTGTCTTTATTGGAGCATTACGCCTTGACCTCCCTGGAAGTATAAATGCCTCTTCCATGTTAGGAACATCAATATGATGTTTTTCACAAAAAAAAGATACTTCATCAACCAATGCATCGAACCCATTATTCCTCATCCAATATAGCTTTTCCTTGCATGATTTCACTAAAACCATTGCATTCACAATTTCTTGATATTTCATTTGCAATGCTTGTGACAAATCATTTGTGAGTCCCAATATGACTTTCATCAAGAAAAGGTGAAACACAAACTCAAAAGTAAGTATTTCTCTCATTAACTTATTTGCTTCACCCGCACTTTCATTGGGATTATCATCAATAACCATTTGAAGCACATGAACCACGGATGAAAACATAGAAATGATGCTAATCAAGGTACCATAGTGTGAGTTCCATCGTGTGTCACCGGCACGTTTGAGACTTGTTTCTTGATTTAAGCCTTGCCCCGTTATAAGACAATCATTTTCAAAAGCTATCACAAGCTCTTCTTGAAGTTGCCCTCTAAGTAAATCACGCCGCTTACAAGATGCTCTAACATGATTAACCACATTATTAGCCGTTGCAAAAAAAGAGGCAATGTCTATATTCTTCTTTGCTACGGCAACAAGAGCTAGTTGAAGTTGATGAGCAAAGCAATGAACATAATATGCACAAGGTTGTTCTCTCAATATCTTTGTTTTAAGGTCATTCAACTCACCTCTCATATTGCTAGCACCATCATAACCTTGTCCTCGTAGCTTGGAAATGCTCAAACTGTTGCGAGAAAACAATGTGTCAATAACATCCTTTAGTGAACTTGAAGTAGTGTCGGTAACATGTTGGATACCCACAAATCTTTCAATTACATGCCCGTTTTCATCCACATAACGCAACACCATAGCCATTTGCTCTTTCACAGACACATCACGTGCTTCATCCACCAATATTGAAAAGAATCTATCTTTTAGACCATCCATGATAGCATCAAGTGTTTCAAGGGCACATGAATTCACAATTTCTTTTTTGAATGGAAGGAGCTAGTAATTTGAGATTCCCCGGAGCATTTTCCATCACAACTTCTCTACCTTTATCATTATTATCTGCAAGGAATTGCAATAACTCCAAGTAATTCCCCCTATTGCTTGAAGTGGCACTTTCATCATGGCCACGAAAAGGAAGACCTTGTCGCAATAAAAATTTAGTGCACTTGATTGATGCATTCAAGCATGTGCGATAAGCCTTACGAGCTTGGTCAAAGTGTTTGCTCACTGCCGTTTCAATATGTGTAGCTTGATTCATCAAATTTGTAGCAGCTTCTCTAGCCTTATTATGAACACTCCCAACCGGTCCAACATGCATCTTAAATCTTTCTCTCCCTTTCTTCCAATTCTTAAATCCATCTCCAGTGAAAGTGTGAGATCCCACATTGCCCAGGGGAGTGATCCTTATATGTATATTCTCATCCCTACCTAGCGCGAGACCTTTTGGGAGCTCACTGGCTTCGGGTTCCATGGGAACTCCGAAGTTAAGCGAGTAGCGCGCGAGAGCACTCTCATGATGGGTGACCCACTGGAAAGTTCTCGTATGAGTTCCCATAAACAAAACCGTGAGGGCATAGTCGGGGCCCAAAGCGGACAATATCGTGCTATGGTGGTGGAGCGGACCCGGGAGGTGGTTGACCCCGGGTCGGGATATGACAGAAAGCTTCACTACCCACTTGTTCAAAATTGGTTTTAAAGAGATAGCAATAGAGACAAAATGCCGCATCTTTAGATACACTATACTCCAACCAATCAAACTCATCAAACCATTGGGGAATGAAGCGTCGATTAATTCCCGACATATTAGTTATTGGGAAATTATGACCTCTAGGTTGACAAGATCCTTTTTGTAGATATAATCTTCGGACCTCATCTCTCATATTAGCATCATAATCTATTATTCGAGTTCTTAATCCAGGATCCGCTTGAAGATTACCCAAAACATCATCTAACTGACTTTGTCTTGAACTTGGAGTTCTTGAACTACCAACAGTATTTGAACTATCAACATTATTCGAACTACCCGAACCCGATGATGACTTTCTCTTAAAAAACCGTTCCATAATAATTCTACATATACAAAATATTCAAAATAAATACTCACAATATAAACAAACCATAAACATAATCAAAATAAATATGAATTGGATTTCAATTAAATTAAATATCTCATCTTGCATTCTACATATACAAAATAATGAAAATAAAAACTCACAATATAAACAAACCATCAATATAATCAAAATAAATATGAATTGAATTTCAATTAAATTAAATATATTCTACATATACAAAATATTCAAAATAAATACTCACAATATAAACAAACCATAAACATAATCAAAATAAATATGAATTTGATTTCAATTAAATTAAATATCTCATCTTGCATTCTACATATACAAAATAATGAAAATAAAAACTCACAATATAAACAAACTATCAATATAATCAAAATAAATATGCATTGAATTTCAATTAAATTAAATATATTCTACATATACAAAATATTCAAAATAAAAACTCACAATATAATCAAACCACCAATATAATCAAAATAAATATGAATTAGGTTTCAATTAAATTAAATAGGGTTTTTGAACTTACTTGAATTGTGAAATTTCACAATAACAAAGATCCAAACTGGCGGCACAAGCAGTGGCGGAGGCGGAGTAATGGCAGACCAGAGAGGTGGAGCAATGGCAGCAGCAAGGGAGGAGATGGAGTTAAGGGTTTGGGGGGATTGAGTTTGGAATTTAGGGTTGGAGGAGGAGAAAACAAAAGAAATTGGGGGTTTTTGAATGTATAGGGGTCGGGTCTGTGAAGGAGGGCTGGGGAGGGACACGCTGGGAATTAATTTTTTTTTTTTTGTTCAGATCTGGCCCAAAACGACGTCGTTTTGGCCAGGTCATTTAAAAAAATTTCCTGGGCCAAAACGGCGTCGTTTTGCCCATGCGTTTTAAAAAAAAAAGAGGCGCCGAGCACCTTCTTCTTCGCTGCGCCGAGCACCTTCTGTCGAACAGGTGGTGTGCACCTCCAAGAGGTCGCACCACCAGCTCCAAGGGGTAGCAGATGGAGCTCCAAGCCTATTTTCATGGCTTCCAAGGGGTCGTCCGACCCCATTGACCCCACAGTGGATCCGCCACTGATCCTAAGCTTTTGATAGTAGAGATCGGGATCGGATCTTCTTCTTCTTAAAAAAAAAAGGTTTTCACCGCGGTTGTGGGACCCATGAAGGGGGTAAAAAGGTAAACAGACAGTTTACAATTTATTGCTTCCGAAAGGCATCGATGTCCGGTCTTCCGAAGTGAACCAAACACAAACGAAACCACTTTGTCAAACAAAAACTTACGTATCTATGTCCCCAAAAAAATAAAAAACTTACGTATCTATGTCACAAAATAACAAACAAGTCACGATGTCACCTAAAGTACTTACCAAAATAATTACAATGACATGAGTGTCTCCTTGGCTTGGTTGGAATTCGTATTGAAATTATTTCGATTTTTAATTTTTTATGCGTTTGCAAAATATGAGTATTAGGGTTGTTTTGATTTTTTACTTACCTTAGAAATTAGAATATGCGAGATAAAAAAAATATGTAGATTTCACATGAAGTTTAGTGATCCAATAAGTAAAACAATCAGAAACTGCATTATTTAACTGTTACGGGGTAGCTAGTGTTAGGGAACAAATTCCAGATCCATATTCCGCATGACACATTTTGGTTTAATTAATGGTGCTGGTGAATCACATGATGATGCCTAGAAGGAGACTGAAATGCCTATATGTGTCTTCCATGCCCCTTCATGATAGATTGTCATGGTGATGTCATTAGCTGGTTTCTTTTTTGAAGAAAAAAAATGAACCAACTAATGACATACATGTAACACATTTAAATTTACTCCATAATATTAGTATTCGAATTATCTCTTTCTTTATTTCAGACTTTCCATTCGCTTACATATGAGTATGACATTCTACACATTTACCTATGGAGTAAAAAAAATATGTGGCTATCACGGTTTAAAATCAAAAACTTATTTGCACTTAGATTGATATTAGAAGAATAGTGAATTCGATTCTCATTTTTCCTGACCACCTTAATTGACAATTAATAATTTTTTTCTTTATAAATAAGTAAACACATTATTCTTCGTGTACACAACTTCTATTCATAACTTCAACTTGCAATGATGATCTATGAGGTGTAACTTGAAAAATAGATGGTTCGGATCGTTGAAATTCGATGTGGAGTGCGCCCCACACCTAATCTCTATTTTTACAAAAAAAGAAGGATCCCTCTCCTTAAACAACATGTGTAAACGAAATTGGAAAGTCTCCTCTTAGTTCTAGGAAAAATAGAGTGGGTGTGGTGAGATATATGTGGACCCCGACATAAACACCCTATTGCGAATTTTATCATACTATCAAATTTTTTATTTCTTATAAATAAAAAAAAAAAAAAAAAAAAACTAAGGCTTAGCTTAAATCCTCATCATCATATCATACCCCCCAAGCACTTACTCGTTCTCTCAATCTCTCTCTCTTTCTCAGATCTTTGTGGCGGCTCTTCTTCAAGATTGGATCGGCATCTCCCTCTCTCTCTCCCTCCCCATCTCTCTCTCTCTCCCTATCTTGGAATCGATCTGATTCCGTCACGGTCCGCCGGAGTCTCAACCCAATAGTCGCCATGGTAGTCGGCGCACAACCACAGCCGCAACCACAGCAGCAGCAGCTACAACAGAAACCGCCGCAGCAACCGGAAACTTCGGCTGAAGAGGAGACCTTGAAGAGGAACACCGATTGCGTCTACTTTCTCGCCTCGCCTCTCACCTGCAAAAAGGTTTGCCCTTTGTCTTGATTTGAGTTTGTTCTGGGTATTCTCGCTTTCAATTTTAGGGTTTTAGGTTTTCGATTCTGGTAAGATCTTTTGGGATGGGCCGAAATTGTGGTGTAATTTCTGCTATAAGTTTCTGATTTAGTTTTTTCATGCATTGGAATTAGGGTTTCTGGATATGTTTGATGCAATGAATTTCTTTAGGTTAAAGTATGTTCCTTTGGGTAATCATGATTTTTCTATAGTCTTAAAGAAAATGATAAAACCATTGTCTCAAATTTATTTGTATAGCACAAGGGCTAATTATGTTAAATTGCTGCTAGAATATGTATGTGATAAGTTTCAATGTTAGAATCAATCATGGTTTCGAGGCCTTGAAATCTCGATGAGCTTGCTTTAAGGGCTGATTTAATTAATCTATGAGAAGCCTTATTTCGAGCGAATTTATGTTAGAACATGGTTCTTGCAGCTCAAAATTAATCCCCTTTTTCATAGTTTGGTGCATGTGAAATTTTTTCGCTAGCCTGCTTGATTGCATTGTCTCTGTTACTTTTGATTCTGAGCTGGGAAAAGTTAGTTTGTTACATAATATGGAATATACTTCAGTCTCTTTATGTCACAGGGTATGCTTTTTTTTTATTTTTTTATTATTATTTTTTTTTTCACTTTAGTTTTTGGTGGTTATCATTCGTTACGCGGCTTAATGGATTCCTGTGTTTGTTATTTGAAGAGCCAAACAGCATGTTTCTGTACTAACATACCATCAGTACTGGTTTGTTTCCTCCGTGCTAACCTCATTGATGCCCTATTGACAGGGAAGTGAATGCGAATATAGACACAGTGAATATGCCCGGGTCAACCCCAGGGATTGCTGGTACTGGTTGAATGGCAGTTGCTTGAATTTGAAATGCGCGTTTCGGCATCCAGTAAGTCTTTTCTGTCTATTATTTTATTTCATGTTTAAACCTGTATAAGAACGTTCCTTCTTGCCTGTTACCCACCGCTACTTTTATATGACATTGTTTGTGACCTTCTATTTTTCCTCTACAGCCGCTTGATGGCTTATTAGGAAGCCCGGCAGCAAATTCTGCTGGACCTTCTTTGCCTCTATCACATCCTGTGGCTACGCCTACAACGCCTGCAACTCATGCTGCTTATAACCCAAGTAAACAAGCAGTCCCCTGTATTTTCTTCCAAAAGGGGCAATGTTTAAAGGGTGACAGATGTGCCTTCTCTCATGGACCAAATCCTATGGCTAGTAGTAAAGTTCTACAGACACCAGCTGCTGCCCACGGTACTGAGCCTTCAGGTCTTAAGAAGGCTTTCGGTGGCCTTCAAAAGTGCACTCAAGAGTTGAAGGTTCCCAAGGTAAGTGCCACGAAGTCTGTTGGAGTGCCTCCTGAAGCCAAACCTGCTCCAAAATTTCCAACTGCTCCAATTAGAAATGGAGTTGGCATTGAGAGGAATGTACCATCAACTAAAGCATTGGATGATGAGACTCTCAGATACAAGGCAACAAGTGTTCCGCCTGTTATCAATGGAGGCTCTACTAGTCAGCCCAATCATTTGCTTCAGGCTCATGTTTCAGACTATCATGGTTTTCAGAATGGGAAGGATTCTGATGAGCATTTGAGGGAGTCGTCTCCTGGATTTGATGTTCTTGTAGATGATGAGCACGGAGATTCTGATTACTACCACGGCGAAGAACGGTTTGGAAGAACAAGAGGTCATGAGGGAAGGAACTTGAATTCTGTGAACGAATATGATTTGGACCGTCCCGTTGATTACACTTCAATGGCTGATGTCGATCGAGAAAGGTTTTGTGACCCATATGACCCCTATGATCGCATGCAAGGGCAGTACGCATGGGACCAGCATAGGGTTTCATCTGAGAGACAATTAGTGGGTCCTGCTCGTCTTGAGAGGGGGGGTTATCGCAAATCTGAGAGTCCGGAGAACATTGGTGAGTTAGATCTGCGACATCGTTTATCCAAGCATAGGAGGGTAAACGGTCTGAGATCCATTGTCAGCCATGATTATGCAGTAGACGGCCATGTTGAGGAGCGGAACAACCGTCCTCGTAGGGATTCACAGCAGTTGCCCCCACACGAGGGCTCCCGTAGTAGTCGTCTTCATGGTAGAATAAAGATTCCAGACGGGTCTTCTCCTGTCAATGGTAGTGACTTGCGCCAAGAAAGGGAAGTTGACAGAGCTAGAAGTAGAGGCAGATTGTCACCCGGGAGGCCACAGATATCCTCCCGCCAGGGAAGGCTTCGAGACAGAATAAAAGGAAGGGTGGAAGAGGACTACGCTAATGATAGTAGAAATTTTGGCGCTTCTCGTGTTAGGGGAGAGATAATGGATGATCGAGGTGATGACTTATCTCGTCCAAAGCGTCTTCCAGAGCTGAAAGTTGGGAAAGATGCAGAAAATAAGGAACAATCTTACCTTGGAAAACGGAAAAGTGTGATGGATAATTATCAACAAGCGGAAGGTGATCTTTCATTTGAAGGGCCAAAGCCTCTCAGTGAAATTTTGAAGAGGAAGAGAGAAGCTGAAGCAGCAGCTTCCGGAAGCAGGAAATCATCTGCCCACAACAAACGGGGAAATAATCAGAGAGAAAGCAGGGAGAGCGATCAAGGGGACTCCCAGACTGCGGTTACAGAGGTGAATAACAGTCTGCCCACTGCGGCGAAGGAAGAGCCCAAGTTTGCAACGGCTGATGCGGTTGGAACTGAAGATGAGAAAATTGACGTGGTTCATGGTCAGTCTTCAGAAGGACATGAGGCTGGAGATGTCGAGGCTGAAGAGGGTATGATTGATGAGGAGGAAAACGAAATCGAAGGTGAAGATCAGAGGGAAGGAGAGTATGATTACGAGGAGCAGGGGGACGAGGGTGACTATAATTATGAAGGTGAAAATGCAGAGGGCGAAGAGGAATACCTGGAAGAAGATGAAGACGGGGATGACTTTGCTAAGAAGATTGGTGTTGTGTTTTCGTGATTGGGCAAAGTGTGGAGATGGCTGCTCGGGTTTCTCAGTAGAAAAGAAATAGGGATTAGCAGGCCTTTTTGCCTCTGTTATGACAATCGAAACATTTTCGTTCTACTTAAAATCTGATTTAATGGGATTTTTTCACTTTGTGCTTGAGGCATTTTGCTGTGCTTGTTTGAGTGCATGCCTGTAGCCTGTTACTCTGTTAGCCTGCGACAACAGATGGTCTCAATAAGATTGCTCTCTGGTGTCCTCGTATTTTCTTTTCCTTCCACTTTTCGGTTATCTTTCCATTTGTTTGTTGCCTTGCGTGGGTTGATAACTTTGAGATTACAAGGGATCGTGCAAATTTTGACCTATTTTAGCAAATATAAACCTGGTGGTGTTATGCACCACTTTAATTGCCGTTTTATCAATGTATCTTCTTTGACTTGTTCATCATCGCATGCTACTTCTCTTTCAGCCCTTTTGTTTGGTTCACCGGCTTCTTACGCATTATTCGCTTCCCGTTTGTCACGAAATCCGAACCCAATTCGTTCCCCCAAAACTAAATTCAATGAAAGATACCTGGTTGATGTGACTTTTGAATTTAAAGAACAATAAAGTAATATAAGCAAGGAACAAGAACAAGTTACAAAACTTTTTGCTTGAGAAAAGAAATCAAGTTTCCAAATGAACCAAAGCAGAACTTCTTCGGAACATTGTATATGAAATCCGTAGATTTAACTATGAATAATGGTGATGTTTAGTGTTTTCACCGAGCTCTTATTTTTCAGGCTCCTCACAAGTCATCATTAGGTCGGACTTGGAGTTCGAGCTGGACTTTACGAACATTGAAAGTAATATTATTATTTTGTATTCGCTTGCAATTTTTTTTCTAATTATTGTTTTTTATGGACAAACTATGACTTCCATTTTGTATTTGTTGTTTTCTTAATTCTCTGCTAGTTACACTGCTCATTTGTGAGCCAAATGTGATTATAATATATATATATATACACACACACATAACAGTATTAGCCAAATAAAAAATGATCGACACTTCTAACACACACACACAGCCTGATGCATGCATTATATATATAACATATTTGTTATACCTTACTTTTTGTATTTCCTCATCTGGTATTCTGGCGCACAGTCAAACTGCTAATTTGGAGGCATCCCAGTTCCATGGGTGAGACGGTCATAAAACGTGCAACAGAAGGTTGGGAAGCTGAGAAATATAAAGTTGTCGACAGGTGATCACACGTGACCGAGAGATAGTCTCATGGGTGTAAGCAATGGGCGACATCCAAGTATCTTTCATTGAATTTAGTAAGTAGCAAAATATTCCAGATATTAACAAACTCAGTTATGCAAATCAACAAATTAAGGAAAATCCGAAATGAAAAATTCATTTCTCACTAGCAGAGCTGCACTGCCGGCCGTGCCATCGCACCACCAATCCCAATCGTCTTCCGCTGTTGCATCTCACATCTCTTCAGGAACTACTGTTGTAGGTTCATATTTCAAGTTCAACTTTGATCATTCATTCTTTCTAATTACGTTGTGTCATATACCACAAGGCAGTAGAGTTTCAAATAGATAGTTAGTCGGTAATTCTACTCATTTTAACCAATTAGGTCATGTTTATACGAGTATGACACTAGGTAATAGGGTTTCAATTGTTAGTGTGATAATTTAATTTGATTCCTTCTTACTAATTAGGTCATCTTATATATATTGCTCTTTTAAACTCGTATAAACAGCGCCAACTACCGATTTGAGCGCATTCCACAATAAAATATAAAGATCTATAAAATTAATCCAGTCAGAAATCATTTAACGTTCGATATGTCTTAGTGGAGTTTTCTCTTATTTGTAGGAGATATTGTATACATCGATTTGTTTGACTGAATGACTAAATGTTATCGATTTGTTTGACTGAATGAATAAATATTGCATACAAAGACAAATGGAACATGTCAAGTGGAGGTGGTTGTGGTCAATTTGCTGAAGGAAAGAGATTTGGGTACGGTAAGAGAGATTGGCTTTGGCATAGAGAAATAGTAGGATTTATTTCTCCTATGTCACTACGGAGAGGGAGAAACTCAACGTTACAAAATTTAATAATAAAAATTACTAAAATAAAGAATAATTGTAAACTTTTTTGAATAAACAATATTATCTACATTAAAGGTAAGAAAGTGAGTTAAGCCTCACAATGGGCTAGTAATAATGTGATTTAAATTCGTCATTGGCGATGATTGAATCTAAGAATTTACAGTATGAATACCACTACACCGTAGCACTAAGTGGCTATAATAAATGTAAACTTAATGTACCTAAAATTAACACAACAACAAATGTACTAATATACCCTTAAGATACTTGTAATCAAAACTTAATGGAAAAGTGCTAATATACCCTTAATATGATACTTGTAACCAAAACTTGATGGAAGAGTACTAATATACCCTTAATATCATGTTATGCATATATCCAAGGCTTCCATACCACGTTTTGTATTGGCAATCACGAGTATGATTGGCAATTGTAGCCATGGAAATCGGAGTGGGCAACATTGTATGGGAAAGAGGTGGGTAGAATGTGTGGTGCCCTACAGTCTTATGTTCAAAATGCCTAGAAACTCATCTGAAACGACTGGAACTCAGCTACCCAAAATCTTTACCATTCGTTTGATGTTGGGTCTGTTAACTACATTGGAGAAGAACTAGAGATGAACAATTGTAAAATCAAGAAATGGAGTTTTACAGGGAGAAGAGAAATGTGAGAAAGAAAGAATGAAAGTTTTGTATTGAACTCAATGAACTAACTATACTATCTGTTTACAATAGCTATATATAGCTGACTAGAGGACTAGCTAATAAGCTTTGAGTAACAAACTCTAACAAACTCTTTTAACTAACTATTACATCATCACCCAATCCTTTCACAACTGTTTTGATGAGCTGGCAGTGATATATTCAACAGGGTCAGTACATTTTGTGTGTGTACATTTCAATTGAGACCAATTTTGTTGAAGGAAAAGCAAGCAATTGGAATTTATAAAGCGGGATTTGGAGGAGGTGGATAGGGGGAGCACAATTCGATCAACGCATAGCCCACAAACATATTCAATGCAAACTTGTCATGTTTCTTCACAAACCCATGTATTATTTTCTGATATGTGAGTTGCCTTAACCTCTCACATATTCATATGGGAATGGTGAAATTATCGGGCTTTCCATCATTGCCTCTTGACTCAGATATCATGTTATACAAGAGATACAAGGTATCATTCAATCAACTCTCTCTACATTAGCTCCTGAGCGTGGAATTCAAGCGAGAAACAGTTAAGTGTGGGATGTTTCGTCAAACACCTTGCGGGCATGACCAAGTGACTCGTATAATTTATAATTATGCCTATTGGGCTCTATTACCTCACACAATATTGCATTAAAATATCTCTTAGCCATCATTATCGATTGTGGAGCATAATGGCCTTAAATAGAGCTTCACAGGACTTGAAACTTCTTTGCACGCCCAATTCTTTCATACTATCAAACAATTTAACATACTCTTGAATAATGACAACCTTACCACATCCCTCATTGATGACGCAGTTCTAATTTTCTAATTTTTTATTTCAAGACCAAAACGACGTCATTTTTTGCCTGAGTTTTTTAAAAAATAAAACGCAGAAAAAGTAGCGAAACATAGAGGACCAGAGGAGCGAAATCCTCACTCTCAATGGCGGTTTTTGGCAACTGAAGGAGCGGCCGCCTCCTTCTTGTCCCCAGATAGCTTCGCCCATAAGTGCATGCATGCGATCAGAATTTAGATGACCCTTAACTGTCAATGAAGGAGTTGTTGAATTTGAACCTAAAAATTGCGTTTGTGCAGGAAGGAAAGCAAGATTTAATTTCACTTGGTTGAAATATTCCTTTGCTTACAAATACATCATCTCAAATACTTAGTTTCAAGATTGTATTGGTTTGGTGGTACAAGTGTATATTTTGTTCCAAATAAAAGCAGGCAGCTTATAGGGTAGTTTTTAGTCAGCGAAAAGCTTTATAAGATAGTTGGGGTTTAAGTAAAGGTACACTAATTATTGTTTAAGATAAATCTGAAGTTCAAAACACAGACACTGAAAGGGCCAAAGTTAATGATATGACACATACTACTCCACCACACATGAGAGTCATGCATAAATACACCCTCACACATAACAAAATCACCCATATGAATGACATAATGTAATTATTCAGATTCAAACCAAACGCAAAGGACTCGTAGCTCCCAAATATCGTCTAGTTTCCAGTCTTCTTGTCATCACAACCTTACTAAGTTACTATGCTGACGCAGACGGTACATTACCATCACTAGGCATGAACATCCACCTTTGGACGGGCTTCTTCTTCTTCTTCTTTGGTGGGACGTTCGCTACATGATAAAATTCAAACATATGATATAGCAAATATGCATAACTGTTAATTTGGTAAACCGCTTTATAACAGACAGCAAAACAGCAAAAGAAAAACCATGCTAAAATTAAAAACAAAACATAAATCAAAGCACACCCCCCGATCCAGAAGAGAAGAGATTTACCCATAGACAGTTTCAAAAGTACGCTTCAATAGCGCAACATTAACACCAACAGCGTAAGATACCCATTTCTTATCTTTAACGAAGACCACAGCTGGCTGCAGAAAAATGGTACACATTTTTTTTTAATTATATATATATATATATATGTATATATATATGTATATATATATATGTATGTATGTATGTATATAAAACTAAGTTCTAAGGACATGCACTTACCACAGCACGGACACAGAACATACGCATTGCATAGTTATAGTCTTTCCTATAGGTAGAATAAACCACGTCAGGACCCTTTTCATTTTTGAGGCATAACAGGTAATAATATCATAACTGCTATAAGCAGCTGCATGTCAGATATCAATTAGCGTAATCTGAAAAATTTAATACATGAACAAGTATGGACGCATAGCTAATGCAAGTACACTTGTTTCATCAGGTAGAGCAATAAGTTGACTTTAAGCAAGGAAGACGTAGATCGGCTAAGCGCCCATCAAACAAATGAAGATTAGTGAATGCAAAATGCAAATATAGGTTAGTTGACCATGGTCAATGACAACATTTGGTCTCCGGCGGGTTTATTTCAATTAATGAAAACAGATAACTTGTAAAGATAAATGAGGTAAAAGTTCAAACTGAGATTTTGCGGGGCTTTTAGAATCAAGTCCAAAAACGTACGCTGCCGGGAATATCCGATCCGGTGTCTCTTTTTTACTTGAATCATGTCAATTCACTTTCTTGAAGCTCATCTTTTCCCATTAATCAGGTAATCAACAGTAACGAATTGAAGTCTTTGATTTCATGCTTAGTTTGCTCTCAATTTTGAATATATCCAATCTACACATCTCTGGAAAATGATCCAGGCGTATGAAATCAAGTTTAGAAAAGACCCACTTGCAAATCATACAACCTAACTAAAAGGTACAATTACATGAAGGACAACCTCCTCACATAGAGATGAATAAGTCACCTTAAACGGAGGCAAGCACTTTCAACACTGCCGTATTTTTTCCTTGTACAAAGAAAGCAGGACTCAAAATGGCAAGTGTGCATGCAATTCTTGACTATAGTGTTAATAAAAATAACTACACCTGTGAAAAAGGCACATTAATCAAACGGCTATAACTCTACACAAGTCACATTAATCAAAAGGCTATGCCTCAACACAAGATGCAGTAATCAAATAGCAATACAAATAACTACTACACATCAGAGGATATCATTCCATTATTTCCAGTGGAAGGCCATGCTCTATTTTTCTCTCAACAGAGGCCATCATTCATGAACGCCTATTAAAACCAAAAGCATGAGATTCCTCTTACATAAGTCTTTTTGTTGTTGGAAAGAATAAGAACCCAGTCAAATTTACCCGAGAAACTGCAAAACGGACACGCAATGATATATACATTTTAGGTGCTCTAGCATGCTCGCACAAGCACACATGATGAGTACAGGTATATGCGATGGAGCTTTGCGCTTAGGTGGTAGAGAGTTTAGTACAGAGAAAGCGGCGGTGTAGGCAAAGACAGGACAGAAGGGGAGAAAAAAGAAAGGAAGAACGTATGAAAGTTATGCTATAGTTAAACTATAAAAAAATGATAAAAGTACGATAAAAAAAAATGACCATGATCCTCTATTGTGCAAACAAAATATGCCCTCAAACTCCTTTAAAATGAAAAAAATGATCCAAGTTAACAAAAGACCAGATTGCAGAATGGCGCACCTTAGAAGTGTCAATCTTATATCCTAATACATTTGGATACAGCTCAATCAACTCTCGAACTGCTGAAGAATACATGAGGGTGCCTGCACAACATGAATTCAATTAAAGGAAAATTAATGAAAAGGGCTTGAAAAGTTTTAGTTTTAATAAAAAATCATGTTATAAGTTTTGTTTAATAAAAAACCATGTTATAAGTTTTAGTTTTAATAAAAAACCATGTTATAAGTTAAGTCACTGTTTCTGGAATTTAAGTCACTGTTTCTGGATTTTAAGTAACACTGTTTCTGGAATCTAAGTCACTGTTTCTGGAATTTAAGTCACTGCATTGTTAGTTTATTTCCAGCGACAGTGTTATTTTTTCCAGCGACAGTGTTAGTTTTTCCAGCAACAGTGTTTTTTTTTTCCAGCGACAGTGTTAGTTTTTCTAGCGACAATGTTATTTTTTCCAGCGACAGTGTTTTTTTTTCCAGCAACAGTGTTTTTTTTTCCAGCAACAGTGTTTTTTTTTTTTCAGCGACAGTGTTAGTTTTTCCAGCGACAGTGTTATTCATTTTCTTTCCAGATACAGTGTTTGTTTGTGCATGGCCCAAAGGGCTTGGTGTGGTTGCTGCTCGCCGGAGCTAAACGGAAGGGAAGGCCGGATTTCTGCCGGAAAGTTGGACATACTTTAAACGCTCATAACTTTGTCAATACTCAATAAAATCAAGTGATTCAAAAACGAAAATTGTAGTTCTCCCAGAGACGAAGAGAATGGTACCTTGCACGATAGCTAACTCGTTGTGGTTTGGCCGGAAAACGCCTCGAAAGCCTCGGAGGTAGCCGGAAACTGGGTTGGACAAACTTTAAACGCTCATAACTTTGTCAATACTCAACGAAATCGAGTGATTCAAAAATGAAAATCGTAGTTCTCGAAGAGACAAAGAGAATGGTATCTTGCACGATGGCTAACTCGTTGTGGTTTGGTCGGAAAATGCCTCGAAAGCCTCGGAGGTCGCCGGAAACTAGGTAAGATTCAAATAGATATAACTTCTTTAATACTCAACGAAATAAGGTGATTCAAAAAGGAAATTTGTAGTACTCAGAGAGACGAAGAGGAGGAGGAGGAGGATGAGGGCCAAAGGAGAGCCCATGAGTGACTGGCTGGTGGTCGAGCTGTCTGTTGGTTTGGTGGGTTTTACCTTGTTCTGAGATGGTTTTTGGTTAAAAAAAGTTATAGGATGGTTTTTGGTTAAAATAAACTTAATTCAAGCCCTTTTTATTAAAGCTCCCTTAAATTAATACACAGTGATAAATTTAATTTAAAGGAGGATGGTATTAAACTTTGAACTTAGTTTGATTGATACATAAAGGGTAAGGAACTTACAAGTATCAGCGGCGGGTGCAGTGAAGAAGAAAACCAGAGACTTTGTAGATTTATCTTTTAAGTTAATATCTAAATGAATGAAATATTTGCGTTGGGAAAGAAAGTTGCAAAGTTAGTATCCGTATGAAACTATATATGTGTGTGTGTGTGTGTGTGTATTGCATAATCAAAAGTAAACTTAAAACCGTACAATATAGTCTGGACAATGTCCGGCGAATTTGGAGCTCTGAATTAAGGCGAGTAAATCTTGAGCGGCGTGAACCTGAACGTCCTGCGGGTGAGGAGAGACGCCGGTGCTGCTGCTGCAGGAAGTTAACGTTTGGGGAGGGAAGGGAATTGGTGAACGGTTTGGGTTGTGAAGATGGTGTAATTGGATTTGATGAAGCTAGGGTTAGGGTTTTCAGTGTGTGGTTTCGGATACAATTAGAATTCGGTTCTCTGTCGCTCCCCTTGCGTGTAGAGAGTCGTAACTGAACCGACCGAGTCGAGCTGGTTAAGTTCAGTTCTTGGGTTTGCCGCTTACCTAACCAAACTGGTTTAACTTTACATGACTAATATAAAACATCCAAGGATATATATGGTCAACAACATTCCAAGTCGTATGTATAATTTTCTCTTTCCGACTTTTGATATATTTTGCCGCAATGTTGCCTATCTCTTGTTTTTTTTGTTTTTTTTTTTTTTTTCATATACATTTTATAGAATAACAAGAGAACCTAATTAAGAACCTGCTGCGTATGCATGCAATAAGATTTGTCGACGTCTATATTAATATAGTATCTGGATGGCTTTTCTTATTCCGTTTGTCACAGAGACTGGGATTTATTTTCTTTAATGTCCGACGTGTACCGTAATAACGGGGACTCGACTTGTTTTTCATTTTTCATAAACGAGTTAGAATCGGTTCGAATTTATTTATTTTTAGGGGTGTGCTATCCACGCACTCCATTTTACTTCTCACACATCCTTTGATAATTTTTGTCCGCTGATCTTCTTCAATTCATCCGATCTGACAGCCGAAAATTAAAAAGATGTGTGAGAAGTAAAATGAGATATGTGGATATCATTCCCCTATTTTTATTAGTGAAACAGGCTCACTAAGATTTGTTTGATATTGTCCGGTTTTACGGGTCAAACGAATTCATTTTTAATCATATTGATAATATAAAATACACTAAAGAGATTTGTAGGTGTTGAAATCTTCGAAATGTCCTAAATTAATTTTAGAAGACATTTGGTGTGATTAAAAAGACTCAGATTTTGAAACTTGTAAAAATTCTTAAAATCGATTAGAAAACGTGGGTTATAACTTACAATTTTTGTGAAAAACATGAAATTTTTAGTTTTAGGAAATATTTTGTGTGGAAGTTAAGGAAAATGTTACAAAATCTTTGGATGGGATCCTACCATCAATTAGGTTCCAAAACTATTTTTTAATGATTTTTAAAGTTGAAAAATAGAAAAATAAATATAAACTAACAGAGAGGCCCCCAAATATGTTTTTATGCGTCATAAATACCCGACAATTAATTTTAAGAAATATATGGTGCGACGAGATAGACTCGAGTTCTTGCTTATAACGAATCTTGTAAAAATTCTCAAAATCGATTAGAAAACGTGGGTAACTCACAATTTTGTGAAAAAAATATTGAAATTTATAGTTTTAGGAAATATTTTGCGTGGAAGTTAGGAAAATGTTGCAAAACTTTTTGATGTGATCCTACCATCTATTAGGTCCCGAGCTATTTTTTACACATTGTTGAAAAATAGAAAATAATAAATAAACAAATAGATAGCACGCCAAATACATTTTTATGCGTCTAAAATATACGGAATGTCCTAAAATTAATATTAAGAAAATTTGTCATGTTTCTTCGGATACTTGTTTAAACATGATGGTTTTATGTCATAATTATTAGAGGACAGCATTTAGTGTGGACAGTAATACTTACATCTTGCATCATGTATGGTTCACATACCATGCATAGCTTTGGTAAATGCAATGCTAACTAAACTGCACAAAACCTAGAGTATTAATCCTAAAGGTCTTATCACAAAATTACTGCACAGAACTTCCTTGATGATATTCAGATTTCCGAACATGTTCAATGATTTCCATATCCTTCCATTAGGGATTAAATTCACCAGGAGAACCAATAAAAACAAAAAAACAAAAAACAAAAAACAAAAAAGGTGATTTCCGAGCACTACTTTCCTCGTTCTCATTTTCTAAGACATTAGTGACTGATACAAAAGCCCGTGATCATTGGGACTTGGGAGTCTTCATTGTCAACAGCTGAAATGGAGGGCAGGTCGGAACTAAATCAAATTCATCATTGTCCATTGAGAGAGCTAAGTCCCTGTAACAATAAAAACAGTACACCCACTTTTGTTTTACTCTATTCCTCCAGATATATAAAATACTAATAAATAACTAATAATAAGAATATAACATTAATTCACTTACTCAAAACTCCACGTCTTCGTAAACTCCAACGGATACTGATTTACTCTGTAAATTACTTCAAAAATGACATGTAAAAAGCCAGGGTAGGCTTGAGTCAAGGCTGCGTCAAGTTCAACCTCGCTCAAAGACAACTAGAAAAAACAAAAGGAAAAAATATTAAACTGTTGCAGTCATATTTAGAATAGGAATGTGATTGTGTAAATCCTAGAGAATATGGGAAAGCATCTTATATTCCTATTAGGAGTAGATTACCTATTAAATGTTGTAATCCTAAAGGGAAAGGTATTTACCCAATCTACTATTATAAATAAAGGCACAATGAGGTGAATCAAACACACCTCACAATTAACTCAATCTCTCTTCTCTCTAAAAGTGGCCGCCCTCTCTCTCTCTCTCTCTCTCCCTAGATTGTTCAATCAAATAGGCCTACAACACGTTATCAGCACGCTCTTGCCAGAAGCTAAGGAATTGACGCATCCTAGGAGGAGGTTATCATCCACCAAATTCAAAGGCTTATTTGTTTTCTGCTAATAAGGTACGCTTAAAATAAAGTAAGATATTTGAAACGACTCTGAAACATGAAAACATTCCCCATATATATATATATATTATATTTGTTCATATATATATATTTGTTTCATGCATCGCACAATTAAATTATTATGTGGAATTTGTGAGTCAAAGTATAAAAACAAATTAGAAGCAAATTAGGGTTAACTAAACCCTAAGGGATTTGAAAAAAAAAAAAGAAGGGAATGGGCATGGTGCGGCACACCCACCGCACCATCACTATGGAAGCTACCACCAGGCCTCGGCCTGGCACTTACCTCGGCAGGGCCTGCAACCCTATGCACACGACACCAACCCAGATTGGTTGGGCTTCTTTCCCATACACTGCAACCTTTCTGGTTGCTGGGCCCTGAGGCGCCCCGGCCTGCACGCCAGCCCACAAGGCTCGGCCTTGTCTTTGCAGCCCGCACACACGCCAGCCCTCGGGCTGGGCTTCCCGCGACAAAACCCACGGCCCCAGTCTTTGCTCTGGGTCTCCCCGTGTGCTAACCCACAAGCCAGCATGAGCTAGGCTTGTCCCGTGCACCCTCCCCTCGGCCCAATTTGAACCCAGCTGCGGCTGGGACATTTTTCCTCACTCGTGTGGCCTGCAGTCCACCCCGTGACCCCCCCTTGGGCCTTGCCTTCTACTTAAGGCACCCATACCGTGCCTTAACCCACGACACCCAACCCATATTATTTTGGGGCTCTAATTTCGATCTAATAATATTATGTTAATATTATTTTGCTACAATCGACCCTGTATGGCCCGATTTATTGAATTAATTAAAAGTGACCTGCAGTCCATTAATCTGATAATGAATCCAAAATTCCTGACCTGAATATCACTTTTGGACATTAACGATGTTAGGTTTTGGCTCGTCAATTAGTGTCCTTTTTTGTTTAGGATTGTTTTAGGGAAACAAGGGTGCACCAATTCTTCTCCTAAAAGGGCTAGGAAAGAATCTTAGTTTCCTTATTCAATTTAGATTAGGAATCCTAGAAGTCTATTTAGAATTGGAAAGGAAGTCTAATTTCCTATTCCACTTAGAATAGGAATTATAATCTGTAAAGGACATGTAAACTGCACCCTATGCCTATAAATAGAGTGCGGCAAGGCTTAAATTTAAGAGAGAAAACAGTCAGAGATAGCAGAGAGGTTTGTGATTAGTTCTAGGGTTTTGCAAAAGTTCTGTAATCTCTATTATTAATCAAAGAAGCGATGATTTCTCTACCTAGAGAAATCACAACTGGACGTTGGCAAAAGTTCTACCGAACCAGTATAATTATTGTGTGTTTCTAAGTTTTCTAATATTTGCTAGTTTAGTCTATTGCCGTTGGTTACATCAAAGAACAAGGTCTAGAGGGCGTTTTTCAACAAACGATTCAATAATTTATCTTTATACTTTGAACCGTAACATACTATGAAGCTCTCACACTTGAGTTCCCGAAGAACCCCAAATCCACTACACTTAGTATATTGCATTCTGTGTTTCTTGCAGGAACTTCTCATTATGAACTAATTGTTCATAAAAACCTAAATTGAACTTGTAGTTTCAAATTTAGTGTCTTTGAAACCTGAAGTTTTCATTCAAAACATCACATGAAACCTGTAGTTTTCATGCATAAATTAAACCAATACATGTCTAAAGAACCTGTATGTTCTACGATATATGTCTATGGCTTACCATATGATTACTCAAGTTTTTCCCTCCGTTTTAGGGACATGTCGAACTTGAACAAGCTCGATTTCACCGCTGTAGAAGTCTCTGGAAGAAACTATCTGAAGTGGGTTCAAGACGTGAAGCTCCATTTAACTGCAAAGGGCATTAGAGCCACCATCGAGACTCATATCGCCGACAAACCTGTTGACGAAACTCAGAAGGCTACTGCAATTATCTTCATTCGAAGACACATCAATGATGCACTGCAGACCGAGTATCTTGCTGAAGAGGACCCACGCACCCTCTGGCTTACTCTAGCTGACCGTTTCGATCACCAGAAAGACATATACTTGCCTAAAGCAAGACACGACTGGCAGCATCTTCGCTTCCAAGACTTTAAGTCTGTGAATGAATACAACTCTGAAGTTTGTAGAATCTGTTCTTTGTTGAAATTCTGCAAAGTGGAACTAACCGAATCAGATCTCCTAGAGAAGACCTATTCGACCTTCCATGCCACCAATATTGTCCTGCAACAACAATATAGGGCCACATAAATTCACCAAGTTTTCGGATTTGATCTCTGTTTTACTTCTCGTTGAAAAACACAACCAGCTTTTGATGAGAAACCATCAAGCTCGACCCATTGGCTTGCACGCTGCGCCTAAAGATCATGCGATTAATTCTCGCAACCAGAAACAACGACATAATCGTCGTGGCCGTGGCAACGGGGGACAAGCCCAACCACGGGCCCAAGGTCAACAGAGTGCTGCACCTAAGGGAAGAATTGCGACCCAGCATCGTCCACCACTTGCCCCTAAGGTCACAAACTTCAAGAACAAGCGCAAAGCTCTCATTCAAGCTGCTTCTACTGAATTGGACATGTGTTATCGTTGTGGATCAAAGGATAATTGGTCACGCGTATGCCGAGCTTCCCCCGAGGCTATTGCCAAGTATCATTCCCGTCGTAAGTCTAACTTTGCACATGTGGATCATCCGGAAGATGCAACTACATCAATGGAGACATCGGATTTCCAGGAGACGTCAGCACCTATGGACGAATAAATTAAACATGTTTTTAGGGCATTTACCCCTAGTAGCCAAACCTACTATGAGTGGCCGGCCCCTACCCACCTATTTTGTTAGGTTTATGGTTTAATTTTGAACAATTTTCCTAAGTGTTTGGAATAATTTGTTTGGTTTTGGTTTGTTTTGAATTATGGATTGTTATTTGAATGGATATTATTTTCTCGAATTGCTTAATTGAATGAATGGACTTATATTTATACATGTGACCAATTCAATCAATTTATTTTTAGGTATGTTTAGTGGGGAAGTTAGTTGTCTGGCAGATAGTGCAATCACGCACACCATCTTGCGTGAACGACACTTTTTACTAACTTAATACCCAAGAAAGCTCATTTGACAACTCTTTCAGGGCCATCCAACCTGATTGAAGGAAATGAAAAAACATGTATCACGTTGTCTAATGGTACAATCTTGACCATTAAGGAGACACTCTATTCTCCACGTTCCGGAATAACGTTGCTGAGTTTTAAAGATATTCGAGATAATAAATATCATCTTGAAACCACTGCAGACCATGGTTCTGAATTTCTTTGTATCACTTCGTACGAATATGGCCAGAAGCATATTCATGAGAAGTTGAAACGTCTGCCAAATGGATTGTACATCACAACCATTCGCGGCATAGAAGCCCACACAGTGGCCGGCCCTATGCCTGAGTTACAGGACACTTTGTTGCTTTGGGATGATCGTTTGGGACACCTTGGACGTGACATGATGCGCTGTATCCTCAAATCTTCTCACGGGCATAAGTTACATCCTTATGTTAGGGTTCAAATATGCCAAGCGTGTTCTATAGGGAAGTTGAATATTCAACCCTCCCACACAAAGATTATTCATGACCCCCCTAAATTTCTTCAGAGGATTCAAGGTGACATTTGTGGAATCCAACCAACCTGTGGACCATTTAAATATTTTATGGTGTTGGTTGATGCATTGACAAGATGGTCACATGTTTGCTTGGTGTCCACACGCAACGCCGTGTTTGCTAAACTCCTAGCTCAAATAATTAAGCTAAGAGTTCACCACCCTGATTATCCGATTAAGTCGATTCGACTGGATAACGCTGGAGAGTTTACGTCACAGACTTTTGACGAGTATTGCATGTCAGTATGGATTAATGTGGAACATCCTGTGCCCCATGTTCAGACCCAAAACAGCCGGGCAGAAGCTTTCATAAAGCGCCTTCAAATGATAGCTCGGACTTTGGTTATGAGAACCAAACTGCCAGTATCTGTCTGGGGCTATGCAATATTGCACGCAGCTATGTTGGTCCGCCTGAGGCCCACCGCTACCCAACCACATTCATCGTTACAGTTGGTCATTGGATACGAGCCCGACGTCACGCATTTACAGGTGTTTGGGTGCGCCATTTATGTGCCAATAGTGTCGCCACTACGTACCAAAATGGGTCCTTAGAGAAAAATGAGAATCTATGTCGATTATGATTCGCCATCAATTGTTCGCTACTTAGAACACTTGACAGAAGATCTTTTTACCGCACGTTTTGCGGATTATCACTTTTATGAGACAGTCTTCCCGTCGTTAGGGGAAGATAAGCATGCTAACGTTCTCGTAGAATGCCGCGAATTGTCGTGGTATGCTCCCACTATGTCTCATTTAGATCCCCACACTGCCCAGTTTGAAACTGAGGTGCATCAAATTATAGATCTTCAGAGCATTGCTCAAAGCATGCCGGATGCTTTTAATGATCTAGCAAAGGTGACAAGATCACATATACCCGCTGCAAACACACCTGCAAGGATAGATGTACCCCGCGTACGTCAACAACCCGCCTGGGAAGGCCGGGCTGTCCCCGAAGGTGGGGAGGCCGCACCCTCCACGCGGCAAGGTACATTGGCGCTAGCCAATCATCTACTCCGACCCTGAAGCGTGGCAGACCCCCTGGTTCAAAGGATTCACAACCTCGGAAGAGGAAAAATGCACCAACTAGTGACCCTAGTTTGAATCCGACCATCGTTCACTCATCCGTTCCAACGCATGAGGTTATTCTAGATTACGGTGATGCTTCAGACGAAACATGCCGGCCTCCCGAGAATCGCGAGATTTCGGTCCACTACACAGTATTGGATGAGGTTTGGAATAGGAATGAGATGATCGTCGATGATGCATTCGCGTATTCAGTAGCTACTAACATCATGCTTAGTGATAACATTGAACCACGTTCGTCGATGAATGCCGACGTAGAACCGATTGGTCAAACTGGAAACAATCAATCTAGGTCGAACTAGATTCGCTCGCAAAACGTAAAGTATTTGGACCTATCGTTCCTACACCACCACGAGTGAAGCCTGTTGGCTACAAGTGGATTTTCGTGAGGAAACGTAATGAGAAGAATGAATTAGTGCGATACAAAGCACGCCTCGTAGCTAAAGGCTTCTCTCAGCGCCCTGGAATTGATTACGAGAAGACGTATTCCCCCGTAATGGACTTTATAACGTTCCGCTACCTAATCAGTTTGGTAGTTTCCGAAAAATTGAATATGCAGCTTATGGACATGTTAACCGCATATCTCTATGTGGATCTAGATAGGGAAATTTACATGAAAGTTCCATAAGGACTTCCATTTACTAGTTCAAATAATTCTAGACCACAGAACACTCTTTCAATTAGGTTAAGGAGGTTACTCTACGGATTGAAACAATCCAGGCAGATGTGGTATAACCGTCTGAGTGAATATTTGACGAGTCAGGGTTATGTGAACAACAAACTATGCCCATGCGTGTTCATAAAGAAGTCACATTCCGGATTTGCAATCGTTCCAGTTTATGTCGATGACATGAACCTTATCGGAACTCCCGCAGAGCTTGAGGAAATTGCTGCACAATTGAAATCGAAATTTGAGATGAAGGATCTTGGGAAAACTCGATATTGTCTCGGCCTGGAGATCGAGCATTGTTCGGATGGAATCCTAGTACATCAATCGAACTACACCCAAAAGGTGTTACGACGTTTTAATGAGGATAAAACGAAGCTTTCGAGCACACCCATGGTCGTTCGGACTCTAGATGCTAAACGAGATCCCTTCCGTCCAAAGGAGGATGATGAAGAGATTTTGGAACCCGAAGTTCCTTACATAAGTGCAATTGGGGCTTTATTGTACTTGGCTCAGTGCACTAGACCCGACATCTCCTTCGCTGTGAATCTATTGACTAGATACAACAATGCGCCCACACGCAGGCATTGGAATGGTGTTAAAAGACATTTTTCGCTACCTCAAGGGCACTACGGATTTGGGCTTGTTCTATACCCGCGAATCTCCAAGTGTTGCCGCCCCCTATAGCCCTCAGATTGATTCTCGCCTTGTTGGTTACGCAGATGCTGGATATCTATCTGACCCACATAGAGCACGTTCTCAAACGGGTTATGTCTTTACCGTTGGGGACACCACTATATCTTGGAGGTCTACCAAGCAAACGCTAGTCGCGACTTCGTCTAATCATGCTGAGATTCTCGCTCTGCATGAAGCATCGCGTGAATGCTTTTGGCTGAGAGAAGTTATGGAACATATTCGAAGCACTAGTGGTCTTACATCAGTCGTTGACATTCCTACGACGATCTTTGAAGACAATGCAGCATGTATTGAGCAGTTAAAGACGGGATACATCAAGGGAGACAACACCAAGCACATAGCGTCGAAGTTCTTTTACTCACAGCAGCAGCAACAGCATCAGAACATCAAAGTCAAGCAAATTCGTTCCCAGAACAACCTGGCCGACCTCTTCACCAAGTCGTTGCCCAAGTTTACATTTCAGAAGCTCGTCCAAGGAATTGGTATGCGCAAATTATCTGAATTGAATCGCTTGTAGTTCTCTTATTTAGAAGTTATGTCTAACTCAGAGGAGTATCCAGAAGCATACTCACATGATCTTAATGTACTCTTTTTTCTACAATTAGGAGCATTTTTCCCACTGGGTTTTTGCTACCTAACGAGGTTTTAATGAGGCACTCATCCTGGGATGATCATACTCCGTTGAGTTCACTACACTCGTCCAGTTTGACGTTTGTTTTAGACATTATACATATTTTCTTACTTTTCCCTTAGTCTATGGTTTTCCCCATATCTTGGGTTTTACCATAGCGAGGTTTTTGTGAGTTTTTACACATGCATACTTCAAAGTAAATTTGAGACTCGCGATCACCCATTGTGCCGATGACTTCATCAACTATTCTACCTTATATGCTGAAGATCTGATGTGATGGTTTGTTGAGTATTTACATACTCAAGGCGGAGTGTTGCAATCATATTTAGAATAGAAATGTGATTGTGTAAATCCTAGAGAATATGAGAAAGTATCTTATATTCCTATTAGGAGTAGATTACCTATTAAAAGTTGTAATCCTAAAGGGAAAGGTATTTACCCTTTCTACTACTATAAATAAAGACACAATAGGGTGAATCAAACACACCTCACAATTAACTCAATCTCTCTTCTCTCTAAAAGTGGCCGGCCTTTCTCTCTCTCCCTAGATTGTTCAATCAAATAGGCCTACAACATAAACAAAATTTAAAAGCTAATAGTTCAAACTAAAACAAGTAAAATACCTGGTCGCGGGTGTGGACCACCAAAATGCGACTAAAGCGCAGAAAATCCCACGCGTTGTCGTCCTTGAAATTCTTGAATTTGATAACCAAAGAGGTCCAGTCATCAAATTTTGCTTGTCCAATAGCACCAGTTAAAGCAACTTTCCAATTGTGGTCTGGTTTAATTCCTTGGGCAGTAAGCACGTTGTTAAAAATCAATTTCACAAAAGATTCAGCAGCAGAGTTCTTCCCATCGTTGTCTATCGGACCACTACCAGTGAATTTTGAATAACTCCATTGTCGAAGGCGGTTCCTCATTTTAGAAAATGAAAGGGCTGGGGCAAACAGCAAAACCCACAGGAAGTCTATATCACTGTAAGTCTTAAAGGAAAAGAGACGTCCGAACTCATGAAAATCCTCTAAATGAATGCCTTCAAGAGATGAAATCGAATCAACCATAAATTTAAGTCCATCAAAATCATCTTCAATGTTAAAGTTTGAAGTATCATGGCATGGGATTTCAAATGCTTCACGGTCAGGGTTGTATAAGATGGAATCAATCGAAATACGCAGAGAGCAAACTTTGCCTTCTCTTCTCAATGAGATAATTTTTGTCAACAGGCCCCTATAAAAATCAACAAAATAATTCACAATTTACACATAACAAACAAACCAACCATGAAACAGTGAAAATGATTACCTAAGTACGGATTTAATAAGATAATTTAAATTGGGGTTCGAGCTCATGTCCAACAAGCAATTTCTCAACGACCGAACAACTAGTCCAATAAAAAAAAAATCACAGTCAAACAGAATTTTCAATAAAAAAAAAATTAAAAAAAAAAAAACAAAGTAAATAAAAACAAAACCAAACCAAACCCACAAAGAACAAATAAAGACAAGAATACCTCCTGGGGAATAGAGGGCTCGGCGATGCTGCGACTTTGTTTTGAAGGGGGGTATCACACTGGACGTCTGCGGTGGTGAAAACGGTGAGGACTGGGTAGAAATTAGGGTTTGGGTTTGTTTAAAATAACAAGGGATAAGAGCTCGGCAGAGGCGGCGGCAGGGATTGCTGCGATTGTTAAGCAATTGGCGTACTATCATCGCCATTTTCTTTTTCTTCTCCGATTGCTTCGATTTCCTTCCTCTGGGG
This sequence comes from Cotoneaster glaucophyllus, assembly GCA_036320875.1. Classification (NCBI taxonomy): domain Eukaryota; kingdom Viridiplantae; phylum Streptophyta; class Magnoliopsida; order Rosales; family Rosaceae; genus Cotoneaster; species Cotoneaster glaucophyllus. The sequence goes on along the minus strand of CM070069.1, from coordinate 33,947,383 downwards.
AAATGATATGAGTCCGTGAGTCATCGTTAGGTACTAATTCATTGTCCACGTCAGCTTAATTTTATTCTTTTACCAATTTTACCCCTAAGTTAATTAGTAAATTAATGTGTAATTATCTTTTTCTTAAATTTGGGTAATTATCTTTTGCTTGCTTACTTGTAGGATTAATGTGTACATTTTTATACCATATTAGGTGACATCTGATGTGGACAACCACATCATTTGAAAAATTTGCAAAACCCAAGGAAAGGAAGGAGAAAGACTTTTTTCGTATACCACAATCATTTAATTAACTAGTTTTTCTTAATTATTAGTTTTTTAAATAATGAACTAAATTTAAAAATCTGATTAATTCAAATGATGTGATTGTCTACATCAAATGCCATCTAAGTTGGTATAAAAATGTGGTATTAAAACATAGTATGAATAACATTATTCTTTATGTTGCAGGTAAATTGATATATGTTTTGAAAGTGCAGGGAAAAATTTACTTGTAACTAGTTAATTTTTGTACATTCTACATTTATCACAAGTTTAATAATTAATATACATCTATCACAGATGTTGTAGGCCTAATTTACTGAACTGTATTTCGGACTAGAGAGGGAGAGGGTCGGCCGCAAAAGTGAGGGAAGAGAGAGATGTAATTATGAGGTGTGTCTTGTATCATTTCATTGTACTTTTATTTAGAGAGATGTAATTCTTTGGGCTCGAGTTGAAGTAGAACAGAAGTTAATTACCACAAATATCGAATGCACTAAGAACTACATCAAATAAAAATGCAATCTCACCACCAACACTTAAGGGTGTATCTCTTTTTTCTGCCTCAATTTGTTAAATTTGAAACCAAATATGCCATTAGAAACTGAGTTGTTATATGCTTCGGTTGAGTTTATATGTGTCTGTTTACACACTTAAGCACGCAAAAGATCGAGACATTTATACATGCATACCTATATTTGTGCAAACTTTCCTTCTTCTTTTTTTTTTTTGGTAAAACAAACGTTCCTTTCTTTTATCAGTGAGAGAGTCTGTAGGTATACTTCAATGGTTACAAAAAAAAAACCCTTTATTTCAGCTTGTCGGAAAATTGTATAGGGAGAGGAGAGATGGGAACCCCAGGATAGGGGTAGGCAGAGTCATAATATCTCCAACAAGGGAGATAGCTGACCAAATATCTCCACCGGTGAATGACCACTGATAAAAAATTAAGCAAGACATCTGAGTCAAGGTAGTCCATGTGCTTGTGTGTTATGGCTTGCATCAATCTCCCATTCGTATTTTTGCCTTAATCTTCTTCTAATCAATCAAAGTAATAAATTATTTGCTTATATTTTTTTTTATCAAAAAAAGGGACCAACTTAGAATGAGATTGAGATGAGGTCGGTTTTCTTTAGGCTGTAAAATGTTCACCAAATATTGTAGATATTTAATGAAGTAATTTTTTTTTCTTTTCAAATTAACAGTTAAGTCACCGGCGGGATGGAGATTAGAAAGAGAGGGCAGTGGGGGAGGTCTGCCGGGGGATGGGGGATGGGGGATGGGAGAAATAAGTGGGAGGCGGTGAAGAGTTAATGCAATTATTAAAATAAATTATTAACTAATTATTTTACTACATAAAATTCAAACAACTTCCAATGGCATAGGAAGGAAAGAAAAGAAAAACACCGGAAGAAGAAGAAGAAGAACGAAAAAAAAAGGGAAATTAAAAAAAACACACACAAATCCTCATGCCGAGGTCGAAGCCCCTCCATTATCATCATCCTTAACTTCCCCACAGTCGATGATTGTAATATCTTTGCTCACTTTTCCTTGAAGTGAACCACAACGCTCTATAGCATCCAAAATACCATCATTGTCTTCGATTACCTTCCCAATGATAGCAAATGAATTATCATATTCCTGTATGTCATTGAACGTAATAAAAAACTTGGAGCGGAACTTATCTTCTCCATTATGGCACATGGACAGTGACCATTTGGTGGGAGGAAGATGGATGGCACCTTTGGGATATTCCATATACTGGCTATCGTACCACCTCCTTGATATTGAAGTGTTTATGTTTTTTTGTTGGTTTTTTGGGATAACTGGTGGTATATGGGAAACCCTTTTGAAATATATGTTTTCCCCTCCAGGCTGCCCACCATAATGAATGTCCCCTCCCTCCAATTGCCTCCCCTTGACCACTTTTGCAATTTTCGTTCCCTTATAATGGAGCGGATAACCAAAAGCTCCCAACCCTTTTTCTCCCGTGTAAAGTGCACGAAAGTTCTCAGTGAACGTAGGAACGACATCGTTCCTTAGCTGCATGACCACTCCCCCTACTTTCTGTTGCCCAATTTGTATTAGAAAGAACACTTTTGAGTTCATTTTTGGCTATGTAGATCACTGGGTGTGAGAGATACATATGTGGGAGATTAGATGTGAGAGTGAAAGAAAAATGAGCTGAGATAAAGTGAGGTTGAGGGACAATTATATAGGGAAATGAAACCAAGCCAAGCCAAGCATGCATATGGACGTTAACAATAAAACAAGGGGTTGAAGCCGAGCTGAGCTGCTCTGCCGGCTCAAGAAAGTGATATTACGTGTTCAAATAGAATCATTTGATACCATTATCTAAGTATTTAACAAGCAACCAAGCCAAGCCGTTTGTTTTGCCCTTATATATATATATATATATATATTATTTTTATTTATTTATTTATTTTTATTTTTTTGGTAGCAAGCCCTTATATTATTTGATATCGTAATATATTACACAAGGTGTAAGATCATGCATTACTCTGATCCTAGTGATCTTCTACTTACTCTTTTGATCAACATTGTTCACGTGTTAATATTAGTTGATATATTTTGGAGAATTGTGATATTATTTGTATTATGAACATCATTTTACACTTGAAAGTACTTATATGTTGAGTTAATGAATGAGCATTCCAGTTAAACATTTTCTACATATTATTTAACTAACGAGATTACCATGGCCATTGCCAAATTGGCAGGAAAGAAGTTTACTTATATACATTGCCTCTTAAAATAATGGTATGGTAAGCAAATATACACTTTCATGTATTTTAACTTTTTAGTATAACAATACTAATTTTTTTTGAAATATCACCTTAATTGCATCCAGTTTTTCTCCAATTGGGACACCAAAGAAGAAGCTTTTAACATATTTGGATATTAGGAAAAGGCTTATTGTGGATGATAAAATGTGCCCTTAAGAAAAAAGGCTTATTATATTCACCCTCACATATTGTTGAATAAATCTCACATAGTTAATACACCATACGTTTACTTTTTCAATTAAAAATTATCATAATAAACCCCACATACTTTCCCATAATACATTCACACCCCCACATTCTCAACATACACCTTATATTTTCCACAACACTTGCACCCCACATTTTTATGCACCTTCACTTCTTATAGTACTCATTTTTAATTTTATAAATTAAATTGACTTAGGCGTAAACCCTCCCTGAGAATCATACACCTCAATTATTTGCCTGTCTGGCATTAATTTGTCGAATAACAATAACAACTTTTATTAATTAATTACTCACTAATTGGGATTAAGCTCTCGTGGCTATGAGTAATCTTTCAGGGTCTTTTTAGTGGGCTGGTTGTGATAGGTTTGTGACGAATTAAAATAGACTTGATTCTGATCCTTTATTCATTGTGGAAAAATATGAGATTGATATAAATGGACATGATAGGTTATGAATCCACAGTAGAGGAGGTTATCCAACATATTCTTATACATACGTTACACGTCCTGTCTTACATGTCTCTGCCAATCCAATTATATTCTAAGGCCCAATACCATCCAGCCCACCACATGTGCCAGGGTTAAGCTCGTCTCTAGTGTTAGTTCGAACAGAATAAATGATGCAATTTCTCATTAATTTTGGCTTAAAATATTATGATACAAATTAATTTTTAGGCTTTAAACGATGCATAATACAGACTAGATTAATTAATACTAACAAACATTTGCACAACAGTTTGAGTTTTTGACTGAAAACTATTGAGATTATGAATCCCACAATCAAGGAAAGTAGCGAATTTGCAAGTGTTTATAAGGAGTTATACGATTCTTGAATCCAACTTCGTTCAAGGTATCAGATTGATCTAGGTCTTATATACATGCTTCAATGAGATCGGAATACATGGTACAAAAATACAACGTTGTAACATTTGGTTTGATAAGATCGGTTAACCAGGTCAATAATATTGTTAGAATGATTTGTCATCGGTAATAAGATTTGGTCCAAATTTTTCGGCGTTAATTTTAATTTTTTTTTATACAATGGTAAAATTCATTACCAAGAAAAGTTACAAAGCAAAAGGCCAAAATAATTACACAAAGGAAAAGTGGATTAAGAAGTCGCAAAGAGATTTCCAAAATTCTCATTGTTAGAAAACGACTACAAATTACCAAAAACCAAGGATCATCTTCATGAAAATTAGATGAAGCTGCCGATGGAAGAAAATGTAGGAAAAGATAGGGAAAGTGATGAACAGTAGGAAATCGTTGAAATGAACGGTATTGGAAAGAACTTTTCTTTTTCTTTTTCTTTTTCTTTTTATTCAAAGATTGTGTTCTTAACACTCCGCTCATTTCAAAAACTTCCTGCCACTCCTCCCGTTTCCCCCTTATTCATTTGACCACCATTTTATCTCCCCCAAACTAGAAATGCACCTCTTCCTCTGATGGAACAAGTTAAGTAGGAAAAGCTAGGAAAAGAGACAAAAAGGTAGGGAATCATTGGAATGAGGGGCTTTGGGGAGAGAAAAAAACACCACTTTATGAATTTATGTGAGCTATTTTTTTTCTTTCTTCCCAATCCACTCATTCCACTAACTCCATACCTCTCCTCTCTTTCCCCCTTAATCCTTTATGTTTTAATTTCTTAGCGACTCAAATTAAATAGGAAACGGTAGGGAAAGAGTGAAAAAGCATGGAATCATGGGTGTAAGTAGTTCTGAAAGAAGAATAATCTCCACTTTCCGATTTTTTTTTTATAAATATTTGAGGGTTTTCTTCTTTCTTTCCGATCCACTTATACCACAAGACTAAATGTAGCAAAAATTCAAATGTATCATAAACCTAATGTACCAAATTTGACCCCCTAAATTATTTACCCCATTTAAAATTGACCCTTCAAATTGCTTTACAAAATTTCGATAGATCGGTCCCATATGTGACTATTTTTTAGGAATTTACGAGATGTTTTAATGAAAATATTGATGATCAGCAAATTTCTGTGCAATTTTGGTTATAAAATTCTTTACAGTTAATAGTTAATATAAAAAAAAAGTATTTCTAGCAGTGTAATTCAAATCCAGACTTCTTATTAGTGTAGCATTGTGCTTTAGTTAACTCTTTCCACATTGCTTGCAAAATTTCATTAAAAACAAATTATTTCACAAAGTTTACATATTAAGTACATTTTCTGACAGGGTACCATTCGTCATTCATTTGAAAAAGGAAAAAATAACAAAGATTCATTTAATTAAAGTGAAACACTACGTGCGTAAAAGTAAAACATGGTTGTGGATGTAAATTTTCTCCTCTTCGGTCTTGGACGATTTTGCACCTACAAAATAATCAACACCTTAGGTTAAGGCCAAAAGCCTCACGCGCCCACGATGAATTGGGGGGGGGGGGCTTTGGCCGAAGAACCTCTGATGCCAAAGTTAGAATTAGAGAGAAAAAATGTTTAGAGTGTTTTTGCCAAAGGATTGGAATTAGGTTTTGTGAGAAAATGGGGTAGTATTTATAGGAGAGGAGGGGTGGCCGGCCTATCTAGGGTTTTTGTGGGAGATCTAGGTTTAATTAGCCTATTTATTGGCTAATTAAACCAAAAGGGGTATGTATTGGTATTTATGAAAAGGGGTAATAAGGAGTAATTGAATAATTGGCTTAAAAAAGAGGAAAAGGGAAGAAAAATAGGGGAAATAAAAGGGGAGTGGCCGGCCTCTCTTTGGAGAGAGAGGGCTGGCCCTTTGAGGTATTTTCTTGGTCTTCAAGGCTCATTTAATTGACAAATCAAGGAAGAATAATCCCATTAATTTGCCAATTATCTTCATTTATGTGGGATAATTGGTAGATTTATGAGATAATTGCCTTAAATGAGGATGGATGAAATAATTCGGATTTGTTTACCTTTTATGGGCGCTTTTGACTTGACCGACGATAATTACCGGCTGCTCGCGCGTAGGAATTCTGATGCACCTCAAGGGCATTTTTGTCTCCTTAATTCGAAAGTCCACGTGTTGCCTTGTGATTATTTTTGGCTCCACAAATGCCCTCACACCTGTTGGGCTGCTTGCAGAAAAGGGCAACAGGTGTAGAGACTCTCATGCTTTAGGAAACTTCAAGCTGCTTCCCGCTTTGTTGATTTTCTTCTTGTAATAGGAAGATAAATCCCTTTAGGAAAAAGGAAGTAGACACTCCCTTAAAGTTTATTTAAGTCCACCTTAAGTGGATTATTAAATCAACCTTCAGAGAAGAATTTACTTCACCTTACAAGAGAGAAAGAGAGCTTAGAGGATATTTGTTCCCCCTCCTCTAGCAGTCTTCCACATCTTGCCCGTGTAAAGGATCGCTCCTTGTTACTTCTAGGTAAGAAAAAATTAATTTTCTCGTCTTCCTTGAGATTTTTGTTGAATGAGGATCCGAGACTTGTGACCGGAGATCCATGAGTCCATGAAAAAATACATATGAATATACATATTTTTCCTTTGCTTTTCCTGGGCGCGGGGCGCTGGTGAGAAAGAAACCAGGCCGTGGGGCCTGGCTGGTTGCTGGGTCCTGCGGCAAAAATTTAAAATATTTATTTTATTTTTTAATTTTTTTTATTTTTTATTTTTTTTGCAACCTCCTAACGGATCTTTCTCATATCTTTCTTTGTAGAATCTTTTCCTTCATGTCTTCTTCGGGCCTCAAGAATGATGACAGCGTGCCGCCGTTGTATCGTCAAGGCGGGTCTTTGAGCAAGGTTGGCTACTTCAAGGCTGCTCACTTCAAGATCAATTCTGATGACTCTTTTAGGGACTTCATTGAGACCTACTGGCATGCCATTCCATCCGGGGTGCGTGTGAGGCGAGTCAAGGATGGTAGCAGTCATGAGCCATGTGATGAGGTTCGGAGGGCTATCAAGTTCCACCCTTACTACTTTGTATTGGGGTTCACCTTTCCCATGCCGCGTTTTTTCCAAGAAGTGCTCTGCTCCATGAGATGTGCGCCTGCTCAATGCTCTCCAAATGCGGTTCGAGTGATGGTGGGGTTCCACAACTTGAGCCAATTCTTTGATTTGGGACTAACCACGAGTTCTGGTACTTCTTCGACATAGGCCGTGTTGATGAAGTTGGGCAGCTGCGGACTCGTCATAGACTTTTTGACAATTCAAGCAAGGGTGACCATGACTGGGCCAAAGAGACCTTGGAGATAAGCGGCGAGTGGGAGTCCGATCACTCCCCTGAGTTGCGGGTGTCAACAGTCTTCATATTCGGTAAGCAGGCTGTTTTAATTTCCTTCTCGGCTGCTTGATTTTGACGTTGAACTGCTCTTCGATTTTCTGATTGCTCTCTGCCATATTCGTAGATTCGGAGTTTGGTTCAACTCCTAAGGTTTCTCCGGACATGAAGAAAGTGCATGTTGCTATGGGCATTCCTTCCGAGTATCGTGAATGGCGCTGGCTGCTAAGTCCTCTTCGTAGGGAGAAAAATGGATTGCCCCCAAAGGAAGAAGTGAGACGGATCAAGGCAGCTGCATTAGCTCGTCCTATCACCGTGGTGGAGCCTGTTGCCAACGAAGGTGGAAGAAAGAGGCATTCTCCGTCCGCGCAAGAACCGCCTGCTCAAAAGAAGCCACGGGTCGTTCGCGAGGGTTCGTCCGCTGCTCAGGAGGGGTTTGATGTGAAGAGGCCAAAGACTTCCTCCGCTGCTTCCGGGGGTCCACCAGCTGCTCCCAAGCTTGTGATTGACTTGACTTTAAAAGAGACTACTAGACCTGTGCCAGTGACGCCTGCCGTTCCGAAGGCTGCTAGCTCGATCGCCAATAGGATTGCTCAGCGCCGGGGTCCGTCAGTGCCGAAGTTTGTGCTGAAACGTCCGCCTGGGGTTAAGTCTGATTCTCCTTCAGAAAAGCTTGCGTCCGTGAAGAGTGGCACGACCTTCTCGTCTGCTAAGGTGACGCCAAATCTGGTTCATCCCGCTGCTGAGGCCAAGCTGCCCTGCTAAGAGGGATGAGACTGCTTGTGCCAACGGTCCTGGTAAGTCCGCCAAGTCTAATTCCAAGGAAGCTGCTGAGATTTGTGCGCTTTTGAGGCCAGACCTTCTGGAGGATGTGGACGCGTGTGCTAAATTTGTTGACGGCGTCAAAGGGATTATTGGTCCAGGCTCCTTTGTGAAGCATACGCCTGAGTATAGGAGGGCTGCTCTGCTGACTATGATGCAAAAAACGGCAATCTTGGCTGCCGAGTCCGTGGTTCTTGATCAAGAGAATATCAAGGCTACCCAGGAGGTGGCGAGGTCTATGGCTGCTGAAGCTTATTCCTCGACCGCACAACCACTTCACTCCGGCCTTCTCTGATTCCAAGTACGCGCTCAGATCAACCACCGTCAGCTCCATCTTCCTTCTCGATCCCAAATCCAAAAAAATTGATACGAGATTCTTGATTTTTGAGGGCTTATAAATGTTTGGGGATGGTGGGGTTGGGGGGGGAGGTGGGTGTGGGGTGGGATGGGATGGGGTGGGTTCTTGGACGGAAGGGGAGGTCAAGAGAGTGGAGGAGAAGGAGGTGGGTCGGGGGGATGTGAGGGGGAGGGACGAGGGGATGGGTTTTTGGGTTTGTGTGTGTGTGTGTGTTTTTTTTTTTTATTTTAAATATGGTCAATATTATAATATTTTTCATACATAATTTTTTTTGCCATGTGGCACAAATTTGGCAACCACGTTAGCTCTTAACGGACCAATGGATGGAAAATGTAACGTATGTATTATATTGAAATAAAGTAGAATGTGAGGTATGAAAGTGAAATTTTTTGATGTTGTATGAGGTTGCAATAAATCTGAAACTTGAGGTGTTAAAGTGTAATTTACCCATCATTATATCTCCCTTGTTGGAGATATTATGATTCTGCCTACCCCCATCCTGAGGTTCCCATCTCTCCTCTCCCTATACAATTTTCCGACAGGCTGAAATAAAACATATGATACGGCTAGCATCAGAAAAATGGTGTCTTTTTTTTGTTGTTGTTGTTGTTGTTGTAAAAGAAGAAAAATGCCTACAGACTATCACCTGGTAAAAGAAAGGAAAGTTTGGGGAGTTGGGAATTGTCGCTAAAAGGATAGGAGCTTTTGTCTTTTTTTGTCGCGCTCCATAATAACACATTCGGTTGCAAATATTCATCAAACACTTCCACATGCGAGTACAATTCAATCAACGCATAACCCACAAATATATTCAAATGATAACTAATGAAAAGGGCTTGAAAACTTTAAATTTTAATCAAAATGACAAAAATGTGTTGTAAGTGAATAGTGTCATTAGTGACTTTTTAGAGTAAAATTGTCATTTTTCGTCAAAGTGAACAGTACCGAGAGTGTTTCGTTAAAACTCTCTATATTCAATGCAAACTTGTCGTGTTTCTTCACAAACCCATGTAATGTTTCTTCACAAACCCATGTATTATTTTCTCATATGTGAGTTGCCTTAACCTCACACACATATTCATATGGGAATGGTGAAATTATCAGGCTTTACATCATTGCCTTTTGACTCAGATATCATGTCATACAAGAGATACAAGGTATCATTCAATCGATTCTCTCTACGCTAGCTCCTGAGCGTGGAATTCAAGCGAGAAACAGTTAAGTGGGGTGTTTTGTCAAACACCTTGCTGGCATGACCAAGTGACTCGTATAATTTATAATTACGCCTATTGGGCTCTATTACCTCACACAATATTGCATTAAAATATCTCTTAGCCATCATATATCGGCTGTGGCACATAATGGCCTTAAATAGAGCCTCGCAGGACTTGAAACTTCTATGCATGCTCAATTCTTTCATACTATCAAACAATTTAACATACTCTTGACTAATGACAACCTTACTGTATCCCTCCTTGACGACGCAGTTCTAATTTTCTAATTTTTTATTTCAGGACCAAAACGACATCATTTTTTGCTTGGGTTTTTAAAAAATAAAACGCAGAAGCAGTAGAGAAGGAGCGGCCGCTCCCTTCTTGTCCCCATATAGCTTCGCCCATGAGTGCATGCATGCGATCAGAATTTCATGAATGAGTTGTTGAAATTGAATCTAAAAATTGCGTTTGTGCAGGAAGGAAAGCAAGATTTAATTTCCCTTGGTTGAAATATTCCTTTGCTTACAAATACATGATCTCAAATACTTAGTTTCAAGATTGTATTGGTTTGGTGGTACAAGTATATATTTTGTTCCAAATAAAAGCAGGCTATGTTGTTGGAAAGAATAAGAACCCAGTCAAATTTACCCGAGAAACTGCAAAACGGGCACGCAATGATATTTGCATTTTAGGTGCTCTAGCATGCTCGCACAAGCACACATGATGAGTACAGGTCTATGTGATGGAGCTTTGCGCTTAGGTGGTAGAGAGTTTAGTACAGTGAAAGCGGCGGTGTAGGCAAAGACAGGAGAGAAAGGGGGAGAAAAAAAGAAAGGAAGAACGTATGAAAGTTATGCTATAGTTAAAATATAAAAAAATGATAAAAGAACGATAAAAAGAAGGGAACTTTAATAAAAAGTTCCCGGTACTGTTCATTTTAACGAAAAATCACATTTTTACACCAAAAAGTCAATCCTGATACAATCCTCATTGGCGGTCCAGGCACACCCATTACCACCTGTCGGGCTAGATTTGACCCTCAAACAACTCTCTTGGGTCTTGCCAGTCGGGCCAGGTTTGTTACTTGGTGTACTGCAATAAAAATACTAATTTCCCACCCACAAATATTACTAAGATGCCCTTGCATCGATTTAACTATTCTCTAAAAATTAAAATAAATAAAAACTGAGAATAAGAAAACCACCCACCCACTCGACCCTGACACCACCCAACCCAACTATACGGCAACCTCTTTCATTGCCAATCGATCGTTTCTCTCTATGGAAATTTGGAGGATAAAACATTAACTAGCAACGACATCCTATATATCACAAACGATTGGCAAGGTTATTGATTTTAAGTTCCAAGATATACGGAATCTCTTTTACAATGCTTATTTTCTGCCTTCGGGGTGTGGATACTTATTATATGGAAGCAGATTCTAAGGAAGCGGATTACTTTGTCATGTAGTAATTTTCTTTTTCCGTACTCTAATTATCATTTGAATTGCAGCTTACTTTATAGAAGTCTGATATTATATCTTGTTATGTTACAGTTCTAGGAAACTCTTATAACGATCCAACTAAAGTTGTTTACAGAATTATGATATTACTTCTCAAAGATAGTAGACCCTAATTAAACTAATTAAACATTGTTCATTCCTGTCTATAAGAAGACATTGGACTCACATATGCCCCGTTTCATCTGAGAAGTTTGGTAAGTGGTTTGATCCTTTCATTGTCCATTTTGCTCTAACTTTCACCAATCTTAGTGCTTGTATGTTGTTTGTCTTCAGATGATTTAAACAAACCAAAAAAATAGGTCCATTTTGCTCCACTCCAACTAATACCGATGCATTTTGTGATAAAACTCCACACCTGACGGATTGTGCAGGTGATAATTACCAATTGGAGACAGTATCGATGTTGTTGGAAATGGACTTTGGCCCATCTCTCTGATAATTCAACATAAAGCAATTGGAAGCAAATAGTGTACTCTTCAATTGGAAGCAATTGAAGTGAGTTGTTTCTCCGTCTCAAATCAAGCGTCCAATTGAAGAGAGTTGTTTCTCCTTCTCAAATCAAGCATTTGGCTTGGTCATGTGAGTGAATCCACGGTTAGCAACGTCGAGCGTGCTCCGTTGCCCCTGGTTGAGTGATTCCCGGGTTCTATCCCCGTTCCTTCGAGACCCTTGGTTCTTTCTCCAGCATCAAGTGGCATCAAAGTGGGTTTTCCATTGCGTAGAAGATCATGGGTGAAATTTTCTGTCTGTTTGAATATCAAACGGTTGAAGAGATTAGCTTGGTAGATTGGAATTCTCAACCAATTTACAATGAGTATGTTGATGATGATGAAGTCAAAGAGAAACTTTTCGATTGGTGTTCTCATTCTGCACTCCAAGAACTTTATTTCAAATGGGAAAAATGCGTGGATGTTTTGTTGCCGAGAATGATAATCAAGTTTTTGAAATTCATATCAAGGAAGCGATCGTTGTCCTTCGCCGTACATCTGGGATCCTTTACCAACAGTGCTCCCGTTTCTCTCATACTCCAGCTAACCTCGCCGCACAACTCCTTCACTCTGGCCTCTTCCGATTCCAAGTACGCGCTCAGATCTTCCACCTTCAGCTTCATCTTCCTTCTCGATCCCAAATACAAAAAATTTGATATGAGATTCTTGATTTTTGAGGGCTTATAAATGTTTGGGGATGGTGGGGTGGGGGGGGGGTTGCGGGGGAGGTGGGGGTGGGGTGGGATGGGATGGGGTGGGTTTTTGGACGGGAGGGGAGGTCAAGAGAATGGAGGAGAGGGAGGTGGGCCGGGGGGGAGGGGGATGGGTTTTTGGGTTTGTGTGTGTGTTTTTTTTTTTATATTTTAAATAAGGTCAACATTATAATATTTTTAATACATAAAAAATAATTTTTTTTTTGCCATGTGACACAAATGTGGCAACCACATCAGCTTTTAATGAACCAATGGATGGAAAATGTAACGTATGTATTATATTGAAATAAAATAGAACGTGAGGTATGAAATTGAAATTTTTTGAAGATATTGTATGAGGTTGCAATAGATCTCAAACCAAAGGTGTTAAAGTGTAATTTACCCATCATTATATCTCCCTTGTTGGAGATATTATGATTCTGCCTACCCCCATCTTGAGGTTCCCATCTCTCTCTCTCCCTATACAGCCGACATCAGAAAAAGGCTTTTTTTTTTTTTTTTTTTTTTGTAACCATTGAAAAACGCCTACAGACTATCACTGGTAAAAGAAAGGAAAGTTTGGGGAGTCTGGAATTGTCGCCGCGGGTGGTGGGGGGGGGGGGGGGGGGGAATGTGGGGTGAAAATAAAAGGATAGGAGCTTCTGCCTTTTTTTGTCGTGCTCCATAATAACACATTCGGTTGTAAAAATTCATCAAACACTTCCACATGCGAGTACAATTCAATCAACGCATACCCCACAAAAATATTCAAATGAAAACTAATGAAAATGGCTTGAGTTTTAATCAAAATGACAAAAATGTGTTGTAAGTTAATAGTATCAGGAGTGACTTTTTAGAGTAAAATTGTCCTTTTTCGTTAAAGTGAACAGTACCGAGTGTTTCGTTAAAACTCTCTATATTCAATGCAAACTTGTCATGTTTCTTCACAAACCCATGTAATGTTTATTCACAAACCCATGTATTATTTTCTCATATGTGAGTTGCCTTAACCTCACACACATATTCATATGGGAATGGTGAAATTATCGGGCTTTACATCATTGCCCTTTGGCTCAGATATCATGTCATACAAGAGATACAAGGTATCATTCAATCGATTCTCTCTACGCTAGCTCTTGAGCGTGGAATTCAAGTGAGAAACAGTTAAGTGGGGTGTTTCATCAAACACCTTGTTGGCATGACCAAATGACTCGTATAATTTATAATTACGCCTATTGGGCTCTATTACCTCACACAATATTGCATTAAAATATCTCTTAGCCATCATATATCGGCTGTGGCGCATAATGGCCTTAAATAGAGCCTCGCAGGACTTGAAACTTCTCTGCATGCCCAATTCTTTCATACTATCAAACAATTTAAGATACTCTTGAATAATGACAACCTTACTGTATCCCTCCTTGACGACGCAGTTATAATTTTTATTTCAGGACCAAAACGACGTCATTTTTGGCTTGGGTTTTTAAAAAATCAAACGCAGAAGAAGTAGCGAAGCATAGAGGACCAGAGGAGCGAAATCCTCACTCTCAATGGTGGTTTTCAGCGACCGAAGGAGCGGCCGCCCCCATCTTGTCCCCCATATAGCTTCGCCCATGAGTGCATGCATGCGATCAGAATTTAGATGACCCTTAACTGTCAATCAATGAATGAGTTGTTGAATTTGAATCTAAAAATAGCGTTTGGGCAGGAAGGAAAGCAAGATTTAATTTCACTTGGTTGAAATATTCCTTTGCTTACAAATACATCATCTCAAATACTTAGTTTCAAAATTGTATTGGTTTGGTGGTACGAGTATATATTTTGTTCCAAATAAAAGCAGGTGTTGTGAAGATGGCTGGCCACTAATAGCTAGCTGTCCACTCAACAAAGGAAGTGGAAATTTAGGCTAGCCACTAAGAACATGTTCTTCCACTAGGAGCTATCGGCTGCATACTTTTGGTGCTCTTGTTTTCCTATAAATGTAAGACTTATGGAACACACAATAATGTGAGATACACGGCAGAGAGAGGAAGGAACGAAGGAATGAAGAGGAAGAGAGAAAAGAAAGGAAGGAGAGAGAGAGGAGAGGAGAGAATAGAGAGAGAGTTATCTTTGTAATCTTATTACTTCAGATTATAAATGAAAGCATCACTGCTGCTCCGAGGACATACTCTAGTCATACTGACTGTAGAGGAACCTCGTAAATTTTGTGTCTTGTTTCATTTTTTTCCTCTGCACTCACCGTCGATTTTACAACATGTTATCAGCACGAGTTTCCCTCGTACCAGTGGAAAGAACATCTCCCTCCTTCCCGATGCCCACCATCAACACCGTCTCTGGCCACACCTCTGCCTCCAGGTTCATCCTCGCTCTCAGCCACGACTACCTTCTCATAAGGAGGGACCGCGGCTTCATGTACATGAGCGAGCTCGACATCAAGCTCTTGCGATCCAATGAGGCACTGATGGACTGAAGCTGCTGCCTGTTGTGATCCAGTGCTGGGGGTGGTGGGTTGCGACTTCTCCTTCTGCTAAGAGCAAGGAGGATGGTATAAAACTTCTCCTTGATCTTTCTTGGCTTTAGTTTTTGTTTCTATATGTTTTTGCAGAAGTTGCAAATCCATGAAGACGATATTATGGAGCTGCTATGGCAGAACGGCCAAGTCGTGAGCCAGAACCAGAGGTCTTTAGTCAATAGTAAAAGATGAGTGTTTTGAATAAGGTTGAGACAAAAGTATGATGCTGACATGCACTAAAAGTTTATGGAATATGTATGGCACCATAAGGACAATAATAATAATAATAATAATAAATGAGATGGTGCATCATCAGGTGATAAGGAAAGAGAACTGATGAACTTGAAAAAAGTAAAAAGCAAAGGAATTGTGCAGCATGTGAGAAAAGGTTTTGAAGCTTGGTGCCGACAGAAAAAAAAAAAAATATATATATATATATATAAATATATATTATTAATATTAATTAATTAATTAACAAATAAAAAGGGACAAAAGGAAGTGGCAAAATAAGAGGTTCTAATACTTTTTATTTATTTATGTGAATGGTGTTGGCTTAAAACACTTTCACAAGCTATTTTTACTTTAAAGCAATTTATTTACCATGAACGGTTTTATCGCCTACTGTTTTAAGTTTTGATTTATGTGAATGGTGCTGAATTAAAACCCTTGTCACAAACTTTATTTACTTAAAAGCAATTTATTTATCATGGCTGAAATTACCGCCTATTGCTTTAATTTATTTATTGTACTTATTTTTGTTACGATGAGTATATACAGGACCTGAAGTTCCTTGATCAGATCAGAACCTACAGTTTCTTGATCCTCATCACATAAAATGATTGGAGCCGAAGTTCCATCATTGAAAAAGATTGGGCATGAAGTCCCTAGATCCTCAAGATCAGACATAAAGTTCCTTGATGAGTACCTTAAGTTTGAAGAGCCAAAGTGCCACAATCTAATTGTAATAAATGTCATAAGAGTCTCAGTCCACAGATTATTAAATAAGGATCAGAAGTTTCTTGATTTATGTAAATGATGTTATAATGCATATTTGCTGGAGAGTTTACATCTCAAAGTTTTGATGACTATTGCATATCACTGGGCATTGATGTTGAACGCCATGTTCCTCATGTCCATACCCAAAAATGGTTTAGCAGAAATATTTATTAAGCAGATGAAATTAATTACCCGCGTTCTGCTCATGAAAAAGAAATTCCAAGATAGGAACATACCATTTTACATAATCCATTATTAGTTCGGTTAAGACCTGTTGCCAACCATCAATACTTCTCAATACAACTCGTGTTTGGGCACCATCCAAACATTATACTTTTACGAGTTTTTTGGTTGTATTGTTTATGTGCCTATTGCACTGCCACAATGTACTGAAATGAGGCATCATCACCGATTGGGCATTAATTTTGAACACCATGTATCATTCAATATTTAGAACCCTTGACTGGGGATATGTTTACCGCGTGGTTTGCGGACTGTCATTTTGATAAGACAATTTTCCTACCATTAAGGGAAGAAAATAAAATTGTTCCAGAAGAACGATGAGAAAATATCATTCCAGAAGAATGATGAGAAAAGACTGTTCCAGAAGAATGAAGAGAATTTGTCTTATTTTGATTCACAAAGCAATCAATGTGAAAATGAAGTGAGAATAAATGAATGATGCAACAATATGTCAATCAAATGCTAGATGTATTTAATAATGCAACGAAAGTGATGAAATCACATATACTTGCTGCAAATATATCTTTAAGAATTGATGTCCCTGTTGGACAAAATATAGTGAGGCAGTAAATGATTTATCTGTTGCACGCCTGAAGCGTGGCAGACCCTCAGACTTAAAAGGTTCAGTCATTCGAAAGAAGAAGAATATGGCACTACTGAACTATTGCATTCCCGAAGCATAACTGTTACATGACGGAAGCATGACAGTCGCCGCATGGATACACGTCCTAGAGAGGAGAAAATTTTGGTGTCTCATTGTGAGACCCCGAAATTTTAAAGTGCTTGGAAAGTGTTGTTATTAATTTTGGAATGTTTTCGAATTTTACGATTTATGGTTCATTTTAAATGGGTGATAATTTTACTTGAGTTCAAAGATTATTTTGAGGTAGAAAGATGAAAGTGGACGTCATTACGAGTTTGTAACATCTTTTGGATTTGCTTAGAAAAGGACATGTGTGTATGCGACTCATGAAATTTAAGCAGGAGGTGGCTAATTGCGAAAAGACACAAGTGCTTAGTAAGCACTCTACATGGTGATTATGTGAAGCTATATAGGTGAACGTGTCTTCTGCTTCTTCAATGCAATTGACACCCCATTGCCATTAGGATAAGAACTGGCCTTTAGTTCTATATTTTATTAGTATTGTTACTTGGTTATTAAGTCTACTAACCGCCTCACACTCCTATAAATAGGAGCTTTCCTGCTCCATTGTTTTTGGAAATGACGAAGCATGCAGCATGTGAGCTCTTGTAGGAGAGAGAGAGATGGAGATAGCATGCATGTTAAGCCTTTACCGAGGGAAATTATGAGAGTTTGGCATGCAAGTGCATGCAAACATGTTCTGAACTTATTCTATATCCATAGGTTTAGTTCTTATGCATTATATATGTATAGAGTTTAGAATTGAAAAGAGATTGGAAGAAGTACATGGTGATCAAGGAGCTTACTCAAGTACGTGGAGTTTAATTACTCCGGTAGTGACGTGGATCTTTGTTTTAGCTTTGGAATCCAGGTAGGGGAAATAAGGCAGACCTTTACGGAAATTGATTTTATTAAATTTCGTGAAGTGCTATAATATTCTTGATCTTTTTGGTTGATTTATATGGTTGGATTTAATTGGTTAATTGTTTCAGTTAAGTGTTTACTGATGTAAATTTAAACTAACCTAAATAATAGATTAACTTAAACCAAACTAAACTCGCAAGCGCACGAATCAATTGTAGTAATATATGCAAATACGAGGTCGATCCCACAGGGATTACTTTTAATACCAATTCAACCAGTTGATTACGTGCAATTTAACTTAACTAAGAAACGAATGATTGATTAATTAAATATGAAAAGACAATAATTGAAACTTAAAATTAAACTAGAAATATGAATAACAAAAACACACAACGAATGAATGTTTAAAGAAATTAATATGATGAAAGCCTAAGGTTATGAATCCACCAATAACAATCCTATTCCCTTTTCTCCAAATTGCTTACTATCCAATTACTATACCAAAGTTTAAGGTTGTTCTTTCTAAGATATGAATTAATCCTATTGGTTAGGCATCAACTCGTGTGTCAATATGAGACAACTATATCCTATTGGTTAGGCATACAGTTAAACACTTAAAAACCCATTAAGCATTGAAGAATTGTGTCAACCAAGTAGGACTAGTTTGATATTGGTTATCCTCCCTAGTTTGTCTACTCTTCCCAATCTTGGTTCCAATAAATCTAATTGATATTGGTTATCCTCTTAGATTTATCTAATTATCTAGAAACAAGTTCACAATGATGGCCAGTCACAAGAACATGTGAAACTAGAATAGATTAAGCACAAAGATTAAGAACTAAACATGGCATATAATCAGATAATAATCAACAAGATACTTCGGGAATAATCATGTCATGGCTTCATCATAAACCTTAGAAAAGTAGTTTAGTTACACATAGAAATAAAAATAAAAGAAAGATAGAACCCGGAATCCATGGCAAAGCACGTCCCTAAGCTCTTCTTCACAACTTGTGGATATAATGAATGGTGTCGTATGGTGTAAAAGATGCGGGGTGGATCCCTTAGGGACCTTATTTAAGCTAGAGAAACCCTAAAAAGTCTGGGAGAAACTCTCCTAAAAGAAAACAAACTCCTAAACAATTAATGACACAAACTAGGAAAGAATCCTTCTTGACTTGGGAAACACGTCATCTGTCTTGCACGCCAGATTTGAGGTTGATTTATCTTCTGAAAAATTCTGTAAAAATATGGGAAACGTAGCTTTATCTCTTATCTTTCCAAGCATATATCGTACGCCTCTAGGAAAAATCGGGAAAGCCTTCAAATCTTCATTCTCCCACAGCTGCGCAGTTCTGACTGGAAAGATACTACTGCAGGATTGACTTGTAAAACTGGAACGTTTGGCTTCATAAAAAATTATGAAATTTGGATGCAATGATCTTTTGCCTCTTAGCTTCCTTATCCAATTGGCCTTGCATAGAAACTCGTCCGAAAAGTTGATTTATCACCAAAAACGTCCTAAGTGCGCAGATTAGCTGAAACAGAGAAAAGGAAAGTAATAAGGCTCTTTTATAATCAATTCCTTAACAAAACTTAGGGATAATTAATATGAAAATATGGTAAATAATGCATCTATCATTTACTTGTTATTGGTAATAGAATTATTGCTGAAATGTTATTCGTTGAGAATATACTGTGATACATGTTAAAGATAAAATGATATTATTTGTGCATCATTCATGTTGATGTGGTGGGAATTTCAGTGTTGAGATTGGAATTCAGGAAATGAGGGTAGTTGGAAATGATTTTTTGTGTAGTTGAATCTATTCATTGTGAAACCAGTTCCAGACGAGCCCGATGTGCACAGTAGAATAGGATATCGACGGGAATTGTCGATGTGGGTGATTTGGGCTGGAGATCAATGAATTAGATAAGATGACTAGCAAAAGGGGTTTATGAACTTGGGATATCATATGGGGGTTAGTTTCTATGATAGAACATTCGAACCACCTCTGCGGGGGTAAAATGCATGGTATGGGACGTGCAGGTCCGCGTGTTTTATTATATAAATTAACGGGGGTAACCGAAGAGGTTGCATTGCACTCATGCATTATTATCAATAATAATGTGATATCTGGATATATGATTTCATAACACTTAATTTAATATCGTCAATTTACTGTGATAAGGTTATGTCCCTACTGAGCTGTGATTTTGCTCACCCTATACCTTTTAGACCTTGCAGGTTCGATACAAGATTAACAAATGTTAGAAGAGTTGAGGTTGTGATTGAGGAGAAGTTTAAGGATTTTAATACCCTGTAAGGAATTTTGGAGTTATTTTAATAAAAGAGAAGTTTCTTTTTCCAACCCGTGTCAATTTCCTTTTATTTATTAAGCTTTTAACTCACGTTTCGGATTCGGGTTCGAGTTTTTTAGTACCGACCCCGGTCCGGGGCGTGACAGAATGGTATCAAAGCGAAGGTATTAGACACCCTTGGATAAGAACTGTGGGAGAAGATTAGCTTGAGCCATATAAGTTTGAATGTAGAAGTGTATGTGAGATAGATTGTTGGAAGTAAAGGTTTTGTTGGCCTATGGTGATAGTGTATGAAATAGGCTTGAATGTGAAGTCAGTTTTTGCATGTGATCTTGGCAAAATAAATTTATATGTGGATCTTTTGAGAAAGGAAATTAAGTTTGATTCGAAAACAAAAATGATGGAAGTTAAGCAATGGATGCATATGAATTCAAGATGAATTTTTCTAGGTGAAATGAGTTCAGGAGTAACTAAAGGACGAGAGAACTTGGAATATGGACTTAAGTAAGAGGATAGTGGTCATCCTTACCCTGGAAGAAGTAAGAATAAACTGAGTACATGATTGTAATGTTTTTGCAATTTAGAGAGAGACATGACGATTATCAATTGGAGAAGTTAGTATGTACTCAACTCATTTGACTCTGAACAGTGAAGTATACAGGAGTATATAAGTAAATTCAACAAAAGGAATTTCTTGAGAAAATTGGTCAATTAGTTGAGGGATTAGAAACGAGCTTAGAGTTAAGAATTGAATGAGACGCGATTTTGATACGTTATAGAGTTTTGTAATTTCTGGTGTTGTTTTGATCCTGAGCAGTGGACAAATAAGGAGGACTTTTATGCAAATGATCTTAATATAAGTTAGTTACATGCAATGTTGGAATGATTATTTTAGAGATGAAGATGCTACGAACACCTGGATTTTATTACTCGTGTGATGTAAGGGCAAGTAATTACGAAGGAAATTCAAGTTTGAACATGTCTATGGATTACTTTTGTGATAGATATGACTAGTTTTGGAAATCAAATTAAGATGGAGAAAAGAGCAACTGTACCGATAATATCGTCTGTACGGAATGAAAGTAATTTTCAATGAGTAAGCTTTGGTTAATTTTAAGAAGAAAAAGAATTAAGGAGTTGAGGATTTTAGATGAAATGAAGTTGATCAAGAATGGATCATGAATACAATCGGTGTTAAGCATTTGAATAATTATTGCAAGAAGTTGATGGTATTGTGAAAGGTGGCGTATCACTGGAGGAAATAAAAGCTTCTTTTTGAAGATGCATGGTGGTGAAAATAAGAGCAAAGGACCTAGAGGGAATGAAAACCACATGTATAAACTCTTGGTGATATAAGTATAAAGAAAAAGTGAAAGACAATAGAGAAAGGGAAAGTGGGAGTGCTGTAAATTGGTGACTTGGAATTTCATAGGATCGAATAAGAGATTGGCCTATTTAAATTTGGATGTGGACTACTACTTGTCTGGGATGCAGTTATTGGAATGAGAATTGTGTTGAAGTTGTCTTGTGGTTAGAATTCAAATGGAAGAAAAAAAAGAAAGAAATGAGTTTAAGGAAAAGTGGAGTTAAGACTTACTACTGAACCAGAAGAAATAATGGGAATAAATTGACGAGGTTCTTAATATTAGTTAGGTATATGAACTTTATGTGGTGAAAATAAGACTATTAGAAAATTCTTATTAGCTTGACATGTATTGAAGTCGTCGAATTTTTTTGGAGTTGGATGATCTTATTTCAGTTGTTTAATTGGTATGCATAAGGCTATCAATAATTGGAATACAAAACAAAGGGCTTATGATGCATAGTACTTATTCTCTCTTTGTTTTGGAAGCTAAGTAGTGATTGATATGTACAAGTTTATATGACTAAGGGAAGTAATCGTTGGAGCTAAGAGTGTCTTGTACACAAATATCTTTGAGGCTTAATGAATATTACTGGTGAATCATGAAATTAGTTTCTGATTGATGTCATAAAGTGAGATTGCTGTGAAATTTTAGTTTCTCAGTATGTGACTTTTCAAAGAGGATTTAATAGTTTGGATTTGGAGATATAAGTAATGCATGGACGAAATTATAGGAATACTTGGAAAAGTATTCACTCTAAGTTGAACTTCTTGGAGGATATTTGAGATGAGATCTCATAAATAGATATTGATGACCTAATTTTTGGAAGACGATGGTGAACAATAGTATTGTGACAGACTTATGGGACAAGGATTTAAATGGTGTTTCGATATAGAGTGAATATTGCATATTGGAGAGTTGACAATGCAAATGGTGAAATTTCTTAAAGGAATGATAATGGAATGTTTCTAAGTTTCAAGGGAAGAAGAGTTATCAATTAAGGATTAATAAGTTGAATTGTCAAATTTGACTTCTGGAGAGAAATATTATGAGGATAGAGTTGAAGGTTATAAGGTGTATTTTTGTGGTAGCATGAGCTTGATGATATTTTACAGTCAAGAGAAGTATTTGGAGTATACATATGTTTTGGAGTTTCAATCCATGACTTAAGTGTGGAGATTAAACGCACAAGTGTAGTGTTGAAATTTTAGTTTGTTAGGTACACATATTTTGATTGTAAAAATATAAGACTGGAGATTTGTTGTGCGATGGATAATTGAACTTCGTTACTACATAATATTGGATTATGTGACAAACCAGATGAAATCATGAATAACGTGTGATGAGAATAAGAAAAATCAATGTACTGGACCGAGTGATGGGTTCCGAATGATGTAAACCATTGAGGCATCAGAAATACCACATGTAGCTATGATTCCGCTTTGAAACTACATTTAGAGTTTGGATAATTGGCCTTGTTAGTTACAAGTACTTTCGTGAGATTGTAATTAGAGGCAACTGGAGTTGTGGAAGTTAAGCTTTGAGATTGGAGGTGCAGTCAGAATGATCCTATATACATAATGTGTCCTATGAACAAGGATCTATTTGTATAGTTGAACGGAAAATGCTTAGGAATTGGTAAGTACCTCTTGTGAAGTTTAGATGGCAGTACCATGGAATTGAAGAAACCACATGGGAACTAGAGTTCGCTATGAGAAGGAAATATTTTCACATGTTTGAGTAGCTTGGGTGTGTTGGGTAAATTCTGTGGACAAAATTAGTGAATAGGAAACTTTACAAAATGATGGATGATTGGATCTTCTTATTACCTTAAAGGTAAGGTACTATTAGAAAACGACGTGAGGAATTTGAAGTTGAAAATTCGCATCAAACTCAGTGTACGAGTTCAATAAGCTATGAAGCTGAAGAAACAATTTGGGGATGAGAATCCAACATTTAGATATTCACCTACATTTGTAGAATAGTTAACTACTTAGTGGCATGATGGGAAAGTATTGGCGATCTGTTTCTTTTCTTATTCATGTAATCATTGTCATTCGCTCGAGTTAAAGGACCGACTGGCCACCGGATCTTTGATACTCTAGTGGAATGTTCATTGATTTAAGTAATAAGAAATTTAATAGATATGATGCTAAGAAAATTTTGCAAAGGTACCCACAATTTTCTTGAGAGTGGGTGTGTTCGACTAAGTGGTAAATGTGAGTATGCGTAACTAGTATGCTTAAGATTTCGAACTTGACCTGGAAATGACGGTACGATCAAAGGTGGAAACCCTTGACTTGTTAAGTAGTTCAATGTTTAAAGTAAATCTCGGGGACGAGATTTGTTTTAAGGAGGGTGGAATGTGAGACCCCGAAATTTTAAAGTGCTTGGAAAGTGTTGTTATGAATTTTGGAATGTTTTCGAATTTTACGATTTATGGTTCATTTTAAATGGGTGATAATTTTACTTGAGTTCAAAGATTATTTTGAGGTAGAAAGATGAAAGTGGACGTCATTACGAGTTCGTAACATCTTTTGGATTTGCTTAGAAAAGGACATGTGTGTATTTGACTCATGAAATTTAAGCAGGAGGTGGCTAATTGCGAAAAGACACAAGTGCTTAGTAAGCACTCTACATGGTGATTATGTGAAGCTATATAGGTGAACGTGTCTTCTGCTTCTTCAATGCAATTGACACCCCATTGCCATTAGGATAAGAACCGGCCTTTAGTTCTATATTTTATTAGTATTGTTACTTGGTTATTAAGTCTACTAACCGCCTCACACTCCTATAAATAGGAGCTTTCCTGCTCCATTGTTTTTGGAAATGACGAAGCATGCAGCATGTGAGCTCTTGTAGGAGAGAAAGATGGAGATAGCATGCATGTTAAGCCTTTGCCGAGAGAAATTATGAGAGTTTGGCATGCAAGTGCATGCAAACATGTTCTGAACTTATTCTATATCCATAGGTTTAGTTCTTATGCATTATATATGTATAGAGTTTAGAATTGAAAAGAGATTGGAAGAAGTACATGGTGATCAAGGAGCTTACTCAAGTACGTGGAGTTTAATTACTCTGGTAGTGACGTGGATCTTTGTTTTAGCTTTGGAATCCAGGTAGAGGAAATAAGGCAGACCTTTACGGAAATTGATTTTATTAAATTCCGTGAAGTGCTATAATATTCTTGATCTTTTTGGTTGATTTATATGGTTGGATTTAATTGGTTAATTGTTTCAGTTAAGTGTTTACTTGTTATTGGTTATAGAATTATTGCTGAAATGTTATTCGTTGAGAATATACTGTGATACATGTTAAAGATAAAATGATATTATTTGTGCATCATTCATGTTGATGTGGTGGGAATTTCAGTGTTGAGATTGGAATTCAGGAAATGAGGGTAGATGGAAATGATCTTTTGTGTAGTTGAATCTATTCATTGTGAAACCAGTTCCAGACGAGCCCGATGTGCACAGTAGAATAGGATATCGACGGGAATTGTCGATGTGGGTGATTTGGGCTGGAGATCAATGAATTAGATAAGATGACTAGCAAAAGGGGTTTATGAACTTGGGATATCATATGGGGGTTAGTTTCTATGATAGAACATTCGAACCACCTCTGCGGGGGTAAAATGCATGGTATGGGACGTGCAGGTCCGCGTGTTTTATTATATAAATTAACGGGGGTAACCGAAGAGGTTGCATTGCACTCATGCATTATTATCAATAATAATGTGATATCTGGATATATGATTTCATAACACTTAATTTAATATCGTCAATTTACTGTGATAAGGTTATGTCCCTACTGAGCTGTGATTTTGCTCACCCTATACCTTTTAGACCTTGCAGGTTCGATACAAGATTAACAAATGTTAGAAGAGTTGAGGTTGTGATTGAGGAGAAGTTTAAGGATTTTAATACCCTGTAAGGAATTTTGGAGTTATTTTAATAAAAGAGAAGTTTCTTTTTCCAACCCGTGTCAATTTCCTTTTATTTATTAAGCTTTTAACTCACGTTTCGAATTCGGGTTCGAGTTTTTTAGTACCGACCCCGGTCCGGGGCGTGACACTCATGCATGAAGCATGACAAACGTATAGGTTCCAATGACTCAACTCTCAGAAGTGGAGATTAAAATCCAAGCTCTATAACTCTCAAAAGGAGGTCATGATCTGCATTCTCTAAATTATGACTATCCTGGAAGAGATAGTGTAATTCCTTTGAAGAGGCAATGGATATCCAAAGAAATGAAAAGCTTTTATGCATGCGCATGCACATGGAATATGGGATCACGAATGATGATTACCAATGATAATTTTAGTTTTTCAGTAGCTACTAAATTCATCAATGAGCTGTGTTGATATTGAGTCCTGTTCTTTTCCGTCAACAAAAATTATTGACAAAAAATGGAGAAAGGCAATTCTATTACAATTTTGTAAGAATGTGGAAAAATGGACCTATATACTTGAACACAATACAAATAGCCAAAAGATGTTGAACCAAAGAGGTTACATATGGGCATTTGTAATACAGTGAAATACACTCACATGATATGACACAAGGTTGTAAACGAGTTCATATGAATGGAGAATTATATACGAAAGATTATGAGTTGTCCACATCATATCTCCATAAGTAAATCCCTCAAATATACATGGGAGTAAATTAGGGGTGGACAAACGGGTCCTGGACCCTCGGGGTGGGGCGAGGCGAGTCCTAGCAGTTCGATCCAGGTTCGGGGCAGTTTCATATATTTTATACACAAAAACGGGGCAGGGCGGGTTGGGTCTAAATGAATGGCGAGGCGGGGCTGGTCGGGTACACATTTCTGAGGACACGGGGCCCCTACCCGGACCGTATCCACCGTCTAATAGTGGAGATTAACTCTCCACCGTTCAATTCTCACACACGCTTACACAAACAATTCACACACACAATTTTGTCAATTCACCTTCTCCATTTCTCAATCTCTCCCTCCTAGACTGAATCTCCACAGCTCAGTTCTCCCTCTCGAATCTGATCGTCGATTCTCAGACTCAGTGACTCTCCCCTTTCTCGATCTTTCTCTCTCTCAAACTAATTAACTCTCCTCCCTCTCGATCTCGATAGTTGAGCTCCCTCCCATCTGAAGTCGACTTTGACCACCATCATCAAGGTCAGCAATCTTTCCTTGGTGCAAGTGAGAGAGACATAAAGGAGTTCTTTTCTTGTTCTGGTGATATTGTTTATGTCGAAATGATGAGGTTCGATGATTGATTTAGTTTAATGGATTTATTATCTTTCATTATCGTTTTCTGAATCTGTCTTATTGAATGCTCATATAGTGATACTGACAGTCCCAAATTGCATGTGTTACCTTCAAGGATGTACAAGGAGCTGAGACTGCAGTTCTCTTTTCGGTAATGCAATTTCTTTGAACATAATGTATCACCTCATCATTTTGGACGCTTGATGTCATTGCAGATGTGAATGCGGATGTTATTTCGGTTTTAATGTTTATGTTTTTTTTTTAAGGAACTCTCGTAATTTTTGAAAACGTTTGTGCTGTTGTGCACTGCTGTGCAGTTTTATAAAAATGTATTTTTGAAAAGAAAAAAAAATTTGGACCCGTGGACCCGCCCCGCACCGGCCCGGGTTAGGTCCGGTTCCAAAACTCAAAATCTCTCTACCGGCCCGGCCCGCCTCGTTACAGTTTATAACGGGTAGGGCCAGGTTTCTCCAAATTTGGGCCCGGCTCGGCCCGTGCCCACCCGTAGAGTAAATTGCCCTGTATAAATTTCAAAGAAGAATGTGTCATCCAGTGTAGAAAACCCTGAAGGATTCAGATTGCATGAAGAAAACCCTGAAAAGGTAAAACATAAATTATGTACTCAATACCAATGGATGGTATAAGTTGCCTTAGTGAGTACTATGATTATAATAATGTTGCAACATACTAAAATCTCTTGCAAGAATCAATGACATTATTAGAACTCCTGAAGAGTCAAGAAAGATTCTAAAGTGTTGAGAGGAATATTGTCTCGAGCTGCAGATCGAGCAATATGCCAACACGAATCTTATCCATGATATTAAAGCCTCGAGCTGAAGATTATGAGTTGAATACTCAAATGATGTAGACACTAAGAAAAATCATTTATCCTTGTCAGGGAAAAGATGAATTGATGTTTAGTCCAGAAGTACCACATCTTAGTGAAGTTTATGCTTTATTGTATTTGACACAATACATTGAATGAAATAAAGCTTATCTATTAATATTTTCGAGATATTAATATTTTCAAGAAATTACAGACATGTACATACACATAAGTTAAAATGAACAAACATGAGGGAGCTTTCACTAAGGCTGCTCATGTGAAGCCTCAGTACTCGGAAGTACCCCAGAAGGGGGAAGCACCGGAGGTTGATTATTTGGTGCCTCAATACTTGGTAAAACTTCGGATGACGAAGGCAATAGGTATTTTTGGAATAAAGCCTCGAACCTCTGATTGTCACTTTGAGTCCGACTTTCGGATTCCAGCAGCTGGTCGAGCTTTCTTTTCATGCTCGTTGAGTAATTATTTGTAAGTATATGTAACACTCTATTCTTGTGCTTGATCCCTTTGATCTCTTGTTTAAGAATTGTCACATCAGCCGTTAATGATTCAACTTGGCGAGTTCGAGCAAGTAGACGTTGACCCATATCGGAAACGAAGCCAGCACATTGAACACTGAGCACCAAGGAGTCTTGAACAGCCGACTCATCAGACCGATTTGAAAGGATTCTATTATCATTTGGAGTGAGAAGGTTCCTAGCTACTACCGTAGCAGTTGTATTATCCATCATCACAGAGTTTCCAACTGTAAGAGGGCCATTAGAAGATAAGAATGACGGGCGCCATATATTATCCTAACGCAGCTCGTCTGTATCCCTCCTGAGACTCAAATCTAAACAAAGGTTAGATGGGGCAAGCCATTTTCAAAAATGATGAAACATAAAATCTCAAAAGTCCAAGAAGGGGAAATTCTACATGCAGCAGTTTTCCGATCATTCATTTTGAGCACAATTGATGCCTCTATAAAAAGAAGAGGCAACATAGCCACTTGTTCAAAGATCGAAGAGGCACCGCTCTCCCAATTTCAAAAGCCGGATTTCCTGCATAAAGTCAGTCAACATTTCTCAGACGCAATATCAATTTTTTCAGATATCACGTGCAACATTGTCAAAGATATCTGACAGAGTTGAAAACGTGTGAAGTTGCCGACAAGCGTGTCTAACAAGGCCACATCCGCACCACTACCTACTATTGGAAAATCCCTATATATGTCGACCTTCATCCTCTATGGCAAGGCACCCATCCAAAACGCCTAACTCTTTCTCCTTGCCAAAAATGCATCAGCAACCAAACCTCTCAACATACTCAGTTTTTTTCCTCTCCGAGAATACCTCTTCAACCAAGTCCCTAAAAATGCCTAACTCATTAAACCCCTTTCAATCGAAAAGGTTTACACCGCATCAAAATCTTAATACTCTTTCCTTTAAGAGCAAAAGTATCTCATATCATGCAATCTCCATGTCTTTTCCTTTGCCCTTGATCTTACCTGCAAGACAAGGATAAAAAAAACAATCAGTCGGAACCTGCAATCAAACTTCCTGTAAGGAACCGACTGCTTGGAACCTTTCCTAATTGCTTACCTAGTATTGCTCTCAAGTAGCCATCTTCAACTGTAGATGGATCTGGGTCTCCAGTTACCAACACCACAGAATAATTGGTCCGCTGCTGGCTCTTTACACTGAAACTGCTAAGCATGGATAAGTCACCAAGAAGTGATGGACCATCGAAAGTCAAAAGTTATGCACCACTTCTATTGTGCAAGAGACTGAAGCAGAATGATCAACGATGAGCCCATGGAATCCAAAGGGAGAAAATTGGTGGTTGACTGAGTAATTGAAAGACCATGCCTCGCTAGCCATTCAAGAAACCTTCCAGCCCAGTTCAAGATCAAGCTGTGAAAAGTCAACAAGAAGTAAATCAAGTGAAAAAGCTATATCATCTTTGGGTGAAACATCATCCTAAAGAATTTGAAATCAAGGGGAGAAACTCATTAGGGGGAGCACCCAAAAACATATTCAGATTTTAAGGTTTTCCATAAAAGATGCCACAGCTGCCTGGGAAAAACTAGAGAACATACCACTTCTACCTGGGGGACAGATAAGGCAAGTGAAAATGATTGGAGTGGTAGCCAGCAGCGGCGTCACAACTTATGGTCATCCTAGAGGGAGTGTTGTAAAGATGGCTAGCCACTAATAGCTAGTTGTCCTCTCAACAAAGGGAGTGGAAATTTAGGCTGGCCACTAAGAACATGTTCTTCCACTAGGAGCTATCGGTTGTATACTTTTGGTGCTCTTGTTTTCCTATAAATGAAAGACTTATGGAACACACAATAATGTGAGATACACGGCAGAGAAGAAGGAATGAAGGAATGAAGAGGAAGAGAGGAAAGAAAGGAAGGAGAGAGAAGAGAGGAGAGATGAGAGAAGAGAGAGAAAGAGTTATCTTTGTAATCTTATTACTTCAGATTATAAATGAAAGCATCATTGCTGCTCCAAGAACGTACTCCAGTCATACTGACTGTAGAGGAACCTCGTAAATTTTGTGTCTTGTTTCATTTATTTCACTGCACAGCAGGCAGCTTATAGGGTAGTTTTTAGTCAGCGAAAAGCTTTATAAGATAGTTGGGGTTTTAAGTAAAGGTACACTAATTATTGTTTAAGATAAATCAGAAGTTCATAACAGAGACACTGAAAGGGCCAAAGTTAACGATATGACACATACTACTCCACCACATATGAGAGTCATGAATAAATACACCCTCACACATAACAAAATCACCCATATGAATGACATAATGTAATTATTCCGATTCAAACCAAAAGCAAAGGACTCGTAGCTCCCAAATATCGTCTAGTTTCCAGTCTTCTTGTCATCACAACCTTACTAAGTTACTATGCTGACACAGACGGTACATTACTATCACTAGGTATGAACATCCACCTTTGGACGGGCTTCTTCTTCTTCTTTAGTGGGACGTTCGCTACATGAGAAAATTCAAACATATGATTTAGCACATATGCATAACTGTTAATTTGGTAAACCGCTTTATAACAGCAGCAAAACAACAAAAGAAAAACATGCTAAAATTAAAAACAAAACATAAATCCAAGCACACCCCCCGATCCAGAAGAGAAGAGATTTACCCGTAGACAGTTTCAAAAGTACGCTTCAATAGCGCAACATTAACACCAACAGCGTAAGATACCCATTTCTTATCTTTAATGAAGACCACAGCTGGCTGCAGAAAAATGGTAACATATTTTTTTTTAATTATATATATATATGTATGTATGTATGTATGTATATAAAACTAAGTTCTACGAACATGCACTTACCACAGCACGGACACAGAACATACGCATTGCATAGTCAGAGTCTTCCTATAGGTAGAATAAACCACGTCAGGACCATTTTCATTTTTGAGGCATAACAGGTAATAACATCATAACTGCTATACGCAGCTGCATGTCATATATCAATTAGCGTATCAGAAAATTTTAATACACAAACAAGTATGAATGCATAGCTAACGCAAGTACACTTGCTTTATCAGGTAGAGCAACAAGTTCAACTTTAAGCAAGGAAGACGTAGATCGGCTAAGCGCCCATCAACCAACTGAAGTTTGGTGAATGCAAAATGCAAATATAGGTTAGTTGACCATGGTCAATGACAACATTTGGTCTTCGGGTTTATTTCAAATAATGAAAACAGATAACTTATAAAGATAAATGATGTAAAAGTTCAAACTGAGATTTTGTGGGGCTTTTAGAATCAAGTCCAAAAACTTACGCAGCTGGGACTATCCAATCTACCCATCTGTGGAAAATGATCCAGGCGTATGAAATCAAGTTTAGAAACAGGTACGCAAAGACCCACTTGCAAATCATACAACCTAATTACAAGGAACAATTACACGAATGATCAACCTCCTTGCATAGAGATGAATAAGTCACCTTAAACGGAGGCAAGTACTTTGAACACTGCAGTATTTTTTCCATGTAAAAAGAAAACAGGACTCAAAGTGGCAAGTGTGTATGAATTCTTGACAATAGTGTTAATAAAAATTACCACACCTGTGAAAAAGGCACATTAATCAAACGGCTATAACTCTACACAAGTCACATTAATCAAAAGGCTATGCCTCGCAATTCAAACAACTACTACAGATCAGAAGATATCATTCCATTATTTCCAGTGGAAGGCCATGCTCTATTTTTCTCTCAACAGAGACCATCATTCATGAACGCCTTTTAAAACCAAAAGCATGAGATTCCTCGTACATAAGTCATTTTTGTTGGAAAGAATAAGAACCCAGTCAAATTTGCCCGAGAAACTGCAAAACGGACACGCAATGATATATGCATTTTAGGTGCTCTAGCATGCTCTCACAAGCACACATGATGAGTACAGGTATATGCGATGGAGCTTTGCGCTTAGGTGGTAGAGAGTTCAGTACAGAGAAAGCGGCTGTGTAGGCAAAGACAGGAGAGAAAGGGGGAGAAAAAAGAAAGGAAGAACGTATGAAAGTTATGCTATAGTTTTTAGTTTTCATTTAACGTACACATTTTTCATCCTTCATCATTCCTCCCTTGGTTCCCCCTTATTCACCCTTCTTCTTTCTCATACATTTCTTTTCCATAACCCACCAAAATTTGAAACTAAAACAGAACAAGGAAAAAAGTTACTAAAGAAGCCCTAAACTAGTATCATAAAAGAAGCCATTTTAAAACCGAAATAACTACAGTAACTTAGTAGTTTATTAATCTTTGCTATCATTTGTGATTCAGAAGAAAGAACTTGTTATTACTCTCCTATTTTGCTATCACATTGTGGCGGTGGTGGTTTTTTAGGTAATATTAGTGGCCATTTCCCTAAAACTGCACAATTCAAAGCCAAACATACAACTTTAGGAGGAGGAGGAAAAAAAGGGAAGGGGGGGTTCGCAGACTAATTAAAACATAGAAAAATGATCTTGATCCTCTATTGTGCAAACAAAATATGCCCACAAACTTCTTTTAGAGGAACAAAAATGATCCAGGTTAACAAAAGACCAGATTGCAGAATGGCGCACCTTAGAAGTGTCAATCTTATAGCCTAACACATTTGGATATTGCTCAATCAACTCTCCAACGACTGAAGAATACATGGCGGTGCCTGCACAACACGAATTAAATTAATACACAATGATAAATTTAATTTAAAGGAGGATGGTATTTAAATTTGAACTTAATTTGATTGACACATAAAGGGTAACATTCTTTGGAACTTACAAGTATCAGCGGCGGGTGCAGTGAAGAAGAAAACCATAGACTTTGAAGATTTATCTTTTAAGTTAATATCTAAATGAATGAAATATTTGCGTCAGTGAATTGGGAAAGAAAGTTGCAAAGTTAATAACCGTATGAAACTATATGTGGATATATATTGCATAATCAAAAGTAAACTTAAAACCGTACAATAGAATAGTCTGTACAATGTCCGGCGAATTTGGAGGTCTGAATTAAGGCGAGTAAATCTTGAGCGGCGTGAACCTGAACGTCCTGCGGGTGAGGAGAGACGCCGGTGCTGCTGCTGCAGGAAGTTAACGTTTGGGGAGGGAAGGGAATTGGAGAACGGTTTGGGTTGTGAAGATGGTGTAATTGGATTTGATGAAGCTAGGGTTAGGGTTTTCAGTGTGTGGTTTCGGATACGATTAGAATTCGGAAGCAAATTCCGTATCAAACCCCCCAAATTTCTCGCCATTTCCCTTTCCAGGTTCACTTCTTTTTTTCTCCCTCCCTCCCTCTCTCTCTCAGTCTCTCTCTCCCTCTTCCTCCCTGGTTCTCTGTCGCTCCCTTGCGTGTAGAGAGTCGTAACTGAACCGACCGAGTCGAGCTGGTTCAGTTTAGTTCTTGGTCTGCCGCTTACCTAACCAAACTGGTTTAACTTTACATGGCTCGATAGTCTTCTCGTCCTTAAAAGTAGACAATTGTGATTACGTTTTAGATTTGATTTTTTTTTAACGGCGAATTCGAATCACATTATTGTTAACTTATTATGAGTCACTCCCCATATTTTATTGTAGATAATATCGTTTGTTCAAAAAAAATTATTATGAGTCACTCCCCATATTTTATTGTAGATAATATCGTTTGTTTAAAAAATAAAAAATAATAAAAAAAAAAAAACAAATTTACAATTATTCTTTTATTTTAGTGATTTTTTGAAATTAAATTTTGTAACATTGAGTTCCTCTCCCTCCGTAGTCGCATAGGAGAAATAAATCCTACTATTTCTCTATGCCATACCCAATTTCTCTTACCGTACCCAAATCTATTTCCTTTAGTAAATTGGCCACAACCACCTTGACCCGACATGTTCCGTTTGTCTTTGTATACAACATTTAGTCACCCAGTCAAACAAATCAATAACCTTTAGTCATTCAGTCAAACCAACCAATGTATACAATATCTCCTATAAATAAGAGAGAATTCCCATAAAGACATATCAGACGGTCAAATGGTTTCAAACTCGACTAATTTTCTTACTCCAATGATCGACCTTAAAAAAAGGTACATCTCTTTATATTTTATTGTACAATACGCTCAAATAAGTGGTTGGCGCAGTTTATACGAGTTCAAGAAAGCAATACTTGTAAGATGACCTAATTAGTAAGAATGAATCAAATTAAATTATCACACTAACAATTGAAACCCAACTACCTTGTGTCATACTCGTATCAACATGACCAAATTAGTTAAAATGAGTCGAATTACCACACTAATCATTTGTTTGAAACTATACTGCCTTGTGGTGCATGACACGACCTAATCAGAAAGAATGAACGATCAAAATTGAACTTGAAATATGAACCTACAACAGTAGTTCCTGAAGACATAAGTGAGATGCAACACCGGTAGTCGATTGGGATTGGTGGTGCGACTGCACGGCCAACAGTGCTGCTCTGCCAGTGAAAATTGAATTTTTCAGTTCGGATTTTCCTTAATCTGTTGATTTGCATAATTGAGTTTGTTAATCAAAGACATGGTGGATTTTTAAATTCTCATACTAATTTATTCCATGTGTTTCAAATAATACAATTTAAATAATTCCAATTTATATCCCTCGCAAATTGCTTAAAGTAATAATGATAATAAGACTTCAACCCGTAACCGTTGGATCTTCAGGAGCACATCTAACCCTAAACGGTATCTCGAATATTTTACCACTTACTACATTCAACGGAAGATACTTGGATGTCACGTGTGTGATCACGCCAAGATAATTTTCTGTCGACAACTTCCCAAGCTTCTGTTGCACGTTTTATGACCCATGGAACTGGGATGCCTCCAAATTAGCGGTTTGACTGTACATCAGACGAGGAAATACAAAAAGTAAGGCATAACAATAACAATTCCCTATGTGTGTGTACATGCCCTTTATCAAGGGAATCTCCATTTCTGAGTAAAAAATGTAGACTAGTTGTAGGGCCTATTCCACATCAAGTTTCAACGATCCGATCCGAACCGTCTATTTTGTAAATCTCGATTCATAGATCATCCTTGCAAATATTCAATTTAATCCGAAACCATTTGCCAATTTAATTATCACTTTGAAATTTCTTTGTCTCCTGGAGAACAAAGCGTTCGTCAATTTCTTTGAACTAAATTAGATGCCTCAAATATTTCCGATTTGATTAATATTTTGCAAAGATGATCTATGAGATACAACTCGAAAAATAAACAGTTCGGATTGTTAAAGTTCGATGTAGTGTGGGCCCAATAACTAATCATCACTTTCCTTAAAGGCTTCCTATATATATATATATATAATAATAATCACATTTGGCACACAAATGAGCATTGGTAATTAGCAGAGAATTATTCCACCACAAAAAAAAAAGAACAAAAAGAAAAAAAAATAAAACAAAAAAAATAGAGATAATTACCCGTAGAGTTTCATAAATGTGTCTCTCAAGCCCACGACATCAGGACCAACCACCTCAGCCACCTTTTCCCCACATTTATAGAAAAAAAACATTGGCTGCATCCACAAAAGTAATGTCCTAATATCAGATGAAAGCATGGCCAAACCATATTCAACCAGATCGAACAAATGATTTAGTTCTTCTAAACAAGACATTTTAAGATGTGGTAAAACTCGACCTATTTTTTTGTTTTGTGTGAAGTATCTTAAAACAAACAACATACAAGCACTAAGATTGGCGAAAGCTGGAGCAAAATGGACATTGACATTGAAAAGAGATGAAAGGATCAAACCACTTACCAAAGTTCTCAAATGAAACGGGCCATATGTGCTTCCAATGTCTTCCTATAGACATGAATGAATGAACAATGCTTAATTAGGGTCTCCTATCTTTGATCCATAGTGAGAAGTAATATCATAATTCAATAAACAGCTTTAGTCGGATGGCAATTAGAGTCCACTAGAGGCGTAACATAACAAGATAGAATATCCGATTTCTACATATAAAAAATAAAATATAAAATAAAAAAGCTGCAATTCAAATGATAGTTAGAGAACGGAAAAAGAAAATTACTACATGACAAAGTAATCTGCTTCCCTAGAATCTGCTTCCATATCAAAACTATCCACTCTCATGGAAATAAGAAAGAGCTTTATCCTTCCAGATTGGACGAAAGAGTATTAGGTGTCATAATTTAGTGTTAAGAATTCTTTAATCATATTACTATGTATCTTTCCAGATTCATGCCTACAAAAGAGGCTACTTTGTAAGCTTCTACAATCAGTGTTTGTGAAAAGTAGTAGTGGAGTTCCTGCTCGTGTGCGAGTCACATGTTCACGAGGAGTGATTCCGAGACACCCTCGGTGTAAATGGGGGGCACAACAAGTAAAAGTAAAACTGAAAAATGGGTTCATGAGAATAAAACAAAACTTATCCCATCCAAGAAGACAGAAGACGAGTTCACAGTGCTAAACATTTATACACTATCACATCGAGAAACTGCCCACTCAAATCTACAAGGACTGGAGGAGCCAGTGGCATAGCCAATGTGGGGGCACTGGCTGCTGCTGACCCCAGTACCCTATGTAATGCCCCGTTTGAAATTTCATTTGACCCCGACAAATGAAATTAGGAGACCTATAGACAGGAATGAGGAATGCTTAATTCTATAAAAGCTTCAGTCTTTGCAACATAGCAAGATATGATACCATTTTGTAAGATCGGCTAATTCAAAAGGGTCAATGTGGTCCGAAGTTGTCAGAATGAATTGTTTGCTTATCGAACAAACGACAAATCTATACAAAGCTGCAAGCCAGATGATAATTAGAGTATGGAAGAACAGTTTAGAGTGCTAAACCTTGGGAAAGACTATCTTATACATTAACACATCGAGAAACTGCCCACTCAAATCTGCAAGGACTGGAGCTACAGCCTTCTTGACTGCACAAGAAGAACATACCAAAAATAAGTTGAAAAGAGCACACAAAATATAAGTTGAGAAGGAGAGGTTTATTGCAATTACAGATTGCAATTTTGTCATTTAAACTTTTTACTTTTGAAATTATCGTAAGTTTATTTTAAGTGATACTACCAAAACATAAATCAAATGCTGATGAAATCGGTAGCAAGCCGATCATCGATCAATGAGTTTTGGTTTGAGCCTTCAAACCAAAAACCAATGAGAGAGAGAGTAAATTCAGTACAACTTACTAGCATGAGAGCGCCTGGCCATGTAGAAAACTGCTGACGAGCCCCTTTCTATCCGGACGAATTAAGAAAACAACAAATACAGAATGGAAGTCGAAGTTTGTCCATAAAAAACAACAATTAAAAAAAATAATTGCAAGTGAATACAAAATAATAATATTACCTTCAACGTTCAAAAGGTCCCACCTGAACTCACCGGCCGACCTAATGATGACTTGTGAGGAACCTGAAAAATAAGAGATCGGTGAAAACACTAAACATCGACAACAAATAATATTTCTTTACACAAAAAGGGGATGAGAAAGGAGGACGGCTTTAAATAGCAAAGGTATACTGCTACCGCCCGTCGTGACGGTGTAGCCGTGCCATATAAATTCATTCCTCGAGGAAGTACCTCCGGGTGGAAGGAGAGGTTTATCATGCACAGGTTTAAGATCTTTCCGAAGGTTGTCAACGCTGAAGGGGCGTATTTCAGAGGAAGGAGTTGTCTGCGGTGGTGGAGACTCTGAGAATGGGGTTGAAATTAGGGCTTGGGTTCTGATAAGATTACAAGGACGAAGCTTTAGATGATCGATAACACCTCGGCAGCTGCAGCGGCAGGGATTGCATCGATTGCTAAGCAACTGTCGTACTATCATCGCCATTTGCTTCTCCGATCGCTTCTTTTTTTTTGTTTTTTCTTTTTTGGGGCTTCCTCTTCGTCTGGTATCCTCGTTGATGCGCGTCTGCGTAGTGTTTCCTTAACTTTGAAGACCATAATTATCATTTGTTTGAGTTGGGTTTGGGGGTTAGTTTGGATTGGGCCGTATGCTCTCGTTCTTAGTCCAAATTTTTATAAAATGAAGCCCAAAACAAAAAATGCTACCAATATAGGTTCACGTTCTTCTCTTTCTTCTTTTTTTTTTTTTTTTTTTTTTTTTTTTTTTTTTTTTTTTTTTTTTTTTTTGGTTGACTAGAGCGGATTTTGACATTGCTGGTGGATGAAATAGTTCTTTGTTAGACTAGGGGAATCGCTGAGGATCTTCCGATGCAATAATTTTTAATACGTGGATTGGTTTGATTTTGAAGTATTATTAAATGGATTCAAACCGACACTCTCAAATGACAATAACTCTTCAATATACATATATGTTAGAAAGATTTATACATAAGATTTTGCAACTTTTAAATGCACTTGTTTATTAGTGTTTGATTTGCATTGAAAATTATGTATTAGTAGCATGTAACGATGTAACAACATGAGATTCACACGATTTTTAGGCCTAGTTTGACCTACGTAGTCATTATTTGTATCTCATACCCACATTAGGAATAAAAAGAATGGAGTTTTAACGAAACACTCCCGGTACTGTTCATTTATAACGAAAAACCACATTTTTACATTTACCTGGTACTATTCACTATACCTTTAAAAAGGGTTTTTAGTCAAAATGAAAGTTTTTTTAGACTTTTCGTTAGTTTTCCTTAAAAAGAAACCAATCATGCCGCGTAAGAATGACTTGGGTGAGTTGGGTTGCTAATTTTCTTGAGTGGCAATGGGTTCGAACAAATTCAAACCCTAGTCAATTGAGTTGGTCAACGAGTTGAAGTTTACCCGACCAACCCACTCGACGCTCATCTCTAATGCAAATCTAGTCTATGCTTGCAGATGCACAGTATACAGTTGCCAATACCACATAGTCATTGAGAAAGCAAGTTTTGAACTGTACGTATAAAGAGACAAAAAAAAATAAAAAAAACTTACATGTGAAAGTTTACACATATGATATACGATATGGCCTCTCGTGATAAAAATTTGGAAACTTCAAATTCCTTGTCAATCCAAAATTATTACGTAGGTAAGTTGTAAGCATCGGCATCGCGTTATGGTGGTGGGGAAAAACATTAGTTAAATCCATAATTATTAGGGTATGTACGTAAATCTTGTGTTAAATAATGTTTCATTCGAAGTGAGAGCACTTCAACTGTTCCAAATTTCCCCTAGCAGTATCCAAATCGTCTTCTTTGCAAATATAACCAATCATTATATTGTACGTGAAAACTGATGGATTAAAATCGCAGACCCAAGCATATCCTTGCATTACAAGACCACAGCAAATAAAACACATCACAACCGGGCAACCCCTGGAAATTGTTTGTGATGCAGACAAAACCTTCTTCAACATCGTTACACACATACTTAAAACAGAGCAATTTGACCCATTGTGAGATCCCGAACCTCATCAATGAAAACAAAATCCATCGATCACCCACAAATTTTCCATGCCTCAGACGATGATGAAGACCAAATACAAAATCAGCCAGATCACATTCACCATTTTCCCTCTGCAATGCAATGGATCTTGAGCCTCTCAATTGACCGTTGACCGTGACTAAGTGTTCTAGCATCCAGGCATCTATCAAAGTATGAATTACTGAGTGTATGACACGACCTAATCAGAAAGAATGAACGATCAAAGTAAAAGTAAAACTGAAAAATGGGTTCATGAGAATAAAACAAAACTTATACCATCCAAGAAGACAGAAGACGAGTTCACAGTGCTAAACATTTATACACTGTCACATCGAGAAACTGCCCACTCAAATCTACAAGGACTGGAGGAGCCAGTGGCAGAGCCAATGTGGGGGCACTGGCTGCTGCTGACCCCAGTACCTTATGTAATGCCCCCTTTTAAATTTCATTTGACCCCGACAAATGAAATTAGGAGACCTATAGACAGGAATGAGGAATGCTTAATTCTATAAAAGCTTCAGTCTTTGCAACATTGCAAGATATGATACCATTTTGTAAGATCGGCTAATTCAAAAGGGTCAATGTGGTCCGAAGTTGTCAGAATGAATTGTTTGCTTATCGAACAAACGACAAATCTATACAAAGCTGCAAGCCAGATGATAATTAGAGTACGGAAGAACAGTTTAGAGTGCTAAACCTTGGGAAAGACTATCTTATACATTAACACATCGAGAAACTGCCCACTCAAATCTGCAAGGACTGGAGCTACAGCCTTCTTGACTGCACAAGAAGAACACACCAAAAATAAGTTGAGAAGAGCAAACAAAATATAAGTTAGAGAAGGAGAGGTATATTGCAAATGATCGATGTGTTAATGTATAAATTCAGTCCTCGAGGACGACTTTAAATAGCAAGGTATAAATTCAGTCCTCGAGGAAGTACCTGCGGGTGGAAGGAGAGGTTTATCATGCACAGGTTTAAGATCTTTCCAAAGGTTGTCAACGCTGAAGGGGCGTATTTCAGCGGAAGGAGTTGTCTGCGGTGGTGGAGACTCTGAGAATGGGGTTGAAATTAGGGTTTGGGTTCTGATAAAATTACAAGGACGAAGCTTTAGATGATCGATAACACCCCGGCAGATGCAGCGGCAGGGATTATATCGATTGCTAAGCAACTGTCGTACTACCATCGCCATTTTCGTCTCCTATCGCTTCGTCTGTTATCCTAGTTGATGCGCGTCTACGTAGTGTTTCCTTAACTTTCAAGACCATAATTATCATTTGTTTGAGTTGGGTTTGGGGGTTAGTTTGGATTGGGCCGTATACTCTCGTCCTTAGTCCAAATTTTAATAAAATAAAGGCCCAAAACAAAAAATGCTACCAATAATGTTCACTTTCTCTTTTTTTTTTTTGGTAAATTACATAGTAGCCCCTCAGGTTTGAGGTCTATTACAACCTCATACAACGTCTTTAAAACATTTCAATTTCATACATCAACTACCATTTTATTTCAAAATAATACATCCGTTAGATTTTCCATCCATTGGTCTGTTAAATGCTGACGTGGCAGCCACATTTGTGCTGATGTGGCTGCCACGTGGTAAAAAAATATTTTTTTATACATTAAAAATATTATAATATTAACCCAATTAAAAAAATAAAAAAATAAAAAAAACAGAAAAACCCATACGCATACCCCGTTTCTTCCCCCTCTCATCTCCCCTCTACAAAATCTATTCCCACTATCCCTCACCCACCCATCCCCCAGCGACCCACATCCCCTATCCCTAATTTAGAACCAAAAAACCTGCAAGAAGAAGAAAGAGAGAGGAGGAAAAAAAAAAAAAAAAGTCCCAGTTCGTCCCCTGCAAAATCTGCAAGAAGAAGAAGAAGAAGAAGAAGAGGGAGGGAAAAAACCCCAGTTCGCCTGGAGGGGGAAGAGAGGTGGGTCGC
The DNA here is from genome assembly GCA_036320875.1 of Cotoneaster glaucophyllus. Taxonomy (NCBI): domain Eukaryota; kingdom Viridiplantae; phylum Streptophyta; class Magnoliopsida; order Rosales; family Rosaceae; genus Cotoneaster; species Cotoneaster glaucophyllus. The sequence goes on along the minus strand of CM070069.1, from coordinate 33,905,902 downwards.
GAAGGGGCGAGCGGGGGGGGGGGGGGTCGCGACGGGGTCTCGGGGAGGGGGAGGGGAAGGGTTCTGGGATTCTTCTTGTTTTTTGCGGGTACTGGGTTTGGGATTTCTGGGTCGCTTGGGAGGTTGCAGAGAGGAGAGGGGAATAAACGGGATCTGGGTTTGAGTTTTTTTTTTTTTATATTTTTTTTATTTTTAATTGGGTTAATATTATAATATTTTTAATGTATAAAAAAATATTTTTTTTACCACGTGGCTGCCACATCAGCATTTAACAGATCAATGGATGGAAAATCTAACGGATGTATTATTTTGAAATAAAATGGTAGTTGATGTATGAAATTGAAATGTTTTAAAGACGTTGTATGGGGTTGTAATAGACCTCAAACCTGAGGGGCTACTATGTAATTTACCCTTTTTTTTTTGGTTGAGGAGAGCGGATTTTGACATTGTTGGTGGATGAAATAGTTATTTGTTAGACTAGGGGATTAATTTGGTTTGGTTTTGAAGTACTATTAAGCGGAAACCGACACATTCAAATGACAATAACTCTTAAATATACATGTATGTTAGAAAGATTTATACATAAGATTTAGCAACTTTTAAATGCACTTGTTTATTAGTGTTTGATTTGCATTGTGAAAATTATGTATTAGAAGCATGTAACGATGTAACAACATGAGATTCACACGATTTTTAGGCCTAGTTTGACCTACGTAGTCATTATTTGTATCCCATACCCACATTAGGAATAAAAGGAAACCAATCATGCCAAATACATGAAACCCGTGTAAGAATGGTTTGAGTGGGTTGGGTTGCTAATTTTCTTGAGTGACAATGGGTTCGAACAAATTCCAACCTTAGTCAATTGAGTTGGTCAACGAGTTGAAGTCTAACCCGACCAACCCACTCGACGCCCATCCCTAATGCAAATCTAGTCTATGCTTTCATATGCACAGTATACAGTTGCCAAATTTCCCCTAGCAGTATCCAAATCGTCTTCTTTGCAAATATAACCAATCATTATATTGTGCGTGAAAACTGATGGATTAATCCCAGACCCAAGCATATCCTTGCATTACAAGACCACAGCAAATAAAACACATCACAACCGGGCAACCCCTGGAAATTGTTTGTGATACAAAGCCTTCTTCAACATCGTTACACACATACTTAAAACAGAGCAATTTGACCCATTGTGAGATCCTGAACCTCATCAATGAAAACAAAATCCATTTGATCACCCACAAATTTTCCATGCCTCGGACGATGATGAAGACCAATTACAAAATCAGCCGGATCAAATTCACCATTTTCCCTCTGCAATGCAATGGATCTTGAGCCTCTCAAATGACCGTTGACCGTGACTAAGTGTTCTAGCATCCAGGCATCTATCAAAGTATGAATTACTGAGTGTTCCATCAAGCATCATGCAGAACTTATGAAATGTTACTACAATAAGGTAAGATTTGGGAGAAATATCCTGAAATGAATCCTTGATATCCTTGAATTGAGATTCCTCCTCATCAAAATCAGCCATATCAATCAAACTTCTCTCGGTTGAATCGCTTCCACCACATGCAAAACTGTAGACATACAAAAGTTCAGCAACTTAAGGTGGTTGATGTGACATTTGAAATTTACATATCAATAAAGTAATACAAGTACGGAACAAGAACAAGTTACAAAACTTTTGTTTGAGAAAAGAAATCAAGTTTCCAAATGTACCAAAGCAGAAATTCTTCGGAACATTGTATTCGAAATCCATAGATTTAACTATGAGCAATGGTGCATGATCCAAACAACAGTTAACCCCCATCGCTATTCCAAGTTATGCTTCAAGAATAATGATGTCGTGTGATTGACATAAAATAACCTACACTCATGAAAAAGATATAAAAAGCAGTATCTTTTTTTGTTGAATAATCCACAAACCTTTTCAACTGTAGGACATGTCGCTTGATGGAAAAACATAGCTTAGGACTCACGGTCACAAAAATTTGGCGTAGAGTTCTTTCCTGAGTAGCTGAAGAACTCTGCTGAACATTGCTATTTTGACTACCAAAGGTTCTTCTCCAACTGTGGTCTTCCCTGTTCCCGACCGTCCAAGTATAAAGGTACTTCTCTGATAAAGGATAATCTCCATTTCCTGGTCAGTAACTTCGAATGGAAGATCCAACTCTCTACCCTCGCGGTCACAACAAGTGATTCACAACACCAGATGACAAGGAGTAAAACTTCATGAGCAACAAACTCTCGCTGACCTGTGAATTCTCAACATATCTTCTATCATCAGAAGCGTCACCAAGTAAGTTACTCTCAGCGTCAGTGTTGCTTGGATCCTTAAACCGGGGGGAATATCCAAATCGGGTGGCCAGCTTTAAGGAACTTCCAAATCACTATTCAAATGACAAAGAAGCACAAAAATTACTTGAGAATTTCAAAATTAGGAAAAGTTTGTATCTTTATATTACTACAGAAAGAAAGCATTCACTGCTACTATAAATTCACGCATGCTTAGAAAAAGAAAAAGCCTAGAATGCCAACAACATACCCCTCAAAACATGTCTCAATGCAAAGATTGATGAAATAATTTGTATAAAACGATTTTGTCAATATCCTCAAGACGCAATATGTCCCAAATCTTTAATACTTGAATGTATTTCATCTCCTTCACAATGTCAATTGAGCAGACAACATATAGACCTTCAACTTTGTACCGCCTCAAGATTGTTGATGAGCTTCCACTAATAGTCTGTACATTTTGCTTCCTTGGTCTCCAGCCACCAGAAAGCTTAAGTATAAGATTAAGCACCGACTTCTTCAAACGGATCGACTTCAGAAAGCTTTTTTTTTATATTGAAAATATAATATTTCAAAGTAATTTTTTTCATTGGACTATACCATTATTTAAAAGGCAATGTATACAAGTATAATCTCCTTAGTTAAATAATATGTAGAAAATATTTAACTCGAATGCTCATTCATTAACCCAACGTATAAGTAGTTTTAAGTGTAAAATGATGTTTAATATACAAATCTCCAAAATATATCAACTAATATTAACATGTGAACAATGCATGATCTTATACCTTGTATAATATCAAATAATATAAAGGCTAGCTACAAAAAAAAAATATATATATATATAAGGGCAAAACAGACGACTTGGTTGGTTGCTTGTTAAATACTTAGGTAATGTTATCAAATGATTCTATTTCAACACGTGATATCACATTCTTGAACCGGCAAAGCAGCTCAGCTCAGCTTCAACCCGATGTTTTATTGTTATCGTTCATCTCCATGCTTGGGCTTGCTTTCATTTCCCTATATAACTATCCCTTAACCTCACTTTATCTCAACTTATTTTTCTTTCACTCTCACATCTAATCTCTTACACATGTATCTCTCACACCCAGTGATCTACATAGCCAAAAATGAACTCAAAAGTGTTCTTTCTAATACAAATTGGGCAACAGAAAGTAGGGAGAGTGGTCATGCAGCTAAGCTGCACGGGGGAGAAAGAGGTGGGAGCTTTTGGTTATCAGCTCCATTATAAGGGAACGAAATTACAAAAGTGGTCAAAGGGAGGCAATTGGAGGGAGAGGACATTCATTATGGTGCGAAGCCTGGAGGGGAAAACATCTATTTCAAAGGGATTTCTCATATACCACTAGTTATCCAAAAAAAAAAGCAAAAAACATACACTTCAATATCAATGAAGTGGTACCAGAGTATATGGATGATCCCAAATGTGCCATCCGTCTTCCTCACATCAAATGGTCATTGTCCATGTGCCATAATGAAGAAGATAAGTTCCGCTCAAAGTTTTTTATTACATTCAATGACATATCTGAATATGATAATTCGTTTGCTGTCATTGGAAAGGTAATCGAAGACAATGATGAAATTTTGGATGCTATAGAGCGTTGTGGTTCACTTCAAGGAAAAGTGAGGGAATATATTACAATCATCGACTGCGAGGAAGTTAAGGATAGCGATAATGGTAGGGCTTCGACCTCGGCATGAGGTTTTCTGTGTATTTTTTTTAATTGCTACTTTCTCTGTTTTCTTTCGATGCTTAATTTCCTGTGTTTTTTTTTTTATATTTCAATGTTTTACTTTTCTTTCCTTTATGTCGTTGGAAGGTATGCTGTTGTTTGAATTTTATGTAGTAAAATGATCAATTAAAAATTAAGCAACATCACAAAATTATTAACTGATCATTTTACTACATAAAATTCAAACAACAGCATACATTCCAACAGCATAAAGGAAAGAAAACAAAAACACTGAAATAGAAAGAAAAAAACACAGGAAATTAAGCACCGAAAGAAAACAGAGAAAGTAGCAATTAAAAAAACACACAGAAAACCTCATGCCGAGGTCGAAGCCCTTCCATTATCGACATCCTTAACTTCCTCGCAATCGAGGATTGTAATACCTTCCCTCATTTTTCCTTGAAGTGAACCACAACGCTCTATAGCATCCAAAATTCCATCATTAACTTCGATTACCTTTCCAATGACAGCAAACAAATTATCATATTCAGGTATGTCATTCAATGTAATAAAAAACTTTGAGCTTAACTTATCTTCTCCATTATGGCACATGGACAGTGACCATTTGGTGTGAGGAAGACGGATGACACATTTGGGATCATCCATATACTGGCTCTGGTACCACCTCATTGATATTGAAGTATTTATGTTTTTTGCTTCTTTTTTTTTGAATAACTAGTGGTATATGAGAAATCCCTTAGAAATAAGTGTTTTCCCCTCCAGGCTTTGCACCATAATGAATGTCCCCTCCCTCCAATTGCCTCCCTTTGACCACTTTTGTAATTTTGTTCCCTTATAATGGAGCTAATAACCAAAAGCTCTCACTTCTTTCTCCCCCGTGTAGCTTAGCTGCATGACCACTCTCCCTACTTTCTGCTACCCAATTTGTATTAGAAAAAACAATTTTGAGTTCATTTTTGGCTATGTAGATCACTAGGTGTGAGAAATACAGGTGTAAAAGATTAGATGTAAGAGTGAAAGAAAAATAAGCTGAGATAAAGTTAGGTTGAGTGACAGCTATATAGGGAAATGAAAGCAAGCCAAGCATGCAGATGAACGATAACAATAAAACAAGGGGTTGAAGCCAAGCTGAGCTACTATGCCGACTCAAGAATGTGATATTACGTGTTGAAATAGAATCATTTGATACCATTACCTAAGTATTTAACAAGCAGCCAAGCCAAGTCATCTGTTTTGCCCTTATATTATTTTTATTTTTTTTAGTAGCAAGCATTTATATTATTTGATATTGTAATATATTACACAAGGTGTAAGATCATGCATTACTCTAATCCTAGTGATCCTCTCCTTCCTCTTTTGATTAACATTAGTTGATATATATTGGAGATTTGTGATATTATTTGTATTTTGAACATCATTTTACACTTAAAATTACTTATACATTGGGTTAACGAATGAGTATTCCAGTTAAACATTTTCAACATATTATTTAACTAGGGAGATTATACTTATATAAATTGCCTCTTAAAATAATGGTATAGTAAGCAAATATACACTTTCATGTATTTTTAACTTTTTAGTATATTTTTGAAATACCACCTTAATTGCATCCCAGTTTTTCTCCAATTGGGACACCAAAGAAGAAGCTATATAACATATTTGCATATATAGAAAAGACTTATTATGGATGATAAAATGTGAAAAAGGCTTATTATATTCAAATTACATATTGTTGAATAAATCTCACATACTTAATACATCCTACGTTTACTTTTTCAATTAAAAATTATCTTAATAAACCTCACTTCCTTTCCCATAATACCCTCACACCCCTACATTCTTAACATACACCTTATATTTTCCACAACACTTGCACCCCACATTTTTTATGCATCTTCACATCTTATAGTACTCATTTTTAATTTTATAAATTAAATTGACTTTAGAGTAAATCCTCTTTGAGAATCATAGACTTTAAGGTGAAAATTATTTGAAATAATAGGCTTAAATAAATATTGGGTAGTATGATTTCCTTGGGAATCACAAGCAAGTATTTAGGAAGAAAAAAAAAAGGCCCTCCTATCAATTAATTTAAGCCTATTAAATTGTAACACGCTGATAACACAGAGTTATAGCTTAAAAATCCATAAGTATATTAGAAATGCTTAGGAAGTTTTGCATAAGAGATATAGATACTGAATGCCTCTATCATCGTCAATTGGACCGCTGCCAGTGAACTTAAGGTAATGGTTTCTCATTTTAGAAAATGAGAAAGCGGGGGAATATAATAAGATATGCAGCAATTATATATCGTAAGTCTTAAATGAAAACAAGTGTTGAAACTCTTGATATTCATAGTCCTCTAACTTAATGTCTTGAGAAATCCAAAAGACCATAGCTCTAAGCATAACAAAATCTTTTTGGATGTCATAATTTGAAGTATTAGTGCAAGTTAATTCAAAAACTTTGTTGTTATATACGATGGAATCAACAGAAATATCAATAGAATAATACTTGCCATCTCTTATGCATGAGATGACGTGCTTGAATAGGCCCCTATACAGATAAATAAACAATTCACAATTTACACAAAACTACACAAACAATCAAACAAAGAAACCATCAAACACAGAAGAAAAAAATTACCTAAGTATGGATTTAAAAAAATGCATTCCATTGTGCCTACGGCTTAATTCACGCATGCAATCTCGCAACTACCGAACAACTAGTCCAATGAAAAAAATTGCTTTGAAATATTCTATTTTCAATATAAAAAAAATAAAAAAAAACCCACAAAAGAACAAATATAGACAAGAATACCTCTTGTGGAGAAGATGTCTCGGTGATGCTGGAAAGTTGGTTCGAACGCGGGTATCTCAGTGGAAGGAGTTGGTGGTGAAACGCTGAGGACCGGGTAGAACTTAGGGTTTGGGTTTGGATAAAATTACAAGGACGAAGCTTCAGATGATCGAGAAGACCTCGGCAGCGGCCGCGGCAGGGATTGCTGCGATTGTTAAGCAATCGTACTATCATCGCCATTTTCTTTCCGATTACTTCGATTGAGAGGTGTGAGAGGTGTGAGAGGTGCGAGGAAAAGGGCTTAGTTATATAGGGAGAGTGAGTGAAAGAGAGGTGAGAGATAAGTGAGAGAGAGAGGTGTGAGATATCATATGAAATCGTAGCGTAGGATATTACACAATGGGTAAGATCATGGATGGAGTGCAATGCTCAACCTACCACGCCTCTTGATCTCGTGAAGTGAATCTGATCCTCTCAATCAAAAGAAACAAAGAAGTTGAACAATTTGAGAAAAAGGAACAGGCAGGGCTGTGTATTTGGGAGCAAGTGCAGGCCTAATTGCATCTAATGTGAGCTGGCGGATGCACATGGAGTAACCTGCGAATTCAGACCAACCTGTAGGCATAGCTTTCTAGTTATCTTAAATTTCTGGCACACTGTGAACGGCTTAAATGTTAGTTACCTATATTTAAATATTAAAAATCAATACATTGATCAATCGATTCTCTCAATTTGCGGTCGTTTTTTAATTTGTGGTTGTCGAATTAAATAATATTAAACGACAGAAATTAACAAAGAGTGTGGATAGCACACCTAAGTATAATAATTGGTAGTGGGTGGTTGCTGGTTGGTGGATAGCCCTCTTCTTTGAGTTGTTGGGTTTTTTACTCGCTACCTTCCAAAATCCTCTCCTCTCTTCTTCTTACATCTCTATTTTTCTGAGCCTATAACATGCATGGTGTTATTTTCATATTAATTTTTAGGTACTTTAAAAGTAGCAGAGAGAGAGATGATGGGAAAAAGTTGAATTGAATGAGTTTGTATGGTGTACAACTTTCGTGTGGCACAAAAAGTGAAGGGCTTGTTTATGAATTGGAAGATCAATAATGTGATTTTGCTGCATGCATGACTCAACTGCATTGATGCCCTACCAAACCCTATTAATTTTAGCACCAAGACAATCTTGAAAGAAAAAAATACCCACGTTCTTCTGTGGTTTGAATCTGACTAATTACATGTGTTTGAGATGATGTAATTTTAGATTGAGTTGAAATGCAATATTATTCATACAGACTATGGACAATGGACTAATAGTAAATCCAAAATCAACTTACAAATACATACAAACTAACCCCCAAATCAAAAATCAACGTCAAATGGCACGATCATATAGACTATGAACAACGTAATGATAAAAAAAAAAACCAAACCCAACCCAATGAAAAGATAGATTATCACCCCTTTTAGGACTAAAAACCAGTTGCGTTAGTGTGAATAAGGCACAATCCAAACTAACCCCAAAACTAATAGATTATCGTCTTAAACGTTGAAGGAAACAATACGCATTAACGAGGATAACATCAAAAGAAACTAAGCGAAAGCCAAAAAATGAAAAATCAAAGAAGAATATGGCGATGAGAGCAACTCCAGCGTGGGAGCCCTCTCTCCAGGCAATTCACTATTCAATCCACCCAGTGAACAGTAATTGCCATTTGCATCTCCAGCGTGGGAGCCCTTCCCCTGGCAATAGGTAATAAAATATTAGTTTTTTTTTAAATAATACAAAATAAAATTATTTGTAATTTCGGATAAAAAAATTTAAATCGTTCTCGTTGCGCCACATGTTATTTTATCCAAAAAGACAATTATTGGTGATGGATTTGATAAGATTTTTATCCAATGTCATCGTGCCACGTATCGTTACCTTTTCAGAATCTTTGAGGATAGATTTCAATCAGATTTTAAATCATTCTCGTTGTGCCACGTGTCATTATCCGAAAAGATAATTATTGGCGATAGATTTCGATAAGATTTTTATTTAATGCCGTGCCACGTGTCGTTATCTTTTCATAATCTTTGAGGATAGATTTCGATCAGATTTTTAACGAATGACGGCATGCCACGTGACACTATCTACAACCTAATTTCTATCCCGTCCTCACCAACGCAGACAACTCCTTCCACTACCATATTTGCAGCATCACCTGACCCTTGTTGAGAGATTACTTGAACAACGTAAGGACGATTGAAAAAATGTTGCTGAATCAATACTTAGGTAATTGTTTATTTAATCTAACTGTTTTTCTTTGTTTCCGTAAATCTTAAATTATTTATCTATATTTTCTAGGAAACTATTCGTGCATGTCATATTTTCTAGAACAGATGCAACTTGAGGCATTTCAAGATTTCAGTTGATTCTATAATTCTTGTGAACAAAGTATTTCAATTGACTTACAACTATTTATATCCTAGTAACATTAAAACAAATTTTGCTAACTTTAAAAATGTCATTGTCCAGGTTTCAAGCCTTAGATACATTAAGTAGAGCCGTATGAAAGCTCCATAATATGTTTTCCTTTAAGACTTATAGCCTGGAGTTTGGGAGAGTTTTACATTTTAGCCCGGCCTTTCCTTTTTAAAGATTAGAAAGGGATGCCATCAGTGGACTTATTCTAAGTTCACTGAAGGTGAACTAATAAATGATGACGATAACCATTTTCCATGTGTATTCTTTCTGTAGAAATATTTGAGGATACGTGCACCGCGTCAAGTTAGTTTCACTCATAATTGAAAAGACAGTTTGAAAAGGGCGATTGGAGAACCTAAATACAACCAATGTACTCAACTTTTGAGTTGACCTTGAAAAAACATTTAAAGTGTACGCAACTGTTGAGTTGCAATTAAATCTTGCTTTTCCTATTGGTATGCAATTTTAGGTTCGAATTCAAGAACCTACTCATTAAACTTAGAATTTGGAGATGCAATTAGAAAAAACTGAATTTGACAAGTGGAAGCCATACCAACCAAACAGAAAATATTTATAAACATAGTTGTTAATTTCCTTATATGTCGTAGCTATCTTTTTAGTTTGGCTTAAATAGTTCATCCGTTTCTAGTTAAAGATTAAGTTGAGTTGATGATGGGTCTCTCTCTGTGTAGAAATGACAACACGAAGCAAGTCACCTAACGTAGCAGAGATTGCATGAATGATGGCATGAAAACACACTGCACTACAAAATGGTAGAATCGTAAAAGACTAAAACCGCTTATTAAAAAAAATAAAAAATAAAAAACTAATTTAAAATCATTATTAGTAAAAAATACAAATTAATTTTGAAAACACACTTAAAGTGCTCTTTGCACTAAAGAAATTCATTAGTTTACATAAGAGCAACTCCAACGTGGGCTGGTGCTCTAGAGAAGGGGGACGGGGGACGAAATAGGGCCAGATAGCCCGACCTTGAAGCTCCAGCGTGGGCAGCCCGAGGGAGAGTGGAGGCCCGAGCTTTGGGCCTGTGAGGAATTGCCAGCCCGTGGGCCCGAGCGGATGTGACGCCAAGGCTGACGTCATCCTGGCGTCAGCCCAATTTTAAATTTTTTTTCTAACAGGCGAGTGGGGGCGCGTCAGCCGATAGTTTTTCAGAAGAAAGGGCCCACATTGCAGTCTGCCGAGGTTACCGTTGGGAAGCCACGTGGCTTCCCACGGTCCGTTCGATCTCAACGGCTCTTTAAATTGGACTGTCCGATTTGCAACGGTAATAAAAATAAAATAAAAAACTTATTTAATATCAACCGTTGGATCTGAAATAAACGGTTGATATTATTCTGCTTTATTAATAAATAAATAGTTTTAAAATTAAGAAAAGTTACCGTTGTGACACGTGGCACAATCTGGAGTGTTGGAATTCAATTTTTTTTTTCAATCCAACGGCAGAGATTAATTAGTTCAATAAAAAATTTAAAAAAAATTGTAAAAAATCTGAAAACTTTTTTAAAAAATTGTTTTTACTTTTCTATAAATACCTTCTCATTATCATCTCCCTTCCACCACAATTTCATATTTTCTCAACTACTTTCAATCAAATTCCTATATTTCTCTCAAAGTTTCAATCCAATTTTTTTCTACAAAATGACTATTGATGCAGGTACAAATTGGTCGCTTCTTGATGATATTCGTTAAAAATCTGATCGAAATCTATCCTCAAAGATTCTGAAAAGATAACATGTGGCACGACGACATTGGATAAAAATCTTATCGAAATCCATAGCCAATAATTATCTTTTCGAATAATGACACGTGGCGCAACGAGAACGATTTAAAATCTGATCGAAATCTATCCTCAAAGATTCTGAAAAGGTAACGACACGTGGCACGATGACATTGGATAAAAATCTTATCGAAATCCATCACCAATAATTGTCTTTTTGGATAAAATGACACGTGACGCAACGAGAACGATTTAAAAACTTTTATCCGAAATTACAAATAATTTTATTTTGTATTATTAAAAAAAAAAACTAATATTTTATTGCCTATTGCCAGGGAGAGGGCTCCCACGCTGGAGATGCAAATGACAATTATTGTTCATTAAGGGCAGTTACTGTTTGTTGGGTGAATTAAATAGTGAATTGTTTGGGGGAAGGGCTCCCCACGTTGGAGTTGCTCTAACATGCACATATCATTTGCCCAATAACGGTTTTCAGAAGGCCGGGCCAAGCCAGCCTAACCCAAAATTCTTGGGCTTGGGCATTCCGGATTTAATTCTTTTGCACTAATGTTGTTAAAATATTTGTATTGCTACTAAGTCACACGAGTTGGATGCGAGAAACTTATGAATACATTGATATATTTATGAATGGTATGTGATGGGTTCTATAAATATATATATATATATATATATATATATATATATATATATATGCAAACTAAAATTCAGGTTTCAACTTTCAATCGAAAGAAAGAAATCCTAATGTTGTAACGTAACAGACTACTTGAAACAGAGCATTTGCTCCCAAACACTGGAATCAAATTTCGATCTGTACAGTTATACAACAGAAAATTTTGAAGTGGAATCAAGATTCAAAAGGCCGGTAATATTTTACGTAACCTTAAAGCTACCTTGCAGCCATTTGACCTGCATTTCCAGCCCGGAATCTGTCAAAGCTTTCAAGGCTGACCGATATAACCTCCCATCCAACTCTGTCCCTTCGGCTTTCATATCTCTCAAAAGCTTCACCAGCTCATCAATCCGGCCCGTCTTTGAAAAAATTCCAACCATCATTCCGGCCAAAGCCTTGTCCAAAACACCACCATGAACCCTGAACTCATGGTAGTATTTCATACACATTTCATACTCCCCTGCCTTGTTGTAAGCACCTATAATCGTTGTGTAGCTTACCTTATCAGGCGCTATCTTCCTTCGCTTCATTTCCGTCCAAATCCTCGAAACTTGCCTCAAATTCTTGTCCCTTCCATGCATATCCATCAAAGAATTGTATATCCATACGTTTGGCTTACACCCTCTTTCTTTCATTTTCGCCATGAGCCTCATTGCGTCTCTTGGCCTCCCCGTTTTCCCATACATCACAACCATGCTAGAATAAGCCACAACACATTTACCAAACCCCTTTTCCTCCATCTCCTCAAAAACCTTTTCTGCTTTCGAGTGAAGCCCTAGGCGGCAATAGACATTGATGATTGACGCATATGTCACTTGCCCCGGCTGGCAGCCCATCGACACCAACTCTTCGAAAACTTTAACTGCAGTCAGGAGCCGGTTTTTCCTAGAGAAACCACTGACAACCGCACAACATATATTGTCCGAAACCCTGATATTCGCACCCTTCATCGCCTTAACTACCCCGAGTGTCTTCTCCGTCAACCCTTCTTCCACATACATTGATATCATTCTTAAAAACGGATTCGGATCCTTCAACATTTTCTTGCTCTCTCCTTCTTCAAAAAGCTCTTCAGCCACCTCCACTTCTCGGATGCTCGCGAAGGAACAAATCAGCACAGAGTAAATCTTCGAAGAGTCTAAAGGAACTCCACTCTTCGTCACACTTCGAAAAGTTTCAAGAGCATCAAAAGGCCGTCCCAATTTGCACAGCGACTCGCACAAAATTCCGTATATTTGAGTTGAAAATGGTGCCAAATCTAATTCCCTACTTTTCAGCTCTTCAAACAATTCAACTACTTTTCTACAATCACCCTTTTTCAAATAAGCTTCCATGATCCGGCAATAACATCCAGAATTCGCAGCAATTCCATCGGATTCCATCCGTTCAAACACGGAAATCGTGCTCTTAAACATATGAAGCTCATTATATCCTCGCATCGCTGAATCAAAAGCCGGGACAGCGACAGCATTTCCATGCTCACTAAACACATCAAGCAAAGTCCTAACAATTTTGAACTTCCTAGCTCTAATGCAGCTAGTGACCAATCTAGAGCAAGTATAACCATCAGGCACTACATTATAATTCTTAAAATCCTCACAAACCAAAGTAAACAAACCCCATTTCTTGGAACGGATCAAGTGCCTTATCAGCTGCTCCAATGTTGATTTGTTTGGTCTGAATTCGGCCTTCTTTCGCGCTTTCTCGTACTCTTCATATGCGTATTCTTCGGTTTGAGGGTTTTGAAACAACCGACAGAGTAAGTTGTTCAAGTCATCGGCATCCGGCGACGGAGCTGGACATTCTTCTGGGGATTTTTGTAATTTTATGTCCAATTCAACGACTGGAAAATTGGTGGAGTTTACATTGAAAACTCTGAGATTACTGTAGCTGCTGGTGGGAAGATTGGAAGAGAATAAATTGGTTTTGAATGATGCGATGAAGTTGAATTTGTGGGGATTTTTGGATGAAATTACGCGAGCAGAAGACCAGTCTGTTGAAGTTGCAGCAGAACTGGCGATGGACATTGGAGGAGATAAGGCCTTGAAAGCTTGGATGAGATGAGTGGGACGAAGACTGTGCCTCTGTCTGTGTATATATACCTTATCCCAAACTGGATTTTTTGCCATGCGTGTAAATCATATGAGCCACTCGTAATGCGACACTTGGAAAATTCAAGGACGTAGAGATATATCTGTTAAAACAAAGGCCACGTGACGTCCAATGATACAGGGATAGGATCATCTTCGGATTTTTTCCAGGACACGTCTTTTTATTTCTTTCATCCGGATCCTCCGGATCTTTCAATCATGTCCATTCAACTGAAATTCTGTTCATTCAACCGAAAATTGAACAGTAAGAAAAAACGATCTGATGACCTTAACGTCATCGGAATGAGAAGAAGCTGCAATGGTATCAGCGGCCTTGGATCCTCCGCCTCGAGATCTGCTGAGATGGTGTTGGCCGTGAGAGGGTTGAGAGAGGCCCGCATGTTGGAGGAGACGACGACGTGATGTTTGTCGGCATCGTATTTGGGATTGATGAAGAAAAACCGCAGAGAAAAATTGAAGAAGAATAAGAAGCAGAACTGCAGAGAAGAAAAAAGAAGAAGAAGAAGAAACGTGTTGTGGGAGGATTCAAATGGAAGGGATTCGAAGAGGATCCTATTCCCATAACACGACCAAAGAATAGGAAGATTATTTTTTTTTCGGTCCAAATGAATCTTCTGTCACACATGTTAATGTGATGATCATTTTCTTTTGGTCAAAATGAATCCCATGTCACACATGTTAATGTAGCGTTTTTGTTACTAATACTAATGGGAGATTCGAACTGAGTGTCCTGGTTTTGGGTGTAAAGGTGAATATTTTTTAAAGTTAAAAGTCATTTGTTACACTAATGAATGTAAACAAATTATATGAATCAAATGACGATTTTCAAAAAAAAAACGTACATATTTATCTTTTATACATCCCATCTATAGTCACTTTTGGTCTTCCATCTTTCTGATTCAGAAGGAGAGGCAACTGAGGATCGACCCCGTAAAAAATCGAAGATATACATTGGTAGTGATGAATGATGATGAAGGTGAGAGAGAAGAAAGTAAGAAGAAAGGCAAGAAGGAAAGGAGGCAAAAAATAGCCATCAAATGCTAACGTATATGTAAGTGCTTAAGCGCTAATTAGCAGCTACTTAATCCGAAGCTAATCACCCGTAAGAACTTGACGCTTCTTTTTATATAAATTCACAAATTATGAAGTAGAACTACAAAGGTTCAAAAAATTTATTAATCGGATTGAAATGTAACAACGATGTGTTAACTTGCACAGGAAGTTATTTTCTTCTTTTTTGCGCAAGAAGTTATTTTCTTCTTTCAAAAAATTTATTAATCGGATTGACATGTAACAACGATGTGTTAACTTGAAGTTATTTTCTTCTTTTTTGCACAAGAAGTTATTTTCTTCTTTCAAAAACGTCTCAAATTCAAAACAACAGATGAACAAAATGAGCCTTTAAACAGAGGCAGAGCCTCAAAAACTCAATTCTCGTCACTCCCGAATAGCTTGACCCTCGACAATGGCTTCCTCAAGTACCCATCCACCTCGAACTTCTTCGGTGAAAGCTGCCGGTACTTCTCAAACTGCTCCGTCGCCTCTGCATTCCGATCAAGCAAACTGTAAATCATCCCACGGCAAAAGTACGGCCGGAAGTCTTTCGGGTCTTCCTTCACCAATTCATTGTAGCTATTCAATGCGTCCTCCACGTTCTTCTGCAAGAACTGAACCTGCGCCATTATCAATTTAACGTCCCGAGCCTCCTTGGCCTTGTTCTCCTCCTCCGCAACCTGCAATGCGTCCTCCAACCGCTTGATCACAGCCTCGCCTTCGCCACAGCGGTCCATCAGCAGGGCGTTCTCGAACAACGCCTCGAAGGACAAGGGGTTCGCGGCGAGTATTTCCTCGAACACTTGGCGGGCGCTTTCGTTTTCGCCCATTTCGCTGAGAACCCTCGCCATCATGAACTTCCACTCGGTGTTGGAGGGCTGCGCAGCGACCAAGCGCTGCAGTCTCTTCAGCGCCTCGTCGTCCTCGCCATTTTCGAGCTTCTGCTGCAGAAGCGATTTCAGGGCATCGATGGCTTCCGAATTTGAACCCAGGAAGTCGGACAATGGCGATGAGGATTGGTTGTTCTCGTTATCTGAGACCTGGGTCGGCGCTTCTTCGGTCAATGTCGGCGGAGGTTCGGCTATGGCGAGCAAAGTCGAGGACTTGGTTGTGAACACGGCGGCGGTGACTCCGATGAGAATGGCGGTTTTGGCGTACTGTTTAAGAGTTTGAAGAATCGGGCTTGGGTTGTTGTGGGTCTCACCTGGGAGGAGGGGCCGGTGGTGGTGGGCGGCGGAGGAGGCTGTGACTTTGAGGGCAGGGACATTGTGGGAATGGGGAGGGTCAAAACGGAGAAGGGAAGGTTGGGTTGGTTTAGTGGGAATGAATTTGAATTGGAAGAGAGATGAGGATGCAGAGAAGGAGGAGGAAGCGAGAGTGGAGGAGGAGTTCATGGTTGAGCCGGCGGCTGAGGAGTGGCGGAGATGACAAGGTTTGGGAGGTTTTGTTTGGGGTTTCGGTGGTAGGTGGGGGAGGAGTCAGAGTGCGGCTTTTTACTCTTAGTGAAGGTTGGTGTGGTTAATGTTGGACTTCAAAGACGATTATGTAATGTGTTACTTTTTAATTGTTTTAAAAATAACGTGTAAAAAAAAAATTGTTTTAAAAAAAAAACAAAATTTAGGTCTCGATCTTTTTTTATTTATTATATATTACACCGTCCACTTTTAAGGCAGTTTTTAAAATGAGTCACTGATTTGTTAATTTTAAATTTCATTTGATACTAATTTATTCGATCATTTATAATTTATTCACACTGCATTGTGAAGTTTTAAGATTGTATTAACTCAATGTCTTCTATTATTTAATTGTATGTTTTTCTGCCAAATTGATGATGGGGGACTTAATTGGGACTAAAGGGTGAGGGTGGTTGTCGTTTTGGCATACAAAGCATTAATTGAGTAGATGTCGAAACTTCATGATAACCAGTTTTGATCTATGTGGTGCAACTATAGCTTTCACATTAATTCAGAAGTAGGTCTTGGGTCAAAAGCAAAGCCTACTTTTGAATAATGCCACGGAGGGCAATCCTAAGCTTGAACAAATGTCTAGAATTTTTGGATCGTCCGGGGCGGATATGTTCCTCCGGTCTATGGCACCATGCAGAACAAAAGGAACAATATTTTCTAAGGGTGTTCGAGGGAGAGAACGGTTTGCGTAACATAAGAAGATTTTGAGATGGCGGTGGCGTTGGTGGTGGCGTTGGTAATGAAGGAGACCGAGAAGAACATGTTATCATTGTGCCAACATGTTATCATTCTGATGCTTTGGTTTCCCCTGCGTTTCATCTTGTAGATTTTTGCTAGCTTTTTTTCAATACGAATCGATCATCATTCAGTACTACATTATTGCAATGCAACTTTTCTTTGCTGAATATCTACGATTTAAAGGCCTTTCTATGATCTAGTCATCTGCAATAAACTGCTCCTTCTCAACTTATTTTTGGTGTGCTCCTGTTGTGCGCTAAAGAAGGTTGTAGCCCCAGTCCTTGTAGATTTGAGTGTGTAGTTTCTCGATGTGACAATATATAAATGGTATTATATCTTGCTATGTTACAAAAGACAGAAGCGGGTTATAGAATTATGATATTACTTCTTGCTATGGATCAAAGATAGTAGACCCTAATGAAGCATTGTTCATTTTTGTCCGTAGGAAGACCTTGTTAATTCCTGTATATATATTTTGAAATGATTTTTTCTATATTCAAAGTAGGGTAATCAACAAAAGCTGATAAAAAGATAGTAATACAGAGGGATATGAGGAAATTAATAACCATCTCAATAAATATTTTTTGTTTTGCTGGTGATCTAGGTGTGGAATCGAGCTGGCTTCCACTCGTTAAAGTAAAAGAAAATTTACTTGTATCTCCAAAATTTGACTCGTTAAAGTAAGAGAATGTGAAATCCCTTTCCCGAAATTCACTTACAATCATTGTATCGCAAATTTCGAGAATATATTGTTATTTTTGTTAAATTGTCTTTTTAGTTAGTTACTGTTCGATTTTCCATAGTTCGTCAATGAAAATCTGTAGACCTTTTGGAGCCACTCTCAAACTTATTGGTTAGAGCTCAATCTCACGAGCGCGTCGGCAAAAACCATTCGCAAAACGAAATTGTAACGAAGAAGATATAAGCATGCAAAACATGGGCAAAATAGTAATTTAGACTCCAAAATTGGAAAGGGTGGACTGTGGAGTTGAAAGGACCTTTTGGTACCGTTTGGTACGCAGACGGGACGAGACATGACAGAACGAATGATGTATATTGAAAAAAATAAAGGGAAATTTTGTCTTAAAATGTTATAAATTTGTGTTCCACGGATGTGGAACGTGTCGTTCCAGGGGTAGAGGTGGAACGAAAAATAAGCCAAAAATCGTCCCTTGGGACAACTCGTTCCACGATTTTTTGGCGTACCAAACGCGGAACGGAACGCCTTGTCCCGTCCCGTCCCACGTACCAAATGCACTCTTTGTGAACGAGAGTGGAAAAATCTTTGTACGCCCACGAGTCTAAGACAGAAAGAGGGAGGGATGGGGGGAATCTTGAAAAAAAATTGAAGGCATGGCAGCGCAGTGCGGGGAAGCGGGGTTGCTAAGGATTTTTTTTTATTTATTATTGTTTTGCCACTTATATTACGTTCTACTGGTATTCATCTTTACTAGTAAATGAAAGATCTTATGTTCGATTTTCGCCAAATACGAATTTGATAAACATTATTGTTAGCCCATTGTGAGATAATATCGATTGTTAAAAAAAAAAAAAATTTAAGGGTAAACTTGTGTTTAAGAAAAAAATTCAGATCAAATTTGGCTAAAAAGGGTTACGTGTAAGTGAATTAAAACTTTAAGAAGTGTTAAATGTAATGTTTCAAACATTCAAGTGGTATTAGCGTAATTAACCCAAATAAATAGTCTTAAATTCGATTATTTTTTCAAATTTCCCTCATATGTTCATAACACAAAATATGAAAAGGCCAAAGCCAAAAAAAAAAAGGGAAAAATCAAAGCAATCGGAAACAAAATGCGATGATAGTAAATTAAATAGCTAGAATGTAAAAAAACTCATTAGGTACGTTTGGTTACTTATAAGATGAACACAATTGGTTTATGGTATATTTGAATTTTTGGTATATTTGGCTTCATGATACATTTGAATTTTTGGTACATTTGGTTTCTTGGTACATTTGAATTTTTGGGACATTTTTTGGTACATTTAGTCTTCTGGTATTCCTCTTCACTTGTAAGTGAGAGATCAAAAGTTTGAATTTCATAAATGTCGATTTCGATACCAAATATTAGGTTGCCCATTGTGTGACTTAACCGAACTTCACCTTCCTTTTAGTGTAACAACATATCGTTGTACTAAAAAAAAGACATCGGTAATCATTTGAGCTTTTGCTTCCCAAAATACCTGCCTTATTTAAGCATTTCTAATATACTTATGGATATACGTCTGTGTTATCAGCTCAGTCTAAGTTACAATTTAATAGGCTGAAATTAGTTCATATCAGGGCTTTTTTTTTTCTTCCCAAATACCTGCTTGGGATTCCCCAAGAAACCATACTACCCAATATTTATTTAAGCCTGTGATTTCAAAAAAAAAAAACACCTTGAGGTGTATGATTCCCAGAGAGGGTTTACTCCTAAGTCAATTTAATTTTATAAAATTAAAAATGAGTCATATAAGTAGGGATGGTAACGGTTTGGTTTGGGACGGAAATGCTATATTCGTCCTCATAACCACGAAAATTAATCATATTCATAATCGCAAATTAACCATCAAGTATTATCCATAACCATACCCACCGGATAACAGATTCTCCATTGGTTAACTGTTATATCCATCTTTGCCAATACAAAAAATATATTCGTTTAATTAACGCATGATAATTTAGTAAACATTAATTTCGTCATTAAATATTTGATGTATAAAATGATTTAATGAATGGATTTTCTGGAACATAAAAATTAAACATTGATAATGCTGGCAGATTTTTGATATCTTCAAGTACTATTAAATTCTCATAGATTTTTATTCATATTAAAACTTATGAACTTTCCCATAAAATGCAATTTGCACTCAAAGTAAGACTTTAATATTATGGATTGTCATGCCTAACTATAAGATGTGAAGATGCATAAAAATGTGGGGTGCAAGTGTTGTGAAAAATATAAGGTGTATGTTGAGAATGTGATGGAAAGCAAGTGATGATTATTAAAATAATTTTTAATTGAAAAATGAAACATATGATGTATTAAGTATATGAGATTTATTCAACAATATGTAAAGGTCAATATAATAAGCTTTTTTCATAAGGGTACATTTTATCATCCATAATAAGTCTTTTCCATATATGCAAATATGTTATATAGCTTCTTTGGTGTCCCAATTGGAGTAAAATTGGGATGCAATTAAGGTGGTATTTCAAAAAAAAAAATTACTATTCTTATACAAAAAAGTTAAAATACATGAAAGTTTATATTTGCTTACTATACCATTATTTTAATAGGCAATGTATATAAGTATAATCTCCTTAGTTAAATAATATGTAGAAAATGTCTTAACAATAATACTCATTCATTAACCTAACGTATAAGTAGTTTTAAGTGTAAAATGATGTTCAGAATACAAATAATATCACAAATCTCAAAAATATATCAACTAATATTAACACATGAACAATGCATGATCTTACACCTTATGTAATATATTACAATATCAAATAATATAAAGGCTTGCTACAAAAAAAAAAAAATAATAATAATATAAGGGCAAAACAGCAACATGACTTGACTGCTTGTTAAATACTTAGGTAATGGTATCAAATGATTCTATTTCAACATGTAATGTCACATTCTTGAACCGGCAGAGCAGCTCAGCTCGGCGTCAACCCCATATTTTATTATTATTATTCATCTGCATGCTTGGGCTTGCTTTCATTTCCCTACATAAATGTCCCTCGACCTAACTTTATCTCAGCTTATTTTTCTTTCACTCTCACATCTAATCTCTTACACTTGTATCTCTATAACTACATCCAAAACCATAACCAAATAATATTCACTATTATCAAATTTCACGGTTAGAATTGTCACCCCTAACTATAAGATGTGAAGATGCATAAAAAATGTGGGGTGCAAGTGTTGTGAAAAATATAAGGTGTACGTTGAGAATGTGGTGGAAAGTAAGTGATGTTTATTAAAATAATTTTTAATTGAAAAAGTAAACGTATAATGTATTAAGTACGTGACTTTTATTCAACAATATGTAAGGGTGAATATAGTAAGCTTTTTTCTTAAGGGCACATTTTATCATCCCAAATAAGTCTTTTCTATATATGCAAATATGTTATATAGCTTCTTCTTTGGTGTCCCAATTGGAGTAAAACTGGGATGCAATTAAGGTGGTATTTCAAAAAAAAATTAGTATTGTTATACTAAAAAAATTAAAATACATTAAATTATATATTTGCTTACCATACCATTATTTTAATAGGCAATCTACATAAGTATAATCTCCTTAGTTAAATATTATATAGAAAATGTCTAACTGTAATACTCATTCATTAACCCAACGTATAAGTAGTTTTAAATGTAAAATGATGTTCAAAATACAAATAATATCAAAAATCTCCAAAATATATCAACTAATATTAACACGTGAACAATGCATGATCTTACACCTTATGTAATATATTAAATATCAAATAATATAAAGGCTTGCTACAAAAAAAAAATATAAGGGCAAAACAGACTTATTAAATACTTAGGTAATGGTATCAAATTATTTTAACATGTAATGTCACATTCTTGAACCGGCAGAGCAGCTCAGCTCGGCTATTACCTCTTATTTTATTGTTATCATTCATTTGCATACTTGGGCTTGCTTTCATTTCCCTATATAACTGTCCCTCGACCTCACTTTATCTCAGCTTATTTTTCTTTCTCACATCTAATCTCTTACACATGTATCTCTCACAACGAGTGATCTACATAGCCAAAAATGAACTCAAAAGTGTTCTTTCTAATACAAATTGGGCAGCAGAAAGTAGGGAGTGGTCATGCAGCTAAGCTGCACGGGGGAGAAAGGGGTAGGAGCTTTTGGTTATCAACTCCATTACTAGAGAACAAAATTACAAAAGCGATCAAGGGGAGGCAATTGGAGGGAGGGGACATTCATTATGGTGCGAAACCTGTAGAGGAAAACATCTATTTCAAAGGGATTTAACATATACCACCAGTTATCCAAAAAAAAAAACAAAAAATATATACAATTCAACATCAATGGGGTGGTACCAGAGCCAATGTATGGATTATCCCAAAGGTGTCATCCGTCTACCTCACACCAAATCATCACTGTCCATATGCCATAAAGGAGAACATAAGTTCCGCTCTAAGTTTTTTATTACATTCAATGACATACCCGAATATGATAATTCGTTTTCTGTCATTGGGAAGGTAATCGAAGACAATGATGGCATTTTGAATGGTATAGAGCGTTGTGGTTCACTTCAAGGAAAAGTGAGGGAAGATATTACAATCATCGACTGCGGAGAAGTTAAGGATATCGCCATGCTTAACTTCCTCGCAGTCGATGATTGTAATATCTTCCCTCACTTTTCCTTGAAGTGAACCACAACGCTCTATAGCATCCAAAATGTCATCATTGTCTTCGATTACCTTCCCAATGACAGAAAACGAATTATCATATTCGGGTATGTCATTGAATGTAATAAAAAACTTGGAGCAGAACTTATCTTCTCCATTATGGCACATGGACAGTGACCATTTGATGTGAGGAAGACGGATAGCACATTTGAGATCATCCATATACTGGCACTGGTACCACCTCATTGATATTGAAAAGTTTATGTTTTTTGCTTTTTTTTTTTTGGATAACTAGTGGTATATGAGAAATCCCTTTGAAATAGATGTTTTCCCCTCCAGGTTTCGCACCATAATGAATGTCCCCTCCCTCCAATTGCCTCCCCTTGTTCGCTTTTGTAATTTCGTTCCCTTACAATGAAGCTGATAACCAAAAGCTCCCACCTCTCCCCCGTGCAGCTTAGCTGCATGACCACTCTCCCAACATTCTACTGCCCAATTTGTATTAGAAAGAAAACTTTTGAGTTCATTTTTGGCTATGTAGATCACTTGGTGTGAAAGATACAGGTGTAAGAGATTAGATGTGAGAGTGAAAGAAAAATAAGCTGAGATAAAATGAGGTTGAGTGACAGCTATATAGGGAAATGAAAGCAAGCCATGCATGGAGATGAACGATAACAATAAAACAAGGGGTTGAAGCCGAGCTGAGCTACACTGCCGAATCAAGAATGTCACATCTCGGCCCGAGCGCCCACCACATCTCATGCTCGACTCTACCGTAGTACGATATTGTCCACATTTTGCCCCAGCCACGCCCTTACGGTTTTGTTTCTGGGAAAAAACACACTAGAGCTTCCCAATAGGTAACCCATCATGAGATTGCTCTCGTGCGAACTCTCTTAACTTCGAAGTTCCAATGGAATCCGAAGCTAGTGAGCACCCAAAAAGCCTCGTGCTAGGTAGACATGGGAATATACATATAAGGCTTACAGGATCCACACCCCTGGGCGATGTGGGATCTTACAAAGAATGTGATATTACGTGTTGAAATAGAATCATTTGATACCAATACCTAAGTATTTAACAAGCAGCCAAGCCAAGTCGTCTGTTTTGCCCTTATATTATTTTTATTTTTTTGGTAGCAAGCATTTATATTATTTTATATTGTAGTATATTACACAAAGTGTAAGATCATGCACTCTAATCCTAGTGATCATCTACTTCCTCTTTTGATTAACATTGTTCACGTGTTAACATTATTTGATAAATCTTGGAGATTTGTGATATTATTTGTATTATGAACATCATTTTACACTTAAAACTACTTATACGTTGGGTTAATGAATGAGCATTCCAGTTAAATATTTTCTACATATTATTTAACTAAGGAGATTATACTTATATACATTGCCTCTTAAAATAATGGTATAGTAAGTAAATATACGCTTTCATGTATTTTTAACTTTTTAGTATATTTTTGAAATATCACCTTAATTGCATCCCAATTTATCTCCAATTGGGACACCAAAGAAAAAGCTATATAATATATTTGCATATATAGAAAAGACTTATTATGGATGATAAAATGTGAAAAAGGCTTATTATATTCAACCTTTCATATTGTTGAATAAATCTCACATACTTAATACATCATACGTTTACTTTTTCAATTAAAAATTATCTTAATAAACATCACTTACTTTCCCATAATACCCTCACACCCCCACATTATCAACATAACCTTATATTTTCCACAACACTTGCACCTAGGGGTGGGCACGGGCCGGGCCGGGCCCAAATTTGGGGGAACCGGACCCTACCCGTTGTAAATAGTAACGGGGCGGGCCGAGCCGGGTAATGAGATTTCAGAATTTGGAACCGGGCTTAACCCGGCTCGTTTGAAACGGGTAGAAACGGGCCGGATCCACGGGCCCAACTATTTTTTTTTTGTCCAACACAGAAAGTAAGGGACGACCTCGTTGAGGTCGTCTTCCTCAGCACAGAAGGGAATCGACAGTTGAGAACAAGTCTTGGACGACCCAGTTGACGCCCGAGTGTCGACTGCATGCTAGCTCAGAGGTGGACTCGACAGATTCAGGTAAGCCATCAATGGCGGAGAGAGGAAGCTCGACGAAATCGATTGAGTTAATAACGCCACAGAATCAGGCGAGTCGAACCAGATTAGGTGGTCAGCTTCGATCTGTTCACCTTTGTCTTCTCCGATCTGTTTGAGCGCCGCAGAATCAGCCCAGTTGTTCACCTTCGTCTTCTCTGATCTGATCTTCTTTAGCCTACCGTCTTCTCCGATTTGAAGCCTCGCAACGTTCTTCTTCTCCGATATGATTGAGCCCGCCGTCTTTCGTTCCCTCGAGTTCGACAGAGAGAGACCGAGAATCGAGAGGGATGAGAGTTATTCTGGACTTTGGGAGAGAGAGATCGAGGTACGAAAGGGATGACAGAGAGGAGATTCGGTTTGAGTTTGGGAGTCTTCGAGAAAATGAATTGAGAGGAGATTCAGTCTAACTAAGTTAATTAGATACGGTTCGGGCCGGGGGCCCGTGTCGTTAGAAAATTGGAACCGCCCCGCCCCGCCTTTTACTTGGACCCGCTCCGCCCCGCCCCGTTTTGAATATAACATAATATGGACCCGCCCCGAACCCGCCCCGAACCGCTAGTACCCGGCCCTACCCGCGGTCCCAGGGCCCGTTTGCCCACCCCTACTTGCACCCCACATTTTTTATGCATCTTCACATCTTATAGTACTCATTTTTAATTTTATAAATTAAATTAACTTAAGAGTAAATCTTCTCTGAGAATCATACACCTCAAGGTGAAAGTTATTTGAAATAATAGGCTTAAATAAATATTGGGTAATATGGTTTCTTGGGGAATCACAAGCAACTATTTGGGAAGAAAAAAAAGAAGCCCTACTATCCATTAATTTAAGCCTATTAAATTGTAACCCGCTGATAACACAGATTTATAGCTTAAAAATCCATAAGTATATTAGAAATGCTTAAATAACACAAACTTATGGCTTAAATAAGGCATGTATTTAGGGAAGCAAAAGCAAGCCTAAATAATTACCGATGGCTTTTTTTTTTTTTTTTTTTGTACAAAGATATATTTTTACATTAAAGGGAATAGGAAGTTCGGCTATGACACATCTCGACCCGAATCGCGATGTGTTGGCCAAATCTATAAAGTGTAGTGATATTAAAAATATGAATAAATTAAAACCTAAAAGTGACTAAATTATAGTGCGCATGTGAGCAGATATTGAACTCATATCACACAAGTGATGTCACATCATAGATAAATTGCAATAAAAGAAGAGTAAAGATATTAATACCGAAAAGAGAATCCTCCTATGTAACAGCTTTACCAACAATCCTCGTCGTCACGAAACATTTGCCACTAAAATCTTGGAGGAACAAAAAACAAAGGTGAGTGGGCCTGAAAATAAAGTTTTGTAAAACTTTTTCAAAAAGTGTAACCCCTCGCTGTAGAACAAGTATATGGTTTCCCAAAAATATTATAATAATAGTATGTAGTAGGTACCCTGCAGCAGCTGAAGTGAGTTAGGGCTGGTTTGGTATTTTGTGCTTTAAAACAAACACTGCTTCTGTTGTGCCGTGAGAATAAGCAACTGTAAAATAAAGTAGCAGAGTGTTTGGTAAACGTTTTTGTAAAAGTGTTTTTGAAAAGAAAAAAAAGAGCAGGATTATAATGTTTGATAAACTTTTATGTAAAAGAGATGTGAAAAAAAAAACTGATTTTTCAAAGCTGGGGCAGGTTTGTCATTAATTTCATCGGAATTGCTCAGGTGAAGGTTCACCAGTTTTCTGGAACTAATTGCAGAGCATGAACAGAGGTGAAACACCTCGGTTCCACATGACTTTGTAATAGAACTTCACCAGAAACTGAGGTAATTCATCAGAGCATCAACACAGACGAAATCGAGTCAAATCCTCTTCGGATTCGACAAGACTTCGCCAAATTTTCTTGCGGGAGCTAGGGAAATGCACAGAGGGTTTCCTAGGGTTAAAGCCTTCAAATCTCAACTCGAATCTAACATATAATGGTTTCAAGACATTACCTCAGATGAGAAATCCGTCGAACTCGTCGGGGTTCCGTCGGAGAAGCTTGCCGAAAACTGGAGATTCGAAGAACACAGCATGCATGAATAAATAGTCCCAAACTCAATGAATTTAACTTCCAAAATCTTAGAAAATACAATCTAAGATACTCAGGAACTTACCTAAAACATATTTAGGCACAATTGGGGGGGGGGGGGAATCGAATCCACTTCGGATTCGACGGATTTCCTTCGAACACACCCGTCAATTTCTGGAAAACAAGAACAGAGTGCATGCACAGATTAGAACCTTCCGTTTGGACTGAAAACCACTCAACAAAACAGAATAGGGCAGTGAGAGCCTCACCTGATTTCGAGTCTCAGAGATTTGAAGCTCTCGGCTTTAATGGCAGAACACACAGAGGTGTTCTAATAATGCATGCAAGGTTACAGCTGAGTTCCCCAAGTCCCAAGGATTCTAGATATATGGTTTTGGTGTTGGATTTGTCAAGGATTTGTGGTGAGAGTGAGGGTTCTCTTTCAGTGCTAAAGAGAAAGTGTCGAAAGAGAGTTTTAAAAGAGAGTTCACCAAATCACGAGGGAAGAAGTTGAGTGGGTAGAGAGAGAGAGAGAGAGAGAGAGAAGAGAGAACAGGTTTTTAAAAAAAACAAAAATGATGGTGACGTGTGAGTGATGGCAAGAATTGGTAGTTGAGTGTGCAGGTTTAGAGAGAGAGAGAGAGAGTGACGTGAGATAGAGTGAGAAAGAGTATAAAAAGCGGAAAAAAAAAAAGAAGTGGGAACCGGTTACGTGAAGAGAAATTTTTAGTTGTGACGGGAACAAGTATAGTACATCACGTATTTTTATATAAATGATAAAAAAATTTAATTTTTAAATTATTAATCTTTTAACACACATATTTAACCGTTTATATAACAACACATAATATATCATCTTATATGAAAAGGAAAAAAGTTCTGTGTGTGAGTTGATGGGACACGACAAGGGTTTTCAAAACCCAATAAATATTTTTGTTTTTTCTTCCCACTTGCATCGGTTAGTACATGCAATTAATAACTCTGCACATAAAGGCTGATTTCAGTGTCCCAAAAACAACCATGCAGTGTTGCACCCTGCACAAAAAAATTAGGATTTATCTCAAGTAAATTTACACTATTTCAAATCATTATAACTCTGAATTAAGTTTTCTCTGCAATTATGTGTTCGTAAAAATAAGTATTATTTGAAAATAGTAAAATAAGACTGAAAAAGTGAAAGAAAAATTGAGGTCCACGTAGAAGAGCTACATGGTATCTTATGGGCATTTTAAAAATTGCATTATTGATGAGAATAAAATACGATAAATCTCGGGACGGGATGTTGCTAAGCCACACGTTTCTTGTGTGGTTTGAATCTGAATAATTGCATGAGTTTGAACTTACTTATTTGTGTCCCTTATATATATATGCCATAGCAATCTTTTTTGTTATCTTAAATTGTACATACCATTCTAGTTAAGGAATGAATGGCTATGGTGGAAGCCTTCTGCCGGAATAAAGATTTGCATGAGTGCATGATATCTTGAAGACAGACATGCTAGAAACTTAAATAAAAGAAATGGAGTAGGATTCTCTCTCCTCCTATTTCTATCATTTCCTCTCATATTCTCTTATTTTATCTTTCTCTTGCTATAAAAAATTATTATGAGATGTTGACGTGGCTTAACCTTAACCGTTTAAATAGGAATGGATGGAAGGGAATGGAAAAAAAAGGGAGACAACCCAAGCATGACGCATGGCATGCTGCTTTCGTATCTCTCTGTACATTTCTTTACTAACTTTTGTAGATTACCCTACCGTGAATTCAAAACAAGAATCATTTCAAAATATATAACACCTCAAATGAACACATTAGAATCGAGAGTGTGATGGGTGGTAGATGACAATTGTGTGCAAGTTTCAATTGCTTTACGTAAATTCGATAATTCGGTTCAATACCTGATTATTTTTTGAGATTTTACAGATGTTTTAATTGAAATCTTGATAATTAGCAAATTTCGGTTATAGAATTCTTTACAGTTGCTAGTTAATATAAACAATGTAATTCGAATTCAGACTTCTTATTAGCTTGTGTAGCACTGTGCTTAGTTAATTTTTCCTCATTGCTTGCAACATTTCATTAAAAACAAATGATTTCACAAAGTTTACATATTACGTACATTTTCTGAGAGGGTACCCTTGGTCATTCATCCGAAAAGGGAAAAAATAACTGAGATTCATTTAATTGAAATGAAACACTATGTAAAACACTGTTTTTTCAATGCTTAATATTATAAGGTTCATTCACTTAATAATATTCTTAATGTGTCAATGCTCACCTTACCTTAATTATACGATAGCGTTTTAATATAAGAATAAAAAAAAATTTATTGAAAAAAGCAAAAGTAAAACATGCCTATGCCAAAATAATGGCGATATTTTAAAAGAACTATGGAAGCACAAAAAATTTTGATAACCCCTTTTCTCCTTCTAGGGAGAGATTTTGGATATAATCTGTAGCCAGCCACTAAATAAAAGTAATGTAACCATATAATTTTAAAACAATATATCGAACATATATAATTCATAAATCAATTGGAAACAATATAAAAAGTGCGGAAACATGGTCATTCACCGGTGGAGATATTTGGTCAGCTATCTCCCTTGTTGGGGATATTTGTTGCAAAATATTATTATTTAGATTTATTTTAATGTTTGGTATTTTGGGCTTAGCACGTTAGTATTAGGGTTTCGTTTCCTTACCTATTAGGGTTATGTTAGTTTTCTACTTTTTAACTCTATAGAATAGTAAGTTAGCCACATTATAGTCTCTTAGGGTTTTGTAGCCGTTTCGGCATTCTCCGTTTGTTTAATAATATTCTTATTATTTTGTAATATTGTTCGTTGCGCACTTTTTGTTTAATAATATTCTTATTATTTTATAATATTGTTCGTTACGCACACTGATATTCAACTATATTATGGTTCTAACTCTCCCTATATATTTTTCCGACAAGCTGAAATGAAGGGTATTTTTTATGTAACCATTGAAAAATGCCTACAGGCTCACTGATAAAAGAAAGGAACGTTTGCTTCGCCCAAAAAAAAAAGGGAAGGAAAGTTTGCACAAATATAGGTATGCATGTGTAAATGTCTCGATCTTTTGCGTGCTTAAGTGTGTAAACAGATACATATAAACTCAACCTAAGCATATAACAACTCAGTTTCTAACGGCATATTTGGTTTCAAATTTAACAAATTGAGGCAGAATAAAAGAGATACACCCTTTAAGTGTTGGTGGTGAGATTGCATTATTATTTGATGTAGTTCTTACGGCATTCGATATTTGTAGGAATTCTGCTGTTCTACTTCAACTCGAGCCCAAAGAATGGGCACATTGCCTTAGCCTAACGTATAATCAAGCAATGTTTATTAATGATAAAGGAATTTTGCGGTCGTTTTCGATGTTGGTTTGCCGAAATATTTTCCGGATAATTGCTTTAATTACCTTCTGTAACTTTTCAAGTCATCGTGATTGCGATCCTAACCCGATAAATGCGCAATGTTTAGTGAGTTGTATTTAATAATTATTCGAAAAGAATATATAACTGCTCATGCTCATTGCATGCTCAAATGATGCACATGTCCTGCACACTAATTGCTCAATACATGCACATGATATGCACACTGCATACTGAAACATGCACATGACAAGACAAACACCGATCAACTAAGTACTAAAATTACGATAACATTTAACCGAATAAACCGCAAACTGTACAAAACTTAAAACAAACCGAATCGCAAAAGTTAACCCAAAAAATGCAGTCAAAAAATTGTTGTCCAACTTTTGTTCGGACAATTATCAAACGATAAGCTCAAGACCAAATCTGTTTCCATACAAATTAACTAATGCAATAGCAACTACTGATAGTTGTAAGAGTAAAAATATGGCACGAAAGGACTCATGCCGGCACATCCTTGTGCTGGTATCATATTCCATAGGCCTGATTAAACCTGCCTTTCTAACTCCTTCAATCTTCCGCCACCTCATCCTCAAATTCAAGAGTTTGCTGTAGTGCCTATAGACTAGCTGTCAAAGCGTTAAAAACGCCAACAAATGAGAAAGATTTGAAGGCCATGAGAATGGATATAAAATGACAACTACAATGAAGATTTTTGCGTTATATTTATCGCAACCATATCCCTTACAAGAAGCCTAAAATAGATGTGCCACTTGACTTGAGGTAAGGAAATGCTTGATGAGTATGGCTTCCCATATTAAGTCCAATTAAGCGGAGATCCAACCAAATTTGCACACGCAATCCAATCACTACCATAATTGGGTTTGGTTCAGCTTGCCCTTTCTATTGTTTTTTGGGAATTTTAACGAAACACTTTTGGCACTGTTCACTTTTAACGAAAAATCACATTTTTACCTTTACCTGATACTATTCACTATACATTTAAAAAAGATTTTAGTTTTCCTTTGTTTTTTCCCCTAGCATAAACTTCATTGGTTCATTAAAGAAAGCACCGGTACAAAATAGTGATTGGAAGATCTCGAGGGGACAAGCAATGCATGATCTATATGGCTACTAAAAAATTAGATAGCATGCACTATATCACTCATGGGTTGTTTCGAGGTTTCAACAGATGACAAAATATTATTAAGGAAAAAACTAAACCAAACTTTTGTACTTTGCTCATTGATTCAACATCTTTCCCGTGGTTTTCATAAAAATGGATATCTCCCTTGTTTAATGGCTCATTTGTGATTCAACATCTTTCCCGTTGTGTGGGTCCCACGGTCCACAAAAATCCCACCAAAAAATAATATAATAATATATAATAAAATAATAAGATACTATTTAAATATTTAAAATCGTAATTTTACAAAGGTATATTTCGGATTCTTAGATCCATAAACTCTTCGTCATAGTTTCGAAATCGATTTCACTTGTACCCACACGTTCGTAACAACGAGTTCTACAATAATACGCTAATAGAATGGGTTATACATCGGTCTCACGATATCAGGGTCAATGAAAATCTACGATTTCGCCTTAAATAACATTTTCGTAAATTCACACTTAAAATGATAAAAACCGTGAAATTTTGAGAAGGGTTGTTACATCAAGAATAGAGGATAAAAGAACGGCGAGTATAGAATTTTTAATTATGACGGAAACATAAATAGTACATCACGTATCTTTATATAAGTAGTGAAAATTTTTAATTATTAAGTTATTCATCTTTTAACATACATATCTTACAGTTTACATAAGAACACATAATGTATCACTTCAAATGACGATCATACTGAAAAATTTCTCGAAAAGGAGAAGCTGATGTGTGTGTGAGTTGATGGGACACTACAAGGGGTTTTCAAAACCCAACAAAATAAAATTTTTTTCTTACCACTTGCATCGGTTAGTACATGCAATTAATAACTCTGCACAAAAAGGCTGATTTCAGTGTCCCAAAAACAACCATGCAGTGTTGCACGCTGCACAAGAAAATTAGGATTTATTTCAAGTAAATTTACACTATTTCGAACATAGCTTGATCAAGAATTAAGTTATCTCTGCGATCACGTATTCGTAAAAATAAGTATTATTTGAAAATAGTAAAATAAGACTGAAAAAGTGAAAGAAAAATTAAGATACATGCTGAAGGTCTACATGGCATCTCAGGGGTATTTTAAAAATTTCACTATTAATGAGAATAAAATACGATAAATCTCGCGACGAGATGTAACAAGCTAGGCCACACGTTTCTTGTGTGGTTTGAATCTGAATAATTGCATGAGTTTGAACTTACGTATTTGTGTCCCTTATACATATATGCCATAGCAATCTTTTTTGTTAGCTTAAATTGTACATACCATTCTAGTTAAGGAATGAATGGACTATGGAGGAAGCCTTCTGCCGAAATAAAGATTTGCATGAGTGCATGATATCTTGAAGACAGACATGCTAGACTACAACGTAAATAAAAGAAATTGAGTAGGATTCTCTCCTATCCTTGTTCTATCATCTTCTCTCACATTCTTTTATTTTATTTTTTCTTGTTATAAAAAATATTATAAGTTTTTGACGTAATTTAACCGTGATCGTTCAAATAAAAAGGAATTGAATGACAGGGAAAAAAAAAAAGGAAAGAGAACCCAAGCATGACGCATGGCATGCTGCTTTCGTATCTCTCGGTACATTTCTTTACTAACTTTCGTTGATTACCCTACCTTGAATTCAGAACAAGAATCATTTCAAAATATATAACACGTCAAATGAACACATTGGAATCGAGAGTGTGATGGGTGGCAGGTGACAATTGTGTGCAAGTTTCAATTGCTTTACGTAAATTCGATAATTCGGTTCAATACCTGACTATTGTTTTTATGATTTTACAGATGTTTTAATTGTAATCTTGATAATTAGCAAATTTCGATTATAAAATTCTGTACAGTTGCTAATTAATATAAACAATGTAATTCGAATTTAGACTTCTTATTAGCTTGTGTAGCACTGTGCTTGGTTAATTTTTCCTCATTGCTTGCAACATTTCATTAAAAACAAATGATTTCACAAAGTTTACATATTCGTACATTTTCTGAGAGGCTACCATTGGTCATTCATCCGAAAAGAGAAAAAAATAACTGAGATTCATTTAATTGAAATGAAACACTATGCAAAACACTGTTTTTTCAATGCTTAATATTATAAGGTTCATTCACTTAATAATATTCTTAATGTGTCAATGCTTACCTTACCTTAATTATACGATAGCGTTTTAATATAAGATTAAAAAAAATCTATTGAAAAAAGCAACAGTAAAACATGCCTATGCCAAAATAATGGCGATATTTTAAAAGAACCATGGAAACTCAAAAAAATTTGATAACCCCTTTTCTCCTTCTAGGGAGAGATTTTGGATATAGTCCGTAGCCAGCCACTAAATAAAAGTAATGTAACCATATAATTTTAAGACAATATATCGCACATATATAATTCATAAATCAATTGGAAACAATATAAAAAGTGCGGAAACATGGTCATTCACCGGTGGAGATATTTTGGTCAGCTATCTCCCTTGTTGGAGATATTATGCTTCTGCCTACCCCTATCCTGGAAGAGGATTGTCTTTCCTCCCACTTTCCGTGCCCTCCTGTTTTATGTGATCATGGTTAAGTCACGTCAACATTTTATATTATTTTTTATATAGATAATAAGACAAAAACAAATAGTAATATAAAATATTAACGTGACTTAAAGGTTTACAAACATGAGGGCACGAAAAGTGGGAGGGCAGACAATCCTTCTCCCCCTATCTTGGGGTTCCCATCTCTCCTCTCTCTATATAATTTTCCGGCAAGCTGAAATAAAACGGTATTTTTTATGTAACCATTGAAAAATGCCCACAGGCTATCGCTGATAAAAGAAAGGAACGTTTGCTTTACCCAAAAAATAAAAAAAATAAAAAAAAAGGGAGGAAGGAAAGTTTGCACAAATATAGGTATGCATGTATAAATGTCTCGATCTTTTGCATGCGTAAGTGTGTAAACAGATACATATAAACTCAACCTAAGCATATAACAACTCAGTTTCTAAGGGCATATTTGGTTTCAAATTTAACAAATTGAGGCAGAAAAAAAAAAGAGATACACCCTTAAGTGTTGGTGGTGAGATTGCATTATTATTTGATGTATTCGATATTTGTAGGAATTCTGCTGTTCTACTTCAACTCGAGCCCAAAAAATGGGCACATTGCCCTAGCCTAACGTATAATCAAGCAATGCTTATTAATTATAAAGGAATTTCGCTGTCGTTTTCGATGTTGGTTTGCCGAAATATTTTGCAGATAATTGCTTTAATTACCTTCTATAACTTTTCAAGTCATCGTGATTGCGATCCCAACCCGATAAATGCGCAATGTTTAGTGAGTTGTATTTAATAATTATTCAAAAAGAATACATAACTGCTCATGCACATTGCATGCTCAAAGGATGCACATGTCCTGCACACTAATTGCTCAATACATGCACATGATATGCACACTGCATACTGAAACATGCACATGACAAGACAAACACCAATCCGCTAAGTACTAAAATTATGATAACATTTAACCGAATAAACCGCAAACTGTACAAAACTTAAAACAAACCGAATTGCAAAAGTTAACAAAAAAAATGCAGTCAAATAAAAGTTGTCCAACTTTGGTTCGGACAATTATCAAACGATAAGCTCAAGACCAAATCTGTTTCCATACAAATCAACTAATGCAATAGCAACTACTGATAGTTGTAAGAGTAAAAATATGGCACGAAAGGACTCATGCCGGCACATCCTTGTGCTGGTATCATATTCCATAGGCCTGATTAAACCTAAAATGTGCCACTTGACTTGAGGTAAGGAAATGCTTGATGAGTATGGCTTCCCATATTAAGTCCAATTAAGCAGAGATCCAACCAAATTTGCACAGGCAATCCAATCACTACCATATTTGGTTTGGTTCAGCTTGCCCTTTCTGTTGTTTTTTCCCCTAGCATAAACTTCATTGATTCATTAAAGAAAGCACCGGTACAAAATAGTGATTGGAAGATCTCAAGGGGACAAGCAATGCATGATTCATATGGCTCCTAAAAAATTCGATATGCATGCACTACATCACTCATGGGTTGTTTCAAGGTTTCAACAGATGACAAAATATTATTAAGGAAAAAACTAAACTAAACTTTTGTACTTTGCTCATTGATTCAACATCTTTCCAGTGGTTTTCATAAAAAAGGATCTCTCCCTTGTTTAATGGCTCATTTGTGGTTACATTTTCAAGAGGCGAAACAAATAATATCACAACATATGGACATGAAGTTGAAATAACAAATTGTAGAGAAAAACTGACATAACAAAAGACAGATGGTTGCACTTATAATGAATCCGGAGGGGGTTCGTTTCCTTTTTTCAGTAGGGTATGGGTCCCACGGTTCACAAAAATCCCACCAAAAAAAAATATAATAATATAAAATAAAATAATAAGATAATATTTAAATATTTAAAATAGTAATTTTACAAAGGTATCTTTCGGATTCGTAGATCCATAAAGCCTTCGTCATAGTTTCGAAATCGATTCTACTTGTATCCACACGTTCGTAATGACGAGTTCTACAAGGATACGCTAATAGAATGAGTTATACGTTTCACGATATGAGGGTCAATGAAAGTCTACGATTTCACCTCAAATGACATTTTCATAAATTCACACTTAAAATTATAAAAACCGTGAAATTTTGAGACGGGTTGTTACATCAAGAATAGAGGATAAAAGAACGGTGAGTATGAAATTAACTAACTTCTCGATTAACATGATTTTTTTTATCTTTTAGGTATTTTGATGTCTAGCAAATGCAAAGAAGTAAAAAATTAGAATAATTTTGACTGGAAAACGATTTCCACTCACCTTTTATCGCCGTGCACTTCTTTAATTTGTTTCTATCTCTTAATTCACTACTGATTGATTCCAGTTAAAAGAGAGTGCGGAGATAGAACGAGAGTACGAAAATCATTTTCCGTTTTGAATTCTAAATTTTATTACACGGAAAGTTAAATCAAATTTGCTACATCCACATGCAACCAATGACCACGAGAGACACTGTCACGGTGGCTAGCGGCGGCTCCTCTTATGAACTCGCACAATAATTATTCGTATTATTGGAAGAAAATGTGCATTAAGATTAAAAGAATAAAAATACATTGACAAAACTAAAGGAAATAATTCAAGTTCTTCACTACATTGACCACGAAAGATAATACAAATCCCCAAATTTTTGTAACAAAAACCATTTCAATTGGCAAAGCAGAAGAACCAAGAAGAACTGATCCATTCATTCTTTCTCGGGTTGCTTGCTGTTAGTTCCAGTAACGGCGTCCACAGGAGGCAGCGTCTGCACAAAACGCACAGCGAGGTCAGTGAAACATTTCGTCGAACATCTTGCGTGCACATATTCAGAGTGAAATTAAGAACATGTATTAAAGGCATATATCATTGGTTTCGTGTGTGAGAGAGTGACAGAGAATGAGAAAGTGAAAGAGGAGAGAGGAGAGAGGAGAGAGGTCGTACTAGATCAGGCTTGTAGAGATTGTGGACGACGGAGGCCCCTGCGAGAAGAGAAGCCACAACGACGACGGAGGACCAAGCCAGAGATGGAGTGCCCGTTGGCGGCCTCCCTCCCCCAAATTTCCGATTCATCCCTAACCTAACACAACACAATCGGCGGCGGCGCCTCAATTGAGATTCCGGCCCCCTTTTTTTTTTCTCTCCCTCTCTTTTTATTTTTTCTGTAATTCCCGCCCGCGGTTTTTTTGTTTCCCTAGCACACGCACGCCGTGTATCTTAATGGGCTTCAATGTTTGTATGGCCCATGTAACAAAAAGAAGAATTTTTTTTGTTGGTTTACTTTCTTCTCCACTTCCGAATTAGAATCGAACAGTAGGTGACCATAATTTTCTTAAATCATAGGGCATAGAAGAAAGAGACTGATATTGGAGAAAAATTAGATAACTAGATTAATTGGGGACCTAGAAATAGACAATTTTGAACTTTCAATTATCAAGAAACCTTGCAGAATCATTAAAAAAATGAGAAGATAGATGGAGAATGTTTAAATGAGAAGGTTGCTTGCCGTTTCAAAATTGAAAAGGAATCTGTTTTTTTACTAGCATCCCGATTTAATTTTATGCTTACGCAACTAGCTTCAAAGGTGCAGTGCAACATTTTCAAAATTTCATATAACTTTGCACCTGCATATTCTAATTCATGATTTCTTAAGTGTTTACGAATACACAAAATAAAGAAATATGTGAGCTTTACATGACAATTTGTAATTCAATACATGAAAACCCATGATTTAGATTCATTAGGGGCCACTTGATCTCATACATGTTCATTTTTTCTCTTTTTTTTTTCGAATTTCCCGATGTGTAGACACGCATAACTCATTATATTATCGAACCCACTTAGTTTTGTGTATCTAAAAATAACAAAAACATCTATAAGCACAACAGAAGAATGTCAAGAAACAAGAGGAGCAATAAAGACTGAAACCATGTCGGAACAGGGTGATTTAATCAATTAGCATAAGGGAACCCAATTTATAGAGGGTTCAATAAATCTCATTACACAAGCACAGCCCACAGGCTCATCTCTTCCACACAGATTAAGAAATATTATACAAGAAATTAGCATTGTTTGGTGCATATGCATCTACGGCGGAAGCCACGGCATTGTCCTCCACTGGAGCCCTCTAATTTGCAGGTGTCTACGCAGTTGTTTGTGAAGAAGCACACTCCCTTGAACGTTCTACTCGGATGAGAAGCGCACGGCTTTTTCTCAGCTGCTCCCTTGCTAGTCATGCCACTCCTTCCCTCAACGGCCATTGGCCCCATCTCTGTCAAATTCAAACTCATTAAAACGACATCAATCTTTAGTTTAAGATCATATTAAATAAGAAAAGAGACATGTTTGAGATTGTTTATGGAAGGCTAAAAGTACCTTCTGACAATAATATACGCTTCTAATTATGTCTAATAGAAAAATTTATAAAACACTTTTGAGTCGTGAAAGTGGAAGTATTTCATTTTCAATAAAAAATTGTACATATTTAAGATAAAAGGCAAAAGCGTATATGAGCACAATTGCTTCTTTCATACCAGTAGTGGCCAAAAGCAGGATGAGAACGAAGGCAGCTGAAACAAAACGCATTGAGGGCTCCATTTTTTATCTGTGCGTACTTGTATATGTGAGTGCGTGCTTGATCTGTGCGTGTGTGCTTGTGTATGAAATACGGAACAGATTTTGCTAATGCAAAGAACTATAACCATGCATGGCTTATATAGGGAAAGAAGCTCCATCTCCGAAAATGAAGCTTAGCTCCATAGCCAAAATAAGCAGTTGAAAAATTCCAACTTAAAGAGGCACCACAAACCAACTTCCTATTTTTGTGAACTAAATTTCAGCTTCATAATTTAGGTTACTGTAACCAATGTACATTTTTGCATTTGGATGGTGTTATTCACACATTTTTACCTTTTACATTCTCCTTTCAATTTTTAGTCTTCGGATCGAATGTCATGAAGAAGGATTAATAGACAAAAATTAATAAATATGTAACATAGATAAAAATGGACGTGTGGATAACACTACTCTTTTTATATACATAAGACCTTTTTAACAAAACCATAATATAGTACACTTCCCCTTGATCAATTTCATTCTTTCTTTCTTGGTCCCCGTTAATGAAAGGTACACCAAAAAAATAAAAACCTATATAAAAAAGTTAATGCGAGTGCTGTATATATGATTTAATTTTCCATCTACAAATTCCTTTCCACTTTTTTGGTTACATATAACATAACACCTTTTTAACAAGCTTATAACAGTTAAGATTTCAAACTTAGGGTTAGAAACTTGGAATGATATTATTAATAAATATAATTTCTTAGAAATGCATACTATAGCAATACCACACAGAAGTGGGAGAAAATATGAAAGTGTTTTAAAAAAAATATGTGGAATAGTCTTTTAAAATATAACTGAAAGTTCACGGGTTCGATTCGTGGAAGCAGTTTCTTTGCAAAGCAAGAGTATGACTGTGTACGATAGATTTTCTCGTCCCTCAGACCCTCGTAAATCGGAGAGTCTTATTGGCTTAAGGTCATCTTTTTTTGTCATTTAAAATATGAAAGTGTTTTAAAATGTTATCAAGAAAATATTATCTTAAAGAACTATTTCTTCTAAAATAAAATAAAAATATTAGGTCTTTCCTTAAAAGATGCTTAAGCAACTTCGAACCCTTTTCCTAATATTTTCTGGCGCATCAATCTCCCCTTGTCCTATATACTATTACTGGTTGAAGAGTCGAAAGAACTTAGTACAACCGAAGGTTTGAACAAAAAGTTCCATCTGACATGACAATGTGACTTAACAATCTTTTTGATACAAACTAAAGTAATGTGTTGAAATCACACTTATGACAAGTTTACTTAAGGGTAATCAAAATAAAGAAAGAGAATTGAATTCTGATTACAGAGTATTCCGGTGTTTACTAAATATTAAGGAATAAAAAAGTGGTGAAGCCCACACGAAACAAGGAATCCAATTCCTGAAATTGGAGGAACGAGATTCCCTAGTTTTGTGAGCTATTTGAATTCCCTGAGAGTAAGGGAATTGGGAATGCATTTTTTATTCCTATTATGCCCTCACTTGTTTCTTCTTATCCCAACATTGCCCTTCATTTGACACTCATTATACCATCTTTTAATAAATAAATAAAACCTATTTATATATTTTTATATAGATAATTTTATTATATAAATTTAATTAAGAATTTGATTTAATTAATTAGTATGAAAATAATTTATTTATGTAAGAGCAATTTAGTAATTAATCTAGTTTTCATTTCAATTGAAGTGAATTAGTAAACAACTTATATGGACTCAACATCATTCTTTCCATCTTTTAATAAATAAATAAAATCTATTTATATATGTTTATATAGATGAATTTTATTATATAAATTTAATTAAGAATTAAATTTAATTAATTAGTATGAAACTAATTTATTTATGTAAAGGCAATATAGTAACCAACCTAGTTTTCATTCCGATTGAAGTGAATTAGTAAACAACTTATATGGACTCAACATCATTCCTACTCCGATTCTAGACAATTTTAATAAACAATTTCAACAAGAATCTGATTCTGATTTCACCTCATTTCAATTCATCATCAATCCAATTCCTCTCAATTTGATTACGGATAAGTAAACGCGCCATTAGTGGATTTCTTTTTCAACAAATTCCTTGTCAAAACAGAGAAAAATAAGTTTCGCTATTAGCATTCCACAATAATTATCTTACACGCTTCCTTGATTAAAAGTCAATAATCGAAAGAGGAGTTTGTGATGATGTTTGGAATATTAATAACAACCCCATAGAAAAGGATAGGAGATAATAGGTGATTAAAAATATTTAAGGTGTTGTGAAAACACTACACAAGACATAAAAATAATGATCTATGCATGATCATTCAATTTATTAGCAAAAGTGAATACAGGATCATATCAATGATCTCATTACATAAGTACGATCGATATACAGTTTACATTTCTTTTAACAAATCAATTAGCACTTTTTAGTGCACAGGCACCTACGGCGGAAGCCCTTGCATTTGCCTCCATCGAATTTCTCTCTTGCGCAGGTGTTTGCACAGTTGTTAGACGAAAAGCACATCCCCTTGAACTTGCCGCTCGCAGCCTCACAGGTCCTTTTCTCCACTTCCTTGTTTGGCTTGGACTTCGCCTCAACACCCATTGGCCCCATCTCTATCAAATCCAATTTCATTAAGTATAAAGATCAATTTTTTTTTTTGGTTGAATAAGATGCTTTATTCAAAACACCATAAGAAATTAATTAATAAAAATAATAATTACCGGTAATGGCCAGGAGCAGGACAAGAACGAAGGCGACAGAAACAAGACGCATTGAACGCTCCATTTTTATTTATGTGTATGTGAGTGTGCTTGATTTATGTGTTTGTGTATGACTTATTATATAGGGATCGAGGGTAGATTAAAGAGGATTGGTCTCCGTAAAGAGCGGTAGCTCCATACCCAAAATAAAAAGTTGAAATTCTCAGCTTAAGATGCACCATAAAACCAAATTTCTATTTTTGATGACCAAGTCCTCCGCCCTACATTTTTCTGTGCGTATTATGGTTTCTTTTTCAAGCACATTTAATTTTTACTTTTAAACGAATATTTGAATTTTACGCACATTTGGCTTATTATTCACATTTTTATATGTAAATGAAGCGACATATATCTCACTTAAATGGACCATATAACAAAATGATTGTTTTTACAGAAGTTTTAGCATGTCTATACCAAATTAACCTAAATTAGAGATCATGATTTGAACATTAGGTGTAGAGGAAGATTAAGTTGCTTTAGCTAATATGAATGTTAAAGCAGAACTCTTGCGAAAATGAAGATTAATTGCATTTCAAAATCATGGCATTAGAAATACTTAAATTCGTTGACAAATATAGAAATTACATAGTACGGCGTTACAAAATAACTCACGACGGTGGTACTTAACAAACAAGAACATTAAAAACCATAACAGGGATACGATGTTAACAACCCAACTGTGAATTGGGCCGTTAACTTATTCTAGCTAGTTCCACACTCATACCAAAGTACCCAAGTCCATGCACCCACTGATAATTAAGTGATAAGTGATCAGCTCATCACCAGCTAAATTAATTAGCTAATTAACAATGTCTAGTGCAAAAGCATCTACGGCGTAAGCCACGGCAATTGCCTCCGGGGAAGCCCTCAGTTTGGCAAACAGCAGCACAGTTACTTTTACTCACGCAGGTTCCTTTGAAGCGGTTACTCTGAGACTCGCAGGTCCTACCCTCAGCAACCATCGTCCCTTTAAACAATTATTCCAAACAATAAACGGTTAATATGCATGCTTAAAATCGTAATAATATATATTAGCGACGAAGATATTAACAAGATCGAGGGAAAAGAAATATATACCGGTGGCCACCAAAAGCAGCAGGAAGACGAAGGCGGTTGGAAATAAACGCATGGAACGCTCCATCTTATATAATTTGTATGGATCTATAGTTGTAACCTAGCAGACCTTATATAGACTGGAGAGTGATAAGATAAGATATGTGCATGTGCTAAGTAATAATACTGATGTGATTGGGCCATGCCGTTCACAAATAAACGACGATAAAGAAAGAGGGAAACAATAGGAGCCATGCATGTGACTGTGCTCAAATGAATGAGTGAGTCAGTACTTGCAGCAGTGACATGTCTTTCTCTGTCCTTTTACCCTACATGTCGACAATTAATCCAAGTTTTACAGTGCTGTGAGAAGGAAAGTCATCATTTCCGGATTCATTTTATCAAATTCATCGAATCAATTAATCTGAATTTTTAAAATTTAATTTAACGATTACAAATAGAAAGTTCATTTAAAAGTTATAATAACTTTAATTTTGGATCAAATTTTAAAAATTCAGATTAAGTAATTGCATGAATATAGTAGAATGATCAGGAAAGGATCCTTTCCCTGTGAAAAAGCTTCTTTTCTTTGCTGCTCCAATGGTAGTCATCAGACTAAATCACTTAGGCCATCTCCAACCGAAGGGTCCAGATGGTCAGAAGGCTCTGGAATCTGGGAGGGCCCCACGGAATCGAAGAGGGCTGGCTGCTTTCGGCTAGCCAGCCAGCCCGGGGCTGGCTCCTTTTTTTTTTTAATGTTTTTCATTTCTGTCGGTTATAACCGACAGAAATAACAATTTGAATTTAAACTTCCAACGGCTAGCGAGCCACTAGCCGTTGTAAACCTTTTTTCTTTTTTTTTAAATTTTCTTTTTTCTTTTTTTTTCTATAACTTCCTATAACTTCTATTTTACAAAATATGTTTCAATTTTTTTTTAATTTTATTTTTTTCCTATAACTTTCTAGGCCATTATACAACATTAAATTAAATTAAGTAACATGAAACAACATTAAATAACATTGAATTTAAATTGTAGCTTTAAAATAATAAATTATGTTTGGCCCTATGGCCCTTTGGCCCTCGGTTGGAGACGGTTTTTTGTGACAGGGCTAAAAC
The DNA here is from genome assembly GCA_036320875.1 of Cotoneaster glaucophyllus. Classification (NCBI taxonomy): domain Eukaryota; kingdom Viridiplantae; phylum Streptophyta; class Magnoliopsida; order Rosales; family Rosaceae; genus Cotoneaster; species Cotoneaster glaucophyllus. The sequence goes on along the minus strand of CM070069.1, from coordinate 33,862,608 downwards.
GAGCCCTCTGGCCCTCTGGCCCTCGGTTGGAGACGGAGGCAAATATGGTCCTGTACTGTTCATTAAAATATTAATATCTTAAAGAATCTTGGAGGGCCAGAGGGCTCCAGCCATCGGTTGGAGATGGCCTTAACTTGATCATGAACATGTTAGCTAGTTAGGCTTTAAAGTTCAGGTTTGGCCATCTCCAAAATCATAACCAGTAAGATTGTTGGAAAATCGAGAAGCTTGAATTTAATATTCATTATTTAGTACGAGAGATAAGCAGATTCCAATCAACATCGAATTGAAGTTTTTTTTTTATTTTTTTTACAAGAATCAATTAATAGTACTTTCTAAATTGACTCCCACAAGCATTACCGGTACTAGCACAAGCACCAGAGGTTCAGATCCGTCAATCTTGTTCCGTGGCACCAATCTTTATGTTACTCTTATTAAGGTTGGCTAGGTCATTACAAAAAATTATGTCTCGAAAGTGATTTCTGACCAAAGGCCATAATTAAAATAGGTGTGCAAAATAAAAAAAATAGTGTGTAGGGATAGTTAATAGTTTCGAGATGAAGTTATGCTTTGGCAACTTGTGAGGTAAACATGCTCATTTTGCGTGATCAAATTTTTACAAGCCTCCCCCCTCTCCTCCCCTACAAGGCATGAGCCAAACTAGCAACCATTGTCACAAAGTTATGCAAACCCTTAAATTATTTCAAGAGTAAATTGTAGCAATGGTTCCTCAACTTTAATCAAATTGAAGCAATGGTCCCTCAACTAAAAATCCATTACCATTGGTCCCTCAACTTATCAAAATATGTAGCTATAGTCATTTTCATCAATTTAGTCAAAATTTTGTCAAAATAAGTTATGTTTGATTAACCATTTATATAATTAGGGTCCCTCAATTCATCAAAGTGTGTAATTATGATCATTTTTGTTCACTACGTCAAAAAATTTGTCAAAACGAGTTATGTTGAAAGGACCATTGCTACAAGTGGGTTAAAGTTAATGGACTATTTCTCCAGTTGAATTAAAGTTGAGGGACCAATGATAATGAATTTTTAGATGAGAGACCATAGCTGCACGTTTTGATGAGTTGAAGGACCAATAGTAATGGATTTTTAGTTGAAAGACAATTGCTTCAATTGAGTTAAAGTTCAGGAACTATAGCTACAATTTACTCTTATTTCAATGGCAAAACTTCAAAAACATGTAGAAATAGTACTGAAGCTTTGTGGGAACATGTAAAATTTACCACTTTTCTAAGAGACGTGGCAGGCCAATGACCTTTGCCTCATTCTTATATAATAAGGTCAAACTAATGTCCTCATTTTGCATATATATTTATACGAGAGATTTTTCAATATGTCAAGAACATATCGAACATTGAGTTTCATAGTACAATTGATTGAATTTTTTTTTTTTTTGACGTGTCCAACCAGTTATATTACACTTAGTGTAATAGACTGTGGTCTTGGTACATAAAGATATCTCTAGATAGAGCACCATTTCTCAGTTAAAAAGACTGAGAAAATCATCATTTATTGCATTGCAAACGGTAGGGTATTACAAAGACGTTGTTCTGAAATATGGAAGTTACATAAAATGAACATATCCATAAGAGATTACAAAGTAACTCACGCAGTGATAGTTTTGCTTAATAAACAAGAACAAAAGAACAATTAATGATAACCCAACTGTGAAAGATTGGGTTATTAATTTATTCTAGTAGCACACAAGCATGCACGTACGTAGGTATCATTGCACGGAATGATAATTAAGCGATTATTTAATCTTAATACCCCCACATGTCACACATATATATCATACATGTATGATTAATGATGATCATCTCATCATTAATTAATAGCTAATTAACAATGTTTAGTGCAGAAGCATCTGCGGCGAAAGCCACGACAATGGCCTCCATGGAAGCCCTCAGTCTGGCAAACAGATGCACAGTTGCTTTTAATCAGGCATGTTCCCCTGAACTTTTGGCTCTGAGACTCACAGGTCCTACCCTCCGCAAGCATTGGTCCCATCATCCCTGCCAATTATGGTTATTAAACAGTCCGAAATTAATATGTTAACAAGAGGCAATTTAGCTGGAGAAGAGTATGCATATATTTAGGTTACCTGTAGCCACCAAAAGAAGAACAAAGACGAAGGCAGTCGAAAACAAACGCATGGAACGCTCCATCTTTCTATATATGAATATATTATATGTTTGTATGCGAGAGGGAAGAGGTAGACCTGCAGTTAGATCGATGTGAAGATTAGTGACCTTGCAAGCCCTCTTATATAGAGTTGTTGCGGAGCTGCCAGATCGGTGCTGTGCAATTAGAACTATCGAGAAAATTAAAAGTTACTAATTAAAAAAAAATCTAAAAAAGATGATCAATATTATCTAAGTATATCCATGTGAATGAGTCATTCCGAGTCAGGGCGCACTAGTGTTGAAAGTTGAAATTATATGTTAACACAATAATTAACATTAAACTTTGAGATGTTAAAATATCTATAAAATGTTTCGCTTTTTAGAGTGAGTTCCCTTATCATGTCGGCAATCCATGCTCCATTGAGCTGTCAAATGTCTTCTTTTCTTCGCCACTCCAGTGGCAGTGATCACTTTACTTCACTCGTGAATATCCTGCGCCACGTTGTATATCGCATCGTTCGGTCTTGATGATTTGAACAAAATAGACAACCTTCTAAGTTCCATGAATATTGAAGTTAGAAGAGAATAACCTTTCTTTTGAGAGGAGTTTTTTTTTTTTTTTTTTGGAGAACTTTCTGAGAGGAGTTTTGACACAACTGAAACTCTATCTTCTAATCCTATTATTGTAAGAAGAATTGGAATACATGAGATTTTCTTTCTGAGTAATCTATCTTTTATTTCAAAGTTGATTACAATTTTTTCATTTCTTTTTTCAACATATTTTAAAGTGTTTCATTCATTCCAATTTATGATGTTTTTTTATTTCTTCTTTCAACATACTTTGAAGATAGTGTTTCATTCATTTCAATCCATGAATTTTTTTTTTCATTTCTTTCTTCAACATACTTTGAAAATAGCGTTTCATTCCAGTTCATAAATTTGATATTAAAGGTGGAGAATAAGTTAACGTATATTTAGCGCTTTCATCTCAACCCTATGGGTGACTGATCATGAATACGTGTGGCCAAATTATTTATGGGTAATCCCAAGTATTTATAAAGGGGGCACGTAGAATGACATTGTTCACACAATTGACAGTCACACTAGGAATATCCCAACGCATCAAAATAGTATTTGCCATGTTCTCATACTAAAGAGAGCTAGAGAAATATGGGCAAAAGTAAAAAGTAAAGAAGATTAGTAGCAAAAGATGGTAGATTAGTTTCAAAGTTTCATAAATACCACCCAGCTTAGGAACCAATAAAGGACTAGTCATCCATCTTTTTTATATAGACAGGCAATTTCTTTGTCCTTTAATTAACACAAGGGAAGTAAGATTGACATGAAACATACAAAAGTAATGTGAAGGGAGCTTCGACAAGCGCCACCAAATCTAGCTTTTGAAAAGAAAAGATATCGTTGCATGCTTATAAAATAAAGTAACCCAAAAGAAAATGGAATAGAATTCTCTGCTCTCCTAATATTTTGAGTCTTCCATCTCTTCCTATTTGAACGGTAACGGTTAAGTCACGTTAATATTTTATATTAATTTTTTTATAAAGATAATAAGACAAAAAATAATATGTGAGAGAAAGAGAATAAAAGGATAAAGAATCCTACTCCAAAGAAAATACATGTACATCTATATGTCTCACTCTCATGATAAAACAAAAATAAAAATAAAAAATATTATCGGAGCTCTTGGTTTTTCTCGTTGATGTGATGGATCATGGAACCCATCTACCCTTATTGCATGAAAAATGTTTTGCAAGTGTCGGTACCGACCTCTCAAACATTTTGAATTACTTTCAGTTACCGTTGAAATAGACTATTTTTCCTTTTTATCTGAATTTGTTTCCTTTTTGTTTTTACACACAACCATACTCAGTGGTGAGGGAACAAGTTTTAGTTTAAACCACAAAATTAATGAATTCGTTGTAATTAAGTATTAAACGTGCCCATTGTATGAGTGGAGTGTGAGCATTCTCATATATAAGTGATGAGAAATACTGCTATATTATAATGGTTGTAGTCCTGATTAAGGGCGCGTTTCAAAGTGCTTTAAAAATAAAAACACTTTTGATGAAAATACTTTTGAAAGAACATTTTAATGCCTCTTGTAAGAAGCATATAATTAGCGATTGTTACAAAAAACACTTTAAATGCTTTTAAAACTCAAACATACTTTTTTCTAAAACACTTTTGGTCATTTTAGAAAATAAAAAGTTGTCCACAGTTGAGTTTCATTTCCTATAAAAAATTCCAGCATGTGTTTCATCTGAATCTGATTCCATCAGGACCGAGCCTATATGCGGTTGGAACGTTGGGTCGGATGGGGCTGGGATCTTATTTTGGGTTTGGATTAACATTAAAGGACAGTAAGGAGAATTGATCGCAGTCCACGGTCCATTCCGTGAGAAAAGTGCTTATAACATTTGGTTAAAAGTTACAAGTGCTTTTGGGAAGCACGTCATCTGGTAATAAAAAGTGATTCTAATAAATACGCTTACGAGCATAAGTGTCTTGTAGAGAAGCGCCAAGCACAAACAAGTGTGGAATGTAGATAGATAGCAAGCTCTTGCATGAGTATATACATAACAAATAGTACACAAAGAAATCTGTATCCCTAACTCCCCCATCCACGAAACAAGACCTACCTAGTAAGTCCTGAAAACAAAAGTATGAACAAAATGACAACCCGAAAATTCTCCATCAGGCACATCGTAATAGTTGGAGACGCGTAAAGCAGTCTACCGAGCATGAATTCGTCCATTCATTCCCAAGTAACCGAGACCATAGAGTTGGCCAGACCCGATTCTTCAAAAGTAGACTGACAATCATAATCCAAATTCTTTGAAGCTCCTGGGATTGCCTGCGTCAAGTGAAATGGCCTTGCCTCAGCTTCCTTTAGTTGGGAATAGCAGAACGACCACAACAGCTGCAAAACAAACAGTTCAAAATTACCGACAACCATACGAAGGGGAGCTCACGCATAAGCATGAACTTTCTGCATAAAAATATAAAACTTCCCTCTTTACCTGAATTGGATCAACGCGGAGGAAGTTCCGCTGGACCCTGCGACCGTCTGGAAGACGGACTCCAACTCTGCAAAGGAGGTTCCTGTCACCCTTGGGTTCTTCGGGCAAAGGTGGGTATGTAGGCATCTTGATTGAGCTAGTTTCTTCCTCCTTCTCAGTGATGATTTCATCTTTGTCTTTGGATATTGTTCCGCTTGTCTCCTTCATGCCTTCCATGGAAGCTGCCAATGCACGCTGCACCTCCTCATCTTCTTCATTGGTTTCGTCTGCAACTGAAGCATCTATAGTCATACACGCAGTTCGTTTAAGAAAAGGAAAACATATTCAAAACACAACTTTTAAGAACAGATCCAGAACAAATCACTCTGCTGCTACCAAAGCCAATATGGTATGGCCAGCAATTACCGAATTCACTTCCATTACAGGATTAAAAGCACATTAAACACACGGATCTTGGTTTCTATTGTATGTATTTCCATTTTGAGTTCGTATCACACTTCACACGAGGATTCTTTTCCCTTTCGTCTCCCACACGCCCACACCCAATTTGTTAAGTTGGAACAAGGAAATTGATTAACTCAAAAGGTTCAACCAAGTGATAATACATGAGCAATGCTTTGCAAAATGAAATGCAACACTCAAGGAGTAAAAAGGTTCACTGCAATGTAATAGAGCAGAAGTTATTAAGATTCCCGAACATACCTTTAGTTTTTTGTGGCTGAGCAGTTTCTCTTGGGCGTTTATTGGACAAAGTTACATGATGATCCCTGGGGCCACTATCCAAGAAGAGAAGTAGATCCTACAGAGGCAAGGATGATTTCATACCAAATTTTAACTTCAAAGCAAAAGTGTAATCACAGTATGAAACGGACTCTTAGGTACTCTAACAAGAGAAAACTTAATACTCAACTGTGAAAATACAGTGTACACCATGACATTTACCTCTAGCAAACGGTCCGGGTGAACCATTCCATTCCATGAACGCATTTTTTGTCCAGTAATAGGGTCAATAAGGAGTACTACAGGCATAGATTCCAACTTGTAGTATGTGCAAACCTTCTTGCCTTCAGTTGTATCATCATATGTCTATATTTTCGAACCAGCGTCACACGCGTGAAGCAAAAATTAAACAATTACTTTTGTCAGAATCATAAAGATGATGCAAAAGTTCATGTCCATATCTGTTATACAATTAGGCGGCAACACCCTCACAAGACAATTAATAAAACTTCTGACACAATTAACAGTCTCTCAAAGGCATGGCAAGAAAAGACACAACCAAACACAAACAAATTTATACAATCTCCGCAATTCTAAGTTCCAATAAGAGATCCTAAGACTATAGTTTTAAAGGTCAACCTTTGCCAAACTTTTGGTTCATGGACAACAACAAAATATAATCCTAACAAAAAATGAAACCATCATGGCTGCCTTGGCCAAAACTTGCTGTTACCACCAAGGGAGCATGGTAATATATATGTAATAGCATCCAGTCACATACATATTGAATTTTTTTTCTTTTATAAACAAAATCACACTAATGTATATCATTATATTTTAATGAGTGAATGTGCATATGTATATCAACAGCCTCCCACTATGACCAAATAATAAAGTATGTAAAAAAAAAAAAAGTAAAAAGAATTTCTTAAAAATAAAAACCATCAGCCATGCACTTGCTAATGTAAACATCATAGTACAGCCTAAAAGAAAAAAAATAATTTTAATACAAAAAAAGCACGGAGCTGACCTGCCAGAAGATAAAATTAGTAATAATGGTTTGAGAGACAGCTTCGTTGGCCCAGGTGTCTCGATTAAGCTTCACAAAGAAACATATATGCACACCAAAAGTGAACCCACATACCAAGAACAACGAAACCAACAAACCAAAATAAAATAAACCAGAGAGCAAACACTACCATATGCGAGCTGAACTCTTTAGTGGATTGCAAGTTCACCAGTAGCCATTTGTCCTGGAGAGAAGCAGCACTTTTTGCCTGATTAGATATAAAAAAAAAATACATGAAAACATGTTCCCTCAACAAGTATGAAATGCTAAATGATAATAATTCACTCAACATGTCCCTGGATGAACTAGGGTTCTTGGTATGCTTATAATTTGGTAGAACAAACCAGAAAGGTTTTCAGTTGATAGTTACAGCTGTAAGGTTATGATCATATCTGATATATGTATTTATTCAACTACGACCAAAGGAAGAGCCTAAAAAAGTAAGGAATACTCCAACAAAGCCCTTCCCAGCAACCTGCAACACCAATAATACTGAATATACCATTCAAGTTCAACTTCTACAATAGATACACTACGAAACATCAGAAGACCATACCTTTTCAAAGGAACCCTGGAACAGTAGCTTAAAGGGAGGACGATATAAGGATGCAAGATTATCTTGAACAGCACTTGCTGAGGATGTAGCACCTTGGTCCGATTCCCATACCCCAGGATGCTTCATTTCCTCCTCAAAGTTACGGAAGGCAATTACAGAACCCTGTTGTGAAAATCTAGCCCTTGGTGCTCTATAGGAGAATGACAAAAGGTTAGACGTCACCATTTAATAGAAAAATTACAATTAGAGGCCAATTACACAGTAATAATGAATGGATAGACACAAGTCACATAACAATTCATAATGGCTCGCAACTACTTGATAGGGTGGGTTGAATTGCCAAAGATGCACTAGAACAAAGTAAATATTATGCACATGTGCTATGCTTAAACTATTAACTAACAAAAATAACACCAGATGCTCTTCTCTGCGGCTGAAAAATGAATTAAGAAATGATAAAGAAACTAAAATATATTCCACGATATACAGTACCTTATAGGTTATCAAGAAAATACAAAGGAGAGACTATTTCCAAAAGTAATAGTAAAGTTCTGAAAATATCAGAAACATGGTAAACAAAGCTCTTCAATTAAAATGAAGTGAATAATTAGTAACATTGCCGGCCACATTTCATCTCCCAATCTCCATTTTCGAACATGGCATGCCAGTTGCTAAAGGAAAGAATGAAGGAAGGACAATGACATGTAACTTCCCATAAATCATAATGCAATGCCTAAAGTAGAACCATAATACATTAATACAGTGTTGAGTTGATGCAAAACCCAATTCAAAGATCTTGAATTTATAGACGAAAGAGCTCTTCCACACTAAAATCATTTATATCACCTACTTTAGAAGTCGTGCAACAAAAGAAAAATAGTACAACTACAACCAACCAAAATTAAGTGAAAAACTTGATAGTTCACAAGACAAGGCTAGAAATGGAGTGATAAAACATACCCATAGAGCGCCATATCGTCGTAAAGAACGTCCCTTATAACAGGCATAGGAGCACGCACCTCATCATCAGCGAATTGTTCCACATTCTCATTAACACCAGGAAGTGCCACATTTTCATTCACACTGTCACAAACCCAAGGTCAAACAAGAAAAACAAAAACACACCAATAAAACATAAACAAGTAAAGAATATGAAATACCCAGAAGCTTGTTCGGCCAACTGGTCAATATTTTCCGTCTGTAACGGCGCCGCCGCGGCCATTATCCCAGCTTCATTACCCACATAAAAGAGCTGAATTGCTTCCTCAAGCTTCCACCCAGTGGCCTGTTTATATAAAATTGAAGCTTTCAACATCCACACATTCTACAAAGTCTAAATTCATCACCTTTAGATCAAAAGAACACCCAAATCTACTAATCCAACTCACTCCCCATCTCCCAAAGAGCAAAACCACAAAAACAAAAACCCCAAAAACACAAAGAGATCAATGCGATGCGTTTCGGGTACCAAATGAGAGACTGAGAGTTACCTGCAGAAACTGCCGCGCCGTATCGGCGGTCTGGCCGACGGCGATCTCCAAAAACGAAGAGACCAGACTCTGCTGGTCATTGGCTGACACCACACCCTCCATCTCTCTACAAACAACAACAACTATATTCAAATATCCATCTCTGTTTGCTTCGAAAGCTACTGGACTTTAAATTTTCATCTGAATTTGTAGGGTTTTCGAGGAACGCGAAACGTACCGATTGGCAGTGAGTTCTGTTCTTCTGAGATTTTGTCTCTCTATTTCTTTATTTATTTTTTTTAGTTTTTCATAAATAGGCAGCTTTTATTTTTATGATTCGAAAAATCATAATTACGAATTTAACCTTTTATAATTGTAAATAACGAAATGTCACGAGTTTGACCGAGAGAGAGATCAGAGATGGCAGACTGGTGGTGGTATTTGTGTAGATATAGCAAACTTGAAGGGTGTTCTTTGGGCAGTTGAGGAGAAGCGTGGGCTTGTCGGTTAGGCCAGCCAGTGGCAATTGAGAGGAGCCCAAAAGTTGGATATTCACGGATGATCCAGAAATGGCCCATATGAAAAAGGATGGGCCACATACCCATCCTAAGCCGATTTCCAATTTCAGATTTTCTTTCCCACTTTATTATGTATAGTCCTTTTTTAGTGTTTTGAACAAAAATTATATCTACACTAAAAGAGAGGGGAATAACTTAGCCTCGCAATAGGCTAGTAATAATGTGCTTCACATTCGTCTTTGACGAAAATCGAACTTAAGACCTCTTACTTACAAGTGAAGAGGAATATCATTAGACCGTAATACTAAGTGGCTTCTCTAGTGAACATTTAAGTACACATTTGAATAAAAGTCGTTAGATCATTTAATTTAATGGGATCTAACGGCTCTTGTTCAGATGTGTAACATAAAATGCACTTTTGATGTGCATTTGAGAAATTAAAGGGTTGGTGCTATCCACACACGCTTTTTACCTTTCACACACCACTTTAAATTTCAGACCGTGGGATCAAAGTACATGAGTAAAAAGGATGTGTGTAGAAGGTAAAAAGGGTGTGTGGATAACACTCTTAAGTCCTAACAAAGCTGAATTACAAGCTTGATATTGCAGAAATGAAGATTGAAGAATTTAAAAAAAAAAACTGAGAAATCAAGAGGATTTAGTTACATTGGGTTATTAAGCAACACCCTAGAGAAAATTCATTATTCCATATTACCCTTATTTAGAGAATCAAAAAGTGGTGATATATGCATATGCACAATACTATTATTCTTTAAACTACAATTTTTCTCTAATACAAGATATTCTACACTAATTTAGATTTAAAAGGAGATGAAGAGTTTAAACCTAGAATGTAGTGCGTTTGAACATGAATATAGAACAGGCATGTTTACTAGTAATCGGAGTCAAAATAAAGTGTTATAATTTGATTACATATTACTTTAATATTTAATAGTTATATGAGAGTGAAAACACAAGAATGACGCACAATATCATGACTTCGAAGTTCTTATTTTGGGACAAACTGGACACTAAGTAGGGGCGATATTTTGATTCTTGCAATCAACCCACATCAGAGTTCATTTTTTTTCTTTCTATTTATTGTAAGATCCCACATCACCTAGGGGTATGGATCATGTAAGCCTTATATGTATATTTTCATCTATACCTAGCACGAGGCCTTTTGGGAGCTCACTGGCTTCGGGTTCCATAGGAACTCCGAAGTTAAGCGAGAATGGGCCAGAGCATTCTCAGGATGGGTGACCCATTGGGAAGTTCTGCTCCCGTGAGTTCCCAGAAACAAAACCGTGAGGGCATGGTCGGGGCCCAAAGCGGACAATGTCGTGCTACGGCGGAGTCGAGCCCGAGATGTGGTGGGGGCTAGGGTCGGGATGTGATAATTTGGTATCAGAGCCAATCCCTGGCCGGAAATGTGATGACGAGGACATCGGGCCCCTAAGGGGGGTGGATTGTAAGATCCCACATCGCCTAGGGGTATGGATCTTGTAAGCCTTATATGTATATTCCCATATTTACCTAGCACGAGGCCTTTTGGGAGCTCACTGACTTCGGATTCCGTTGGAACTCCGAAGTTAAGCGAGAATGGGCCAGAACATTCCCAAGATGGGTGACCCATTGGGAAGTTATGCTCCCGTGAGTTCCCAGAAACAAAACCGTGAGGGCGTGGTCGGGCCCAAAGCGGACAATATCGTACTACGGCAGAGTCGAGTCTGGGATGTGGTGGGGGCCGGGCCGGGATGTGACATTTATACCCTGACGCTGTTTATAAAATTTTATATTTGCTTATCCACATAAATTCGCTTTTTTATCACATTTTTTCAAAAACAGTTCAACTTCTCTTATCTATTACGGACTAGTAAACATATCATGCATAAGTTTTAGAGTGCAAAACAAAAAGTTTAGGCTATATGTATGGGAGCAAGCAACGAAAAAGAATGAGCTTATTGGGTGTTTGATATCCTGCTTCCCTTCTATTTTTTATATTGCCAGTATTACTTATTCCGTACTCGAGGGAGGTCAAGTGCTTTACTCCAACCCAATCTTATGTATCTGTATTAGTGTGCTACGTGCTTGTCAATGCCTAATTCATCCTTTTGCTTTTAACCACAACCACATGTTTCAAGGTGCATGCTTATTGGTTTTTATCGGGTGATCGAGTACAGTTATAAAAATATTGTTATATGGTTACATTTTTTTTAAAGACGACCAACATTGATCCAAAGATAATTTGTATAAACAAACATTTTAGAGAAATTCCTACACGGCTGTTACAAACACAACCACCACCACAATTAGTACACATTTATAACAAAGGCGGTAGTTAAATAAGTTTGGAAATCATATACACCAAGTAAAATGACTTTTGAATGTAATCTGTGTTTAGTGTGATAAGATAAGTCCTAAACAAATTAAAGAGGTCAAAATGTATTATTTAATCTTATGTGAGGTTTGCTGGCTAGGGCTACCTACATCTAGTAAAGAAAAGCAGCAGCACCACTAAATCAAAAAATTAATACTTAAGCAAATATTATTCAATCTTTTGCTGCTTTGCAAATTCTTTAATTAATCACAGATTATATAAAAAAAATATAATCTAGCTCCATTTTATTAAAGGTCGCGTGTTATTTAACGAATTTAGTTTTTGTCCTGTCCAATCTAATATTTTTTTTTTCAAAAGTAGGAGACTCGTGCTCTTCAAGAATGCGTGTTGAACAACCCTTGCCCTGGATGGAGCTTTCTCACAGGACAGTAATTGAAACATGTCTAAGAAAGTTAGAAAAACGACAATGGCTGCCACTATATATATACATATATATATATGCTTAATGGACCTCTTATCTTTAATTATTTGGGATTTAGGCACTCTCTTTGTCCATATAACTTACCTAACTTTAGTGTGCTTGTTTTATATACAGTTAATTTATGTTTTATATATTTACAGTTTGGTCATATGATTCACCTAAGTTTATGTTTTTCTTATGGAGTATTTGGACCTAACGAAAGATATGACGTAAAACCAAGAGCAGTGACATTTTAAGATTCATATAACTGACTCCACTTAGTGGTGGTTGTTAATAATTTGCTAACTTATTACCGTGACACACAGACACACACACACACATATATGTATTTGATACTTGCCATAATCCGAAACAAATCTCTCCAACATTGGCGGAATCGTACGGTTGGAGTTGGAAGTTGATTTTGTTGATCAAAAAGTAACAAAGTTTCTTTTTACTTACTCATATAATCTTTAAAGGTTCAAATCTATTAGCTCAGTTTCCATCACCAACAGTGCATGGTCCTACGCATACGCTGCTTAATTTTATGAATTTTCTCGTAAGGCACCTTATTATTTTTTACCTTATTCCTATTAAGTGGCCATTTTTGTTTGGTAGGTTTTGCCATCAGGTCAGGTCTAAAGCCACCAAGGTTTTATATACTCACTATACAAAGAGTTAGCCAACTTTCGTAATCCACTAAAGCAAAATTCAAATATTTAATTGCGTGTACGTAGCTTTTTTTAGGGGAGATGCCGAGCATATTACCAATGGAAAAAAAAGTGTGGATGAAATCTTGATGATTGACCTGAAACTAGAGGCGTCAATCTATTCCAATTAAATTAACATCAAATATTCCAATTAAATTAACATCAAATGAAACAATTGAGTAGGTTCACGACGAATATGGTGGAAATGTAGCACATGCACGTTCACTTTTAATTAATTTGTATTTCATTTTCTTTCCTTTATTCCCTTGTGTGTTAATTAGTACATGTATGAACATTCCAAGGAATCAGTCGGTGTGTTGGAATTTTCGGAGGCAAAAGATAATCATTCCCATAGTTTGTGTCGTTTCACAAAAATTCCATTGGAAGTAAACATTTTTGAGTTAGCAATACTTAATCTCACGGTTTGCGGTGCATATAAGCAAGTTCATGGACTAATAACAAAATATCGTGAGAGATTTTAGGGACATGGAGGGATATCGTTGATATGACACTTCGATTGTGTGAATAGATAGAACAGAGAGGAGCCAAAGTTGGAGATGGCTCAGTGCAAGAAAAATATCCACTAGCCGGTGGGGAAGCTACGTGAGGGCGAGGAGTGGCTGCCGCCACTCCCCTCTCCGGAAATCAAGCCCATAAACGGTGGTTCCGCCCCTTCGGTCTCGTTGGAAGTGATGAAATTTCGTGTGGTTTCTGGCGTTTTGAGTTTCCCTGCTCTATCGCACCACAGGCTGATCGTGAGCTCTCTTTTTTTCCAAGAAAAAAAAATACCTAAGCCAAAGAAGGGAGGAACAAAGATCTGCAATTCGCAACTTCTGCAAATGGAGAGGTTCTATCTGACGAAGAAGAGAAAGGAAAAGGAGAGAGACTTTCTCTCTCCCATCCCACCCACGTGCAATCACAATTTTTTTTAACTATTGGCCAATCAATTTGTGCCACCTAACTTGCTATTACTTATTTATATTAGAATTTGTTTTGTTTTTTAATTATTGTCCAATTAATTTAACCACTTTTTCAATATTTTGTAAGCTACTTGTATGATACTGTTATTTATCTTAAAATTCATTATAAATTTATACGAGCTTCAAAAAATAATTTGTAAAATATTACGAACTCGTATTTTTTTATGTCTCTTACCATCAAATTCAACAAAGTAATAAAGAAAATTTGTCAATATTTATATATTATATGTTTTATAATCAATGTTTTTCGGATATTATATGGTATATAATAAATAGACAATTATTTATATGGTATATAATAAATAGACAATTATTTATACGGTATATAATAAATTTATTCAAATTTGCCTAGGTCCTCGCCTAAGTGTAAAGTCATGTTCACCACCTGACTAGAGCTTAGCATCTTTTAAAACTTTGCTAATTATACAGTTAAGTATTAGGACAATACAACAAGAAACGGTGCTAAATCATCATTCAAATAATATTGTTGTTCAAACCCTACTTCGACTATTTTGAGTAGTCCAAATCCTCTTTTGAATATTTTGGTTAGTGCAAATTCTCCTATGAATATTACGGGTAGTGCAAATAATCTTCTTACAAATCCTAGAATTAGACCTCGAATGAATGTTCACATTTTTTGGGGACCCTAAACTTTTTAAATTTCGTCCCTCCCCTTGAGAATTTCTGGCTTCGCCACTGCCACTAGCTATTGATTTGTAGTTGGCTCTATTTGTAATTTTGAAGATGGAAAACTCTGGTCACATTCTATACATCAATAATGCAGCTACAGTTTAGCCATCTACTTGTTTCGTTGGTGGTAATATTGATGTTTAGGGACGTAAACAAGTTTTTATTTTATTTTAATGAGACTAACTAGCTGGTGGCTTCATTACGACAGTCCATCATTTCAGGAGCTAAGAAGACTCGCAATCACAGAGGCATTAACAAGTTGTTAAATGCAGAGACATATGGTAAACTGGCCTATTGTTTTATCCAGCCATATTTTTTTTTACCAGAAAGACGGTGATTCACAGCCAATTTGGCATGGTTGATGGTTTATCATCCACATTTAGGTGGCTAGAATTTATCCATATATCTTTTTCCTATAAATGAGAAAGCATATACTAGTTATTATATAAAAGAACATGAACTTTTCAATGCCATTATTGTTGAAATAGGAATCAAATTAAATAATTTAAATGTAACGCCGCCTAACCTATGATATGTATTCAGTCTCCACCTAATCAAACATTCCACTGTAAACCTAGAGATTAGAAATAAAAGATACATTGGGTGGATGAGATTGAAGCTAGAGCTAGCTAATAAGAACATTTTAATTTACACTATAAAATTAAATACGTACGGATCAAATATATGGCCATGTATTCATTCGTGTGACAATGTCTAATGAAGAAATTTAAAAGATGCTTCCTTCCTTCCGCAGCCAATGGCCCTTAATGGTGGTAGAAGAACGAAATTATAAGGGTGGAAAAAAAATTCTCAAAGTGGAACTTGATGTAGAGTGATGCAGAGTGCCACTCACTACAAACACCCACCAACTAGACCATGTTCACTGACCTATATGCAAAGGCCAAGCAACTATACCTTTCGTTTAAAAGGAATGGATTTGTTAATTATACAATAAAGTAAAAGACACCACACATGTTAATTAATTATTAAGCAAAAGCAATTTTAATTTCTGACCATTTTATCATCAAGATCCAATTAGGTCCATTATTCAATCTTAGGGGACCATCGTCGTCTCACACACACATTGTGTTGACCTCTAAGTAAAACGTACATAGCTTCCTTTGATATATAGAGAAATAAAATATATAAGTTCCAATGACCTAAAAATTGAGTTCTAATCTTAAATTGTATAGCGCAAATTTGGAACTTACATAATTAATCCAATTATTGTGCTGGTACAATATGCCTGGATATGCCTTGTGTAGAACTAATGTTGGGGACTTTTGTGATTTTTTGTTTTTTAATGTAAACTAATTTGCATTTGGGACCATAATATGTATAAGTTGATCAATTGTATTTGAGAAAAGTATTGAACGTACTCCGTTTTGCTTACGGATAAATAGTGTCATGTCATGCACCTTGTCTATATGATTTTTTTTTTATTTGAAAAAGGGGCTAAAAGTTAAAACAAAATTATTCATTGATAAATCTAAACGGGACATTCCAAATTGATCTTAACAAACAAAACTCACTAAACAAGAATAAGGATTATTAAAATAAAAATTGCGTAAATCTCAAAAACAAGACTAGAATTCGCTAAACAATCCGGCTTATCCATGAAAGAAGTTTTTCTTAGCGAAGAATAAAGAACAGATCGAGAAGGCATTAGGAAACCCTAACCCTAAATCCGAACTCATGGCATCTGGAAACCCTAAACCTAAATACCATTGGCTGGGCCAGGTTACATATGTCCGTATTTAAATTAATAATTGCCCACGAACTTTAGTGGAAAAACTGAGGCCATATTTTATTGTCTGCCCCTATTATTGAACGATAAAACCTACAAACCCCGTACGTCATCACCACCCAACGGATATTCATATATATCTCAATCCCTTCCAAACCCTCCACCACAACAATCCATTAGAGAGAAAGAGGGGGGGAGAGAGAGAGACCGAACAAAGTAAGAACAAATGGCCGAAGAATGCAGTGTTGCAATCTCTTCTTCCTCTGCGCGGCTAACGCAACAAAATTGGTGGGATCTTGTCGGCTCTACCAACCCATGGCAGCAGCAGCTAAACCAGAAGTACTCCAACTCTAATAATAATTGTGATGATCTTGATCAGGATGTTTCAAACTCCAGTACTTCCTTTACCAATGCCTCCAACCACTCAAGCCTCAGCGTCGACTCCTCTCGCAGAATGCTTGCTGATCAGCGTTCCGCTTCTTCCAACGTTAACGACGACCTAATTAATGGCGAACAGGTTTCTGAGAATCATATTTGGAACCATGTTCTATTGTAAGTAACTCTAATTTTCCCTAACATATTTTATTAGTAATTAGAAGAGTTATATAATCTCAGATAAAACTTGAACCATCCTTTGTTTTTTTTTTCTTACATATATAGCAGGGTTTCGACCCTTGAGCCTAGCCTATCCTACGTATCACCTTACTTACCCTCACAACTGGGCTAATCCCGGTAAAACTTGAGCCGTGTCTATATATATGTGCATCTTTATACATTTAGGCATATATATGGTAATTAATTTTAAGTTTTGAATGAACCATGAATGCAGAAACGCTAATGCAAACCATGATTTAAGCAACGATGATCATGGTGTTCGAGAGAACTTCCCAGATGCACTATCATCCAAGAGCTTGTCAACTCATCATGTTATGTACAATGAGCCTGCTTGTGACGACTTGAAGAAGTTGGACAACAATAGTACTTGGGAGTTCATAAACTCAGCTGCCTCCAATTTCAACAATTTTGAAAAGCAAATAAATGGAGGATTCATGGGGAGCAACATGAATATTAGTATTGAGAAAGAAAGGTTAACCAAGACGTCTAATCAAGTCAGCACCTGGTCCATTGCAACCCCACAACCACAACTAGTACTCAACAATGTGCCTCCTCATCAAATAATGGATCAAGATGACAAACTTTGTTCTACTATCTTTCATCATGATCGTCAGTACTCACAACCAAATCTCTGTCATTTAAAGCCACAACCATTTTTTAATGATTCCACATCGTCATGCAATCCTCAGATGGGAATTACAAATATAAACTCCGGATCCAGTTTATTTTCGTGTTACAGCGGTCAAATTATGAAGGTATATCAGAATCATGGACACCATAATGGCATTGAACATCAGATTGGCCTCAACAACGCAATGGCTGCATATAATCATACTAGCAAGTACTTCAATGGAAATGGATCACTACTGTCGGATTCTTATTATTCTTCATCCACTAGTACTACTGCTGCCAGAAATTTAGCAGATGTTGTATCTTTTACGAGTCAATTAGGAAATAAACCCTTGATTGACCTTCATGCTCCTAAGCCTTGTTTCAAATCTTTTAACTCTTCTGATCATTCTAAGAAGCAAACCCTGCATACTTCTTCGTCGGTAAGCTCAATATTTAGTTGGTTTAATTTTTTTTATTGAGCGATATCTTAACTGAAGTTCATCGTATATTATATATGTATATATAATTGAATGAGTAGTGAAAGAGAACAGGTTCTAATTACGTGTATATATAATATACGCAGGCAAGAATGAGTAGTGGAAGAGGACAGGGAATTGCAAATGAAGGAAAGAAGAAAAGAACGGACGACACATCATCAGAAACAGTCGTGAAAAAGCCTAAGCAAGAAACTTCTACAGGATCATCTGCAAAGGTACTCTACCATACAAAATAAAAAAGGCAAAAGACAAAAGAAATCATGCTTGATCGTTAATTGATAAAATAACCTTTTCTTATGAAATTATTATTTAATGCCTCGGATCAACAAATTCAGGCACCAAAAGTCAAGCTTACGGACAGGATCACGGCTCTTCAACCAATCGTGTCTCCGTTTGGAAAGGTGAGCGGAAAGCAGCCACACAAGAAAACCTGCTAATTAATTCATTTCAACTGGATTAATTTAGATGTTTCATTCCTTTAACTGATCATCGTATTTGGCATATTTCAAATTATCATAATTTGGTTACATTTCAGACTGATACAGCATCAGTACTTTATGAAGCGATTCAATACATTAAGTTCATGCAAGACCAAGTGCACGTGGTATATATACTATCATATCTCTTTTTAACTCTGTCCATTATAAACAATTTTATTTTCTAACTAATAAGAAGTTAATAATACCAGCATAGAATTAATCTACATTTCCATAATTTTTTTGCAGCTATTGAATAGCCCTTATTTGAAGACAAATTCACCAAAGGTATATACATGCTTACACACACACACACACACACACACACTTTCTTATGCTAATTAATTAATGTTATTTTATTTAGGATCCATGGGCGATGGATGGAAAAGATTACAAGGGGGATACAAAGGTTGATCTCAAGAGCAAAGGCCTATGTTTGGTGCCTGTTTCATGTACCCCTCAAGTTTATCGTGAAAATACAGGATCAGACTATTGGACACCAACATATAGAGGATGTTTGTATAGATAATTAACCAAGTGCATATATGATACTTTTAATTAAATATATGTTTCATATTTTCTTATGGTCAATGTAATAATTTTAATCAAGAAAAAATGTGGTCAGTGCATGTTTTAATTAAAATATATATGTTTCATATTTTCTTATGGTCAATGTAATAATTTTAATCTAGAAAAAATGTGGTCATCAGTGCATGTTTATATCTTCTAAAAAAGAACGGGAATTATATATATATTTCTTTTGTATTATGGCTTTGGCCTAAAGTGCCATGCAGCTGCTGGAAGTCAACCGTTCATTCTTTCCGATCTCACATTCTTCTTCTTTTCACTCTCTTCATGATCATCAGTTTTTGTAAAATTCTAATATCACATGCAAAAGGACCAATGAAAGTTTATAGGCCATAGCTGCTTCAACTGTTCAACACTGAGTTACTCTAAGTCAACCGTAACAGGTACGTGCACATTACAAATGAGAGTTTCGAATCCTAAATTTCTAGCTGTTCTACTCCCACCCATTATCCTACTCATCCTCACCACCATTATTAGGCTAAACCTAATTATTTATATGTGTGTATATATATTATCTTTGGAGAATGAATGTACGTGAAATACATTTCTATATTGCATGTTTTAATGGAGAAGAGATTCCTAAAGATTCATGATGCATGAGACGCAGAAAAGACCAAAGGTCTCAAAAAGATAAGGGGTAGTAACTTGGGAATCGCTCAACCAGGAGGGGACGGAATTACTCACGTCTCTACAGGGATAGAACCTTGGAATCACTCGACCAGGAGCAACAGATTCACTCACGTCACTAATCGTGGATTCACTCGACACGACCAAGTCTCTCACTTGATTTTAAGGAGGAGAAAACTCACTCTCTTCTTAGATTGATTATAATTCACTAAATTGGCTTTTTTTAGTATACATTTGGTGCCCTTTAAATAGGGAGATACATACTCATTGATACAAGAGATAATTAAAACTAAAGAAAACATCTTGTAGTTACAATGCAACCTAATTAAAAGAGCTTTAATCATATTCTTTGAAGAATGATCACACCAGCCATTTATTCTCATACACTACATCATTCTCCTCTTCTCAAAAAAACTCGTCCTTGAGTTTGCATCTTTTTAATCTTGATTTGAATTTAGGTTTTTGACCTTCCCAACAATATTCCATCGGTTGTAATGTTCCCAAATCTTGATCTTTAACAATGTCCTGGGGAATTACAAAGCAAATTTGAATAGCTCCTTGGTCACTTGGCCGAGACCACATCTTTACAAGTCCATAGTTCATTGATGAACTTAACATTGGACTGTCAATCTTCTCATCTTGAAAAAATCCAAATCCTTCATATTTTGAACTTACCAAGTTGCAAACATCTACCAAAGCATGTTCTTCAACGTTAGCAACTGTCTGGATAGCAATCATCAAAACACAATCCTCCAAATACTCATCGTAAATTGGAGGGAAATTCCAATCAATTCTTTGAGAAGAACACAAATTATTTTCCAAAAATGTTTGACTCACGTTAGACACAAATACCCTATCCTCATCCATGGGGCAAGATGCTGGTATATCCTCTCTCTTTGGAAGAAATGACAGTTTGCAGATTTTCGTGCACAAGACGCACAGCCTTCGGTATTTTGCTAATAAGTTTATGTAGAAAACTTTGATTGACGCACAGTTTGTTGCGCTGGACACTAGACTTCCACAGCTTTCCAGTGATGTATGACTCTCTGATAAAAGTCAAGGGAACTGAGTTGGTTTTGAGGACGAACACAGATGATTTGCGCAGCGCTACCACCAGGATTTCAGATAAAAATCCAAAAACCCGCTCTGATGCCACTTGACGTAGAAAAGACCAAGGGTCTCGAAAAGACAAGGGGTAGTAACCTGGGAATCGCTCAACCAGGTGGGGACAGAATTACTCACGTCTATACGGGGATAGAACCTATGAATCACTCGACCAGGGGCAACGGATTCACTCATGTCACTAATCGTGGATTCACTCGACACGACCAAGTCTTACACTTGATTTTAAGTAGGAGAAAACTCACTCTCTTCTTAGATTGATTATAATTCACTAAATTGGCTTTCTTAAGGATACATTTGGAGCCCTTTAAATAGGGAGATACATACTCATTGATACAAGTGATAATTAAAACTAAAGAAAACATCTTGTAGTTATAATGCAACCTAATTAAAAGAGCTTGAATCATATTCTTTGAAGAATGAGAAGTCACACCAGCCATTTATTCTCATACACTAAACCCTATACTAAGTGTCATAATACAATTGATTGAAAATTGTTTTATTACACTTGATGTACCGTGTCGTGTTCCCGACACACTGAAAAATTTCTCGAGGAGTAGTAGTACTTACAAATTGAAATGCTTGCAAGGTGGCCACTCACTTTGCTTTTGTCCTCAGCGCATCTCATGAAATTATGTACAAGCTATGTAAATAGTACTTTCCAAAACCATAATTTCACAAATTTGAATCCCGACAAATTTTAATTCCAGAAGCAAAGTTGACAAGGGGAAAAAGTGAATCCAACGAAGCAAAATTGGTCAAAGGAAAGATGAGCATAAAGTGCAGAACTCGTAGTGGTAGTGGTGCACTTAAACATGCTATTTTGGTGCTCCTCTCAATCAAAACGATGGTAGACTATATTTATGGTCTAGTTTAGAAGGAAAGAAACTAATATGCATGATGTGCTTCCTTCCCAGTTTCTCCTCACACCACTCAAAACCTCATCATACTTTATTAACAAAATCGCAGAAAACACTGTTTTTAGTAGTATTCCAATAATTGTCGACTTTGACTAGTCATTTTTGAAGACCGAAGTGGAAAACTTCGATGAGGTTCAACGGATTATGTAGTTTAATTAGTTAAAAGCATTTGTTTTAGAAGAGGTAATTTTCTTAAATTCCCTTCTCATGTCATGTGCTTGTATTCCCGTTCCAATACTGCATCACGTGTTTTTATTTAAGTGGTGAAAAGTTTTAATTTTTAAGTTATTAACCTTTTAACACACATATCTCACTATTTATATAGAAAAACATGGTGTACCACCTCGTGTGACAATCACACTGAAAAATCTCTCCTAAATCATGGACGTAGAAAAAAGAATGTTGTGACTAAAACTTATACTAATGCTATTGTAAAATTTGACCACACAATGATATATTTATGAGAGTTTTAACGAAACATTTCCGGTACTGTTTATTTGTATCGAAAATGTCATTTTTACTCTAAAAGGTCACTTCTGATACTATTCAATTACAACACATTTTTGTCATTTTGATTAAAACTCAAAGCTTTCAAACCATTTTTCTTAGTTTTCCTTATGTTTAAAACACTATAGATCAATGTTGTTTTTCTCAAGGACAAGCCCAAACTGACTTTGATTCATAGATGAAAGCCTGAACTCATGTCCAAATTTCTGAACTATGGTAGGCCCATCAATTAGTATCTGGCTTTGAAGTTAGCCCAATGAATTACACTTTGTTTTAACTTATTTGAATTTTACACAATGGAGGCACTCTCGAGCTACCTGATCATTTTTTTATTTGAACCCGATTATTGTGTCTTTATATCCAACTAACATGAGATGATGTTTAGTCATAAAAAAAAAAAATGAAGGTTTTATCATAAAATCTATTAATAATATGTGGAATAGTTTAATTTTTCATAAACTCTTATATGGTTTGCTTCTCCTTAGTGTAGAGCCAAATTATAAAATAGCTTATAAAAAATTGAGCTACTCTTATATTATCAATTAGTTTTATAGTAAAATCTTAACTTTTTTTCTTAGTAACGTGCTTAATTGAAAATTCAGTCAAATTAATTTTATGTGAAGCTCCATAACAACACATGCTTCACATCACCTAATTTACATTGTTCACTTGCTTAATTCAGTCAAACCTATACTAAAACAGCGTCCATTTAAAAGCCTAAACTTTAGAACCAGATCCCTCCTGGATCCATATATACTGAGCCTGCTAAGCAGACGATCCGGACCGTTGAAATTTGATCAAACAGCTACAATTATTATAACTTTAAAGACTGTTATTTGTAGTCGTTGAATCAAATTTAAGTATCCAGATGTGCTCAGCAGCTCAGTTTCATTAGATCTAGAGAGGATCCAGTTCCCTAAACTTTAACTCGTTTATCACTTGACGAACCCTTAAATTAAATTACTCGTAATTAACCAAGCATCCCGCAAATTCTGGCGGTCTTTGGCTTCCCTTCTTTCCGTTTGCACTCCCAAAGTAGAGGAAGCTCCCAATCCCAAAGATCGTCCTTCCTTTCCTCTTCAGCGACTCACCGCCGACCTTGTTTTGTACTGCTACTCAATTAGTAACGCTACAACTCACTCCCTCGCTCCCTCCTAATTTGCAATTAGGGTTTTCCATTGCCCCCCTTTCCGTCATATTTTTGACGCCGCTTACATGAAGCGCGGGTTCGACGATTTCGAAATCTCCGACGAGGACTGGGAGGAGCACTCCTCCGCCTTCAAGCCCTCCCGCGTCCTCAAGAAGCCTCGCACCCCGACGCCGCGCCCAATCGAGTCCTTCGCCTTCCGATCATCCTCCAAGCCCCAACAACTCTACGACGAAGATGAAGACTCCGATTGCGTCGAGATTAAACCCGAACCGGAGGTCGACGATTCCGATTGTGTGGTGATTAAGGACGAATTGGAGGACGACGATGCCGACGAGGTCCCGGAGGCTAGGACGGTCAATCGTGGCCGGCGGTTCGTGGTCGAGGACGAGGATAGCGATGGGGATTGGGCTAATATTGAGTCAACGAGTGAGGAAGAGGAGGATGCGGTTGAGGAGTTGGAGGACGACGACGTGGTTGGGAAAGCTTTGCAGAAGTGTGCCAAAATATCGGCGGATTTGAGAAAGGAGCTCCACGGGTCGTCGGCTCCGGCGGTGTCTGATCGGTACGCCGAAGTGGAAGCTGCCTCTGTGAGGATTGTCAATCAGGTGCCTTTTCTTACTTTTACTGAGCTTCTTGTGGTATGAATGTCATGGAGTTGGAAAGCTCTTTTACTCGTTCTTAATTGGGTTTAAAAAAATTTGGTATGCCTTTGTTTCCAATTTATTTTAAAAATGAGCAAAATTTACAGGCGAATAGAATGTGGCTGTATAAAAGTTTGGTTCTTGTTTGAAGGTTTTGTTTTGTTTTTCGTTATGTGTTGCGAGGTCCTCATAAGCAAAAAGTTGGCGATTTGTTCTACTGTTGTTGTTGCTGGTGTCGTTATCAGCTTTCAATTGGATTGGCAAGTGATGGTTACTGATTTATTGTTGTAGGATGACATTATTGAGGCATGTAGGTCTGAGGATTCCAATTTTCAACCGATTCTCAAGCCGTACCAGTTGGTTGGTGTTAACTTTCTTCTTCTGCTGTATCAGAAGGGTATTGGCGGAGGTACTTTTCTTTTTTGTTATCGGTCAGCATAATTTTGATTTTACTTCTACTTTAGACAGTACATAAATGAATTTGATTCCCTCTTTAAAAATGTATGACCGTAATGGATTTTGGTTCTCTAGATTCTGATTAGTACAAGATCTTAAAATGTGTGACTAATATTTTATTGCCGAATGGAATTTCATTAGTCATTGTATGATTCTGAAATGTCAATATTAAATGCTCTTAGATGACAATGACAATGAAGAAGAAGAAGAATCGATTTTTGAATTAATTCTCATCTACTTGTATGCTAAATTGCATGATTATGAAATGTTAAGATTGATATTCTTAGATAACAATAGAGCAATGAAGAAGAAGAATTGCTTTTTGAATTGATTCTCATCTACTTGTTTGCTTGCATGATGCTCAAAGAATATATACATGCTAGAATGGTACAAAACAACTTGACTTTCAGGTGAAGGTTTTTACGCTGTGAGAGCAGAGAATAACTTAAACCATAGTAAGCTTAAGGCCACTTGATGTAAATTGAAATAGGGCATTCAGTAACTGGGAAACAGCTTTGAGATTGAAGTTCCTATAAGAAGTTTTATATTTAAGTGACTTCGTTTAGGTAGATAAAAATTGTTTGTAAATTGAAATAGGGTGTTCATTAAGGGTAACTGGGAAACGGCTGTGAGATTGTAGTTTCTATAAGAAGTTTTATATTTAAGTGACTTCATGTAACAACAACAACAAAGCTTTATCCCACTAAGTGATTTAGGTTAAGTAGACGAAAATGGTTTCAATCTTCTTGTGAAAAATTAATCCTCAGTTTCTTTTGATTCATTGTTATGAAATTTTTCTTGTTTATGGTTTCTTGATATTTGGTGGTTTTCATCTGTCATTATGATTTCAAAGTCCTTGTGATGAAAATGTGGTATAGATAACTTGAGCATGATGTTTTTCAGAGAGACCTTGAATTTGGGAGTTTTTTTTAATGCCATTACTTCAGTAGAGTCAAAATTTGGAGCAGTGGCATGTAATCTTGTTAGTGGCCTGGTTGGTCAATGGAGTGATGATAATGCGGTACTTTCTTGTATTTCAAGTGTGAATGTCTGGAAAGTTAAAAGAAGATGTTTTTGATAGGGTCACAAATTTTTTTTGTTTCACAACTAACTTCAAGGCCATGTCAATAATGAAGAAATTTAAGCAGTGAAGGATATGCATTTTGTTTTCTTTGTTATTATGCTCAAAATTTTCCAATTGTAGTTATGAAGCTGTGTATAAGCGTATATGCATCTGTGGCTTGGTTTAATATCAATTCTCAATCATTACAGTTTAATATCCTTTATATTTTGTGCAGCCATTTTGGCGGACGAGATGGGTCTCGGGAAGACCATCCAGGTACCTACGTGTCCTTCCCATTGCCTTTTCAATAATATTTGTAACTTTGGTTTGTAATATTTGTCCTTGTTGAACAGGCTATAACGTACTTGATGTTATTGAAACATTTAAATGATGACCCGGGTCCACATTTGATTGTATGCCCTGCTTCTGTTTTGGAAAATTGGGAAAGAGAACTTAAAAAGTGGTGCCCGTCATTCACTGTTCTCCAGTATCATGGGGCTGCAAGATCGGCTTATTCAAAAGAGTTGAACTCTTTGTCCAAAGCTGGATTACCACCTCCTTTTAATGTTATTCTCGTGTGCTACTCACTATTTGAAAGACACAGGTTTGCTTTGGTGTTGCATATGGACAATGGATAGTGATTATGATTTTATGCCATCTTAATTCCTTAACTTCTGGTCTTCCAGTGCACAGCAGAAAGATGATCGTAAAATTCTGAAACGGTGGCAATGGAGTTGTGTGCTTATGGACGAGGCTCATGCTTTGAAGGACAAAAATAGCTACAGGTGGAAAAACCTAATGTCTGTTGCACGAAGTGCAAACCAGCGTCTAATGCTGACAGGGACACCTCTACAAAATGATTTACATGTATGACTTTTTACCCTTTGAAATCTTATGGGATATTACTTAGGGAAGACTGGAATATGGTAAAGTGTAACTGTGGTTTTGATGGTCATGATCTACTGTGTGGAACTGAATTTTGGGGTTACGTTTGAGGATGTTGTGGGAACTCTGTGTTACATGAAAATACCATCTGTGAGTCTCAGAGACACAGCTAAGAATTGAAATCATTTAATAATTTCATGTTTCTTGATTAAGTTCTTTGAATTAATATTGATTTGCAATGGGACTCGTGCTTCTGTTTTAATTTTTAGATTTTTTTAGTTGTTAAATGACTCATTAACTTATGGGTTTCTGTTGCAGGAGCTTTGGTCTATGCTGGAGTTTATGATGCCAGATCTTTTCACTACAGAGGATGTGGACTTGAAAAAGCTGTTAAGTGGTGAAGATAGAGATTTGATTGGCCGCATGAAATCCATATTAGGACCCTTTATTTTGAGACGCTTAAAATCTGATGTTATGCAACAACTTGTTCCAAAAATACAGCGGGTATGTTTTATGACTTTATGCCTGGTCATTTTCGGGGCTTTGGTTCTTGATTTTTCATATTGTCATGTTTTCATTCTCTTTTGGTCATTTCTTTTGTTTTTTAGAAAGAAGCTGAGAAATGTAGTGCAGGTTGAGTATGTTGTCATGGAAAAGAAGCAAGATGACGCCTATAAAGAAGCCATCGAGGAGTATCGTGCAGCTTCACGAACTCGTATTGCAAAAACTTCAGAGGTTAACTCGAACAGTATTCTTAAGGTTCTTCCTCGGCGGCAGATCTCCAACTATTTCGTTCAGTTTCGTAAGGTGCATCTTTCTCGACTTTCATGTTTTTGATATCCCAGTTCTTTTGTTGTGATTGCATATATGTTGTGCTTATGGTTTTTTTTTTTCTTTCCTCATTCTCTAGATTGCAAATCATCCTTTACTAGTAAGGCGTATTTACAGTGATGAGGATGTGGTTCGTTTTGCCAGAAAGTTACATCCAATGGGTGCATTTGGCTATGAATGTACCTTAGACAAAGTAATTGGGGAACTTAAGAGTTATAGTGACTTCTCTATCCATCGGGTATATTCTTAACTTCTTGAAAATGATTTTTTATTTTTTTCTAAATTTTGTGCGTTAAACTAGCTATTGATGTTTTGGAGTACTTAGATAATCTAGCTTTGTACATTCCTTGTGCGTGTGTAGCAGATTACATATTGTATGATGACATTTTGTACTCTCTCTCTCTCTCTCTCTCTCTCTCTCTCTCTCTCTCTCTCTCTCGCTGCAGCTTTTGCTGTGTTATGGTGTCAGTGATAAGAAAGGATTGCTTCCAGACAAATATGCATTGCGTTCTGCAAAGTCTCAGGTATAATGCTACTTTATTAAGTTCACTAACCAATTGGTCTGAATCAAAATTTGGAGAGAGTTATATGATATTCTCTGCCCGAAATTGAGAAGAGTTTTCTTCTTGATGATATTAGGCATTGGCTGAACTTCTTCCTTCACTGAAGCAAGCTGGGCATCGTGTTCTGATTTTCAGCCAGTGGACATCAATGCTTGATATTTTGGAGTGGACTTTGGATGTGATAGGTGTCACATACAGACGACTTGATGGAAGGTACTGGTGTACTTTGTCACATTTACAGATTTTTTTAATCTTAACAAAATGTGCTCTGCCATATGGTATATCCGTTTTATTGTTACCTCGTCTATTATAAGTTGTATTTTTCGTCTGTTAACCCGTATCTCCAAATTTCAGCACTCAGGTGACGGAAAGACAGACGATAGTTGATACATTCAATAATGATACTTCTATATTTGCATGCTTGCTGTCCACAAGAGCTGGAGGCCAGGGATTGAACTTGGTTGGAGCTGATACCGTGGTCATACATGATATGGATTTCAACCCGCAAATTGACCGACAGGCTGAAGATCGTTGTCATCGCATTGGCCAAGTGAAGCCTGTTACCATATACAGGTTTGCCCCTTCAATTTCCCAATGTCTCCCTCACTTCTACCTATCAACCTGAGAGAAGCACCTTTCAGGCCTTACCCCCACCTTCTTCCCTGCTTTTATAATGCGGTATTTGTTTAGGAGTCGTAAACTTGAATAGGAAATTGTAGGATTATAACCTGTCACGTCCTTTGCAGGCTAGTGACTAAGGGTACAGTTGATGAAAATGTCTACGAGATTGCGAAAAGGAAGTTAGTGCTAGATGCTGCAGTCCTGGAATCTGGTTTGGAGATGGATAATGAAGGTGACACATCCACCATGGGAGAGATATTATCGAAACTTTTGCTTGGTTAAGATTTTAGAAAACTTACAGTCGATCTGCGGGTAGAGAAACTGCAACAGAAAACTTTTGTAATTTAGTTTTTGTATTTTTCTATTCACATTGTAACATTGTAAGAGGTCCATTGTATTGGATAGGGATTTGAAGAAAAACTATACGTAGTTTTAGGCCAGTATGCTATACCGGTGTAAGGCTCAAATATTATTCTGGCAGTTAAAGTTATCGTCAATAAAACGACGATGGTTAACAAGTTTTCACTTGGAATTTCGTTGAGTATGGTCATTCGGCCAGGTTAAAGGTCGATAGGGCTAAAAATAGCTAAGAATGACACGAAAATCGTCTTCAACCAATGGTTAGTTCAAAGGGCTTGTGGGTCTCACTGGGCCCAAACCGCCAAATCAGGTTAGCAGGTTGGCCATTTTCAGCCAACCATCCAACCCAGCCCATTTGAATGCCACCGGCTACTTGGCATCAACATGACACCAACTAGCAATGGCTAGCTAACATCATGCTGTCGTTAGGTTACCGTTGGAAATTGATTTTTTTTTTTGGGTAAATATCAGTTTACTACCCTAAGTTTCGTGGTTTTCAACATTTGGTACATGAAGTTTTTTTATCCCAGAGTCATACCTAAAGTGTTAATTTTGGGACAGTCTCATACATCCGTTAGTCAAACTATTAACTATTCCGTTAACTGATGATGTGGCACCCATGTGGACAATGACTGGGCACCACGTGTCATTAAAAAAAAATTTAATTTTAAAAAATAATAATTATTATTATAAAAAATAAAATAAAATAAAAACCAGAACGCCTTCTTCTTCCCCACCCTTCACCACTCCACCCTCTCCACTCCCAGGAAAAGCCCTAATCTGCGTGCAGAGATGGTCGTTGTGTGTGGAGATCCTCAACGTCTATGGCTGGGACCTCGAGCTCGCGATTTCCTCCTTCACTCTAAAAAGCATTTCAAAACTCAAAAACTTTTTCCTTCCTTTCTTTTTTGCCAAAAATGGAGCCTTCAGCTCTCAAACTAGTTAATAGTTATGGTTCAAGGTCCGCGGAAGGGCGAAACCCTAGAATTCGTACTCGGATCCAAGGTCCGAATCGGCCGCGTTGTTCGAGGCAACAACCTCCTGATCAAAGACTCTGGCATTTCCTCCAAGCACTTCTCCATTGAATCTGAATTAGGCAAATGGGTTCTCCGAGACCTCGACTCCTCAAACCGCACGGTTTTGAATGGGTCGGATATCCCCCCAACTACGCTCGTGGATCTCACCGACGGCGACGAAATCAAAATCGATGAGTACAATTTCGTCGAGGTGAGGATCACCGGCTACGAAGAGAGTTGGCTGAGAGGGAACCCCACGCGTGCGGCGACCGCAGCGGAAGCTAATGCGGTGCCGGTTTCGGAGAGTCGGGGAAGACGAGGTAGGGTTGCGAAAGACAGCGAGGAGACAGAGGAGGTGGAGAGAGCGAATGTTGAGGAAATTGAGGTCGCAGGGAAACGAGGGAGGGGCCGACCGTGTTAGATTATTAGGTTTGGTGCGTAGTGGCTTTATCCACTACGTAAACTTAGGAATGTTTCTGTAAGCAGTTTCAACTGCATGACCGAATAAGCCCTAGAACTTAGGGATCAGTAGAAGTTGTTTTCCTTCTGACTTAGTCATATACCACGTTTAGGTTAATGTTTAACGTGGGTTGCATGTTTATCTTCTCCTGTTTGTAAGACTTATAAAGCCTGCTTTGTTTCCTGATTAACAAAATGCGAATTTCCTCCCAGTTTACAAAGTTCTCATTCGATAAACACTTGGGTTTTAACATTTGGTATCAGAGCCCTCACCTGGGGCTCCTGATCGAAGCTTGAGAGATAGCAATCTTTTGAGTGCAGAGGTACGAGAGTATGGCAGGAGAAGGAAGTAGTTTTGTGCAGGCATCCATTCCAAAACTGGATGGGCATTATGACCACTGGGCAATGCTTATGGAAAATTTCCTACGTTCAAAGGAATATTGGAGTCTTGTGGAGCATGGAATCCCTGCAGCAGCAGAAGGAGCTTCACTTGCGGAGGGACAACGGAAAGTGCTCGAAGATCAAAAGTTGAAAGATCTAAAGGCCAAGAACTATCTGTTTCAAGCAATTGATCGAGCTGTGTTGGAAACAATCTTGAACAAGGATACAGCTAAGGAGATTTGGGATTCGTTGAAACAGAAGTATCAAAGGACTGCTCGAGTTAAACGAGCACAGCTGTAGGCACTTCGAAAGGAGTTCGAGATGCTTCACATGAAGACAGGAGAAACTGTGAATGAATTTTTTGGTCGGACTCTGACCATCGCCAATAAGAGAAGGATCAATGGTGACAAGTTGACGGATGTAGAAGTCATTGAGAAGATCTTGAGATCGATGACTCCTAAATTCGACTATGTGGTTTGTTCAATTGAGGAATCCAAAGACTTGGATATTCTCTCAATTGATGAACTGCAAAGCAGCTTGCTAGTGCATGAGCAGCGGATGATTGGACATGGCATAGAGGAACAAGCACTAAAGGTGGCTTATGAAGAGAATTTTGGAGGAAGAGGACGTGGGCGAGGAAGCTTTCGTGGCAGAGGTAGAGGAAGAGGTCGACAGAACTTCGACAAGTCAACGGTTGAGTGCTATAATTGTCATGAATTAGGGCACTTTCAGTATGAGTGTCCTAAGAAGGACAGGGAAGCCAAGGCCAACTATGCAGAGGCTAGTGAAGAGATGCTACTAATGGCGTACGTGGATACTCAGGAGATCAAAGAAGACATTTGGTTCCTTGACTCGGGTTGCAGCAATCATATGTGTGGTAAGAGGGAGTTATTCTCTGACTTTGTTGGAAGCTTTAGAGAAACTGTGAAACTAGGGAACAATACGAGTATGGCTGTTTTGGGGAAAGGAAACATTCGACTACAAGTGAATGGCATAACTCAGGTGATCACAGGAGTGTTCTATGTACCTGCTTTGAAGAACAATCTGCTAAGTATTGGTCAGCTTCAGGAGAAAGGTCTTGCTATCCTCATTCAACACGGGAAGTGCAAGATCTATCACCCTGAGAGATGACTGATCATGGAGACAGTTATGACTACAAATCGCATGTTCATTCTTGCTGCCCAATATCAACTTAATGGTCAGGCATGTTTCAATGCTCTCACAGATGATCCAGTTCAGTTGTGGCATTGTCGATATGGGCACTTGAGTATTGGTGGCTTGAAGACTCTACAACAGAAGCAGATGGTGAGCGGACTGCCTTAGATAAATGACTCCTCAAGAGTGTGCGAGAATTGCTTGGTAGGAAAGCAACCGAGAGATCCGTTTCCAAAAAGAAGTACTTGGAGGGCAGGTCAAATCCTACAACTCGTCCATGCAGATATATGTGGACCGATCAAGCCTACATCCAATAGTAAGAAAAGGTATATCCTCACCTTCATCGATGATTTTAGTCGTAAGACTTGGATCTATTTTCTAATTGAGAAGTCAGAAGCCTTTCGAACTTTTAAAGCATTCAAAAGTCTGGTTGAAAAAGAAACTGATGCAAGTATTAAAAGTTTGCGCACGGATCGTGGTTGGGAGTTTACATCACGAGAGTTTGTTGAGTTCTGTGTTGAAAATGGGATTCAACGACAATTGACAGCAGCCTACACCCCGCAGCAAAACGGAGTGGCTGAGCGCAAGAATCGGACCATCATGAACATGGTACGTAGCTTATTAACCGAGAAGAAGATGCCTAAGATTTTTTTGCCAGAAGCAGCAAACTGGACAGTTCATGTGCTCAACAGGAGTCCCACGCTTGCAGTAAAAAACAAAACACCTGAGGAGGCTTGGAGTGGTACGATACCATCCGTAAGCTATTTCAGGGTTTTTGGATGTATTTCATACGTACATATTCCAGACAACAAGAGGACCAAGTTAGATGACAAAAGTAGGAAGTGTATGCTACTTGGGATAAGTGAAGGATCAAAGGCCTATCGGCTGTTTGATCCAATCTCGCAGAGGATTCTAATCAGTCGTGATGTTCGATTCGATGAGAATAGTAGCTGGAATTGGGATGAGCATCACCATGAAGCTGTCATAGCAGATTTGGAATGGGATGATGATGCAGATAAAGAACTTGAAGCTGATGAAGTTGACAGTCAGGGAGGAGATGAAGATGGACCAAATGGAGATGGAAGTGAAGATGAACCAAATGGAGATGGAAGTGGCACAAGCAACAACAGTGAATCCGATGCAGTCTCAGAAGCTGCTATATCCAGCCCAGAAGAAAGAAGACCTAGAGCTCCACCAGTATGGATGAGAGACTACGTGACAGGAGAAGGTTTATCTGATGAAGAGGACATGGTGCACTTGGCTCTCTTAGCAGACAGTGATCCAGCTTATTACAATGAAGCTGTGAAAAGTGCAAAATGGAGGAAAGCTATGGATGTCGAAATAGCAGCTATCGAGAGGAACAACACTTGGGAATTGACAGATTTACCTCAAGGTGGGAAGACAATTGGAGTTAAATGGGTCTACAAGACTAAACTGAATGAGAATGGAGAGGTGGACAAGTACAAAGCACGGCTGGTGGCTAAGGGGTATGCTCAAGAATATGGGGTTGATTATGCTGAAGTTTTTGCTCCTGTGGCTCGATTAGATACCATTCGAGTCGTAGTTGCACTTGCTGCTCAAAAGGAATGGACAATCCATCAATTGGACGTGAAAAGTGCCTTCTTACATGGAGAAGTTGATGAAGAAGTGTTTGTAGAACAGCCACCTGGATATGTGCAGAAAGGTAAGGAGCAGAAGGTTTACAAATTACGGAAAGCTCTATATGGACTTAAACAAGCCCCTCGTGCTTGGTATAGTCGTATAGAAGCTTATTTCTCGAAAGAAGGTTTTGTGAAGTGTCCTTATGAACATACTTTATTCATCAAAGTTGCAGATGGAGGTAAAATTCTCATTGTTTGTCTTTACGTTGATGATCTCATTTACACTGGAAATGATGAATGCATGTTCATAAAGTTTAAGCAGTCGATGATGAATGAGTTTGAAATGACCGATCTTGGTAAGATGAGATACTTCCTTGGAATTGAGGTATTGCAGCAAGTAGATGGAATATTTATTTGTCAAAAAAGATATGCTCAGGAAGTGTTGGAACGGTTCAAAATGGAGAACTGCAATCCAGTGCACAATCTCATTGTTCAAGGCACCAAGCTAACGAAGGATGTGACTGGTGAGAAGGTCGACAGCACCTTCTATAAGCAGATCGTGGGGAGCCTCATGTACCTCACAGCCACTCGGCCTGACACTATGTTCGTGGTAAGCTTAATTAGCAGGTTCATGGAGAGTCCAACAGAAATGCATTTGGCAGCGTTCTGAGATATTTAAAAGGCACGATCAGCCTTGGAATTCTTTACAAAAGGGGAGGACACATTGAGCTCAGAGGCTATTCAGATAGTGATTATGCAGGTGACTTAGATGATAGAAAGAGTACATCGGGATATTTGTTCATGCTAAGCTCAGGAGCTGTGTGTTGGTCTTCCAAGAAGCAGCATGTGGTCACGTTATCAACAACTGAAGCCGAATTCATAGCAGCAGCTTCATGTGCTTGTCAGGCAACCTGGTTGAGGAGGATAATGAAGGAATTAGGTCAAGCTCAGCGAGATTCTACAACGATTTTCTGTGACAATAGTTCAGCAATAAAGCTCTCCAAGAATCCTGTAATGCATGGCCGAAGCAAACATATAGATGTAAGGTTTCACTTTCTTCGTGAGATGACTAAGAACAAAACTGTGCAGCTAATTCATTACAACACCCAGGAGCAAGTAGCAGACATATTAACCAAGCCTTTGAAGACTGACGCCTTCCTGAAGATGCGTGAGCTTATGGGAGTATGCCTGGAACCAGGTGTAAACTGATTGCTTAGCAATAGCAATCAGTTTAAGGGAGGATGTTAGATTATTAGGTTTGGTGCGTAGTGGCTTTATCCACTACGTAAACTTAGGAATGTTTCTGTAAGCAGTTTCAACTGCATGACCGAATAAGCCCTAGAACTTAGGGATCAGTAGAAGTTGTTTTCCTTCTGACTTAGTCATATACCACGTTTAGGTTAATGTTTAACGTGGGTTGCATGTTTATCTTCTCCTGTTTGTAAGGCTTATAAAGCCTGCTTTGTTTCCTGATTAACAAAATGCGAATTTCCTCCCAGTTTACAAAGTTCTCATTCGATAAACACTTGGGTTTTAACAGACCGCTCAGAGCTAGGGTTTTGAAGACTGAAGCTGCGGAGGAGAAGCCTGTGGAGGAAAATTTGGCACGGCAAGTGAGGGTAGGGAAGATGAAGGCGTTATGGGTTTTTTTTTATTTTTTTAAATTAATTAATTTTTAAAAATTTTTTTAATAACACGTGGCGCCCAGTTATTATCCACATGGGTGCCACGTCATCAGTTAATGGAAAAGTTAACAGTTTGACTAACGGATGTATGAGACTGTCCCAAAATTAACACTTTAGGTATGACTCTGGG
The DNA here is from genome assembly GCA_036320875.1 of Cotoneaster glaucophyllus. NCBI lineage: Eukaryota > Viridiplantae > Streptophyta > Magnoliopsida > Rosales > Rosaceae > Cotoneaster > Cotoneaster glaucophyllus. The sequence continues at coordinate 33,827,200 of CM070069.1, read as the reverse complement.
ACGAAAAAAAAACCACGAAACTTGAGGGTAATAAACTGATATTTACCCTTTTTTTGTTGTTGATGACACTAGTACATAACAGCATATTTACCACATCAATTCCATCACGGGCATCAACAACTCGTGGTAGAAACTATTCAATTACCACGGTCGACTGTAGGTCGTGGTAGATAATATTAATCCACCACGGTCAGTTTCTGGCCCATTGTTAAAAGTGAATAATCTACAACGGTTTTTATTCCCGTGATGGAATATCAAAACCACCACGTAATATGCTTGTAGTGGTTACTTCAAACGACCACACCGCCTTTCGAAAATTCACCACGCCCTTGGCCCGTGGTGGATGTTTTTTTGTTTTTTTTTTTTTAATATTTTAGAAGATATTAAAATCTAAAATCCCAATTCCAATTATTTTCCCCTCACGTGAAACTGGACGAAAACCTAAAAAGAAACCGTCAATCCTTTTTGATCGTCCTCTATCTCGCCGACCTTCATATCCCTCCACCCACCAAACCCTCATCTCCTCTCCTCATCACTCGTCATACATCCACCCTTCCCCCTCACCTTCAAATCATCATAAATCGCCGAGATCAACAGCATCAGCGTCCGGGCCTTCTTCCAGTGGTGGTCGATCACCGGAATCCGGTCGAGCGGCGACAAATTATCAACAATGGTATTCTTTTTTTTTTTTTTGGTTCTGAGCTTTGAGCTTTTTAGATGTTGAGAATAAGTTTTTCATTTTTTCTCCGTTACTTTGTTTCTGGGTTCGCTCCAAATAAGACAATTGGGGAATGGGTTTAGTGTGAATTTAAATTCTGGGATATCCCTTGGGGAAAATCTTGGAATTTTTTTATTTTTTTGAATATATTTGTATTGAATCACTGACCTCTCTTTTATTTAGTAGGGAAAAAGGGAATGATGTGATTGAATAAGGCAATATGGATGAATTTCTTTAGTCTTGCCATGATAATCTATTATTTTACTCTTTCACTTGATTTTACAGATTCGTTCGAACACTTGCAGGAAGAAATAATGAGGCGGTTGAAGCGTAGAACGAAGGTTTACTTTGATGCCAAGGTTATGAAAAAACTGTGGTTTGTACAGTAGCTAACGTATATATCTCTGCGTATGTGTTTGTATCATTTTTTTTTATTGCGATTCTTGGTTTTGCGATTAGGATTTTTGGAAGGAGGCTTCGATTCAATTATTGGAACAGATAATATTTATTGAAACTTCAATGGGTCAGTAGAAGCTGGCTGCTTGCAATGACAAGAACATCAGTATATATGCATTGGAATTTGTTGCGCTGTAAGTAGCTTTATAGGCATTCTATGGCATTGCCAATACCTTAGTTTATATAGCAGCAAAATTGTTTCTTATTAACTACTTTTTTTGTCCTTGTTTTAGCCGAGGCTTTGTATCATATGGACTTTAATTGGTGAGTATCACTTTGATGTTGATATAGTTTATTTTGTTGCAGAGGATATGAAGAAGTGGAAAGGTACCTGATGGAATGAGAGTTTTGCTGCTTAAGACAAAGAATGGTAACTTAGTTATTTCATTTGCTTTTTAGCTGTTTCATTTGCTCTTTACAATGCAGAATTATGAGATTGGTTTGGAATTTGATTATTTCAATTTGTTTTTCTGGATTATATTCCAAGGTCAGTCACTAAACTCTGTCCTTTTTTATTGGTTTTTGTTATTGGATTATTCTTTGTTGCTTTGGATTTAAGCTATTGTTCAATGTCTTTTCGTATGAGTTCTACTTTTTGCATCATTCTTTTTTGTTATAATGTTGGATTGTTGGCTTATAATTTAGAGTGGGCTGCTTTAGATTTTACTTTGAGTGGCTTGCGAATTGATTGCTGGGTTTTAATTTAGAGCACTATCTAATCCAATGAAGGGCCAAGAGTTTCTATTTGAATGATGGTCCTAGATCATTTCATTCGTTCTAGAAATGTTTCTGAATTTGAAGACTTAAAATCCAGACTAAAGAGTCGCATTATCTTGGATTCCCTATCTTAGCATGATGATTTTAAATTACAACAATTTTGAAATTTACATTTGGAGTGTATTTTCATGTACAGGACCAGGTGTGGATTAGATAGCAGGATCTGGTTGGAAGACAAAGATTTTGTGAAAGAAAGGGCAAGAAAATGCTGATGAATTTTCTTTGTTGATCTGTGCAAGTAAGAGCTCTTACTGATTATTTTGCTTTCTTTTGGCCATGTAAAAGCTCTGTACATAGAGTTCACAATACATGCATAGTTTTTCATTGTTCTAAAAATTTTAAGTTCCTATAAATCTTTTCCTGCTTTATGAATTCTAAATAAATGCAAATCATACAAATAATCACAGTGGATAAAATTATTGGCGTATATGCATTTTTGCAGCTGGAATCTTTTGGTAAATACATGAACGGCGGCTTTTTCATTGGTCGATGAGCAGTATATATATATTTCTCTCTTCCAGGCTACTAGGCATGCACGTCGGGTATACATTGGTGGGCTTCCTCCCTTGGCTAATGAGCGTTATAGTTCTAGATTTTGTTTTGGATTCTTTCCCAAGTAATAGCAAGTGTTTTGACTCAATACTGGAGTGGAGATTAACAAGGAATCTAGGCTAAAGTTTGATGCCATTTGTGTCATCACTCTAGAATCTAGGGATTTACTTTGTATATAAGGAAGCTTATAAGGTAGCTTTCTGTAGGTTGTTACAGGACCAACTGCAATGGGTTACATATAAGCCAAAATTTTGATTAAATGTTTTTCAATTTTTTATGTAGTTATTATATTGTAGTAAATATGGAATTTTGTTGGTTATTCTATACTAAAATATATATATATATATATATATATATATATATATATATTTGTTAAATAGTTTTTTTTTTTTTTTTTTTTAAATTTTGGAAAATAATTTATAACGGGCATTAGCTGTGGTCAATTAGTAATCGACAACGGTCATAGCACGTGATGTTAGATTTCAATTTACCACGGGTATAATCCATGGTTATATTGCATTTGACAACGGGCATAGTCCGTGGTAGAAACTGAGACTTTTTATCACATCTAGAATACTAACGGGCACAGTGTCCGTGGTGGATTGCAATTTACAACGGGCATCAACCGTGGTAGATGGGCTTTTTTCTACTAGTGTGAACTTAAAAAAAAAATCTATTGTTTTTCCTATAAATACCTACACCATTCTTACAACATTGAAAGCTGAAGATAAGAAGTGCCACGTAGATAAGAAACCGATCTAAAATTTGTACAACCAATTACATCTCGACACGTGGCACTCGAAATCCTATCCGAAAAATTATTGAGATTACATAAAGATAAGAAATATGGAGAGTTACTCATGTTAGCGACATGTGTCACTTGAAATCCTATCAGAAAAATTATTGAGTTTATATAAAGATAAGAAATCTGGAGGCTTATTCATTTTGCGATAAGTGTCACATCCCGACCCGGGGTTCACCACATCCCGGGCCCGCTCCACCACCGTAGCACGATATTGTCCGCTTTGGGCCTCGACTACGCCCTCACGGTTTTGTTTCTGGGAACTCACACGAGAACTTCCCAGTGGGTCACCCATCATGGGAGTGCTCTCGCGCGCTACTCGCTTAACTTCGGAGTTCCCATGGAACCCGAAGCCAGTGAGCTCCCAAAAGGCCTCGAGCTAGGTAGGGATGAGAATATACATATAAGGATCACTCCCCCGGGCCGGGATGTGACAATAAGTGACACTCAAAATATGTTCGAAAATCTTATTTTAATATGGTAGTTTAATTTAATTAATCATATTAATTTAATTAAAATAATAAATTATGTTTGTTCTATGACCCTTTGGCCCTCTTGGTTGGAGATGATTTTTTGTCAAAAGGCTATGTTTGGCTTTTGGCCCTTTGACCCCCTCGGTTGGAGATGATATAAAATATGGCCTAGCATTGTTTATTAAAATATAATTTATTGCAGGGCTATAGGGCTAAAGGGAGCCCTTTGGCCCTCCTTCGGTTGAAGATGGCCTCACAGTCGATCTGCAAATAGAGAAACTGCAACAGAAAACTTTTGTAATTTAGTTTTTGTATTTTTCTATTCACATTGTAACATTGTAAGAGGTCCATTGTTGTATTTGATAGGGATTTGAAGAAAAACTATACGTAGTTGTAGGGCGGTATGCTATACGGGTGTAAATAGGCACAAATATTATTCTGGCAGTTAAAGTTATCGTCGATAAAACGACGATGATTAGCAAGTTTTCACTTGGAATTTCGTTGAGCGTGCTCATCCATTTATTGAATCTGGTCATTCGGACCTTTGTTGTAAATTATCCTTTTGCTTTCGGTATTTTAACTTGGGAATGAAGGTATGTTGGTTTCTGGATCAAACAAATAATGTATTTACTTAAGACAATCCCTTAATTGTTGTCCAAACTCAAATTAATTAATTATATTCTCATTTATAGTTATCTAGGACTTAAGTAGATTGAGAAGGTTTGGGTTAAATGAATGAGTTGAACAAGGTTAATTTCTGAGGTTCACTGAGCTGCATGAATGATAGCAGGGTTATCCATCATAAGAGGATATCAGAGTTTGCATGAAAGCACATAAATAAATTAAAAAGTTAAAAACAATATTCCGCGTTATGTTGGAAATAGAGTCCCATGTCGGGTCGGAAACTTCCTTGGATAAACCACACCCATAAATGGTTTCGCTCATAATTGTATTGGAGCTTTTGTGATAAAATTCAACACGTGTCGAGTTATGCAACTAGTTAAGTTTGAATAATATCAGTGTAGGTAGACTGCTGATCCGACTCTGATTCTTAACAAGTTATGAGTAATTGAATAGATGTTTAAACTCAAAAAAGTTCACACGCATAATTATGTAGTGTCTGTGAGTGATGTAAGTGTGGACAATGAAAGGAAACCAAGAGGAAGCTAGACAGCAAAAGTTGTTAGTTGGTATGTCTTTTTTATGAAAATTCCCTTTTTACAAGATACTCTTTCTTTCTTGCATCAACACTACCACTCCTAGCTAGGCTGCTGTTGCCGCCTAGTACTATGTATATATTACCCTCATCATCCATCTCTCTCTCTCTCTCTCGTAGTTGCAGGTGAATCTTTCCTTTGGTTCCTTCCTTCCAAGTGGGTAGTTAATTTGTAGCCCGTGAATTCGCTTTTTCTAGCTCCAAGGAAGCTTACCATCCCGTTCCCAATTTCCCACCAGAACAACAACAACACGCAAGTGCAGTACTCCTTCAAACCCTACAAACTATACGTTGGATTTTTGTTATCTTGACCTTTACGACATTAATACTATTTAAACATGTTATGATAGCCTGGCAGGTGGCTTTTAGTTGAGGGAATGCATGATTTCCTTCAATAATATATTATGATTAAATTAGATATTCATGCATAGGGCGGGGAGAGGCCCCTCCCTCCCACAACCCCTGTACCACAGTAGCAGTAGCAGTAGCAGTATGTCTCTACTTTATGCTCCATCCAAAAGAAAGAATGAAGATCCTCTCCCGATTCTCTTTGTGAGGATCGTATATCGTACAGTAAAAAATTATTTTAAATATATTTTTTTTTAAATTAAATATAAATAGTACCTAACGAAAACTGACCATACAATATACGATAAACAGACATGATTTGAGAATTCACATAATTCTCATAAAGAGGATTTGAAGAGGATCTTCCTGGCAAATGAAAGCCACAAAGCGATAGGATCCACCAATGACCCGGCACCACGTGTCCCTCTCATTGTCACCATCACTCACATATGCATCGAGCTGCAGGCAAATCACATGTTTCTGTGTTGTCTGTCTATCTCGATCAACATCCCACTTTCTCGCTATTTCAATTTTTCCAACCATTCCTTTCCCATGCATGTAAATTTCTAAATGTTAATCTTGTGCTGCTCGATCATATATTTACAGTCATAGAGAGGAGATAGACTCATACGATAAGGAAACCCTAAACATAACATTGCATATGCGCCAGTAAATCAATGTGTTAATATTTATAGCCGTAGTGGAGATAGATTCAATAGACTCATCTTAGGGTTAAAAAAAAAACCTAAATATTGAGTAACATTGCTCGTGTGTGGTAAGGATAGTTGTTTTCACTTCTAATTTTCTCCTTTTGCACTCATTTCATCGTTTCTGTCTCTCTATTCTGTTTCAATTCTTCAATTCAAAGATCAAAGAAAGCATAAATCATTTATCGCGCTATAAATGAATCAAATTTGCCAAATTGAAGAAAAGAAGTAGATAAAAGGACATAATTAGCTAGGAGTAATATGTGAGTTTTGAACTTAAGCTTTGTAAACCTTTATCTTCTTAATTTCTTCATGCATGTAAATTAAGATATACACTTAAAAAAATAACACAATACATGTAGTTGTAGTACCAGCATAGTGGTGGGAAAGGAAAGGAATAATATTGATTGGGTTAAGGGGGGATGGGAAGGAGAGGGGCATGTCTTATATGATGTCCATATACTCCATTGTGGTGCCGGCAACGATTCCTGACGGTACGGCTGGACCCACACGGAAGAAGACTTTCAATCGGTACTAGTACTACCACCACCAGCAGCAGTCTCCACTGTCTACTCGTGTCTAACCTCCAGAAGAAGAAGCAGCAGCAACTAGGGTTGTGACTCTCTGTGGTCCCACTAGGGTTTGTAACTTCGTCACTTTCAGGTCACTCCACTGTAGGCCACCGGCAATCCCCACAACCCGCAAAATTTCCTTCTTTAAAGATAGACATGACCCACAACACAATTTGTTCCTCCAATCTATCTCCAGTAATTAATTTCAAATTTTAATTTGGCTACTATGTTTTACGCGTTTCTGATTATTTTTATCCAATCGGAATTAATCTAATTTAAGATGGAGTACTGTATCGACTTGGAAAATTGAGTTTTGAATGGAAAAGAATATTGATTCTGAGTCGTGACAATCAAGGAAAATATTGTTTAGCTCTATTTAATTGCAATTGTACATTTTAAACATGAAGATATATATTGAGAGATTATATTCACACAATTACTTCTCCCACATTCTTTTAATTTTTTAATATTTTTCTATCAAGTGTTAGTGGTGTGTAGAAAATATTAAAAAGGGAGTTTTAACGAAAAGTCCCATGGTACTGTTCACTTTAACGAAAAACCACATTTTTACACTAAAAAGTCAAACCTGGTACTATTCACTTTACCCTTTATTTTGTCCTTATCATTAAAACTCAAAGTTTTCAAGCCCTTTTCATTAGTTTTCCTTATTAAAAAGCTAAAAAGGTGTGGGAGAAGTAATTTGGGTGTGTGAATATAATCTCCCTGTATATTATAAGCAACTTAAAATTATTAAAAGAAGAATGATAGGAGACTATTAAAAAAATAAACTTAAGACTCTCTGTCATCTCATATTTTAACGTCAATCACGTTAATTATTGAAAACTGGATTTTATATTAATAGTTAGGAATGTGGGTTGTTGTCATTACGTCGATTATTGAGAATTTGGTGTGTACTGTGGTCCTTCTGTGTTCTAACAAATTGAATATATGTATGATCATGTGAATACAGCAATATAATATCCTATATGAAGTTACAATCAAATAATATTATATATTCATAAGAATAAATTATATATATTGGGTACAAAAAGACGTGATGTGATGCTAACGTAGAGAATGTCTCACGGGACTGCAGCTGGTTTAGGGTTGAAAGGAAAAGACGAACAGTTTTTTCTTCTTTTATTACCCAAAAAGTATTTGATTTCAAATTCACAGAGGAAAAGGATTTTTCCTTTATACAAGGAATTTGTGGAAAATTTTCAAACTGTCCCTACGCAGTTAACTCATATAACTGGTTAATGTCTTACTATTGTTAAACAAAGGCAGCTTAATTAATCAAAGATTCCAAATACTTTTTTGTTACATCAAAGATTAGAGGGTTTCAAATCTTGTACTTAGGCTGTTACTCCTTATTCAAATATTTGTTGCCCCGCAAAAAAGTATTCACGCAAGATTGACCTTAATTCAACGCCGTAAGCACTAGATTGAAATTGCTTAAATTAGTTCAAAAACAAGTTATTAAAACATTTAGGACATCAAATGTGTTTAGTAAATCAGAAAAAAGTTTTGTTTTGTTTTTTTTTAAAACTGCTATCAGTGACAGTAAAAATTGGTAGAAAAAAGTAGCCTTTTTCCTTCTTTTTTTTCAAAGAGGCAGTGGTGGGAATCTGACATAAAAAGAAAAATAAAGATTATTAAAGAAATATTATGTCATATTTAATGTTATACTCTTTTTAGTCCCTTAACATAACCACATCAATTTTATATAAAAATTTACTAAACATTCTGACACTGTTTTTTCTATTAAAAACACTTTTACAAAAAAAAAAAAAAAAGGAAATTTACTAAACACTCAACTGTTTTATTTCACAGTTGTTTTATCTTACAACACAGTAGTAGTGTTTTTTTTTTCTTAAAGCGCAACAATATCAAACTAGTCCTAATTCTTTTGGTTGAATTAAATACAAAAAGTGTAAAAAAAAAAAGTTTATATTTATAAATTCCAATTTTAAGTATGAAAAATTCTGGGAAAATTTCTTTTTATGGTAATGCTAGTGAGGCCATCGATATAAACCGTATTTAGTAAACCATATTAGGTGGTTGTTAATGATTGAATTATTCCTTAAACGTTGAGTAACGTGCTTATTTGTTTGGTGATACATCACATTGTTTACAAATATGGTCTAAAAACTTGGTCTATCTAGCATCACTCTTTTTATTTATCTATTTTTTATATTTTATAATGGACTAGTTTTCTCAACAAACCCAATATAACCTTTGATTACGGGAGGAGCGTGTTAATCTTTGTGAATGAGGACTCATTGTACATGCAGCCAAACAAATGAAGCTCATCGACAGCCATTTTTTATTCTGAATGATCAGCTTGAACAATGATATTCTATATAGTACTTCACTATTGATATTTCAACGCAGAATATATTTACGCTAGACGATAAATTTTGCAGAAAAGGTATAACGTTTGGCTAAACCTCAAGGAGTTGATAATTCCATTCACGTTTTTCTATATATGGAAATCATACATAGTATAAAATATAGACACAGCCAAACCAAGCCCTGCAACAAAACACTAGAAATTGGAGAATATCACACAAGATCAAACCTTAAAATCAGTACTGGACACCACCTGCTTACAACCACAACCGAAAAATTGTCAAGTTAGAATTCTTTCACATTCCCCACCATATGCATCCGGTTCTATATCCATAATTGCCCAAACCACATGAGGCAACTACATATTTACATAGTTATAAGTGTTGTTTTATTATTTTAACCTTCTTGCTTTTTTGTTTCGTGACTTGTTTTGCAGGTTTATATTTTTTAAGTTTTGTTTAAGAGGGGTTAGAACTTAGGTACTTTGTCTTCCCTCTCTTGGTCTTGTATCATTCCCTTTTTCTGAGAGGTAAAGTTTATCGTCTAGAATAAATATTCCCATTGAAATATTTAGAAAAACGTGAATGAAATCATTAACTCTCTTGAGGTTTTAAGAAGGGTTAAGTTTAATGCGTTCTGAGATGTAAAGTTTGTCTCTAAAATTATATATTCAATTTCTGTTCTCACTAAAATTTCATCGTACTGCTAAGGTTTTGAAAGAAAAAAAAAATTGTATTTAAGGTAAATTATTATGAACCACTGGTAGTCTACTACTCATGTGTCTATGACCAGAAATGACCTGGGAGTACTCCGTCTCCTAACTTGACCAACATTGGAAAATTTTTTAGTCAAGCAAATCAGGTCAGTTCATTCGGTTGCATATTTCATGATAGCCCACCATGTCTAAGTGGTGGGTCTATATATGATGCTACCCCCTAAAAGGGTCTTTAAGGACAGAAACCCCCTGCCCTGACTACTCTACTCCTGAGGAAATTTTCTCTTTTTCCTTTATATATATAATATGTAATGGATGTATTCCTTTGGTCCGATGTATTGCTGAACATGTATATTAATTACTGCAACAAAGAGGTTGATTATATTACATGACTACTAGTTAAGTCATGCAGCACTCAGATTGACAGAGGAAATACCAAAGAGTTTGGCTCTATACCTCACAAGCCAACAAAGATTGTCCACTTCCCTGAGAAATATCAAGGGAAAAAAAAGAGAGTAAAGACGATCACCTTTGTTTGATAGGCAACTGAATGAAGCTTCCTTTACAGGCAGGTCACAACAATTCTACTCTCAAATGAAAATGCAACCAACCAAATTAGGAGAAAAGTGCTCGTTTGAAACATTTCGGCATGCAGCTTTAACCTTTCCACCCTTATTTTTTTTAACTATTTTAGATTATCTCTTTCATAAGTCTCTTTCCACGCAGTGTCGAAGTAGTCGAATGGCATGTTTACAAATTAATAATCGAAATTAGAGGAACTAAATTGAAAAAGAATTGAATTTGTTGTATCAGACACCATTCTTTTAGGCCACAAGAGATGTGTCTGTCAACCGAATCACTCCTTGCAACACTAAAATACATGGATTAGTTGTATATGTTTGCTCTTCATAAGAATGGGGAAAAGGGCTTGTTATAGGCCATGAATATTCATAGTGATCTTTTACCATTAATAAATAATTAATGTCATAAATTAAGAACGCAACAAAATGCAGTCACAAGACGTTCCACTTTTCAGTGGCTGCTTTCCTAGTTTAAGTATATAATGTCGTCGCGTTTAAGATAGTGGGTAGATATATATTCAATTTCGTCTCATTAATTTGAAACAGATCGATCATCTTCCTTTTTACGGAAGAAATTCTTTTGATATTGGTTCAATCATGCTATAACCAATTTCGTCAGATTGCGACATTGACAGATCGATGCAAGTACATGCTTCATTAACCACCGTGGAATGTCACTTAAGAAATTTCTCTGTAAATATCAGTTCGCTGATAAAATGTCCCATTGTCCTGAATTTTTACTGCAAAGTAAATTTTTGTTAGAAAAGTAGCAAGTTAGTAATCTGTTTTATTTTTATGTTATGCAATTTTTTGATATTTTATGTCATAAGTTTACTAGTATGATAAGGATTAAGATTATTTTCCTGTTTGTCATAAGCTTATTTCTTGCAATCAGTTTATCTTCTTTCTTCGGATTGTTAACAATTTTAACTCTTAAAATGCTATAACCACAATAAGTGCCCCATGAAAAAGTGCAAATAGCAGCTCCCTATAAAGAAGGAAAAAAAAAAAAAAAGGCCTTGGATTTGATACTTTGTAAGCTGTGAATCTGCTTAATCATGGCCATGGTATGGTGCAATTCCTAATGGCCGTGGATAGGCTATAATTCCTTACTAACTTACTTTGGACCCGAAAAAGGTCCCATGATTTTGTATTTGAACTTTTCATACTAGCCAACCTACCTGGTATGAAATGGCTGACCTGCCCTGAGATAAAATGTAAAACTACCTATTAGGCCTCTTCATCATACTTGGCCTCTATGGCCTTCAATAGTTGTCAAATTACATCCCAAATCTAGTAATTATATCAACTTGGCTTTGGGGTATTTTACTCGAACAAAATCGTTCATTGGGAAAATTTAACTGTTCAAATTTATCCTAAAAGTGATACAATCAATAAGATTACATATATGCATGCAGAAGGAAGAGGAACTTGTAAAATTACAGGAAATTAATGTGTATATAACCATTGGAGACAGATGGAAATGGCAGTTTCTTTCCTGACGTTGCATATTAATGATCAAAATTCAAACCAGTAAGTCTCACATCTGTGTTCAAAGAGATAAATTCAAAACTCTCAAAGCTTAACGTTCTATTTTTTTTTCGTCAAAAAATAAAAATCTTGAACAATGTTGAATGGTGTCGCGCATTTGTATTGAACAGAACAGGAACAACAGAGAGAGACGGGCGGGGGGCACATATGATGGGTGCTAAATGACGAAAGGGTTGTCTGAATGCAAAGGGTAGAAGATACGAAACAAGAGGGGGGAGAGAGAAAAAGAGAGGGGAAGAGGGTAAGACCTACAGAGACCAAAGGTGGCCCCCATTTTTACAGTCCCAGCATAAAACGACATACATTAGGCTGCGTGACCTGCATGAACAGCAACCCCACCGCCCCTCCCTCCCTCTCTATTCATCCCCGATATTTTTATTTTCTTTTTCAATTTTTTAATATTGGTAATATTTTTAATTTACGGTGAGAGAGAGACAGATAGAGAGAGAGAGAGAGAGAGAGAGAGAGAGAGAGAGTGCATGTATGTGTTGTGTATGTATGTGCATGACATTAAATGATTGATATATGAGAGGAACACAATAGTGCATTTTATTAGATGAGTTTTATTTTTTTATATCGTCATTTAAAAAAAAAGAAGATAAATCTCTATCTAGCTAAAGAGAGGAAGAAGAAGAAGCTGGACAAAGGCCGCCCTTGACTCTCTGCGTCTTCTCTCTCTATCTTCATATTTTCCAGATTTAGCTGTCGTCCCAGCAGTTGCTTATTAATTTTTTCTTCATAATTATTTGTTCCCTGCATCTATGAAGCTGTAGCTACCTAAAAAAAGGACGTTTGATTCGGAGAATTTTTATTTTACTTAATTGGCTATAAAGCTTGGTTTACTATATGTCTCTAGTATTCTAGGAGCTAAGAGCGTCTAAATTTTTTCTGTGTTGTCGATTATATAATACCTTGAGTCCTTGATCATTTTGAGTGCGTAGCTCAAAACAACAGCTGAGTAATTAATAATATTAATTGTTTTCTTTACCACACACACACATATATATATATATATATATATATATATATATGGCGGCTGCTTCTTCATCGTTGCCGTTCTTTGGAAGTAGTAGTAGCAGAGAAGAAAACCAAAGCCAGATGACTTCGTCGATCCTTCCACCTTCCTCAAATGCTACCGCCGCAGCCACAGGCACAGCCCCACCACCTCAAAAGAAAAGGAGAAATCAACCTGGAAATCCAAGCAAGTACCTCTTTACTTTTCATGAATCCTCATCAATTCTTTATTCATATTTATTGATTTATAGATTTCAAAAAAGAAACTTTAAACGAGTTGAATCTTTATAAATTCTTTGGTTTGATGAATTAATGGTTGCTAGTTTCTTTGAACTTACTCCTCTATTTGGCTTTGAATTCTAAATCTTGTCGTTAGAAATGATGTGTTATTTTTTGTTAAAATTTGAATAATTTTAAATTTTTAACAAATAAAAATTGTTACTCTTGTTGGGCATTTTCCCCTAACAGATCCAGATGCGGAGGTCATCGCACTATCTCCCAAGACGCTAATGGCAACAAACAGGTTCATATGTGAGGTGTGCAACAAAGGGTTTCAAAGGGAGCAAAACCTACAGCTCCACAGAAGAGGACACAACTTGCCTTGGAAGCTCAAGCAGAAGACTAATAAAGAACCCAGGCGCAAGGTCTATCTATGCCCTGAACCATCATGCGTTCACCATGACCCCTCTCGAGCTCTCGGAGACCTCACCGGCATAAAAAAACACTACTCAAGAAAACATGGCGAGAAGAAATGGAAGTGCGACAAGTGTTCCAAGAGGTACGCCGTTCAATCGGATTGGAAGGCTCATTCTAAGACATGCGGAACTAGGGAATACAGATGCGACTGTGGCACTCTCTTCTCAAGGTAAATTAATTTGTAGTTGCTCTTAATTTAGTATCTGGCTCCTATTTTTTGTTAATTCTCATTCATTCATTCATTCATCTATACATTCATTTTGGAGATGTTCTCAAAATCGGTCGAGAGACGAACGAACGGCGGTTTCTGGGTGTAATAGTTCTCTTTTGGCTAAGAATATATAGGTGCCGCGCGCGACTATAACTGAAGTGTTAATCTAGCCTGATCATTTTCTATTATCAATTTTAAAGACTTGGAATTTTATTGGAATTAATTAAACCAAATTTCTGTCTCTCTCCATGAGTGTGTCTGTATGTGTATGAGTTATTATGGCAGTACTGTTTCCACGTGATAACTAGTAATCAGTGACAAACTGGCATGGCAAGGTTATATATGTATATGGGGGTTTCAATCACAATTTCAAAAGGAAAATGAAACGAAATAATATTAAGAGGACATGGGGAGAAAGAAAAACAAGAAAGATCATCTTTTTATCAATCCTCGAAAACAACGCCCTTTTTTTCTTTCATCATTTGGATACTCACGTGTGTAGTAGTAAAAATGATGAGTTGGATTATACAGACTCTCAACAGAACATATATGATATATGTGGAATGGAAGTGGAAGTAATGTAAGTAGTGGAACTGTGGAAGGGGGAGAAAGAGCATAATATTAATGTTACTGGAGTTGAGTGGAGTGGAGGTGGAGAAAATAAGCTAGCTAGGCTTTATCTTCGTTGTCTCATATAATGAGTTGGATGTATATGTCACTCGAGATTTTTGTTCTCTTCCTCGTTGGATTCATATAACAGAGCCACAGCTCTTCCCTTCCTTCCCATGAAATTAAAAACGTTTACTCATGGGACCAACACCATATTTCCCCCTCTCCCCCACACCCCCCCCCCCCCCCCCCCCCGAAAGTAGAACTGGTCCAACACCAGTTCTTATTCTGATATGAAAATTTACAAGTCACGTCAGACTGTTCAATGATTAGGGTGATGAGGTTTGTGAACTTGTGACTATCTAATGGAAATATTCTCTGTGAAAAATTAATTGAACAATTGACCGTTCATGGTTTCCTGTTTTTTTTTCAAGTTTACTTTCAAGCACTAGCTAGTTACTTTTTTTCTCAAGTACTAACGTTTTAACTTAAATGTGTAATATGATTGGTACTATTTTTTTTATGTATGGATGCATCATATATATGCATGTCACCCCCACATATATGATATATGTCTTGTTCTTCTATTTATACATACATTTTACTGTATATATACATATATGTTCATGAGCATATGATGATATGATAAGGCCTTTCCTTTTCATTTTTTTGTGTGATATACAGGCGGGACAGTTTTATCACTCATAGGGCTTTCTGTGATGCACTGGCTCAGGAGAGTGCAAGGCATCCTTCAAGCTTAAGCACAATGGGCGGCAACCTCTATGGAAACAACCACATGAGCTTAGGTCTATCCCAAATCCCCTCACTCCAAAACTCAACCCACCTTCCTAACAACATGTTGAGGTTAGGTAGTGGCGGCAGCGCAAAGTTTGAGCACCTCATCCCACCATCAAATCCGTCTTCGTTCGGATCACAAGCGATGCCTAATTCCCCCAATTTCTTCATGAGAGACATGGCTAACCAGCAAGGGTTTCAAGATCAGCACCAATTTCCAAGCAAGGCATTACATGGACTAATGCAACTTCCTGATCTCCAAAGCAACCCTAACAACAACTCACCCTCATCGAATAGTGCTGCGAATCTCTTTAACCTGAGCTTCTTTTCCAACAATAGTACCAGTAACAGCATTACTCCTCCTGATCATCAATTTAGTGATGGTAATGGCGGTGGCCAAGGGTTTAGCATGGGTAATGATCATCAAATTGGATCGGGTTCTCTACCATCTCTCTATGGGAATTCGATGCAACACGAAGGTGGCGTGGCTCCACACATGTCTGCCACTGCATTGCTTCAGAAAGCTGCTCAAATTGGTTCAACTACAAGCACCGAAAGCTCGTCTTTGCTTAGGGGATTAGGCAATTCGTCAACAAGAGCAGCTAAATCCGGAAGGCAACTAGTGTCTGCGCCCTCAAGCGTTGGAGTCAGTTTTAGTGGTGATCATCATCACAGTACTAATGGAGGCGAACAACACTTGAGATCATCACAGCAGGTGGAAAATGAAAACCATCTTCAAGGACTAATGAACTCTCTTGCAAATGGCAACTCTTCAATTTTCGGAGGTGGGGGACAGGATCATAATAACAACTTTGGCGGGTTTAGTAGCGGCAGTACTGCTAATAGGGTTAGTGCAATGGACCAACAGCACAATAACCCTAATTATGATGAGGCCAAGATGCACCAAAATTTGGGTGTAAATTTTGGAGGATCTGATAAATTGACCTTGGATTTTCTTGGTGTTGGAGGGATGGTAAGAAATATGAGTGGTGGCCATGGATACTCACAGAGAGATAATCTACAACAACAACATCATGGCATCAATATGATCAGCTCCTTAGACCCAGAGTTGGAGTCAGCACAGGCAAGTCAACCCTTTGGAGGCACTACACTACAATGAGCCTGCTAGATCGAGGAATTCCAATTAAGTTCATGATACAGGTGAGAGAGTCGATCTTTTTAATATGTAGGGAAAAAGGAACGGCATCGATTAATTATCCACTAGTTATCTTGACCCCCAAGCAATAGGGTTTCTTGAATTTTATTTCTATATGTGCATGCCTTAAGGCCTACACTAATTTATGATGTCCAGTACTTTCATCGGTTACTATATTATGTATAATGTAGTACCTTAATTAATTTCTTGCTTATATATTTGGCGATAAAGGAATCCTAAATTAATATCCCTCCTTTCTCTTTTGTGGACCAATTAAAGAATATAATTTGGTGCATTATTAATTTTCACATAACAAAATAAAAATATCTAATAATTATTTAATTAGTAATGAGATCGATGCTCATAATTTAACCTGTATTAATTAATTAAATATTGTATGTATGAGGTAAGCCATGTTTGAGTATATATGTGGAATCAGAATGTCACAGCAGCAGACATGCATGGGCGCTAGCAGCTGAGCAGGTATTGTTTGCCCAGAATCTTCAAAATGGATACATTCCAACATAATGGACAAGTGAATTTATTTTCTTATTTGACTGGTTACGAGATATCCCTAACTAATAATTTAATATTGCCATATGCATCAAGAACAAAGAAATCATATAAATTAATTTTAATCATAAGATTTAGAGGAGAGGCTCCGGGCGACGAATAATGTATGCCCAGTTGCCAGTACCCATATAAACTATGCACAAGAATTTGTTCGGCTACCTAATACGTACCTAACCCTAATGCCCACTGCTAAAACTAAGTACAAGCATTGCTTGGTTTGATAATATTTAATTAGTTAATTAATTAATTAATCGTCCCTCCCTTCCCTGGCGCTTTCCAACAATATATTCTTAATTTACATTCTAATTCGTTCCTTAAGGTCCACGTACGGTGCTATTTAAATGTTATTCAACTTCACTGCTCCTGATGATAGATATATAATTAGATATTTTACTTTGAGTGTAGAAAATTAATTAATTTAATTTTACGAGCATATGCATGTGTGTTGCCATTGGGTTTAGGGCCGACTGAAAGACTGAAGAATATATACCTGCTGACCATGTGTGTGTATATACACACACACACACACACACTACTCAACCAGATGAGCATATGATGAAATATTCGAGTATATAATAACCTTTATTGTAATTATTAGGAAATTGATGGATGATGATAGGGCTGTCTACTATTGTCGTAATTGTTGTCTCTTTTATCTTATAAGGAATCAATCATATATCATCCCGTGACTACCGACGTGTGGATGCCCTTTTTCTTCCTTTTTTTTTTCAAAATTTGAATTTGCCCTATTGTTTGATTAAAAAAATATATGTTTTGAAGAAAAAAATAAACAAAATTGTTTAGTTCATGAATATTCATTAACTCATTCAACAAAGAATTAGTGGAGAACAAACCGTAGCCAGAAAAAAAAAAAAAAAAAATATATATATATATATATAGGGTTTTGAGAATGAATATCACATTTATGGGAGAAATGATCTTGCATGAACTTATAAGTAAGTTTGGACTACTTCTTATATTACTAATTAATTAATTTCATGGTGTAACTTCAACTACCTTCACAATGAACTTAAAAAAAAAAATAAATAAATAAACACTGAAGAGGAACTCTGTCTTAGACACTATATATCCAAAATCCTAAATCCCCAATGGTGTCTTTTGAGGGATTGAAAGAGTTCTCTTTTGTCAAATGGAACCATACTAATTAACCACTTCAAAAGTCACTCTCCGAAAGATATCTTTATATATCCTATAAAAATGATAAGTTTAATTTTTTTTCTCCTACATATTCACGTTTAATTTTATTTATTATTTTAATTTGATTTATTCAATTTGATGATCAAAAATATAAAAGGTATGTAATTAAGAAGTTAAAAGGAGTGCATACTACAATTTTGGATATAAGTGGACAGAAAAAATCTTACATCAAATAAGCATTATAATAAGGATAATATGTATCATATCATGTGGAGAACGGCTTATATGGCACAAGTAAATGGTTACAATGGTGTTTCGTGTCAAACGAAATGAAGATATATTTAAGCTTTTGTCTACATGTATTTGTTTCAATAGCACGGGATGTCACGTGTCAATGTATCCAGCCTGATGGGGTTGTCAGCCACCCATGTGCAATCCCAATGTCTCCGTTTTGATCAACGCCATGGAGAAGAAAACTTTAACCTATAAAGATTGGAGAAGAAAAATTGTGTATGGTTAAAAAAAATTGGTTTTAATATCCAAGGGTTGGAGATGATCTAATCATAAACTCTTTTCTTTTATTTCTATATTTATATATAGTTACTCTCATTATCATACTTTATGTTCTACTTAGTCTAGAGATTCTCAATAGGAGCAATTTTTTGGCGTTGCTACTCACTTTTTTAACTCGGTCCTGTTATAAAAGTTACTCTCCGCAACCTTATGTATTTTATTTGAGTGTCCATCAACAATTGAACGCCAAAATTTCAAATTAGGAATCGGGAGAGAGATGAAATTTTTTTAGGTGGTGAATGAAGAAAAATTGTTCATATACATGGGGTTTTTAATCACTATGTTTGGATGAGTGAAATAAACTTAGAATTTGGGTAAAAGTCAGAATTTATAAATTGACATGCACCAATTCTCTTGTATGGATTTATAAACATAGAAATTTAGAATTTTCACGTAGAAAAAAACTTGGAATTTGGGACCTCCAATTCTCAAGTTTAAATTACATGTAAATAGGTGTCATTTCACAATTTCTATGATTGAGAGTTTAAAAATAACAAATTCCGTATTTAATTCCATTGTTCTTTTAGGTTAACCAAACAAGAAAATTCACAAATTCTAGAAAATAAAATCCTTTCATTTCAATTTCCGTTATTTTAAAATTCCTTAGGAATCTTAAATTTCTTCCTCCAAATATAGTGTAATTTCCTAGAGATAAAACCTGAAATTGAATAGGTTCATCGAGCCCACGTCACCTTAATATATTAGACAAAATGTAGTTATGTTGAAAAATTCGTGTTTAATAATAGTACAAACTTGTTCCTCACGAAGGAAAGACGCGTTGAAAGTGTGGGAAAAAACATAATCACTTAATTCCCGGCCCTTCCTATTGGTAAGAGACAATTGTATACAACTTTGGACACTCTCATGGTATGCCATATATATTAGACTTGATCAGGGAGTCAACCAAATGAAAATGAGAGAGAAGGTCAGATGAGAAACATATACATGTTTCAACGAGATGTCAACAAAGTTCCGTGGATTTATGTTTTAATGTGTAAATATATGCTAAGGTCTTAGTAGAATACAAAATAATAAATAATACAATCTTGTCGATCTCTGTATTTCTTCCCACCCGTACGTTGAGTCCATGAGGGTGGGGTTTGGCTTCAAAAGTTCTCTTTATTAATACAAATAATTGACTGCATATTCTCTCTCTCGTCTCCAAATATATATATACACACACACACACACACATCAAGCGTTAATTAATTAATAATTTACTAACTATTAGTTTGGGTTGGTTCTACAAAGTAATTTCATAATTTGAATTGTTCATGTTTTAAGTCACAGTTCATATGTGTGTTTCTCCAGTTATCAGTTCACAGTTGGATATATAATTAAGTGATTTTCAATTTCAATAAACTTTTATAGAGTTTATTTATCAATGATATGTAACCCAAAAATAATCGGTTTAAATTATAAAAAAGGGGAAACTTGATATAAGTCCAATTTTTTTTAGTAAATAGTAGGAATAGTCCAGTTTATTAAAATAAGTCCAATTCCTTAAATTTAATTATTTAATTATCAATAATTATCTCTTCAATGAAAAAATTTATTGTAAAAATCAAATTTCTTCATAATTATCTCTTTGATTATTTCTTTTTACTTCTTTTTTTGTTATTTCTTGTTCTTCCTCCTGCTTTAACCCATTTATAGATTATATTTTAATTTTTATAATTAATCTATATCACATGTTAATTGTATTTATCTACCTATATGATAGATTTTTTTTCATAGTCAACCTGTCACAGATTAATGTGTCTTACTTGTAGGTATATTATGTTTTTTCTATCTTTTAGTTAGGTTTCATATCTCACTTATAGGTATAATATAGATTTATGTTAGTATATTAGTTTTTTTGTTATAAGATATTAATTAGATATTTTGGAGTTGGAAAATGCATAATATTAAAAGATTTTAATTGATTTTTAATATTTTTAGAAAATATTAAATGAGTATAAAAGAAATAAATACATATAATTAAATAACTGGACTCACTCCTAAAAACATTCTATATTTTTGGAACTGGATCTAAAAGCCCCTTATAAAAAATATTTGTCACTAGTTAATACTTGAGCGCTCTTATATTTGCATTAATACTACTGCCCCGGTCACTTGTATAAGATATTTATAGTTGGTACCTAATCTGTACAAATAATAGTGTGAACTTTATTTTGTAACTGCATGCAAAATTTTGCTGAGACGTACCTTTCACAGGGCGCACGTCAAATCCAGTATTATGAACAATAATATGTTAATCTTTGGTTCTATACAAATCATGCATTTTCCTGTACTTGTCCAGAACGCAGCTACTGAAGTACTTCTTAGACTATAAGAGGCACGAAAATGTACAAACACATTGTCCTACTATTCCCTTAAACAAAAATAATTGTCATCATCTTTCAGTCTTAACTTGTGCTGATCATGATTTTTCCCTATGGGGCTCTCACACACACTTATATATGTGTACTTTTTGTTAAGGAAAAATGTTATTCACACATTCATTTTTATTTTTTACACATCCTTATTAGTTTTTTGGCATTGACATTCTTTAATTCATTAGATCTTACAGCCGAAAATTGAGAGATGTGTGAAAAGCAAAAATAAGTCTGTAAATAGCACTACCATTTGTTAATTTCGTTTCAAACATTTAATCATCACTTAAGATGCCCACGCACAGTGTCCATTGCGGCCAGGGGTCGTTGTCACCAATTTGATGTCTCTTTTATGTCTCTTTTCTAATTTCTTGACACTTGTCCATTAACATCACTGTTAATTTTTCATAAACTAAGTAAAATAAAATAAAAATTAAAGAAAATAAAAATCATCACTCAGATAATCACCCACTGCAACTACACAACCCCATCGATGCCGACACTGCTCTTCACAGTCGGTGAAGCTTTCTTTCCTTTCCTTTCCCTCTCTTCAAATTCCCGTACAAGATCATGATCGATTGATCTAGTCAATGCATGTGAAGTTTGAAGTTTGCAATTTGGAATATCTAATCGATCAATCCATCTTGTCACAACAGGCAAACAGTGTGTGAAGTTTGAAATTTGAGAATGTGTAATCGATCGATACATGACCGAAATGCATGGTGGGAAGGTTGGAGTTGGTGGCTGCAGTGTTGGGGGAGGTTGCTGAAAGGTTTTTTCAGCCATGATCGTCTTTAATTTTTCAGTTTTTTTTATTTTTAATTTTTGAATTTTATGCAAAGTAATAGTGTGACATTTAAGGTTAAGTGGAGAAATATGTGTCAAAAAACTAGAATAAACACATAGAGGAGATGCATCCATTGAATATGCATGCATGTGCGTACATATATGTGTGTTTAGAATATATTTGGGAGAATGGAAACTTAAACTATGTTATTTCCTAGCCATATATGTTACAAATTTATAAAATTAAACAATAAAGGCTTTTTTTTACTTATTAGGTAAAACAGTCATGTTTTTAATGCCATTGGAACAAAGAAATGACAATAAGTATATGAGAAATGGTAAGGAGACTCCCTCAAAAATAGGATTCTTTGCTTTATGTATTTGGCACATCAATTGACTTTTATACATTGTGATGTGGCAGAGAGTAGTCTCATTTTGAAAGAGTCTCTTTGACATTTCTCCAAGTATATATATATTTTAACGCTACATGTCCTCGTAAAATAATTGGAAACGGCTCTTAAAACATGAATTGTGACATGGTTGCATGCATGTCCAGTCAAGATACTTCACTAAAGTTCTTGGATTTCAATTTTGTTGAAATGCTAATACATAAAGGAGTACATCAGTTTAACATTAAACAGAACAAACTGTCCACTAGGTAGTCTTTTAAATTTAAACTACGAAAAAGTTATAGCCTTCATTGACTTTGAAAATTAAACCCCCGGTCCCCAAAACACCTTTTGAGGCTTGAGAAAACAAAACAAAAAAGAAAAAACATATACAGCTAGCTCGAACAACCTTAAGTAATCTGCACTAATCTCCTTGGTGTCATGTCGCCAGAGCTTCATGCATATGGCTTTAGTCCGGAACAAGTAATTATATTCCCTGCAAACAAACCCAAATTCATATAATAATTGTAAAAGCTCTATTTTCTTATAATTAAGATAGATAATTACATTGTGAACAAGAAATAAGCATAGTGGTCATCGATAAATGTGAACGAGAAGAGTCCCATAGACACAGACTTAACCATGCATCTTAATTAGTATAATCACTTCAATTCCACTGAGTTGTTATTTAAAATGTTAAGTTAAAGAAACATTTTACTTGTAA
Organism: Cotoneaster glaucophyllus; assembly: GCA_036320875.1. Classification (NCBI taxonomy): domain Eukaryota; kingdom Viridiplantae; phylum Streptophyta; class Magnoliopsida; order Rosales; family Rosaceae; genus Cotoneaster; species Cotoneaster glaucophyllus. Next base: position 33,804,321 of record CM070069.1, on the reverse strand, counting down.
TTCTTAGTATAAACTCAGGGATAACGGAACTTTTAAGTACTCGACGAAAAGAAAGAAACAAAGGAACGACTTAAGTTATTTTTCCAAGAAAATAATATTCAACACATAGGAAGAGGTCAATCTCATAATGTATAAAAATGTTCTTAAGAATCTTAACAAAAAGGAAAAATTTAAAATATGTACAAAGGTAAGTTAAATAATAAAATAGTTTAACAGTAAACAAATAATTCCTGCTTGCGACAAGTAAAAATCGAAGACAATTTGGAAAATGCATCTTTTTATTGAGAGGATATTTATTTTATCTCATTCATGCAAATTGCAATGCAGTGCACTCACTTTACATGTCCAGCGCTCGTGACTCTCTGCCATCCAAAATAAAAGTTAAAAAGGAGTAGAGGTATCATGTCTATATAAGAACAAAAAGACAAGACACCCAATGTGTACACCAGGTCATCACTCATGACTGCCTCAATTTTGTGTAACCATGCAAAGACATTGTGTGAGGATTTCAGTTTTCATTTTACTTTTCTTTTGTTATATTATTTAAAAGTACAAAAATGGCAGTGAAAGTAGTAAAAGTAGTAGCAGTGTACAGAAATTACACAATTACCAAAGAAAACTAACTCCTTTAATAAAATATATTTATTTTTAACCTTGGTTTATAGAGAGATTTTTCAATGAGGTGGTACATCACGTGTCAATATATAAATGATGAGATATGTGTGTTAAAAAGTTTATAACTTAAAAAATAAAATTTTTCACCACTTACATAAAAACATGTGATGTATTATCATATTCCCGTCACAATCTAAAATTTCTCAGGTCAATCGTCACTAATTTTCACGTACCTCTCTCTCTCTCTCTCATCATCTCTGTACTTTTTTGTTCACTGAAAATTCCCGCCTCCTCCAAAAGATTGGGTTGACGGCGCAGCTGCTGCAGCATTGCTCTCGGAATCCAATGAGCTCATCATCTCCATGCCGCCATGCTGCTGCTCTGATCTCTGATGAGAAATTCCACCGCTCATGCTCCTCACCACTTGTCCAACCCCAAGAAAGTCCCTCGTTAGCCTATCCGAACCCCCGCCAATATTGCTCAACCCTAGATTCTGCTGCTGCAACTTTGTATCCTCCATGTTAATTGCCCTATTTGCCGAAGCATCATATCCACCAAAGGCCGCGTTTCCGAAAATCGATGAGCCGCCTCCTCCGCTGGCAAAGGAGTTCATTAGGTCTTGGAGGTGGCTCTGGTCGGTTTGGTCACTTCCGAACATCCCACCTAAGCTGGAAGGAACTAGGGTTCCGAGCCTATCTGGTTGTGTAGTGGTCGAGGGGGAGCTTCCGAAGCTACGGAGAAGCGAGGCGGTGGTGGTGTTGTTTGAAGTGGTGGATCCCATTTGAGCAGCCTTCTGTAGCAGCGCGGTTGCGGACATGTGCGATGACATAGCCTGCTGCTGACCATTACCATTGTTGCTATAGAGAGAAGGACTTCCGGTACTCATGTGATCGCCGCCACCCATAATGTGTCCGGTAAAGAGATTATTCGAGACGTCGCTTCCACCTCCCGTGGTGCTGCCGTTTGCGTTGGTGTTGAAATGGTCGGGACTAATTAGTAAGTTGTTGTTGTTGGCACTGTAGCTATTAGTATTGTTGGTGGTGCTGTTGGAAAGGAAAGGTAGGTTAAAAATATTGGCTCCTCCTCCGGAGTGATGCTGATGCGGTGATTGAAACTGCATGAGTCCGTGAAATGACTTGTCCTGGTCATGGTATTGTTGTTGGTTGGATTGATCATGATCAGAGGCTCCAGTCATGAAGAAAGATGCTGCTGACGACTGACCCGGTCGGAAAGATGATCCCATTGAAGGGGACGAGAGGAGGTGATCGAATTGTCCGGTCCGAGCGGCAGCGTCAGCACCTGAAGATCCGCCAAGTCTAAGGAGACTGGATTGATTGTTGTGGTCGAGTGAGGACAGTTGATGAGGAGGGCCCACAACTTGATGAGATAAGCCGAGGCCAGTGTTGCTGAGGCTTCCTCCTCCGTATAAGCTGCTGCCAATGGTGCTCAAACTGGGTGGATGCCTTGCACTTTCCTGAGCCAGTGCGTCGCAGAATGCCCTATGCGTGATAAAACTGTCCCGCCTGCACTCACAACACATCATTTTTAATCTCATGGTGAACAGAAAAAAACAATACAATTAAGTAGCTAGGTTGAAACATTTCCTGATGACAGTAGTCATATGACTGTTGCATACATTAACTTAGAAATGTACGAAAAACATTGCATTGCATTGCATTCATATACAAATTGGAAAAGGTAGAATTGAATTGGATAAAAAATGAATGACACAACCTCCATATATATGTAGATAGGCCATTTAAAACTCAATGGCTGTGTAAAGTCTTTGTAGCTCTATAGGTTAAAAGCGTTCACCTTTGAAATCGAGGTCCCAAAGTTCGATTCCCTCTCTTTCAATACCGATTGTTTCTTTATAAAATCTCAATGTCCCCACTAGGCTTCAGAAAATTAAAATTGTATACAATTCTATCCTTAAAATGAAACCATATTGTTCATGTCCATAAGTGAGTTCCCCAATCTATGTAGTAAAATTGTTCTGATTTAATTGGAAATTGATGGTCTAATTAATCACACCAATTAACAAGGAATCATTTCGAGTTGCAATTCTATTAATAGATGAAAATGAAGGTAGACATCAAATCTCAAAACCCTAATGTGTGGACTCTGAAGGATTCAAACTACAAAGACTAATTAAGAACTTGTGGCAAACTAAAATGCACTATAAGTACATTTTTTAGGGGGAGGACACATTTATTGACTTTCACAATTGCACGCACTAATCTGCGATAACAGAAATAATTGCACAAGGAAAACGAGCCAGTATTTCCCAAGAAGATATAGAGAATTAAAAGGGGATGTAAGTGTGAATTTTTCTAAAACATGGAAAAGAAATTTGAATGAAATTAATTAATTAACAACCCAGAAATTCCATTTCAAGGACTGGCACTTCAATAAATGCAGCATGAGAATGTATTCGAAGAGATGAAAGTAAATCTATCAAAAACCCCATTTGAGGACTTATGCTCAATTAGTAGAAAACTCATGATCCAAATCTGTTTTTCCGGTTGAGAATTATTCCCCAAAGCCATATCAATATCCTCAATTACTGCTCCTCTATAGTCTCATCATCCCCAAATTATGACACTGCAATTCTATAAACCCTAAATTTTGACCAAAAACCCCTTAATTTTGACACAATTTCAAACTCCTGCAAGGTCATGAACTGAAGCCAACTCAAAACCAATTTTTAGAGAGAGAGCGAGAGAAGCGTCGTGATGAAAGCGAACAGTAGCAGTACAAGTACCGTCTTTCTCTTCTCTTCTCTTACATTACATAATAATTGGCATAGCAACACGTGAATACGAAAAAGCTTTTGCTAAACACCGAAACCGGGGTTGTTTCCGAGGTGAAACAAAGTAAAAGAAGTTAAATCAAGTACTAATATGACGACCATATATGGCCTTTTTTTTCTTGAAAAAACAAAAACAAAACTGGGGCTCCCCACTGGGGATAAAATCATATATATGTATCCGGAAACCACCACGACCATGGCAGTTTCCACAGATTATTCACGTGGGAGCATGTTTTTCTGCCATTTTCCTCTTCCCCCAAAGAAAATTTTTAAAAATTAATTAAAACACATTTGACGTGAAAAAAAAAATAACGCATACTAAAAGCGTGAAAACTTTTTTCTTCTCTTGTCACTGATGACTCGAGGAATCCAAATAGCTTAAACAAAAGAAAAAGGTCAAGTTTCGACTGAAGAAATTATTGTGTGCACCGAGAACACCGAACTCATGAATTAAAGTAACTGTGATTATGCGTATGTTTGATTAATGGGAAAACGAGCTAGATAAAAAGTTGAGAATAATTTACCTTGAGAAGAGAGTGCCACAGTCACATCTGTATTCCCGAGTGCCACAAGTCTTAGAATGTGCCTTCCAATCGGACTGGACGGCGTACCTCTTGGAGCACTTCTCGCACTTCCATTTTTTCTCGCCGTGTTTTCTAAAGTAGTGCTTTTTGATGCCGGTGAGGTCGCCGAGAGCCCGAGAGGGGTCGTGGTGGACGCATGTGAGCTCCGGGCAGAGATAGACTTTGCGTTTAGGTTCTTTTGTAGTCTTCTGTTTGAGCTTCCAAGGCAGGTTGTGTCCTCTTCTGTGGAGCTGTAGGTTCTGCTCCCTTTGGAATCCTTTGTTGCATACCTCACAAATGAACCTATTTGTTGCCATTAGGGTCTTGGGAGATAGTGCTATGACTTCTGCTTCTGGATCTGTTCTCTCATGAAAAATGCCAAACCACAACAAATTAGAAAATTCATATCTTTATTAATCACAACAACAAAATTGTATATATCTTACAAGACACATCATATTTTGTAAACTTGCGTAATCATTTTTCAATCCAACTAATCATAAACTTTTGTATCTATCTATATATATGTGTTTTCCCATTTCAATTAGTTTCTCTGCCAATTTAGGGTTCCTTATCCGTGAGAGAAAAAAAAGGATGGAATACGAGCCAGAATTCAATTCAGAAAATTAAACCATATATATTCTTAATCTAGTTTGCTTTTGTGTGTTGGGTAGCTAGTTAGGTAGATCCTAGCCAATGTCAAGATTTCAGAGGTCGGGCCAACAAGTAACTAGAAAAAGAGAAAGAAAATCAATTGTTGGATACTTGCTTGGTGTTCCAGGTTGGTTTCTCTTTTTCTTCTGAGTTGGAGCAGCTGGTGCAGCTGTCGATGAGCTTGGTGTTGTGGAGGAATGTTGTTGCTTATTCATCTGCTGATTTTGATCTTCTTCTCTAATTCCAAAAAGCGGTGCGCCTGACGAAGAAGACGCAGCCATCTCTTTCTGATCAATCTTCTTCTTCTTCTTCTTCTTCTTCTCTTTCTGCCCTTTCAATAACCCTCCCAGAGCAATCTGAGATGTTCTCTAGCTAGAAACCAGCAAAACCCCACAACCAATTTAAAAGTCCTCAAATCTTATCCTAAAGAACAAATGAAGAGAAAGAAAAAAACATGAAAGGAAGAAAACATTAATCAAGGGAGTTGAAGAGAGTAAAAGGAATCCACTCCATAACTAAGCATTTGATGCTTTCTCTCTTCTTCTGCTAGTTTTTTTTCTCTTGTTTTAAATGAAAATTTCTTAGGAAAGTGATGCTGTTACGGTTTTATGACTTGGTGTCATGCACATACAGTAACACATATAAACAGAATCTTTTCTTTTTTCTTTTAAATCTTTTGATTTTTTTTTTCATAGTTTTTTTTTCTAGAATTTCTCAGTATTTTTTTCCTCCCGTAAATAAAATAAAATAAAATGAAAATTAATTGACAGGGGGAAGGGAGAGAGCGACGTAGAGAGAGAAGGTGAGGCCTACAGGTCGGTGGACCCAATCCATACCCACATCACGACATGGTATGGTGCGTGAGAGGAGCATGAAGCAGCTAGCTACTCTCTCTCTCTCCCTCTCTCCCTTCCCCCCCCCCCCCCTCTTTTTCGTATCTTCTTACTCACATCCAGACAAGCTATCCTTCATCACCCCTGTCCTAAGTGGACCTCACTGTAAAAAAATTAAAATAAAGAAAAAACAGAGAAAATAAACCTACAAAAAGAGAATTAGTGTGAGAAATGATAATAATATACACAATATTCATCTAAACTACAAAAAGAAGAAGTTTTGATCTCGGAATGCAATGAGATGAAATTGAAGAATCTATTCATCTCCACCACTTTCTTCTCAAGCGAATTAGTTGAATATAAACAAAAGTTCAAACGCAAAAGAAAGGATTACCAGAAAGAAAAGTAGATATATACCTGATTAAGGTAGTTTGAGATGGGGCTGTGTTGCTGAAATCCACCATAAGCTAGCAGACTAATGTTGTCATTTGAGAGCTCTCTCTCTCTCTCTCTCTCTCTCTCTCTCTCTCTCTCTCTCTCTCTCACTGTGGTCACTGACATGTAAAGAGCAACGCCTACTAGGTCCAGTTTCAGTTACATGCAATTGATTCTCCTCCTACGGGCAGACATGTAATGGGAGGCCATGAAAGGTTGTTTTAGTCCTTTTATAATTACATCCGAAAATCATACTTAAAAGACTAAGAACAATTAAGAAGAGACCTAATTCAACTACTATATATCGATACACAATTACCTGGGAAAATTTGTTTATTTAGATAAATAAACATTTACACCACTAATTATAATTGCTATCATCATCATCAACAACCCTATCATTTCCCAAGCCCTAGCTTTGTAATTAAATAACAATAAAAAAATTTACGAGGTAATTATTAAATTAAAGTATTTGATTTGAGTCACTTCTCTGATTTTCAAGGTTGATATATATGTAATATAGTGCAAATTTTGCTTTATTTGTAGAATTTGATAACAGTTTTTATTCTGTGCCAGCTAAAGCCTTTTTCCTCATACAAGAACGCTTGCAGCAGATCTGTCATTCTTTGAAACAATGACACCTTAACTACAACTATGCACATCACTTTCATGTGTAGTCATTTTGGTAATGTGATGAGGGTGTAAATATTCTTCATTACTTTTGGACCTTGACCTAGCAGAGTTAGTACCCACTAAGCATATTTATCTGCTATTAATTAAGCTGTGCTAATTAATCCTAATGGGAGTTTCTGCTTGGATACAATGTTCCAATTGCTAAAAGGAAAAAATGATGCCTTAATTGAGAAAAATATTAAATTTCCTTGTTATGATGTTTATTAATAAGTTATCTTCCTAGTTTAACATGAAAATGACAACTAATAACGACTATAACGTGGCATTACCTTTAAGGAGAACTTACTTGGCACCGTGCATGCATAACTGACTAATATAACGTGGCATTAAGTGGACCCTTCACTCTGTTCGATGATGAAAACTTACTTGTGAAGTGTGCATGCACCTTGTTGTTCTTATCAGTTTCTCACATTATATTATGTGTGTCACGTGACTAGATATATAAAGAATAAAAAGTTCGTGCACCTTGCATCAAAGTTTTTCTCCGATTGAGAAAGGTTTTGATTGTAACTCTCAATACAGTAAATAGTCAAATTCTCACTTAAAGTTTTGGTAACATCGTTAATTATATCCTTAATTTAGACAAGGGGATGATAGTCTGTGTAATAAGATAAAAATGTCAAGATGTAGCAACTGATATTTTGTAACTTACATGTTGGAAGTATATATATTATGTCTATACCCCATATCCAAAAAGCACCAACGAGTTGGAGAAAACCTGGGCTGTGACTGAACACTGAAAGAATATATATCTATACACACAACACACATGTAGCAACTGATATATCTATACCCCATATCCAAAAAGCACCAACGAGTTGAAGAAAACCTGTAGCAACTGATATTTTGTAAAGAGACTGTTTTTACGACTCGAAAGACTTATCGATCACAAAAAACAAACTTTCCTTGCGCCAAGGATTTAAAGAGACGAGACCATAAAGTGACAACACAGCAGTTTGTTGCTACGCGAGGACGATGGTTCTGTTAGAAGAAGTACACGCTGCATTTTTCAACAATGGCGGCACACTTTCCAGTTCACAATCGCTGCCCTCAAATTCTTCTGTAATTGCTATCTGCCCTCTCACTAACCCTAACCCTACCAACTCATCATCTCATTTACTCCTTCCTGTTTGCCTTTTTACTTGGACCTTTTACGTTCCCATGCAATTTTCAAATTTGGTCAAATATTTTTTGTAGTTTGCAGTCAGACCGTTAAGGACTTGGTCTTTATTGCTCTGTTGGGAATTTGGAAGGGAGACCCGGATTTTAGGGCTTTTTGGGGTTGAATTAAGAGGCCCAAACGTTTTTTGTATTTCTGTTTCTTTTGGGCCCAGATGACGTAGCTTTTAACCTTTTTGGGATTGCCACTTCCGGAACCCTCGTTTACTATTAGCCTTTGTTTGAGATTGTTTTTAGAATAATTAAAATCATTTTTAATCACGTTTAGTGTAAATTTTTTATGTGATTAGAGATCATAGAAGTTGATTTAGAACATCCCTAACAAATGCTGTAAAATAACCAAAATTCTATTTGAAAAAAAAACAACTCAAACAGACTCTATAAAAGAGTCTCTATTATAGCACACTAAAAAATCACTTTTTAAATTTACAGAGCAACTTTTTATCAGCCAAATTAAAAATAAAAATAAATTTCAAGAGTGAACCTTTGGGCAAGGAGAAAAGGAAGAGAGAGAAGGTTGTTATACGAGCTGAGTGGTTGGGTTTGAATTATTAATAATAAAATATTTAAGGTTGGTTAAAGTGTAGAATGTTGTGGCACATAAAAAGTTAAACTGAGTAATTAAAATAGTTATTTAATACCGTTCACTTGCTAGTTTAACAAATTTTAAAATTTTTTCTTGAAAATACTCTTAGTAAGTACTTCGAACACATGATTATTATAAAAGAAATTTAGCAAAAATGCTTACGAGTAGGACTACTTTCGACAACAGGAATCCCATAGGAGTCCTTAAATTAACTATGTTGTTATGTTATGGCACAATTTATATTCGCATCACAAAGCTAGAAGTGGATTGTACGATTGGCATTTCGTAAGTATTGGCAATTGTATTAAGAAATTAATTATTCCATAATTAAGAAAATATAAATGGTCTGTTCTCCATGACACTCGCTCTCTTGCACTTGTGTTTGGGCCACTCATCCCTTAAATTAGAGTATCACTTCAAGAGATCGTTTTGTTTTGAGTAAATCTATATTTTTACACTAAGGGGAGAAAAAGTTTGGCTAAGCCACATAATAGGCAGTCTAATTTAGTATCGAATTCGCCATCTATGAGATTCGAACATAAGACCTCTCACTTTTGAGTGAAGAGGAATACCACCAGATCGTAGTACTGAGTGGCAGGAGATCGCTTTGTTAGGAAAAAAATAAATAAAAAAATAAAAGACATTTGGTGTGGACTGTTGGTTGGTTGAGGTGGGCTAATTGGTTGGGCTGTGTGAACTGTTGGTGGGCTGGTCTTCGACATCTAGAAATCGTTTAGTGGGCTTAATCCTAGCCCAACTCACTATTTATTTATTTATTGTTTTGAAAAAAGAATTAAGGAGCTGAAATCTCCATCGATAGTTCTTCGTCCCCAAAACCCTCCCGCCCAATCTGCCACCGTACCAGCTCCTCCGGAGTTGCAGCAGCCGCATATCTTTCAATAGCGGTCCGTTTCAATGGAGCTTCCCGCCGCATTCACAAGTTTCCGATCATATTACGGTGTTTCTCTGCGCCCTTATTCTTCAAGGTTCTCTGGACTTATCTTCAGTAAATGCTCCTTCCGTCGCCGAAGAAAGCACAGTTTAAGCTGCCGGGATGGTTCCGGCCGGAATTCGTATTCGCGTCGAGTAACGGCGAGTTCGGCCAGCAATGGACCTGGCCGAGCGGACAGTGAAGTGAATTGCGAGGATTTTTGGGGAAAGTCTGAATTCGTTGAAGTGATCAGTATTGGCAGTCGCAAGGACGCGGTTCTCGATTTCTGTCTCGAATCACCGTTCCAGTTTTCGTCTGTGCGATTTTGGTGAGTTCACTGTTCTTTGTTGCGTAGAACCGAAGCATATTCATAAAAAAATAGGAGTTATAAGCAATGGAAATTTCTTGCAGGCACATTCTCATCAAAGATTCATCGAAGGTGCAGTTACAGCAACGGATTTTCGGAAAAGGTTCGCGCTTTACTCTGCTCTACTTTTCAAATTTTTAACAAGAAAATTTGAAATTATTTTCTTGAATTGCATCTTATTTGCAAGTTTGTATTGTGTGAATTTGGATACAATGATGTCTGTGTAGTTTCATTTCATGGACTTGTCGTCATTTTTAGCTAACTTGTATGGAGACTTGGTTATTGTTCATAAGCCAATAGACACTTGATATGCCTTGTTGTCTTTTTTTTTGGCTATGATTGTAGATGTGACTCCGATGATCTTTGAAGTTCCGCCGTCCTCAAAGTCATGTCCAAAGGCTATTATCCTTGTTTGTACATTTCTTACCTATTACTTGCGTTTATGATTCTGTTTTCCAAATTATATTCGATTATTATACATTGAGGGATTGTTGGATGTGTTTTGTGTACTTGGTTATAAATGGGTTAGGTTTTTCGGTGCCAGCCAATGTAACGAATTTTCAGACTTTATCCTTTCACATATAATTATATGATTTCACCTTGGTTTACTTTTTGCATAAGAAACATGGACTTATTAATGATAATAAAAAAGACCAACTTATTTGATTATCATTACTAGCGCTAGTTTCATGTGTGAGTGCTTGGTTGTTTATCAGCTTCCTCCCCACACTCTTGTATCTGTTTATTTCTACAATAGTCTTTTGCCGTACTTTCAATATCTTCTATGGCTATTAGTTGGTGCCTCTTGATCTGATGATTGGTACTACAACAAGGATTATAATACAAAATGTTATTGGAAATTGTATTGATTCACTTATTATTTTACTGCAATTTGTCAAAATATTTTGACTATGCATGTACACCTTGGTTCCTTTATGAAATTTACTGGCATCCAAAATCTCCTGTTACTTCTGTCTGTAGGTGGCAAGTGCAGGATATGGGTTGGATCTCATGGTAGCAATTGATATTCTGAGAACAATAAGATCTGCAAATGGATTTGTAGTCACTATTATTATGAAGCCTTTCAGCTTTGAAGGACAGAGGCGCCAAGTTGAGGTATTGTTTCTTTGGCTGGAACTTTGATTACACCTGTTGACGTGAATATCATATATGCAGCATTGTTCATTAATTGAAATATTTTGCTATGCATCTTATGGGAAAAATTTTAAACTAAAAAAGTTATAGAAATTGGAAGTAGTAATGGAGCCAGGGTGAATTTGTCCTAATTTTCTCTCTTGAGAATCTTGTACATCTAGACAGAAAGAGAAATGACAGTTATGTAATGATTTGTTGATAGTATCAGAGACCAAATCCATCTTATTTTGGCCCCGTGTAGCCATTTTAAAAACTGTTATCAAAGCCTCTCTAAGACATAATATCCTCGTGCAAGCATCCGTAGATGTCTTTATAGCTCGTTTAATTATTCTGTTTCAAATTTTTGTTGCAACATCCATTCACTTGAGAGGTATAATATTTGCTGGAGTTTTCTAAACTTATTTCTGAACTCAGTGTTCCATGATTTGGCCCTTCCTGATTGAGTCCATGCTTGAATATTGACACTTTCAATCTAATTTTTAGGCCAAAGATCTAATGGAAAAACTTCAGTCTCATACGGATTTGTTTATTGGTGAGTTTGTTATATTATCTGTTAGATGAAGCTTTGAAGTCCCGCGTATTTTGAGCAGTTGCACATTATGTTGTTTCTTTTTACATGCAGGTCTTGACGCTGACATGTTACTAAAAAAGGACTTGGTAACTTTAGATGAAGCTGTCAAGACTGCAAATAGTGCTGTTTTAATGTCAATAACTGCTGTATCTGTTCTAACAACTGTAAGTTTCCCTCTTTCATATTTGTGTTTATCTAAGTTAACAGTACCTTGGTTGTGACTTGGTTATTGCTGGTGTACATATAGGATATACACAGAAAACTTATTGATGCATCCCATTATGATGCGAAAGAGATCGAAGCCTCAGAAGTGATTAAAGTAAGTGTTCACAAGTCATACCATACACCTTTGTGCAAGTTATGATGAACTTTATTAGATCATTTATTTATTTATATTTTGCTTCTTTTTGCAACTCTGTGCAGATTTTGGAAGTATACAAAGAAGCAAATATTGGATTTGGTGCTGGCTACAATATTGAAAGTTCAATACTACGATCTATGTATGACTGCCCTTTCCTTAGTATGGGTGTAAAGGTATGACCAAATTGCATTGAATGCACGAATTATGTTCCTATTGGTCATTTGTGTCATAGACATGTTTTCGTTCTGTTTCTCATTGATTTTTTGCTGTTTCTCAGTCCTTTTTTACTTTATGTTGTTCTCAACTGGGTGTACATAACCCTCAATTTATTTGTTACGGTTAAATTTTATACCAATGTTCTATTCTTTGCGACCATTCTGATTTTTGGGTTGTTTCCATTTTTTTCCCCCTCTGTTGCATAGGACTTGGATGGTATGATTATATGCATCATTGCAAGTTCAAGTACTATCGAGAACAGTGATGTACATGCAATTTTGCATACGTTTCGTCAAACTACAGAATATGAAGGGGAAATCTTAGTTTCTACAGTTCATGAACCTAGTCTAGAACCCAACTTGGTAGTCACAACGGTTCTTATTGTAGGGTAATGTTTTTCCTTTATGCCTCATGTTAATTATTTAACAGTAGTATTTGCTACTTACTTTCTGACGATTTATCAAATTTTGATTTGTTGATGCATGATGCATCTCGTGTCTAGTGTTCTAATGTACATTTTATGTGATCGCCAGTTTTGCCAGAAAACAAGCTTCTCAGAAAAGCGGCATATTTTCGGGACTGGCCCAGCATTTTCCTTTCATTTTCAATCTTTTCAATAGGCACCAGTGGTTACTAAATGACACTCGGGAAAACCTACGTCTTGATAGTGCAGATTCACCAGATTCTAGTGAGATGGGAAATAGAAAGGCTGTTGTCATAGCCGAAGGTTTTGATAAGTGCTCTGAAGGACCCAAGGAAGTAACAAACAGCAACTATGATGAGTTCCACCTTTCAAGGTTAATTTGGTTTCCCTATTTTAATTTAGTTCTCCTAAAGATTTGTCTGACATGCAGATTCTTTTAAACTGATTTCTTTTATTTATGTGGATTTTTAATAGTGGGTTGGAACAAAATGAAGATGGAAATTATGAGGCCACTGCTGAATCGTCTAGTTTATACGATCCAATCACTGAAGGTAGCACTACTATTTCGTTTGCTCTCCTTGAAATGTGAATTTACTTGTTTCCAGTTTGATGGAGTAGTCATTCCTCGGTGTCCTAGTAATTGTTAAAAGGACACGGCAGCACTTTTATTTCTTGTAGTCTTCATTCGACTAATCATGGTTAAAAATTTCTTTGCCAAGAAACTCCAGCCTTCCAAAGACAGCCACTTGTTAGTTGGAACTTAGGACCAGGATCTCAGCTTGCAGAGGATTGGGCAAAAGAGAGGGCAGCTGAAGATGGAGCTACTGTGATGCTAGATAACCTGAGCATCTTCCGCCTTCCAGTTGGTGTAAAGCCTCCAGAGGAGCTGAAAGATGGTGTCAATGCCTCTTTTCCATCACAAGATCCAAAGACAAAATCCGAGGATGGTGTGAAAGCACAACCAGCTGTCAATTTAAGTATGTCTTCAAGGAATTCATTTACTGACACAGGGCTCGGAGCAGTCAGGGAATTGTACAACACAGCATCAACACTCGTAAAAGGAAAAGATGCTGATAATCCTAAAAAACAAAGAAATCTCTCTGCTCGTGCAGCATCTATGCTGGTAATGAGCTGGTTTTAAATACATACTTTTCTGTTAAAGAGTCGAAAGTTACTATATTAGTTGACTGGTTCGTACACTTGAACTTGAGGATTTAGTTTCGTTACATATTCTTCGTACAGGAAGCAGAACGAGATTCACCAAAAAAATGGAGTCCTACGGTGGAGATGCCATACAGAGGAGGAATCTACGAAGGACGGTGCCAAGGAGGTCTTCCTGAAGGAAAGGTATTGTTCCACAAAATCATAAAAGCTGAAAATCTAAGTTCTTGAGGTGTCATGATTTGATCTGTACAAAACGGAATTAAATGCTATTCCTAAGAAAAATTCTACAGGGTCGTCTGCTTCTTGGGGACGGAAGCATATACGATGGCATGTGGCGATATGGAAAAAGATCAGGTCTTGGTACATTCTACTTCAGCAACGGGGATGTGTTCCAGGGATCATGGAGGGACGATGCCATGCATGGCAAGGTAAATTTCTTCATGTAAAAGTGTATCAATAGGTATATCTCTTTCATTTGATATCATTTTGTAATGTGCTGTTTCTATGGTCATGTATAGGGTTGGTTGTATTTTCACACCGGAGACCGATGGTTTGCAAACTTCTGGAAAGGGAAAGCCAATGGCGAAGGTCGCTTCTATTCAAAGTCCGGTGATGTCTTTTTTGGCCAGTTCCAAGATGGTTGGCGACATGGCCACTTCATTTGCATCGATGTTGATGGAACAAGGTTCGTGTAACATATTTTCCCCCCTCTTCGTTAATATAGGGTTCCCCTCGAAAACAAGGTTTGTTGAGCCTCACAAGCCGTGCCCAAGCAATCCAGCCCGAGCCTGAGATTGTCGGGGCTCGGCTCATGAGACTCACGAGCTAGTCTGTTTAAATGGTATATGAATAATCTGTGACCTCCATGTGTGCAGGTGTACTGAAAATTGGGATCGAGGTGTTCTTGTAAGCCGTAAATTGGAATCTGATAATGGTGATGGATAAAGAATCTACTTGTAATTATTTTTTGGTTTTTTTTATTTACATTTCATTTCAAATTTTTGTATAATTGTTCAGTATACAGTTACAGTTTTCAAAAGATATTAACTAAAGAGGCAGTGTGACTCCAAAATGATTATACATTGTTTAATTAAGGTCTCAGTTTAGAAGTGTCTTTAGAACGATTGAAGTCGCTTTTAGTGAAATTGTTTTTGGGCTCCAAGTCGAAAAGGGGCAGAAACTACACCAAAAATAAGCTACAAGTCGGATAGCAATGCTAAACCTAAACCTCTGAAATTGTTTACTACAAAAATATGGTCTAAGAATTTCCCTACAAGAATTTTCACACCCACATTATATGTGTGGTTTAAGATCACCTCTTCCCTCGGGAGCCTCGGGTCCTTCGAACCCGCCCTTTGCACCACTTCCACAATTTTCTGTCATTCAAGAAGGCTTCAAAACTTATATACAGCTCCATCATTCTTCCGAACCATGTTGAGCATCGCTCTCCGGTGCATCAGAGTGACGGAGAGAGTCAAGGCTGGAAAGAACATTCACAAAAATTAAGAATTATACGAGAATATGATGGAAAAAGGAATGAACAAGGTACATGTAAATGTAGATGCCTGCTACCATCTTAGGTAACAATAACTTCACATTTTAAAAAAATCAGGGCAACCAAAATTTCTATGTGCTTGTCTTACCTGCAGTTCTGCGGAACGCCCCATGGTAACATCAAATCTCTCTTCAAGTTCGGTGGCAAGGACACAAATCGCTTCCAGTTCCGAACCATGATTCTAAGGTCGTGAAGCTTGCTATCTAGACCATAACAACAATTTGCATGCATTGTACAAACTTGATTCAAATCTTTACTAGGTTCACAGAATCCACCAAAGTAAGCCGTATCCAAAAATTTTATTTTCAGTCCGATACTAAAGGTGGTTGGATCAAACTTAATAATATTGAGGACATCCTGATCATGGAACCCAGGGTAGGTTTCCCGCGAGGAATACCAAAATTTGTAGAACGCTATTGACCTGTTATTGGACTTTACGTAGTTAAACCCTCCATTCGGTCTGTTCTGTAAATCGTCTGAGTTGCCTAAGAATTGATCGCATGCAATCTGAAAATCTGCATCCTCATAAAACTGTGGAAACGGATCCCTGAACCACATAATATCAGCATCCTGGAGGAGGAAAGAACAACCAGCAAGGCATTCAAGAAAAGAAAATTTGATTTCAATCAATAAGAACCCTAAGTATGCCAAAACGTCTGCACTGAATCTTACAAATGTATTTTGCAATTAACACTTAAACCCCCTAAGTGGCCACACGGCGAGATCAATAATGAATCAACACAGAATTAGGAAACCATTACTGATTTAGAGCAGAACCCTACCAAATATATCATTGACTAACGTAATTCGAGTCTAGAAGTTTCACATCACGTTGTTTCAAATATAATTTTTAAACTGATACAAACTTCGTAATTCAAGCTTAACAGTTTCTAATCAGGTTGTGCCATAATAAGTTCCAAATTACGAAATTTCAAGTTCTAGTTGCAGAAGAGATTACCGTGAAAACGAAATTGTAGCCCATCTCAAGAACAGAGCGCAGAAAATCGATCCTTGCCCACATCATCTTCAAGTAGTGAGGGGTCATAAAATAAGCCTCCTGACGAAAATCAAAGTCTTGAATGACAAAAGCAAAGCAATGGTTATGCACCTCCAAACAACGCTCAAATGCCTTTTGATCCAAGGCAATGATCACCAAATGGTTCAATAGCCTATGAGTTCCAACTCCAATCCTAAAGCTCTCGAGAAAGAGATCGAGGATCGAGCCGGGAGCTGCCCATGCTTCATTCAAAGTTGTTAAAATCACGGTGCCGTCATCCATGGTAGCATTCTTTAAAACCTTTTCAAGCCTATGTTCCTCGCTAACCTACACAAAGTTTCAAACTTTCTATGAATTTTATGCCATTAATCTAAATTTTCACACTTTTGTCAGTCACCCAGTAACAATTGTAAGGAAATTAACATTAACTGATCGAAACACAAATCACCCATTTTTAATAGCTCGAGAAAATAAAGAAATATGAGAAGAACAATGTTACAATGCTCATTTTTCTGCACACCCATTTCTTATTTCCCTCGATTCTCCTTTGATTTGGGTGTGGAGAGAAGAAAAGGGTGTGCAGAAATCATTTCTTTGCGGAAAAACAAAAAACAAAAAATTGAAGGTAGAAATGAATGAGAGTGAGAAGATTAAAGTAAGGGAACTCACGAGAGGGGAAAGGTAGGCGGAGAAGGAGGCGGAGGGAGAGGAAGAGAAGCGGTGTAGAAATCGGAGGGCATTGGAGTCGTTGTAGAGGAGCAGGCAGGAGAGACAGACAGCGACGAAGAAGAGAAACCGGCGGATGAGGACAACGGATTCAGGCATGTCGGAGGCGTAGGAGTTAATGGTCGATGTGCGGCGCGTCATCGCCGGTAGACGCCTCCGGTGCGGACGCATCAATGGAGGTGGCTCGGGTTCGGGGCATTGTTTGGTGAGAAATAAAAAAATGTCAAAGTCCGTGTGCGGAGTGTTGAAAGAGGGTCAAGTCCAGTATATAGATAGATTGATAAGGATCATTTTCTAAAATATCGATGATATCGGAAATATCAGTAGTCCAAAAATATGGAAATTTCGATGGAAATATCAGGATATTATCGATATCGATAAAAATTGAATAAAAACCATGGAAATTGTAAGAAAAACTTGGAAATTTTTATTGAAACTTTGGAGAATGTTTATTTAGTTAATTATCTATTAGTTTATCAAAAAAAATTAGAAGGAAATGCATTACATGATGGATTTAACTGATTTAAGTTGATTATATAGCGAGCTGGCAAACACTGTGAGTGTAGAAAATATGTAGTAATTAATGAAAAAAAGATTAAACACACCTTAATCATTTATATATAATGATTTACTACAATATTTTACACTTTATACATTGCATTGTAAGATACATGAGTGATTTAGTACCACATAAAGTTCCTATGAGGTTCAAATTTTTCACTATCTTCATCATCTCTATGTGTAGAGTAAGTTTATTGTGAAGAGTATTCATCAAATGATAAATCCCCAAAATAGTTTTGCATGTAATTGTTAACATGCCACTCATATAAATATAAATATTTTAGCATATTATCACTAAAACATAAGTGATATATGGTGGTTAAGGTGTTGGAGGAGTAAAATGGGAGGGGTTCAAATCCCCTTAGTGTTTTTTTTTCCTCCCTTTTTTTCCTTTTTTTTCTTCTTTTTCCTTTATTTTTTCCTTCCTTTACATCGATATTTTCGATATTTTAGCGATATTACACCGATATTTTGACAAATATTGTTGAAGTGTGAGCGAAATTATCGACATCGATATTTTCCGATATTATCATCGATATTGTCGATATTTGTACGATATGTACATGATATGTTCCGAAATATCCGTGATTCGAAAAAACCGAAATATCCTCGATATTTCGTCGATATTATTGATATTTCAGACTATGATAAGAACTGGGGTCGGTGTGACCGTTACTCCTTTTCTTTTTATTTTATATTTTTTTTGAAGTTAATCCAATAATATTTTAACGATAAGTGAGAAATAAATTAATACCGAATTTGTTTTTAACAAGATTTAAATTTAAAACTTCTGGTAAATAAAATGGAACTCAATTAAAGTATATTATTAACTGGGAATCCAACCATTCTACGTCTTTTAACATGTGACTAATACATTGTTAATATATTAACATGTTATCAAAAATGATTCAGAAGAATTAGATTGTTGGAGTTTGAATACATAAGAAATGTTGCAAAACAAAAGTGGGAAGATCCGTCCATCGTAACTTCCAAAAGCTATTTGATTTTCTTCGTAATCCTATGATTCACTCGAAACAAAACAAAAAACTGAAAGCGAAATAACGGAAATAAAATTTAACCGTTGGAATTAATAGCGGTTGAAATTAACAGCGGTAAAATCAAGCCCTAATCGTCCACAGAGCTTCTTCGTCCCCAAGGTTCTTCTCACTTGCCCTAAAAGCTCCTCCTTTTCAGTTCAATTTTCTGAATTTAATCGTAATTTTCGATCGGAATTGAAAAATGAAGTAGAATCAATAAAGAATTGGAAAGCGGATTAGGGATTTTGGTCTGAATTCGAGCGATCAAATGGCATCTCCAGGGCCACCCCGACCCGGTAATCGTCCACCGCCCCCTAATTACAACCCTAACCCAAATCGTATAATTCCTCCCCCAAATTCCGATTCTTTGTCTGACAATTTGCACAATTTGAATCTCAATCGACCGCCTTCGATGCCCACGTCTGCCCCAAGACCTTCACCTCATTCCCAACCACCGCCGTCAGCACCGCCGTCAGCACCGCCGGGCCCATTTTCTCGGACTGCGCAGTCCAGACCTTTACCGGGTCACCCTTCAGTGGGACCCCCCTCCTCGTTTCCACCGTACGTGGGCCCGTCAAGGTCTTCAGGGCCTCCTGTAACTTCACCACTTGGCAACAGACCTCCTCCTCCCAATGCTTTCCCGCCGGCACCCCCACCAGGTGTTTTTCTCGGCGGGCCCCGTTTTCCTCCACCTGTTGGCGGGACTGGACCTTCGGCAACAATGGCGGCAGCTCGGGCACAGCCTCCTCATCATCAGCCTCAGCCTCCGCCAACCATGCATTCTGTATTGGGCAGTTCAGTGGGCAGAGTGCCTCCAGGTCCGCCCGTGCAGCCGCCGCAACCAGTTTCTCAACCTCCACAAACGTGGTCCATGCATAATCAAGTAAGCTTTGAGCTGTAACTTTTTTTCAGACATTGTATGCAAGTATTTTTTTTTTTCCTCTCCACTCAGTACTCTGACTGAAATGTTTTCAACTGTTTTAGGCACCGCAGCTGCCGCCAACTTCAGCGTCTGTGCAACCACCAAGAATGTTTGGAATGCCACCACCAATGCCAAACCAATCCATGGCTGCCATATCACATGCTGTGGGGCAAACTGGAGCTCCGGTGGCAGGACCATCAAAGATTGATCCGAATCAAATACCACGACCTATTCCAAGTTCCTCAGTAGTTGTGTATGAAACTCGTCAGGGCAATCAAACAAACCCTCCTCCGGTATTCATTTAGTTAACTTTTCTGGCCATATAATTGATCTTTAAGAATCGTTTTGTTTTTTTATATGTGCTCGCTGTGTTAGTGTTTAATGATCTTTCACCTATTACTAAATGTAACTTTTCTGAAGCCTTCTACAAGTGATTACACTGTCAGAGACACTGGGAACTGCAGTCCACGCAATATGAGGTGCACCATTAATCAGGTATCAATCTGAGTAGTTAACAATTACAAACAAGTGGTTGATTTTGATGTTTGAGATTGTGATTCATTGGATTATGTGAGGAAAAATCAATTATTCTCAGCATTTTTTATATACATATTTGCCTTTTATTTTAACAGGTTCCGTGCACTGCTGACCTTTTGGCAACATCGGGAATGCAGTTGGCTTTGCTGCTCCAACCCTTGGCCCTTTCTCATCCATCTGAAGAGCGTATACAAGTAATGCGTAAATATTCTTTAGACTGTTTTTTCCATAATATGGTAACTTAACAGTTTATCATGCGTCGGTCAGCGAGTCATAATTGAGATCTGACGGATCACCGAAAATTTGGGATCACCCCTTCTCTTTGCTATTTGCGGATTTTGTCTTAATGTATTAATCTTCCATATCAAAAGCTCCAAAATTTGTTGGTACACATATTAGATAATTGAAAGATGCATGTCTGCATCCTGGTCCTTCTTGATAAACTTTTCTTGTTATAGGTTGTGGATTTTGGTGAAAGTGGTCCTGTTCGTTGTTCTCGTTGCAAAGGCTACATAAACCCTTCCATGAAGTTCATTGATCAGGGCAGGAAGTTCATCTGTAGTTTGTGTGGTTAGTCCAACTTGTGATTGCATCAGTTTTTTATGTATCTACTATCTTTCTTTTAAACTTTATGTGTATGCTTACTTTTATGAAAGATACTATCAGCCGTTTCTGTCATCTTCACTTCTCACATCTCCCAAAGTTTTACATTTACGTTATTCTTTAATTTAGGATAGTTGTCCTTGTTTTCCATGTTGAAGTTTTTTTTTCATTGGTATTGATAACATGGTGATTTTACGACATATACTTGTTTAATTTGCAGGATTTAGTGATGAGACGCCCCGTGACTACCACTGCAATCTTGGTCCAGATGGTAGGCGTAGAGATGCTGACGATAGGCCTGAGCTTTGTAAAGGAATGGTTGAATTTGTTGCTTCAAAAGAGTACATGGTTAGTTGGTTCATGAGATTTCCGAGCTTTATGCAGATTCATGTTTGGTTAATGTTGTTTCTTTTCTGTTTCATTTAGATTCAAAATTAATTATCATGTTCCAGGTGCGTGATCCAATGCTGGCTGTGTATTTCTTCCTTATTGATGTATCTATGATTGCTATGCAAACTGGAGCAACTGCGGCGGCATGCAGTGCAATCAGTCAAGTTATTTCTGATCTTCCTGTAAGTTTTATGCCTATTTTCAGTATGCTAAAGCATGTAATTGCACCTGCTTATAGAAAATTTGACATATACTTGTCACCTTGGTTTTAGAGTATGTCAAGTTTTTAAAGTTCTTACAGGAACCTGCTTATTGGATTAAGGTTTTTAGCGACTGATGTAATTGATGATTCTACCATTTCAGGAAGGCCCTAGGACTATGGTGGGAATTGCAACATTTGACACTACAATTCATTTTTACAATTTGAAACGTTCATTACAGCAGGTCAATATATTACTTTGTAACTCATTCCTCTTCTGCAATGAATTTAAAAATTGCATTTGCTTCATTATCTTATCTTTTCTCATCCTGGTCTATGGCATGAAAGTATACCCCTTTCAATTGTGCTGTCTTTCAAAATAGGCGGTTTCTCTTTGTTGGGAGAAACCTTGTTTCAATATACGGCATTAAAAAGCATGTCCTAAGTATGGTTCTGAGAATATATGGTTTCCTGTTGTTACAAGGATTGTACTCCATTTAAACCATGTTACGGTATTGGTTAATACATTTGATCATTTCCCTGTTTACTCAACAACACTAAACATTCATTTCGATAGAAGATTGCTCACTGATTTTATATTTGATATGTTTTGCAGCCACTGATGCTCATTGTTCCTGATGTACAAGATGTTTATACTCCTCTGCAGACTGATGTAATTGTACAGATTTCTGAGGTTAGCTTTAGACTTCAGTTTTGTTTGTGTTCTCAAGTAAAGTTGTTGATATGTGTAGGGCAATCTTATAGCAACCCCAGATATGTCAAACCGTTACTTGTTTGACAAATGTCCAAATGATTTTTTGTTAAGCCTTTGGTTGTTTCTGACATGTATCCAGTGCCGTCAACATTTAGAACTACTTTTGGAAAGCATCCCATCCATGTTTCAAGATAATAAAACACCTGACTCAGCTTTTGGTGCCTCAGTCAAGGTATGGTATACATATCTTCTTGCGTTTATTCTGGCTTTTCTGGGTGAGTGTTAAAGATGGTGTGGGAGAGTAAAAAAATAAAAAATTGGTGTTCTTGTTAAATTGGGTTTTCTGGTGTTTTATACTGTTATGTTTTTAAAATGACCAGCTTAATGGACACTGTATAATCACATTGATTGATGTCTAAGGGTTTATAGCCTGCATTCTAACGTGTTGCCATTTTGTTTATATTTTTCAGGCTGCATTCTTGGCAATGAAAAGTAATGGAGGAAAACTTTTGGTATTTCAGTCAGGTAAGTTCAGAGACATGTAATTTTAGTTTTATGGACTTTCTTTTTACAACATTGTCATGCTTGTTACAGCAATGCTATATTTTTCTTGTTCATCTCTCTAAGGAGTGTTTTAGAAGTTAAATCTGTTTCTAAAATGGACTTATGAGTATATTCTAAAAATGATCGATGTTGTCTACAGTCTTGCCATCAATTGGAATTGGAGCCCTTTCAGCTAGAGAGGCTGAAGGAAGAACTAATAGCTCTGCGGGGGAGAAGGTATTGATATATGATATACTGATTTTCTCCAACTACACGTTCTTCCATCTCTCGTTCTACCTTGAAATCCTGCGATCTGCAAAACTATATTATTTGAGTACTTCATTTGTTCTAATAGAATTATACTCTGTGTTTGTGAATCTCTCTCTTCACCAGGAGGTACATAAATTACTTCAACCAACTGACAAGATTTTAGAAACAATGGCAATGGAACTTGCTGAGTATCAGGTAGAACGTTTAGTGTTCTGTTTTCATTTGATAAGTAGTTTGATATAATTCTGAATTCTGCTGATGGTCATTGGTTGGCATTTGTAGACATAGATGTTGATGGGATTACTTATTCATGCTAATGATCTTTGTCTTTATATGTTACAGGTCTGCGTTGATATTTTTGTAACTACCCAGGCATACATAGACATAGCTTCTATGTCTGTCATCCCAAGAATCACTGGTGGCCAGGTACTGGAAAATGTCTATTCTTGCAATATATTATAGAAAATATGGGTTATAGTTTCCTGCCATTTTTTCTTTGTTTAGCCGTTTGGGATTTTATTAACGGCACTATTCATGATTTCTGTCATTGCAGACTCGACTTACCTCACATTTCCACTCTGTTCCAGGTCTATTATTACTACCCTTTCTCTGCGGTTGTTGACTCTGCAAAGATCTACAATGACCTTAGATGGAATGTCACACGGCCTCAAGGTTTTGAGGCAGTGATGCGTGTGAGATGCAGCCAGGTAACCTATTTGGAGTGCTGGCGTTCATTTTCTCGTCTTTTCCTTCTGTGTGATAGCAAATAGTTATAATTTTCTCTGTTCTGCAAATGATTGTTTTTCCTAATCTACTGTAGGGTCTCCAAGTTCAAGAGTACCATGGGAACTTCTGCAAGCGCGTTCCTACTGACGTTGACCTACCCAGTGTAAGTTATACAACACAAACACACATACCATGTACATTCATACATCTATGTTTGCATGTTCTACTTTTGATGGTATTCGAGTCTTTTTTCTCCACCATGGACTGCGTATAAATGCTGATCAATCTTTTATTGTGCAGATTGACTGTGACAAAACCATAATGGTTACCATAAAATACGATGATAAGTTGCAGGATGGCTCAGAATGTGTGTTTCAGGTACTAACTAGTTCTACTTTCTAAGTTTCTTGGAATATCTGGTCCAATATCTCCCCATTTTGATGCTGTGGAGCTTCCCATAATTCCTGTTATGTTGAAGAAAATGACTCTTATTTTCCTTACTTTGTCTTTTCCATTGTCCAGTGTGCGCTTCTATACACCACTGTGTACGGTCAAAGAAGAATTCGAGTTACAACGTTAGCTCTGCCATGTACAAGTATGCTGAATAATCTTTTCCGTACAGCTGACTTGGATACCCAGTTTGCTTGTATATTGAAACAAGGTATTTGGTTATACCTTTTTTCACAATCTTGTTTCTTACAACCTTTGTACCATGCAATTTTCTCTTTCACTTTCTTTGTGCACTCACTCTCTAGTAGTACCAGAAGTCCCTTTTTTTCATCGCTTGCATGGCACTATAGTTATAGTTGATATGGGGGAAATGATACTTACAATATACTGTCGAATTTTCTTTCTGCAGCTGCAATTGAAATTCCTTCTCGCCCACTCATGCAAGTCCGTGAAAGACTGACTGACCGTTGCATCGGCGTTCTGTGTTCTTATAGGAAATTTTGTGCTACAGTTTCATCATCTGGACAACTTGTTCTTCCGGAAACACTTAAGCTCCTACCGTTGTACATCCTTGGTATCTTCTTCTATGCCTTTAAGTTATAAAACTTATACTAGTTGTATTTGCGAAGCTAAATGTGCTTTCTCCCTCCAAATAAAATAAAATCAGAATTTTGTTATGTCCCAATGCATGGACCATGCTATGCATGACTCTTCCGATAAGCATATTAGCAGTCATTGAAGTATAGCAACTTCCTGACATTCGTACATTATTTTACTAATTCTGTTTAAAAAAAAAAATTTCTTTTTTCAGCTCTAACTAAAAGCACGGGATTGCGAGCTGCGGGGAAATTAGATGAAAGATCTTACTGGATCAATTATGTGTCCTCTGTTTCTACTCCTTTCGCAATAGCACTTGTGTATCCTCGGATGGTGGCAATCCATGATTTTATTTCCAAGGTCTGAAAGGTTTACCATTACTTAAAGTTTGATTTTTCCTTTGTTCTGCTCTCTCTCTCTCTCTCTCTCTCTCTCTCAGAGACACAAACCAATGCTAGAAATGTGCTCGCTTTCAAGTTATCGATCCTAAAACCAATGGTAGCTTTCTGTTAATTGACAGACGGATGGATCAATTGTTCCTCCTGCAATTCCACTTTCTAGTGAGCATATCAGGGATGAGGGAATTTATCTTCTTGAGAATGGAGAGGATTGTCTCATATATATTGGCAGCTCGGTAGATCCAGATATCTTGAATAAGTTGTTCGGTATTTCTTCAGTTGATGAAATTCCTGCTCAGGTACATGTTTAAGCCAAATCTTTCTTATACACAATGTCTGTCCAATATGATGCCTAACGACTGACCGACCTGCATATTGGCAAAGTTAATTCTCAGTATATTTCCCATTATAAATATCATCCGATCGCTAATATTCTCGCATACACAGTTTGTGCTGCAGCAGTACGATAATCCATTTTCAGCTCAGCTAAATGACGTGGTAAATGAGATTCGACGCCAAAGATGTTCCTACCTCCGGTATGCTCTTGTTTTTCTGTTACTTTCTCAATTATACAACGTGTTGATTCGATGCAAGTCTAATCAATTCGTCGATTATTTTCTTGCAGCTTGAAATTATGCAAGAAAGGAGATCCATCAGGTCAGTGCGTTGTTGTGCTGTGAAATGATTGTGTTACGTAAAAGTTACGGGTTTATGTATTAACTCTTGTATTCTACTTTCCCAGGGATGCTCTTCTTCTCGTATATCGTCGAAGATAAAAATTTGAATGGCCTCTCCTATATCGAGTTTCTAATACATATCCATCGGCAGATTCAAATGAAAATGTGATTAGCTTCTTCGGGTCCGATGCCGGTCGTGATACCTTCTTTCTGGGCAGCCGTGGAGGGATAGAAAACAAGAAAGGACACCTTCCTTCACTGCACAGTTTGGTCACGAAGGACTTATGGAGGGGAGGGGGTTGGTGCCAGGATTTGTGTTAAATTTGTCAATGGTAAATATTGAAAAGAAGTAAATTATAGAGCCCCACAAAAGTGGGAAATAGTGAATTAATAAATATAAGAGCTCTCAAGTTTTGTGAAAACATATCATTGTGGACAATATATTTTGTGTGGAGAAAAATGTTAGAGGCTATTTAACAAAAATTCCTGGGTGGTCCGGAGGACCGGGTGCTCTGGATGTTTTAACCATTAGATTTTGCTTTTTAATTTTAAAGAATATATAACAGTTAATATATCGGTAATATTGAGTACCCAAGAAAGTCCTGCTATAGACCTAAAGTTGTCTTATGGGGAAAATTGCAGCAATGGTTCCTTAACTTTAACCCAATTGAAGTAATAGTTCATCAACTAAAAGTTTGTGACCATTTGTCTTTTTAACTCATTAAAACGTGTAACTATGATTTTTTTTGTTAACTTTGTTAGAACTTCTTCAAAATGGATCACGTACCATGAACATGAAGCTGAATCTGGTTCATATAAGGAAAGCTAAATGAGAAAATTATGGTAATGGTCTATCAACTTTAACCTAACTGTAGCAATGATCTTTCCAATATAACTCATTTTGACGGAAGTTCTAACGTAGTTGATGAAAAAGATCATAGCTGCACGTTAGGATGAGTTAAGAAACTAATGGCCACTGATTTGTAGTTAAGAGAACATTACTCCAATTAAATTAAAGTTAAAGAATCATTGATACAATAGTTGAGTGACTATTACTCCATATGGTTTCTAGAAGTTTTTTATTTTTATCCACTTCTTAAGTTGGCCAGGACATGAATTTAAAATCGTGATTCATGGTACTGCATAAAAATTGTCACAAAAATTTAGTTTTTTTGAAGTTTGTGAATATATTTAAAATCGTGATTTATAATTCATACTATTTACGAAATTTTTATTATCGGATTTTCTAAGATATTATACATGCTCGTAAAAAGAAATGTTATTAAAATGGGAGCATAAAATACTCGAGGGGCTTAGGATTAGGGTAAAAAAATAAGAAATAAAAAATTATTTTGAATTTCAATTTAGGTCACACATAGTCACATAAAATATAAGAAATTTAAAAGTACAAACTTGAAAATTATGTCGAACTAAAGAAGTGTGTCCATTCCCTGAAGGCTCGAAAGAATGGCAATACCGCCGGCGGCGGCGGCGGAAGAAGTAGAAAGAGAGAAAGAGATGGAGTCGAGTAAGAAAGAGGAGATGGCGCCATGGGAGCAACACTCGACTGTAATCAGCATCCCTCGCTTCGACTACAACGCCCCTTCTTCTCTTCTCCAACGCTCCCACTCCGGCTTCCTCATTACCTGCCCCATCAGTCTGTCACTCTCCCCTTCTTCCGCTTTCAAATTTATGAAATACCCTAATTTAACAAAGAACCAACGTTTCTAATAGAAAGTTTGTTTCTTTGTGTTTCTGCTGTGATCAATTTTGATCAGAGAGGGAGAAAAGCGCCACAAAAGAAGCAATTTCCCTCCTTGCAAAGGTAAAATCCCTTCCTTTATGCCTTTGAAATTACCAACTTGTTTACTGCAAATGTGATTGATTTATTATTTATTTATGGATGTGAAATTTTGAATTGTGATTACAATTTTGGGGTTTTTGTGTGTTTATGTTTTCAGTATGTTCAGTGCTTTAATAGTTGCAGCTCAGAAGACAATACCAGTTCGAAAAGAAGGAAGCTTTCGAAAGAGGATATCGATGGCGAGTGCTGCAATGGCGGTGGGGAAAGCAAGGATGCTGCTACTGCTAACTCTGAGGACGTTCATGGTATCACTTGTATATGTTGTGCTATTAGTATTAGGTTCTGACTTTCTGTATTTGTTGTGATATGACTTGTTTGTTATCGTAATGCTGTTGGCAGATGATCTTCAGGAGCGTACTCCTCGTTTGTCTCCTGCGAAGGTGGATGCGGAAGGAGATGCAAATCCCCTTCTTTCGCTGGTTAAGTTGACAAAGAGTGGTCTGCTTCTCTTTACTTTCCGCAGAAACACTTCTCCTGACGTTGTTGATACTGTATCGAAAATTATTCAGGCTGTGGAATCCAAGAGTGTTGGTTCACCCCTGTGAGTGGATAATTTACTTTCTTCTCACAGATTTTCTGTTTCAAAGCTTTTATAATTTATGCTAAAGCATTCTTTGTTTTGAGGATGTGTATGATAACTCTCTGAATACTTTCTGAATGAGGGCTTCTTGTTGTTCCCTTAGCCCACTTTGAGGTTGTGCCGCAGCTCTTCAATGTTTTTGCACTCAGTATTCATTTGCATTTCCGTATGAAGGGTCCAGTATATATGATCCTTTTCCCCCATTATGAACACTAATTGGGAGTTCTTTGGTGCAGTTGGTGTAATCGCATTTTCCCTATCCAAGCTACTTGTAATTTGAAAGAGAAGGAACTGCATGAAGTTGTATCAAGGCTTGTTCTTCAATTCGTGAACGATAATCAGAAGCTTGTGCGGCCCATTAAGGTAGAAGTCAAATCCAATATCACTCCATAACAATAGTTTCATCGTTACTTTTTTCAGCAACCATTGAAAGGGATTAATTATTTTATAGGAGTTATAATATTTTGATGTGCAAATGAAATTTCTACATGATTTTGTAGTTTGCAATTGCATATAATAGAAGAGGGATAGAGACAGAACTGAATATTCCCAAAGAATCTTCAAATGCAATTGATATGTTGGACCGTGACAAATGCTTTGCCGCAGTGGCCACTGCTGTCAAAGGTGTTGTATCAGATTCAGTGGTGGACCTCAAATCTCCGGAAGTGAGAATTCCCTCTGCATTTTCTCAAATTGGCATGTTTTTATTATGCTCGTTCTAACTATTCGACCAAAAATTTCAGCTCTGTGTTCTTCTTGAGCTACTACCCCTTTCTGGTGTACCCAAAGAATCGTTAGTGGTTGCTGTATCAGTTCTTCCTCGACACATTGTTAATGCAAAGCCAAAACTATGCATCAAGGCACTGGTTTCCGATACAAAAATGAAGGGGAAAAGCAATAAGAAGGATTAAACAGTTTCATGAGATCCAACAATACCCTGCGGGCGGAGTTGTAAAGTTTTCTGATAGTGATGATGAAAATGGGAGGTCTGTAGCTGGTGTTAGATATGTTACAAAATTCGATCCAACTGATTCAGCTGTTTGTTGTACCCTAACAGTCACTCCAGTTTTGTGTTTCGCTTTTCTGTGGCAGAGGTCCTTCTTTTCTTCATTCTTCATGTATTCGTTCTTGTTTTTGAGTTTTAAAGGATCCGTCTTTATTCATATTGTTACAGCCATTGGTATTTAGTCATATTGGTTATTCGGTAGAGCTGACAGTGCTTTATTTATGCACCCGAGTTTGAATTTTAAAGTACAATAACAAATGCATTAATGTTCAAACGACCCGGCCTGGCCCATATAGCTAGAAGTTAACTCAAAAATACCACCCGCGTACCAATGGGTCCAACAGACCTCGAAACAGATCTTGCTACGACCTAATTGTCCCCTTATCGGTAAAAGTCTAAAGCACATGTATTTTGGTTTACGAGTTCTTAGGCACCCTTTACTTACAAACCAAGATGTTTGGGCAAGTTCTGCTCATACTCTTTACGACTGGAATGGTTTCCCCATGCAATTGAGCTTAAGCTCCATGAAAGAGACGATCTAGAGGCGACGCCGGTGTCGATAGAGTAGGCCGACGGTAATTATCTTCCCTCGTATAGTTCAACATTTTCCATCGAAAAACAAATTTTACTCTACTTTTCTCTTAATGCACTGACATTTGAATCGAACAAAACCAAGCGATAAAAAAATAGAAGACGAAAATATC
This sequence comes from Cotoneaster glaucophyllus, assembly GCA_036320875.1. NCBI lineage: Eukaryota > Viridiplantae > Streptophyta > Magnoliopsida > Rosales > Rosaceae > Cotoneaster > Cotoneaster glaucophyllus. The sequence goes on along the minus strand of CM070069.1, from coordinate 33,774,705 downwards.
GGGTACAAATTCTTTTCTGTTTTCTTTTATTCAAGTAAGATGAATTGAATTATTGAATGACAGGAGGGATTGAAAAGAGACGAAAGGTTCCAAATGCAGCTTATTTGTTTTAATTGTAAAAATGTTTTTGGCCTGGTGTCTGCTGTCAAAGATACATTCTTTGTTCTACTCCTCTCCCTCCAGACGGGTAAACACTCCATCGTATTTGAAAATTCAGAGCTCATAACAAAGATATATATGCTTTGCGGTTCGAAAACCAAAAGTGGAACTCAAATGACTAATTAACTACCCGAAGACCTAATCGATAACTCTCAACTACAACAACAGTAAAAGAACTAACAAGATGTGGGGGAGTGCGGGAAGAAATCCACTAGCCTAAAACAGATGATTTTCCTTTTTACAGCAGCATCAGTTACCGCAGAGAGCAATCGAAAGATTCAGATTAAGATTCCGATTCCCGGAAGAAGAGGCGGAGCAGTCTTTGTAGTTAGGCCTAGAGTATGACGATGAGATTGCACCACTGAAGTCACTTGAAGAAGCGTTACTCTTGTGGGAGGAGGGCTGGTGTAATGAGAGTGACAGTGATAGTTCACATTGGCCAGCTTCATGATGGTCTTCGACATGTGCTCCTCCTGCCTCTGGTAAGGTGGCAACCTGGAGGGAAGGACAAGTAATTAAACACCATGTCAGTAGGGCACGTTTAATTTTCAAAGAAATACAACAATGCTCCATGAATATGAAATATATGATTCAAAAGACGAAGTCTAAAGCGGGAGGACTTGCGTATGTCTCTCAAGACGCTAGCTAATTTTACAATGTTGTGTCTTGTGTGTTTTTAACACTCATTTAATGTTGTATTATTAGTCCGAGATGATACTGTGGCATCCTGATAAGGTGCACTTAAGTCTATCTCTGTAGGGGTCGAAGGACGTTTTAATAATTTGAATTTTCTGTTGAAGAGAGGGAGGGGGTCCCGTATTTATACGAATCAGAATTGGACCACAGAATGTAAGTTTTTGCAGGCAAAACCGGAGACTTGAACAACAAATTTTTAGAATGTAGTTCATGTACACAACAAAGCATGAAGAATAGGTGGACCTTGAAATTAAATAGGGCAGTATGGAATCAATTATTTGCAATGCCAAACCACTGTTTGTTTTCCAAATGCTGCACCCCAACTACTTTTTCCAGAGAACTCATTAAACAAGGTAGAAAAAAATTAAGTGCACACAAAAAACTGGAGATTTTTATTGAAGAATTCTGATGCTTTAGGTAAATTAGTTAGGTCTAAAAAAGAAAAATCATTTCCGCACACTCGTTTTCTCCTTCTGCATACTTTTACTTTTTTTCTGTCTATTCAATAGAGGCGAGAAATAAATCGAGGTGTGCACGGAAGGAAACAAAGAAGATTTTCCATAAAACAAAGAAGGGGACTAGTCTACTCAACACTTTCAAAGAGTTGAGAACGGTTTAGGCAAAGAGGTGACGCAACTTGACTTAAAAAAAAAAATAAAAAAAATAAAAAAAAAAAAAGCATGCACATTATTCCATCCAGCATGTTTCGAATGGAGGATCCTAATCTCTCTTTCTTTTTCTCTCCTCTTATTTGAACTGTCACGGTTAGACCACGTCAACATCTTATATTGATTTTTTTTTTATAGAAACAATAAGACAAAAAGTAATATGTGAGAGGAGAGGAGGGAAGGGGATGAGAATCGGAGAGGATAAAATCCTACGTGTCGATTGGAATAGGATTCTCTCCCTTTCAAATTTTCTCCTCACCTCCCACTATCCACTTTGTCTCAACTTTATAAAGAAGTCGACACAAATATTGATGTAATTTAATCGTGACCGTTCACAGGAAAAAGGAGAATATTCTATTCCGTCTCGATTTCCTGGGTGAAACCAGAAAAAGCAAATACCAACATTGCACTCAAACTTCTTCAATTAAAATAAAATACTTAAATGTAGTTGGTATAGAGAGAGAGAGAGAGAGAGAGAGAGAGAGAGAGGGAGAGAACCTTCAAGAAATCAGATTCTTGCAAAGCAAATTTGAAGGCTGATGGGTGAGGGTCCTCCTTTATTCCCAATGCCAGCACGTAATCATCTAAAGAGTACGGATTTGAGACTGTCTCATATATTCCTCCTTTGCTGCATTGCTGCTGCTGCAAGCCCTCTGAGATATTTGAACCCATCGTCTCGGTTCTAGCTCTGATCAGTCATAGAAAAGAAACAAACAAAAAGAAGAACATGTATCAAGGAACAAGAAAGCAACTTCAGGAAAAAGAAAAAAAAAGAAGCAAAGACATCATGCAAATGCCTTTTTGTTTGTTTCTGATCACACCATCTTTATTTCGGGATTTTCTAGTATGTTCCGCGGGATTCTATACATCAGGATGTTTCGCCTCTTGCTCAAGAACTTAGTGACTTGAGATTTAACGGCTGAAAATCCTAATATATAAAATAACAAAGCACTGTAGAACTTTTGCTTTATTATACTCTTTTGACATATTTGAATAGGTCTTTACACCCCAAAAGAAACCAAAGAACAACTAAAATAGTGGATATATAGCTGTGCCTGCAGAGTACAAATTTGTAGCTGGTGGTGCAAGTGCCGGTGTAGCCTAACCTTTTTGAACGGCGGGGATTGCAGATGACCTTGGAATCCGATTCTCTGGTGGGTTTGGAAGATGGGTAAAAGCTCAAACCATTTACTTCTTCAACACACCCATCATCCTCAGTCTCTTCAAACGAATGCAGTTTTCTTGTCTGCACCCTATCTGCCATTTTATAAAATAAATTATAAAAAAAATATATTAGAAATAAAACCTAAAGAGAGTAATAAATAGGTTCTTTTGGACAAAGTTTCCAGTTTATACGAAGTGCCAAAACTAGAAGATCGGAAAGAAGAAATGATCACGTTTTGGTGTGACCTATTTGGGGCATCCACTAAAAGTCGACTACGAACAATAAATATGTATTGTTAAAGGGGGGAATATATAATAAATGAGGTGATGCTGCAGTTGCAGTTGAGTCCTCATATTTCATAAATTTATGCCATCAACGGAGTTCATAATTCTGCAACTCTAGCTCTGGACACAACCCATTACTGGCAAACAAATGGACAGTAATAAAACATACATGAAAATGTTGCAAGATGGAAACTTTTACAAGAAATCGGCCAAAATAAATGAATGGATATGTGGAAAGATGAAAACTTTGGCAAAAAATCGGCCGAAATAAATTAAGGGTATGAGAAAAGATGAAAACTTTACAATAAATCGGCAAAAATAAATCGATGGATATTTACCTTGTCTTATAATCGGATCGCCTCTCATGCTTCTGTACATCTGTGATGATTAAAAGAAGAAGCGAACAAATTAACAAATAGAAATGAAGAAAAGCGTGATAGCAAATGAACTTTTAACCTATTAGACAAACAAAAGCACTTAAAAAGCTGGAGAAAAAAGCAAAATACCTGGAGATGGCTTTTGACATGAGAAATGGTGAGCCCTTTGACATCCATCAACTGAAGAACAAGTTTTGGAGTAGCCTCTGCGAGAAAATGAAGAAAAAAATATATAAAAAATAATAAAAATATAGAAAGCAAGCAAAAATAGAAGGTGAGGTTTTGTAATTACTTTTATGGCCTCCAAGCCTTTCGATGGCCTGAAGAAAGCAGCGATGAAGCTCAGGAGTCCATCTCAAACGAGGCACCTTCGATCTCACATACTGCCTAACGGCGCCGTTTCTTGCACTGCAACTACTTGTAGTCATTTTTTTTCCCAGCAACCTTGGTCTTCCCCAGATCCCTTGATAAACTGCTTACAACCTTCACACCCTCAAAGACCAGAACGAAACGGCGTGGTCCTGGTATTGTTTTCTCCTCTTATAAAGTTTCAAACCCGTTGAAAGTGTGTGTGTTGGTCACAACAGAAACTAAGAGGGCATTTAAAAAAGGACTACTTTAAAGCCTATATCAGAGAGGAGAGAGAAACAAGAGAGAGAGAGAGAGAGAGAGAGAGAGATCACGAGAAAAGGATAAGACGAGCTGAGAAGCTCTGTAAATTCCTTAAAGAGTCTGATAATACCTATTTGCTATTGCTGCAATTGCTAGTATTTCCATAGCCTGCCTGCCCTGCCTCACCTGCTAATCGTACCATTACTATTCTATATTTACCCCTCTCTCTCTTCCCTCTCTCTCTCTCTCTCCTCCTGCTGCTTCTGGTGCCTGCGCCTTCTGTTTATTTCTTGTACACCTTCCTTGCACCCGCTGCCAACCCAAATATTAATAAATAAAATTTTAAAATCGAAAATACGAAAAACTCTCTCTAATAACGTACCACACTCACTCACGAGCTTCTGAAATTCTGATGGATCTTTTATTTTTTTTACCCCTCTTCCTCTCTCCAACTCATTGCCCCTATACCACCAATAGGGAGGATGCTACAACTGCTTCGCTTTGACCTTTTTCTCTCTCATGAGTTCCAATTCCTGGTTCTGATCATATTCGCCAACGTCGTCATGATATCAAAAACCCATGAAATTATTATTATTTCCATTTTATTCGACCAATAACAAAAAGAAGAATATAAATCATTATTTATTTGTCTTTCTCTCTAATATTTCTGTCTTTTTATATTCCCCTCGACACTCGACAGTCTCTTTTATTTTCCGAAGTCAAATATACATAAATCATATCACATGTACGTGGTAGAAAAACTGAAAAGTATTCAGATATGGAAAGACGTTTTTGCCCTTATTGTATGCAAATGCAATGGGATAAAGGAGCTGAAGTCCAAAGTACTGGTGTTGGGGATGAGTTATTATGTTGTATGTTGTCCTTGGCGAGGGCAGGAAGGGCAGAGGGGTGGTCCTTGCGAAAAGCTTCTCCTCGGGATGGCCATGGCCCATGCTCCCCTTAACCCTAATCCAATTACAAATTTTGCACTCCTTCCATGATAAAATCCACTTTCCCCAACCCAATAAACCAAATCTCACATTTGTTAAGCAAATTAAAAAAATTAAGGTCAAAATTGGTATATTTCTTTTTTCTAATTATCATGGTCTGACTAATGTTCTAAAAAACGTTAGGCGCTAATCGGATGGCGAAATAGAGCCTAGCGCCTAGACGGCTAGGGGGACCTAAGCGAATTTAAGTAAATCTATTATATTTCGTGTAAATAGTGTATGTTTATATTTAAAATATATTTAATTTCATTATCAACTACAAAATAAAATGACATATATATTATGAAGTATTAGACATAATGAAAACATGGGGACACAAACATATAATGTGTGTTCAGTTAAGTATTCAACAAATCTTTACAATTTGTTGAAAGAAAAAAAATGCAAAATGAAAACTATCTATTTTCTGTCTAAGTGAGTTGCAATCTAGTCGGTGCCTAGGCGGGTCGGCGGGTTAGGCGGTCTAGGCGGGCACATTTTCTTAATTTTCAAACTCCTAGGCATTAATTGAGACGGTGACTAGCCGTCTAGCGCCTAGAAGGGACCTAGGCAGCACTAGGCTAGAGATTTTTAGAATAATAGGGTCTGAAAAAAAAGATAAATTTGTGTACGGTTGTCTGATTAAAGAAGTTTTGGCCTCGTATAGAATAACAAAATCGACGGAAAAATGTGTTTTACGTATGACGTGGTTGTACGACTTTATCTACTGTTTTCCTTCTGAGTAGCCTAACCCTTTGGCACAACATTTATTGGACGTCCTCCTTCCTTTTGTTTTTCTTTTCAGTACCATGGTCTTCGAAGAGGAATATGCTTTATGACATGGGTAAGTTGAATCACATGATTGAATGGAAGTAGATGAAAATGCTAGGTCCCCTCTTTTAAATGGGTTGGCATCATTTTACGACACAGCACAAAATTATGACCCTAAAAAAAAGGGTAATGTAAGGAAGATTAAATTTTTTAAAACCAAATGATATAGTTGTCGATTATTGAATTATTACCAAGTGCTTTTTTTTTTCTTCCAGTTGTTACTAAATTTTTATTTTTTATTAGTGATATATCATTTAGTTTAATAATTTGAATAACCTAGCATTACGCTAAAAAAACCAAAATACTCAGCATGGCAATTGGAATGGGATGATGCAATATATTAATAATTTAAAATGCACCAAAGAAAAACAAACGATTAGACGAACCGAGTTTGGTTCATGGTTGGAGGGTTAAATTCCATTTAAGTTAGTTAGTGGTTAAATCGATGGAGAATTATTAAAACAACGCATTTTTAGGGTTTATGGTTGATTACTTGCATGAAGGGTAGGACAAAGTGCCCTAACCCTAACAACTTTTCAATGTGTCTCCAGCTATGAAGCAGCCGGTGCGGTAACGGGAGCGCGGGGATTCGGCTGGATAATTCGCCGGAATTCGGCATGGTTCTGGCGTGAAATGCAGCCGTTTGAAACCTTGGGGGCAGAGAGAAACCTTAGCGGAGAGGAGAGCAATATATAGTACTACCTACAGAGGCAGCCATATTGTAAAATCTTACATCGTCCTGGGGTGTGAATTTTGTAAGCCTTATATGTATATTTTCATCTCTACCTAGCACGATATTTTTTTGAAGCTCACTGGTTTCGGATTCTATCGGGCTGGGATGTGACACATATTCCCTTTGAAACCTCTGTGCTTCATAGGTCTGCAATTATAGAGGTACACGGTAACAGGGTTATAGATACATAAAATATGTTGAATTGTATTATTCATACACTTCTTTTTATCACTCATTCACTCTTCTTAATTTCCGAATGTTGAGTTGAATAAATTAAAAAAAAAATCAATTGATAAAAATTAACAAAAGCGTGGGTAAGGTAAAAATGAATGTGCAGATAACAATCCGCTCTATATACCCTCTATGTATATGTGTGTGTTTGATTTAGGTTTTTCTTGCTAAGGTCAGTCATTAATCCAATAGAAAATTAGATTTTAATCCCTAAATAAGATGAAGTTTAGAAAAATGTCTTATACAAGATTAAAAATTGATTTTAGTCCTTAGACTCTATTTAATGCCATCATATGTATTCAATGTATTTTTTTTATTATTTATGATTGGTGTTCATAAATTACATTTTATGAAAATATTATAAATTATAATTCTCATTACGTTGAGTATCTTATATAAGAAAATAATTTCGTAGAGATTTTTCGGTACACTTATGTTTTTGCATATTTTCGTATGTGTCACTAATTAATTACAATATATTTAGGTACGAACATTTCGGTACATTGGGTTAGTATAATGTCACATCTCGACCCGGGGTCCACCACATCCCGGGCCCGCTCCACCACCGTAGCACGATATTGTCCGCTTTGGGCCCCGACTACGCCCTCACGGTTTTGTTTATGGGAACTCACACGAGAACTTCTCAGTGGGTCACCTATCATGGGATTGCTCTCGCACGAACTCGCTTAACTTTGGAGTTCCGATGGAATCCGAAGCCAGTGAGCTCCCAAAAGGCCTCGTGCTAATTGGAGGTTTGCATGTACATATAAGGCATAGATGATCCACTCCCCTGGGCGATGTGGGATCTCACAATCCACCCCCCCTTTGGGGCCCGACGTCCTTGTCGGCACACTTCCGGCCAGGGATTGGCTCTGATACCAAATTGTCACATCCCCCTGGGCCCCCACCACATCCCGAGCTCGACTCCACCGCAGCACGATATTGTTCGCTTTGGGCCCCGACCACGCCCTCACGGTTTTATTTCTAGGAACTCACACGAGAACTTCCCAGTGGGTCACCCATCATGGAATTGCTCTCGCGCGAACTCGCTTAACTTCGGAGTTCCGATGAAATCCGAAGCCAGTGAGCTCCCAAAAGGTCTCGTGCTAATTGGAGGTGGGCATGTACATATAAGGCATAAAGGATCCACTCCCCTGGGCGATGTGGGATCTCACATATAATATGTTCAGGTACAGACATTTTGGTACACTAGTTTAGTATAATATATTTAGGTACCGACATTTTGGTACACTTATGTTTTTGCATATTTTCTTTTTTGCCTAATTCACCACAATATATTTATATACGAACATTTCGGTACATTAAATTAGTAAAATATATTATCATATAGACATTTAGGTCCACTAATTAGAAGAAGTTAAATAAAATTAATGAATTAAAATTTAATGTATGCTTAAGGGGAGGGATCCCCATTTTTTCAAAAAAATGGGGACACGCTCCCCACCGTTGGATTTAACTTTAATGAAATTGTGTGGTTGAGATTGTGTGGCTTGTGTTTTAATTTTAACCACACAATTTCATTAAAGCCAATCTAACGGTGGGGAGCGTGTCCCCATTTTTTTGAAAAAATGGGAATCCCTCTCCTTAAGCAACTTGTGACATTGAATAAGACATCTATTAAATATTAAAACAAAAATATAATATAAAGTTGAATTAAGTACACATTAAGAAACTAAAATCAATATTCAATCTAACACCAATTTTTTATTAAATTTTAATCTTCTTTAAGAATTAAAGTTGAAAAGCCTCTTAATCCAATTCCCACTGAATCCCATAATTCTGAATTCCATTTTCTCATTCTCTTTAGGTTTGTCTGCATGTTGAGGGACCCTTCACGGTTCAAACCCATCTATTACATACATACATACATACATACATGTATATATTGAAATAGTCAAAGCCCAACGCTCTTTACTATTGCGTTTTCTGTTGTACTATTGCAGCTACTGTATACTGATGAGGACGTTATGTAGAAATCTAATTTGAAGTCAACCAGATCATGCCAGGAAGGCAAAAGAAGAATGTAAATACACGTACCCTAACCCTAGTGAAATCTGCACCGTCTACCTTACTACTGTAACAATAGAAATACGGATGTCGATGAAGAATCAAGGGTTTTGATTGCGAGAAAGGACAACACATCGAGTGTGGATGATGAGTTCATATACGTATATGGAATTCAACTGAATCGAATCAAATCAAATCACGCGCATGGGAGATGGACAGAGAAGGAGGTGGGTTTTCTAAGGTCAAGCCTCAGTCATACAACAGTGATATTCTCCTCCTAATTTCTAGGTGTGCAGCCATAGCTAGTTAAGGCCTAATTTTATGATAATTATGATATTAATATCCGCGTTTACTTTATTACAAATTTTATAGAGATGAGTTCGGTTTTATTTGGTTTGATATTTTGATAAAATTGAAAATCAAACTGAAATTATTATTTGGTTCGGTTAGATTTTTGATTTTTTTTATTTATTCTCAATTTTTTTTTTAAAATAAAATTCTTAGTCTTTATAAACTAAAAATGAAGAAATGAATAAGACTTTCAACATAGCCTAAACTTGAGTTTGTCGAATTTTAGATTGACATTAGATTAATAGTTGACTTAGAATTTGGCTTGAAAAATGAATACTTAACATAAACAAATAAACAAATATTATTTTATATCTCATTCGGTTCGGTTTTGAATCACCAAAATTGAAACCAAACCAATAGTTTTCAGTTCAGTTCGATTTTTTTAGTTTCGGTTTGATTTTCTTTTGTTTCAGTTTTAGTTCGGTATTTTGGTCCTACTTTTTGTTCGATTTTTCAAGGTATTAATCCTAATTTTTAATCAGAAATTTAGAATTTTCAGAGCCTGAATCCTAGTTGTCAAAGCTTCCACATTTAGATTCGATATTACTTTAGTACGTGTGGATATATAACAAGATATTTCCGTATTAACGGATTGCTTCAATTTTGTGTAATTAGCAAAGGTGCCTCGTGTTCCTGTCTGACTGTAGACGACAGTTTTGTACCCTCTTTAATATCATGACATGCCCTCAATATTTTATAAACATACGCGCCCATGGACGTATACGAGACCTATGCTTACCTTGTCATCATTTAATTATAAATTTGACGGATTAGTTAACAAATGTGTGATGTTATAAATAAATTATAACTCGGTGTTTGACATTTTAATATTTTAAAAGGTAAAACATGAAGTTGAAATTACTTCCAAACTTGAGAGTATAAAACTTACTCAAAAAATTTTAATGAGTCAAGAATCCCTAACTAGCCTGCCTGCCTAGGGATGAGAGAATCAAATATATGATGTTTCCAACCAAAGGACCAAACTCTCCGCGTACACGAACGTCTATAAGCTCTTCGTTATTTGTTCATCGACCTTTCTTTGTCTCAACTCTTAACGTGCATTATGTATGTTCCTCAGACTGGAGCATTTCAAATCCCTTTTCAGCAGATCCCACGGATCTCCAATGTCAAATTAGTCCCATGTGTATCTGTATGATGGTTTGGGTTGATTTGTGAATTTTAAGGGGTAGTTTGAAAATCTTGTCATTTTTGTTTCAATTTTTAAAATAAAAAATTTGTTACTTTTTTTTAATCTTTAGTTTTTTAAATAAATGAAAAGTTTTGAAAACTAAAAGGTTAAAATTATTTTCTTAAGTTTTCAATATCTTACTTTTAGTTTTTAGTGTTTGATTTTTAGTTTTACTAAAAAATAGAACAAATTAATGTAATATGCAGTCTTGGTCTCATGGTTCTAGCATGCAGATGTGGGGTTGAAAAGATTCAACGGTGAACAGAGACGAGGAAGAGGACAACTGGACAAGTGCGATTATATTATCCTATAGATCTTTATATATTTATATAGATATGTATATATATATATAATATTGTGTATGGTGTTTGTATATGGCAGGGTACAGTACGATAATGATGGAAAGGTCAGAGAGGAAGAAAGGAATGATGGAAATTCCTGCGCAAATGGAATGATGCATACGGCAAAAGCATGTCCAGATCCACAGACGACCAAAGCCAATCCACCCACCAATTCTTTCATCATTTTTATTTTTTTATTGAAATTCATACATAAATATATCTGTGAATTCTGAAATTCTTGCAGCAGCTGAGCTGCAGCAGCGCAACAGTAGCAAAACAAAATTAACTTATTATATTCTCTTTTCGCTGTATTTTCGTATCAATTTGTTTAGCAAGCATGCAGGTAAAAACCCAAGACTAGAACCCAGTAACACTTTCAAGAAGATGGAAAACTTAGGAAAGAGGGGTTTGAGAGCAAGACAAAAAGTCAGAAACTGTGAAGTTGGGAGGCGGCGCCTTCGAGGGCGCCGGTATATTTGGCGTGTGCAGGTAAACGTAAATGTGCCTCGATCATTGTGTAATGTATGTATATGCATGTGTAACATATGGATGTCATATTTTGTATGCATGCATGCGGACGTGGGTCTATGCCTCTGTAAAAATTATAAAGTGTAAATGTTAAGTTAACTAAGAATGGTTTACCAAAAAAAAAAGTTAACTAAGAATGTTTATGCCTCTGTAAAAATTATAAAGTGTAAATGCGGACGTGGGTCTACGCCTTTGTTCCGATTTCGTATGGTTGTTTTGAAATTGTATTGATTTTTTGTCTAGTTGTTCCCTCTCATCCTTCACTGAATTGACGATCTTTCTTTCTTTTTTTTTGAAAGAGACGATCTTTCTTTTTTAAATGTGAAGCAAATGTCAAGTTAACTAAGAATGTTTATCTTATGGTGGAAGATAAGAACAGGGTTAATAACTAAAGAGGAAAAAGGGACAGAATATTGGTGATTCTGCATCTGGTATTGGTGATTCACTACTCTACTAATAGCAGGTAGGTAAATAGTGCCATACTGTGCTGCTTCTGGCCGCTGGGCCTATGTGAATGAGATAATTGATTATGGTAGTTACTTGGGTTTAGTTGGAATTTACTCTCTCTGTGGGTTAGGGTTAGGGTTAGGGTTTTATTTTACTTTATTTTTTGGTGAAAGGATTAATTAGGGGTTTATTTAATTTAGGAAATTGAATGATGAGTCTCGTCAATCGCCGGGCTAATTGACGCAGTAGACTAACAAGACTACGTCTACGTCTGGAATCTTGATACGATAGTTGATCTCGATCTGTCCCCTCTTTCATTCTGCTAGCCTATGACTCCTCTTGTAGCCTTGTTTCTGCTGCCAAACTCAATCTACCGATGGATATTATTAGATTCTGTTCGATCATTCCCTACGTACCCAAGCCTTTGGGCTTACCTGTATATTGTTCCGCACCAAAATCCTTCTTCGATCGGGAACATTTAATCTAACTACTGCAGCATCTACAATTTGCTGCCATGCCAAGTTTTTTATTTATTGTCAACGCGTTTGTCCTTGCATTAAGGACTTTCGGAATAAGCATAAACCACCGCGGCTACATTGCGTGTTCATAATTAGTGTCACGTATTAATTTAGGGATGTGTTATTGGTACTTTCAAAAATTTCATTCTACACTCTTTATAAGTGTATTTTTCTTTCCTAATATATAAAGTTTGAAGTATAGAATGAGATTTTTAGAGTGTCAATAACAATTCTCTTAATTACCATAAAACGTCACATAGACTTTTAACCACTGTGAAAGTTGCCATTGTGCAAAGCCATCATTAGTGTTAATTGACATAGAACAGTGGCGGAACTAACATGGGGTATTGGCTGCCCACTACAACAAGTATACTCTTACTCTATAACTATTTAATTATGTTTTTACTATTAGACTAGATTAGCTAGTATTTTTTCTCCCCGCGGCTCGATTTCTTCCTTTTTTTGCTTTGTTTGTTTTTAGTTGTAGTTGCTCTCTCGTTCTGTTGAGAAGACCGTTCAGTTTTTAGTTGTAGTTGCTCTCTTGCTTTGTGGAGGAAAGCCTTTAATTTATGGTTGTGGTCGCTCTCTCACTTTGTCGAAGAGAGTTTTAGTAGTTTTGGCCATGGTCTTGGCTTTTCAAATCTTGGATTCTAAACATGCGCTTATTTGTCACATTGCAAAATTATAAGAGATTAGTGCGGTCTTTTTCTCGTGGGCCTCTATCATAGTTCTCGGACTTGCAATTCTGTAGTCCTCGTAACTAGGGTTAGGATTAAGGGTCCTCCACGATTGAAGAATCATATTGTATTTTTGATGTGTTTGTAATTTTAGGGTTTTGATACTGTTTTGACATGTGTAGTCTTTTAAGTTGTTCTAAGAAACACCTTTAACATGTTTATCGTATATACATTTTTTACTATTTATAATGTTCGCTAAAAAAAATTATGTTTAACTCTTTGAGAACAAATACAGACAAATGTATTGAGTGATAATACTTGAGCCAATCGGCCCAGCCTTCACGGTCTAGGGAATGAAGAATGATTGAAGAAAATATGGTTTCCCACCATCTTGACTTTTCACTCTATATATAAAGTAAGGGTATCGAATTACTAAGTAGAAAGTTTAAATGATAGTGATCTCAGACTTCATCATTTTGTAAATATCATTATATCAGGAAAATGATTATACACTATGTTACCATATTAGATCCTTCAACATTCTATGTCGACAGAGAATTTTAGACAAGTGCAATCATGATTGTTCTGAACTAACACTCAAATTTTTTAAGAAATATTTTGGACAATATACCGAAACGTGTTATATATAAATATATAGTTTTAAACCAATTTAGAGTGTGAACGAAATATATCGAAAGAAACCATGGTCTAACTTGTTTTACGTTTACCTATGTTTTCTTTCTTTCTTTCTTTCCAAACGCCAAGTTCGTGCATGTTAAAGCATGGAAGTCAAAGATAACCGCAATCAAAAGTCATACATATATACCGACCCTGAAATACGATAAAGAATACTACCGGCCGGTATCCATGGCATGGAATGGAACTGAAAGTTCAAGTTGAAAGTTGAAATCATCTGATTAAATTTGTATACTAATAATATTTAAATCATGAAATATCTGGGCGTGTCATTCTTCTGGGGAATAGGTGATGATGAGATAAATTAGTTGGACCCACATCGGTGACCATAACAAAGGCAAAGTCGTGGAGATCATGGATTGCAATTCCTTCCTTCTGGTCGTCCATGCAAGCTAGGTTTCAGCTGGTGGCAACTACGGAGGTCAATGTATTAGGTTATAACTTTGACAATTTCTTACCCGAAAACGCAAAAGAGAGTTTTCCTTTGATTGGGGGGATAATTTGCTAACTTTAAGATCACTAAAGTTGCTTCAATCTCACTGTAAAATGTATTGACTATTAATCAACACCAAACCATGTAATTTTTCTAAAAGGAAAAAGATGGCTAATTATATATTAGTTCAACATTAAAATATACCTATATATGTTAACCTACATATAAACTACAAATAATTTCAAACCTCTCGAAAGAGACATTAGAATCAAGGCATGTACATCATCTCTGAGCATCTTTCTAGCCTTTATCTGTTCCACCTACTTCTGGTCCAGGGCATTCTTTGATTGATTAAGCATGTCTTATATGAAATTAGTCCAAATCAAAATGGCTAATTGTTTGCCAAACACTAGGAACTTTTAAATTAATTGTTATATTTTTTATCAAGCGTTTGTCATTTTGCACAGAGTGATTACTAGTACAATTTCAGGCCAACATTAGTGAGAGAGAGATCTGGATATATATATATATACACACACACACACATATACAGTGGCTGATTGGCTCATTCAGGATTCGAACTTTGGCAGGTTCCAGTGTTAAAGCACGTAACAGAGCACGAACCGCGTAATAAAAATTTCAGTTTGTTCACTAAGGTATTTTATCGAACTTTTGGTGGGTTTGTTGTCGTCAACCAAACCATTTTGCTCACATGTAAACAGATATTGATATACGCCGAAACAATCTAAAGAGTGATATCGAGAAATTTGTCAAGTATTGTCGACAACCTGGTGCCTAGCATGCATTACATCAAAGTACCAAACACTTGATAGACACAAAAGAAACTCATATCAAATATTTAGAGAGTACTCGTACGACCTTCACATATATATTTATCAAGCTCCGAGTGGTTCTAGAAACACCTTGGTCCCAATATACATATGCTCCTGTTTATATATATATATATATATATATTCTCTACTATGTTCTAGCTAACAAATCAAATCAAATGATGATGCACAGACAGTAAATAAGAGACAAAACAAAGTTTGAAAACAATTTCCAAATCTCATAAACTTTGATTAATTAATGTGAGGTGCATTTTTAGTGTAATTCATGTGAGATGTATTTTTACACTAAAAAAGCATGCACACGTAAAATATAAAAAGCCTGCCGTCCTTATCCTATTTCACTTTATCATCTTCGTGTGAAGAATTAAGGGAATGAACGAGGAATGAAAATATTATTATCTTGTTTTGGGTCAATGATTAATATTATTACTAGTGTTTTGTAGATATTGATTATTAATTTTTTATTCTTCCGATCTGGACTCTGGAAAATGAAGAATGATTGAAGAGAAAGGGTTCCCATCCGATCCCCCACCATATTTTGACTTTGTAAGCTCAACTGCTCAAGGCATCGAATTAGGTGAAAAGTTTGAATTATTGTGCTGTTTTAATTTGGATTGATAAACTTTTACTTTCTGTGTGTACTCTTTTGGCTATGGCTAGTGGTACAGTCGACCAGATCTCCAGACGTAACGAATGATTTCTGAAAAACAAAAGACTGTAGAACCAAAGCTTCAAGATTATTTGTTTTGTGTTAGGGTTTTTGGCCTCGTATATTTCACGAACACAGTCGCATTGTAATAAAACGCAACGTAAAGATGGAACCTCACAAGGTCTCAATTTTTATTAGTGAAACCAATTCGTCTAACTATAAAAATGATGAAAAATTTATCATGTATTAAGCAATCGGTATTTCATTAGTTCGTAAAAGTACAAAACATCAAAAGATGTCGAGAAAAAGAAAACATGTTGATAAGAATTTAATGAAGTCATTACAAAACATCAAAAGATGTCTGGAAATAGAGAGAAACAAAATTATGATTTGTTTGTTTCTGAAAATATTTCATCGCCTAGATGTCTAGAGAATGGCGAATTCTAATTTGTTTAAATTCTAAGAATAGACATAAAAATTGTTTGTTTTGAGTTTTGATATAAGATATTTTCGAAAAGTTACAGATGAAGAGATTTTTTTAATGTGTTCGAAACATGGGGCGGTACGTCATATGTTATTATACAAGTATAAAGAATTTTTTTGTCTAAGTATTTCTACACTTGTATAATGAAATATAGCGTATGTGCCCATATTCCGGACATACTGAAAAATCTTTCTTCCTTGCTTACTTTTGAATTGGTTGACATTTGCATGGCTGCATGCCCGAGACTAGTATTATTCCCTTCGATGTTACTTACTACGTTATATTTTCTTTGTTAAAAGGGGAGTTTGAAATTTGTGGTACATCTGTGGGTATAACCGTCGGCGTCTCGGTTCTCTGTACATATCTTTTTTGTGGATTATTGTAGGTTACCTCTTCAAATTGAGTACCTGCAATAACATAGTCGTATATGTATTAGTAAGTTGGCACCGGCCCATCTGTATGTTTATGAACATAAGGAAGACAGAGAAACCCTTGATTTAATTAGGTTCACCCGTTCAGAGAAATGAGATTGGAGCAATGTGATACAAGGATAGAAATTAGATTATATGGGAAGGAAACGACGCTTAATCTAGAAAAGTAATTGGGAAATTGTTAATAAACTAGTTAAGAGGTTATATGCTGCTATCATTTTTCATTCTACGTCGTCATATGATAAGCCAAAAATCCGAACGACAACTTTGATCCTAGATGAAACAAAATACAAAAATTACAAAATAAATGAATAGATAGAGCCTACGGCACGACATGCAGCACAGTCTACATGCAAATTATCTTTCAAGGTCGAGCAATCTCAATTTCACTATAGGAATTTACAAATGAATGGTGGACTAGGCCACTTGATCATTTAGGTTGTTTGTTCAGCATTGACGAGATCTATACATCAATATGTTAAGTTGTTTAAAGCTCTCCCTAGAACGGAAGAAGAACGACACGAACCGAACAAGCAAACCGTCTTAAGTAAGAAAAGGGACCGAATCTCTTCCACGGTATGGATCATGAACTCAAATTAGACACCGAAACTGAGACTTACAATGACACGCTTATCAAAACTTGTAAAGAGCAATGCTCAACTTGTTTTTTATTCAAGTATCTCTCCACTTGTACAATGAAATATGGTGTATGTGTCTATGTTCTAGACACATTGAAAAATCTTTTTTCCTTGTGGACTTTTGAATTGGTTGACATTTGCATGGCTGCATGCCCGAGACTATTATTATTCCCTTCGATGTTACTGCATTATATTTTCTTTGTTAAAAGGGGAGTTTGAAATTTGTGGTACATTTGTGGGTATAACCGTCGGCGTCTCAGTTCTCTGTACATATCTTCTTTGTGGATTTTTGTAGGTTACCTCTTCAAATTGAGTACCTGCAATAACATAGTCGTATATGTATTAGTAATTGGCACCGACCCATCTGTATGTTATGAACATAAGGAAGACATAGATATACACTTGATTTAATTAGGTTCACCCGTTCAGAGAAATGAAATTAGAGCAATGTGAAATAAGGATAGAAAGAGAAACGACGCTTAATCTAGAAAAGTAATTGGAAAATTGTTAATAAACTAGTTAAGAGGTTATTTACTGCTATCATTTTTCATCCTACGTCATATGATAAGCTAAAAAATTGAACGACAACTTTGATTCTAGATGAAACAAAATACAAAAGTTACAAAATAAATGAATAGATAGAGCCTACGGCATGACATGTAGCACTATCTACACGCAAATGAGCTTCCAAGGTCGAGCAATCTCAATTTCACTATACGCAAATTAGCCACTTGATCATTTAGGTTGTTTGTTCAGCATTGACAAGATCAATAACATCAATATTTTAAGTTATTTAAAGCTCCCCTAGTATGAAAGAAGAACAACACGAACCAAACAAGCAAACCATCTTAAGTAAAAAAAAGGGCCAAATCTCTTTCGCCATATGATTATGAACTCAAATTGGACATCGAAATTGAAACTTACAATGACACGCTTATTAAATTGTTCATTGATCCATTCGAACATCTATTCTACATGAAAGATCTATATGTGAGTCAAAATTCAAATATAGCAGCTACACACATCATAGTATATGATCAGCATTACGCATGTGCGTACAAACAGCTAGACCGATGAGAAGACTAAATTGTCTTGCCAATAACTTTTGGAATAAGATCTCCATTCCTGTATATTATAATTTTGCTTTGTTGGTTGGACATTACCTTTGATCCTTGTTTTCCTCTCTCTCTCTCTCTCTCTCTCTCTCTCTCTCTCTATATATATATATATATATATTTATTTATATAAAACATGTGCATGGTCAAAGTCTAGGGAATATGTGATGAATAAAGAAGTTGGGCCCACGTACGCATGTATGTACGTGCAATTAGACGAATTTCCATTCCGTTCCGTAGAGTTCTTCCAAGCGGAGAGACGTGATGAATGGAAAAATGATCCTCTTCGGATCTCTTCCTCCTAATTCATTAAATCAGGAAATTCGTACTATTGAAAATTTATTAAAGGGTTAAAGTTATTATAATTTTTAAAGTTGCCTTCTGTCAAAATTTAATGACATGGATTCTCTGATTTAATAAATTAAGAAGAAAAGGATCCCTTTCCTTTTGAATGTTACAAATGAAACCGCAAACTTATCGTAATTTGCTTTTACTAAACATGCGATTGGCTGTTTCCAAGACCTAGAGCTATCCTCTCATGCACGTAAGCTGCCATGCAAGGGACATCATCGCTCATCAATGGCTGACACGTTCAAAATGCTTCACTTCCACGCCATCTGTGAATGTCGTCATGGATTTATGCACACTTTTGCAATCAAATTTGAATCATTATTATTTCTCTCAATTCATCGAAAGTCCAAATAAGATATCGGGCCGTTTACTAACTTAAAAAAACAAAGTGCTACAAAACACATTTCATTGTCCTATTTTTCATCCATATTTTTATGAAAATGTTAATGACATATTTATCCTTATAGAAAAAGACTTTAAGACCCTATTTAAAAATGGATAATACTTGGGTACTACCTATTCAGTACCCAATTTACTCACCATATTATGTGGCCCAATAAGATTGTAACATTTGTCCATTTATTCTTTCTCAAATCAATATAACCAAACACAAACTTTCCCTTTAAACCTGTGACCAAACATAACCTTTCTTCTTCCTCCCTTCCTGCTAACGCCAGAGATCTCAGCCCCAGCCCAATTCTCCTCTGTCAAGCACACACACTTCTTCCTCCAAAGTTTCCATCGATTAAGCCCAAATCGAATATGACCTTATCACCACCAACCTATCTATGTGGCAAATCTCAATGACCTTATCACCACCAACCTATCGATTAAGCCCAAATCGAATTTGATCATGTGTTATCAAATTTCATGCGTCAGATTTGCAGAGGAAGGGCAACGAGGGAGAAGATAGGTTGGAGGGGACAAGGGTGGTTCGACGGAGGAGGGAGGTTGGAGGAGGAGGAGGAGGAGTTGAGATGGGATCCGATCAAGGACTTCGAATTTGCAGGAAGGGAGGAAGAAGAAAGGTTATGTTTGGTCACAGGTTTAAAGGGAAAGTTTGTGTTTGGTTACATTGATCTGAGAAAGTATAAATGGACAGATGTTACACTCTTATTGGGCCACATGATATGGTGAGTAAATTGGGTACTGAATAGGCAGTACCCAAGTATTATCCTTTAAAAATTCTAATGTTAACAAATTAAAAAAATAAAAACTAATGAAAAAGGTTTGAAAACTTTGAGTTTTAAAGATAAGAACAAAATAAAGGATAAAATGAATAGTATCAGGTTTGACTTTTTAGTGTAAAAATGTGATTTTTCGTTAAAGTGAACAATACCGTGGGCTTTTCGTTAAAACTTCCATTAAAAAACTGAAAGAAAAGACTTTTAGGTTGCTTTAATTGGTCCAGTTGGATCTTCTCCACCGTGAAACCCCTTTGCAACCCTCTCTGACTCATCTTCAATACCAACCCAATGTTTGAACAGGATTTTTGCCACCACTTTCCTCTCAAACAGCGAACTGAACCACCAAAACAAACGATGAACAATACGAAAGCAACAATGGCGACGGATCTAAAATTGAAAATCAAGTGGTCGCCACGCGATTCTTCTAGCCTCAATCCAGTCGATGTTCTTGATCTTCGTCCCGGAGGAGTCTCAAGCTTCTTCGCAGCTTTTTATATGGAGAACCCAATGCCCATTAGACTGCATGATGGCGGCAGAGGCAAAGGATAGCTGGGTTGAAGGAGGGCGTGGTAGGGTGGAAAAGCCTGGGCATTTCAATTTTAGGGTTTTCATTAATTTTTATTTTATTAATTGAATGGTTTATAAAGTTTAGATATATATTAAAAATTAATAATGTTAAAGAGACTCTATCAAAAAGATAATGATAAGAAGACCAAATTTTTTAAATCAAATGATATGATTATTGATGATTTGATTATACTTAAGTGTTGATTAATGTGCTTATTTTCTATTGATGACACATCATTTGGTTTGCAAATTTGGTTTAAAATTTTGGTCTCCCTCACATTACCCATCTCAAAATAACTCTTTAGAGACTCTATATCACCTCACAGTTTAACATTAATTTCCATACCAATATTGTAAAACATTGTGCTAAAAACATGAAATGACAAAGAGCGGAAAAGAAGCTTTTCTGGGTATATAATTTCTTCAAATCAGAGCGGGATTCAACTTGGATTTTCCCAAGATTCACTAATCAAATGACAAAAATTAATCCCAGAACTTGGATTTTCTATTGATGACACATAATTTGGTTTAAAATTTTGGTATCCCTCACATTACCCATCTCAAAATAACTCTTTAGAGACTATATCACCTCACAGTTTAACATTAATTTCCATACCAACATTGTAAAACATTGTGTTAAAAACATGAAATGACAAAGAGCCTAAGAGAGTCCCACTTTTGAAAGAGTCTCTTTAGCATTTCTCTTAAAACGAAAAACTACCATTTTGAGTTTCAAAGTTTTGCCTTTCAATTAAAAAAAAAATAAAAAAAACAAAAACTAAAAACAAAATATTTATCAAATAGAGCGGAAAAGAAGTTTTGAACTCAAGACTCAGAGGTTGTAAGGCCGAAACCTATCCACAAGGGTAAATTTCATTTTGAATGGGCTAAATCTCCTCTATGGTGGAGGGCTTTCCAATGGTTCAATTGCATCCCAGTTAAGCACAGGCTTCCTAAGACTTCCTTAGCATCGAGTATAACTGAATTTGTTGAAGCGTAGAGTTTTACCAAGTATTTTCTAGCCGATCCAATACAGTAAAAGAGCAAGAGCATGCAATCACCGTTTCGGAAAATCAGAATACAAATGTCAAGCAATGCGGGACTTAATTTATTTGAATACTATGAAACTGGTTGCACAACTGAGAAAGCGAAAGGACCGAGTCTATAACATTTGTCTCAGTGCAAAAGAGTCCCGAGAAATTTCTCATCAGTTGCGGTAAAAAGCATCAAAACATCCACACCTCACAAATTTATGCTTCCTGTCAAAAATTTAGCCAGAGTGAGTAGGCAGAACAAGTAAATTCAACCAACGAAAGTAAGACTGAAAAATAAGGCTTCCGGCCATGTGATCATCGGTTACTGAAAGCAGCAACAGAAACTGGGTAAGTGTATTGTTTGAAAGTCTTTTACTCTCAACTTTCAATTGTGATTGGGTTACGAGTGTGTGCATAATTGCATACTTGAGTGCACAAATGTATGTACTGAGAAATGATAATACATTCATAAACTACTTTATCATAAACTTTTCCATGATAACTTTCTGTTTCTTTTATCCAAAAAAGGAAAGATTGAAATGTATCAAAACGACACGTTTTGATTTGGCTGAATGAATCAAAATGATGAGGTTTTGAAATTTTTGTTTTCCCAGTTTGGGTGCATAAATATTAGTCGAGATACTTGTTTTACTTCGCTAGAAAAACAGAGAGGAGGGAATGTATGATGCAGGATATACATGAATGTGGGCTGCCAGATATATATGCCAGAAAAATATCTCTTCCATGTCCAAATATGAGAACGAGCTAGATAGTTGACACGCCCTGACGTTGTTCATCTTCTTGCTTGCATTTGATCAGTAGTTTGAGTTGTGCTCCCCTTTAAAAATCCCACTTAAATGGGATTTAGAATGACAAAGAAGCCTCTTGGAGTGCTAGTTAACTTGAAATGCCCCCACATCGTAGAACTATCTTAAATGACCTCACCCTATATTACCTCCAGCCCCAATCCTTAAACAGCCTGGCTATCAGCCCTTTCCCCTGAGGTAAACGAAGGAAGGTGGCAAGGACCAAAAAGGGGGAGAAAACGAAAGGTGTTTTCTGTTTCCCCCTGAGCCACAGGGTGTGTGTGACGGCTCTGTTGTATCTCGAAGATTATAACTCAGTTGGTAGAGCATTGGGCTTTTAACCTAATGGTCGCACAATCAAGTCCTGCTATATGTGACCAACCCAATGAACTTTCTAATAAATTAGTAAGTAATTCAAATTCCTAAGTCACTTGGGGATAGGATATGCTGATATGCTAATAAAACCAATTCTAGAGTCAAAAAAGTTGTAGTATTATCCTTCTATTGAAATCTGCAAATATTGACGGACAAACAGCCACATACTAACATGACACGAAGAAACTTGGGACTCTTGAATTTTCCATAACATATCCTCCCAGATTTGTCTTCAACTGGCTTCTCTAAAAAGAAAATACAATTGTACATGTTCAGGTGAAAACATAGCTGCTGCATGTTCAGGCTATATGTAAGCTTGCTATATCTTATTAGAACAAAGCAAGTGCATTATATACAACATTCAAAAAACCAAACACCGACACGATCCACACTGCACTGATAATGTTTTTTTCATTCATTAGAGGGTGACCCAAATCCCAAATCATTGATTTTGATTAGACTGAGCTGACATTATCCCAAAAATTAAGAGTTTTCAAAGGGCCACAGTCCCATTTGAACATTGATTAAATTCCCATACAGATACTCATACCAGCTGATGCTTAATCCCAAATTTCTACACCCTCCACCCAAATCATTTCTTCAAGCTTGAACCCATGAGTGAAGAAATCCTAAAAGCAAAACCCCCTCTTTCTCTTAGAAACTACATTGAGCCCAATTCAACACAAACCCTAGGTTCCATAATCGACCCGAAAAATTCCACAATAGCAGCATAAAAACACATAATACTGAGCAATTAACAGAAACCCATCAATCAACGAACCAAAAGTTCAAATTCAAATGCCAAAAACAAGAAATAGAATAAGCAGAGCAATGAAATAGTGAATTACCCAATAACGGATGTTGGGTTCTAAGCGTTGGCGGTGTTGGGAATGAGAGGAATCGGCTGCCCTTTCTTATTTCCCTGCTTTAACTTGGCCTCCTCCTCGCGGATCTTCTGCATCGCGAGCATCCTCTCCATGACGAGCTCGTACTCGCACTTCTCGTAGGTGTGGCGTTCGTTCTCGCACTTCCATGGGAGGTACAACTCCGCCTGCCTGCACTTGTTCAGAGGGATCAGCAAGTGGGCGCACTGGTCTCTGTACGGAATCGGCACCCGATTCTCCACCATCTCCGCCTGCGTCGCTATCATCTTCTTCGACGTTCCCTCAGCTGCCATTGCTTTGAAATATTCAGCCCCTTTTGGTTCCGGGTGCGCTGTGATGGTGCTGGCTTCGGCGGTCCACGACGGCTTTCGTTGTCGCAGTCTTCAAGGTCGTTTCAGAGTGCGGATTCGTATTTTAGTTACCATAATCCACCACAACAAATACCTCTCGTTCTTGCTGGTTTCAGTTTTTTTTTTTTTTTTTTTTTTTTTCAGTCAATGAAGAGAAATCGAGAAGTTTTCTGGTACATTGGGCTGAAGGTCACTAGGGACAATATTGGGCTGTTCGGCCCATCTCAAACCCAATGCCAAGAGAGAATTTAAGAGAACTTTACAAAAATAACCCTAATCGGATGGATTACTCGACTCCCTATGGTCTTTTGATCTTCGGTTGGAGACGATTTTTTGTGACAAGGCTAAAACGAGTCATATGGTCTTTTGACCCTCGGTTGGAGATGGAGGCAAATATGGCATTATACTGTTCATTAAAATATTAATATCTTGAGGGGCCAGAGACCTAAAACGAGTCATCTCGACACTCTAGTTTCTCTGTAGCTTTTAAAACCTAATTATACTCGGTTGACATGTTGAATCCTCCTCGATTTTGAACGTCTCCTTCAAAGTTTGATCCACCAGAAAGACCTTAAGAGGTCTTCAAGGATATTGCCTCCTGTTTTATCCACAACGATCACCTGTTGCTCCTCGTGCGTGAGAGCGACTGAAGCAGCAAACTGAGACACCATATCTTCAAAGTTCATTCCTACTTAGCTTCACATACAAAATTACAATTTATGTGATCCACCGCTGCGGCTGCCAGAACAGATCTCCACAGATGAAGTCATACAGGAAACAAAAAAGTATCCACAAAGAAATAACCTCATATGACTCCCTTGATCGATGTTTAACTAGAAATAGTGACCTTACAATTATATCCTCATGTACCAAAAAGAATGATGTTACAACAAAATTGCCACCTAGGAAATGGATATTACCAGGTTAGTTGCAAATGCATTGACTGCCAAAATTGTTCTGCCCTTAGAATTGAACAATCCCCAAGAACAGGGTCTGGTGTATGGTACCTCTAGTGTAGACGCGACATGCATAATCTCGCAGCCTCCACTTATTCAATCCGGGAGCTTTCTTGCAAATTTAACAAGCAGGTCACCATAAAGCATTTAAACTTCGACCGTATCAGTATGCAATTCTGTTGCAGTCAGAAGGTGAAGACATGCATTTGTAAAAGAGACCCATATTAGAATTAATTGTAGTTCCCCGAGGTTGCATCCAACCATTCTTTACCCCTATGATGAAAGTCTTCCAAACAGGATTCCACTGAAAATAATAGCACCAAACCATTTGTTCGACACAAATCTGAAACCAAGACAAGGGCAAGCTCAGCAACGGATTATGTTCAAAGCAAAACGAAGTAAATAGTTCTTACACCTAAACAATGTTTTTCTTTTCATAGACCGACCAACTCACACTACACTATTCAAAAACCAATTCCAACCTCCACCTTTCCTTTTTTTTGTTCATCTTTGATTGGACAAATATGCAAGAAGCCAAAAATAATATTGATGCAATACTTGAAAGCAAAATCATATGACTGTAATACACACTTTCTATTGCAATCAGCCCGGGATGAGAGGTCAGCTGTCCATATCTGCCAAGCTAATTGTCCAGAAGCAGCCGACAAAAATGCATAATATGGCCAACCTGCTCCAAAGTTTAACGATTTGGGTGTCAGGATGTGGCAGAAACAAAAAGAAAATTTAGATTGAAGTTCTAACAATGATAAAGGGAAAAAAAAAAAAAAACTAACAGAGATGCACATAAAGGAAGAAAGAAGAAAACCAATTTCAGCATTATATCCACTGAGGGCAAGACTACTCATGCACAAAATTCCAAAACCAGTAATCCACTCCTTAGTTGAATCGCCAAATCTCAAAGCTGTAGACTTAACACCTACTTTCAAATCATCTTCCTTGTCCTGCAAGCATGGTCAGCAACATCTTTGGTTGGATTACATTTGAAAAGTTCTCTTAATCCTCCATAATCCATTTCATCACAATCAAATATTGGAAACCACAGCTTCTGACCACGTGAGCAATATAGTGACTAGTTTGTTGTACCTGATGTGCATATATCGTATCATACACAAGTGTCCAGCATACTCCAGAAAAGTACAATGGGAGCACTACAGCTGGATCAATGCTTCCTTTAACTGCAGCCCATCCTAACAAAGCTCCCCAATTGAAGGTTAACCCTAGATAGGCTTGAGGCTGCACCAACCATGAAAGCATTATGAAACAGCACATCTCTAAGTTAAAGAATAAAGCTTCAGGATAAGAAACAAAAGCTTTAATTACCCAGAATGTGAACCTCTTCATGAGAGGATAGGAGAAAACTAGCAACAAAGATGAAGCCCCTAAAACACGGCTGAAAATTCCAACGAACTACATAAGTTTCATATGCTTGCAGATAATATTGGTTTAACCCGATTTATATACTAAAGAGAACAATTAAAAAATCCATGGGTTTAAGGGCAGATACAAAAGATACCAACCTATAATTATTCAGTTGGAGGAGAATCCCAAGACCCAAAAGCAATTGAAATCCAAGAAAGCAAAGCCCCTGAAAGGGTGTCAAAACACCACTTGCAACTGGCCGCAACTTTGTGCGTGCGACCTGAAACAATAATGCATACTCGTCATCACATGATCAAAAACCAAACCAAAACGAGCTTCATAGTCCAACTGAAAATGCAATGGCTGTGGAAGTTACCATGGTATCAATATCCCGGTCAAGGAGATCGTTTATGGTGCATCCAGCGCCCCTCAAAAGTAGAGCGCCACATCCAAATAGTGTCATCATCTTAAAATCAGGAAGGTGCCCTGAGCTTGCTGCCAATGTTATTGACCTGCACCAACAAGCATATGTATTTCAGACAACTTCAACTAAACAAATAAATATACTGTTGCCAATATTACACAACACTCTTGTTTTTACTTCAACAAGTAAATGTGCTCCCCTCTATGCACCAGAGTTCTATTCGATTAGTTAATCGAATATCGCTTATACAGAAAAAGAAAACAAGTAAATTCAGCTTAATCCAAATTGTTATCAATGAATTTTACAAAACAATGAACTGGAGAAACCGAGTTCAAAAATTGAAGTAAAAATCACTTACCACATACAAGGCCAAGCGAGCAACCAGGTGCCAATGGGCCGGTCGAGGCGAGCGAGCTTAGCATAAGGCCGAGCTTGCCTCGGCAAATACGAGTCGATCCAAGAAGCCTCAGCCTTCGTGCCATGGCCGCCCTGATTTTCGTCGTTCTTCTTGTCTGTTGATGAAGGCGAGCTGGAGAGGTGCGCTAAGAGTCTGAGATCAAATTCAACGAAGCCTGGAGTCCAACGGTGCCTTTGATTGAATGGGCCCAACGGGCTTGCGTTCTGATAAGGGTTAGGGTTAGGATTGGCGGTGGCGGTAGTTGGGTGATAAGAAGAAACTGTGAATAGGGTGCGGGAGAGGGGCACTGAAGACTTCAGAAACCTACGTGAAGAGCGAGAGGCCAGCCAAAACGAAGCCATTTTCGTTATTCATTCAAATGCATCTCTCAGAACGGGTGGGTAAGATACACTTCGGTACCGATTTGGTACCGAACGTGGTTTCGGCTTTTTTTTTTTTTTTTTTTTTTCTGGGTTTTGTTTCCTGCTGCTGTGTTATGACTTATGAGGCAGCTCTGTGTGCTCTGCCCTGTGGAAGTGGAAATGCACAGAGAGCAATGGCACTCAAGAATCAAAATCAAAAGTCTCCAATTCTCCAACCAACATAACAAAATGTCAAAAATCAAAATGCTTTAAGGGATTAGTACAATCCAAAGTTCTAAGTATTAGCAACATAATTTAAAATGCCTTATCTAATATCATTGAGACCATAAGTTGGAAGAGAAGAATAAAAATCAAGAGGAAAAAGTACAAGAGAGTAGACCTGGAGGCGAGGGTGCTAACTTCCATTGACCAGTGTATTGTGAGACGTATGAAACATTCTTTTAGTGTATCCTCGTAGAGCTCGTCACTACGAACGTGTAGGCGTAAGCAAAATCAAAATTAGAGTTACGATAAAGATTGTACGGAGATATGAATCCAAGAAATACTTTTGTTCTTTGATCTTCATTTTGGTTTATTACTTGGATAGGTTTAGTGAAGTTTTCAGTTGGTCAGAATTGGGTAGAATCAGGCGGTTGCAGTGGCAACTGGCCGGAGAAGAAGAAGAGAAAAAAAAAAGGTCGAAGCCCAAACTTGGCCCAAAAACCCGACCATAACCTTTGGTCCAAAGTTTTGGCCAACTGGCCCAGACCTTTGGGTCTTACTCAACCCGACCCAAAACCTGATCCAAGCCCAGCCTAAGCTCTTGGGCCAGAGACCCAATCCAACCCATTTCTGAAATGGATCTCAAATATTCCAAGAATATATTCCTTGTATTTTTTTTCGAAATTTTCTCGAAAACCTTTTTAGGCTAATTTCGACGTCCCGAGTCCCTTTTTGACATTCATTTAATGAAATTATAAAGTTTTAATGTAGTTGACCACCAGGGCTTCTAGATTGACTTTTTAGGGTTGACTGTTGACTTTTCGTTAACTTTTTACGAAAATTGCCTAGGACCCTCCTTAGCGTTTTTCGATGCGCTGATTTTGAATCCGCCGACTGTTTCTCCAAATTCAAATGTTTTAATTGAGTTTTACTAATGGGACTCAATATTATGCTTAGGTGCGATTACCATCAGAGACTCTGGCTTCCAAATTCAAATGGCTGCGACCTCGTAAGTATCGGTGAGTGGGTATTTTCTTTGATATATATTGGTTAGTTTCCATATATACATTCATTGAAACCCTTGTACCGATTCCCAAACCGAAGTTTTCTGGAATCCCAAATTCAAGATTGATCCCAAACCAAATTTTTGGGAATCCCGAAATAGTTTAGGGATTTCGGGACAAATCGGGAATCCCGAAATAGTTTTGGGATTTCAACTCCATTAGCATTTTCAATTTGAAAAGAAGGCAGTTTACTCAGATAGTACAAATGCAAATTAACACATTGACTGTATTGCCACAATACCTCCAGTTCCTTCTTGCGTGCTTCCTCCTTTCTCGCTTCTGACCTAGCACTTCTTTGTACTTCAAATATCAAAGCAACTGTTGCAACCTGTGTATATCGAAGATGGGTGGTAAATAAGAGGATTGAAAGGAATGAGGGATGAGTAATCAATCAACTAGCTAAAACAGGATTTACAAGAAAATATTTTGTCTTAAACCAAGACCATTTATGAATTTGAAACATAATATCAACACATGAGTCATGACTAATAAACTTCCACAATTCCAAACACTAACAGATAACTTGAACTGTTTCAATCCAGGCCGACCGAAAAAAGAGATCTGAAGTTCCAGATTAACTATCAATTTTAAGTTTTAACTACTTATTTCAACTATTTAACAAATACACACATTGCCCACAATTATATTCCAAAAGGATGTTGTGTAAAGCAAACCCAAGTATACTACAGAAAGTGTTCACCTTTAGCTAACACTAGAAATTGCTGCCCGCGCGTTGCTGCGGGATTAGAAACTGTATGAAGGATTTTGTTTGGAAGATATGAAAGATAGCGTCATAGAAAGTTAATACTATTTAGATTGAGAAATTTTTTACATACAAAAGATTTGATCATGTAGTGAAATGAAAAGTAGTAATACTTTATTGTAATACATATAGGGAATTGTTATTAACACTCCAAAAATCTCATTTGGCACTCCAAACTTTCTATAATTAGAAAGAAAAATACACTTGTGAGGAGTGTAGAATGAGATTTTTAAAGCGCTAATAACAATTCCCTACAGATAATTTTGCATTTGTAAAGTGTAATGAACAGAACAACTCATTTCGACAAATACTATCTTTACAGCTTACTGGGTTATCTGATCAGACATATTACGATCTACCTAACAAACCAAAATCCACAAATGTTTGAAATGGATAAAAAGGAAAAAAAGGAAAAGTGTTCATCACTAACATCGGAAGTGAAAACACTAATAAAATCCAGGTTTTGGACATACCAATTAAAAAACGCTTCCCATTTTGGATTGTCATATGTTGTCACAGACTGAAAGCATTTTATATTTCTTTTCTTACTAACTTAATTAGTCTCAAATGTTGGTAGAGAATTGATTAGCAGATTCATTGAGAACAATATCTTAAACATTTGTTCAAATTAATCACATGAAAATAAAAAGTTCAGATGATACTACAACCATTGAATGGCTAGGAGTACAATGTAATTATATGAGGTTGTACTCTTACGGAGATTCGGAAAAGTTTAGTGTTTTCCGCCCATTCAAAGATGTTTCCTGAGTAAAACCTAGAAACACAGCACGCTAAACAGCAAAACTCTGAACAAAGCCAACCCGTTTTGGGCAATGATGCATACTATTCTTTAAAATAAATTCTTTCTTCTTAAGACATCTCATTATGATATTTACAATGATCAATAATAAGAACGAAATGTTTACATTGTTTAAATAAAGAAAAAAAATCTTAAATTATATTGAACAGTAAGGCACTCTAAATTCTATTTCTTGAAAACTCCCTTTGATTTGGTGAACAATGAGATGAATACTAAAATGAATTGTGAAGAAACAACTATTGTATTATAAGGCACTCGTACCAGTGAAACAAATTATAAGAATAACTAACGATTAAACAGAACATACGCAAAGCATCCGGGTTTTTGACACATTATTGATCTACGATTTGTTTTTTCTTCTATCATCAGTTCATTACTAAAATATTTTCTTTAATTTTACCCCATCCCCTAAAAGAACACATTTTTTGTTTAGTTATAGTCCTAATGGAATGAAAATCCATGGATACAAAACCCATTGGGAATTATGGCCATCCCTAACTATTTTCTTGATAAGGCTAATTATTTAACCTCGGGGGTTAATCATAGTTTTCTTTATCACAATAAATATTACATTATGCTCGATTGAGAAGCAGAGATAATTTGTACTCGAAATCTAGTGATATATTAAAAAAAATCATATCTTAAATAGTGAAACGATATACACGAAATCACAGATTGTTAAGTTCAAATTCAAGTAACTATTCAATTACCATCAACCTCAACAAAATTTATCATATTCACCAACAGTGTCATCCCGAGAAACCATGCAATATAACCTACAATGAATACTAAGCTTCAAACTTTCTTTAATTAACTGGGGATTTGAAGTTTCCATTGGTCTCTAAAACTAATACAAATTTGTAGAGGCTAATCTCTATTATTTCTTAACCAATTTAAACAATAAAGAAACAATTAGGAGTAAGATATAAATGAAAAATGCATAAACAGTGAATATGTGATATCTAACAACAAACCAAGATAAAGAGCTAATTTTATGGCAATTATCCATATGGAGCAAAACAAACAATAGAGAATAAGCAAAACCCTTACTGCATCGTTGTTTGGGAAAAAAAAAATGATTCAAATTATTCCCAAATCTTACTGTTCTTACCTAATCATTTGCAGGATCCATAAGGGGCAAAAAAATCTTCTTTACTTCTCTAGTGCCACAAATTTGGATTCCACCTCATCCAAGCAAACTATCAGTCATTATTTTACTTACTTTTTTCAGCATGCCAACACCAATCTGAAAAAGTGTAATGCCACCTTAAGTTCGATCAGCAAAAGTTTACTGTAAACATTTAAGATTTCACAACGACAACATTTAAACCCCATTTCACTAAAATTAACATATAATCACACCGAAATCAGTTTAATAAACAAAATTCACGAATTAAACACGAAAATAAACAAAACCCCATTTCACTAAATTAACAAATAATCCATAATCTCATATGAGTAAAATAGAAGGCATGCACGTCAAATCCAGTCTTAAATAATTTAATGTATGAATCACCTCTTTTTTATGTTGGAGGTTTGTTTGCTTTGCAATTTTGACTCTACGTGTTTTGGATCTGTCTTTCCTGCATTATGAACGTATCTAATGAGGAAATTAGGCAAAAACTGCCAGCAAGAGCAAGAAGGATCATATCACCATACAGTTATCAGTGATTGCAGCCAGGAACCTTAATCCTTGGGGAGTGTCTATTTGTAGTCACTTTACTTCCATAGCTGTTCATATAAGGCACTAATCAAACCATTTGACATAATTCTAAAAGTAATTCATCAACAAATTGCATGTTTTACATGTTCATGTATATTTGTAAGTACTTCTATTCAACTCTCTAAACGATGGTGGATTAACATAAAGTTGAAAAGATGATAAGGCATTGTACCATTGGCAACTAAAGACCACTGGTGCATTGCTTCTACATATACACCCCCAACACATACACATATCAACCAGTAACAAAAAATAGTAGCAAAGAAAGATCAATTAGGAAAGAATGATATTAACATGCAACCCTTGATTTTACATGACTTTAAATAAAAGAAGACCATATTCTTATAAGATAAGAAAACGTCACTCTCTTCAATTCGTCCTAACTGCCACCCAGCTGTATATTTAGATTCTATAGTTTAGTAATGGAAAGGAGCTTATTGTGGTGCCTAGCTACACTAATAATTCATAACCCGACAAAATTAAAGATGAAAAACTCTTGGTACCTGTAGGCAAAGGCTCAATCCACCAGTTTCTTCCTAATCAAAACCAATCATGGTATTCACAGCACCCAAACTTGAAAGATCTAGCTCCAATCCCTAAACAGATTGGAGCATAGTCCTACTTTTTGCAACAAAACAATCCTTTTGCTACAGAACAAAATTACAGGAAAAACTAAAATTAAAATTATGTCAAACGATTAAAAAGAGACCTTACTTAAAAATAAATAAATAAATCATATAAGGCAAACAAAAGAGAAAATAATAACATGGAATTGAAAACCCATTAACCAATTTATTAGCTAATTTTTGACGTAGATCACCAAGTCTCCATCTTAATTTATTAAATTGATTAAAATTGCCCAATCTCTTGTATCTGACAGTACCCTCCCAACCCAGAACGGTAAAAAAAAAAAATTCTCAGTCACTTATATCTCATAAATTGAAGCACATGCATGTCAATTTCAGCTCTTAAAACCGAAAGAAAAGATTAGGGGTTCTTAGTCTCTTACCCAAATCCATAAATTTTTTGATCAAACCTCTTCAGCCCAGCTTGAAATCCGTTTGAATGACCTCCACGAACACGAATCTTAATACATGCAGAACATTTTAGGTGAAGTTGTGAGAAGGAGTGATGATGAAATTGAGGAAACAACCAAATTCCAAACGAAGTTTAGACATGCTTCAAAAATTTGAACAAAGAAAAAGAGAACCCAAAAACCAATCCCGAAACAAATATGTCGAAAACTCACCAGGAAACTCAAAGCTTTTCTGGGTATATAATTTCTTCAAATCAGAGCGGGATTCAACTTGGATTTTCCCAAGATTCACTAATCAAATGACAAAAATTAATCGCAGCAAACATAGTGCAGAATTTGTCCAACGCAACAGATCGATCATTCATGCAAAGGAAATTCGTTCACGAAGTGAAAATAAAAATGGTGTGAGACAGAGAGAGACAAACCTTCTTGCGGAAGCCAGGGGTTCCGGGCTTGAGAGAGCTCCAGAAAAATCTGTTCTGGAAGCGACTCGAAGAGAGTGGAATGAGAAAGAGAGACTCCCCAACTCCCCCAACTTTTCCAGCTTCCTTCTGTTCCCAGATGACCAGCACGTGTACATCCAGACTCCTTCCCTTCCTAGATGACCAGCACGCGTACATATGGGGCAAACCAGTAAATTCACTGTGCAACACAGATAAAAAGCCTGAGAATAGACAGCAGCTGAGGGGCATTTTCGTCCGCGCACTGTCCGTTAACCGTGCATGCTGGTTTGGGTTTTAGTATAGGAATAATTTGAAGCCAGACTACCCTAATCGGTATCTAGAATGTATCCGTAAATAGGTTTTGTCAGTCGAAAGAACAGAGCATTTACTAAATAGAAAGTAAATACTTGATTGCCATAATTTCAAGTAAAATTCGAAAAAAAATTGTACTTTCAATGCTAGTCTCCTTTTAAGACATGAAAAATATTATTGCCCAAGTGATCTAATATACTAATTAAAAGCAGGTAAACTATCAACCGCACTGCAGATATAATTAGCAATATCAAATGCACTGGCAAACAGTAACCAACTTTCATATATATACTGCCATAAACCAAGATCCCATCTTTGGCAGAAGAAAGATATCCAGCACCTCAACCTTCAATTACACCATTTTAATTACAAATTTATGAGAGCAAATATGCTCTAATGACTATTCAAAATCCCGTCGATTCAAAATCCCTAATTCAGAGACCCTATTCAAAATCCCTAATTCCAAAAGCCCTAATTCAGAAACCCTAATTTCAGAAATTCCTAATTCAGAAACCCAAATTCAAAATCCCTAATCGAATTTCGAATCAAAAAATCTGTATGAACTTTGGTTGAGTTTATTGTAGGAATTTATTACCTTGTGCAGTGAGGAGGAGTGCGGACTGAGATCGACATCTTGATTCAGGAGCCGGATTCGGGTGGTATGGATAATGGGTGAAGTCGCGATTCAAGCGAGAAGTGAGGACTGACTACTGAGGACTGAGAACTGGTGTGGGTAGATTCGGGATTCAGGCGACGAATGTGGGAGGAGAGACAAATCGGCAAGGAGGGTGGTGAGGTTCCGTTCAGGTAATGAGGTGAGGTGAGGTTTGAGCCTGAGGTGAGTGTGACTGTGAGTGTCGAGAGACGGAGAGAAAAAGTCGGAGACTAGGTTTAATTTATATTCAACTGTTGAGATTAAATCTCAACCGAATTTGACGGTTGTTACAATTCTAAATATATATTTAAAAATTAAATAATGTATGTTTTATTTCGATTCGGTTGGGGATTACCGAATAAACAAAAACTTGATACCGATTCCCATACCAAAATTTTGAAACCGGTTTGGTATTAAGTACCGAAATTTTTTGATTTTTTTTCCACCCACCACAGAGGTGTGGGGGTGTACGGGCAACACTACAAAAAGACTTATTTTTTAGCCCTTTTTACCCTGCCAAAATCTCAACTTAATCTTTATATTTTTATTTTGTCTCACTTTACTTGTTCTCGTCATTTGTATCCATATAACCATTCAATGTTTTGAGGTTGACGTTGTATTAGTACAAATTATTATACATATACTAAAACCCAGTTTGCAGGCATTGATTAGCACTATCAATGAACAGTAAAATGACAGAAATACCCTTGGATTTTTCTGGCTTTACCATTTTGTTATCACTTTTGTGCAGTAAAATGTCAGTTTTGCCCATGCTTGCCATATGTCTTTCATCCTTCGTTTCCCTGGTTTGCTTTACCTTTAATCTCTGCTTCGTTCATTTCGTTTTCTCCGTCTTCATCGCGTCCTGATTTCTCTCAAATCTTTCATTTTCGTTTCTCAAAACAACTTTCCTACAAATCGTGTCTTTGATTTTCTTGAATATTCTGCTTGGAGCCTCTATTTTCACGAACTTGGTGCATATTTGTAAAGCTCAAGAGTTTCATCGCTCTTGGCCTCCCAAGAACATCTGACTGAAAACAGTTTTCTCCCATAGGATAAAAATCCGGTCCAAAGATATAGGAAGTAAAAACGAATATTTTTGTCGAAATATTTATGCAGTCCGATTTAATAATTATGAGATGGATCTGAGATATATATACTCTCTCAAAAACATAAAATATGACTAAAATCACCAGCTGTTTATTTTCCCTTTAAATCCCAAACATGTCGATATATAATCTTAGATCTAATGGAGGTCCCTATATTATTCTTTTTCCTAGAAAGATCAATATAACTTTTTCTAGAAAATAAAAGTATAGTATCAAAGTAGGAACAAATAGTAACAGGCATTAGTGGATTATGCTACTATATGTAAGACCACACAACAAGGATCGATGATCATCTACTCTACTTATGCTCAGAACAATATAGTAGAAGCAAATCCCTAATAGAAAAATCTCCGTCCCCTAACAAATCAAAACAATAATAGAACAATGTACTCTTCTTTGATTCATACAAGCACGAAGCAAATTGTATTCAATTGAGGTATTCTTTAAACCAATTTCTCGAGTTGTTATTAATTTCAGTGAAATATTTGGTATGGGTTTTGTTTCCCGTTGCACACCTAGTCTAATCTGTGTGTAATAGTCCTCCGCACTCACTATATGTTTCCATCCAGTTTGAAATCCTTGGGTTTCATGGGTCCCTTGGCATCAACAACATTGTGATCCTCCATTTTGGTATCTATTTCCTTTTATTTTGTATGTTTTTCCTAAAGAATTAAAATGCCCTTAAGTTCCTCTAATTATTGTTGCATCCTCAATTGGAACTCATCTCTCATTGATTGATTTGAGGGTATCAATTGACATTACCACTTTAACTTTACAATGGTGTGGTTCCACAAATTAAGCATACAGCTTTCTCTCAATTCTTAAATTTTTAATTGGGATTTTCTTAATAGTTTTTATGAAATTTGTTATCTTTGCTGTTGTTTTAGATTTTTATAAGGTGTTTATATGTGTAGGCTGTTGGATTAGTGTTTTGATTAGATTTTTAATTTTGGAGAGTGTAAAAATTATGCATGTAGAAATTTGTGGCTTAATTTTGTATTTTTATTTTTGTAGATTTGACAAGATCATCAACAAGGAAATACCGACTAAGGTGGTTTGAAGACGATAAGGTGCTCCCTACTGTTTTTTTTTTTCTCAGTTTCAATTTCCTTTTCATTTTTGGATTGAGCTTTACGAGTATTTACTTTTTTCCTTATGAAGTTTGGAATTTTGAGTAATGGGTTTTGTTAATAAATTTTAGGAATTAATTCTTAATCAATAATAGGTGAATTGAAAGTGAAGAGCTGCCATGGTTGGGATTAATTCTTAATCAATAATAGGTGAATTAATTCTTAATCAAACTAATATCTAACCCATTATTCATCTGTCATATAAGGACTTGAAGAAGCAGCTAGCACTGATCTATCCCAGAGACGAAGGCAAGCCTCTTAATGAAAATCCCTGATAGGAGCATATTTATGCGACTTAGTTAGCTTGTTTTCGTGCATTTTCGTAGTTAGTTATTACTTATTAGAGTGTTTTAAGTCATTTTCGTGTGTTTTCAGGTCTAGATGGCAAAGATAGCAAAAAGAGGCAATTTGGAGAATTTTAAAGCAATTTTGGGCCAAGAATGGATAGCTTACTTGTGGAGCAAGGTGGATGGATGAATTTGGAGTCAAAAGAGGCTAGGATCATGGTAAGAATCTGGAGAATCAAGTTCAAGTCAGAGAAGATAAGAGAAGAGCAAGAAACATGGAACATTATCTCAAACATTATCTAAAACCTTATCTTATCCAGATTACCCTAGCTTATCCTTACCTTAGCCTAATCTTATCCTATCTTGTTTTCAGCTTCAAAGAGGGATTCCCACTTACATTAGACCCTCTAAAACCTGTTTCTAGAAGACATATTTCATCCCCTTAAAATTTGGCGCCTGGACCCCTTCTAGAAGCTAGGAAACCTGCCGCACCCTCTTCTCCTATTTCCACCTGAAATCTGCTCGAATTTATCCTTCTTCTTGGATGATTTGGAGTCCTATTTCTTTATTTATCAGCTTTAGCCGTGCCAAGTCCTTATCCTAAGTCTTTG
Organism: Cotoneaster glaucophyllus; assembly: GCA_036320875.1. NCBI lineage: Eukaryota > Viridiplantae > Streptophyta > Magnoliopsida > Rosales > Rosaceae > Cotoneaster > Cotoneaster glaucophyllus. The sequence continues at coordinate 33,737,336 of CM070069.1, read as the reverse complement.
CCGCACAAAACTCTTCTAGAAGGCCAGTTTCTGTCACAGGTTGTATCCTTGTTAGAGAGGGTTGTGCAATCATTTTTCTACATAAATTTGTACCATCTGAATTTCTTTCCAACCCTAAAGTTGTGCCACATCCTTTCCCTATAAATACCTGTTGCCGCCTTCATTCATTCACACCACAATTCACAATACACACTTGAGAATTCTGAGAACAATTGAGAGATTTTGAGAGAGTTTTCAAGGTGTGTTGCAGCAAAGGGAAGGAGAAGGAGGAAAATCTATACCGTGCCTGCCATTCCATCCTTGGGAGTGCTGGAGCGTTTCTGGGGTTTCTTCTACCCTTGTTTTAGTTCTATAATTATGTTGCTTTCATTGTTTATTCTTACAATCATGTGGAACTAAATTTATTTTAGCTAGGGGCGATTTCAAAGCCATGATTATGTATGTGACATGAATTGATTACCTTCAGTTATTATTTCATGAATTGTGAATGCAATTTACTTAACTGTTTGATTCATAACTTATTCGTGTATGTTGATTAAGGATGCATACTTAGTTTGCATGCATGAATTTGATGCTAGAATATAAGGGAATTTCACCTAATCGTTATGAGCTTATATTCATAAGTAGTGGAGGTTGCTAGTCACGATCGCGTTAAGTAAATTCCTGGTAGGAGTATCATGCAGTTCATAGTTACGAATGTTTTGTCAATGCTTATGATTTTCATGGAACTTAATGATCTTTGATAGTATTTCTATTATGCAGTTCATGTACGGAACTTGATAAGAATAATTTGGTTGTCGGCGCAGAGTCCAATTCAATGAACTTAGGAAAATCTGATGGTTAATTAGTGCAGTTCACGGTTAACTTGGGGCATTGAGATTCATGATTCAAAAGAAATAATAACTGGAAATTGATTTGTGTTGCATATGTGTCATGTGTGGAGAAAGACCCTCTAGCTAAGCCTTTTACCCATTTAATTCACCAATTTCGTTTAAGTTGTGTTTTGTGCTTTTAATCTGTCTAATTTAGTTTAATTTCGTCTAAAACCAATCCCCATTTACTTTGTCACATTAGTTTAGTTAGAATATGTCTTAATTTGGTTCTTTTAAGTGTTTTGAGTCTTGTTAGTCATAAATTCGTCCAAATAATTCCCTAGAGTCAGGTTTGTGTCTTTTTGGTTGTTTTGAGCTGTTTTGAGTTTGTTTAGTGTGTTTTGAGTCATAAGTGTCTAGTTTGACGTTTTTAAGTTTAATAGTGTGTTTTTGAGTCAAATTTGAGTAGATTAGCAGCCCTAGTTAATCCCCGGCCTAGAACGATCCCTACTTTCTTATACTACAACTATCTTAATAGGGTTTTAATTTGTGTGTTGGATTTCTTTCACATCAAATTTTGGCGCCGTTGCCGGGGATTAGCAAAATTGCTAATCACCCTTGTTTGTGTTGTGTGTTTTTTATTTAGTATACTGATTTTGTTTCGTTTGTTTTCCTTGTTTTAGGTATTAGTTTATGACTCGAAGTTCTCAACCAGTTCGTGCACATATCTTTGAGTTTGACGACGATTTTGAACGAACTTTGAGAAGGAAGAGGAAGAACCCAGAACCTAGTCCACCTAGTTCTGAGGCCGGATCTGAAGAAGAAGAAGTGGAAGAGGAAGAACAAGTCATGGCTGTGGATAATCGAACAATCAAAGAACTTTCAGCCTCGGGATTATACAATGCCGTGCCCTTATGCATTCAATATCCTAGGGCAGCTGCAGGGCAAGACCGATGAGTTTGAATTGAAGTCTAGCTTGTTGCATCATATTCCAAAATACCATGGGCTGTCCATGGAAGATCCAAATAAGCACTTGAATGAGTTTGAAGTTGTTTGTTCGAGCATGACACCAATCAACGTAGATGGCAATATTTTGAAGATGAAAGCTTTTCCATTCTCTCTTTTTGAAAAGGCTAAAGATTGGTTATTCGAATTGGCGCCCGGAACTGTCACTTATTGGGAAAGCATGAAAAGAGGGTTTTTGGAGAAATTCTTCCCAACCTCAAGAGTCATTCTTTTAAGGAAGAAGATTAGTGGAATTCAACAAAATCATGGAGAATCATTTCCGGCGTACTATGAGCGTTTCAAGGCCCTTGTTGCATCCTGCCCACAACACCAAATAAAGGAAGAACTTATAAATCAATGCTTCTATGAAGGACTCCTTCCAATTGAGAGACAAATGCTAGATGCCTCTGCAGGTGGTGCTTTGGTTGACAAAACACCAATTGATGCAAATATCTTGATCGCTAATCGAGCCTTGAATGCACAACAATACGAAGGCATTCGACAAAGGGACCTCACACGGCAGCAAGTGAATGAGGTAAGTTCCATAGCTGAAATTCAATCTCAATTGGCTAACCTTACTCTCCTTGTATCGCAGGTTTTTTAAGGAAACAAAGTGCAAGGAACAAGTGTGTGTGGCGTGTGCTCTATACAAGGACACCCCTCGGACAAGTGCCCTCAATTGATAGAGAATGGGGGATGGGAAAGCGCCAACGCCATTGGTTACCAAGGACAAAATCAGCCCAAGTATGATCCATACTCCAACAATTACAATCCGGGCTGGCGGGATCACCCAAATATGAAGTGGAGGGAGCCTCAACAACCTCAACAACAAAGTGGATTTAGGCAGCCACCCCCCGGGATGTATCAAAGGCCGTTTGCACCTACACAATCCAATCCACAACCTGCCCAACCAAAATCAGGTTCGTCCTTGGATAATGATCAAATTGTTCAATTATTAACCACTGTGGCGTAGGGAGTACAAAATCAAGCCAAAAAGGTGGATGAATTGGAGAAGCAAATGGGGCAAATTGCGGAATTCATGAGCCAATTCAGAGAACAAGGCAGATTGCCTAGTTCAATCGTTGTCAACCCAAATGGAGGATTTGAAACCACCAAGGCCATTACGTTGAGGAGTGGCAAAGAAGTTGGAACCAACCCACAACCATCCAAATCTGCCCAAAAGGAGGACGAAAGACTGCTGCAAGAAGAGGAGGAAGAGGATAAGGCCACGACAAGGGTGGAGCAAGCCTTGCCGCAGCCCCCTAAGGCTTCTCAAATGTCCAATCAAGGTAAGTTGGGTCCAAATTCTGTTATTTCTAACCCTATTCCACCCAATGTGCCTTTCCCTCGCAGATTCATGCAATCAAAGAATGAGGAGAATGAGAAGGACATTCTTGAAATGTTTAGGAAAGTCCAAGTGAATATCCCTCCTTAATGCAATCAAACAAGTTCCAAGGTATGCTAAGTTTTTGAAAGAACTTTGCACAATAAAGAAGAGGATTTCGAACAAAGAAGTGGTAAAGGTAAGTGAAAATGTCTCAGCTGTTTTGCAAAGGAAACTACCACCAAAATGCAAAGATCCGGGTAGTTTCACAATTCCTTGTGTTATTGGCAATACTAAATTTGAGCATGATATGTTAGACTTAGGTGCATCCATTAATGTCATGCCCTATTCTATTTATGCATCTATGAACCTAGGAGCTAAAACATGTTGGCGTTATTATTCAATTAGCCGACCGTTCTAATGCATATCCAAAAGGGGTTTTGGAGGATGTTTTGGTGCAGGTTAACCATCTAATCTTTCCGGCTGATTTCTACGTACTTGAAATGGACCATTCACCCCATTCTACACCATTGCCGATCCTACTTGGGAGACCTTTCATGAAAACAGCCTGCACCAAGACAGATGTGTTCAAAAGGACATTAACGATGGAATTTGATGGGGAAGTGATTAAGTTCAATATTTCTGAAGCCATTAAGTATCCTATTGATGATCATTCTTGTTTTTCTATTGATATACTTGATTCGTTGGCGCAGGAATACCTTGAAGACCTACATGAGGATGCCCTTGAAATCACCATTGCAAAAGGAATAGGAATCAAGAACGAAAGGGCAAAACCTATGCACATCCACGGTAATAATGAAGAAGCCCTTGCCGTGCCCCCTTGTGAAGAAATAGCTAAGATGGTGGCTGCCCTAGAGTCGTCGCCACAACAATATGGTAAGCTTCTAGACCAAATTCCAAGTTCCGTTTCTACTAACAAGTTGTTGCCTTCAGTGATACAGCCACCTTCCCTTGAGCTTAAACCGTTACCAAGCCATTTGAAGTACGTTTTCTTGGGGGACCAAGAAACTTTGCCCGTCATTGTGTCTTCTTCACTCACGGCACAAGATGAGGGGAAGTTGGTGAGGGTATTGAAGGAGTACAAAACAGCCATAGGTTGGACTTTGGCCGACATCAAAGGTATAAGTCCCACCACGTGCATGCATCGCATTGATCATCAAGCTTCTTGATTGTGGCGTGATTTATCCAATTTCGGATAGTCGTTGGGTTTCACCGGTCCAAGTTGTTCCAAAGAAATCTGGAGTCACTGTGGTGAAGAATGAAGAGAACGAACTTGTGCCCACCCGTATCCAAACCGGTTGGAGAGTTTGCATCGACTATAGGAAGCTCAACGCCACCACAAGGAAATATCACTTCCTATTGCCGTTCATTGATCAAATGCTTGAAAGGTTAGCTGGTCATTCATTTTATTGTTTCTTAGATGGTTATTCGGGATATAATCAGATTGTTATAGCTCCGGACGATCAAGAAAAAACCACTTTTACATGTCCATTTGGTACCTTTGCTTATCGTCGAATGCCATTCGGTTTATGCAATGCACCAGCCACGTTTCAAAGATGCATGGTAAGTATCTTTTCAGATTTTGTTGAGAAGATCATTGAGGTTTTTATGGACGATTTTAGTGTGTTTGGTGATTCATTTGATGGTTATCTTGATAATCTCACTTTAATCTTGAAACGATGCATGGAAACTAACCTTGTTTTAAATTGGAAAAAATGTCACTTCATGGTTAAACAAGGCATAGTTTTAGGTCACATAGTTTCAGAAAGAGGAATCGAGGTTGATAAATCGAAAATAGATCTTGTGCGCTACTTACCCTCTCCCACTTCGGTGAGAGAGGTTCGTTCGTTTCTTGGACATGCAGGATTCTATAGGCGATTCATCAAGGACTTTTCAAAGATTTCCCAACCCCTCTGCCGTCTCCTTCAAAAGGATGTGTCATTCAAGTTCGACGAGGAATGTGAGAAGGCCTTCAATCACCTCAAAGAAAGGCTCAATTCGGCCCTCATCATTGTACCACCAGATTGGAGCCTTCCTTTTGAGCTCATGTGCGATGCCTCAGATTATGCTATTGGAGTTGTTTTGGGACAAAGGAAGGACAAGCAACCGCATGTCATCTACTACGCATCTCGGAACTTGAACGATGCTCAATTGAATTATTCCACCACTGAAAAAGAACTTCTTGCTGTTGTGTTTGCTTTAGATAAGTTTTGTTCTTATTTACTTGGCACTAAAGTCATTATTTATTCTGACCATGTAGCGTTGAGATACTTACTCACGAAGAAAGAGCCCAAACCGAGGCTAATTCGTTAGATGCTTCTTCTCCAAGAGTTCGACGTGGAAATCCGAGACAAGAAAGGAAGTGAGAACGTAGTGGCTGACCATCTAAGTCGTTTGGTGCATGATGAGGACCCATTACCTATCCCTGAGACATTCCCAAATGAGCAGCTACTGTCCATCGAGGTAAGTGAGCCTTGGTATGCCGATATTGTCAATTATTTGGTGTCTAAACAAGTTCCCAATACCATGAACAACCACCAACGTAATAAATTGAAGAATGATGCACGGTTTTATGTGTGGGATGACCCCTATTTATGGAAATATTGCCCTGATCAAATTCTTCGTAGGTGTGTGCATGAATCTGAATTTAATTCGATTATAACTTTCTGTCACACTTATGCATGTGGGGGTCATTTTGGCACCCAAAGGACAGCACTTAAGGTTCTAGAATGTGGATTTTATTGGCCTACTATCTTTAAGGATGCTAGAACTTTTTGTATTTTACATGTGATCATTGTCAAAGGACAGGAAATATTGGTGCAAGGGACCAAATGCCGCAGAACCCCATATTCAACGTGGAGATTTTTGATGTTTGGGGCATCGATTTCATAGGTCATTTGCCTTCTTCTCATGGCTTCAATTATATTTTACTTGCGGTTGATTATGTTTCGAAATGGGTGGAAGCAAAAGCCACCCATACTAATGATTCTAAAGTGGTTGCAGAATTTGTGAAAACTAACATTCTCTCCAGATTTGGAATGCCAAGAGTGATCATAAGTGATGGAGGCTCTCATTTTTGCAACCGGACCATTGAGGCGCTGCTTAAGAAGTATAATGTCACGCATAAGGTTTCGACACCTTATCACCCTCAAACAAGTGGCCAAGCCGAAGTTTTGAACCGAGAAATCAAGCAGATATTGGAGAAGACAGTGGGACCAACAAGGAAAGATTGGAGCTTGCGCTTAAATAATGCATTGTGGGCATATCGTACAGCCTACAAAACACCAATTGGGATGTCTCCATTTCGGCTCATCTATGGAAAACCGTGCCATCTCCCCGTGGAATTAGAGCACAAAGCTCATTAGGCTATCAAGATGTTCAACATGGACATAGGTGCGGCTGGACTTCATAGAAAGTTGCAATTAAATGAGCTTGAAGAGATTAGAAATGAGGCTTATGAGAACGCTTTGATTTACAAGGAGAAAACAAAGGCGTTCCATGACAAGATGATTCGAGGCAAAACCTTCTCAATAGAGCAGAAAGTGTTGCTTTTCAACTCTCGCATTCGGTTGTTTCCTGGTAAGTTGCGTTCTAAATGGATTGGCCCTTTTGTTGTTACTAATGTCTTTCCTCATGGTGCAGTCCAAATTCAAAGTTTGAAGACCGGACATGAATTCAAAGTGAATGGACACCGCTTGAAGACTTACTACGAGAGTTTTGGGGAGCAAGTTGTGGAGGATGAAAACCTCCAGGTCGTGGGCCCTATTCAAGCCTAAGTGGAAGATTCGTCAGGCTGGAAGATGTTAAAGCAAGCGTTTCTTGGAAGGCAACCCATGCGTTCAATAAAGAGACCCCGGAGACTTCGGCTCTATAACCAGATTTTCGTTCCTAAACCCTACTCTTTATTGCGTTTACTTTGCCATATCTGTCATGTTTGTTAGTTATGTTGTTTGTTTGCTTGCGTACGAGTCTATGCTTGAAACATTGAGGACAATGTTTGGTTTAAGTGTGGGGGGGGGGGGGGTAAACGAAGTGTTTTGCATGCAAATTCTTGAGATTTTATCACCTATCACTTCAAAGATTGTTACTCACTGTTTATAAGTGTTTTTATGGTGTTTTGAAGTGTTTTTATGTGTAAATTAAAAGAAATCCGAAAATTTTTGAAAAAAATCGAAAAATGTTTAAAAAAAAAAACCCAAAAATAGTCATTTTAGAGTAGCTTTTGTGTTTTTGTTTGTGTCTTAGGGTATCTTCCAACACGATGATGAGGATTTGGTTTTTAATACTGTTAAAGAAAGTTACAAACATGGATGGAAGTTTGATATGCTCTTTGGTTTATGCTTCGTTGTAGTTGGAACTTATGAATTCACATTTAATCACAAAAGAAGAAAAAAATCAGTTTTTGTAACATGCTTGAAGGAAGGAACTCAAATTAACGCTACAACCCTGAGAGACTTGAGCCTATGCTTTATTTGGAGAGTTATTAATCTGTGATTCTTTGTTTTCTAAAGTCGTTGCATGATCTCAGTATTCTTTGCTTGGTTGCTACTTAGAATGCGTTTCATCACTATAGTTCCAAATACTAGAATTTGTGCCTGTTTCAATCAAAGCATAAAATTTATTAGCATAACATATAACAAGATGAAGTTGTTAGTTATACTAGAGCCAAAAAGCCTTACCCGTTGCATATTTTGTAGGTTTAACCCCGTTGAGCATTGTTTAGCCTATTTTGTTGTTAGCCTATGTTATCCGTACCTAGCCTAGAATAGGACTATCCACACCCTTGTTCTTAAATAATAGTAAGTATGACTTAGAGGGAATTCCTTTTGATCACCATTATGCAAAAAAACAAGTGTGGGGGAAAGTTTTCGTTGGAAATCTATGGATTAGTATGAATTGTGTACCAAAGAGAAGAGCTCGAAAAAGAAAAGAAAAAAAAAGAAGAAAATTCGTGGAAAAATGAAAAGAAAAGAAAAGTGTGTAGAAAAGAAAGAAAAAGAGTTGAAAAGAAGTGAAAAAGAGCTCTAAGTGTTGATTGTTGAAAAAATGGTCCAAATATGTGAAATCCGGCCCTAAATGTTGCATGAATCTTCCCCTTGTGTTTAAAGTTAATTTCTGCCATCAAGAGTGAATTCTAAGTGTCAATTTCATTATTTGCTTATTATCGCTTTAAGAAATTTTGTTTATCCTTACCATTCTTTGTTAGCCAATACCCCTAACCCCGTTACAACCCTATACTTCTATCTTGAGTGTTATGTGTTTCAATATGTGGAGGTTGGGATTGGTACGAGCGTATGGTATCCCTGGTTCTCGAGTCTAAGTAGTGGCATTCCGTTCATGAGATTATATATATACACATGCATTAATAATTTCAGAAAGTGCCTTCTTTGTTATAAACATATGTGAGTGTTAGTCTACATGCTTACATCAATCTTCTCACATATACCTAGTATAGGGAGTGTAGTCAGAAAATCTATGTGAAAATAAGAGTGTAACCCGTGAGGAATTGAGAGAATTCTCTAAGGCATGTTACTACATTCAAAACATTGTTTTATTTGATTAAATGCGAGCTAGTAAGTGGCGACTGTGATTAAGTATGTGCTCAAGAGTAAGAATAACTGAAGTCTGTGGGAGTGGTGATCTTTAATATGTTATGTACCATTGGAAATCCCTGAGGCAAACGTTGGAAGGTTTAGATTATGTTTTGTTTGTTTTGTTTTGCACGAGGACTAGCAAAAGCTAAGTGTGGGGGAATTTGATAGGAGCATATTTATGCGACTTAGTTAGCTTGTTTTCGTTCATTTTCGTAGTTAGTTATTACTTATTAGAGTGTTTTAAGTCATTTTCGTGTGTTTTCAGGTCTAGATGGCAAAGATAGCAAAAAGAGGCAATTTGGAGCATTTAAGAGCAATTTTGGGCCAAGAATGGATAGCTTACTTGTGGAGCAAGGTGGATGGACGAATTTGGACTCAAAAGAGGCTAGGATCATGCTAAGAATCTAGAGAATCAAGTTCAAGTCAGAGAAGATAAGAGAAGAGCAAGAAACATGGAACATTATCTCAAACATTATATAAAACCTTATCTTATCTTATCCAGATTACCCTATCTTATCCTTACCTTAGCCTAATCTTATCCTATCTTGTTTTCAGCTTCAAAGAGGGATTCCCACTTACATTAGAACCTCTATAACCTGTTTCTAGAAGACATATCTCATCCCCTTAAAATCTGGCGCCTGGACCCCTTCTAGAAGCTAGGAAACCTGTCGCACCCTCTTCTCCTATTTCCACCTGAAATCTGCTCGAATTTATCCTTCTTCCTGGATGATTTGGAGTCCTAATTTCTCTATTTATCAGCTTTAGCTGTGCCAAGTCCTTATCCTAAGTCTTTGCCGCACAAAACCCTTCTAGAAGGCCAGTTTCTGTCACAGGTTGCATCCTTGTTGGAGAGGGTTGTGCAATCCTTTTTCTACATAAATTTGTACCATCTAAATCCTTTTCCAACCCTAAAGTTGTGCCACATCCTTTCCCTATAAATACCTGTTGCAGCCTTCATTCATTCACACCACAATTCACAATACACGCTTGAGAATTCTGAGAACAATTGAGAGATTTTGAGAGAGTTTTCAAGGTGTGCCGCAGCAAAGGGAAGGAGAAGGAGGAAAATATGTGCCGTGCCTGCCATTCCATCCTTGGGAGTGCTGGAGCGTTTCTGGGGTTTCTTCTATCCTTGTTTTAGTTCTATAATTATGTTGTTTTCGTTGTTTATTCTTACAATCATGTGGAACTAAATTTATTTTAGCTAGGGGCAATTTCAAAGCCATGATTATGTATGTGACATGAATTGATTACCTTCAGTTATTATTTCATGAATCGTGAATGCAATTTACTTAACTGTTTGATTCATAACTTATTTGTGTATGTTGATTAAGGATGCATACTTAGTTTGCATGCATGAATTTGATGCTAGAATATAAGGGAATTTCACCTAATCGTTATGAGCTTATATTCATAAGTAGTGGAGGTTGCTAGTCACGATCGCGTTAAGTAAATTCTTGGCAGGAGTATCATGCAGTTCATAGTTACGAATGTTTTGTCAATGCTTATGATTTTCATGGAACTTAATGATCTTTGATAGTATTTCTATTATGCAGTTCATGTAGGGAACTTGATAAGAATAATTTGGTTGTCGGCGCAGAGTCCAACTCAATGAACTTAGGAAAATCTGATGATTAATTAGTGCAGTTCACGGTTAACTTGGGGCATTGAGATTCATGATTCAAAAGAAATAATAACTGGAAATTGATTTGTGTTGCATATGTGTCATGTGTGGAGAAAGACCCTCTAGCTAAGCCCTTTACCCATTTAATTCACCAATTTCGTTTAAGTTGTGTTTTGTGCTTTTAATCTGTCTAATTTAGTTTAATTTCGTCTAAAACCAATCCCCCTTTACTTTGTCACATTAGTTTAGTTAGAATCTGTCTTAATTTGGTTCTTTTAAGTGTTTTGAGTCTTGTTAGTCATAAATTCGTCCAAAAAATTCCCTAGAGTCAGGTTTGTGTCTTTTTGGTTGTTTTGAGCTGTTTTGAGTTTGTTTAGTGTGTTTTGAGTCATAAGTGTCTAGTTTGACGTTTTTAAGTTTAATAGTGTGTTTTTGAGTCAAATTTGAGTAGATTAGCAACCCTAGTTAATCACCGGCCTAGAACGATCCCTACTTTCTTATACTACAACTATCTTAATAGGGTTTTAATTTGTGTGTTGGATTTCTTTCACATCAATCCCATATTGGCCGACAACTGAGATTTAGTGCGCGAAGTCAGCGAAGCTGGTGAGGTTTCCAAGGACATCACCGATTTCGTGAAGTTGCTGGAGAACAAATTGGAAAAGCTCAATGCTTTCTTGGTGGAGGAGGAGGAGGAGTACGTTAGTCAATGGAAGGTATAATTTCTTGATTTTGTTTAAAAAAATTATCGAAGATTACAATTTGGATTCTAGAATTATGAGAATTTGTTTAGGAATTGAGAGATTGACTTGCTGCTTGGGAATTCGGAAAACTTATGGTTTTTGTATGATAACTTTGGTTTAGGATTTTGCAAGATTGTATCTTTGATGTATAATATTGAATTTGGATGAAATTGATTAGATTTTGCGTTGTTTTTTAGGCCATTGTATGTATTAAGTCCGTAATAAAAATTACTAACTGTTTTGTATGATTTTCTGCATTCGTAATTGTTCAACATAATCAAAAATAGGTTTTTTTTTCCTGTGCTGATTTTCATGTGTTCTTTATTCATAATTGTTTATTTTCTAAGGGAAATGCGGGATATGATAGAGATGTGAGCAAATTTTGAATATTCATCTATCCAGTTTCCACTTTGTTCAATTCAGTTTGATTTAGGATCATTTTTGTTGCTTTTGAGGAAACCAAATTAAATGTGCCTTTCGATCTTTGATATCATGTGCTCTGTATTCATAATTGTTTATTTTCTAAGAGAAATGTGGGATATGATAGAGATGTGAGCAAATTTTGAATATTCATCTATCTAGTTTCCACTTTGTTCAATTCAATTTGATTTAGGATCATTTTCGTTGCTTTTGAGGAAACCAAATTAAATGTGTCTTCCGATCTTTGATATCATGCTTATGTTCTCCTTTATTGGGAGATTGATTTACTGTTTTGAATTGGTTCAATTCTCTTATATTTGGCCCTTTTTGTGGTGCAGCTGGAGTTTGTTATCGTATGCGGTGCTTTTCATTGTATGGCCATATGAAGTTGCAGATGCAAATATTTCTTAAGGTAGTCTTCTTCACTATCAATAGATTCATACACGCATACTTATTCACGCTTGCATACAAACTTTGGGGTTGCTAAGATTTTCCTTTGGGTTTCATAGGTACATGATGATCCTTCTAACGCTCGAGTTTCATGGTCCAACTCAATGGGTGAGTAATGTTGTTTATTTTCATGCGCATGTTTTATGGAAGTTCATTCCTGTTTTGGGATGTTTGAATATATAGGCATTATTTAAATTGCAATATTTTATTAAGTTAAACTGTTTAAATTACTTCTTATTTATAATTTTAGCCTTTGCGCCACTTGGAGGGACTACTGGTAGAGCTCATAGCAATTGATGTAAGTCCCTTACTTCTGTAATACGGTACTTGGAGTGACTGCTGGTGAAGCTTATAGCAATTGATGTAAGTCCCTTACTTCCGTAATATGGACACTTATATTTATGATCATTTCTTTGTTAAGTATTGAAAAACTACTTGAAAATTCCATGAACGTGGAAAGCATAGCATCTTTTCTTTCTTTTCTTTTTTTTCTTTTTTTCTTTTTTTTTGAGGAAGCATAACATCTTGGTTATTTGGAGAGTCAGTCAAATATATGGCCATTACATTAACCATGGAAATGTAGTGTTAGTTGTACTATGAATACTATTATTTTTTTTCTACTTTTCAAACAATTCAGAGGTATTTATCTAGACATATTTTATATGATATAGTGTATCATCCCAAAAACCTTCCCTCGCTTCTCACAAGGCTAGAGTGAAAAATACAGAACAAGATAATTTTCTGTTTTGATTTTTTCGTTCCCAATAATATGATTTTTCATTTTATTGCTGGATATTGACCTGAATAATCTGCTTTGTTGTCTTAGGGTAAGCATGGGAAGCAACCTTTCGACATTGATCTCACACCCATCGCGATTAGAAGAATTGAAGCTACTTTATTGGCAAGAATGGTGGTACAACACATTTAAGTATTTGTCTGTTTTTCTTTTCTTACTCATTATTGTGCATCAGTGGTGTGTAAAAGCCCATACTAGAGTAAAAAGGAGAGCACATCCACCCTCAGTTAGTGGCACTTTTCTATTGTTTCTGTACTATTCATCTCCTATCATAGCAATTAGGTGATATATGTGGATTATGTATTGTTTGCACTTAAAATGTGTCATTCAGGCAATATGGCAAATATGGCATTTGGAGGATGATAGTTCAAAACATTGAACTTGGAAAGATATTTGGCTTGGATGGGAGACATCATGCAAACAAACCTGCAGAGAACATGTGAAAGAAGCCAGCTTGCTTCTTTTTATTATTAGTTTATTGCAAGTGGTGGAAACATGTGCTAGAAACATGTGGTGGAAATGCAAGTTGCCCTTTTTAAATATTATTCCACATACAAGCTGGCAAATGGAATGCATTCGGGCTAGATTGTGTTCTCAGCAAGGGGGCTCTTTCAGATTTCTATATAAAGGAGCAGAGGCACAAGGATTAGAGACACTCAAACAACCAATCAATCAACTCTACTCAAATCAGCTCATCAGCTTCTTTGTAGACATTTAGCTTTAGCCAAGCATCATTTGCTTTCCCTGTTTATTAGCTCCGCTACTCACTAGTAATATCGATCTCCTTTGTAGTTTTTATGTACAACTCATTTCCAGTCATTCAATTTACAAGCAATCTACAATATTAGTCATTCACTTTCCTCTGTCATTTACATTTCCAGCAACCTTGCCATTTACATATTGTTCCATCTCTCCATATAAGTAAAGTCCTTATCTTTAAGGCAAACAAAGAACCTTGATTTGAGCCACTCCCACTCAATGGCACAATCTCTTGGTTTGAGGTCGAACTCAGGCGCAACCTCAATCATTCAAAACTCGTCTACTAGCTGCATCTAGTAGTGGCACGCCCGCACCCTCCTAGTCTCTTGTTCAAGTAAATTTTCGGCATGCCTGCGAGGCCCATGGCGAATTTAGGGAGCAAACATGTATTACATTACGTGTGTTGCAACTTGCCACTATTATGCAGCTTTCATATTGCCAGTAATACAATAGCAGAGGCACACCAAGATCTATTATTTGGTGTCTTTCCCATATTGTATTTACTTTACATTCTATCAAAGCAATTAGGTCATGTTCTGCTATTGTTTGCGTGTTCAATGCATGCGTACATATGTCTTGAGGTTTTACATAATCTGAATGCATACCTTTGTTCTATGTTATTTTTGTTTTTGAGGGTGTCTGATAGTTTGAAACCCCGCAGCAGAGCACGGGCAATTTTTCTAGTAATGTTCTATATAAAAGAAAGGGAGAAAAGTTTGAACTTGTGACGCATATGGTTGAAGAAGAAAACCATGACCATTAGAGTAATCTACTACTTACGTCTTAAGATTGCCGTTAGTTTTGTTATGTGAGTTTTACTAATGATTTGTGAAAAATTAAGCAATTTAAGGGGAGCGTATTCAATTTGAGATTCTAAAGGAATTTAGGTTGTCATGTACGAATTTAGATAACTTTGGTAGGGAGTTTGGTGTTTTCTTTTATGTGCCATGATGATTTATCCGTTTTCAGATGTTTCAGATGTAAAAATGAACTGTCATTTAGTACTAGGTCTAGTGGTATTCTTCTTCACTTGTAAGTGAGAGGTCTTAGGTTTGATTCTTACCAAAGGCGAATTTGAACCGCAAGATTTAAAAAGTTAAATGGCACCAAAACTTTACAAAGTTAATGAATATTATTCATATCAACAATTCACAAAACATAACACACATAACTAACAAATTTAGCTTACCAAATCCATTATGGTTACTAATTTAACAATCTAGAAACAAAAGGCCGAAGCATTCTTATTAAGAAACATGATAAAACAATTGAAATTCACAAAATTTTCAAAACCCAATTAATTATTTATATTCACGGTTCGGTTCTGTTCTAAGCGGTCCCGCCAACATGAAAATTGAAACCGGTATGAATGATTCGGTCTGATTGTTGAACCTCAATTAACTTTTTTTTGTCAACACGATTTTTTACGGTTTATTTTATTGCGGTTCGATTCAGTTTCGTTATTTCCCCCACCCCCACTAGTACAAAAACACGTTTGAGCGACGTAGAGCTAAACACAAAACTTCGCGCAAACGGCCTTTGCGCAACGTTTTGTGCGTCCCGCAAGATTTTGGCTCCAAACCAAGATGGCTTTCTCGCTTTTTTCGTTGACTTTGCGCGACGCCGGGCCACCTATGTCGCGCAAAACAGCTTTGCGTGACGCATGTTCACCAGCGTCGCGCAAAACATCTTTGCACGACACCACCTACATCACGCAAAGCTGTTTTGCGCGACGCTGGTGAACATGCGTCACGCAAAGCTGTTTTGAGCGACGTAGGTGGCGTCGTGCAAAGTCAACGACTTTTTCTATCCCCCATCTCTCTTTAAAACCTTCTCCAATTCTCTCCCTTCCTCAATCCTTTTCTATCCGGTAAGCGATTTGATTTTGTATATGTAACCTTGAATTGAGAATTCAAACTAAAACTACAAAATTTGTTTTGTACAGGATTTTTGTATACGATTATCATTGAAGAACGAATTTGAAAGTATTTTCTTTATATTGCATATGGGATTTTTGTATATGTACCTTTGCCTACTTGCTATGCCCTTTTTTGGTAATGGTGGAGTTTTGTGAGATTGAATTTTGAAGTAATCTTTATTAATTTTACCTATTAGGTACCTTTGCCTACTTGCTATGCCCTTTAGTAATCTTTATTAATTAGGAAAACTAATGAAAATGGCTTGAAAAGTTTTAGTTTTAATAAAAAACCATGTTATAAGTTTTGTTTAATAAAAAACCATGTTATAAGTTTTAGTTTTAATAAAAAACCATGTTATAAGTTTTGTTTAATAAAAAACCATGTTATAAGTTTTGTTTAATCAAAAACCATGTTATAAGTTAAGTCACTGTTTCTGAAATTTAAGTCACTGTTTCTGGATTTTGGTTCTTTTCGACGGACACTGTTTCTGGAATGTAAAAATAAACTGTTTCTGGAATTTAAGTCACTGTTTCTGGATTTTAAGTAACACTGTTTCTGGAATCTAAGTCACTATTTCTGGAATTTAAGTCACTGTACTGTTAGTTTATTTCCAGCGACAGTGTTAGTTTTCCAGAGACAGTGTTATTTTTCCAGCGACAGTGTTAGTTTTTCCAGCGACAGTGTTAATTTTTCCAGCGACAGTGTTATTTTATTTTTCCAGCGACAGTGTTAGTTTTTCCAGCAACAGTGTTAGTTTTCCAGCGACAGTGTTATTTTATTTTTCCAGCGACAGTTAGTTTTTCCAGCAACAGTGTTAGTTTTCCAGCGACAGTGTTAGTTTTTCCAGCGACAGTGTTATTTTTTTGCAGAGACAGTGTTATGTTTTTCCAGCGACAGTGTTAATGTTCATTTTCTTTCCAGATACAGTGTTTGTTTGTGCACGACCCAAAGGGCTTGGTGTGGTTACTGCTCGCCGGAGCTAAACGGAAGGGAAGGCCGGATTTCGGCCGGAAAGTTGGACAAACTTTAAACGCTCATAACTTTGTCAATACTCAACGAAATCAAGTGATTCAAAAATGAAAATCGTAGTTCTCGAAGAAAAAAAGAGAATGGTACCTTGCACGATAGCTAATTCATTGTGGTTTGGCCGGAAAATGCCTTGAAAGCCTCGGAGGTCGCCGGAAACTGGGTTGGACAAACTTTAAACGCTCATAACTTTGTCAATACTCAACGAAATCGAGTGATTCAAAAACGAAAATCGTAGTTCTCGAAGAGACGAAGAGAATGGTACCTTGCACGATGGCTAACTCGTTGTGGTTTGGCCGGAAAATGCCTTGAAAGCCTTGGAGGTCGCGGAAACTGGGTAAGATTCAAATGGATATAACTTCTTCAATACTCAACGAAATAGGGTGATTCAAAAAGGAAAGTTGTAGTACTCAGCGAGACGAAGAGGAGGAGGAGGAGGAGGAGGAGGAGGATAAGGGCCAAAGGAGAGCCCATGAGTGACTGGCTGGTGGTCGAGTTGTCTGTTGGTTTGGTGGGTTTTACCTTGTTCTGGGATGGTTTTTGGTTAAAAAAAGTTATAGGATGGTTTTTGGTTAAAATAAACTTAGTTCAAGCCCTTTTTATTAAAACTCCCTTATTAATTTTGTAAAGCATTGAATTTATTCAAAATCTTTGTTCCCTGGCAATCATGCTTTATTCGAAGTGTGAACGGTAAATATATATGGTTTAGGGATCAGGGCAATCAAGTTTCCCTTCATATATCAATGTTCAATTTTGAGAAAGTGCATGTGGTTACCTAAATACTGGCAGGGATTTAGCGGGCTGTGGTGGACCATGGATAAACTTTTGATTCAAACTTTTAGGAATTGTAAGAAATATAAAAAGAACGTGTTGGAAATGGATAATTACTTTGAGGAATTGTAAGACTTGTTCACTTATAGACATGCTATGCATCCTAATGTTGGATTTATAGTTACCTCTGTTCATATAAACAGCAATCTCACTGCATTTATGAACTAACTTCACTGCAATGTTACCACATTTATTATTTTTATGCTAGTAATCTTCTTGACTCGTCATCACATCTTGCAATGTTGAACGATGATCTGAATCAAAAAAATTTCTAATTCTCCATTTGAGGCTTCGACTCTCGCATAAAGATTGTTTTGGCACTTGTACAACATGAATAAGACATCAAAACTTGACTTTAAAATAGAAGAAAGTGAATAAATCACCTCCAATTCCAAATGGGGACAAGCAAACAATTCTTTGAACATTAACTACATTTGTCATGAAATTTCACGAGCAATCTTCGAAATGTTGGAATGCAATGGGGAAATTGAGAGTGTTTTACAAGACTTGCAGGCAATAATGCTTCTCCTGAAATTTAATTAAATAAAATGAATTTAGAATGGCTGGTTTTTTTTTTTTTTTTTTGAGTTTTGGTTAAACCTTTTGAGTTTTTAAAAATATAACTTTGCGCGACGCCAGAGTGGGCCAATACGTCACGCAAAGTGTCTTTGCGTGACGTAGGTAGTGAGTCACGCAAAGTGTCTTTCCGTGACGTCACGTGCTTCATGCAAAGTGTTATTATTATGTGGTATCCACTTGTGTAAATTGTTTAAATTGAAGATCGAATTCATTCATTGTATTCATATAAGATCAAGGAGTGTATCTGTAAAAAATCATCAAAATCAGAGTTAAAATAATCGTTAAATCATGATTTTTTTGTTTACAATCGTCGAAAAGTTTTGTCCCGTTACTTGATCTCTGCATGTTTGTTTTTTGCGATTTTTGGTTTATACGATCTCGAAGCATACAAAAACAAGTTTGACGGTTCGATCGTTGAAACTAATTTCGTACAATGCGTTTCCCATCAAAACGATAGATTTACTAACACTTGGACTTTAATTCTACTTTTATTAAGTATAATATAAGATTTTGTGGTATCCACTTGTGTAAATTGTTTAAATTGAAGATCGAATTCATTCATTGTATTCATATAAGGTCAAGGAGTGTATCTGTAAAAAATCATCAAAATCGGAGTTAAAATAACCGTTAAATCGTGATTTTTTTGTTTACAACCGTCGAAAAGTTTTGTCCCGTTACTTGATCTCTGCATGTTTGTTGTTTTCGATTTTTGGCATATACGATCTCGAAGCATACAAAAACAAGTGTGACGGTTGGATCGTTGAAATTAATTTCGTACAATGTGTTTCCCATCAAAACGATAGATTTACTAACACTTGGAGTTTAATTCTACTTTTATTAAGTATAACATAAGATTTTGTGGTATCCACTTGTGTAAATTGTTTAAATTGAAGATCGAATTCATTCATTGTATTCATATAAGGTCAAGGAGTGTATCTGTAAAAAATCATCAAAATCAGAGTTAAAATACTGTTCAATCGTGATTTTTTTGTTTACAACCGTCGAAAAGTTTTATCCCGTTACTTGATCTCTGCATGTTTGTTTTTTTTTGCGGTTTTTGGCGTATACGATCTCGAAGCATACAAAAACAAATTTAATTGTTGGATCGTTGAAACTAGTTTCGTACAATACGTTTCCCATCAAGTTCAATGATATATATATTTACTAAGTAGATTTTAATTTATTTATTTTGTACATATAACACTTAAGAAATTGAGTGATATATATGTAAAAAAAAATTATTATGGGTTTTTGTTAGAAAAATATATTATTGTGGGGTTTATGTAAAAACAAATTTGAACTTGAAGGAGTAAAGTCCAATTTTCAGTAAATTTTTTAATAATTTTTTTTAAAAAATACCTTGCGCGACGCTTTAACACAGTCGTCACGCAAAACAACTTTGCGCGACATCACATTGTATACCTACGTTGCGCCAGTTGATAATTTTGCCGATGAATAGTGAAAAATAGGCGCATTTTTTCAATTTTTCCCGTATACCTTTAGCGCCTTTTTTCTTTCTCGTATACTCCTCCTACTCCTCCATCGCCATCTCCACACCCCTTTCCCGTATACCCAAAGCAGTGTCTGATCAACTAATCAAATTAGTTGATATACCCAAAGCAGTGTCTGATCAACTAATCAAATTAGTTGACATGTTGAATCCTCCTCGATTTTAAAACCTAATTATACTCAGTTGACATGTTGAATTAAAATATTAATATCTTGAAGAATGAGACGTTCAAAATCGAGGAGGATTCAACATGTCAACTAATTATACTCAGTACACTGGGCATTTCAATTTTAGGGTTTTCATTAATTTTTATTTTATTAATTGAACGGTTTATAAAGTTTAGATTATATATATATATATATATATATATATATATATATTAAAAATTAATAATGTTAAAGAGACTCCATTAGAAAGATAATGATAAGAAGACCAAATTTTTTAAATCAAATGATTTGATTATACTTAAGTGTTGATTAATGTGCTTATTTTCTATTGATGACACATAATTTGGTTTGCAAATTTGGTTTGCACATTTTGGTATCCCTCACATTACCCATCTCAAAATAACTCTTTAGAGACTATATCACCTCACAGTTTAACGTTAATTTCCATACCAACATTGTAAAACATTGTGCTAAAAACATGAAATGACAAAGAGCCTAAGAGAGTCCCACTTTTGAAAGAGTCTCTTTAGCATTTCTCTTAAAACGAAAAACTACCATTTTGAGTTTCAAAGTTTTGCCTTTCAATTTAAAAAAAATAAAAATAAACAAAAACTAAAAACAAAATATTTATCAAATAGAGCGGAAAAGAAGTTTTGAACTCAAGACGCAGGGTTGTAAGGCCGAAACCTATCCACAAGAGTAAATTTCATTTTGAATGGGCTAAATCTCCTCTATGGTGGAGGGCTTTCCAATGGTTCAATTGCATCCCAGTTAAGCACAGGCTTCCTAAGACTTCCTTAGCATCGAGTATAACTGAATTTGTTGAAGCGTAGAGTTTTACCAAGTATTTTCTAGCCGATCCAATACAGTAAAAGAGCAAGAGCATGCAATCACCGTTTCGGAAAATCAGAATACAAATGTCAAGCAATGCGGGACTTAATTTATTTGAATACTATGAAACTGGTTGCACAACTGAGAAAGCGAAAGGACCGAGTCTATAACATTTGTCTCAGTGCAAAAGAGTCCCGAGAAATTTCTCATCAGTTGCGGTAAAAAGCATCAAAACATCCACACCTCACAAATTTATGCTTCCTGTCAAAAATTTAGCCAGAGTGAGTAGGCAGAACAAGTAAATTCAACCAACGAAAGTAAGACTGAAAAATAAGGCTTCCGGCCATGTGATCATCGGTTACTGAAAGCAGCAACAGAAACTGGGTAAGTGTATTGTTTGAAAGTCTTTTACTCTCAACTTTCAATTGTGATTGGGTTACGAGTGCGTGCATAATTGCATACTTGAGTGCACAAATTTATGTACTGAGAAATGATAATACATTCATAAACTACTTTATCAGAAACTTTTCCATGATAACTTTCTGTTTCTTTTATCCAAAAAAAGGAAAGATTGAAATGTATCAAAACGACACGTTTTGATTTGGCTGAATGAATCAAAATGATGAGGTTTTGAAATTTTTGTTTTCCCAGTTTGGGTGAATAAATATTGTGGATGCAAATTTCCGCCTCCTTCTTCTTGGACAAAATTGCACCTACAAAACAATTAACACCTTAGGGTCAAGGCCAAGAGCCTCACACGCCCATGATGAATGGGGGGGGACTTTGGCCGAAGAACCTCCGATGCCAAAGTTAGAATTTAGAGAGAAAAGTGTTTAGAGAGCTTTTGGAGTTTTTGCAAGAGTCTTGGCATGAGTGTTTGGTGAAAATAGGAGCCTATTTATAGGGCTAGGAGTGGCCGGCCATAATGTCATTTTGTGGTTGAATTTTTGGTTTAATTAGCCAATTTATTGGCTAATTAAACCTATAGGAAATAAATGGGGAGTTATAGAGTTTATTGTCTAATTTAATTTGGGTAATAAAGTGGGAAAAGATAGGAAAAGTAGAGGACAAAGGGGATGGCCGGTTTTGACTAGTTTTTGGGAATACTTTGTGGTTAATGGGATAATTTAATTGACACTTAATGGATTAATTGGGTAATTAATCCATTAATTAACCAATTAATATAATATTTTGGAGGTTACTTTGGAAGAGGGAATTTGATGAGATAGTCTTTGAATTGTTTACCTCTTTTGCCAAAATATCCACGTGTCGCCTTGCGATTATTTTTGGCTCCACAAATGCCCCCACACCTGTTGGGCTGCTCGCAAGAAAGGGCAGCAGGTGTAGAGATCTTCTTGTTTTAGGAAACTCTGAATTGCTTCCTATTTTGTTGTTGATTCTCTCTTTAATTGGAAATTAGGTTCTTCTACGAAAGGGAAATAAATTTCTCTCAAAGCCTATTTAAGTCCACCTTAAGTGGGTTATTAAATCAACTTTGGAGAGCTATTTATTCTACCCTACAAGAAAGAGAGAGCTCAGAGGATATTTGTTCCCCCTCCTCTAGCAATCTTCTACATCTTGCCCGTGCAAAAGACTGTCTTTCGTTGATTTCTTCGTCTTCTCCGTGCAGCACCGATGTAAGATAAAATTAATTTTTCTTGTCTTCTTCTTGGTTAGTGCTGTTGCGGGGCAACCGTCGGGGTGGTGCGGCACGTCGGCTAGCAGGGGCCAGGAGTCGGCTCGGCATGGGCCGATAAGGTGTTGTGGCAAGGGCCACTGCTTGGGTTGCTTGGCTTGGCTAGAGCCAAGGATTGGCTTGGCTAGAGCCAAGGATTAGCTTGGCATGGGCCAAGGAAGTGGCGTAGTTTAGGCTGCCACGTCTAGGCTGCTTGCCAAAAATGAGGAAACTGCTTGAGTTTGATTTCTCAGCTGTCGTAGATGGAGCAGTCAAGGATGGAGTTGCCAAGATCGAAGCTGCTGAAGATGAAGTGTCGGATGAGCGAACTGTTAAGTGCATTGCTGCCCCCTGAACATTTGTTGCCTAGTTGATCTTCTAGCGTTCGATCTTTTGAGCTATATGGCCTTTTCGCACTGGAGAGCTTACCTAGATGGGTGTCGGGGAATTAGTTTACCCTATCGCATTGGAGAGCAATTAGTTTATCCTCTCGCACTGGAGAGCAATTGGTTTACCCTCTCCTCTCGCACGGGAGAGCAGACCCATATGGGTGTCGGGGAATTGGTTTACCCTCTCGCACTAGAGAGCAATTAGTTTATCATCTCGCATTGGAGAGCAGGCCCTTTTGGGTGTCGGGGAATTGGTTTACCATCTCGAACTGGAGAGCAATTAGTTTATCTTCTCGCACTGGAGAGCAAACCCATATGGGTGTCGGAGAATTGGTTTACCCTCTCGCACTGGAGAGCAATTAGTTTATCCTCTAGCATTGGAGAGCTTACCCTGGTTTACCCTCTCGCACTGGAGAGCATGGAAGTTTTGCCTTTGTTAATGTGGCAGAGCTCTCGGCTACCCCCGATTGTGACCTGCTGGTCTAAGGCTGCTCTTCCCTATGTTCGGCTCGTCTATGTCGCAGCTACAGTGGGTGTGGTATATTCCTAGCAGGCGAGCAGGTAACTCGCACGCTACTGGCTGAACTTGAGCCGGATTGAGTGACTGCTTCTCTCCGTCCATTGTGCTGCCTACTCCGATGTGAGGTGGATGATGCTCCTTGGGGGCCTTGCCGCGAATGAACACTTCACCTGGAAGGTTGTTCATGTTGATTATCAGAATATGGCCTCAACCGTGAGTATATGTTTGTCCGTGGGCCTAACTGAGAGTGCACGCTCCTCCACGCGCTAAGACGGGAGTATACGCTATCTCGGGAGCTTAGTTGGGAGTGTACTCCGTTAGAACGCTCGGTTCGTGCTGCTTGCCGGGATGCTGCCGGAGAGGTTTTTCGTCTGCCCTCGTCCTACTTTGGGACACCTCGTCAGGGGCACGTTGCATCTTAGTGTGCTACAAGAGCTGGTTCACCAAGGTCGTCTGCTGTGCTAGGGCGCTGGTCAACTCTATGACTTGTCGAGACAAGTGTTGTTCGCCATTTAGATTGGAAAAGCTTGGAAGGAATGTGCCTCCTTCAGCAATGGAAGGGTGGTAAACTCCGGGCGCGAGATTTGAGCTGGGAAATGCCAAATCCACAGAGAAATATGGTGAGAATGCCCCCGGCTCGATGGTAGGTCCGGATGGTTGACATAGTCTTGGGCCTACTTAGGCTGCTTGAAAGGTCACGAAAGCAGGCTGGGCCCCTGGAGTGGGTTACTCGGCGGGAGCAGGCTGGACCACGGGAATGAGCTGCTCGACGGGAACAGGCTGGGCCACTGGAGTGGGTTGCTCGGTGGGAGCAGGCTGGACCACGGGAGTGGGCTGCTCAGCGGGAGCAGGCTGGACCACGGAAGCAGGCTGCTCGACATGTGGCGCACTCGCTTGGGCTCGGCTCGGTAACGCATTGGGCTCGTGTTGGATTTGGGCGGCACGGGCCGGTTTTCCTTGGGCTTGGAATGACATGGCTTGGGCCGTAGCTTTGGTGCCATGGACCTCGCCGCGGGTGGTTGTCGTGGTGGCCACCGCGGTGGTTGCCATGGTGGAGCCTCGTAGTGGTGGTGCCGCTCCAATTATTGTCACATTTAGCCTTGTGGATCACCGCGGTCCCATCTCTTAAATTTTGGAATTTTCCCTCGTGGAGTTTTCTAAATTTCTAGCCATTGTATTTCTTTTTTCACGTTTTATCAAAGAATCTTTGCAAATAAAAAACTCTAATAATAAGAACGTATGAAAAAATACAAGTGGACTAGAAAATAGAGAAAAAACCTTTTTTATGCGAGAGTCTTCTACGAGTATGAATTTCAACTCTCAATGAAAGCACCAATTTGTGGATGCAAATTTCCGCCTCCTTCTTCTTGGACAAAATTGCACCTACAAAACAATTAACACCTTAGGGTCAAGGCCAAGAGCCTCACGCGCCCATGATGAATGGGGGGGCTTTGGCCGAAGAACCTCCGATGCCAAAGTTAGAATTTAGAGAGAAAAGTGTTTAGAGAGCTTTTGGAGTTTTTGCAAGAGTCTTAGCATAAGTGTTTGGTGAAAATATAAGCCTATTTATAGGGCTAGGAGTGGCCGGCCATAATGTCATTTTGTGGTTGAATTTTTGGTTTAATTCGCCAATTTATTGGCTAATTAAACCTATAGGAAATAAATGGGGAGTTATAGAGTTTATTGTCTAATTTAATTTGGGTAATAAAGTGGGAAAAGATAGGAAAAGTAGAGGACAAAGGGGATGGCCGGTTTTGACTAGTTTTTGGGGATACTTTGTGGTTAATGGGTTAATTTAATTGACACTTAATGGATTAATTGGGTAATTAATCCATTAATTAACCAATTAACATAATATTTTGGAGGTTACTTTGGAAGAGGGAATTTGATGAGATAGTCTTTGAATTGTTTACCTCTTTTGCCAAAATATCCACGTGTCGCCTTGCGATTATTTTTGGCTCCACAAATATTAGTCGAGATACTTGTTTTACTTCGCTAGAAAAACAGAGATGAGGGAATGTATGATGCAGGATATACATGAATGTGGACTGCCAGATATATATATGCCAGAAAAATCTCTCTTCCATGTCCAAATATGAGAACGAGCTAGATAGTTGACACGCCCTGACGTTGTTCATCTTCTCGCTTGCATTTGATCAGTAGTTTGAGTTGTGCTCCCCTGTAAAAATCCCACTTAAATGGGATTTAGAATGACAAAGAAGCCTCTTGGAGTGCTAGTTAACTTGAAATGCCCCCACATCGTAGAACTATCTTAAATGACCTCGCCCTATATTACCTCCAGCCCCAATCCTTAAACAGCCTGGCTATCAGCCCTTTCCCCTGAGGTAAACGAAGGAAGGTGGCAAGGACCAAAAGGGGGGAGAAAACGAAAGGCTTTTTCTATTTCCTCCTGAGCCGCAGGGTGTGTGTGACGGCTCTGTTGTCTTGGGGTACGGAAGTTGTACATTCAAAAGTACAGGTTGCATCTCGAAGATTATAACTCAGTTGGTAGAGCATTGGCCTTTTAACCTAATGGTCGCACATTCAAGTCCCGCTATATGTGACCAACCAAATGAACTTTCTAATAAATTAGTAAATAATTCAAATTCCTAAGTCACTTGGGGATAGGAGATGCTGATATGCTAATAAAACCAATTCTGGAGTCAAAATAATTGTAATATTATCCTTCTATTGAAATCTGCAAATATTGACTGACAAACAGCCACATACTAACATGACACAAAGAAACTTGGGACTCTTGAATTTTCCATAACATATCCTCCCAGATTTGTCTTCAACTGGCTTCTCTAAAAAGAAAATACAATTGTACATGTTCATGTGAAAACATAGCTGCTGCATGTTCAGGCTATATGTAAGCTTGCTATATCTTATTAGAACAAAGCAAGTGCATTATATACAACATTCAAAAAACCAAACACCGACACGATCCACACTGCACTGATAATGTGTTTTTCATTCATTAGATGGTGACCCAAATCCCAAATCATTGATTTTTATTAGACTGAGCTGACATTATCCCAAAAATTAAGAGTTTTCAAAAGGACCACAGTCCCATTTGAACATTGATTAAATTCCCATACAGATACTCATACCAGCTGATGCTTAATCCCAAATTTCTACACCCTCCACCCAAATCATTTCTTCAAGCTTGAACCCATGAGTGAAGAAATCCTAAAAGCAAAACGCCCTCTTTCTCTTAGAAACTACATTGAGCCCAATTCAACACAAACCCTAGGTTCCATAATCGACCCGAAAAATTCCACAATAGCAGCATAAAAACACATAATACTGAGCAATTAACAGAAAACCCATCAATCAACGAACCAAAAGTTCAAATTCAAATGCCAAAAACAAGAAATAGAAGAAGCAGAGCAATGAAATAGTGAATTACCCAATAACGGATGGTGGGTTCTAAGCGTTGGCGGTGTTGGGAATGAGAGGAATCGGCTGCCCCTTCTTGTTTCCCTGCTTCAACTTGGCCTCCTCTCGGATCTTCTGCATCGCGAGCATCCTCTCCATGACGAGCTCGTACTCGCACTTCTCGTAGGTGTGGCGTTCGTTCTCGCACTTCCATGGGAGGTACAACTCCGCCTGCCTGCACTTGTTCAGAGGGATCAGCAAGTGGGCGCACTGGTCTCTGTACGGAATCGGCACCCGATTCTCCACCATCTCCGCCTGCGTCGCTATCATCTTCTTCGACGTTCCCTCAGCTGCCATTGCTTTGAAATATTCAGCCCCTTTTGGTTCCGGGTGCGCTGTGTTGGTGGTGGCTTCGGCGGTCCACGACGGCTTTCGGTGTCGCAGTCTTCAAGGTCGTTTCAGAGTGCGGATTCGTATTTTAGTTACCATAATCCACCACAACAAATACCTCTCGTTCTTGCTGGTTTCAGTTTTTTTTTTTTTTTTTTTTTTTTTTTTCAGTCAATGAAGAGAAATCGAGAAGTTTTCTGGTACATTGGGCTGAAGGTCACTAGGGACAATATTGGGCTGTTCGGCCCATCTCAAACCCAACGCCAAGAGAGAATTTAAGAAAACTTTACAAAAATACCCCTAATCGGATGGATTACTCGACTCCCTATGGTCTTTTGGTCTTCGGTTGGAGACGGTTTTTTGTGACAGGGTTAAAACAAGTCATATGGTCTTTTGGCCCTCAGTTGGAGATGGAGGCAAATATGGCATTGTACTGTTCATTAAAATATTAATATCTTACAGGGCCAGAGGCCTAAAACGAATCATCTGGCCAGCATTCGGTTGGAGAAGACCTTATGCTTTTTTGTAATATCTAATATTGATTGACACGTGTCTATAAACTACCGATGGGAGGAGCATTGGGCTTCCTTAAAAGTTTGGGGAGGCTCATAACCAAAGTGAAAATTCAAACGGAAAAGTGAAAGGGTTGTCCCAAAACGAAGGAAGAAAATAAAAAAAGTAGGCCACCGGAATCTTACGGGTTGGAAGTAGTTGTAAGGAATGGAAAGTGTGCATGGATTGAATAATCAAAACTTGTAAAGAGCAATGCTCAACTTGTTTAGCTTCTACACCAATCTGAAGTTGCATTATATACCGTCAAAAACTCAATCGAATTGACTGAAAATATGGAGCCATCTATTCCGATGCACGATGAAGACGAAGCGCAGAGGCCGCCTTCAAAGAGGTTAGTTGTAAACTTTCGCCGAAACTCCTAGTGATTCTATGTTTATTCGTATATATGCGGTTTTTATCTGCTCTAGTTTGGTTAGGTTGGCGAACAAAGTTGCAGTCGTAACTGGGGGTGCGAGAGGGATTGGAGCTGCCACAGCCAAGCTATTCGCTCAACACGGAGCGCATGTCGTCGTTGCTGATTTACTCGACGAGTTAGGAGCTACACTGGCTGATTCTATTGGCGGCCGCTACATACACTGTGATGTGTCAAAGGAAGCTGATGTTGAATCAGCTGTCGAGCTTGCACTCAAATGGAAAGGTCGACTTGACATCATGATCAACAATGCCGGTGTTCCTGGTCCCCCGGGGAGCATAACCAGCCTCGACATGAAGCAGGTGATGCACCTCCTCTCAGTCAACGTTCTCGGGGCTGTGCATGGAATCAAGCACGCTGCAGCGGCCATGATCAAAGGTCGAAGAGGAGGGAGCATCATTTGCACATCGAGCTCAGCCGGTATCATGGGAGGCCTCGGAGGACATGCCTACACATTGTCAAAGTCGTCCATGAACGGATTGGCAAGAAGTGCCGCTTGCGAGCTGGGAGCGCATGGCATTCGCGTGAACAACATTTCACCTCACGGGGTTCCTTCGGAGATGCTCGTCGATTCCTACCGATGGCATCTCGGGAAAATGGACATGACGGCAGAAGATGTAGGCAGAATTGTGGGAGAGAGGGGGAGCTTGTTGCGTGGGAGATGGGCGACTGTGGAGGATGTGGCGGAAGCTGCATTGTTCATTGCCAGTGAAGACGCCGGGTTTATAACCGGACATAATCTTGTTCTTGATGGGGGATATACTTCTGCTGTAAGTACCATGAGCTTCATCTACCAGAACAGTGATAAGAATACTGTGTAATTCGACGACGGATCATAAAATTACAAGTCAAATTCTAAATAAAAAGTTATTGGGACAACCAGAAGGATAAATGTGATTATATCATCTATAAATCTTCTGCAAAACTGTTTTCCTTCCAACGACAAGCAGCAAACACAGAACATGGTTTGTTGAATCACAATCCCAGAACTACAAAAGTAAATGCTCGGCGCGGCTGGTTTGGGAAGGGAGAAGCAGCCTTTCCCGAACCTCCAAGGCGAGAGTTAATATCAAGCTGCAGATCTAAATCTTGATGTTGAAGTAATCAGAATCAAAGTGATGTAGACGTACGTAACCATCCTCACCTCCGCTCGAGAAACTGTTCAAAAGAATAAACAAAAGCCCAAAATATTAAGATAACCCCAAAATCGCAAACATCAAATTCCATTTTTTGCAGGAAAATTCTCTCAATTCATACAGGCCGATAATAAGTTAATAATAACACATCCATCATCAATTGAGAAGGATACCATTATTACCAATTTACGTAAATAAGATGTGTAATATTTATGCACGATTTCATCTCGATTTAAAACTAAATTAGATCTTCTAGCTAAACAAATTGTTCATGTAAAAATATATCGCAATGAGCATGAAAAATGGTATCAATCAACATTAGCAAAATCAATATTGCACAGGCAAAGGTAATGAGGAGTTCCTAAACTATGCAGCAAAAACTATCTAATGGTAATCAAATCCAACTCTAGTTAAGAAGAGTTTGTTCATTATGTATTCACAAATCATGAAACCGACAAAAGTAGTTAAAAGAACGAACTAACTATACCTTTTTCCATCGGGATTAAACGCCAAAGCATTTATAGGTCCAAAATGTCCTTTCACACCTCCAATCTCTTCTTGAAGAATCTATGTATATGAAATTAAAAAAAAACATCACTTACTGAAGAGACAACAACCAAGAACCTTCATGCCAAAGACATTAAAAAAAAAAAAAAAAAAAAAAAAAAAGTAGTGTGGTTTACCTTGTCATAGAATTTGGCTTCAAATTTCCCAGAACGATGATCAGTTGTGGTGACCATTGATGCATCTTGACCACCACCAAGTACCACCTGGATAGCCCACAAGGAATTTTGTTTTCATATAATAATACCTTAATAATGAACCAGGAAAATAGTGCATATATACGAGATACAAAGGAATAAGTGTCTTTAGTACGTATCATCATTCACCAAAGTTAAAACTAGCAACTAACACACAAACTATTCAGCAAATAATCGTATTTGTACCAACTCCACTTTTATCTTAGTATGTCAGCAAATTATTGACTCAAAACAAGTTGGCAAGTTGGGATGCAAATGAGACGGGTTTTGGTAAATGAAATGCCGAAAAGACAACATTTTGGAAACATGCAAGATAATGCAAACAAATTTGAGATTACAGTTACATACATGATCACAAAGAGGAGACATTGCAACGGCATTGACTGGACGCTCTGTCACGTAGGTCTTGATAAGAGTCAACGTTCTAGTATCCCACAGCTAAAACATATGCAACACAAAACACAAAACACAAAACTCAGTAAAAATACGAAAACTATATACAACTCCGTTAACAAAGTCGGAAGATTATGAGATGCATTACCTTGGCAGATTTATCTAGCGAACCGGTGAGGAAATGGGAACCATCTACAGATTTTGCAAGTGAAGTTATGGTCTTTTTGTGACCCACTTCCGGATCGTTCTCTTTAAGTAGCTTACCAGTCTGCAAGTTAATCGAAAACACTTAGAGCCATTCAAATTAAAGAAAAAGCTTTCAAATTTCCAATGCAAGTATTGAATAACGTCACGGGGAGCCAATGTACAATGTACACTCACCTCAGAATCCCAAATGCGAATAACTGCGTCTTCTCCAGCGCTTATGATGGTTCTGTTCAGAGGGCCCCAAACAGCTCTGTTAATTCTTCCCTGAGGTCCCTTGAGTATCAGAGCCGATTCCCCAACCTCTGAAAGTTCGAATCCGCCGATTATTCCACATCCAATTTTAGATAAACCCGAAAGCAATACAAAAGGAGAGGGAAAATCAAAGAAGCTTACGATCTTCGGGGTCTCCGGCGATGCGCTTGACGTGAATCGCCGACGTAACGTCCATGAAGGGGTCGGTGGTGATGACGGCGAGTTTATCGCCGACGGAGAAGTCTACAGCCCTCGCCGGCGAGTCAAAATTGAAGGTGAAAAGCTGCTGACCGGTCTGAACGTTCCAGAGCTTGGCGGTCTGATCGGCGCTGCCGGTAATGAGGCGGGCGGAGTCTCTGGACACATCGCAGCACCAGACAGCGCCGTTGTGGCCGCGGTAGGTACCGAGGCGCTCGCCGTTGTCGGCGAACCAGACGGTGGGGTTGTGGTCCTTGGCGCAGGAGAAGAGGAGGTCGCCGTCCCTGTTGTATTTGAGGAAAGTCAAGGGCCTCTCGTGCCCTTTCATCAGGATCGGCCTCATCGTCGGAGTCGGAGAAGGAAGGAATCGACGGAGAATTAGGGTTTCGAAGGAGTAGAGATGGCGAAGGCAGAGAGGCAGATGCAAACGAGAGTTTTGGAAGGAGGTGGAAGAATGGTTTAGGTTAAGCCAATTCGGGTTGAGCTAAACGGGGCGTGGGTCGGTGGGATTTTGGGAATCAGAAATTTAGGCCCTAGCATGGCGTTACGAAATATATTTATATCAATGTATATGCACAAGATCATCATTTGCAGCAAAGAGGGCGTGTCTTAGTGCAACGAAAATGTTGTTTTTTTGTGATTAAAAATCACAGGTTCGAGTCGCAGAAACAATCTATTTGCAAAGCAAGGTTAAGATCATGTAGATGTTGCGTACGATAGACGTTCATTCCCGATATTACGGTTCTACAAATATACCCTAACGTTTTAATCCAGCGACATGTAGTTTTCAAATTTTGGTGATTTTTGACAAAACATGATTTTTAAAGGAAGGAGTCGCCCTACGGTTCTACAAATAAACTCTAACCCTTTTAATCCAACGGTCATGTCGTTTCAAATTTTGGTGATTTTTGGCAAAACATGATTTTTGAAGGGAGACATCAATGTAAACAATTCGGATTGTTGAAATACAATACTGGTCACCACATAAACGTATGAGAAAATGTGTATAAAAAATAGCTTCACAGATCCATTCCCATATAATTGTGGAAATAACAGCATCTTGGAAACATGTTTCAAATCAAACTTCCATATACGTATACCAATTGGAAAACAATGCCTTGTCGAAGAAGAAAATCTTAGGCAGCAGCAGAAGCCTTCTTCTCTATGTAGTTTCGGGAAAACACCATGTACACCACCAAATTTAAGAAGCTGAGTCCGGCTAAAAGCCAGTAGAAGTAATCGAGATGGCCCTCGTTCAAGTTGTCCGGAATCCATCCAGCCTTCCCGCCCTCGGTTGTGATGGATGTTACGATCGTCAGAATCAAGGAGCTGAGGTAATTTCCCAATGAATTCGTCAGCAGCGACAAGGCGCTGCACAAACTCCTCATCGCGTCTGGTGCTTGCTCGTAGTAGAACTCGTGTTGTCCAATGAACGTGAAGACCTCTGCGGCGCCTAACAAAAAGTACTGGGGAATTTGCCAAAGTATACTCAGTGGAACAGCAACCTTTTGGTGGATCAAACCGAGCTCCCTGGCAAGCTGCAATCGCTTAATCTCTAACAATGCAGCAGCTGCCATGCATAGAATGGACACGAACAGGCCAATTCCCATCCGTTGCAGCTGCGAAAAGCCCCTCTCCTTGTGTGTATACCTTTTAGCGATTGGGGTGATTATGCTGTCGTAGATGGGGACCCAGATAATGACACTTACGAAATCAAAAAATGAGAGAGAGGCCGCAGGAATGGTGACAGAACCCACGGTTCTGTCCATCAGCTTCCCTTGTACCACAAATAGTGTCGACATTTGGGCAAACACAGCAGAAAACACAATTCCTGTGGCCCAGATTGGAAACATTCGGACCAAAATCTTCATTTCCTCTACCTGTGTAACGGTACAGAGCCTCCACGGATTAAAGAAGTTGCCATATGCAATATCGGCGTCTGTGATCAAAGCAGCTTTATCAAGGCACCTGCAGCAAAGATGTGGTAGATTAAAAGTACTTCGGATTCCAGAAGAACTATTTCGTGAAATGTGCAACCGAATCCTGGAACTTAAAGAGAAGAAGACTACCTCAGTTCATTGCTGTGCTCCAGTTTACGGCTCCCTTCAATGGCAGAACTTTTATCTTGTGTTTCATAGAGAACACTGTCCTCGAGCACTCTCACATTCTTTTTACAGAACGCTGCAACCAAAACCTGGAATATTCTTGTTAGAGGGCTTCCGCCTGGTTTCTGAAATCGGTATAGAGGCGTGCCAATCAATAAACTTGCAATACAAACGCCCATAAGCGCTGTAGGAATTCCAAATCCAATACCCCACCCAACATTTTCCTGAATCCACACCAGTAAACTGCTTGCTATAATAGCACCAATGTTTTGAGAAAAGTAAAACCAGTTGAAATACGACCCCTTCTTCACTCTTTCCTTGGGATCGGTATCATCAAACTGGTCTGCCCCAAATGGCCATATACAAGGTTTGATCCCACCTGTCCCTAACGCAATCAGATATAGTCCAGCAATCAGTACTGCATACTGTGCAGTAGTAGCTGTAGGGCATACGGAACCAACGCATTCAGCAGGTTTAAGTGCCGGAACTGATGCTGAGAGAGTCAGAGTACACATTCCCTACACGAAATCACAATCATTCAACAAGTGAGGAAAATCGATGCATGAAATTTCATGTTAAAAAGAAAAACCGAAATCATTTCAAATATTTACAATTAAGTAGACTATAGTGAAACCGGCAATTGTCCAATATCTTCCCCAATAGGTATCGGCGAAGATTGCCCCGATGAGGGGTGTAATGTAGCAAGTTCCTTTCCAATTAGTGATACTCGTTGAAGCAACGACAGTTTCTTCGTGCAGTTTGTCGATGAAATAGTTGACAAGATTGGTCGAAATCCCATAGAAGGCCAACCGTTCACAAAAGAACGTACCTGCATTGTATATACGCACACACTACAACTATTACGAAAAGAACAGATTATCGGACCCATGAGAGCAAATGTCAAAGACAGCATGTCACCAAGAATGAAGGAGCACGCTTTCCACTGTCCGGTATTATTTTTGAGAGCAGGGTTCCCCTTGGAGTCAACTGAACCATCTCCGGTGTAGAGGCCACCGCCTTCATTCTGGAGACAGAACATAAAACATCGTACAGCTCATATAGAACAAAACATGATCTTAAACCAAAGGAAAAACAAAAGCGGGACAGACAGAATGTAAGTGATGTAAACTGAGTGTCTGTTAGTACAATCCACGCACAAGTGGTATTGTATAGAACAAACATGATCGTAATCCAAAGTGAGGCTTTTTTTTTTTTTTTTTTTTTTTTTTGAAAGATTTGTTATTATTACGGGGACTATTATAATAATTCGGGAGGAGTTTCGAATCCGAAATGTATGAATCAAAATTCAGCGCCCGATCCACTAAGATATTGGACAACATGCTGAAGTGAGTGGGGGTGTATTCAATTGAGAATTGAAGAGATTTTTATGGATTTTATTTGTGAATGCTTAAAATACACTATAAAATTTCTCTAATTCCTCAACTATAATACACCCGGATTTCTAAAGATTTGAGTAGGCATTGAATTTCAAAGAATCTCTTAAAAATTCTGATTGAATACCTCTTGATTCATTAAAAGAATTAAAATTCCTCAAAATTTCAATTGAATATACTCCATAAATTTGATGCTAAGTCGAAGCTGACCCCTGGAGACTGCCTGGAAGAGTTGGTACAATCACTAAGAAAGCAAAAGTCAACTTATTTGCTTCTAAAAATTTTTCTTTTTAGAAAAACCCAGATTAGTTATACAAATCTATGATTCAACAGCAAATATGGCACGAAAATGAAATCAGACCACTTCAAGATGCAGAAGAATGTACAGAAATATTGGGGAAATAAAAAAGAAGTAAAAACAACTCTTTCAGATTATTGTGCAGTGCAAAGATTTAAGGAGCAGATAGAAGAGGTAGAAGATTAGAACCCGCAAAGCATCTTCTAAGAGTGCTGTCCCTTCAGTCTCAGAAGCCATCTCTCTCTCTCTCTCTCTCTCTCTCTCTCTCTCTCTATATATATATATATATGTCAGATTTCTGTTGTTTCAGAGACTCCAAAAGACGATTAGATAAAAAGAATCAAACCTTTTATTGGTTCGTCGCGTGAGCAATAATTGATGAAAAGGTGACGTAATTGAAGGTCCCGTAGCCCCCGAGTCCAAAGACTTCACTGTCATTCGTTTAATTTGCCGTTGACACGCAACAATGGTTGGCCACACACACACCCCCATCACCATCAAGTGCAATTGCACCTCCATTTTCAGATATTCGCATTCCAAACTGACAAAACAAACTAAAATACAATGGGTACTAATTTTGACAAATTACAATAGGGATTCGACTTGAACATAGAGCGTCGGTTGTTGACAATTTGACGCTTTCTTTATATTTTTTATTCGGGTTAGGATCGATAACGTAAGATTACACAGGCAAAAAGAAGATCGACATATGTTCCTGTTAGAAAATGTAATTATGAAACAGAGGCTCAAAACAAAAGGTTGAGGAAAGATCTAAAGAGGCTTGAAAAGAGACTTTAAGAAACGTAAAATATTTGGAACTAACGGAAAACTTGACCCAAAACCAAGTGCAGAGTTTTTTTTATTTTTTGTCAAATGATAGATTTGTTAAATTAGATTTTAAATTAAGAAGCCAACGGTAGAGGGGGCCTCTTAAGATTTATACAGCCAACCCACGAGATAAGGTTTTTGTTGTTGTATTAGTTTATGACAAAGGAGGCAAAAATGCTGTGCATCCAACTCCCACCAGAAAACTTCAACAGGGCTGCCCGGCCACATCATCTCTTGTATAGGGTCTTGTACCAATCAAACCACCAAGGAGAAGAAACTCAGAAAGCACGAATGGTTCTAAAATTGCAGAACTTAAGGAAAGAATCATTGCGAATAACACACATTTCTTTATAATCCCAAATGACTTTGTTTGAAGGAAAATGCAGAGCCTGTAGTTTCTATCTACAAAGTACCGGTAACAGGGTGATTTATACAAAGGGGTTCATCGTCATCAAATCAGAAAAGCATTACTAACACTTGTTCAGTTTCTTCCGTTTGAGGTTTTGAGGGTGTGCCGAAGGCGCCACCTCGAGAAAGCCTTAAGAAGCCGCCTTCTTTTTGTACCTCTTGGCACAGACAACGTACACCAACATATTCAAGAGGCTGAGTCCGGCCAAGAGCCAGAAGAAATAATCCAGATGACTTCCATTTAAGTTGTCTGTTATCCACCCAGAATTTCCATCCTTTGTTGTGAAGTAAGTTACGAGCGTTAGAATCAAAGAGCTCAGATAGTTCCCCAATGAATTCGTCAGAAGCGACAATGCACTGCATAGACTCCGCATAGCATCCGGAGATTGGTCGTAGAAGAACTCAAGCTGCCCAATGAATGTGAATATCTCCGCAGCACCCAACAAGAAATACTGAGGTATTTGCCAAAGGATAGTCATCGGTACAGCTACCTCTTTGTCAACCAAATCAAGCTCCTTTGCAAGATTCAACCGGTTAATCTCTACCACAGCAGCGGCCGACATGCATAGCACTGAAAGAAAGAGACCAATACCCATCCGTTGCAACTCTGAGAAGCCCCTTTCTTTACCAGTAAATCTCCTAGCAATTGGGACGATAAACCTGTCATACACGGGGACCCAGAAAATAACACTGATAACGTCAAATGTTGAGAGGGAGGCTGGGGGAATGGTGAAAGCACCAATAGATGTGTCCATCATCGTCCCTTGCTCCACAAACATAGTCGACATTTGAGCATAAACAGCAGAAAAGACAATTCCAGTAGCCCAGATTGGAAACATGCGGATTAAAATTTTCAACTCCTCCACCTGTGTTACCGTACAAACCCTCCATGGATTGGAGAAGTCCCCGGTATTGGTCTCAGTTTCTGATATCACAGCAGCTTTATCAAGACATCTGCAGCAAAAACAAAGCACAGAGTTTTAGGAACAATTGACATACTAAACTCTTACAGTAATTTGGACCTCAATAAAATGCGATCAAACTTTTACGTGTAATATAACATGATGAAAAGCAAAGGAACAGATTGTACTAACATAGCACGGAAACAAAAATTCCATTTTCTATTGTGTAGCAATTTGAAAATTCGTCATTTAAGTTTTCTGCGAAAATGTGTGATTATGTAAAATCCAAATAATTATTCCCAAGAAAATAACACAGTAAGAAGAAATTTACGTCAGTTCATCACTGTGCTCCAGCTTACGACTTCCTTTAATGGCAGAGACTTTATCTTGTGTTTCATAAAGGAGACTACTGTCTTTAGGGACGTCCAAATTCCACTTACGAAATGATGCAACCAAAACCTGGCACATTCTTGTAACAGGGCTTCCCCCTGGTTTCTGAAATCTATATAGGGGTGTGCCTGAAAAGAAACTAAAAATAGCAACGCCCATAAACAATGTAGGTATACCAAATCCTAAACCCCACCCAGCATTGTCTTGAACCCAGACTACTAGAGAACTCGATATTAGAGCACCGATGTTGATAGAAAAGTAAAACCAGTTGAAGAAGGATCCCTTCTTTACTCTTTCCATTTTATCTGTATCATCAAACTGGTCTGCCCCAAAGGACGAAACACATGGCTTGATGCCACCGGTTCCCAGAGCAATCAGATAGAGTCCAAAGAAGAACACTCCATACTGTGCCGGAGAAGCGGAAGGACATACCGAATCCACACATTCTGGAGGCTTCAATGCAGGAATTGATGCAGAGAGAGTCAAAGTACCCATCCCCTACACCAAATAATAATTAGTGAACAAATCAGTAAAACTTATATGCTCTAATCCCAAATACATATACATATACGTGTGCATGTATATGAGATGAAATTCTATAAGCACCCACAAAATGGGAAGAAAAAACAAAATTGAATTTGTAGTTACAATGAAGTAAATGGTGGAGAAAACAGCAATTGTCCAATATCTCCCCCAATAAGCATCTGCCAAGACAGCCCCGATCAGAGGTGTAAGATAGCAAGTGCCTGACCAAGTAGTAACATTCCTTGCCGCAGACACGTTTCCTTCGTGCAATTTGTGTGTAAGATAAGTAACCAGGTTAGTGGCAATCCCATAGTAGGCCAAACGTTCGCAACATTCGGTACCTGTAACATAACATAAGTATTACAATCACAAAACATCTTTGACGCATAAGAGCTATGTATAGTGAAGAACAAAACATCACCTAGAATGAAGGGGCAAGCTCTCCAATTCCCAGTATTTTGTTTCAGAACAGGATTCCCCTTAATGTCAACCGAGCCGTCTCCAGTGTACAGCCCGTCACCTTCGTTCTGCAGATGCAACAGAAACACATCATGTGAGTAGTGTCACGCTGTTCGAAACCTCGTTTAGGATTGCTTCTATAGAAAACACTTCTGTTCATAAGTGTGCTTTTATTAAAAACACATTGCCATTTTTATTAATTCAAGAGATTCTGTATGCGTTTCACAGGTAAAGTCGTAAGTGCTTCTGGTGGGTCACCTACTATAAAATGCTTCTTAAAAAGCACTTGGAGATAAACAAAAACAATCCCAAACCCACTAATGGCAACAGATGATCAGTATTCAAACATGAACAGAAATCGCAGGATACCCAATTAACTTCAAATCATTAACCTTAATCGTACACCTAAGTAAAATAGCTTCCCCAACACACCAATTGACTAAAAGTCAAACCCACCTTCCCAATCGAATTTCAGTTTAATATTAAAAATTCAAAATCCCTAACAGCAACTAAGCAAATTAAGAACCGATTTGTGCCCAAATTAACCCAATATTACTCGCATCAAAGATCAAATTTTTGAGATCCAAACATCGAAATCAACACAAAAGATCACAACTTTCAGATGAAAAATTGAAGAGAGAGAGAGAGAGAGAGGAACCTGAATACGTCCTTCTTCCAAAAGCGATCGCTCCTCCTCCTGAAGAGAACCCATCTCTCTCTCTCTCTCTCTCTCCGATCTCTAATTCCGTCGCTCTGCTTCTTCTGCGAGTGTAATACAAATGGAAAATCTGTGTTCTGAAGGACAAAGAGGAACAGAGATATTATTATTTTCCGTCTTGGAAGTCGGAAGCGTGGATGGATAACACAAGCATAAGGCCAAGGTATCGTGTTAGGTAGTAATGGAAGACAACCTTGGGAGTCGGGACTTGCAGACGTCAAATGGCCAGGTTGTTTTAACCGACAAGGGTAAAGTTTAAAGATTTTTTTCCTTCAACGACAAACTACTTATCCCCGTTTTCCGGGCAAACCCAGTGATATCGTTTACTTTCCCCGAGCCGTAAACTGCTTTTATCTTCGTCTCAACTGCTTGTGTGGTAAGTATTTCTTCGTAAGCGCATTTGTGATCTTTTCCAATTCATTCAAATTTGAAATTGATAAAGCTGTGTGAGAAATAAAAAGTTGTATTTTGATTTAAATGCTTCAAATTTGATTTTTTTTAATCAAATGTCTATAACTTTTAAACTTTTGATCAAACTATTCTTCTACTAATTTTTAATTAAAAATTATGATTTTTATTGTATTTAATTAACTAACTAATTCATAAAATAATATCACAAATATCCTAAAATCACCACAAACATCTTATCTTATCTTATCATAATTCGTTCAAAATTAATTTTTCTTATTCAAATAATTTTTTGTTTTAAATTTTAAAAACACATAAGCATCCTATTAACATACAATTATGAAATATAACATGCACATATATTAAATATAACGTATCAAACAGATATATTAAATATAACGTACCAAACAAATATATTAAATATAACGTACCAAACAAATATATTAAATATAACATACCAAACAAATATATTAAATATAACGTACCAATCATTTGGTACGTTATATAAATTTAATATGGGTACGTATTAGTATTTTGGTATGTTATAAAATATTGTTTTTGGTACGTTATGCAATTCTTTATTTAGTACGTACCAAGTTATTAGTATGTTGTATTATCCTTATTTTGGTACGTACAAAACTTATGGTACGTTATGTGTAAGTTGTGTAACCAAAAAAAAGATAATTTTCACATTAAAACATTGCACTAAAAAATATTTTGTCAACTCTTAATAATTAATTATTGGAATAAGGACTCATTTTAAATAAAAATAAAAATGTGAAAACTCTTAGTTCACGTTTCTACTATAAGTAGTTGTTAAAAAATTCAAATTTATTTTCAGTTGCATGAAATTAGGCAGTCTAGTCTACATCTCAATTTTAATTATAAACGAACTCTTGTTTTTTTATAATCTATATAAAATGTTGAGTTGGAAATTGGAAAAACTATATTTCATCTAATTAATTTTGAACCCCAATAGATATAATTGAATCCTTAAATTGAGGAAGGGATGAGATTCCATAAAAATAGCATTAAATTAATGAATATTATTGAGTGCATTTTTTTACATAGAAATGGATTTAAAAGAATTTATAAAATACATAAATAAAGAATATACCTGGAATATAAAGTTTAATTAAAAGTAAAAGCACTTTAATCAAAAGTTGAAAAGTCACATATGTTTAATTTAGAAAAATATAAAATGAGGCATCTAATTCTAATTTATCCAAATAAGAATAAATGTGTAAATAACACTACTTTTGCATTATAAATAATAGCAAAAGTCACACATGCATGAAATGAAATTCACTACGGATTTTTATGTCCGGCGCTCTTGGACTAAGAAATCTAGAGTGTTCAAGAGAGAGAGAGATCTGGATCATTCAAGTTTTTCAAATTTTTGTGAAGTAAGCCAGTGAAATTAACTAATAGAGACAGTAGAATTGAAATTGAGAGATCTAGATTCCTCGATCCACAGACTCCAAAAGCAAAGATCCAGAGTGGATTTCAATCCCCGTGCACGTGTGTGGGAGAAATATATTGTTTTTATTTTTTTTATGACCGTAGTGATGTATTTTTAACAAGTTGGAAGTTAAGGTGAGGAGAAAGAGCGGTGGAACAAAATGTGGGATAGAGAGGGAGGTGGGAGGTAAAGTGGGCTTATCTCTGTGAGGAAGAGGGAAAAACAGCAAACTTGTGTTGTGTGTGATTTACTATACTGCTCATCACTTTTATTTTTTATTTTTTATTTTTTTTAGTTTTGGTGATACAACTAGAATGGTCTTTTCGTCTATTTTTTTAGTTGACAAAGATGTTTCTATTTAATAGTAAAGAAGATATTAAATTTTTTATAAATAATTGTTCAACGGCTCGTTTAGAAGTATTTTTTTAAATAACTAAAAACGTTTTTGGTAAAAATATTTTTAAAATCTTTACCTAAGAAAATATTTTTGAAACCAATCTTTACTAAAAATGTAAGTGAACATTTAAAGTATTTTTGGAACCAAAAATCTTTTCTCTAAAATCTTTTTTATGTCGTTTTAAAAGAGCTCTTACAAATGAATGCTTTATCAAGAATCGCATATTGAGTTGTTTTACAACGTAAAAACGTTTTAAAGTTTTCTATCAAATATATTCGTAAAGCACTTTTGCTAGTGGAGTCTGATTCGGCGGAGTCTATCTCATGCTTAAGGGATGGCTCTAAAAATGGCAATTGGGAAGCCTTTCCAATCATTACTAGTTGTATTCGGCTGGGAAGTGGTTTCCAAGAGTGCCACTGGTCTCGGGTCCCAAGATCGGCCAACATGGTAGCGGACCTTCTGGCCTCGCGTTGTTGTAGGGAGGATTGTGATCTGTATTGGGTGGACCGACCCCCATCTTCCCTTGTCAATGTTTTGTGCAATGATGGACTTCCTTGCCCTCATTAAATTATTGGTAGTTTAGGGAGGGACGCTTTAGCACCAGGTGCGGCGTCTTTATGTTAACCTCCTTATTTTACCTCTCATTGTTGTATTTGTTGGTCTCCCTGTAGACTTTCTGTTTCTTCTCTGGCATCTTTGCCCAGTTATCTATTATGGTTTCCAAAAAAAAAAAATTGTGTGTTTGTACGAGGCCTTCGTCAATAATAATGTGGTATGAACTCGCAATACACATGAGACAAATGTTAGACGTTTAACTTAAAAACTGAAAAAGAAATTCTCACTAAATCGTATTACTGAGTAGCAAAATGAGTAGTGTCATGTAAAAAAAAAAAAAAGATTCCACTATGGTAAAACCCATACTAGTATCATGTTTGGGGGAAGGAGGAGTTTGGGTCCATGCCTTCCTGAACACTGGGTTGGACATTCTGGGCCCAAATTGTATATATTGTATTTGGGTCACCAGAAGTAAATTTGAGCCCGTATAAAAACACCGGCCTGTATAGTGTTTTCATCCCATGACACGTGTCAAATATCTATTGGTCCATTAGCATAACCAGTTTGCCGCGTCCAAAATGTGAAACTGTAGGAGGTGGTCCGACCGCGTGGATGACCGGGTCGCCGGTTTCTGTTCTCCACTTCAAACCGTGAGCTCGAAATCTCTTGCTTTCTAGTTTCTAATTTCTATGGAGTGTATGAGCTCATGCCCTACGTACTTAAACACCCTTTATTCTGCTTTCTAGTTCATAAAATAAAAGCTCAAGAAATTTCTTCAGTGAAGAATTTCTCCAACGAAACCATTCGATCTTTATTCTTAACCCATTCAGTCCAACCAAAAGATAAATCTCATTTTTTGAAACTTTTTTTTTTTTTTGAAGAAAAGTACGATCTTTCATTTATTGAAGAAAAGTACGATCTTTCATTACATTACAAATACATATCATATATAACTCGATCCCCAAAAGGTCCTTGCAAACTAGGTCTAAAAACATTACAATAAAGCATCATTAATCGCAAAGCAATGAGTAAACTTCAAGCACTAGTCCGAACTCTTCGGGAATCACATGACTACACAGGTCAATAAAATCGTTAAACGTTGTGTTACACGTAGATCATGTGAGAATAAAATCTCAAATCATATATTGAGACAGGGAGTACAAAACCCATGGGTTGATTGCATGACCTAATCACCTCCATAATCACAAAACACCAAGTGAAGTAGATGTAGCAAATCAAAAGGTTTCATGCTTCACACATAGATCCAGAAAAGGTAGCACACTAAAACAAAAATTAAAATCAAGCAACTCTCCTATAGAGAGCAATCAAGCTAGCAAACGCTCTTAAAGAGAGAAATCAAAACCAAACTTCAAGATAATTCATACAAATTATTAGACAGAAAGAAAAAAAAAAGTAAAATCATATCGCCGCTTCACATTAGTTGTCAAATTAATGACGTAGACGAGAAAAGCAAATAGACAATTCAATGAAGTGGGAAAAAAAAATAACGGAAAGTCTATGGCAATATTAGGCCATTAGTTTAGGAAACTATATTATACTCAGATATCATATGTCGTATAATTAGGGACAGACTATTGCAATCGAATTGCCCCCCCCCTCCCCAAGAAAAAAAAGCCATGCCTTGTTTTATTTTCACGTGCTAACCACTCCAAAGGAGACGACTGT
The DNA here is from genome assembly GCA_036320875.1 of Cotoneaster glaucophyllus. Classification (NCBI taxonomy): domain Eukaryota; kingdom Viridiplantae; phylum Streptophyta; class Magnoliopsida; order Rosales; family Rosaceae; genus Cotoneaster; species Cotoneaster glaucophyllus. The sequence goes on along the minus strand of CM070069.1, from coordinate 33,694,103 downwards.
AATAGCCAACTAATTACCTTGGTCATTTGCTTGATTCAGTTTATGTACCATTCGTTCAAACTTCAACGTCAAATGCATATTCAAGGTGGACAACTTTGAGTTTCACCATTTGTTCAAACTTAAACCTCAAATGCATATTTAAGGTGGACGACTTTGAGTTCCATTGGTGAATGGTTTTCGATAAATTTGCTAGCTCCATTCAAACAATATTTTCACATTGATCATTAGTTAGATGTGCACGATATTATTGTTTCCTTATGTTAAGTCACATATTTGCCTCTCTCTCATGGTCCGACAGCATTGTGGTCACTCATAATTTGATTTTAATCCAACGATAGGTAGTTTAAGAGAACAAGACTCTGACTATATATATGTTTATGCTCCTACCTAATGTGCTATTATGAATTGTTAAGCACATACATGATACATGTACGCGTAATTTTCCATGGAATTAGTTCGTTTGCAAGTCTAAAAGTTGTTTTGAAATAAAAGGAATATTTCCATGGAATTAGTTCGTTTGCAAGTCTAAAAGTTGTATTGAAATAAAAGGAATATATGTACGTGTTAATGCAAAATGCCGATGGTTCGTTTGCGTTCATACATACCAACCATACTCCTCGATATTGACCAGTATTAATTGGAAATTAAACTTTAACTTCAAATCTAATGATTCAAATTAATATATTAGAGATGGATATTGTTATAGAGACCATCTTTTCAAACCATATTTTATGAACTACATGATGTGCCGGTTGATAGTTGGACAATTTTTTTAATAATTTAAAGAAGGGATCAAACCTGACCTTCACATCATGTGACTTACAAAATATGATCAAACTTTCTAGCATCACTTATTAGAGAGTTTTTTTTAATGTGCTTAGAATACGGGGAGGTACTCTATATATTATTATACAAGTAGAAGGAAATTTTTATTCCAAATATTCTTCCACTTATATAATGACATATGACATATGTGCCATATTTTAGGCTTAGAGATTTGATTTGGTCAGTTCCCATGGTTTTCTCTTAGAGCGCCCTTCTTGTTTCCCTTTAGCTTTTGCTTTGACCAATTAAAGTTCAACGGTTTATGATGACTTCTAGTGTTGTTGACCATTGCACGCAGTACGCACACAGGAACTTAATTATGCTGCATCCAGAATTTTTGCCTAAAATCATCGTCGTGGTCAATAAAGTTTTGTATTTTCAATTGTCCTCTTTCCACGATTCGCCACAAAAAAATTACGTGATTAAAGTTTAATAATAATATCAGAGAGATTAAATTTGTAGATAAAATTTACAAATTAAACGATATGTCACCAACATAAATGAGCACGTTTATCAACGTTAAGTTATAATTTAATCATCAATTTCTATGTCATTTAATTTATAAAATCATATCTACAAATTTAGTCTTTCTCTTATTAATTTATTACAAAGGTTTAAATATTTTTTTTCTTCAAAAAGTTTAAATGTTCCCAAATGGAGTCCAGATCTTCTGCACCCAAAATTTCCTGTGGCCCCTCTGTGTCTTTGCTTTTTGGTTTAGTATTTGGTTTATTTTTTATTATTTTAATTATTATCAAGTTAACATTAATTATGTTTGGTTCAAAAAGTAAAGGCATATAGGGGCCACAGAGAGTTTTGGGTGCAGAAGATCTGGACTCTCCCAAATGTGTAATGCTTTTATTGAAGTGGAATGAAATCATCGTTATTGATAAAAAAAAAAAAAAAAAGTAAGTTATTATAATATTATTTCTGTTTGAATACAATAAAATACAATAGGAAATTATTATTTTTTCTTTTTTTTTTTATAATTAATCAATCAACTTTTTCCTTTCGGCTATTTCTATAAATTTTAAAGGCAGGCAGGACAATAAACAAGCCCCGAGTTTCCTTGAATGGTGCTGATCATGAGAATCTGGTAAGATTTATCACAGACAGAAGAAACGAGTAAGATATCCCTATAAATACCATATATGGTCTTCAACCCTCTTCTCCAAGCAACCCCAATCTGCAATTCGTATTATATACCCCTCTCCCTGCAATCAATTTTTTTGTTACCAATTACCTAGCCAGTTTAATTGTGTGATATCTGCTCTGCCCTAATTACTTGTCATTCCTCTCTCTCTGCTGGTTTGAACTATCATGGGGCTCTCGAAAACGTTCTCAGAGTCCGATGTCTCGCTCCACTCCACCACTAGCTATATCCTAACGTCACCGGCTAAGTATGTATCTCTTGTTTTGCGTGAATTAATCATGCATGATGCTGCTCCATGACATCTAAGTTTGAATCACCTTTTCCGTAGTATTGTCAGCAATTATGCATGGTTTGCGGTAGCTATATATGTATATAATATATTGATATTAACTAGGGTTTTGATGGTGCAGGTACAAGATGCCTGAGAATTCAATGCCAGAGGATATGGCGTTCCAAATGATAGACGATGAGCTGAGGTTGGATGCGGACCCAAGGCTGAACTTGGCTTCGTTTGTGACAACATCGATGGAGGAGAAGGCTAAAAGGCTTATCATGGAGTCCCTCGACAAGAACTATGTTGACATGGATGAGTACCCTGCTACCACTGATCTTCAGGTCTCGTGTCTAGACCACCAAAAAAAAAAAAAAAAAAAAAAAAAGATCTATTACAAAATTTTAAAATATATATCCTTTTTTATTATGTCCAAGGAGGAAGGAAAGATAAAAATTTTGATTTCAGAATCAAACGCTTAAATTTGACAAAAATTAAGGAAAGCGTCAAGTACTTAATATACGTCCAACTACTTGTGTCAAAATCCTTTAGGTAGTGTTTTTTTTTTTTTTTTGGTCGAACCTTTAGGTAGTGTTGGGTTTTTATTTTATTTTATCTATTTTGGTCAAGAACTTGTTCTCTATATATACACGACACCTCATGAGTTAGATTTTTGGCACTGGTAAATTACATGATGGTGGCTGAAAAATGCTAAAATGTCTTTATAAGTCTTCTCCTCAGAATGGTAGATTGCCATGGCAAATGGCGAAAAGCCACTAGTTGGTCCTTTTGCTTAAGAAAGAAAAAAAAAAGTAACCTTTTGTATTTTTCTTACTTTATTTATTTTTCTGTCCGATCCTTTATTGATTTTTTTTAGGCAAATCAATTCGAGCCAGTAACTAAACTCTTTCCTGATTCTGTGTTACTCTAGCATGAGTTTTTTAGAATAAAAAAATTAATTAAAAATTTGGTCAAAGCGGAATCGATATTAATATAATTTTGTATTCCCTCTCAAGAGTGATCATGACTGATCATGATGTGTTAATTACATGTGTTCAGAATCGGTGCGTCAATATGATAGCCAATCTTTTTAATGCACCACTCAAAGAAGGCGAGGCTGCGACCGGAACGGGAACAGTAGGATCATCGGAGGCCATAATGCTGGCGGGCCTTGCATTCAAGAGGAAGTGGCAGAACAAGATGAAGGCTTTCGGCAAACCCTATGACAAGCCCAACATAGTCACTGGTGCCAATGTTCAGGTACATACGTAATATTATTCTCTTCATGTCACAGTCTCTTCTTATTTTGGGGTTTTACTTCTAAATTTTATAAACCCTAGTTGTTTTTTTGTCACTCATAACCCACACCCTAAGTATTTGTAGGTTTGCTGGGAGAAATTTGCAAGGTACTTTGAAGTAGAACTGAAGGAAGTGAAAGTGAGGGAAGACTATTATGTAATGGACCCCGTCAAGGCTGTGGAGATGGTGGATGAAAACACCATCTGCGTTGCTGCTATCTTGGGATCCACTTACAATGGCGAATTCGAAGATGTCAAGCTCTTGAACGATCTTTTGATGGAAAAGAACAAGCAAACTGGATGGGACACTCCGATTCATGTTGATGCGGCGAGCGGTGGGTTCATCGCACCCTTCTTGTACCCTGATCTTGAATGGGACTTCCGTCTTCCACTCGTGAAGAGCATCAATGCGAGCGGTCATAAGTATGGCCTTGTTTACGCTGGAATTGGGTGGATTGTTTGGAGGAGCAAACAGGACTTGCCTGAAGACCTAATCTTCCACATCAATTACCTTGGAGCTGACCAGCCCACCTTCACCCTCAATTTCTCCAAAGGGTCTAGTCAGGTTCTTGCTCAATATTATCAGCTCATCCGACTTGGTTTTGAGGTGAGACTCTAATTGATTAAAAGTGTAATTTGTTTGACGTTACAAAATAATTTCAATATTAGGATTGCGCCAATTAACACTTTGTGCTTTTAACGAGGTCAATATGAACAAGTAGTATTGACCTTAAGTGCCACACTTGATATATATATATATATAAAACTTATTTTATTGACCTGAAGTGTGGCACACTTGATATATATATATATATATATATATATATATATATATATATATATATATATATATATTTATATATTTATATTTATATTTATATGATCTCTTATTTTGGTTCAAATACACTAATGATCTCATGCATATATAATTAATGTATATTTCTGCGGAGTTGGGCAGGGATATCGTGAAATTATGGAAAACTGTCACCACCTTGCGATGGTGGTGAAAGAAGGAGTGGAAAAAACCGGGCGGTTTAAGATACTGTCAAAGGACATTGGGGTTCCGGTGGTGGCCTTTTCACTAAAGGACAGAAGCCGTTACGATGAGTTTAAGGTGTCGGAGTGTTTGCGTCGGCACCAATTTATTGTGCCTGCATATCACATGCCAGCGGATGCTAAGCATGTGGCCTTGCTCCGTGTTGTCATAAGGGGAGACTTCTCTCGCACTAGGGCTGAGTACCTTCTGTCCAGCATCAACGCTGTGCTGAAAGAGCTCGATGAGCTGCATCCTGTTGCTGCCATTCAAGAAAATGGTCATCATAAACTGTCTCTAAATGGAGTTGCAAATGGAAACGGTGAGCTGCCACCAGCTGCTGCCGTTGAAAATTGTCATCACAAAGTGTGCGCAAATGGAGCTGCATATGGAAACGGTGGGACAGAGAATGGCCAGATGATGGACGGTGCAAAATGCTACTAGTCGGAGTGATAAATATATCATACACAATTTAAGTAATCCATACCTTAACTCTTTGTCGTTGGAGATCGAGTTTATTAGATCGGTGGTAGGAGTTTTTCTTTCTTTTGTTTTGGTGTTTTTGTTTCTTGGCATTTGATAAAATGCTTTCAGCTAGTACTAACTGAGAGTGATGTTAATTTTGAGGGTTAAATATAACCAAGGCAGTTCTAAAATATATACCAAGCTTCTGTGGGCTTTTAGATACATACCAAGATTTTCTGTTGCATCCACACAATTGCTATAAAGTGTTTGGATTCTAACACTATGGTTGGATGAGGAAAATAAACTTGGAATTTAGATAAAAATCAGAATTTATAAATTGACATGCACCAATTCTCTTGTTTGGATTCATAAACATAGAAATTTAGAATTTCCGTATGAAAAAAAAAACTTGGAATTTGGGACCTCCAATTCCCAAGTTTAAATTCCATGTAAATAGGTGTCATTTCCTAATTTTCATGATTGAGAGTTTAAAAATAATAATTTCGTATCCAATTCATTGTTCTTTTAGGTTAACCAAACAAGAAAATTCACACATTGTAGAAAATAAATCATGTCATTTCAATTTCCATCATTTTAAAATTTATTCTTAATCTAATTTTTTTTTATCCAAAGAGTAAAGGTAATTGCCAATGCCATGACATATATACTTGGGGTTTCAAATATTCCAAGCACTTGTGTTTCGGCAAATTAAGTTCTCAAGCATTTATGTACTTGATTTAAACACAATTCAAAGTTAATAAACATACGGCTTCACAAGCGAGGTCATTAGCTTGTTCTCGGTACACGGCATGACACATCAAGTATATGATAATATAACTACTTGTATTATAATATTTGATGTGTCGGAGCATGTTCTTGGTACACAGAGAAAAATCTCTCAGCTTGTGTGTATGTGCTAGCCATTTAAATTGTTTTAGGAGACCTTTTCTTAAGTGCCTTGGCTATAGTTGTTAAGTGCCTTGTCATTGGCCATATTACTACTTGTTAATTTGGACCACATATAGAAACATTATTGAGGAAGCTTTGAAAAGGATCGAAGGCCATACCACTAATCCCCCAAATCATAGAAGCTTGTCCACTCTAGGGTCACTCTCATATTTTCCCACTTCTGTATTATATGCTAAAAGGCTCTCAAACCCATCTATCTCCATTCCAATAGTCCAATGTGAACAGTAATATCATTATACGCAGTGAAATACATGTTACATTTACCAATATGGATGTACGTAGTCCAGTTATGAGCAAACCACTTAGACCTCATGTTCAATTCTCCGTTGGCGACAAAGGAGGAGAAGATATATAGGGAAAGAGTCTCTCCTCTGATGACTACTCGGCTACTTGTGTCTCGTATCTCATGTTGTTACATGTTATTATGATTTTACCTCTTTAATAACTTCTCCCAAAAGTCAGAATGTAGTGTTGTTCACTTGTAAACGAGAAGTCTTAGATTCGATTCTCACACATGACAAATATTTGTATAAGATGGCCAGGTACATTGTCACGGTGGTCTTGTGCTAATAAAATAAAATAAAAAATATGACCAGTTGTAATTAATGGTTCTTTCCATTGATGATTGATAATTTGATGCTCAAAATTCCAAAGCTTGCATATGTTTTTGTTTATTTAATTATTTCTTGTATTTCAGAAATCACTTTCCATGTATTAGACCAAAATTAACGAACTGAACAGAATGGAAAATTAAGAACCCATCGCATTCTCTCCTAGAGGCTATAGCTATGCCATATATATAGAGAATACTATGTAAAAAATAATTAGGTGATAATAATTTATTTGGATCATATTCCCAAGTTCAACTGAGCTTGGACCTCCAAAATGGTGTTAGCAGAGTCCCTCAGCCTCTGTGCCTCCTCATCAGTGAGATGTATATTGGCCACGCCCAACACCCCACCCCTCCCAAGCTGCGCAGGCAGGCTCAAGAACACGTCCCCGCCTTCCACTCCGTAGAAGCCCTTGGCGAGTACCGACACAGGGTGGATCTTCCTCTGGTCCCTCAGTATGCTCCGAGCCAGGTTGGCGGCGGAGTAGCCAATTGCCCATGAAGTATACCCTTTCAGACTTATCACTTCGTCAGCACTCTCCACAACTGCCTTGTGAATGTTTTCTAGTGTCTCTTTCTCGTAGGCTATTTGCTGTTTTTCTAGGAAGTTCAACACCGGCACTCCCCCTACGCTTATGCTCGACCACAGCGCCACGGAGCTGTCACCGTGCTCCCCAACTATGTAAGCCTACACATATATACCATATTTCAACAGTCAATTAGTACAAGCACAAAACTATATAACTTTTATATAAAAAAAAGGTAGCTTTCTTGGCAAAATGAAAGAAAATTTGAACAGTTTTAATTATGACTAAAAAAATAAACAGTTTCGATTTTGCATATTCACAAAAATGATCTTTAAAGTGAATAATTCTGATTATGACATTTGTAAAGTAAAATACTTATCAGAGCTGTGCAAAAACTATCATAGGCTTATATCCTAATTGGTTCTAGGATTATGTTTTTCGGAAGTATTAAATTTGAAATATCATAGGCTTGCAAGTGAAAAAAATAAATAAGTTTACGTGTCATCTCTATAAACCCCAAAAATTGACTCAACAGACATATTTAATAGTACAAAATAGTACATGCAATATACTCTTTATTTACCTGCACATCTTGGGCGTTAACGTCAAGATGATCGGCGATGAGGAAGCGGAACCTGGAGGAATCGAGGTTGGTACCCGACCCGAGAACCTGGTTGCTGGGAAACCCTGATAGCTTCCAGGCCACGTAAGTCAAGACATCAACAGGGTTGGACACGATCAGCAAGATGGTGTCCGGTGAGTACTTGGCAAGCGGCGGTATGATATTTCGAAACAGAGAGACGTTCCTCTGGAGGAGGTTCAGCCTGGACTCTCCGGGGTTCTGGCGGGCGCCGGCGGTGACAATGCACAGGTCGGAGCCGACGGTAACGGCGTAGTCAACGGAGGCCATGATTTTGGTGCGGGGAAGGAAGGCGGCGGCGTGCTGGAGGTCGAGCATCTCGCCGCGGAGCTTGTTGGGGTTGACGTCGACAATGACGAGCTCATCGGCGACGTCTTGGGTTAAGATGGTTTGGGCGATGGCCATGCCGACGTTGCCGGCGCCGACGACGGAGATTTTGGTATGGCGCTTGGTGGGGGAAGGTGGGGCGGCGCGGGAGATGGGCTTGAAGAAGGCTTGGGTTAAGTCCAGGCCTCCCGGACCCAGTGATGATCCTGAACTGCTCTTGTGCATGGATGACATGTTTTTTGTGGGTCTGTAATTTTGGTTGCGTATTTTGTGGTGTTTGATGATGTTAGAGAAGGAGAGACAGAGGGTGAGTTATATAGTGTCGGAGAGAGGGAGGGGAGGTCGGTGGGATTCGGAAGATTTCCTTCCATTTCAACAGTCAATGCTGCCATTAAAGACTTGGACATTCCTTTGGGAAATTGGTGGATTAATGGAGGATCTGGACCGGAGAGGGAAGTTTCTCTCTTTTCTTGTCTTGCCAATTACTTCAGAACATTCGATCCATTAATGGGTCTTCTAGAATAAGAAAACCCAATTCATATATAGGAGCCCGCATCTTCAATCTGCATATAAGTCCATTAGAATTAATGGGCCTTTTACAAGAAATACGGCCCTTTCATCTTCAAAGCTTACATATTGGGAGGAAATTTCAGAGTCTATTTGGAAATGCTATTCTTAAACTATGTTCATAAGCGTTGTTGATGGAAGAGTGCTGAAATTTCATTAGAAATTCAATGTTTTATAGAAAAACACTTGAAAGTACTTTCAGAAGTAGTACTTTATAAAATAAAATAAAGCGCTTTCAAGTTTGATTACATACGAGTAGAATGATGACTATCAGGGTTTGTGGCTTAGTTTATTCAAAGATGTAATCATTTTTTTATGTCAAATACGTTAGAAATGCTTTTGATTACATACGAGTGGATTTAGATTTTTTCTAAAAACATCTTCCATATATGCTTTGGATTGTTACTCTATTAAGTTGTGCTACCAGTACATGAACATTCAACGTGTTGTAGTGGCCATGAAACAAAAATATCACAAGACGGTGTGATGACTACATATATAGGAAATGTAATGCTAGGGAAACCAAATGGCAATGTAAGACATATGACGGTGTGTTGGCGTCATATGGCAATGTGTAAGACATATGATGTGGTTGGTGATGATTGAATTATTACTTAAGTTTTGATTAACGTGTTTATTTCGTATTAGTGACACATCACATGACTTGCAAATTTGATATACAAAATTAGTCTAACTAGCATTACACATATAAAAAATAACTTGTCGGCAAGTTCAACTCTGAATTCAATCAGATGTGGCCAGGTGTTGTGGGTTTTCAAAGATTCCCAGGATGTTATGTTCGAACACCACCTACTCAAAGCATATCTCCCAACAATGCATGTGAAGAATCATAGAGCATGAGGCTAGGAAAAAAGAATGAAAGAGATCTAAAGCACTCTACAGATACAAAGGAAAGCAAAAATCTAACTATGTGTCACCTTGCGAAAGTATCACTCAGTGTGAACACTCTACGCGGTTCGTCCCAAATGATTACATATTTGAATAAACTAAGCCATAAACCCTGATAGTCATCCTTCCACAATCCCACACAACCACCCCACTACTGCAAAACGCACCATTCTCCTCATGCTATATATATACCCGTTCATTGAGCTAGTTCATCAGATCAGTGCAAAGAGATCGATATATATAATCAAGCAAACTTAATTAGTAATCTTGCAAATATATACTTTGAGCTTCAACATGAAAGCCTTCATTGTTTCTGTGTTTTTGTTTCTGCTGGCTACGAACGTTTTCGTCGAGGAAGTTGTTGCAGCTGGAGAATGTGGGAGGACTCCGATTAGGTCAGCAGCAACAAGCCTGAGCCCTTGCTTGAGTGCGGCCAGAGACGTGAGGGCCAAGGTTCCCCCACTTTGCTGCACCAAAGTTGGTGCCTTGATTAAGACTACCCCAAAATGCCTTTGCGCTGTTCTGTTGTCACCTTTGGCAAAGCAAGCCGGTATTAATCCCGCAATTGCCATTACCATTGCAAAGCGATGCAACATCAGGAAACGACCTGCCGGAAAGAAGTGCGGAAGTAAGTAGTTACATGAGTAATGTTATTTAGACATACAAACTTAAGGGTATTGTAAAATTAATTGTTTGATTTGCAGGGTACGTGGTGCCATAAGCCAAAGTCAGAAGAGTCCAGCCATAGCAATACATATATAAAGGGGGACCAGAAACCTCCAATGTCTTTCAATGTTGAATTAGGGAATAACATGCAACGATGGGTCATTTGATTTGCTGTCTGCTGTGATCGTTGACTCTTCTGGGCACACTACTATTTTACTTTACTTTTACGTACTATTTAAATCTGGTGTTCTTGTCGTAACATTTCTTAATAGACTATGGTCCCTATCCTTACCAGCTACCTCTCTTATTTCTCCGACTACAACAGAAAATGATAGTATATAAATAAAGGGATACTTTGGATGCAATCCTTAATCCTTAACATTCTTTGATTAAAATCTTAATAGTATTCAAAGTTTGATCAAAGTCCCTTGACTTTGTACACCTCATTATATTACTATTAATATTTATATTTGTATAGTTTTGACATTAATTGTTTGATATTTTATGAGATTTATAATCCTATAAATTTAAAATCCCTCATTATAATACTAATAGAAACGGTTACAATAAAAAAAATTCAAACATTTTGATTGAATAAATGGATAAAAACTATGTAAAAATAAGAAATAAGAAATGGCAAAAGAATGTATCCATATTGTTAAAAAAATTGGTACATTTCACATATAACAAAGTGGCACATTAATAAAGAAGAATGGGTACATTATAAATAAATTAGGGTACAGATAAAAGATTAAAAAATTATGAGTACAAATGAATGAATTTAAAAAAAAATATAGGCGCTAAAAGAAATTAATACATGGGTACAAAATAAAACTAAAAAGAAAATACTACAAATTTTAAAAAAAATGTTGCGAATTAAAAGTCGGTACAAACAAAAAATATAAATATATGATACAAAGTTTAGGCATAAAACATAAATATACCATATGTAATTTTTCTATCATTGATTAAATATACAATGTGGTATACACATGGGTACAAACACAAAATAAAACTTTAAAAAATATGGGCACAAAAAGAAACTAATATATGGGTACAAATTAAAAATGAAAAGAAAATTGGTACAAATTAAAAAGTATTTGCAAATTTAAAAAAGGTACAAACTAAAAATAAAAATATATGATAAAAAATGTAGCCATAAATATAAATATACTAATTGTAACATTTTTAACACTAAAGGAATATATTTAAAAATAAAAATATTTTATTATTCAAATAATTACTGACGTTATTAATACCCAAGGACCTTGATGAAAAATTGAAAATGAATAGGATTTTAATCAATAGAGTAGCAAAAAGAAGGATGTGAACCTAATTTCTCCATAAAGAAATAAATAAACAAAACTGTCCTAAAACAAGGGAAATAGTGAATAAAAATTGGCCCCCAAAAAAGGGAAAAAAGTATTTGTACATGAATATAGAATGTGAGACAGCAGAGATTTAATAATTTCAAATTTAAAACCAATTCAAATGAATGAAATAACGTTGGATTTCTACCTATGCGTCTCAGATTTGAAACTTCCTCTTATTTAAATTATTGTAATAGTTTCAGACTCTCTCTTTAATAATAATGAAATTTTGAAGGAAAAAAATGAATGAAATGACACTATTTTTTTATGTTAGGTTAATTGCACTGAATGAATTATTCACTGCCATTACCAAAACAATGCACAATGATTTCTTATCAGAAACTTTGAGGGTTTGGATATTTTTATGAAGCTGTGTCTTATGTGCATGTGCAGGTGCACTGTAGAACCCCTGAAGCTTTATATTATTACTTTGAAAACAGCTATAATTTGGGGTCCCATTTTTATTGAATTTCAAATTGTGTCTCACACATAACGGATTGAAGGATTAGTGCTAAAACTTCCCCTAAACTGTGTTTATAGTGCTGATTATCAGCAGTAAATCGATATGAATCCAGCTGTCGATGGGGCTAACTCTCAATTATATATGATTAAAAGCACTAATACGAAGGATCGGCCAATTCTGATCCCCACCGTTGGACTCGGAGATCAGTGTGTTTTGGCACAAAGCACCACACAATAAGTCTGTACGACACATCAAACAAACATGCTCTGCCGTCGGATTGTACATCAGTCAACGTCCACACGAAATACGATGTAGGTGACTTACATCAGAAAAAGTTTGGTCATTCAAACTCCATAATCAAAAGGATACTGGTCCCACGCACCCACCTAGTGTAAAATAAAATTTCCTCGAGTGAGTTTTATCAACGCGATTGTTACATCACCATGAACGTGTAAGACAGAAGTATCATTTTCATTATTTTGTTATAGCAATTCATTCTTTTGAAGGTTAGGAAGCTTTTTATAGGCATTTTAGCTTTTTTCTAGTCATTACTGTGTCATTCACCAACACTAGAAATCGAACATAAAACTTGCTGTGTAAAATACGGACTTAAACTTTGTCCCTAACCACTAAACCCATTCCATAATGGTTTGTACTAGTGTAGTTTACTGTCTATATCACAACATAACGATTCGGTATATAGATCATTCTGATTTATGTCTTTCATCAATTCTAAGTAAGTAAATATGAGCTAAATTAGTTTCATCATCTACCTAAATTATAATATTTGATAACAACGTAATAATATGACCGGCACATAAAAACATTTCTCATGATTCGCTCCGTTCGAGTTATCCACCACAAGCATGCCAATAGGTGGACCCAATGCATGCGAACGAGCAAAGAAAATTTACAGGTGGAAGATAAGTGATATAACCCCACAATGGAGAGAAGGGAGTGGAAAAAGTCTCAAAAAGAAGAACGGTTGGGAAGCATAACATTGAAGGGCAAAACAGAAAAGGAAAAGCTGAAATTTAAATTGTGTAACAGCACTAGGGCATATCTATCAATCTTTGCCTTGCAATATTTGCTTTTGCATGCAACATCATCACATGAGTACGCTTGCAATTATTTAGTCCCCCACACATTTCTTATTAACCAAAGAAAAATAAAAGTAAGACTACATTTCGCGAATCCCAAGAGGCACACCACTTTTTTTTTCTTTTTTTAATTTTTTAGTTATCTAACATCTTTGCAGTTGACTGAGCATTCCTGCTTCTAGGAACACTAAATTTTTTAATCAAATTTTGTAAATCAAATGATGTGGGTTGTTGATGATTGGATTAGTACTTAGTGTGAATTAACGTGCTTATTTTCTATTGGTGAAACGTTATTTGATTTGCAAATTTAGTTTAAAATTTTGAATTACCTAACATTACCCAAATTCATATAATCTCTTTTAACTTTTTCCACTCTCTCTATATATGTCATGGCTTTGCACATAAAAAGAAATGTATGGGTCTGAATGAGTGAGTCATTAAACATTAAGACTTTGAGAGAGAGAGAGAGATGGGCGAGCTTCATCACTCCATGTCCATGGCTTACACAAACAGTAGCCTTCACAGCTCTTCCCTAGGTTGGGATTGTCACAGCCACCTTGGAGTCCTCAACACAGACAGAATGTCTTTAGGTCTCTCCACTTTTTCTTCCTTTGTTTCTCTCCTTTCACTGTTTTTGTCTACATTTATATTTACTTGTCGTTGAATATAACACAGTGATATATTTCTAGCTTGCTAGGGTTAATTATAAGTTTTGAATAATATGTGCAGCTATGGAAGAGTACATGATGATGAATGCAGCATTTTATTCATCGCCTCATGTAGGTGAGTCGGATTTCTCGACGGGGTACTTAGAAGACGCTTTGGTTGAATTTAGCGAGCGATCCAAAAGAAGACGCTTGCTCGCGTATACCGATGGTGATAACGAGCTCAAAGACTCCTCCACTGCTCTTCTTGCGAAGGTATTGGGTTAGCTTATTCGAGAGTCTCTCGTTTTGCATGCCTTGTTTTTATAATCGTAAGAGCTTTTTCATAAATGTTGAGCCAATTTCTGACTTTAATTTTATAAACAGAGGTACTGGAATTCAGACTGGGAAGTGTCTGAGAATTTTGATTGCATGAGCCAGCTAACTACTTCCAGTTCTGAGCTATCAGGTAATTACGTAATAATTAATTACTTTATTTTATCTTATCTATAGTAGTTTTAGTTCTTTCTTAATTGTTGTTTATAGTTAATTAATGTTAAAATGGTTTAAATTTCAGTTCTTCTAGGTGATCCTGTTAGTATAACCACACCAATGAGCAGACTCGTTTCCGAAGAGATCACAAACGACATAGTCGGCACAAAGATAAACACACCAGAAGAGCCAACAATGTCAGCTCCCGAAGCTTTTGATTCCTCCTCTTCTTCTTCTAGCAAAGACTCGGCCAACACCAACTCTGATTATTTACCTGCTCCCAAAGAAACTTTTTTAACCAATATTGCTGCTCCAGCTGTAGGTATGTAAGCATATGAATCTAGTAATATACGTATTAAAAAATGTTATCAAACACATAAAATATACACACCCTCTAATTGAAGTGGATCCTACCTGGCATACAGGATTTACTAGTATTAGAGAGTGTGATATCATGTGTGCCTAAATAGCGTTACTAAACAAAATTGACGGCATTGTTGACACGTTCTCTAATTCAGGTGGTGGTGGTGATGAAAAGAGAAAAAAGAAGAGGGTGATAACAAAGGTGGTCTATCCATTTGCGTTGGTGAAGCCGGGCGGAGTAGAAGGCGACATGACCTTAAACGACATCAACGAGAGAATCCTAATGCCGCCAACACGGCCAGTACGACACCCAGTTGGGGACTTTGCGTGTCGACCATGCTTGTCTGCCGATGGCCCTGGCCTTTCTGGCAAAGCTGTGGTGGCCCTTACCAGGATTCAAACCCAGGGCAGAGGCACAATCACTATTATCAGAACCAAAGGTTAAATTAATCATTGTCATTTAATTAGTGAATGGCCTCGGTGCTAGCTACTTAGCATGCATGAGTTCGATCCATCTTTGATTAATTAGTTAATTAGTTTAAATTAATATGTTCGGTCTCTGTGAATTGTATAGAAAACCCTATATATGTTTGTGTAACATGCTTGTGTTATGGGTTTACTTTTACGTACACATAATTAAGAATTGTTATTTACTAATTAAGTCTCTGTTAATACTCAAGTTTTTGTGTAGATTACTGAGTAACTGAGGTATTAAATGTGCAACAAGAACGTCATTTCTGAGGTCATAATAATTAACATGGTGGAATTAATGGAAAAGAAGAAAGTAGGAAAAGAAAATGCCCGAAAAGAAAAAAGAAAAAGAAGAGAATAGAAACGAAAATGCCTCTTCAAAGATTAAAGCTTCCAATATATCGTCTGGCACACAGAAACCTGCCTATAAGGCAATATATGTTCTCTCTGCTATGCCCCAGTTTTCGCAAGGTGTAAAGACTAAAGTAAAAGTAGATCAGTTTGGTCATTTGATTTGTTAAAGTGGGGACAATAGGAGGGGTGCATAATATATCCATCAGATCTCATTAGTTATGACTATCAAACAATAAAAATACTGTGCTAATTCGAAACTTGACAATAACGATTGACATTAGTTGCACAAAATAAAACAAGTAAAAGGCATATCAGTAACCCTATTAGCGATTGATATGCTTTTACACAACTCATTAGACATTTGTTTGCCCCATTACTTACAACTAACGTCAAATTTTCTTCTAATGACGATGAGATGTATTATATAACCTAACCCATTAATAGTTTTTGAACATAAGATGGATGGATTTAATCACCATCACTGCCCACTTCAAAACCTTACGTACATATAATGTTTGAAACAATGACAGCTTTATCATCTTCCATTTCCCATCGTTTACCTTTAGCTTTACCTTTTTCATAGCTTACCTGCTGCAGACCTTCTTCTTCAAGACTCCAACTACTACCACTAAAAAGTAGAAATCAAATGATTTTTCAATATGAACATATATATATGTATGTATGTATACATCGGATCGACCAAGACTTTTAAGGCATGGGGATCATGAGGTACGCAGTAGGTTAATTATGTAATTAATTTTAAGCAGTGCGCCAATCATAGAGTTACTGTTCTCTGATTGTTTAGTGTTTACTAATGCATACATTCTTCATGTTCTGTGGTGCATGTCTTCTTCAATACATAGGTCAGTAATTAGGTCAATCCCACAATTCAAAAACATCGCATGGATTATCGGACACTATCTAACATGTGGGACCATATATATGAAAACATGCACCCAAGTGAGAGTTTTATAGATACTTTGTTTTAATTTATTGCTCTTTATATGTACTGCACTGATGATCGATCACTACCCTCGAATAACCTTTGAATTTTTGTGATACAAAATTCTAATATAATACGGCTTGAGCTTGACAAGAGAAATTTCGTTAATGTTGTTTGATTAAAGTAATTATAACATTCATGTAGTTTGATAGGACAAAAATATTGGAGCCTCATGTTTTACATTAGATACTTTACAAATAATGTAGTTGGACACTCTTTAGTTGTTAACCTAATTTTTCTCGGTTGAGCAGATCACAAGAATGCTCACAGACTCACAGTAATCCCGTTCCCCATAGACGTTGCAGAAGTCCTAGCGGCGTGTGTATTGTGTAGTAGCTACATACGTCCTTGTACACATTGCTTTGTGCGAGAGTGGCAAAGGAGTGACGAGGATTGGTGTTTTGTCTCGTTAGAACAATCTCATGGTTGTTGGTTTAAGTTAAAGATAGCTTTTTCAACTTTTTTATACCCAAATTTCTTTGGATTTGCAGAATCTAGGTCAGTTTTATATAAAGAAAAGAAAAAGGGTTATCCCATTCTCAAAATCAAATATTTATTGCAAAAATATAATATAATATATATTATATTCCAAAAAGAAAAGTAAATAAAGAAAAAAGAGAAAAATCAAAGAACCATGTAGCAAAAAAGACCTAAAAGGATGAGTAGGGTGGCTCAAGGAGTGAAAGTAAAAAAATTGTATTAATTTAACGATAATACTTGCATCCTCCCCATACAGGGATGCACATATACCCTCATTTGCTAATAACGTGTCTTAAGCATACAAATTTCATAATCAGAATCATTCAATTTCTTATCATTATTTGAAGATCACTCGTATAAAAAAATCATTTGAATCAGAAATATCCCTTAATCATCCAAACATATCAAAATGAACATTTTACTTGGTACATACACCGTTGATTTTTTATATACATATAGTCATGATCTCTCATTTAAATGATATTTTGTACAGGTGATCTTCAAATAAATATTAAGAAATTAAATGATTCCGATTATAAAATTTGTAGAACGAATATACATTACTTATATGGGGAGAATGATGAGTTCATTTCTTAAAAGGAGAATACAAGTATTATCCTTCGTTTAATATTTAGATATTCGACCTTTCAAATGAAAAAAAATTTGAAAAGGGTCAAAAGGTAATATAATAATACACTATTTGATGTTCCATAAAGAAGATAACTTCTCTGTTAAGAACTTGGTTAAAACCGTAAACCCCTCACTAATATCAGGTTTGTGATCATGTGCATGATTTTTCTCTTTCATTGAATGAAAAATTCAACAAAATATAGTAATGATTAGTGTTGTACTCAATTAGCATCGCTTTAGGGCGATCCAATATTTTTATCGTGATTGATGCTAGAGAGATTATTTTCTTAAATCATATATTGTAAATCATACGATGAGATATTTTGATTAAATTTCACCTTTAAATTTTTTTAGGAATCCAATATCAACCAGTACATTATGCGATTTACAAATTATTGTCTAAATAGATGGTTTCTCTTACATTTTTCTTTTAAAATTCTCGTTATTCCTTGTATATCTTATTTAAATTAGAAAAAGAAAATCCCTTGGTATATGTGAGACTTTTTAGAGTAAAAATGTCATTTTCATTAAAAGTAATTGTCACATCCCGGCCTGGCACCCCACCACAACCCAAGCTCGACTCCGCCGTAACACGATATTGTCTGTTTTGGGCCCCGACCACGCCCTCACGGTTTTGTTTTTGGGAACTCACGAGCAATTTCCCAATGGGTCACCCATCCTGGGAATGCTCTGGCCCCGTACTCGCTTAACTTCGAAGTTCCTACAGAACCCGAAGCCAGTGAGCTCCAAAAGGCCTCTTGCTAGGTAGAGATGAGAATATACATATAAGATTTACATGATCCAAACCCCTGGGCAATGTGGGATCTTACAATCCACCCCCCTTAGGGGCCCGACGTCCTCGTCGGCACACTTCTGACCAGAGATTGGTTCTGACACCAAATTGTCACATTCTGGCCTGGGACCCCACCACAACCCAGGCTCGACTCCGCCGTAACACGATATTGTCCTCTTTGGGCCCCGTCCACGCCCTCACGGTTTTGTTTCTGGGAACTCACGAGCAACTTCCCAATGGGTCACCCATCCTGGGAATGCTCTGGCCCCGTACTCGCTTAACTTCGAAGTTCCTACAGAACCCGAAGCCAGTGAGCTCCAAAAGGCCTCGTGCTAGGTAGAGATGGGAATATACATATAAGGCTTACAGGATCCACACCCCTGGACGATGTGGGATCTTACAATAAGCAGTACCAAAAAAATTTCGTTAAAACTCTAAAAAAATTTTTGAAAGTTTTACGTTAAAACTCCCAAAAATTTAAGGGGCACGTAGAGGACTACGCAAATTATATTGATATAGTTCACGAAACCCACGAAGGCACATTATTAAATGATTGCTTCAGAATCGATATTGCGCCAATAATTAGCCGTGAGGAAATTGCAAATAACTATATGTGATTGGCTCCTGCAGCCGCCATGCCTGTGATTGGTCAAAGTAAAAGTCAAAAGTCCAAAACTTGACCAACCATTTGGCCCCTCACCCACTGCAAGACATGGTCAATACTCATCGGTCATTAGTCAAACATCATGGATAAGTTTTCGATCGAAAAAAAAAATCTATAAGTAATTAGAAAAAGGAATTAACTCTCGAAAAGTAAGTAAACCACATTTTACATGCGTTCTCATTTATGGCAACGTAACCATTTACATAATGATATCTGACATAAGCGATATTGTAGGAGAAGAATTAGAGCACAATACTTCGAGCATGTTTGAAAATGGAAATTTTCCCTCGATTGCATAATTAAATACTATTAAATATTAAGTTATAAATTTTTTACCTCTAATATGATAACACACCGCTGTCACATTATGGGAACTGACCATTCCCGAAACCGTTACCTTAATCATAAAGGGATGCACGTACGTAGGTTTTGTAATTAGTTCATGAGCTACGAGAATTTGTTCATGGCTCAAATTTACCCGAAGAAGGCCAAGGCAGAAAAGAACAACGTACAAAAATCGTAAAATGTACTCATGAGCATCATGACATATTTAATGGAAAAGGATCCTTAGGGATCCTTGAATCTCAACCGTGCATCGTATATCGTGCGGTCAGAAATCATTTCAAAATTTAAAATTTAAAATTAAATATGAATAGTACCTAACGAAAACTGACCGTACGATATATGATGAATGATTGAGATTCAAGGATCCCTAGAAATCATTTTCCATATTTAATGGTCGTACAGAATTTCCATGACATGGGCCACGTGGCTAACGGTAGAGCCAATAGACGCCAATAGATTTGAGTCCAGATCTTCTGCACCTAAAAATCTATGTAGCCTCTCTGTGACTTTACTTTTTGAACTAAACATAATTAATGTTAATTTGATAATAATTAAAATAATAAAAAATAAACTAATTTATCAGCCAAAAAGCAAAGGCACAGAGAGGCCACATGGGGTTTTGGGTGCAGAAGATCTGGACTCAATAGATTTATGGTGTGCACACCGTGTTCACTGTTGAGTCTTGGCCAACACTTGCTGATAAGCGACAAAGCATCCAGTTGTAGTTTTTTTGGTAACTGGAAGTGGCAAAGATGCCAAAAGGTTACATGAAGGTACAAGGAAATCATGACGCCGCATCTAATGCTATAGCGTCCCTTCTCACATTACCAGATACATTTAAGGGGGGCATGGAAGACCATTGTTGCATAAAACATGAACCAGGGAAAATGGAGGTCTAACGACCCAAATATGATCACATACTTCCCTACATTTCTGCGAAGCTAAATGGTTCGCAGCCGAGTTGGCCAGTCTTGGAACCCAAGACCAGCGGCTAGCTTGAAAAGCCATTCCCAAACTACCATACTTCCTAAGAATGGGAAAAGCATACTTGTACTCCATTTATGTTTAACAATTTTTATAGTTTAAACATCATAATCAGAACTGTTTATTCTTGTTATCATCATCTAAGATTATATTTGTAAGAAAAAAAAAATCAATTTGGAGATCTTTTTACTATTTATGTGCATAAAACAAATGGACGGTTCATTATATGGATGTTACCTTTCACAAAATTCATTGATTAGTTTGACACATATGAATGACTAAACGATCTCCAAATTGAAAGATTTTTTCCTAATATGATCTTTAGATGGAGATAAAGTGAATGTAATGTTCCAATTATGATGTTCGGACGCTAAAAATTCGTTAATTGTATAAGAGAAAGACAAGTAGGTTCCTAGCTCCATGGAGGGAACACAAGCATTTTGGTCAAATGACAGTCCAAACTCAAACTCCGTCACGCATACAAATGGCCGCCATAAAAGTCCTCTGTGTTTCTTTCATTAATTTCTCAAGGATATATAAGCATAGAAACAAATGGGACGTGTTCTTGCCATCTTTGAATCAAAGAGAAACAAAAACAAAGACAGAGGCCCAAATTTCAATTATATTATTACTACTTGATCGATCAAAATTCATGAACAAAAAACCATCTAAACGTTTACGTGTAAAAGAAACCCTAGCAACAAAATGCATGACAAATGAAGTTAGACCAAGTCCGTACGTACTAAAACCCTCACATAAACTGATCAATAAGGAAAAACAGATGAAGGGTTTTTGTTTGGTGTAGTTGCTGTTTGCTCAAAGCAGACACAAGCAAAGATGGTCTTCAGAACCCTCTTCAGAACTTGGCCGCGTTTCGGGATCCAGCGACTACTGCGACGAACCGCCATTCCCCTCACTGCAGAAGCAGAAGCAGAAGCAGAAGCAGGAGCAGCCATATTCAGATTCTACTCGTAGCTAGCTAGCTGGTAATGAAGTGGGTGACAGTCGGAAGAATGGGAGGTAGTAGTGAGGTGGAGGCGGTTTGTGATAAGCTGCCGACTGCAAGATGGATTAGGTTATAAATTAGGATGCGTTGAAGCCGCGTAGGGATGTCCTTTCGAGTTTTAACCGAGTGAGCAACGCGTCTGGTGGCCTATGTCGTGGTGGTGGTTCTGCTGCTCTTTTACTCTTGTATATATAAGTGTATGCAAAGACTCGTTCTTTCTGTAAAAAAGCTCTTACCCAACAACCACCCCCTTACTCAATTAAGCCCCTAACTCTCCCACACGCTTTTCTCTCAATTATTCTCTTTTGTCTTCGGCTTTGAACAAGTCAGTATTTTCATACACAAGTACGGTACGGTCGCTTTATTTATATTTGCACAAAATTTTAGGCCCCTTGGTACTGACTCCTACCTCCTCAATTTTATGTCAACAATAATATTATGTATTATATGCACATTGTATTTCATAAGATATTTTTTAGTATGACACGTTATATGTTATTATATAAGTTGAGAGATATTTGAAAAAAAAAAATGCAGTTGTTATTAGCATATTTATTTACTTGAGGCATAGGCAGTGTGCCAAAAATACGAGCACGTGCACTATATGTAATTATACAAGTTAGAGATACTTGGATATAAAACGCAGTTGCTATTAACATATTTATTTACTTGAGACATAGGCGGAATAAAGACTTGACGTGAAAAATACAGTAACTAAATTAATTACAATACTATCTTCTCAATCTACTACAACACCCTACTTGGTCAATCGATTCTCACAGTTACATCATCTTCACCGCCCGATCCATCACTCGAATCGTCTACCTCGTGGCTTTTATTTGGGTTTTTACTTTGCTGCCCTGGAGGATTTGTTTGGCCTGTGAATTTTCTCACTTCAAGGTTCTTTCTCACAGTTGTTGCCCCTTCTGATCTGACTGAAACCAGCGGACGGCCGTGGTGTGATGGAACACTCGGATATGATACATTGTGTGAACGGCCTTGATATGATGGCATGCTTGGATATGACACGGTGTGCGATGGATTAATCGGACCACTTCTCGGAAAACTTCGAGCACGCCTCCTCTGATTCACATTCACCTTGTTTGCATAACAACATAAGAAAATTAGTTGGCTTGAACGAAAAGATAAAACCAAAATAATCCCAAGTAGCAAAGAACATCAAGAAACTGAGCTTACCATACTGCCGTAAATGCTTAACTGCATCGCCCTCGCAGACAAGCTGTTGTTTTGTTGGTCAATCGCTTCGGGGTTCTGCTTTGCTTTGGAAATGTGCTCAGGCCAACTCATAAGACCACTATGCTCTCCAGTAAAAGACCCATGAGGATGGTGATCAAGTGCACTTGATACAAATGGGGACGAGCGTCTAATCAGAGCACTGTCGGATTCAAATCCTGCAATGTCGAATATAATCACTCTCGATCTTGTTTCAACAAGATAACTGGATCCTTTATGAGAAAAACTGGTGTCTGTGATCAATTAGCAGCAAAACTGATTAGCATTAACAATGCGGAAGCGGTTTATGCAAGATTGAAACTTGTTCCGACAAGTATCTTTCGAAACAGAAGTTTTTTATTACCTGATGTTTCCATATTCTGGAAGCTCTGGTAACCATGTGAGGGGAACAGAGGTGCAGGTGATGTGATCAGTTCTTCTTGGACACCTTGGGTTTTAACGAAACCCTCTAACAGAAATCCAATGGAATGGTACGGAATTTCAAAAGATTCGTCCCTTAGGTATATCGTCATCACTGACCCTTCCGCAACAAGAGTTCTCAAATCTTGCATTGCCATTTTCTCAAATATTTGTGGAAGGAAAAGTTTCAAAAGAGCAATAGAACTTTCCTAAAAACAAAATTAGTTACATCCTAATAAAATCCATAATCCTTTCAAAAATTCAAATCATCATAGTATCTTTTCACTTGCCATGCATTACAAAGTTGATTAAAACACTATATTGAGAAAGTACTGAAACTGTGACAAACAGCACTCTTCATGTCATTTTGGTAGCAGTAACAAGCTGAATTTTTTAGTAAGAATACCTGCCAGAGGAAGTCTTCTACTGAAGGATCGGACCGCAGCATTGAATTTATCTTGTGAGTTTCAATGCAAAAGCAGAGAACCACAGAATCTGTGATCATGTCACAAATGTAGGGCTTTCCGGTTAGCGCTTCATACAAGCCCAAAGTAGTCCCATGAGTAAAGGTTGGATGCAGCGAGTGCTTGTTTTTTATGCTCTTACTTGTCCACTGCAACAAATAAATCTCATCCATGATATTATCCGTGACGAAAAAGAGAAAATGTAGAAGCTTCAAACCATCACATTACCTTGACTACACCAGTGGAAAGAAGCCAAATACCAGTAGGCTTGGATCCCTCCTCATAAAGCGTCACACCACACAATTTCATGGTTTCCTTGGTAGAAGCTTCAACTGGTTCACGAACCGAAGGCGGAAGAGCCCCCGTTAGAGGATGGAGACTAATCAAATCATTTATTTTTGGGATCTTTACTAATGGAGGATTCCTTAGAAGCTTTTTCAGATCAGTCTATATGAAAACAAAATAATAACAAAATCAATTATCGTCAAAGAGTGAGGCACACTAAATAATTATACGACACAAAAAATCACCAACACGCACCTGGACTGCGTCATGAAGATGAAGCGTCTCTTTTTCTTCCAACATGCCAACCTTCTCTAGGTTTTGGAGATATTCAGTTAAATGGTTTAGAACTGAGAATGTTACTTGTCCTGTTTTTACGACGCGCAAAACCTGAAAATTCCGAATATACAAATTCATACAAGACAATCTCATGCTAAAATATTCTTCCTAAGCAAGAACACAGAGGAAAGTTTTAACTATACACGGTAGATTAAATGTACTTCGGCTAAAAACCCTCCAACTTGAATCCAGCCCGATCAGCATATCCATGAAGAGACTTAACTAACAAACCTGAGGAAATGTGACACGAACATCTTCCAGAAACTTTTTTGCTTCTTCTCCTTCTGCCTCACTTTCATTAATGACGATTGAAGCAACTTCACCATCACCTGAATAAAGAAGCACTTGAAGAACAATTACATATTTTTCAAAATATAATAACCAAAACAACTTCCACTCTTACGTTACAACAACAATCACAAAAGGTATAAACTGGAAAGAAAGGATATAACCTATAAAATCATGAAGTTGCTGCCTTGCAATTCTATGGGCACGGAGAAAGGAAGCACAAATGTAACATGCAGATTCCAGCCTTTCCACAGTCAAATAGGTTACCAATTTCTGGGGGAAAATGCTAGTTTGAAGGAACTTGTAGTAATTTGGGAAACGAACATGAGCTTTTAAACCTTTCCAGTCGCATAAAGGCTCACGTGAAACCAAGTCAATTGATTCGTCTACTGATTGCATCAAAATATTTGCAGTAGATTGTGTAATCCTTCCCTCATCAAGCATATTCCAGTAAGCAGCTTGGACTCCTGATTTAAAATGGTTTTCTTTTTGTATTAGCCAATGAGGCCACAGTCAGATATAGCAACCTTTAACTTTCACACCAGTAACTTTAAGCATTTTAGTTTTACGTTTCAGAAATATGTAACATAAGAAATGCGCAAGCTTGAAAGTTACTGGAACTGAAATATAAACACTGCTAAATTTACCATTCAAAAGACGTTCACGTATATCCTTCAAATTTGTAACGTGCAGATTATTACTGTTATCACTTTCTGAAGCATTGTGAGGATGTACAGTTTCGGTATCAACATCAATTGCAATATATCTTTTCACAGAGGGCCAGTCAGCAGGTGCCAACTCCTCGTCATCTCCAAGATCACCAAAAGCCTCTAATGCTTTGTTCAACATTTCATATTTTGTGTACTCCAGCACGCGCCTCTGTAATAAAACAAAGATATAGCTATTAAACCAAATGCATAGACGGAAGAAAATTCTCATAACAAGTGCCCAAACAGAGACATCCTCTTAACCAAGCTAGACAATTATAATTTTCCTTCAAGTGGATTTATAGCGGCATGAAATGCTGAGGGATTAAAAATTATAATCCCGAAACAAAGGGAAACATAAAGCAGTACCACAGGTCTACAGGGACAACGCACTTGTATATTTTGAAGGACAGTTAAACATCACCTTAGCTGCCGATAGCTTGTCCAGATCTAGAAGGTGTAAAATGAAATGTGTGGTGGAACCATTCACAACTAGTGTCAAGAAGACAATTCCACCAGTGAAGAAAACAAACTGCAAAGGTTCAACAGATTGCTTAAATAAGAATCTCAAGTGGTGTCCAAGAATAAATTAATACGTTATGTTTGAAAATCGAGCATGTTAAACAATAAAACAGAAAAAAGTGTGCGCTCACGCTCCAGATACGTACCAGGACTCCTGTGTCAGAACTGATAAGTGAAGAGCTGTCACTAGTTTGCTACAAGAATAAAGCTTTCAAAGGTGAGGGGGGGAAATATCTTGTAAAATATCAGATGCTTCCTTTCGTAAGATTATGCACTAAAAACTAATGGAATTGCATGTAGACTACAATTACAATAATCACTTTTGACACGGCAAACAGTTAGATGTGTGAATGAAACATTTCCTCCACAAACTCAAAAGTGGAGGTTTAGCAGCTGGTTTATTGAGAACAAAACGGTTTATGATGCACCATCCAACTTGAAAAGGAAAAAGTTACGAAATTAACAAACAGTATAGATTGATTTTTACCCACATGGTGTAAAAGTTATATTTTGCTTTGCATAAACAACAGTTTGTAATTAACAACTTGCCTTCACTGACAGTGAAAGTGACAATGCTACAGCCCCTCGCAGACCTGACCATATAAGGATTATAGCCTCTTTCCAGTCCAAACCATAGCCAAAATACCGGAGAAGGGGAAATGAAACTGCAACAACTATGAACCGGGAAACTTGTACATAAACATAGAGAAGAATGAGGTACAACCAAGATTTTCCTGAAACAAAAGCAATTAGAGTTAAAAAGAGTTAAATAGAACCAGTCAAAAGAACTAACAGATAATCCACTAAAATGTAAACTGCCCGAAAGATAGTTTTTGTTTGCTTCTTTCATCCTTCACTCTTAATGTACTTTATATTGAACAATAAGAATTTAGTAACTGGGAAACGAGTGGAAAAAAAGAAATCATTATTAGGGGAGGGGGAAATGTCCACACCTGATCGGCCTGTGTATGTGTGTCCGTGTGCGCGGTTATGACCAAGCAAGTGACATATATTTATGAATGCAAAAATGAGTACATGCATATCTCTATGTTTGAAAAGTAAGGATTACCATGATCGAAAATATTTTCACTGCTAAGAACACCTTCAGCTATAACAACTCCACTGAAAAGAAAACAGAAAATATGTGTCTGTTTTCCCATTTATTATTGTCACAAAACAAAATGCAACTAAAGAGTGTCAGATTATGCACTTACCTCAATATGAAAACTAAGGTATTAGCAATATAAGCAACCATTTCCCTGTGCAAGATGCATAGAGTACGAGCAATTAAAATTTCATGAAGGGCAGATTCAAGCGACATTTTTTATCAAACTATTCACATATTTGCTGTACTTTCTGTTTTAGAGATTATTAACTATATGATGAATTTACTCATGAATTGGACCTTTGTTTAACCAAACAGACTGCCTTAGTTTAACGTGATAACCACAACCACAAGATATACCAGAAATGGTGTAAACTTTGTTGGCTTTCACTCTTAAAAGCTGTCCTTGCAACCGCAGCATAAAACCTGTCCACGGATTATAACATTATGATAAATCTATTCTCCTGTGTGCAATGAGATCTTATCGGGAAATTCAGCTTACATTCCTAAAGTCGTCACTGTCAAGACACCAGAAACGCCCACACTCTCTTGAGCCTGTTGCACCCGAATAATATATCACAGTTTTTTAATACATAAAACAGGCAACTAATGACCAAACATTTTTCCAGATAAGTGAAATGCATTATAATATGTTAACTGGAATGCTTCAATCTTCTTTACGCTAGGAGAAACCGTACAAAACATAGTTTTTTGTTAACAGTCTTCAGTCATTGGTTATTGAAAGAACAGACCAATTCATACATATCTATTTACATGACAAGCAATTTGGAATAATAGTCATATGAACTTAACAATGAATCATCCAATTTTGTAAAGGAACATACAATGAAGTAAGCAACGTAGCTGACAGCAAGTGTTAGTGTGATCTCTATCACGGTGTCATTGAAAATGAACCTGAGCCAAAGTACAGATAGTATGCCAAATGCAAGACCAATGCCTACACTGGAACAATAAAAGAGTTATTTATGTGAGACAAATCTGCCATCTCTAATCAAAGAAATATGTGAGACATACGATCCAAATGCGACTTGAGAGAGAAATTTAATTATGGCGGCCCAGTCATAGCTCTTTCCAAGGACCATTTGATAAAATAGCTGATACACCACAATTGCTATCCTGGACGAAATTAAACACATTCAGATAAGTGAAAATACGAAAGGCATAATTTACACAAAGGCCGTAAAAAACAACAGCGACAACAATCTCACACATATAAACCACGCATGGTTCACCTACACAAAATATTGAATCGTAGAGCATAGAGATTATCTGGCTTGAGATAGTGTTAGATCACTAAAAATCTATACCCATCGTTCATCATGGATTCTCCTTCAATTATCGTACTCAATTTTTTGCTAGCACCAAGCTCTTTTAACGAAGCAATAACAGCCACAGGATCAGTGGCGCTAAGAAGCCCCCCAAGCAACAGTGATGTTTTCCAACTCCAGTCATAAGGGAAAGTGAGCTGCAGTTGTATATGACAATATAATTATATAACTCAAATCTATAGTCTAATTAGCAATGTTTAGCATACCTTCAAAGCGGATCCAAGGACAAAGGTTGATATTAGAACACCCGGACCAGCTAGTATCATCATTTGTACCATACACCTCTGCACGAAAAATGGAAATTTTTTCCGGTTCATTTCATATCTGAGACAATTTCAAGTCAACCAGTGACTTTGCAGAAAGCTACAGGTTAGAATTGCACCAAAATTAAAAGAAGAACAAAATTAAAAACAATACAAACTCAAATTTTGAAAAATGCACAATGACAGTATGTGAGGAAGAAAAGTGACCTTTATTTGGTGCACCTCCATAGAAAACGAACTCTCGAAAAGAAGGGCAGGCAGAAAAACAGACAATAGAAGGTCAGGATCAATATTTGCCCCTGCACCACAGTACAAAGCCCTCCAAGTAAAAAACAACACGAGGATGCAAAGCCTATAATCGGCGTTGCAATTGCTATTTCAACAAAGATGTAAAGCTGGAACATACAAATTCGAATTCCGTCTCCAATCCTCCCCAGTCGATGATGTGTGCCATATTCTGCATGTTTATCATCCTTTAATTAGCAAATATTAATTAAAACAAACAATTAGCTCCTAATAAAGAAACAAAGCAGAGGCCAGAGAGTATCATCCCACCATCTGAAATGGGCTGACAAAGAATCAAGCAGTTCTCCGTCTCACCACAAATTTCATGGTTTGCTCAATTATTCCTCCTTATATTCCATTCCTACTGCTATTCTTAGAAATCTCACTGTTGAGATGCTGCTGCTAATTTTATTAATCCTTGCCCCCCCAGAAATCACCCAAAAGCCACTGAATTTTGATATATACATACACATATACAATACATATATGTAAATATAATCCAACATTGTAAACAACAAGCTCCTAACTTTTTTTTTTTTTTTTTTTTTTTGTTCATTTTTAAGAACCAAATCACTGAAACCAGCAAAATTACAAAGTTTGAGAATTTGCTGCAATTAACATTAGATTAAACCCAATAATTAAAATTATAATAATATCTAGTAGTAGAAGAAGGAGAAATGGAGGAGAGAGGAAGAGAGAGGAACCTATGGAGCCGAGGCTAATGCCAAGGATGAGCAGAGCGACAGTGTAGGGAACTCTGGTACCACGCAACAGATGCCTGCAGGCGATTCCTATCAGCAAACACATCCCCACGAACGCCACTGCGTTCGTCGGGTCTGACGAACCATCTTCTTCTTCCTCCGCCGCTGTCAATATTCTGTACGGCAACTGCCATGCCGTCACCGTCGCCATTTCTCCAGTCTCAAAAGCTCTACTTAATTTCCGCCACAATTTGTATTCCGGTTTCAGTCTTAGCTTAAAAAAGCTTTCAGCTTTTGACTTCTGATTAAGCAATAAGCAGCAGAGATTAATGGTGGAGACTCGCGGGCGGCTTTTGCGGTTGAAATTCGCCCTGGCCAGACTTGGCCATCACGAACAGTCTCCAATAAGCATCAGACATGTCACTTCATCAGCTTTTCCATCAAAGTGAGCTGTTTTATGGCAGTTAGCAAGTGCATTTTAGAGTTCGACACTCAGATGACCGAACAATTTTCATCTCATATCGTTTGAGTATCTTTACCCATATACTGATTCAGCGCACTTAGGGCTGGTTTGAGATTGTGGTGCTTTTAAAAATAAAACAGCTTATTAAAAAATCTGAAACATTAAATGTGTTTGGTAAAACAAAAAAAAATGCTTTTTAAAAAAAACTGTTGTCAATGACAGAAGAAAAACATAGAAAAGCAGAAGCAGAGTCTACCATGCTTCTAAAAAAAGTATTTGTTTTTTCAAAGCATTGTAATTAGTGCTCATTTAATGAAATTTTCAAATGACAAATATATTCCCACATGTTTTACAAAATTATAATCTTACCACAATATTATTGTTAGCTTATTATGAGGTTTAACTCACTCTCCCGCATACGATGGATCAATTGGTTGGCTTTCCTTTTTTGGAAGTTTAAATCTTATTAACTTCGTATTTATTATTGATTATATAGAATGTTAAAATTCACATATGAAATATTGATGGATTCGATGATTGACTTTTTACACGTAATCAGTTGGTTTAGCGATGTTTGAATTTTACTTAACTTGAAAAGGTATTAAGCTCTTTTTTAGATTCCCATATCTTTCAATCACTTGTCATTTCCTATTTTGTCTCAACCAGTTGCCTTACTTCAATAGCATGTGTCTGAGGAGAACAATAACATGTGTGCTCAATGTTTGCAATTAGAATCACTTACATAACACAAATACAAACCTATGTTACATGTATCTTATTTTATTACCACAAGACGACCGTGACAAAGTACCTGGCCGTCTTATATTAATCCTTGTCGTGCGTGACATGTTTAGTCTTTCAATTGGACCCGACGTAAAGGCAAAAACAAACATGCATGCAAAAGGGCTGAACGGGTCGAAAGATGAGTGGGACCCCACCCATTTAGAGGTCCAGCAGATCACGTGTTGCAAATTGGAAGTCACGTGGACATTGGCAAACTTAAGCTTTTATAGGAGGTGTAGTCAAGCTTAGAATTCAGACGATTTTAATAAATTTTGATAAGTGATCGATTTCATAGGATTATGTACACTTCTATAGAATTTGAGAAGATTCGTATAATTGATTTATATGGGATTTAATAGATTTTGCAACATTGAATCTTAACCGTCAAATAAATCAAATGGTGATATATGCATCTAGATCATAAATGGTGATATATGCATCTAGGTCATATATCCAATCAAATGAAGTTGTTCATGCTCTGAAACTGCATCCCTTGAAGCAGAAAAAAAGTCAAGATTATCGCATAAACCCCAACTCCTCAAAGACCCCACCCCTTTCCAATCCTACTTCCTCACTTTATTCTTATCCCTTTTGTTGTCACCTCTATGTATTCAAGTATATAAGTGCTTGATATCCAGGAGTACTTTTAATATTTATGAATGAAACGAATTCATTCATGGCACAAAAAAAAGCGTAAATTAAGAAGCAGACATGCTCTCAACACATGAACCCATGCCGCACAGACCGCAGCAATCAGCAGGAGGGCCTAGCAACGATGAAAAAATTACAGATACGAAGAAAAAAATTGCAACCTGGCAACAAAAAATTGAAGTAAAAATTTAAAGGGGAATTAGTCCTCCTCCTTCTCCAGCTTGTCGCTCGGACTCGGACTCCGAGTTGTTAAGACTCGGGGAGGCTCTGAGCGAGCTGGGGGACTTGGCCACGGTGTGTCAGTGGTGGTGGTGTTTTAATGGATCAACCACTGCACTCGACGCCGGTGACTGCGTCTGAGGTTTCTGTTGTCGTCGATTCTGCCACCAATGGTCATCGTCTCAATCAACCTCGCATTATGGACGGCTCTATTATGTAGACAACATAAATATATACGTTTAAGTTAACCTATATATGCGTGTGTCTATATATATATATATATCGCGACACCCTTTTTCTCAGGCGTTGTTGTGAATCTAGTCATGCTCATCACCACAATATTACTGACACTGGTAATGATTATAATATCGAGAACACCACCGGTGCTGGTTGCTCTTCACTTGTGCGTATTCTTCGCGATGGAAAGTGTTTACGTGAGTGCAGTCTTCATGAAGATCGCAGAAGATGGATGGATTCCGTTTGCCATATCCCTTATCCTCGCCTTCATCTTGTGTGGTTGGTTCGAAGGGTTCCTGGATTGTGCTCCTTGTACACCAACATTTAAGACGGGCTCACTCCGATTCTTGGACACCAAGATAAAAACATGTAATCCCTTCACCAGGTCACTATGTTCACTACTCTTGGATACCTTTCGGTTCCGGAGGTTGCCCATCATGAGAGGATTGTCGTCACAAAACTCGGCCTGAAAGGAGTTTATGGGTGCGTTATTCAGTATGGCTATGCAGATCCCCTAAACCTCGAGGGAGACGATTTTGTTAGTCAAGTTACCAATAGCTTGCAGGCACATCTACAGACACACCTCAGGACGTCTACCATCTGATCCTTCAGAGGTCCGAGCAGAGAGATCTATTTGGAAGCAGCAAGGAGTGCTGGATTGTGAAGTTCTGCAAATAACTGTCGGTCTTCTCTGCCTGCTTTCGGGGCGCCTCTGCCTCGGCGTTTCGAGGTTGGAATGCTTTACGGGTTAAAGAGGAAGGCTATATTTCGGTCCTCACACGTAGAATGTTGAAAGAAATAATTTTTCTGGATGCGATAAGCAGAAGTTTCCTGTATAAGATTGAGCTTCTGCCGAATTATTAAGGACAAAGTGTAATTCTTCATCTCAACCCTCCACTGGGGGAGTGGGGAGCGAATCGAAAAATATGCAAACTTTAATTATTCATTTCTACAATCGACTGATGGTTGATGTCACGTATAAGATCTCTACGATCCAACAAAAAAAATATTACAGAGATGCTTTGCTTTGATACTTGGAACGATAGCGAATCAAACATTACAATCGTGGTTTTCGGAATCATGAGATAAACATTCAAGGAGCCTGGGGAAAAGAAAGCGTACTTGGGGAATCGATTCTCACAATTACATCATCTTCACCACCCGATTCATCACTCGAATCCTCTACCACATGGCTCTTATTTGGGTCTGTACTTTGCTGCCCTGGAGGATTTGTTTGGCCTGTGAATTTTCTCACTTCAAGGTTCTTTCTCACAGTCGTTGCCCCTTCTGATCTGACTGAAACCAGTGGACGGCCGTGATATGATGGAACATTCGGATATGACACATTGTGTGAACGGCCTTGATATGATGGCATGCTTGGATATGACACGGTGTGTGATGGATTAACCGGACCACTTCTCGGAAAACTTCGAGCACGCCTCCTCTGATTCACATTCACCTTGTTTGCATAACGACATAAGAAAATAAGTTAGCTTGAACGAAAAGATAAAACCACAATCAAATCCCAAGTACTAAAGAACTGAACATCAAGAAACTGAGCTTACCATACTGCCGTAAACGCTTAACTGCATAGCCCTCGCAGACAAGAAGTAGTTTTGTCGGTCAATCCCTTCGGGGTTCTGCTTTTGCTGCTTTGCTTTGAAAACTTGCTCAGGCCAACTCATAAGACCACTATGCTCTCTAGACCTATGAGGACGATCAACTGCATTTGATATAAACGAGGGTGAGCGCCTAATCAGAGCACTGTCAGATTCAAATGCTGCGATGTCGAATATAATCACTCTTGATCTTGTTTCAACAAGATAAATGGATCCTCTATGAGAAAAACTGGCTACCCTCGTGCCTGTGATCAATTAGCAGCAAAACTGATTAGCATTAACGATGCGGAAGTGGTTTATGCAAGAATGAAACTATTTCCGACAAGCATCTTTCGAAACAGAAGTTTGATATCACCTGATGTTTCCAGATTCTGGAAGCTCTGGTAACCATGTGAGGGGAATAGAGGTGCAGGTGATGTGATCAGTTCTTGGACACCTTGGGTTTTAACGAAACCCTCTAACAGAAATCCAATGGAACGGTACGGAATTTCAAAAGATTCGCCCCTTAGGTAAATCGTCATCACTGACCTTTCCGCAACAAGAGTTCTCAAATCTTGCATTGCCATTTTCTCAAATATTTGTGGAAGGAGAAGTTTCAAAAGAGCAATAGAACTTTCCTAAAAACAAAATGGAATTAAATAAAATCAGTTACATCATAATAAATCCATCATCCTTTCCAAAATTCATATCATCATAGTATCTTTTCACTTGCCCTGCATTACAAAGTAGAAATTTTTAGTAAAAGAATACCTGCCAGAGGAAGTCTTCTACTGAGGGATCGGACCTGGAGCATTGAATGTATTTTATGAGTTTCAATGCAAAAGCAGAGAACCACAGAATCGGTGATCATGTCACAAATGTAGGGCTTTCCGGTTAGCACTTCATACAGGCCCAAAGTACTCCCGTGAGTAAAGGTTGGATGCAGCGAGTGCTTGTTTTTTATGCTCTTACTTGTCCACTGCCACAAATAATTCTCATCCAAGATATTATCCATCAGGAAAAACAGAAAATGTTGTAGCATCAAACTTTAAATTACCTTGACTACCCCAGTCGAAAGAAGCCAAATACCAGTAGGCTTGGATCCCTCCCTGTAAAGCGTCACGCCACGCAATTTCATTGTTTCCTTGGTAGAACCTTCAAGTGGTTCACGAACTGAAGGCGGAAGGGCCCCCATTAGAGGATTGAGACTAATCAGATCATTTATTTTTGGGATTTTTACTAATGGGGGATTCCTTAGAAGCTTTTTCAAATCAGTCTGCATGAAAACAAAATACCAACAAAATCTATTATCGTCAATGAGTGAATCATGAAGATGAAGATGAAGATGAAGCATCTGGACTAAATAATTATACGACACAAAAAATCACCAACACGCACCTGGACTGCATCATGAAGATGAAGCATCTCCTTTTCTTCCAATATGCCAACCTTCTCTAGGTTTTGGAGATATTCAATTAAATGGTTTAGAACTGAGTATGTTACTTGTCTTGTTTTTACAACACGCAGAACCTGAGGAAATGTGACACGAACATCTTCCAGAAACTTTTTTGCTTCTTCTCCTTCTGCCTCACTTTCATTAATGACGATAGAAGCAACTTCACTATCACCTGAATAAATAAGCACATGAAGAACAATTACATATTTTTCAAAATATAGGGCTACTACAATAAGATAATAACTAAACAATTTCCATTCTTACGTTACAACAACAATAAAGAATATAACCTATAAAATCATGAAGTTGCTGCCTAGCAATTCTATGGGCACGAAGAAAGGAAGCACAAATGTAACATGCAGATTCCAGCCTGTCCACGGTGAAATAGGTTACCAATTTCCGAGGGAAAATGCTAGTTTGAAGGAACTTGTAGTAATTTGGGAAATGAACATGAGCTTTTAAACCATTCCAGTCGCATAAAGGCTCACGTGAAACCGAGTCAATCGCTTCATCTACTGATTGCATCAAAATATTTGCACAAGATTGTGTAATCCTTCCCTCATCAAGCATGTTCCAGTAAGCAGCTTGGACTCCTGATTTAAAATGGTGTTTTGTATTAGCAAATGAGGCCACAGTTAGATATAGCAACCTTTAACTTTCACACCAGTATCCTTAAGCATTTTAGATTTACGTTTCAGAAATATGAGACGTAACAAATGCCTAAGCTTGAAAGTTACTGGGACTGAAATATAAATACTGCTAAATTTACCATTCAAAAGACGTTCACGTATATCCTTCAAATGTGTAACGTGCGGATTATTATCACTTTCTGATGCATCATGAGGGTGTACAGGTTCGGTATCAACATCATTTAAGCTTGCAATATATCCTTTCACAGTGAGCCAGTCAGCAGGTCCCAACTCCTCGTCATCGCCAAGATCACCAAAAGTCTCTAATGCTTTGTTCAACATTTCATATTTTGTGTACTCCAGCACGCGCCTCTGTAACAAACAAAGATATAGATATATAAACCAAATGCATACAACAACAACAAAGCCTTTTCCCACTAAGTGGGGTCGGCTGTATGAATCCTAGAATGCCATTGCGCTTGGTTCTGTACCACGTCTTCCGTTAGATCCAAGTACTCTCAAGTCTTTTCTTAGAGTCTCTTCCAAAGTCTTCCTAGGTCTTCCTCTACCCCTTCGGCCCTGAACCTCTATCCCGTGATCGTATCTTCTTACCGGAGCGTCAATAGGCCTTAGTTTCACATGTCCAAACCACCGTAACCAATTTTCTCTCATCTTTCCTTCAGTTTCCGCTACTCCTACTTTACCTCGGATATAATCTTATCCTTTCTCGTGTGCCCACACATCCTAAACCAAATGCATACACGGGAGAAAATTCTCATAACGAGCGCCAGAGCATAGACCTCCTCTAACTAATCTCGACAATTGTTATTTGCGTTCAAATGGATTAATAGCTGTATGAAATGTTGAGGAATTACTTAAAATTATAATCCCGAAAAAAAGAAAGGGAAACGTAAAGCAGTACCACAGGTCTACAAGGGCAGTGCAGTTGTATATTTTGAAGGACAGTTAAACCTCACCTTAGCTGCTGATAGCTTGTCCAGATTTAGAAGGCGTAAAATGAATTGTGTGGTGGAACCGTTCACAACTAGTGTCAAGAAGACAATTCCGCCAGTGAAGAAAACAAACTGCAAAGGTTTAAACAGATTGCTTAAATAAGCATCTCAAGCGGTGTCCAAAATTAAATTAATTAGTCTTGTTTGCAAATCTAGCATACTAATATACTAAACAATGAAACAGAAGAAAGTGTGCGCTCACGCTCCAGAATCCAGATACGTACCAGGACTCCTGTGTCAGAACTGATAAGTGAAGAGCTGTCGCTAGTTTGCTACAAGAATAAAGGTAAATCAATTCGAAGCCATAAAAATCATGGGTATTCAGAAGGAAAAATAAATAAAAGGAAAATAATATGAAATGAATATGCTAAGAGCACAAACAAGCGATATGAACGTAAAGATTTCAAAGGTTTTTTTGGTGGGGGTGGGGGGAATATCTTTTAAAATGTAAGATGCTTCCTTTTGTCAGATTATGCACTAAAAACTAATGGAATTGCATGTAGACTACAATAATCACTTTTGACACAGCAAACAGTTAGATGTGTGAGTGAAACATTTCCTTCACAAACTCAAAAAATGGAAAAAGTTATGAAATTAACAAACAGTAGAGATTGAATTTTAACCACAAGGTATAAAAGTTAAATTTTGCTTTGCATAAACAACAGTTTGTAATTAACAACTTGCCTTCACTGATAGTGAAAGTGACAACGCTACAGCCCCTCGCAGACCTGACCATATAAGGATTATAGCCTCTTTCCAGTCCAAACCATATCCAAAATACCGGAGAAGGGGAAATGAAACCGCAACAACTATGAACCGGGAAACTTGTACATAAACATAGAGAAGAATGAGGTACAACCAAGATTTTCCTGAAACAAAAACAATTAGATTTGCAAAGAGTTAAATAGAACCAGTCATAAAAGAACTAACAGATAATCCACTAAAATGTTAACCACCCAAAAGATAGTTTTCGTTTTCTTCTTTCATTCTTCATTCTTAATGTATGGAATCTATATTGAACGATAAGAATATAGTAATCGGGAAACAAGGTTGAAAAATTATCCGTAAGAACATATTACAAGAAAAATAAATATTTAGAAGGTAAATCCACAAAGTTAAGGAGCTACTTATGCAGAATGTCAAAGATATATGGTGGGAAACAACAAAAATATGCAACAGTGCTAAGATCTATTGTTCGGCCATTGTACTTTGGAAGAGTCCACACCCGATCTGCCTGTGTATGGGTGTGCGTATGCTCAGTTATGACCAAGCGAGTACATATATTTATGAATGCAAAAATGAGTACATAAATGCATATCTCTATGTTTGAAAAGTAAGGATTACCGTGATTAAAAATATTTTCACCACTAAGAATGCCTTCAGCAATAACAACTCCACTGAAAAGAAAAACAGAACATATGTGTCTTGTTTTCCATTTTGTTATTGTCACAAAACAAAATACAAGTAAAGAGCGTTGGATTATGCACTTACCTCAAGATGAAAACTAAGGTATTAGCAATATAAGCAACCATTTCCCTGTGCAAGATGCATAGAGTACGAGCAATTAAAATTTCATGAAGAGTAGATTCAAGAGAGATTTTTTTTTTTATCAAACTATTCACATATTTGCTGTATCTTTCTGTTTTAGAGATTATTAACTATATGATGAATTTACTCATGAATTGGACCTTTGTTTAATCAGACAGCCAGCCTTAGTTTAAAGTGATAACCACAACCACACGATATACCAGAAATGATGTAAACTTTGTTGGCTTTCACCCTTAAAAGCTGTCCTAGCAACTGCAGCATAAAACCTGTCCACAGATTATAACATTAGGATAAATGTATGCTCAAGTGAGAAATGAGACCTTATCGGGAAATTCAGCTTACATTCCTAAAGTCATCACCGTCAAGACACCAGACACGTCTGCACCCTCTTGAGCCTGTGGCACCCGAATAAAATATCTGAGTTTTTTCATACACAAAACAGGCAACTAATGACCAAATATTTTTCCAGATAAGTGAAATGCATTATAATATGTTAAATGGAATACATCAACCTTCTTTACATTAGTAGAAACCATAAGAAACATAGTTTATTGTTAACAATCAATGTTATTTTTTGGGAAAAGAGAGACATCAAAAGAATATTTTACTTAAATTTGGAAAGGATCATACATGCAAGTAGCCAACTTCCCTGTCACATGTAAAAGTAATTGCAGAACTATCTATAGCATTTCTATGACAGGTTTCAGTCGTAAGAATTTTGCACCAATTCATAATTTCATACATATCTATTGACATGACAATAAGCAATTTGGAATAATAATCATATGATGAAGCATCCAATTTTGGAAAGGAACATACAGTGAAGTAAGCAACATAGCTGACAGCAAGTGTTAGTGTGATCTCTATCACAGTGTCATTGAAAATGAACCCGAGCCAAAGTACAGATACTATGCCAAAAGCAAGACCAATGCCCACACTGGAACGATAAAAGAGTTAATTATGTGAAACAAATCTGCCATCCCTACTCAAAGAAATATGTGACACATACGCTCCAAATGTGACTTGAGATAAAAATTTAATTATGGCGGCCCAGTCATAGCTCTTTCCAAGGACCATTTGATAAAATAGCTGATACACCACAATTGCTGTCCTGGACGAAATTAAACACATTCAGTTAAGAGAAAATACGAAAGGCATAATTTACACAAATGCTGTAAAAAACAACAGCACAACAATTCATACATATGAATCACCCATGGTTCACCTACACTAAATATTGGATAGTAAGTAGAGAAGGGATTATCTGACTTGAGATAGTGTTAGGTCACCAAAAATCTATACCCGTCATTCATCAAGGATTCTCCTTCAATTATTGTACTCAATTTTTTGCTAGCACCAAGCTCTTTTAACAGAGCAACAACAGCCACAGGATCAGTAGCGCTAAGAAGCCCCCCAAGCAACAGTGATGTTTTCCAACTCCAGTCATAAGGGAAAGTGAGCTGCAGTTGAATATGACAATATAACTATGTACCTCCAACATATAATCTAATTAGCAAAGTTTAGGATACCTTCAAAGCAGATCCAAGGACAAAGGTTGATATTAGAACACCCGGACCAGCTAGTATCATCATTTGTACCATACACCTCTGCACGAAAAATAGAAAATTTTGCCGGTTCATTTCATATCCGGGACAATTCAAGTCAACCAGTGACTTTGCAGAAAGCTACAGGTTAGAATTGCACCAAAATAAAGTTTGCTGGTCTTATTGTTGTATATATGTTTCATACTTTCCAGGATTGTGAATAAACAGAACAACAGCATGGTAAAAGAAGAACAAAATTAAAAAACTATATAGAGTCAAATTTTGAAAAATGCACAATGAGAATATGTGAGGAAGAAAAGGGACCTTTATTTGGTGCACCTCCATAGAAAACGAACTCTCGAACAGAAGGGCAGGCAGAAAAACAGCCAATAGAAGGTCAGGATCAATATTTGCCCCTGCACCACAGTAGAAAGCCCTCCAAGTCAAAACACCACAAGGATGCAAAGCCTATAATCCGCGTTGCAATATGTCAGCAAAGATGTAAAGCTGGAACTTACAAATTCGAATTCCGTCTCCAATCCTCCCCAATTGATGATGTGTGCCATATTCTACATGTTTATCAACCTTTAATTAGCAAATATTAATTAAAACAAACAATTAACTCCTAATAAAGACATATAGCAGAGGCCAGAGAGTATCATATCATCCCACCATCTGACATGGACTGACAAAGAATAAAGCAGTTTTGTGTCTCACTACAATTTCATGGTTGTTGTTCAATTATTCCTCCTTATATTCCATTCTTAGAAATCTCACTGTTGAGATCCTGCTGCTAATTTTCTTAATCCTTGCCCCCACAAATCACCCTAAAACCACTGAATTTTGATATTTTTCATGGCATGTTAGAGTTCTAGAAAAACCTATATGTAGTATTCTATACGTTTTCAAAACAGGGGGTTATTATGTTCGGAGAGAATTCGGGTTTTGATTATTATTAGTATTAGTATAAATTATGGTCCACTCACCTTTTGTTTTGCGCCTCTCAGGACATAGTGACGAGTACGACCAGAGCGTCGAAGCATTTCCCTACCAGTGATCTAGCATTCTTCTACTTGTGTATGCCAGGGACGGATCCGTGGCACCACTCTTTTTACATAACTTTTAACACACGTTTTGTGGGACCCACTTTATAATGCATTTTAATAATCCGAACAATCTATCATTTAGATATTACCTCAAAGATCATGTCTACCAAAAAATCACCCAAATCGAAAACCATCTAACCATTGGATTAAAGTGTTTAGGGTTTCTTTGTATAATCGTATTCGTCTATTTTCCTCGCTGCTAATGAATGTCTTAGTGATTTTTGCAAAAATGATCTATGAATGATGTTGTAAACAATAGTGCCACGGATCTACCATATATATACATACATATAAACAAGCTCCTAGCTTTTTTGTTCATTTTTAAGATTCAAATCACTGAAACCAGCAAAAATACAAAATTTGATAACTAGCTGCAATTAACATTAGATTAAACCCAATAATTAAAATAATAACAATAACAAGATGAAGAAGAAGAAGAAATGGAGGAGAGAGAGTGAGAGAGACCTATGGAGCCGAGGCCAATGCCAAGGATGAGCAGAGCGACAGTGTAGGGAACTCTGGTACCACGCAACAGATGCCTGCTGGCGATTCCTAACACCAAACACAACCCGACGAACGCGGTGGCGTTCGTCGGGTCCGACGAGCTATCTTCTTCTTCCTCTGCCGCCAAGATTCTGTACGGTAACTGCCATGCCGTGACCGTCGCCATTTCTCCAATGTCAAAAGCTCTACTTAATATCCACCACAATTTGAATTCCTGTTTCAGTCGTAGCTTTAAAAAGCTAAAAGCTTTCAGCTTTTGACTTCTGATTAAGCAATAAGCAGCAGCATACTAGTGGTGGAGACTCACGAGCGGCTTTTGCTGTTGAAAAAAGCAATTGTGCGCTCTCAGCTTCCAGGTGCTCCCTCCCGCTTATATACTGTGAGAAGATGATTGAAGCTGATTGATACGATCACTGTCAGTCACGTTTCGTTCTGTCACGGACAAGTAATGCCTGGCGATTTTGCTCTTGGACGAAAGCGCCGATTTGTCAAATAATCGCCTAACTGAACGAGTGGAAATACCTCGGACTGACGATATTTTACGACGGATATTTGTTAACGATGAATTCAGAGTCCGGTGATTACTATTTTATTTTTTTATTTATTTTTCTATGTTTATCTACAGATCACAGATCTTGACTAAACAATTTATAAGTCATTATTTTCACGTAGTTGTCGCCTATGCAACATTTTAATCGAAAATTCTACGTTGTTCTGATGCATTTTATATCAGAATTTTAACAATTCGATATTGATCAAGAGTAGTTGAATATCTCGGAGTATAAAGTTGTACAAACACATAACCAATATTCTAGTTTTATATTATAGCCCAAAATATAGGGTAAGCATTTGGTTCATGTATTTAACATAGCTTACATGTATTTGCCAACCTTAACTTATGTAGCTCAAAAAAATCAGATATTATTACTTGTTTGGAAGTGTTTTTAAAATAACTGAAAGTGTTTATGGTAAAAAGTTTTCTTTAAAGCGTTTTCAATCATTTTAAAAGTATTTTCAAATGAGTTATATATTTGCCATTTGCTGCCTAAATTTCTATTGTAATCAAAGTCAATATATTATTATTTTTGAACAAATGATATTATCTACATTAAGGGAGAGGCGATGAGTTTAGACTCATAATAGGCTAGCAATAATGTGGTTCAAATTTAACTTTGACAATAATCAAATCTAAAATCTCTCACTTACAAACTAGACCGTAGTACCAAGTGACAAATCTACTATATTATTATTATCTACAATTATTTGTACTATGTAACAAGACTTTGAATGTGTCGATAGCACGCTGCTCAATAGTCTGGTGAGCTGGACTCCCCGCTTTTTTTACAAATAACAGAAAGACAAATAAAAAATTGAAAGAAGATGAACAGAACTGACAAATTGTTTGGATCTACTGGACGTAAGCAGTAGGTGTTATCTGTTAATTTTCTTCTGCATCCGATGTGGGGATTGGATTAGGCTTTATTTTAATCATCAAATGTGTTATTAGTTAAACAAATAATTATGGCATATTATTATTTTAATTACGAAATCAAGATCATCGATGCATGTGTGGAATAATGTTTATAGCATAAGGTAATGAGGTGGTAGGTTGGTAGCTGTTATTTAGTTTCATTTTTATATGCTAACGATAATGTAAGAAGGATAATCGAATCTAGAATTTCGAGTAAATGGATAAATGTTTTAAATAACTTAACTTATAAGCCTCTTGCTAAAAAAGTTGGAACCATTCTTAGTTTATGCGTGCCATTCTTGTTCTTAGGACATGCTAATCTTCTTTATATCAAACTTTATATCTATACAGTCTTATAGCTTGATTGACTAGATGTGAAATCATTAGTGTTTGGTGTCTTTTTTTATTTTATTTTTATGAAAGAAAAACTTATATCAAAGAGAGGAACCACGAGAACAACCGGCCTCAACCAAATCGAAATTTATGGCTGGGGCGGCAAAGTTTGGTACAACACCATCCCAAACATGATTAGAATGAAGACTAAGGCCATGTTTAGCAAAAACGTCTACAACAAAATTAGCTTCCCTAAAAATATGCCGCCAAGAGATGGATTGGAATTTTGTCGCCAACCTTCGAATCTCTACAATCACAGCCTTCAAGTTCCAGGGAGCAGACCAACTACCAAGCACATAATGGATGACTAATCTTGAATCTCCTTCCACTTGGATCTTAGAAACACCTTTTTTAAGGGCAAAAGAGATACCCCACGGAAATCGTAGCTCCATCAACATTGAAGGAACTGCCACCCAAAACATTCCCTTGATCATTTCTTAACATGAACCTAGCAGCTGCATTATGAATAGTAAATACTGACCGACCCATCAAAATTAAGCTTTATAAAATTAGGGTCATGCATGTGATATTTTATGGAGTATTTATTTGTTGTTGAATTATAATGTATCCATAAGTCAAAGACGAATCCCCTCACACAAACACCATACAATGGTGGGTAATCGACCCTTTGTAGTATGGAAATTTGGATCCCCTTCGGACCTAAAGACCAATAAATTTGGGCCCTTATGTTGTGCGAAAGAGAGATCATAACTCTTAGTTTATGTAAAGTGAACTAACAAAATGAGTTAATAAATACTATCTAACTCAATCTGAGCGGTCTAAATTATCTAATTCTTCAATTCTAGAAAGTGAAATGAAGATCTTTGTCCGCAACAAGGCATGTCGCGATACTGCTTGCCTCTGAAAATCGTCTTAATGGGCTCTAATGAGAGAGGGGGCCTAAATCAGGTTTGCAGTTTGTTTTATTTTGGGTCAAAAGACCAAATTCTCTTTTGTACTGAATCAAAGTCAATTCCGATTTGATAATTATATCTGTACAATGTTTAAATTTTTTAATAGCAAATTATTATAAAGAATAATGTTTTACAATTCTTAAAAGTCTATTTGTATTCGTTTGAGAAATGTTTTAATTGACTGAAAGTTTTTTTAGAAAAGATATTTTTGAAAATATTTAAAGTACTTTTTAAGATAAATTTTGTATTTTTATATTAATTGGTTTTAAGAATAATTTTTTAAAATGTTACCAGTTATTTAAAAATATTTTTTCTAACGAGTATTTTGTTATATAAAATCCAATGTCATTTTATCAATAAATTGTTTATTCCGTTGAAATTACATATAGTTCAATATCTTAGTGGATATGAATATTGGGTTTTCACACATGAATCTTAGGTTCAAAATTCCCATCTCCTAAAGTATAATAATAATTTCTATTAATAATAATAAATTAGCCAGTTAATAGTAAGATCTAGTTGTATTTTTCTTTGTAAGTGAAGTGTTTTAGATTCGATTCTCAACAAAAGGTGAATTTCAATTACATTATTAGCTCATTACGAAGATTAACACACTCCTCAATCATTTGGGTAAATAATATCATTGTTAAAAATAAAAAATAAAAAAAATAGAAAAAAAATATAGATACATTCGAAACTGGGAAAAAATAGAAAAGAAATATATTATCCGGTTGCTTCAGTTGTTGGTTCGTGCCTTCTCTCACTTTCTCCAGTTGAAAAATTATCACTTGCATCTTCTTTTTCTTCTTCTCCGTCCGACCATGAAGATGAACCTCCCGCCCATTCTCCTACTCGCGGTTCTAATCGCGTGCACTGCCACTCACGTCAGATCCGACGCCTCCGACCACCGCTACAACGAAGGCGACGCCGTCC
Organism: Cotoneaster glaucophyllus; assembly: GCA_036320875.1. NCBI lineage: Eukaryota > Viridiplantae > Streptophyta > Magnoliopsida > Rosales > Rosaceae > Cotoneaster > Cotoneaster glaucophyllus. The sequence continues at coordinate 33,649,261 of CM070069.1, read as the reverse complement.
CCCTCTACGCCAACAAAGTCGGGCCCTTCCACAACCCCAGGTAATCCTATCAAATCTCTTCCAGATCTGACTTCCGATCTGGATTTCGACCTCCATTTTCTGAAAGTCTTCATGCAATTTCTGATTTTTTTAAGATTATTAATCTGTCTTTGTATCTGTTTGTTTGGTTGCAGCGAAACGTATCGGTATTTTGATCTGCCCTTCTGCTCAGCAGGTTTTGCATCTCGAACTTTTTGCCTTTACATTCTCATTCCACATGCAATTGTGTAAATTTTAGCTGCGAAATCCAAAAAATGTGCATAAAATTCTGAAATAGTAACTTGTCGTGAGGTTTTTCACTTGGAATTTCTATTTCGAGGAGTTAAAATGTTGGGAACTTAGGGATGATTGTCCCTGTAAACATTTTCGATTGATAGAGGCAAAGTTTTGGGTTTTAAAATTAGGATAATGATGCAGCTCTTGATTGTAGCTCTGTTCACGAAGTTTGTTTCTTGATGCATTTGCTGTGTTATTGTCTCTTTTGGTTATTAATTTGGCGGCGAATGAATGTAAATGTTAGGTGATGTGAAGGAGAAGAGGGAGGCGCTCGGAGAGGTGTTGAATGGAGATCGGCTTGTTAGTGCTCCTTATAAGCTTGAGTTTAGAAAAGATAAGGACTCTGAGGTTGCTTGTAGAAGGAAGCTGACCAAGGAAGAAGTTGCGCAGTTTCGAACTGCTGTGAAAAAAGACTACTACTTCCAAATGTATTATGATGACTTGCCCATCTGGGGCTTTTTGGGAAAGGTTGACAAGGAAGGAAAAATTGATCCGAGGGAATACAAATATTTTCTTTACAAGCATATCCAATTTGATGCTCGGTACAATAAAGACCGTGTGATTGAAATCACCGCCAAGATGGACCCTCATTCTGTTGTAGACTTGACAGAGGACAAGGATGTTGATGCGGATTTCATGTACAGTGTGAGATGGTCGGATACTAGCATTCCCTTCGAGAATAGAATGGATAAATACTCACAGTCCTCTTCAATGCCACATCACTTGGAAATCCATTGGTTCTCAATCATAAATTCATGCGTCACAGTTCTCCTTTTGACGGGTTTTCTTGCAACGATTCTCATGCGAGTCCTGAAGAATGATTTCATGAAGTGAGATTTAATTTCTGAGCCCTGAAAGTCTCCTGGTTTTCTGTTTAGAATTTATTGTCACTTATTATATCTGTTTAATTTTATATTAAGGTATGCACAAGATGAGGAAGCTGCTGATGATCAAGAAGAGACTGGATGGAAGTACATTCATGGTGATGTTTTCCGGTTCCCCGAGAACAAATCTTTGTTTGCTGCAGCCCATGGTTCTGGAACCCAGCTGTTCACTCTGTGAGGATCTTATTGCAATTTTTTTGGTTATTAAATGTTAGTACTAAATGCTAATGTCTGTCCCTCTCTTCATTTACAGCACATTATTCATTTTCATGCTGGCATTGGTTGGTGTATTTTATCCATACAACCGAGGAGCTTTATTTACTGCGCTTGTGGTCATATATGCACTTACTTCTGGCATTGCGGGATATACTGCAACTTCTTTCTATTGTCAGCTTGAAGGAAAAAACTGGGTAAGTCTAAATGGATTCTGTTTGCGACAAGTGCAGGTTATAGTTTATGCTTTTAAAGTGAAATGGAATCATTTAGTTTCCATTTTCTGGTTGACAGGTGAGAAACTTGTTACTTACCGGGTGCCTTTTCTGCGGACCCCTGTTCCTGACTTTCTGCTTCCTTAACACTGTCGCAATTGTTTATAGTGCAACTGCAGCTCTTCCTTTTGGTACTATTGTGGTAATTGTCCTTATTTGGACATTGGTAACATCTCCATTGCTTGTCTTGGGTGGTATCGCTGGGAAAAACAGCAAGGCTGAGTTCCAAGCTCCTGTCCGCACCACAAAGTATCCTCGAGAAATTCCAACTCTTCCATGGTACAGGACGACCATTCCTCAGATGGCAATGGCAGGGTTTCTCCCTTTCAGTGCAATATACATTGAACTTTACTACATATTTGCCAGCGTCTGGGGTCACAGGATCTACACAATCTACAGCATCCTGTTTATTGTATTTATTATTCTTTTGATTGTCACTGCCTTTATAACTGTGGCTTTGACATATTTCCAACTTGCTGCTGAAGATCATGGGTGGTGGTGGAGGTAAACAAATCTTCATAATCTTGCTTCTGTTGTAGGTTATATTGCTTATATTCCTAGAAGTTAGGTTTAGTTTTCTGCTTTGTTTTTTGTTTAGTGTTTTCTAAATTAAACTTTTTTCTGTAGATATGAATGACCATAAATTTATACAATGAACAAAAGCAAAAACAAATAAGATACAAGAAATGCTCATAATGTGTTTCGAAGTATGAAAATTTCTGAAATTCAATAGATGAAGTTGTTTGGTACTAATCATCTTTGGGGTTTCAAGTTTTCTCTGCAATGTTATGCGCTTTCAGTGACTAGTGTCATTACTTCTGAGTTATGACTGTGAACCCATCTCTTCGTGACTCTGTGAATCCATCTAGCAGAGCATATATTTATTGAATATGTTTTCCTCTTTCTGTGACTTGTGTCGCTGGACTAATGAGAGTTCTTGATTTGCGACAGGTCTTTCCTATGCGGTGGATCCACTGGCCTCTTCATCTATGGATACTGCTTGTATTATTACTATGCCCGATCAGATATGTCTGGTTTTATGCAGACATCGTTCTTCTTCGGTTACATGGCCTGCATTTGCTACGGCTTCTTTCTCATGCTTGGCACCGTTGGTTTCCGTGCTGCTTTGCTGTTTGTTCGTCACATTTACAAGTCCATCAAGTGTGAATAGGTGGTTGGTTGATCGTTCTGTTGAATAGGTCCTCGTTTATTCCTTTTTTATCATAGGAAAAAGTCGTGATTTTTGTTAGAAGGTAGGCGAGAGGGTGCCTCCAGAAGCAGAGGAAGCGGCTAGCTTTTTCGAATCAAGTCTTTCGAGGCCTCTGTTGAGCGTTTGCTTCAGGCGTTGGGAAAATTTGGGGCAGCTTAGGGTTTGCCTTAACTATTCTTCACTAAATGTATGTCATAGAATAGAAGCATTAATGTGGAGGAACAGTAGAGCTTCTTGTATGGCCACATTTTACTGAAAACTCAGAAATGACGTTTTTCCATATTAGCTTGCCCTTATTGTTTTGTCTAATTGTACTACTGTGTTAAGCATTTTCATTCATTACATTCGAATCAAATAATCGATGGAAGGAAGGAATCAAAGCTACATTTTGGATGCACGATTGCCCTTGATTACATCTAATAATTGAGCAAATGACTTATTTGCTAAGACGAGAATTTGAAAATATAGACTTGGCAAACGGGTCGTGCTTATCGTGTTTGTATTGTTTTCGTGTTATACCTCTTATTTCAAACCCGTTATCTTAACGATCTTATTGTGTTAAATCTGTTATCTTAATGAGTTTTTAATAGGTGACTTGATGAAAACTTGACTCGTTAATGGGTCGTGTCGTTTTATGTCGGTAGGAAATTGCTATGTCTAATGTCTAGACCTCGTAGACAGTTCGTGTTCAGGTCGTTCACGTGCCATACCCGTCATCTTAATAGATGACCTGATAATGACGCGATTTGTTAATGTGTTCTTAACGGGTGACCTAATAATGACCTGACTCATTAACAGTTTGCTCAAAACCTGTTGTTTTCGTGCCCTTTCGTATCAAGTTAAAGAGTCGTGCAAAAAAGTATCAGACCTACAAAAATATGAAAGGAGGCTCATCTAGCACTAGCAGATGGTGTTTTCAGTTTCCACTTTTGGAATGAAACGAATCTTCCCATGTAGGATCGAACCTACAACCAGTCAATTAACACCTGAATGGTACACCGATAGGGTAAATAAAACAATACAATGGCTACCATACGCAAATGAACTCCATGAGTTACTCTAATTACTTTCTAAATTTCTAATTATATTATTTTACATGTATTCCAGTGGATAATTCCTTCCTGTCCACTTCAGTCATAAAATCATAGTTTGTAGCATTCATTACATTTTATTTTGACTTGGCGATTCCTAAATATTTGTTTGTCCCACATCGAAAAGGAGAAGACAACCACCGCCGCCCCACTTGATTTGAACGTACGCAGCCGTGCAGTGAGCGCAGAGCAAAAATGGCTAATCTTGTCCAATCCTCAGTCAAAGAACAGTAGAAGATGTCAAGATTCTGTACTAGCGGTATTGGGTGGGAGAGGATCGAAAGATACATGTAAAGAACGAAGCAGTCATAACGTACATGAACCGTCGTTTCTCAATTTCTTTATAAGCCAAGCTGGGCTCACCTCACTATTTTTAACTTTGGACGATTATTTGCAGATATGACGCTTGAATGAGAACTTAAAATATAGACGGTTTAACCCGATTGTATGTATCCATATAAATAATCATACTTGGTTGAGAGCGGGAGGGTTTTTGGAGATGGAAAGGAGGTCCTCCAGCAGATTGCAACCGAAGTTACTGATGCCAATGCCCCTGGCGAGGCCGAGTCTCTTGCATTCTTCCATGCCTTCTCAAACAGACTTGATATCAAGGGTTACACCATCTCCTTTTCAGCAGGCCTAGCCTTCACTTTTTTAAAATTAAATACAAATAATACCTAACGAAAACTAACCGCACGATGTATGATTAACGGTCACGATCACGAAATTCTTAGGATCCCAAAGAAAAGGATCCTCGCGGCGAGGATCCTTTTCCGTTTACCGAGGATCCTTTTCCCTTTACAATCGGAAACAATTACCAAACAAGTGGAAGGACATACTCGCTGCCATCGATCCTAGCTATGGCTAGGGTTGGTGGTAGCCGCTTGCTCCTCTTGTTTTCCTTTTATTTCCTTTGTTTGTCTTTGCTGCCTCTGGTTTCCCTTCCTCAACTCCCCTTTCTTCCTTTCCTTTTCCTTCCACCTACTTCGTTTTCATCACTCCCCACCCTACCCTTTCCACTTGGCTCACTCCTCCAGTGCTCTCATCCTCTAGATCAGCTTCCACTAATCCACACCGTGAACGCGAATCTTCGCGATTCCTGTTTAGGAGGGAGATGTGTAGAGCTTCGGATTTTTTCGATGCTCGGGTGTTCTCACCACCTTCTTGCCTCGACTTGGCCTTGTTGCCTCTGTTGCTCGTGGGTTGTTTCCTACGAGTTTCCTTCGATTTGTGGTGCTAATCTTCGATGTGCTCTTTGGCGGTTGTTGCAGCCTTCTTTTTATCCACTTTGGGGGCTCGATTTGGCTTGCTTTTTGGCAACTGGTTCAAGTCTGGAGGTCCTTCGGATGGCAGCAACGGCGGAGGATGCTGCGGTAGGGGATGCAAGCTGTTGGGTTTTTTTTGTTTTTGTTTTTTGGGCTTGGTTTTGTTGTACTTTGAAGGTCCAAACTTTTGTTGTTGTGTTTGTGTTGTATGTGAGCCTCCTTCTTGTACCTGTGTGTTGTTGGCAATAATATAAGCAGCCCAATTTTCCCCCCAAAAAAAAAATTTCCCACGTGGAAGGACAATTATTAGGGGCAGTGGTGGAAGGACAATTGTTAATTTTTAAAAGCAATAAATGAAAGCAATGTCCACGTTGCATACATTGAGCGGGGAACGTACAAAGAGAATGGCAAGACGAAAATGTGGCTGTCATTCATCTTATCATTTTGATAATTATGTGACAAGCGATAGTATTACTTTAAGTTAGACTAAGAAGAAGAAGAAAAAATTTAACCCCGAACACACAAAATACACTCCCCAGTCTCCAGTAACTTAACTACACTTCTAGCATCCAACATAATATAAAAGTTAATTGAAGATTATAAAACCAAGCTAATGAGCTTCACATACACAGATCCAAACGAACTCTGTAAATAAAAAGCACAAGAACTTATTATGCCTGTGTTCAAGATACGATATAAAATACATAAACAACGTCATGCGAAACGGTCCGAAATGATCGATGGATTGATCATAATCCAGCATCAATCTGGAGCACAACGTCATGCGGTCCCATAATTGAGGCAAAGATGATTGTTTTCTGCTGAGGAAGGCTACTGATCTCGTCTAATTCCTCCTCAGTCAAGGACCAACCGAAGATGTCAATGTTCTGATTAATTCTTTCCTTATTGAAGCTCTTTGTTACCAAGCTCACCCCTTGCTGGTACACCCATCTCAACGCTATCTGCATATCATTAAAAAGAAAGGAAAAATTAACTAGTGCAATGCTAAGCTACATATATGTATTATATGTATATAATATATATTAGGGCGAGTTGTCAAATTAAACAAAACTAGTTGTCCTAATTGTTAAGGTTTCAGAGATGGTCTGGTGGTTCACTGAATCACTGCTAATTTAAATCAATATATATATAGTTTCCTAACTTAGTTGCATGTGTATACTGTGAAACCATTATTATAAGAGAATTTAACTTCATGAGACATTCAACACTGATTAACTAGCACCTGAGCGGTTGTTTTTCCTTTGGACTTGGCAATGTCTTGGAGGACTTTCGTGCCTAAAACTTTGTTTTCTCCAAATCTAGTACCGGATGCACCTAACGGGGAGTAGGCCGTCACATGAATGCCCTTTGCCTTACTGAACCCCCTCAGTTTCTTCAGCTGCCAAAGTGGGTTCACCTCCAACTGTGTATTTTGACATACAAATTAATTAACATATAAAATATACCTGTTATTTCAAACCCGTTATCTTAACGATCGTATTGTGTTAAATATGTTATCTTAACGGGTTTTTAATAAGTGACTCGATAAAAACTTGACTCGTTAATGGGTCGTGTTGTTTTATGTCGGAAGGAAATTGCTATGTCTAATGTCTAGACCTCGCAGACAGTTCGTGTTCAAGTCGTTCACGTGCCACACCCGTCATCTTAATAGGTGACCCAATAATGGTGCGATTTGTTAACGTGTTCTTAACGGGTGACCCGATAATGACCTGACTCATTAACAGTTTGACTCAAAACCTGTTGTTTTCGTGTCCTTTCGTATCAAGAGTCGAGCAAAAAAGTATCAGACCTACAAAAATATGAAGGGAGGCTCATCTAGCACTAGCAGATGGTGTTTTCAGTTTCCACTTTTGGAATGAAACGAATCTTCCCATGTAGGATCGAACCTACAACCAGTCAATTAACACCTGAATGGTACACCGATAGGGTAAATAAAACAATACAATGGCTACCATACGCAAATGGACTCCATGAAGTTACTCTAATTACTTTCTAAATTTCTAATTATATTATTTTACATGTATTCCAGTGGATAATTCCTTCCTGTCCACTTCAGTCATAAAATCATAGTTTGTAGCATTCATTACATTATATTTTGACTTGGCGATTCCAAAATATTTGTTTGTCCCACATCGAAAAGGAGAAGACAACCACCGGCGCCCCACTTGGGCGAGCAGCAGTTTTCATTTGACGTACGCAGCCGTGCAGTGAGCGCAGAGCAAAAATGGCTAATCTTGTCCAATCCTCAGTCAAAGAACGGTAGAAGAGGTCAACATTCTGTACAAGCGGTATTGGGTGGGAGGGGATCGAAAGATACATGTAAAGAACGAAGCAGTCGTAACGTACATGAACCGTCGTTTCTCCTTTGGCTTTGGCAATGTCTTCGAGGACATGCGACCCTAAAACACTATTGTCTCCCCATTGACTGTTAGCTGCACCCAAAAGAGAGTAAGCTGTAACTTGGGATTCCCTTTGCCTTACGGAACTCTCTCAATTTCTTTATAAGCCAAGCTGGGCTCACCTCCAGCCACAGAAACTATTTTCAACTTTGGACGATTTTTTGCAGATATGACGCTTGAATAAGAACTTAAAATATAGACGGTTTAACCCGATTCTATGTATATATATCCATATAATTATCATACTTGGTTGAGAGCGGGAGGGTTTTTGGAGATGGAAAGGGGGTCCTCCAGCAGATTGCAATCGAAGTTACTGACGCCAATGCCCCTGGCGAGGCCGAGTCTCTTGCATTCTTCCATGCCTTCTCAAACAGACTTGATATCAAGGGTTACACCTAAGGATGGGCAAAATACCTATGGGTTTGGGTAACCGTGGTTATTCGTCCATTTAAAGTTCACGGTTACGGTTATGAGTAACCGTTTAGATGAACAAACGGTTATGGGTATAACCGTTTATCCATGAAATTTAAATGGACGGTAACTTATAATGGGTATCTATTTATCCATTTAATTTCTTGCTTTTGCATTACAAAATTTGACTGACCATTTAGGGACAATCTGTTTCCCATCTCTCGCATTTGGTTCTGCAACTTCAGTTTGGTTCTGTGTCAAATTTTGGGTATGCTAAAATTATAAGTACAGGTTCATGGTGTAGGCTCCGGCCATGAACTCTTTCCTACAAAGTGCAAATGCAATAACAACATATATATATATATATATATTTATACAAATTACACAATATAATTAATCAGTTAAAATACACACAATTATTCAGTTGATCTGGTCACCATGTCTATCAATAGAACATCTGCGACTTGCCATCTTGATAGTTGATATAATATATCATTTTGTAATTTTCAAGTTGTTAAAAAAAATATGTAGGACGAGTGAAAAAATGAGTAAATAGGTAAAAAAAGGATAAATGGATTAAAAAACGGGTAAATGGATATGATTATGGTTAAATGGGTAAACGGTTATGGTTAAATGGGTACACCGTTATGGGTATGGTTAACCGTTTATAAACGATTATGGGTATGTGTATAACCGTTTATGCAATTACCCAACGGTTAAACGGTTATGTGGGTATGAACATAAACGATTATAAGTAAATAACCGCGGTTATCCTGCTCGTCATAACCATTGTCCATCTCTAGTTACACCATCTCTTTTTCAGCATGCCTAGCCTTCACCTTTTTAAAATTAAATATAAATAGTACATAACGAAAAACCAACCGCACGATGTATGATTAACGGTCACGATCGCGGAATTCTTAGGGTCCCTAAGAAAAGGATCCTCGGGACGAGGATCCTTTTCCGTTTACCGAGGATCCTTTTCTGTTTACAATCGGAAACAATTACCAAACAAGTGGAAGGACATCCTCGCTGCCATCGATCCTAGCTATGGCTATGATTGGTGGTAGCCCTTTGTTCCTCTTGTTTTCCTTTTATTTCCTTTTGTTTGTCTCTGCTGCCTATGGTTTCCTTTCCTCAACTCCCCTTTCTTCCTTTCCTTTTCCCTCCACCAACTTCATTTTCATCACTTCCCACCCTACCCTTTCCACTTGGCTCACTCCTCCAGTGCTCTCATCCTCTAGATCGGCTTCCACTAATCCACACCGTGAACGCGAATCTTCGCGATTCCCGTTTAGGATGGAGATGTGTAGAGCTTCGGATTTTTTCAATGCTCAAATGTTCTCACCACCTTCTTGCCTTGACTTGGCCTTGTTGCCTTTGTTGCTCGTGGGTTGTTTCCTACGAGCTTCCTTCGATTTGTGGTGCCGATCTTCAATGTGCTCTTTGGTGGTTGTTGTAGCCTTCTTTTTATCCACTTTGGGTGCTCGATTTGGCTTGCTTTCTGGCAACTGGTTCGAGTCTGGAGGTCCTTCGGATGGCAGCATTAGCGGAGGATGTGCGGTAGGGGATGCAAGCTATTCGGTTTTTTTTTTTTTTTATGGGCTTGGTTTTGTTGTACTTTGAAGGTCCAAACTTTTGTTGTTGTGTTTGTGTTGTATGTGGGTCTCTCTCTTGTATCTGTGTTTTGTTGGTAATAATACAAGCAGCCCAATTTTCCAAAAAAAAAAAAAAAAAAAATCCAAGTGGAAGGACAATTATTAGGGGCACTGGTGGAAGGTGGAAGGACAATTGTCAATTTTTAAAGGATGGGATTGTCTGCCCTCCCATTTCTCATCCCCTTCCTATTTGAGCGGTCACGGTTAAGCCACGTTAACATTTTATATTGATTTTTTTTTATAGAGATAATAAGATAAAAATGAATAGGAATATAAAATGTTGACGTGGCTTAACCATGACCGCTCAAATAGGAGGGGGATGGAAGGGGATGAGAAGTGAGAGGGCAGACAATCCCCATCCATTTTTAAAAGCAATAAATAAAGCAATGTCCACGTTGCATATATATGTGGCTATCATTCATCTTATCATTTTGATAATTATGTAACAAGCGATGGTATTACTCTAAGTTAGACCTGAGAAGAAGAAGAAAAAATTTAACCCCGATCGAACACACAGAATACACTCCCCAGTATCCAGTAACTTAACTACACTTCTAGTATCCAACATAATATAAAAGTTAATTGAAGATTATAAACCAAGCTAATGAGCTTCACATATACAGATCCAAACGAACTCTGTAAATAAAAAGCACAAGAATTTATTATGCCCGTGTTCAAGATACGATATAAAATACATAAACAACGTGCAAAAGTTTGACCAGAGCAGATTGCCGAAATTTCCAAACAATTGTAGAACTTACAAAAACTTATGAAATTCTGAAAGAGAAAACGAATACAGTCTAACTAAGAGTACGGGCGACCCTAGCTATATCAAAGCCCTAGCGGATGAAGTCATCAACGAAACGGTCCGAAATGATCGATGGATTGATCATAATCGAGCATCAATCTGGAGCACAACGTCATGCGGTCCCATAATTGAGGCAAAGTTGATTGTTTTCTGTTGAGGAAGGCGACTAATCTCTTCTAATTCCTCCTCAGTCAAGGACCAACCGAAAATGTCAATGTTCTGATTCATTCTTTCCTTATTGAAGCTCTTTGTTACCAAGCTCACCCCTTGCTGGTACACCCATCTCAACGCTATCTGCATATCATTAAAAAGAAAGGAAAAATTAACTAGTGCAATGCTAAGCTACATATATGTATTATATGTATATAATATATATTAGGGCGAGTTGGCAAATTAAACAAAACTAGTTGTCCTAACTGGTAAGGTTTCAGAGATGGTCCGGTGGTCCACTGCTAATTTAAATCAATATATATATATATATATATATATATATAGTTTCCTAACTTAGTTGCATGTGTATACTGTGAAACCATCGTGATAAGAGAATTTAACTTCATGAGACATTCAACACTGATTAACTATAACTAGCACCTGAGCAGTTGTTTTTCCTTTGGACTTGGCAATGTCTTGGAGGACTTTCGTGCCTAAAACTTTGTTTTCTCCAAATCTAGTACCGGATGCACCTAACGGGGAGTAGGCCGTCACATGAATGCCCTTTGCCTTACAGAACCCCCTCAGTTTCTTCAGCTGCCAAAGTGGGTTCACCTCCAACTGTGTATTTTGACATACAAATTAATTAACATATAAAATATATAGCCTTATGCATGCATAAAAACTAACTGATTTATAAACTTGGAATGTATATGTACTTGGTTGAGGGCTGGAGGGATATTGGCGATGGAAAGGAGGTCCTCAAGCATCTCGGAGGTGAAGTTACTCACGCCAATGCCCCTCGCAAGGCCCAGTCTCTTGCATTCTTCCATGCCTTCCCAAACTGACTTGATATCTAAGGGTAGCAGCACCCCCTTTTCCACTGGCATGGAGCTCACCACTTTCCCAAATTTGAAGGGCCAATGTATTAGGTACATATCCACATACTCCAATTGCAGATTCCTACATAATTCATTCACGATTAAAAAAAAGTTAATTAGCTAGGTTTCAACTTTCATTTAGGGGCTGTTTGATAAATATTTCATTTGTTTCACTTTATCAGAAAACTAAAAACTGAAAACTAAAAATTAAAAGGTACTTTTGTGAGTTTTTAAAATTGGAAATTAGAATCTGAAAACTAAACTGTTATCAAATGAGCCCTTAATATTATGAAATCTGAATTGATTGATTGAACTATAACTTTGTCATACTATCATTTAAACCTTAAGCTCATGTTGATGGCAGGCACTACAAGGTCTCTTTCAGCAAAGCTGGCAAAAAGCTTAGTGGTGATGAAGAGCTCACTCCTGGACTTGACGAGTCCAAGACGGAGTGCTTCAGCTATGGCTTCACCGAGATCTTGCTCTGACCCGTAAACGTAGGCCGTGTCGAAGTGGCGGTAGCCCGCTCTGATGGCTTCAAGAATTGCAGCCTTGGCTGTTTCAGGGTCAACTTTAGGATACGATGAAGTCCCCATGCCGATCACGGGCATCGTCATGTCACAGGAACTCAGTGTTACCTCAGGAACTATCGTTGGCGTCATTACTAACTAATTAATGTACGTCGATCGAGAAGTGGAATTAGAAGATATCTTGGTCTCCAGTTGTAACAATGTCTTGCGTTTATATAGGCACGCACCTGCACAACGAGACAACAATACTCTTCAATTAAGATTTTTCAGTGTATACGAAACACAAAATAATTTTACTATGTGTCATAATATAATTTTACTATGTGTCATAATATAAGTGAAAAGAACATTAAAAAATATATCTTAAGAATAAGACGAATTAAATATAAGGAGTTTTAACGAAACACTTCCGGTACTGTTCACTTTTAACGAAAAACCACATTTTTACGTTTACCTGGTACTATTCACTATACCTTTAAGAAGGGCTTTTCGTTAAAAGAGAAGTTTTTTTTTAGACTTTTCAATAGTTTTCCTTTAAATTATATTGTCTACCTATATTATAAAACGTAACATACTACCTTGTATTGTCGGTTCATATACAAATTTCTACTCGTGGATGGACATGCACGCTTGAAGACACAGTTAGCCAACAATACTGACCAAACAGCCCAATTTCTCAACTCCCGTCTCCCTCTCTTTGTAATGAAATAGGTTAATAACCTTGACTCATTTTTTTGGTCAATAATAAGGTTGTTTTTTCAGGTGTTTAAATTGTGGGTTTTTGCTTTCACAAAGGGGGAGTTGTATATATGTGTACACGTCCACATCTGGCCCAATATTTTATTGCAAATATAAAGTTTACAAAGGGGGCGTTGTATATATGTGTACACGTCCACATCTGGCCCAATATTTTATTGCAAATATAAAGTTTACAAAGGGGGCGTTGTATATATGTGTACACGTCCACATCTGACCCAATATTTTATTGCAAACTCTCTGTCATTTTATGTTTTTGACATAATGATTTATAATATTGGTATGAAAATTGACGTAAAACTATGAGCTGTCAAAAATTTCCACTTTAAGAGAGTCTATTTTACATTTCTCAAGTTATAAACCATGCTTCTTCTATTTCATAAAGAGTCATGACTCATCAACCAGGGCTCTGCCCGGACAAGACAACTGGGCTAGCATGGCTCATCCTGTGATCTCATTCGTTCATCGTATATCGTGCGGTCAGTTTTCATTAGATACTATTCATATTTAATTTTAAATTTTAAATTTTAAAATGATTTATGATCGCACGATGTACGATGAACGAGTGTGATCAAGAGATCCCTAGGATCCCTTAAACTCTCCAATGGAGCACGTGAGTACACGTGTCTGCTTTGACTTCATTTTTAATTTCGTGATGGAGCTAGAATGAAGAATAAACTATTTAGATACGTTGAAATTAACAAATGAATTTGTCAAGCTACAGTACTATTATTTTCTTCAACAAAAGTAAAAGTTGTAAGAGGATATCTTACACCATCCAGAATATCAAGATCTATTTGGTATTCTACTTAAATTCAACTTTTTAATGTAAGAACAATTTTCAAGCTTTAGGCTTTAAAAATTTGTTTGGTAGTACTATTTTAAAAAACTGAACTCAAGACTAACTAAAAAATATAGTCTATTCTCTAAAAACAGAAAAAGTGAGTTTTTAGAGTTTTTAAACTTAAACTCATTTTTTTTTTTTTCTGCCTCCTTCCCTCTCACTCCAAATCTCTCTTTCTCTCTCTCTTTTCTTCGTTCTCTCCTCTCTTTTTTTTTTTTTTTTTTTTTTTTTACCTTTTTTCGTCTCTCTTTCAATCCGCTCTCTTCATTTTTTATGTTCTTTCACTCACTCCTCTTCATCTCTATCTCGTCCGATCCTCTCTCTTCTTTGCTTTTCTTTCATCCTCTCTCTTTTTTCTCCCTCTCCTGCAACCCCCTCTTTTTAGATCTCTTTGTCTAGTTTAAGTCGTAAGATTTAAAAATTTTAAATCGCAAACCAATCAAATTTTTTAGTCTTAAAGAAAATTGTTTTCAACAAATGTTCTTAAAAAATGTTTTAAGAAATGATAAAAAAAATTGAAATAGGATACCAAACAGGCCCTCAATATTTCTCTGTATCCTTGAAGTGAAATTAACAAATGAATTTGTCAAGCTGCACTACTATTATTTTCTTTAACATAAGTAAAAGTTGTAAGATTCCTATGGGATTTGGATCCTCGCAGGATCCCCTTCATGGGGATCCTAGGGATCAATGCACGTGGACTGTTGATCAAAAAGCGTACGGTCCCAATTAAATACTTTTTATATTTTTAAAAGTAAAATAACCTCGTTTTGCGTGAAAAATATAAAAAAAGAAAAAACTGTGGCTGCACGATTTTCGATCAACGGTCCAGATTCGTTGATCCCTAAGATCCCTATGGAGGGGATCCGGCGAGGATCTTCGTCCATTCCTATGTATCCTCGAAGCGTAAAACGTGTGTGAGGTCATTACTATTCTGCGATTAAACTAATAACTAACCCTTAACCGTATAGTTGGTGATCTTTTTTTCCTTGGATTTTGTAAGAGCTGCAGACTTTGGCTTCGTTACGTTGGCAAGAGTAATGTCCTCTTCTATACTCAAATTTGAATCTCTTTTTTGGTAATTTACGTTAAGTTAAGTGTAGATCATCACTTGTATTAAATAAGTCAATGATAGAGTTCATGTTCAACTTTTTAGTGCTAGCGTAAAGTCATAACTCATAGCCAACGGAGGAGGTTTGATCGTTTCATATTTCTAATTAGGTTTTTTAATCAAAATGGTCTCTGAGATTTGCATAACTTCTTATTTGGATTCCTGAGATTTGAAATCAATAGAATTGGACCCTGAGTTTGTCCATAATAAATTATTTTGGCCATTTCATGAAAAATCTCCATAAAATAAGGATAAAATGACAAAAATACCCTCAATTTTGGTCAAATCATTTTGACCTATTGTTTATTAAATTGAGGATAATTTTGTCATTTTGATCCTTAATTGAACATAATTTTTCATTCAAGGACCAAAATAATTGATTGTGGACAATCTCAGATATCATTTTTGTGGATTTCAAATCTTAAAGACCAAAGTATTGTGCAAATCTCAGAGACTATTTTGGCTAAAAAACCTAATAATGGAGACTTCAGAACAAACTCAGTTGATGAGCATTAACGATCAAGTGATGCTTTCTCCTACTTATCCATTGATCTTGTGTTCACTTTACAACTTATGGATACAATTTTAGGAATCGTCAAATTAAAGTCGTATCTTCTGAATGACTCATCTCTTTTGTGTTAGAGCTATTAACTAGTAGAAATGAAGCTTAAGAATGCAGATAAATAAGCAGAAGAAGAAGACTGTATTGTATTTTTCACAAACAAAGCTATTACAAGTGAATCCCAAATGATCCCTTTACAGTGCTCTTTATAGTAACTAATACCATCTCACAATTACAAAAATACCCTTATAACTAACACGACCATCTAAAGTGTCGGGTTTGTTTTCTGAAATAATGCATGCTAATTAAGCTAGGCTTCCTTTTCATTTGCTGTTTGCATGCTGAGAGAGAGAGAGAGAGAGATGCACAAAAATGCAGCAAATTAACCATCTCCTAGCATCTAACAGACTTACTCCAAAGTCTTATTTTTACATTTCTTCTATTTTTGGTTCAGATACTCAAAGTCAGCATTGGCTGACGGCTTGGCAATGTACATATAACGTACAAATAGTATACTTTGATCAAACGGTTAAAGTTATTATAATTTTTAAAGTGGACTCCTGTTTGTAACCGTTTGATTAAATTTCAATGATCCGGATTGATGGATCCCTAGGATTAGGATGCATGGATCCGGAGAGGATCCATGTCCTTTATTGATATACATGGGATGTACGTGCAACTCATTAGTCAATAAAAGGCGTTACTACTATTCTAAACTTGTATATATCTACATACAAAGCGTGTGTAAATTTTGTTATTTTTGTTTTTAAAATTGAAGGAGAGAGAAAAAAAAGTGAGAGATAGAGGTTTATTTTTTATTTTTCAATTGTTAAAATGTAGATGAGACTTAAAAAAAAGCAAAATTTTATTTTGTAAAATTACGTTATTGACCTTAACTTTTTTATTGTGATAGAAGACTAAATGGTCTTTTTATTCTCTTTTTGTTAACAACGAATATTCTATTAATTTGTAGTTTAGAAACATCCTAAGTTGAAATCTCTCATATTTATAAAAGATTTTTAACGAAATACTTCTAGTCCTGTTCATTTTTAACGAAAAATGACATTTTTATCTTCCCTGATACTATTCACTTACACATTTATTTGTCATTTTTCATTAAAACTAAAGTTTTTGAAAACTTTTTGTTAATTTTTCTTATTTATAAAGATGAATTTTCTGGCGAAAAGTACATTGCCCTCGAACAGATATGCACATATCCCTGATGTGATGCTATACATATTACAAAGTGGAATTATCCAGTTCAAAACAAAACAAAAAAAAAACAAGTAGCAAGTCAATAACCATAAAGCGATTTCCAATTTGGAGGGGATTGCCTGCTTCCATCGAGACATTCGCCGTAAGTTTATCAACAGTCGTTATGATTTTGAAGAAAGTTAAGATTTTACGTATGAGATAATCTATTCAGATACGGTGAACAAATTTAAGATTCTAATAGAAAGCCAATTAATAATATGTAAAATAAATCAAATATTTATATATAAGCACATGCAATTCTTTCTTTTCTTGGTGCAGAATTTTTGTCAGGTGGTTTGACGTGCATGGCCATGATTTGGTTTCTGTCACTGTTATTAATATATTAATAATCGAGACTTGAGAAAATAATATGAGGTTGGAAGCAGGCTTACGAGTGAGCCAGATGCCGAGTCTACCTCTGCCAAGTTCCTCTTTATAGGAGGATTTTATAAAAAAATGTCAGCTGGATTGGTAAGAGTTCCGAGCTTACCTAATTGATAGGTCTTTGTATCGCTCACATCCCCCGGAAAGCAACGTAGAAAATAGCGAAGTGTGAAAATAGGAAATTAAAAAATTCAAGGGGATTAGATTAGATGCGATTTGTACTGGATCCGAAATGAATCCTGTCTATTTCTATACTAAAACCCCTCAACGACTAGACTTCTGGGTCTTTCAGCCAACTCACTTCGGATATGGTATAGAGTATGCTAATTATTTTTGAGCGAGAGGAACATTGTTTTGAGGGAGGGAAATCGTGGTTTTCTATTAGACAGAAGTGGCTGGCCCGCAGTCATAGTTATTTGACAAGTAATAATTAATGCAAAACTAGAAATTGCTTACATAATTAGGTGGATATAATTAATACAAAACTAGAAATTGCTCACATAATTAGGTGGAATAAGTAGACAGAAATAATTAGGTGGATATAAATAGACAAAAATAATTAGGTGGATATAAATAGACTGACGTAATTGCTGACATTAATTTATATTAGAATATAGGCACACAAAAAATGTGTGAGAAATTGCTGACATTAATTTATATTAGAATATAGGCACACAAAAAATGTGTGAGAAATTTTTTTATTTTTGTTTTTGAAATAAATGGAGAGAGAGAGTAATAGAGAACGTGGGAGTGAGAAGTTTTAAACTGATAATTTCATAAGATTTTGATTAACAATGAGTATTTTATTAATTAGTAGAGATGTTGCATGGACATTACTATCTTCTAAAACCCAGTTCGGTTCCAACACTGTTCATCATGTGAGAGGGGCTACTGTTCATGAACAGTGAACTCCCCAAGCTGCCCTCCCATTCCTTCCTGCCCGCCATTTTTTTCCCTCTTTGCTGCATGAAAATGACCTCCTTGCCCTTATTATTACCCTTCTCTTCTACGGCCTTCTTCCTCTCTTTGGCCATGTGTTGAACAACCTAGGTATTCTTTTTTTCCATTCTAACTCCCTCTTTTATTTTCTGGCAGCAATGGTACATGCCTTTCCACCAAAAAATAATTAAAAAACCTTGCCTCATCACACCTGTCAGCAATGATGCATGCCTTTTCCACCAAAAAATGAACATGCATTGAAGCTAGCGTTTTTTATTTTTTATTTTTTGCTTTTTTCCCAGCCGAATGGTTTCCACGTGTTGATCATCGCTTCAGCTTCTCTTTTGGGTAGGTCTTTGGCCTTTTTGTTGCTTTTTTATTTTTGTCTCTCCAATTTCTCTTTGTGATCGTTTTCTACCGTTTCTTTCTTTCGTAGACTGCCGTTGCTTTCTTCGATTCCAGTGTTCTTTTTCTTCTTTCGGACGGTGTCGCTCGCCTGCTTTTTCTTTTTTGGCCACGCGTTTGTGAATCCTTGGTAAGTTCCAATTTTCTTTGGCTTTGGATTTCCTTTTTTTTTTTTTGCCTATATATTGCGTTTGCTATTGTTTGTTATCTGTGCTAAATTTTTGGGGATGAGTTGGTATAGACTGATAGGGAGTTTTAGCAGGATTTGGGGTGTTGTCAATTTTTTTTAATTAGGGTGATTATACCCTGAACCTTTGGGTCACAGTGTTAAGATTGGTGCTAAGAGGGTTAGTGACAGAGTTTATATGTTTTTTGCCCATTTTTATCCTGTTTATGACATTTTTGTGCTAGGTTTTTGAGCTTTGTTACTTAGCCTTACGTTTTTTTTTTTTGTTGCTTGATTTGTTTTGCAGGTTGCATTTGCAAAGGGAGAACAAGATCTTGGATAGTTTCTGTGCTTATGAAACATTTGAGGGTAAGATTCACATGGTTATTTAAATCTGTGGGTTTTGTTTCTTCGATTTTAAAATGGAAAAAGCATAACTTTTTTTTTCCTTAGATTTTAATTAGAATGTGTTGTAAAGCTTTTTATGTATTGCTGTGGTTTATTATAATAACTTGGCAAGTATGTATAATGAGCTATTAGTTTTGGATTTACAGAAATTAGGTGTTCAATTGGTTGAGGTTATTTGGTTGGCTTTCATTATTCTTTGTTTTTTACTTTCTCTTATTGTCGTGTATTTTTGTGACTTATTCTTATTCTGCGGTTGTAATATTATGTTAGTTTTGCATAACATTATTATTTAGTCGGTGGTGGTTCTGTTTATGCCCAGAAAATGGTTAGCTAAAGTGTGTTGAGAAATTGTTTTTTTTTATCAATGTGTTGTAAATCTTTTTACATGTTGTTGTGGTTTATTATGATAAGTTAGCAAGTACGTTGTAGTTAAAACACTTTTTAGGGTTGTAAATAGATTTCCACATGATTTAAATAAGATTGTTTTAATGGTTTGGGGAATATGGAGAAAAGTCACTCCAAACTTAAAATCCAATGGTAGTTTATTGGTGTAAATTATGTTACTCTCAATAATTTTTCTGTGATTTTTAGAATGCCTAAATTTTGACTGTTGTTTAGCTTGGATAAAGCTCAAGGCTTATAACTAAGTTTGCTATTTATTTTGTTTGATGCATTTCCAGTCTTTGTAGCTGACAGAATTACATCACCTCCAAAGTTGCAGACATGGATTGCAAGGTTTTTTCTATCCTCTGGTATTCATTGATTGAGTTTGTTTGCAGCTGAAAATGCTGTCTTAGTTAAGACCTAATGAGAACATCATATTTACAAAATATACTCAAGAATGTGTTGTTCGTTGTTTCTGATGCTATCATTTTTTTTTTATCAATTTAAAAACTGGGGTTTGTATTTTTTAGTATTATTTTAGCATTTTGGCCTAATGGGTTTCGTTGCACCTAATTGCAAACCCTTCATTTGCTCATGATTTAGTAAGTCACCAAGTAATTATGTTTATGCATACTCTAATTATTTTTTTTCCAACATGTGTTCATATAGCTGAAAATAAAAAATCTACTGATTATATTAGATTAAACTTTGGTAGTCGTTCAAACATAATTATTCATGCACTTTGTAATCTCGCAGCAACGCGCGGGCATTACCATCTAGTTAAAACTAAATACTTATTGTGTTTAAAAACTAGCAGTTTTCTTTCCACTTGTACCCTTAATAAAATTCAAGCCCAATCGATTTTTACTCTTAACTCAATTACTATTTCATTTTTTTTTTCTTTTCTAGTTCAAAAATTAAAACAAAAATATTGGTAATTGAAAAAATAAAAAGAATGGCGGACCCTTCGTAATTTCATGTCCAAAAGCATCAAATCCAATTCAAGTCTCCGACGAAGCCTATTTTGGAAGCATTTCAGATTTTACATCAATTGCATCAACCGCTCCGCCGAAATCGCCATAGAAAACGATCCCAAGAACTCCGGCTACGATGTGGAGTCGTGCGCTACCAGTAAGTTTGAGCCGTGACAGGAGGACGGGCTTGGGGTTTGGGGAGAGGAGGTGGAGATACAGAGGACGAGGGCTGATGAATTCTGTGAAGTGGTTGGAGAACATGAGAGAAGTGGAGATGAAGAGGACGGGGGAAAGGAGGATGAAGCAATTGTGAAACCGACTGGAATTCATAACTCGAACAATTATGTTCGAAGGATTCTTGAATGTGACGTCGATGTGGAAGATGATGATTGAATTTTCATATGTCTGGGTGAGAGAGATGTGGAAGATGAACGGGTCTCCCAATTTTTTTATTTTTTTCAATTACTGATATTTTTGTTTTAGTTTTTGAAACAGTGGAACTTGCGGGAATAGTAATACAATATATTATGGAACTTCCACTAGTACACACACACACATATATATATATATGCCGAAAGTTCCAAAAACTGTGGAACTTGCAGAAACTTATGGAATTCTGAACAGCAAAAGAAAGAGAAAAAGAACACAGTTTAATTAAGAATAAAAGATAGCTAGGATGAAGTGAAGGTCCGAAATGATGGATTGATCATAATCCAGCATCAATCTGGAGCACAACATCATGCGGTCCCATAATTGAGGCGAAGGTGATTGTTTTGTGTTGAGGAAGACGACTAATCTCGTCTAATTCCTCCTCGGTCAAGGACCAACCGAAGATGTCAATGTTCTGATTCATTCTTTCCTTGTTGAAGCTCTTTGTTACCAAGCTCACCCCTTGCTGGTACACCCATCTCAACGCTATCTGCATATCATTAAAAAGAAAGAAGAAAATTTATATTAGGTGGCAAATTAAACAAAAGTAGCTGTGCTAATTGTGAAGTTTCAGAGACGATTCAGCGATCCACTACTAATTTAAAACAATAACGTTTTCTAACTCAGTTACATGTGTACCGTGGAACCATTCATTATAAGGGAATTTAACTTAGTCTTCAAGACTGATTAACTAGCTAGGCACCTGAGCAGTTGTTTTTCCTTTGGCTTCGGCAATGTCTTGGAGGACTTTTGTGCCTAAAACATTTTTTTCCCCAAATGTAGTCCCGGCTGCACCTAACGGGGAGTAGGCCGTCACATGAATGCCCTTTGCCTTACAGAACTCCCTCAGTTTCTTCAGCTGCCAAAGTGGGTTCATCTCCAACTGTATAGTTTAACATACAAATGAATTAACGAATAAAATATATAGCCTTATCTTATGCATGCATATATATATATATATATATAACAAATAACTGATTATAAAGTGGGAATGTATATGTACTTGGTTGAGGGCGGGAGGGATTTTGGCGATGGAAAGGAGGTCCTCAAGCATCTCGGAAGTGAAGTTACTCACGCCAATGCCCCTCGCAAGGCCCAATCTCTTGCATTCTTCCATGCCTTCCCAAACTGACTTGATGTCTAAGGGTAGCAGCACCCCCTTTTCCACTGGCATAGAGCTCACCACTTTCCCAAATTTGAAGGGCCAATGTATTAGGTACATATCCACATACTCCAACTGCAGATTCCTACATAATTCATTCATGATTAATAGTGTTAACTAATAGCAAACAAAAGTTAATTAGCTAGGGTTTCAACTTTCATTTAGGAGCTATTTCATAAATATTTGGTTTTTCAGTTTTTATTCTATCAGAAAATTTGAAACTAAAAATTGAAAGCTATTTTGTGAGTTTTTAAAATTGGAAATTGAAACATGAAATGTTATCAAACGAGTCCTTAATAATATGAAACATGAATTGATTGATTAAACTGTAACTTTGTCATACTATCATTCAAACCTTAAACTCTTGTTGATGGCAGGAACTACAAGCTCTCTTTCAGCAAAGCTGGCAAAAAGCTTGGTGGTGATGAACAGCTCGCTCCTGGACTTGACGAGTCCAAGACGCAGTGCTTCAGCTATGGCTTCCCCCAGATCTTGCTCTGACCCGTAAACAAAGGCCGTGTCGAAGTGGCGGTAGCCCGCTCTGATGGCTTCAAGAATTGCAGCCTTGGCTGTTTCAGGGTCAACTTTAGGGTACGATGAAGTCCCCATGCCGATCACTGGCATCGTCGTCTCACAGGAGCACAGTGTTACCTCAGGAACTATCATTGGCGTCATTACTAATTAGCGTACGTCGACCAAGAAATTAAGCTTCCAAATAGTCTCTTCAAGAAATTAGAGAGAAGTACATGGGATTAGAAAGATATCTTGGTCTCCATTTGTACCATTGTCTTCCGTTTATATATATAGGCATCCACCTGCGTAGACCATGTCATAAGTCATTTATTTAGATACAGTATATGGTTTGAATGTCATGATGTGTGTGGCTGCGGTTAAAAGACGTTTCTTGGTTTTTGGCCTATACCAGAATATTTCGTAGTTGTATCTATCCGGCAAAAAAAAAATGTAATGCAAACTACTCAATCAAATAAACGAAGTTATGAATTTTGTTGCTGGCCTATCTTTTTACATTTCTTTAAAATTTTCTTTTACAAATTTTACATATCATCTTACTTATGAATTTGTCACTTAATATGAAGGTTCTATAAGTAAGAAATCTTAAGTTTGACTCACGTGATTGACAAATTTGATACTAAATTATTATGACAAACTCTATTGTGTGACTTTGCTCATCCTCATTGATCTCATTCTTAAGTATAAATATATTTTTTTATTAAAAGAAAAATTTATGAGCATATAAGTTTATATATATATATATATATATATATATATATTACTTTAAGACTATAACTCAATAAGATAAAGATATCGTGCGAAAGAAAAGAAATATTGTCAGTGCGTAGAAACACATTCATTATGCTATCTTAGACACATTTTCAGCTGGAGTGGCTGGATATGATTTATTGCCTTGGCTTGCGTCGAAGATCAGGAGGTGGCCGATTTGGTGTTCGAAATGTAAAAGTAAGTAGATCACACATTGAAATTAGGTATGTCTTACATGAAAAATCAGGTACGAGCTCGAGATCACCAAGGGAGGTTGTTAATTACATACTTGAACAATTATAGTACTTATCATTCTTATTTTATTTTTATCTGTGACTTTTCTCATTTTAAATAAGTAAACATGTTCGATTATGAGAATCGGTAATGACGCTAATCGCTCACCAATAACAGATAAATAATGTTAATACTGTGAGCATGAGATGTTGTACCAAGTATCTAACATACGGATTACAGTATTATTAGACAATAATGTTTAAAGGTTCAAATTTGAATTGCTTACTAGCATCGATGAAATTTGTATTATTTGACAACAATATCTTAGAAGTTGAAATTCGTATTATTAGACAATAATGATTTAGAAGTTGACTTGCTTACTTGAAATTTGAATTACAGTATTATTGCGACCTACGATTTTTAGCAAAGACTTGAATATGTAAAACAGAACATTCCAGTTGAAGAATTAGTAACATGTAACTATCGAATAAAGACAAACTGATGTCGGTTCAGGCTCGAATTGTATGAAACGAAAAATCAAAATTCTCAAGTCTTTTTCTTACCCTCTTTTTAGTCAAAGCGAGAGATTAATTTACAAATAGAGAAAGCTGGAGGAAAAAATAATAAATATTTAGTCGTCGAACGACATTCATAATTTTCATCCTTTTTGACTTTTTAGAATTGGATAACTCTATTGGATTCAGATAGTTTTCAGACTTAAGAGGAATGATGAATTAATTCAATAATGCATGTCATTTAATACTTCGATCTAATGGTGTTTCTTTTCATTTATAAGTGAGAAATTTTAGGTTCGATTCT
Organism: Cotoneaster glaucophyllus; assembly: GCA_036320875.1. Classification (NCBI taxonomy): domain Eukaryota; kingdom Viridiplantae; phylum Streptophyta; class Magnoliopsida; order Rosales; family Rosaceae; genus Cotoneaster; species Cotoneaster glaucophyllus. Next base: position 33,625,038 of record CM070069.1, on the reverse strand, counting down.
CGTCAAAGCGAATTTTAATCACATTATTGCTAGCCCATTTTGAGACTTAACCTAGCCACTTCCTCTTTAATGTAAATAATATCATTTGTCAAAAAAAAAAAAAATTCAATAATGCATGAGAAGGACCCTTCATAACCAACTGAATAATTAAGATGGTGCTATCACACTTCCATTTTTACTTTTCACATACTCATCCGATTATACTGTCTAAAATTTACAAATATATGTAAAAGATAAAATGAAGTGTGTGAATACACCACCCTTAATTAATTGGCAGTTGAAAAAAATGTGAAGCATTATCGATCGACCAAGGCGTTGGAAATTTGTAAAACAAATACGTTTTGATTTCTATTGTGTTGTTTACTGACTTTTTCTTAGTTTTGTCTTATACCTTCGATTTCTAATTTTCCAGCCCATAATGTACGCTCGTTGAACGGTCAAACTCCTTGACATGCATGACGAGTCAACAGTACTTTTCAATTAGAGATTTTTCAGTATATTCGGAACTTAAAGTAATTCACAACATGTCATAATGTAAGTAAATAAACATAAAAATTATATCTTAAAGTGAGACAAATCAACTCTATTATCTGTGTATGTTATAACACATAGTATATTACCTTGTTTTGCCGATACATATACAAATTTCTATCAGTCGATAAGCATGCACGCATGCATGCATGAAGACATGAAGCTAGCCAACATTACTGACCAAACAACCCAATTTCTCAACTCCCTTCTCCCTCTTCCGTTAATTTTTTGTAATGAAATAAGTTTATAACCTTGACTCATTCTCTGGTCAATCATAAGCTTTTTCTTTGTTGGCCAAGAGTCAATAATAAACGTGACCTTGGAGAAATTCATCAACCAAATATGAATTAAAATTCAAAAATAAACTGCGATCTGTTTTTTTCAGGTGTGCAAATGGAAAACTAACTTTGGATTTGGAACCCCTTTTCCCAGATTGTGGGTTTTTGCTTTCACAAAGGTGCGTTGTAGAAACCATGCTTCTGTTTTCATAAAAGTAATCAATATTATTATTATTAATTATACATCAAATTAGCGTGGGGAAAGAAATTTTCAAACATCGGTCTTGACTCTTGAGTATATAAATTAATCATGCAAAGTTGCAAACAACTTTTTCCCTAAATGGAAATGATGTGGTAATATCTTTCATATATTCAAATAGAGCTCACTGTGTGGATGTAATTTTCTTTCAAAAGTAAATAATATTTATACTTTTGTGAGCAATGTTGCTTTATCATTGAACAATTGAATATTGTTATGCTAAGTACTAACCGTAAGCAGAAACGTTATGCTACAAGGGACGTGGGTTCACATTAAAATCCAGTCAGCATCGTGATCTTGATTATTGGTTACTGTGTAATCAAAGCCATATCAACTTAAGTTGTTAGAATGTTTGTTAGGCTTGATATTATAAGCTGTGATAAGGAAATATACTACACAAACTCCTCAATAAGTTTTTGAACTATCTTCTCAGACATCACAATTCTCAGTTTAGCACAAACCATAATCTAAATAACCTTTAAACTCAAGAATTCATACCCATTTCTCCAAACATATCCAGAGTTGCAGAAAAATCAAACCCAATATAAAAGAGACAAAACAGAATTTCAGTGAACCAGATAGACTAGAATCAGACGCTGCAAATGATAGAACACCACCAGTGTCATCATTTTCTCTACTGGTTTCCTCCCAAGCCCATAATTAGACAGTTTTGGCTTATGCAATCTTGGAACTAAGTCCCATTTCCGAAGATTGATACCTTTGATATAGCCTATGCGAGGAATAATAAGAATTGGACCAATGATACTGCTAAGGCCAAATTTGTAATGTTTACATTTTGAGGTTATGATAAACATTCTACTTTAGTTATATAATTGACGTTGTATTAAAATTCCACTGTCTTGACTAACATAATCTTTTTTAGGATGAAGGGATCTTCATTGACACCCCAGCAGTTGGAGGAGCAGCTGGCATCAGAGAGAGCAGCGCGAGAGGCAGCAGATCAGAGAATGAATGCAGTTGATGCAGTTCGCGTGGAAGTACAGTAAAGTCTTAGACTTTTCATACAGTAGTGGAGGCAAACTATGCAGCAGCTAGCGAAGGAAGCCCTTGGGTTTGTACCTCCCCCATTGATGTACCACCACACACAAATTCCTATCAACATGTGGGTGTGGAAGAGGATAAAATAAATGATTACCAGACTCCTTTTTCGTTTGGAACTTATTTCTCATCTACGAATGGTTTAGATACCAAACTACTCATTTTCCAATATGCTTACTCTACTGTTTGTGGATGCATTATATCTAATGTTATATAACATTTGGTATGTATATTGATGGGTTTAATATGTAACTCTTCATTATTTCATAATGTTGTTTTGTGTTTCGGCAATGGAAATCTCTCCCGGCAAAATATTGTCGGCAAAGAGTTTGTCGGCATTGGGTACTAAGCGAATAAAAAATTGTCGACAAAGTGTTCCACCTTTTTGGACAAATATTTTTGTCGTGGAAAATCTATGCCGACAAAATATTTTGACGAGTAATAGCACATTTGCCGACATATTATTCTGTCAACTATTTTAGTGGCGGACACAATTTGACGGTTGAGATTTGTCACTTTAAAACAGAGCCAAGGAAATACCAAAATTTTTCAGAAAAGATCTTACATGACATGCTTTGCACGACAAAATTTTTCGTTGGGAAAAACCCTATGCCAACAAAATATAACTTTTGCCGACAAACTGATTTTGTCAGTAAAGCCGAATTTCCAGTACTGTGATGAAAAGGTCATCCCCACAATTGATGAGGACAAGAGAAAGTGCTTCTTAAATGGCTTCACCCCAAAACTGCTTTGTGTTGTAAGCAACATATCTTATGTTAAAAACTATCACGAGCACGTCAATGAAAGTAAAATAAGTTTACCTGTTGGTTTTGGTAAAAAAACCTTAAAAATGAATTAAAAGATGTTGGCCATAGGAAACTATAACCTTGTGATAAAGAGTTATGCCAAGTAACCAACTTTTTAAATTATATTTGCAAACTATGTGATGTGTCACCAATAGAAAGTATGGATATTAGTAATAATCCAACATTACAACTACGTCATATAATTTATAAAATATAATTTAAATAGATAATCTCTTATAAACTTTTTCCTTGTCATGTTATACTTGTGATTCTCTTGCAGATGGAACAATATTGTGTTATAATTAGACGATCTCTAGGAAAGTGACAGACACTCTTTTATAAATTATTGCATGTGTATGTCAATTTAAATATTGTCTTATCAACCATTGTCCAGCAAATTGTCAAAGATTATGGAGCAAACCACGTTCAGGATATGCTAATTAATTAGTTAAGGCATGCACGAAAATGTAAAGTCACCGCAAACGGTTTATGCTTTGATTTAGGCGAGTCGGATTAGCATCTCTCTTGCAAGAATTAGGTTATGTAATGTAATTATGTTTATTACTTTGGCCATAGAAGACAGAACACCTTTGAATTCAGAGATAGGCCGCTGGACACGGGGTGGATGTTACCAGGTAGCTAAGGTTTGAACTGTGAACAATACGGTATGGTTCACCAGTTCACCTCATCTGTTGGAAGTTAAAACCTTTACTGGAGCAATTTGATTATGCTATTTGTAAGTAAGCTCTAACAAATAGGCGGGCTCCTATATGATTAAATTGACTAATTACTAACTCCTAACCGTGTAATTGGTAATCTTTTTTTCCTTGGATTTTGTCAAGAAATAATTCTACTGTTTCCTTCTTTGTCGACTGAAACTTCATTTAACAAAAGAAACAAACAAAACAAAAACAATTGCAAAGTATGATTTTGGTATTCTAAAAGTACATTCATTTTCGTTCGGAAAAAAAAAAGTACATTCATTCGACAATCATGCAACCATAACCTGTGCAATTTGTGAAACACGAGGACTAAATCTCTCCATCCCAAAACTCCTCAGGAGACTTGTAAGGGCCTTCATCTGAAATGAAGTCAAATCCTTGGTACCCTCTGATTTGTGGAATTTGATTGATCTTATCCAAATCCTCAGGACTCAGCTCCCAATCAAATACGTCAATATTTTCTTTAATCCTCTCCTTGTTAAAGCTCTTCACCACCACGATCACCCCTTGCTCATAAGCCCACCTCAGACAAACCTAATTCATGCATATGCAAAAACAAAGCACCCAAAATTTCATAGTTAATATCATAATATTTTCAAGAAATAAGAATTCATACAAAAGAATATATAGGATGTATCAATGTGGCCTCATTAAAATCTTGTTGGAGACTTTCAACTCGGTCAAAAGTAATATGGAGAGTAGTTCAACCTCCTATAAGCTCATGCAAGGTCCCTCATTTCATAAATGTGTGACTCGTTTTGAACACGTCCCTTCACGTGTGGTGAATTTGTTCAACCTCTTATAAGCTCATGCAAAGTCTCTCCTCCTATCAATGTGGTCTCTTCTCCCATCAATGTGGACTCATTCTCAACACGTCCTCTCACGTGTAGTTAATTTCAAGTCTAACATATGGATAACACAACGGGGTGACGTTTAGCTTCACTCGTGGGACAACCTACTCTGATACCATGAAGAAAGTTGAGGTTCCACCATAAAACCAATTGGCAATATGATGAGTAGTCAAACCTCTTATAAGCTCATGCAAGGTCCATCATTCAATTAATGTGAGACTCATTCTCAATATTCTTTTAAGTATAAAAAATTCCTTTTTTTTTAAATGAACGGTCAGATCAAAATAGTTTAGCAGGTTTTTATGGCGCGTACCTGGGCTAGGGTTTTTCCTTTGGCGTGCGCAATCTCTTTGAGCACCTCACAATCCATGACTCTCTTTGTCCCCCAAGAAGCTCCGTTTGCCCCCAGTGGAGAGTAGGCTGCTATAACTATATCTTTTTTCTCGCAAAACTGTCTTAGTTTTTTCTGTTGCCAAACCGGGTTCATCTCCACCTAACCAGATTAAACATTTATTTAAAAGGAAAACTAACAAAAAGTTTAAAAAATATTTCCTTTTAACAAAAAACTCTTTTTAAAGGTATAATGAATGGTACCAGGTAAATGTAAAAATGTGATTTTTGAACAGTACCGGAAGTGTTTCGTTAAAACTTCCTTATTTAAATTCTACTAATTTTGGGGTCAACTACACTTGCAAATAAAAGACAACCATAACCGATCACATATATGATAACTGTAAATTTGCAGTATCACGATATCAACAATGTCAACGGCATACTGACATCGTATCAACATCCGCATTTAAAAACACTTTGTTAACCGCATTGTTATAAAACCTTATATATACGGTAGAGGTAATGAAATTACTTGGTTGATTGCAGGGGGAATTTTAGCAGTGGTAAGCAAGATTTCAAGCTTCTTGCAAGAGAAGTTGCTGACTCCTATGGACTTGGTGAGGCCAAGGTTTTGACATTCCTCCATGGCTTCCCAAACCGACTTGAAATCCATGGGAAGAAGGTCCTCTTTTTTAATAGGAAAATCAAAATTTCCAGGCTTCGCACTCACCGGAAAATGAATCAGGTACAGATCAAGGAAATCCAACCGAAGATTCCTACATACATGGATGGATACAAATTAACGTGCAAATTGATTCAATTAAGTAGAAGAATTACTATTAAATATCTACCCTTGTAAGCATAATATTCGTTGTATTAAAGAATAAACAACTTAACGAATTACCTGAGAGAGTTATGAATGGCAGGCAGCACAAGATGAGGGTGTGCGTCGGTACACCAGAGCTTGGAAGTGATGAAAAGGTCATCCCGGGAATTGATGAGGCCAAGAGAAAGAGCTTCTGAAATGGCTTCACCCAAAAACTGCTCTGTGTTGTAAACAGCAGCTGTGTCAAAGTGCGTGTATCCAGCTCTGATTGCGTTGAGAATGGCTTCTTTTGATGAAGGAAACGTCCCAAACCCTGGAAACGTCCCTAACCCTATCACCGCCATGCTTTTCCCGCTTGCCGCCAGCGGGAGTGGCAATTTCGGCATGTTTTTGCTTCCCATTTTTGCCTTCACCACACACCAATCGATTTCAGTTTTAAATACATGGAACAACTTAATTAATACAGATGATTCATAGCAATGATTGGTGTAAATAAACTTAGTTAATACAGATGGTTCATTAACACTTATTGGTGTACTTAACCTTAATTAATACAGAATGTTCATAAACAATTACTGGTGAGTCGGTGGGTAGTTAAGGTTCATACGCAGTTGGTGACCGCGTGATATGGTTTCAAGATATGCCTTTGACGGACGGACAGCAAAGCCAACAACGCTGATTTTTTTGTGTGGCTACAACTCTTTGTGGTTTGTTTGTTTTTTTTCCAACTGTTGTATTATCCTTTTCTCATCAATATATTTTATTTATAAAAAAAATATATGCCTCTAACTTGTAGGACGTAAGGCCATCTCCAACCTAATGATCCAGAGGGTCGAAAATGGCCCGAAAATCGTCTCCAACCGAGAGTCAACCCATATGGCTTGTGGGCCCCACTGGACAAAAAAGAGCCAAAGGGCCAACCGGCTGGCCCAACCCAGCCAGCCTCGGGCCGGACCACATGATGACGTCATATTTGATTTTTTTTTTTTTTACAGTTTTTTTTTTTAGTAACATGAAAGAACATTAAATAACATTAAGTAAATTGAAACAACATTAAACAATAGTAAACAACATTAAATAACATTAAGTAACATTAAACAATATAAAAAAAATATTAACAACATGAAACTTAAACAACATTTTTAAAAACATTTAACAACATGAAAATTATTGACAATCCATAATATAAAATTATTGAGGTAATTTAATTTAAGTAACTATAGTAATTCAATTAAAATAATAAATTATATTTTGCCCTATGACCATTTGGCCCTCGGTTGGAGATAATTTTTTTCTTTTCACAAGGCTATGTTTGGCCTATGGCCCTCTGGTGTCACATCCCGGCCTGGGGTCCACCACATCCCAGGCCCGCTCCACCACCGTAGCATGATATTGTCCGCTTTGGGCCCTGACTACGCCCTCAAGGATTTGTTTCTGGGAACTCACACGAGAACTTCCCAGTGGGTCATCCATCATGGGATTGCTCTCGCGCGCTACTCGCTTAACTTCGAAGTTCCTACGGAACTCGAAGCCAATGAGCTCCCAAAAGGCCTCGCGCTAGGTAGGGATGAGAATATACATATAAGGATCACTCCCCTGGGTGATGTGGGATCTCACAATCCACTCCCCTTAGGGGCCCGACTTCCTCGTCGGCACACCATGACCAGTGAGATCCCACATCGTGCAGGGGAGTGATCCTTATATGTATATTCTCATCCCTACCTAGCGCGAGGCCTTTTGGGAGCTCACTGGCTTCGGGTTCCATGGGAACTCCGAAGTTAAGCGAGTAACGCGCGAGAGCACTCCCATGATGGGTGACCCACTGGGAAGTTCTCGTGTGAGTTCCCAGAAACAAAACCGTGAGGGCGTAGTCGGGGCCCAAAGCGGGCAATATCGTGCTACGGTGGTGGAGCGGGCCCGAGATGTGGTGGACCCCGGGCCGGGATGTGACAATTTGGTATCAGAGCCTAACCCTGGTCGTGGTGTGCCGACGAGGACGTCGGGCCCCTAAGGGGGGTGGATTGTGAGATCCCACATCGTCCAGGGGAGTGATCCTTATATGTATATTCTCATCCCTACCTAGCACGAGGCCTTTTGGGAGCTCACTGGCTTCGGGTTCCATGGGAACTCCGAAGTTAAGCGAGTAACGCGCGAGAGCACTCCCATGATGGGTGACCCACTGGGAAGTTCTCGTGTGAGTTCCCAGAAACAAAACCGTGAGGGCGTAGTCGGGGCCCAAAGCGGACAATATCGTGCTACGGTGGTGGAGCGGGCCCGAGATGTGGTGGACCCCGGGCCGGGATGTGACAATTTGGTATCAGAGCCTAACCCTGGCCGTGGTGTGCCGACGAGGACGTCGGGCATCTAAGGGGGGTGGATTGTGAGATCCCACATCGTCTAGGGGAGTGATCCTTATATGTATATTCTCATCCCTACCTAGCGCGAGGCCTTTTGGGAGCTCACTGGCTTCGGGTTCCATGGGAACTCCGAAGTTAAGCGAGTAACGCGCGAGAGCACTCCCATGATGGGTGACCCACTGGGAAGTTCTCGTGTGAGTTCCCATAAACAAAACCGTGAGGGCGTAGTCGGGGCCCAAAGCGGACAATATCGTGTTACGGTGGTGGAGCGGGCCCGAGATGTGGTAGACCCCGGGCCGGGATGTGACATCTGGCCTCTCGGTTGGGGATGGTAAGAAATATGGTCCTGCACAGTTCATTAAAATATTAATTTATTAATTTCTTGGAGGTCCAGAGGGCTAAAACGAGTCATCTAGCCCTCTTTCGGTTGGAGATGACCTAAGGGTGGGACATAATGTCTATTGGGTTTTACTAATCATAATACTATCTCATTACAAAATGTTTTTGTTTTCTTTTGGCCGTGTCCCAAAAATCTTATAAATAATAACTACTACTTTTTTTTTTTAATTTAATACTATTATCGTAGAAATGAGTTTAGCCTTGTTTGTTAGAGCAATATTGATTTCCGTACACCACTTAAGTTCAAATCTTTCACTACATAGTTTTGATAAATTAGTATAGAAGATCGTTTATATAAAAAACACTAGCATATGGGCACACACTTTGTGTGTATGAAGACATATTTTTAGAAAATGAGAAGAAGAGAGGGAGAGAGAGAACGTGGGGGAGTGAGAAGTTTATTTTTTTTTATTTTTTAAATTTTTTTTTTTAAAATATTGGAGGTATTTTAACCTCACATGTAGGTGAGGCTTCAATAAAAAACTGTAAAATTTGGACCTGTGAAATTACATTATTGCCCATCATTTTTTTTGTGTGATAGAAGACTAATTTGTCTTTTCACCCTCTTTTGGTTGACAAAGAGGATTTCATTAATTAGTAGAGATAATTAGTAGAGATTAACTATTATTCAAAATGTTGTAAGAAAATATCTTTCCAATAAATATCATTTTTAGCTATTGATTTTTCAAATAATTAGGTTTTTTTTGTCAGTAATATATTGGGTTTGCTTCCATAAATTCAAGTCTAATCACAGTTTGTCCAAAGAGCAATAAAGATCTTGTAACACCAAATTTAAGCCCAATGTCGACCAAAAAAGGCCCCATGGGAAGATCCATTATCATTATTTTCTACCGGACTAATCTTAGATAAAATCATTTTTAATTATAACGTTCAAAATGATTTCTCTCCTGTAGCATTTGTGAGGCTGCAGGCATACAGTTTAAACTCAAATTTAATTGTGCGTATGAATGGAATTTATTAATATAAGGATTTCAACAGGTAAGCTTGTCCAAAACATATATGATTACAATAGGCCCTACCAAGATCTTCATGCTTATCAAATCCCACCAGTTACATCTTTACATATCTCATTTGTTTTCACCCAAACCCTCATCCGTAATTCACGAGAAATCGCTACTAAAACAAATCCGAAGTTATCCTTATCGCTTCTCATTCTCATTCTGCAATGGTAAACGATGGTTCGAACGGTCTATTTTTTTAAGTCGCTCTTTAATGATTATTTCCACAAACCAAAATTCGTTTAGTCATCTAACGTTTATTCAACTAATAAACGAACTATGTTTCTTATTTAAAAACTAGAATTTGCAATTTATAATTTAGTTGGTTCTTTGCAAAGTTAACCTTTAAAATATAGACAAAAAATTAAACAATTTAATCATTAAACACCGTTGTAAAATAAATAAATAAAAATGTGAAAATCACGTAACTTTATCGAAAATATAGGGGAACTAGTATCGGGGTGTGGTTTTTGATGCAAATGGTACAAATGTAGAAAGAATGGTAAGACCAAGTTGTCGTCGATGGCACGCCAAAGGGCCCCGACTCATATATATCACTTCCCACTAATTGCATTTTTACATCATCCAAATGATTGGTGGTGTGGTGGTGACCCCAAGAACTACCACATCCCTTCAGTTTTTGTCACTCCAATTTCAAATTCAATTTCCTCTTTCTTTGTGTAATCTTTGCCAAGAAAATATTAGGATTTAAAAAACTAAAAGTAAAAAAAAAGAAAAAAGAAAAAAAAGACCTATGCAAATGATGAAGATGATTCCCGTGGCGTGCAAGTCTTTGTTGGGGTAAAAGGTGTTTTCAAGTTCCATAGCTTTTGATGGGATGGGGAATTTATCATTTCATGGACCGTCAAAATTGGCTAAACTTGAGTGGCTTGCATTGCATTACATATCATTCATGTATGATTCATCTGAGCATACATTTTCGTTTCCTTTCGTTTTCTAGTTGATAGAAATTATTGTACATTGAGAATACGTGAATTACAACATAAGTGAATAAGAATTACGATAAGATATCCGAACTAATAAAAAATAATGATTTGAACATATAACAAGTTGCTGTTAAACAAAGTTTGTAATTTCTTTTTTAGAATATTTTGCTCACCACTTTCAAATGATGGTGATACTCATTACCTTATTTGTCACGTAACTTAAATTTCAAGACCTGTATATTGAAAACATAAATTTCAAAATCAAACTCATCAAACGATGATAAATACGATAATTATTATTAACACCACTTAAGGCCGGTGAGTAGAATGCATATCTTAATTTTTTGTCTCAAAAGTTGTCAGGCTCTATCCACAACTGTAAAAAGGTTTAAAGCTTAGGGTTCTTCTCCCCAAAGTTGACCAAGCTGTGAAGATGGTAATTATTCTTTTAATTATAACCAAAGGAAACAAACATTCCCATTTTTTTCTCTTTTTTCAGGCTCTGATCCCAGAAGTTGCTGAAAGCCTCTAGAACTACAGTTTATGATGACATTCCCACTTGCCTAATTGCCCTCGTTGCTCAGAGCACACTGAGAATTACAACAAAATATTTGTATGGAAGTGATTTTCACATCATTTTCTCAATCTCTGCTTATTTATAATAATTTGATTGAATAAATCAAAACAGAATTAAAAGAGTAAAATGAAACAATGATTTTTACAAGGAGAAAAATAGTGAGTGAAAATCATTTTCTTATTTATACCGAGCCAAAAAGAAGTACAATCGATAAATGTTGAAAAGAAAACGAAAGTTTTATACAAGAACAGCAGGTTGCCAAAATGAAAATGATTATTTAGAAGGACAAATTAAGGCACTAATTATAAATTTAATAATTAAAGATTCTTAGACCTTTATTATGGTCAAAATGCAATCCTCCCATAACATGAGTCGTCTCTGTATGCTTTGAAGTGAGTGGATTTCCATGCTTCCTAGTTCTTTCATTGGGTCTATGCCTCTAAGCAATTGGGTTGAAAAATGTTGGGAGGCACCAATCTGCTTCATTGTATATGCTCATCTATCACGCACCAGGATAAAGTTCATTTAGGAGTGAGGCAAAGGCTTTTCTTTACTTCTCTTTAGAATTATGCTGCCTTTAGTCGTCTAAATTATCGTGAAACTCAATTGCTTCAATAACTGACAGTTACTTACGCGTGCAGATGTCGTGATTCAAGCATTGCTCTTCTTTTTATGAAGAACGAGCATCCAGGGATCATCGGTTGCGGTCTCCTACCTCATCACGATATTGTTAGGATGCCATCATTAATCAAATGATTGATTGATATGAAGTGATTAGCAATAAATGGTACTAAAATTACCAAAACTCCTACAATTTATCCAACCAGTTAAAAAATTTGTTTCTAATTTCACATATTTTTTCCTGTTTCATTTTAATGTTCATACTAAAGATCATCGTACAAAATTGATCTTCTCTTGTTGAATTCACCACTCATCAATTACTCTTGGTTAGATGCAAGGCATTAACAACTAATAATCTTTACTTTTTTTATTTTATTTTAAACAAAGCGGTATTGCAAACTACTCTAATCTACAAAAAGGAAAATTAAAATTTGATTGCGAAAGAAGACACATTGTCGGGATCAACTGACCTAATCAACATCAGTAACAGATTGAACTATAGACAACGTTGGCAATTATTTAGTTTGTATGAGGCCAATATGATGGATGGCTTGAAAGATGATCATATTATAGGCAAGCAGTAGGATAGTAGCTGACTTTACATATCAGAACCCAAGAGAAGATGCATCATTTCATCAACTATCAAAGTTAAACAGAGCACACAAATGGTCCCATGAACCAGCCATAAAGGTCATTACTTTAAACTCTGAGATTATATGGTTTGAAATCCAATCCAATCCAATCCTGGGTTGGAGAGGATGAATATTATTTCGAAGAGAAATACTAAGGAGACTTTCAAAAGTGATATTATTTATGGACTTTATTTTTTTAATAGAAATTTTGTAGATAAGGAATAGATGAGATTAGCTATTCGTTAATGATCGCTTTGCAAGGCACCTACCCTCCCTTGATAGATAAAAGATTGTTGTACCCAGAAATCCCCGGCTCATCCCCCTCTATTGGATTTTATTAATAACAAGAAGAAGAAAAACAAGTGGGGCAATATTTTATAATGTTAACGCAAAAATTAACGTTAAACTGTGACGTAACATAAAGTCCATGTAGAATTTCATTTTGAGAGAGTCTCCTTAGCATTAAAAGAAAAGCAAAAATTGGAGGCATCATAACCTCCCATGCCAAATGCCATTAACCCCCAGACTGCCTTGATGATGTTGCCTCCTCCTGTATCTGTGGGCCTCTCTCTGTTTCTCTTCACTCCCTCCTCTCTACATTTTCATCTTTCCAGGCAGGGCAATGGAACAGTATCATTCCTTCGCCTTCAAATTTCAGCCTTTGGGTCCCACACTGCTTTACCCTCTTCTTCTCCGAGAATATCTATTTTATCATCAATAATATACAATACAATCTCCTCATCCTCCCTCGTGAAATGCATGCAACAACACGACTGTGAAATACCCATAGGGACAGTGTGGGTGCGTATATATATATATATGTATATATGTATATTGCTCATTTACTTTTCTAATAGGGAACTTTCTCACGCTTACTGACAGAAAGTGGCTCTTGATTCATATGTACACAAACCAATATTATTTAGATAAACTATTTTTTAAGGATATAGCGCCGATCTTAGATAAAACTTGTCTATAGGATGTGGATCCTACTCCTTTTGACCAAAAGTCAAATCAATCTCTCACTACATTCTCCTCTCCCTCTCTCTCTCTCTCTCCACAGTTCATGGTACTCAAGAACCGTATAAGCACAAAGCCACCACCAACCGCAATCCAATTCCCTTCTTTTCTTATTCCTTTCCACGTTCCATTCTGTCGATTTTATTAAACACACTAAAGCATCTCCTTTTCCTAAAGCTCCCTCCTTTCCTTTCTCGCAACATTTTCTCATGATATGCACTCACTCACAGCACTCACTCCCTCACACTCTCTCTAAATTGTCTTCCGGAGAATTGAAACTTGTTTCGTCAATGGAGAACTTCAATCCAGTCCAGGTTTTTCTTCATCTGTCTGCAATACTTGTATTGGCAGGACTTCACTTTGTTTCTGTCTCCACAGCTGATCAACAAGTCACTCCATCGATCAAAACCGACGCAGTTTCTCTTCTCAACTTCAAAAAGATGATTGACACGGACCCGAATGGCGTGTTGTCGGGTTGGAAGCTCGGCACCAGCCCATGCAGCTGGTATGGAGTTACATGCTCCATGAACCGAGCAACTCAGCTCGATCTTAGCGGTTGTTTTCTTGTTGGGACAATCTCTTTTGAACCCTTGGCCTCTCTAGACATGCTTTCTGTCTTAAATCTGCCTTCCAATAAATTCAGTATAAACTCAACCTCTTTGCTTCAACTCCCATATGCTTTGAAACAGCTCGATTTATCTTTCAACGCACTTGTCGGTGTTCTTCCTGAGACTCTTTCCTCAAAATGTCCAAATCTTGTCTCTGTGAATCTTGCTTTTAACAACTTAACCGGCCCTCTACCCAAAGATCTCTTATTGAATTCCGACAAACTTCAAACCCTCGACATCTCTTACAACAATCTAACCGGGTCGATTTCTGGTCTGAGAATTGAGAAGTATTCTTGCCCTTCTTTGTTGCAGCTTGATTTGTCAGGAAACCGTATAACGGGTTCCATTCCTGTGTCCTTGGCAAACTGCACCAGTCTCAAAACTATGAGTTTATCGACCAACAATGTGACAGGCGAAATCCCAAGATCGTTTGGGCAACTGGGCAGTCTACAGAGATTGGATCTTTCTCACAATCAGATAACCGGTTGGATACCTCCTGAATTAGGAAATGCGTGCGCTCTGCTTGTCGAACTTAAGCTTTCGTTTAACAACATTACTGGTCCAATTCCAGCCTCTTTCTCCTCGTGTTCTTCGCTGGAGCTTCTCGATCTCTCTAACAACAACTTGACAGGTCCCCTACCAGATTCTATCTTTCAGAACCTCACCTCCTTACAGAGCTTGGTGTTGAGGAATAACATCATTTCTGGATCACTTCCGGGTTCCATATCAGCTTGCAAAAGCCTACAGGTTATAGACTTGAGTTCTAATAAAATATCCGGTGTCATCCCACCAGATATATGTCCAGGAGCCTCGTCACTTGAGGAGCTGAGAATGCCGGACAACCTCATTGTAGGCGAAATCCCTGCTCAACTGTCACAATGTTCTCAGCTGAAGACGATCGATTTTAGTTTGAACTATCTCAACGGCTCGATTCCAGCTGAGCTTGGGAAGCTGGAGAATTTGCAGCAGCTAATAGCATGGTACAATGGCTTAGAGGGGAAAATCCCACCAGACTTGGGAAAATGCAAGAATCTCAAGGATCTTATTCTCAATAATAACAATCTGAGTGGTGGAATCCCAGTTGAATTGTTCAGCTGCAGCAATCTTGAATGGATATCACTCACAAGCAATAAACTCAGTGGTGAAATCCCAGAGGAATTTGGCCTATTGACACGACTGGCGGTTCTACAACTTGGGAACAATAGCTTGAGTGGCAAGATACCAGGAGAGCTTGGAAATTGCAGCAGTTTGGTTTGGTTGGATTTGAACAGCAACAGACTCACCGGAGAGATCCCACCTCGACTTGGGAGGCAGATTGGAGCTAAAGCACTGAGCGGAATACTCTCCGGCAATACTTTGGTGTTTGTACGGAATGTGGGAAACTCTTGTAAAGGAGTGGGAGGCTTGTTAGAGTTTGCAGGAATCCGACCTGAAAGGCTTCAGCAGGACCCAACATTGAGGACTTGTGACTTCGCCAGATTGTACTCTGGTCCTGTCCTGAGTCTCTTTACAAAATACCAAACACTGGAGTATCTTGATCTGTCATACAATCAGCTTCGCGGGAAAATCCCGGAAGAAATGGGAGACATGATTGCGTTGCAAGTTCTTGAGTTATCCCACAACCAGTTATCAGGTGAGATTCCTGCATCACTTGGCCAGCTCAAAGATTTAGGGGTGTTTGATGCATCACATAACAGACTGCAGGGTCATATCCCCGATTCTTTGGAGAACCTATCTTTCTTGGTGCAAATTGATTTGTCCAACAATGAGTTAACCGGAGAAATTCCCTCTAGGGGTCAGCTGAGTACACTTCCTGCTACCCAGTATGCTAACAACCCTGGACTCTGTGGGGTCCCATTGCCCGATTGCCAGAGCAGCAATGACCAACCATCCTCGACTCCGAGCGATCAGGATGCAGGCAGACAAAGTCGCAGGCCATCAGTTGCATCATTGGCTAACAGCATTGTCGTGGGGGTTCTGATTTCTCTTGCTTCGGTCTGTGTTCTGATTGTGTGGGCAATTGCAATGCGCACAAGGCGAAAGGAAGCAAAGGAGGTGAAGATGCTTAATCGCTTGCAAGCATCCCATGCGGCATGGAAGATTGACAAAGAGAAAGAACCCTTGAGCATTAATGTTGCAACTTTCCAAAGGCAGTTGAGGAAACTCAAGTTTTCCCAACTCATTGAGGCAACCAATGGCTTCTCGGCAGATAGTCTTATCGGGTGTGGAGGTTTTGGGGAAGTGTTCAAGGCAACGCTGAAAGATGGGTCAAGTGTTGCAATCAAGAAACTTATACGGCTGAGCTGCCAAGGTGACCGTGAATTCATGGCTGAGATGGAAACTCTGGGGAAGATCAAGCATAGGAATCTTGTGCCTTTATTGGGTTATTGCAAAATTGGCGAAGAGAGGCTGCTAGTATATGAATTCATGGAGTACGGAAACCTCGAAGAAATGCTCCATGGGAGAACAAAGACCCGTGATAGGCGGATGCTAACATGGGAGGAAAGAAAAAAGATTGCAAGAGGCGCGGCGAAAGGACTGTGTTTCCTCCACCACAATTGCATCCCTCACATCATACACAGAGATATGAAGTCAAGCAATGTATTGTTGGACAACGAAATGGAAGCAAGAGTTTCTGATTTCGGAATGGCAAGGCTCATAAGTGCTCTTGACACGCACTTGAGTGTAAGCACTCTTGCAGGCACTCCTGGTTATGTTCCACCTGAATACTACCAGAGTTTCCGCTGCACTGCAAAGGGCGATGTCTACTCATTTGGGGTTGTCCTCTTGGAGCTTGTGACCGGAAAACGCCCAACAGACAAGGAAGATTTTGGGGACACTAACTTGGTCGGATGGGCGAAGATGAAGGTGAGAGAAGGGAAACAAATGGAAGTGCTCGACCAAGAGTTACTTTCAGTAACTAAAGTAACGGATGAAGCAGAAGCTGACGAAGTGAAAGAGATGGTGAGGTATTTAGGGGTGACACTGCAGTGTGTCGACGACTTCCCATCAAAGAGGCCTAACATGTTGCAGGTGGTGGCCATGCTGAGAGAGCTGGTGCCTGGATCAGCAAGTGGAAGTAGTAACAGTGCTTGAAATTTGAAACGGGTCTCATGTTTCTTGTACGATTATCGATCACTCTTCATCATCATCGTTAATCACTGTAAGAGTATTACAAAATTTGTAAGAACCTGTTGATCAAATCGATATCAAAAAGAATTTCTTGTACCTAGTTTTGCAAATCTTATCTTCTTCTAAGAGCATTAGAAATTGCAAGAGTTTGAGAAGCATGTAAAGAAAGAGGGTTCTTAGTTTGGCAAACGTTTGACAATGTCGGACACCCGGAGTTGCTTGTCTGGTAGGCAACCGCTGGATTTGAGTTTTTGACCCAAAGATTCGGTCTGGTTGGACCTTGTGGCCTATTTATTTTATTGGTCAACAAGTTGAGTCGTTCATTCCAAAACTTGGGCCCGGTTGAGCTCTATACATTTTAGAAACTGGGTTGAGTCTAAATTGATATGGAATCCGGCCCACTTGCAACTTGGGGTTTTGAAAAAAATAAAATAAAACATCATCAACGACAACAACAAAAATTTGTATTATTTAAGGGCTGTGGCTTAACTGCTACATATATATAGCGCTCAGTGTTACGAATATTTTAACCGTTAGATTTGATTGCTTTTCATCTTATTACACTTAGCTCGGTATCGCATTCTGTGTGGAAGGGATTTCCTATATACAAATATATGCTTGTGGGAATGGGATTGGATGTAGATTTTATTAAGAAATGGGGACAAAGTCTGAAGATAAAGATCTCTTTCCCCAACTTTTGCACGTAGGGAATATACATGTATATATACACATATATAACTTATTCGTCCTACATTATATTATATGATTTAGTATTACTTTTTAAGTGGGGAAACGAACAGTGACTTTATCTCTCTCTCCCTCTCTACTTTTTTTCTTTAACAATGACCTTTTCTTCTTTTAATTCTTTAATATCTGACTTGCTGTAAGGTGAAATGGAAAGTTCCATCCACTCGTTCCTTGTTGTTGATGTTGGAAAAAGGTTTTGTCTCTATTTATATCTAAAGATACATAGATGCCGCCACATTATTGTCAAAAAAACGAACAATTTGAGGTTGTACTATACAATTTAATTACTTATATGTACATACAAGATTCATTCTTTATTCGATGTGGATTAACACTCTCAACAAATAGACAGTATTGTTCATGTAACTATAGTTTTCTCAGTTCTCTCCTTGTTTTCACTTCACTTTCTCTGCACGTACGTACATACAAGTTTATAGTGTAAATTTCGTCCTAGTGCAATCACATGCAAAGCAATACAACTTATAATCTACACACATTAATATGCGATCATTCAACTAAGCACAAAATCGTTTGCTTAAGAGATGTTAAATTTAGTTCGATACGATATTAGTATGCGATCATTCAACTAAGAACCCCAAAAAAAACATTAAGCTTTTTTATACAACTTATCTATATTAGTACTAGATTTTGTTAAGGGCTATTGTGCAGAGGAACAAACAGGGTCAGGTAACCCCGTGGATCGGAGGCCAGAAAAATGGCTGGACAACTCCAATAGTGACCTAATGAAAAGTTGGTGAATAACTCACGGGTGCTCGACGAAATGGTGCACTTGAAACAGGAATCGCGACATCACTCAACAAGCCTTGTGCAGTGCGCATCCACATTTTTTGCACAATGACCCGTAATTTCCAAAACATGAATTTGCAAGTGCGCATTTCGTACTGTGATTTTTCTTGAGTGTCTACAAGCACTCGATGTCCATACATATACTTCTCGTCTGAACACAGATATCCATGTTTTCACTCTGTGCAACACAAAAACGGGTGAACCGGGAAAGGATAAAAGTAAGTCGAATTGAAAAGAGTCTCCGTAACACGCAAAGGGTAAATTTGAAAAGAAACCCTACTGAGGGATGTACCATACTACGTAGCCAATCCACTAGACAAAAAAGGAAGCCAACCATTAAAAGGTGGGAAAGAGGTGCACGTGGTCCTCACTCACACACACTCTCTCTCTCCCTCTCTCCAAAGACATATTGAGAGAGAAAGAAAGACAAAGAAAAAGAAAAAGAAAAAGAAAAGCTCAAAAGCAAAGAAAGTTAGAAATGGTGATGAAATGGGCACCCTTTTGGATCACCATCGTTTTTGTGCAAGTAAAAACAGCAAAGCAAAACCACACGCAGTTTTTGAATTCTTCTTTTGCATTAAATCTTGTTTTTATTTTTTGTTTCAGAAGTTAATGAAAAGGCACTGTGTGATCTGCAGTGCTGTTGCTGCAGGACGCCTCCTCCTCCTGAATCCCTGATAAAAGTAGTATGTATGTGGCAGTCCAAGTGAGCAAGCTAGTGAGCGAGCGAGCGAGCGAGCGACTCGTGTGTATTGTTTAAGTTGACAGGGACGAGTGCCTGAGTCTAACCATTCCAGCAGTGGCACTGAAAAACATGGTGGTCTTTTATCTTTTCTTTTTATAATTTTGTATAGCATTTAAAAGGATTGCAAATGCAGTGAAAACGACCTCCCAGCTTTCTCTCCTCTCTCTTTTTTCTGTCATTAAATTCAATTTGGTTTCAAGTGTGTGGCATGTAGGTCAGCTTCTCTGAAAGGTGCTTTCCTTTCATTTACCAAAATGGTCCCAAAATATAATTCTTCTACATACAAGTGATAGTCTAGGACTCTAGTCTTACAAACAAGGGGCGAGATTAATTACCTGAATTTACGACAGACATAAAGATCGGACAGATGCACTAAGGGACCTGAGTGGTCTCGGGACCATCAAGAAGCTCGGATAAATGATTGTGAGGACTTTCAAGTTGCGAGAACTGCTTAAGTTTGGGCATGTGGTGGAGAAGAAGAGTGCAATGGCGGACCGGCGACTGGAGGTTTCGCAAATATATGATTAATAGAAGAGAATGAGACTATTTTGTGCTTTAAAAGATTTTGTCAAAACGATGTCGTTTTGAGCCTAGCCATTTAAAACAAAATAATTAAAGCAAGTCTTGTTATTAAGCCACATGAGGGAGACCCATTTTAATTAGAAAAAAATAAAATACAGAGAGTCTATTTTCTTTCCTTCTACCCGAGATCCCAACCCAATCCCATTTTGCATCCACTTTCTCCAATTGTGTGTAATTCCTAATTCCAATTCCCTTTCTCTTCTAATCCCACCCAACCGATTCCCAGGCCACCACCAACTGCTCCATGCCTCCACTTGTCTAAATTAATCATTTAGGATGTCAAAATTGAGGTGTATTGGATGGTTAGATCATATATATTTTTTAGCTACATATCAATTGATATGGTTCTTTTGTTTTGATTAATTAATGTGTAGAAATAGAAGTATAAAACAATATCACAAGCGAAATCATCATCGATTAGCACTGTTCTAAAAATTCCCGCCTAGCGCCGCCTAGGTCCCGCCTAGGCGCTAGGCGGCTGGTCACCGTCCCGATTAATGTCTAGGCGTTTGAAAATTAAGAAAGGGCGCCTAGACCAGCTGAGGCGCCCGCCTAGCCCGTCCAAACCCGCCTAGACACCTGCCTAGGTTGCGACTCACTTACACAGAAAATAGATAACTTTTAATTTGCATTTAATTTTCTTTTAATAAATTGTAAGAGACTTGTTGAATACTTGAATGAGTACATACTATATGCTTGTTCCCCATGTTTTCATTATGTTCCAATACTTCATAATACATATGTCATTCTATTTTGTAGTTTATGATGAAATTATATATATTTTAAGTATAAACAGACACTTATTTACACGAAATATAATGAATTTACTTAAATCCGCCTAGTCCGCCTAGGCACCCGCCTAGACCCCGCCTAGCCGCCTAGGCGCTAAGCCCCAGCCCACCGCCCGACTAGCTCCTAGCGTCTTTTAGAACCTTGTCGATTAGTTCAAATAATCCTATTCCAAATAGTTAAACTCTAATTTTAGATTGCTCCGATCCTATTTTCTATAGTTCAACTCCAATTTCGGATAGTTCCAAATCATCATCGATTTTTTCTTGTATTGACAATGAAACTAACAATGAAACTATCATGACACGTTTTTAGAGTATGAAACCTCATCGTGAACAAATTTAATCTTTTTAGCTTATAATGTTGTTTGTACAAAGATTATTAATGAAAAGTTGGTAGTTTATCGTTTACATGTTCAATTTTATATTCGTCAAAACCTTTATATTGGGACCACCCGATACTAGAATCCTGGATCCGCTACCTCAACTAATTGGCTTAATTCCGATTTACCATAAGAAAAAGGTAATTTTGTTTAGATACACAACACTTATACATATATTTTCTTATAATAGTAAAAATAGAAGAACTCACTTGTATTAGAGAGCGTATGATCTAAATAATCTTATTATAAGAAAATATAATATACCAATAAATTTTTACGCCCATTTTCTCTTCGCTATGCGGACCCCTGTTTATTTTTAACATTTGAATCAACAATAAAAATCAAATGATACAAATAAATAAAGGTGTATAGAAGAAAAATAAAATATCCGGGTAAAGGTAATTTCCCTAATTCATTTTGATGCCCTTGAGGAACCAATGCTTAAAAAAGCAAGCATGCATCTAAACTTAACCATGCAGGCTTAGTCTGAAAACGACAAATCTTGGGCTAGCTTCTAAAGAAGACCTAGCTAGGGTTGCTTTTTTCTTTTTGTATTTTTTTTTTGGAAGACTTTTCTTTTTGTATTTTAGTTTAATATCTAGGACGTCATAAGAACAGTTATACACATTAGGGACAGGAATATGATAGGGGCTGATAAACTTTGGAACCAAATCATCCCTATGATTTGATTTACACAAAAAGCTCTTAAAATTCTCCAAGATAATATGTATAAATTATCCAATGAAATACGAATTAGGATTATCTTTCCTCCAAATGCTCCTCATTTTTAGTTATCTACTATTTGAACGACCATTATTAAGCTACATCAACATCTTAGTTTGACTTCTTTATAAAGCGAGAAAAAAATAGGAAAGTAAGAGAGAAGGGGATTGGAGAGGAGGAGATTTGAAGGAGAGAGAATCTTAAGTTAACTACACCATGGTTGTGATCTTACCACCCTAATGACGTGATAAAAACAAATCAATCGTCAACATTGATTAATATATAGTATGGCAACGTAACAACAAAGACCAGCCAGAGTACTGCATGCGACTACAGTTCAAGAAATATTGCAGATCTTGAGTGTAAACAAACTGGATAGAATACTGTGCTCTTTCATTGACATATGTTTGAGTTCGTTCCCGCAATTTAAATTAATTGAGTGTATGAAGTCTTTCTTCCTCTTGAAATTACGATATAAATGCACGAAAATATTAATGCACAAGTCATTTGAAGGGAAAGTAAATCCAGAAAGTCGTATTTTTACTTCTTTTTTTTTCCTTTTTCGTAACAAATGAAGATATATAATATTTGAAATATTAAATACAAGGACCCAATTACAACACTTTTCACCAGTATCCCAAACAATGGTCAGAAATAAAGTGCCCCTACTCTGATGCAGCAATAATTAACTGATGAAAAAAGTGAAGCTTTGTGAGAGGCATGTTCAAATAAGCATTGCATGTGAAAAAAAATATGAAAGAAAAAAAAACAAAGCGGTTACAAAATATTAGGTCATTAATGGTAATTATGCTGTGTGGTCATGATCTCCTTCTCCTTCGGTTGTGGCGGAGGACATGTAACTCATAGCAAGGGAGGTCTCATCAGAGCGTCCCACTGCTCCTCCTCCTGCGACGGTGGAAGCAGCAGAGGCAATGTGAAAGTGTTGTTTGCAAGCTTGACAAGTGATTTGCAAAATGGCGGAGCTGATTTTCTTGGTCGCCTGCTCTTTGAGCAACAGAGCCTTCTCCACCTCAGCCTGCGCTTGCTGCCTGATCCTCTTGGCGTTCGCGAACTCGATCTCCGCCATCTCTATTTGCCGTTTGGCTTCTCGCCGGGCGTCTTCGGCATACGACTTTTCAGCCACGGCCAACTTCAACTCCTCACTCGCAAACTCTTTCAACCTGCCCAGTTCCGACGTCGACCCAACTCCTCCAACAGCAGATGCATTGTTAACATTCTTCTCATTACCTGGTGAGCTTCTTCTTCTTTTTATATCGGACGATGAATTATACTTGCTTGATTCATTCTTTTCGTTGGCAAGCTGATCACTTGACGGCGATCCAATCGAGAGCTTCAGATTCGTTGCGTGACTATCGTCTAAATTTGGCGGGGAAGAAGTATGGGCGTTTGAGGATGGAAGGAGCTGAAGTTCCAATATATTATTATGCACTTGTTGCTGCTGCTGCTGCTGTTGCTGTTGCTGACGGTTGCAAGAAATATAAGGATTCATACCGTCGCGCTTATCGTGATGGTGAGTTGGGTTTGGTCGCACCGGGAGTCCAGCCAATACTACTGGAGCTGCCACATTGTTACTAATGCTGAAATTGGCGTCGCTAGAGGGGCTGGTACTCGATGCAGTTCGCGAAGAGCAGGCCGCCGGCTGCAGCGCTGCCTGTAATTCCGGCCGAACGACGTGTCGGACTGTGCAAGTGTCTTGGTGCTCTATGAAACTTTCCACTCTGAAATGAATAAAACTATATTGCTATCATGATGAAAAACAACAACAAAGAATTAGCCATAAGCGGATGAGCCGTTCGTATATGACATATGTAGGATTACCAACAAACATATGAATATTAAATTGTTAAGAGGATATGTAGTATGGATTATATGATTTGCTAGGTTCCAACAACTAATTAAATAGAATATATGATCAGTTAATATATAGCTAGGTAAGCAAAAGAAATCAAATGGGGTAGCCCTAAATATTTGTTTAATTAAGTAATTAAAATGGAATGACGACGGTTTTAGTGTGTCCAAAAATAGGTAATTAATTATACTTTTGAAAACTTCTAAACCGGAAACTGCAGTTATTGGAAACTGTAGAGCTACAGCGGCCATGAAAGAGAGGATGAGGTCATTTGCCACTGCAGGAAACTGATACCATACCCTATTTGAATTTCAGAGAGAAAAGACTAAAATTCATTAATGAATTGAAGAGAGAAAAAGGTAGAGGTTGCTTGTAGTATTTCAAGATTTGTTCTTATCTGTAACAGCTGCTTTTTTTGGTAGTGCTTTTTAGGGTTTGGATGAGCATATGAAAGAGAGGAGAATAGAAAAAACCTGTCCGACCATCTTCAAATTTCAGATAATAATTTTGGTCTCGCTAGTAGCTAGCTAATTTTATGAACAATTCTTTCTTCTTCTTTTTTTCATAAATAAAATGGAAGATTGGGCGATGTCAAGGACGATTGAGAACGCAAGCATAAAAAATTTAATTTACCTGGAAAAGACACGGCCGCAGTCACAGGAATGTCCTCTGGTGCCGCAGGTTTTGAGGTGTGCTTTGTAATCGGACTGCACGGCGTAGCCTTTGGAGCACTTGTCGCAGACCCACTGCTTGTGGTTGCTGTGTTTTCTTCTGAAGTGTTTTTTGATCCCGACTAGATCGCCGAGGGCGTGGCGGGGGTCGTGGTGGAGACAGCTGGGCTCCGGGCACACAAACACCTTCTTCTTGATCACCTGATCTTCCGCTATCTCTCGCTTCAGTAATTTCCACGGCACCTTGTGACGACGCCTGTGCATCTGCAGATTCTGGTCTCTCTGAAATCCCTGGTTGCAGATCTCGCACACGTACCGGTCCGATTCGAGTAGGGTCTTGGGGGACAGAGACACCACTTCTGCATCCGGATCTATAATATAACCAGAATTATTCATACCAAAAAAAAAAAAATCAATAATTAAGAATTCTTAAGATTGATTAATTAACAGAATTATGGGGTCTTTATTTTATTTTTACCTGGTGTGCCTGCAGGTCTTCTTTTTCGTTTGTGGGTGGCTCCGCCATTTTCATGAGAGGAAGAAGATGGAGGAGCGGAAGAAGAGGCGGTGGTGTTGTTGTTGGTGGTGGTGGTGTTGTCGAACATGGGTGGATTTTTGTGAGGATGCGATGGAGGAGTTTAAGTAAGAGAAGAGATAACTAAGAATCAATCAATCCCTACATACACATGTGTGCAGGTGAGGTTGGACTCAGTGGGTTTCAGCTTTACTTTGGTTCTTTCATCTCTCTCACAGTCACACATGAGAGAGAAAGAGAGAGGAAGAGAGGAGAGAGAGAGAGGAAGAGGAAAGGCTCTTGCTTTCTGCGATCAACTTTTTTTAAAAGCTTTATTTAAGCGGCTTTTAAAGGCTTTTTAGCTAGGCTAGCTTTTCTTCCATTGACCCTCCACCTTGAGCAGGTGAGCTTGTGGGAAGTCTGTCTTGTTTATAAAAGCTCTTTTCTTTCTTTCTTTCTGTACAAGAAGGGAAAGAGATCTAGAGAGAGAAAGAGAGAGATTGATCGAGGGGAGAGAGAGAGGAGGTTGGGTTGGGGGTGATTGGGGCTGGCTGGGGAGGGTGAGTGTGACCCAATCGCACTATTCAGTGCAGCTTAAAACTGAGAGCCCCCACACACATCACAGAATTAGACAGAAACAAAAAAACATCCTTCCCATTACAAAACAAACAGTCATTATTCGTCACACTCTGTAATTTTGCACGAATTAATGCAGGCCCTTCCCAGTCCCAGATCACCCTCTTCCACGTGAGCTCTCATCCTCCCCTCACGTGACCCCTCTCTCTCCCCTCCACCACAAATAGAAGAAAAAAACAAGAGGTAAAATCAGGGCGAAAAAGAAAAATAAATAATAGGTTACTAAATTAACTGTGCGGGTAAAACTAGGGCCGCAAACCAAATTTCTCAAAAGTGATGATTGGATTATTATTGAGTGTTGATTAATGTGCTTATTTTTTATTGGTGAGATATCATTTAGTTTGCAAATTTGGTTCAAAAATTTGATCCCTCTAACATTAATATTATCCTAACATGGTTTGGTTTTAACGAAATGATGCCTAAGCTAATCCGGATTAACATGTTTCTTGAAGCAGCTTTTGGAAAGGTAAAAAGTAGTAGCACGATTAGAGATTAGTCATTTTCAAGAGGCCTGCCGTAATCATTTCTCTTAACTTCTGTTTAATTTCCATTTTATGTTAATTTGTAAATAATAATTAGTCTCTTTTTTTGTTAATAAATAGTAATTAGTTCAAAAACAAAAATATTTGCCGCTCTTTGCATGCACATCTCAAACTTCCCGATCTTTCAAATTGGGTGTCCAGTAAAGTAGTAATGGATTAGGGTAATTGACAATTATTCTAACATCTTTTGAGAAACCTAGCTTCCGACCAACAATTATTCTAACATGTATTATCATTTGGCATTGAACTAATACAAAGAAATTCCCTATATGATTAAGTATAGGGTTTTTCATATGTAAACGCATTCCGCTTTTTCTCTAGAGAGAGACACTAAAATCGTTCCTATTGGGTGGTGCGTGTCCCCCGGCACAGTCGAGATTCCGTAGCGCGTCATGAGCACCGGGCTAAGGGGCGGTTGAGCAACTCAAACTCTAGATAACACTTCACTGTAGATTAAAAAAAAACACTTCAAACTTGATACGTTAGAAGAGAACTTAATTAACTTAGTAAATAAATTAGAGCATATGAGAAGTGTGTAAATAAAAGTTTTTCTCTTCAACTGAGCAAGTGAAGTTTTTCATATAAATTTGATAGTTGTTAGGGTTTTGTTTTGTAATTTACATACTATAATGTTGTCAAAATAACTGTTTGATCGTTATTGCCTTATGTGTAAATATAATCATCCAAGATTAATTTTCTTATAGTTTGGAAGTGCTTTTAATATGACAGAAAGTTTTTTATGAGAGTACTTTTGGAATCAATCCATAGAAAAAATGTAAGTGAATCCTAAAAAAGCACTTGAAGTGCATTTCTGAAAGAAGCACATAACTGGTGGTTCCTTGCAAGAAGTCCTTCACGTGCTTTTTGAACCTAAAAACACTTTCACCAAAAGCATTTTCAATTATTTTAGAAATACTTCCAAACGAGCCATTCATTATTTAAACTTGCAACTTTGACACTCATATGTCTTCATATGACAGAATGACAGTCACAATCAAACTTGTAATGTTCAATTATACTTTCTTTTCGGAATGCTCCATCTTGTTAAGGGTTGGTACTTTTGAATTAGATAACAGTCAATAAGGGTCTTCATATATATGTACTGAGCTTCAGTAATGCCCATTATTTTTTTCAGCTAGAAATCCATCATGATTCTTCAGCACCCTCTACAGCCTTAAACATGCATCACCAACCGTTGGAAAAAAAATTAAGACGGATATCATCACGGGTCACATGCAGTAAATTAATAATTATTTTTTATTATTCTTGTTTACATGTGAGCACACAAGATTTGGAATTCTCTTGATTAATTACATAGCAAGAAACTGAACTTTTATTCTCCAAAGTTGGAGCATCTTCTTTTAGAAAAAAAAAATACTTCTCTTTGATTAGTTAGTAGCTATTATCCCCATTACAGTTAAACAAAAAAAAAAAAAACTAAATTCGACATAAATACATGAAAATAATTTTGATGCTAATGATTTGGCTTGTTTGAGTTTGTTCTGCAGTTTGAGTCCAATCTTTTTTTTTAGCAAGCTTCTCCTTCTTCTTGTCAATTGCTAGTTGCAGATATAACTAAGGTTTCGTGACCTCGTGATATTCTTATATAATCTTCTTCTTTTTTTCTAGGTTTTTGCCCCGTAATCAATCCAAAATAAAAATAAAAGTATAGTAAAATAAACAAACAACAAATTATAAAAATAATTTAAAACAAAACTACTTTTTGAAAAATGTTCAGAAAACACATGTGAAAGTAAAGTTTTCACCAGATAAAGATGGGGTTTTGATGAGTGAATAATATATGATGAAGGTGCAGGGCCAGGTTTTTAAGAATGAATATAATTAGATAAAGGAGAAGATGCTTTATTTACTTGTTGAGTTGGAAAGAATGGGGAGAAGGATTCTCGTCACATGCTGGCATGCATTGCTGCATCAAAAAAAGCAATCATCCCTTCCAAGTGTTTGTGATTCCAAATCTAATCAACTTTTCTTAAACTAATCCCTTTCCCACGTAGCAAAACAAGTTAGCTTTAAAAAATTCTGTTGACTTAAACCTAAAGTCCAATTAATTAGTTCATTAATTATCATAAGCTTCTTTTGAGATTAATTTTTTTTTTAATTTAATTAACATATTTTGAGTACTACCATATATCTTTCGTTGCAATCGATTTGAAGTTTCCTGGGCTTGGATTCTTGGAGCATGCCCTTTTGTTCATGGCTAAACAACTCGTTCCGTTTGCTATATGGCCGTGAACTGGACTATTTCAATTAAATTTGAGCTGGTGATATGACCACTGTTTGGTAAAGTATAAGTATCTTAAGAACTAAATTTATTAAATTGAACAACACTCCAATATATCACACCATGTCTTACAAATCCCATCTAGAGGAGTCCGACTATGAGTATTGTTAGGTAAACTAATTTATACACTAAATTTGCAAATCATATAATGTGACACTAATAAAAAAATAAACATATCAATCAACACTCACGTAATATCCAATAATCAACAAACTACGTCATATAGTTTATAAAATTTGATCTAAATCATTTGTCTCTCTAGCATTACTCGTCTAACTTTATATGTATAGAATTAGCTTGAACTCAGCTCCTATCTTATGCCGTCACATCGACCAAACATTTTCCTAGTTCTTTGTTGAAGTTTCCGAAATTTCCGATTTGAAAAAGCAACGCACAAACAAATCCCACAAACATCTGAGATTATATTAGCAAGGAGATGTGTTGGTTTTGTTCAATAATTTCATGATGGGATGAGGCCGAGGGCCTGAGGGATTTTTGTCTGGTTTAGTTTTGTTGGTATTCCAAGAACCGGACCAAAGTTGGCATCTATTCCATTCTTTACTGTTGCACTGAAAACAGAAATGGAGAAAAATAAAAAATAAAAAACAGTCACAGTACTACGCTATCATTAGCAAGCCCATATATTTGTCCATCATTTCTTCCCACTCAAGCCACATAAAACGTAGTGAATTGAGATATTTTTGTTTGTTTTCTCCACCTTCTGCGAACTTTCATCTTTTATTTCCTGGATAAATCTGTGTGTTTCGCTGTGTACATGCAATGTGTGTAATGATTGAAAAGAAAATTTTGAATAACAAAGTCTAACAGTACTTATGATCAGATACCATCACAAAGAAACATTGGATGCTAAAACTTCGAATGCATACTTGCTCGCCATTTCGCAATGACGATCTAACCAAAATGGTTAGGTTAGCTAAAATTATTTACATTTAAATCATTGATCAAAGATATAATACTCAAGTTTTAACGATTGGATTTTTAAAATATTATGAAGCATCATAAAGTTTTGTTAAATTAATTTACTAAATATTTGCATGTTGGTTCAATATTCTAGTAGATAGGGCATTGAGTTTCTACCTATGAATCCCGAGTTCGAAACTCCTCCCTTCCCATTGTAATAATTTCAATCTCTCTCTCTCTCTCTCTCTCTCTCTCTCTCTCTCTCTCTCTCTCTCTCTCTCTCTCTCTCTCTCTTCTTAATGCATAAACAAATATACCTACAAACACGACTAGATAGATATAAAGTTTGATTATTTGAAGTTTTAAAGGGTGCGATATTATTACATTTTATGCACCTCTCTCATTTATCCCGGTGACTAGTTTTTGATTTGTACATCATCTCATTAGGTGCATAAAATTATCTGTACTTTTTACAAGAACCGAATGAGAGTGAACTGTTAATCATACCATTTACTTAAGGTTAAATTAGTACTTTAATATAAACCTCCATCTCTCTCTAATAATTTTACCTAACTGATTCTCTATCCGATAAATTTCTCACATCTTACATCACATGCAGATCATGTGTGATAGTTTTACTTCATGTTAATTCAAACGGCAATTTTCATTTTTTAAAAAAATTCCTTTTATTGGAGATGCTCTTACTACTTATGAGAATGTGAGGTCAAAGTAGGGACCAAATCATGCAAGAGTTTATAATAAATTGAGTTACTTTCCATATTGGCAAGTGATTTTATGGTGGAACTTCAACTTATTTATGGTATCAGAGCAAGTTGTCCCACATGTGAAACTGAACACCCACACTTGCTCTATGTCATCTCATTTGTTTTGTATTCACAACACGGGAGGAGCGTGTAAGAATGTATATCGCTTATTGATTTAATGATGAAATCCCAACTTCGTCACCCACTCATTAAGAATATGATGCTCTACTGACATGAGAGCATAGAACGTGCTTAATACAACTTCACACAGCTGTGAAACACAATTGAAAAGGTATTTGAGCATAAGGTCTAAAGATTGCAAGTTAAAAGGATCATGGTGGTCAAAGTCAAATATTGTAATTCATTGCACAAATAATTCTTCCAAATGAGTCTGCTTGCCTCTGCCCCTAAGTTACAGAAAGGACAAAGTTCATGTCCTCGTACTCAAGTTTTGATCATACACAAAGGGATTATTTCTTGACCTCAAACAAAAAGGAGATGGTTTCAATCCTAAGTAGCTAAATTTTGGTCCTCTAAAACACAAAAAGCAAAAGAAAAAGGGCTAAAAATTTGGTGGTGTCGAGCTCTCCTATATACTTTTATTTAAATTTTTGCCAAGTGATATAAGTCAATGAAAAGTTGTTGCCGTTTCAAAGATGATAGGGTAAAAAGAAGATGATCCTTGTAGTTGAAGGGAATGTTTCCCTTTTTAGGCGTGCATGCAACACCTCAACAACCAACCACAAACATAAATTTGGTGCCGAGGATAATATCCACAACAAGTTTCTAATCTATAATATGCTCGTAATTTAGCCGTAAAACACTATTTCGATACAATAATTGTGTCGATATATAGAAACGAAACTCAGTAAGCATAATTAGTTGAACAATTACATCTTTCACTATATTCTATAACATAGTGAGTTGAAAAGAAAAACTATATTCACCACCCCGATTCACAATTTATGTTGAACATTCACACTTGAGTTTACTAGTTTGGGTATATGAGATTGTCGTTTTAGATGTAATCATGTCTTTATGCTAGTGGCCCAAAATTTTGAAGCCCACAATACTAACTGAATGGAGCCCATACGTTGTCTTTGTGATCGAAGTCGTTGTTTAGTAGTGATGGGTCCCAAGGCCCAAAACAGAAAAAAGCTTAACTAATTGAAGTCGACATATATGGATTTTAACTAATCAGTAGGACTTTAGTAAGGGCAAAGTATGTGATCTCATTTGGGTGGACAGGTCCCCATCCTCTCTGGTTCATGTTTTATGTAACGATGGTCTCTCATGCCCCCTTTAGCTGTTTTTTTTTTTGATAGTGTGAAAAGGAACGCTTTAGCATTAGATGCGGCGTCTTGGTTTCCGTGATCTTTCTCGCACTATTTCTCTGTAGCTGTTTGCTTCTGTTTGTTTGCCTCTTTGTAGGCTCTCCTGTAACCTTTTGGCATCTTTGCCCGGATAATGCAAGTCCAGTTTCCACAACAACAAAAAAAAAACATCCCAATACCCCTTGTATTCTGTCACCTCGTCGCCTGTGGTGCTTACCCTTTCCGTAGTGTGGTACTCCTACTGAATATGAAATGCTTTATTTGAAAGAAAAGAAAGAAAAAAAAAAGCAGCTCAAATGATGAATCCTTCTGCAATTAACATATACTTTAATTTATATGTGTTTTTATTCTCGACCGATTTCGATCTTATTCAATGCATACCACATGAACATCCTCCAAATAAAATGACATGAATTAAACACATACATAAAATTAAATCACCACAAATTTGATAGGATCAGACATTGGACTAAAGGGAAATGCAAGAAATCACATATAATAATTGCAGAAAATTAAACAAGGAAAGTAAATAAAGAAATTAAAATTCATTCATTTGATTCATAGTTCTCCTTACATCAAAAAATTGGTTGAAATTAGGGGTAAAAAAATACCGAAATTCCCGAGCTGTACCGATTTTCTACGGAAACCGAACCGAAAACATGTCAAACCGAATATCTCAAACCGTTCGGTACCCAAAACCGAACCAATCTCAAAAAGTTTGATACGGGCATCGGAATCCTGAACTGAACTAAAACATATTTTCTAATATTTATTTAATTTAGACTAGGTTTAGGAATTATGTGGACTGTCGGATTGGATGAGATTTAATCTCAACCGTCCAATTTAACTTAGGGTTTCAGTCTCTCACTTAGTCTCTCACATTTTGTCATTCTTGAACCCTCTCTCATCACTCCCGAATTCTCTGTTCTCTGCTCTGCCTCTGCCTCTCCTCCACCCATCTTCTCTGAGTTTCGACTCTGGCCACCACATTATACCTCTCATCTCACTCCAGCCACCACATCATACCCTCTATCTCGAGTTCTCAACTCCGTCATATCTCTCTCTTCGATTCTCCCTCATCGAAGTATTTGTTTCAAAATCTATGGTTTTGTTTCGAATTACTTTCAAATTGTAGGGTTTTGTTTTTTTCTATTTTTCTGGGTTGATTTCTAAGGTTTGTCAAAATTGGGTTTCTTTGATTGTTTCTGGACTTGGATTTTTGGAAAGGCTGATTTGAAAAATAGATTTGGATTTCTAGGGTTTTCATCTTTTTCTGGGTTCAGGTTATGGGTTTTCATCTTTTTCTCTGTTTTAGGTTATGGGTTTTCATCTTTTTCTTTGATTGTTTCTAGGCTTTTCTTTTCTAGGTTGATTCGGATTTGGATTACATATGTAATGGGCCTAATAAATAGCAATAACAACAAATGGTCCAATTGATTATAGTAGAAACCCAATAGCTTAGAGTCAGATCAAAATTGAATAGGTTGACATTATGGAGAAGGTAAAAGTATGATTTCCCTTTCACATCGATAGCAGAGCGTATGTTGCATAACTTCACAAATGTCACACGACATTATTCTGCCTCATCGTGTTCCTTAGTTCCACAGGAACAATCCACAACATAGTTGATCGATTGAAACCGAATCACCTCTTGTATCCTATGTTTCTTTTGTTGTTGTGGCTTTTCTTATGTGTTCCAACAATTCTTCTTCAGTTGTAGTCTTGAGGGCGAACACTGATTTTCCTGCTTTGATTTTTCACTTACTCAAAGTGCAATTGGTGTCTTTTTCCGGCTTCTTAACTTTATTACCACCAACGACCTCTCAAAGATGTTGGCCTTGTAGGTAAGATTCCATGCACATCGCCCACATGTTGTAATTTTTGTTGTTGGGCTTCTTGATTCCTCAAACTACTTGAAGGTCACTCATCGTGACTTTAGAATTCCGATATGCCAAACAAGATTAATCAACAATCTTGCAAAGTACTGAACTCCTCACAATTCTTTTAAGCTTCACAAAAGTCGACCCTTGGTCGAACCACTCTAAAGCCCACATTTAGACCCGGCTTTACCCAAACTTTTCTGGTTCACCCCTACATTCCCCACTTGTCTGACTGTTGCTGAGTAGTTTTTGGATATCAAACGCACCTCTCTAGAAGGTAATTTTAATGTGGCCGATTTCCCCTCTTTTGCAATCAGTTTCGTTACAGCACCTGCTGCTCTAGCTAATTGTCCACCATTTCCAAGTGTGATTTCTATGTTATGTATGGCCGTGCCAAAGGACATATCGGTTGAAGTAGATTCTTCTTTTTGATCAATCGAAACCCCTTGCCAAACTATACAAGCTTTTTCTAAAGCATACGACTTTCTAGATGTAGATGATGATATCTATACAGATGGATTGATACTCGCACAACATCTCCTATTCATAGATATGCACCTACCTTTATACAGTTAGATACAAAATTATCTATTTTCGAAACAAGAATTAAAGTAGTAGACCTTTTATTTACATGTTTCTAGTGATTCACATGGCATCATTAAATGATACAAGTCTTGGATAAGAATCTACAATGCACTAGAACGCCCTTGTTGACGATCCTTTACTCCGCCCTTGTTGACGATCCTTTAATCCGACATCATCTAGGGTTCCTCGAACAATGTGATATCTCACGCTGGGTAAATCCTTAACCCTTCCCCCTCTTACTGAGACTACATAATGTTCTTGTAAATTATGGCCAATACCAGGTATATAAGCAGCGATTTCAAATCCAGAGGTTAAGCGTACTTTGGCTACTTTACGTAAGGCAGAGTTTGGTAAAATAGAATTGGGATACTATGTAATATACATTATCACTATATATATATATATACTATATATACCTAATTAAATCGATTTCTATTTATATAGAAAAGGAATATGATGATACTATTGTAGATTGATCTATATTAATCTATATTAAATTAACCCGCAATACAATACAGCTTTATACACTACAATAACAATACTAGATAGTATGGTAGAAAGAAATATCTGAATCTTTCTACCATACTATCCTATCTCATAGAATACGACTGATTCTAATCTGCCCATTTCATTTAAGATGCAATTTTTTTTTTATCCTTTTCTTCTCATCAATTATCAATAAGAAATAAAAAAAATCAAGTTTAATTCAAATTAATCATATATTAAATACACAACTCTAATGTGCGATTGTTGAAGACAAAACAAGTAAACAAATTATTTATATTACACTCACAA
Organism: Cotoneaster glaucophyllus; assembly: GCA_036320875.1. Lineage (NCBI taxonomy): Eukaryota > Viridiplantae > Streptophyta > Magnoliopsida > Rosales > Rosaceae > Cotoneaster > Cotoneaster glaucophyllus. Next base: position 33,590,472 of record CM070069.1, on the reverse strand, counting down.
AATATTACAACACAATAACTCTCAAAAGAAAAGAGACATCTTTTTAAGTCTAAGACTCTCTTAAGCTTCTAGAGGCAAACTTTAGAGCAGATTCTCACTCACTCCTTACTTTGTTACACAACATGACAACAACAACACATATATTAGGCATGATTTTGCGGACTTTTCTACTGCCCGCCAAGTTGGGCTTTGCATGATAGCCACACATCTTTACTAGCCTCTAGTCTTTGTAAAAAAAAAAAAAAACTATTTTACATATTAGCTTAAGACGAGAGAGAGAGAGAGTAGAGAGTAGTATTAGTTTCAAAGGAGTCTGGTCAAGTAAATCAACAGCAGAGGCGAGAGAGCCGATATGGAGAAGGATGGTGGTGATCGTGATAATGCTGCACTAGTGACGCTGATTGTGATGTTGTTGATAATGGCAATGGGTGTGTCCTCTGCTTCTTCAGCTTCAGCTGCAGCTTCTTCGCAACTCAGACGAAATCTGCTTGCCAACGGCCTTGGACTCACACCTCCCATGGGGTAGAATTTTACTTTTTTACAAACTACATACAGTTTATATTTTTTGCCTCCCTTGATCGATGGTCAGCCACAGCCAGTCAGATCAGATTCTAAAAATGTATACATTTCAGCAAACTTTTGAAATGGGAAGCCATTTATTTTTCTTCTGCTGTTTTTACACGCTTGGAGTACGTATGAATCTATGATATTATGAGATGAGACTGTTTGCGTTTAAATTCCTAATATTATATATATCAACACGTGACGCAACCCACAAATGCAATTTTATTCAAATAAATGATAGACTTCCCTGATCCTCTCAAAGCAAAGAACTTTATTGGTTTGGGGCAAAGGTGGCGTTGGGTGTGTGCAAAAGGTGCAATGGCACAAAGTTCCAAATTCATAAGAGGCCTCAAAAATTTTGTTCCTTCTATATATTAAATATGAGTAAATTTTCTAATAAAAATACTTTTAACTGAAAATGATTTTTTTTAGCAACATCATTTGATTTTATCTATATTATAATTGATTAAGTGGAGCTTATACTTAATATGTTAACTTCGACTTTCTCTATCAATAAAAAAACTTGTCTATTAGTTTCCTCCACTTTTCTTTAGTAATAAAAAATTAACTTGTGTACTACTTTCTTCCACAAATACAAGTGTATTTTCGTATATCTTTATCAGTTGTGTTTTATTTTTTCATTGCAATTAAATATTATTTAATTAGTAATACTGAGATGTTGATTTTAATTAGGTTTGGATATTGATTGTTGAGCTTTGTATGAATATATTGTAAAATAAATAAATTATTATTTAAATAAGAAGGACTTTTTTATTAAATTCGTACAGGACCTCACAATATCAGAAACCGCCTTAATTTGGGGTCGCCCTTTTACTTGCCAGCTTGTGCGATTAAGATTAAATGATTAGTCAGTCCCTTATTTTCTTTTTTGCTTAATAAGGTGGAACAGTTGGAATCACTTCCACTGCAAAATCGATGAGAAAGTCATCAAAGCAACCGGTAACTCGAGCAACTTAACTTATCCCTAATCATCAAAGCCATGTTTTGTTTCCAAAGCTTGCTTATTTCTCTGGTTGGTTTGACAGCTGATGCACTGGTTTCCACCGGTCTCTCTAAACTTGGATATACCTATGTTAACATAGGTATTCTTCTTCTTTTCTTTTCCGCCGTTTCGTTTTACCGGTATCTTTGTACCCAATTTTAATAAAAGCTGATGATATTTGTATCTATAGATGATTGCTGGGCCGAAATTTCTCGTGACCACGAGGTATTTGTTTCTATTTTTAATCACAAACAAGCTCGGCTGTAAAAGTACTGAACATGCATGAGATTTCATACGCAGGGCAATCTAGCGCCAAATAAATCAACATTTCCATCAGGCATTAAAGCTCTTGCGGATTATGTTCACAGCAAGGGTCTTAAGCTAGGAATTTACGCAGATGCAGGGTAACACGACTAACTCTCATACGCTCCATCCCAGTACAAATATATGCTGCATGTATTATGTATAGTTGCTCTTGAATGTCGATATATACTTAAATTACAACTAAACAAATTGTACATTCACTTGTACTTTGCAGGTACTTCACTTGCAGTAAAACCATGCCTGGTTCACTTGGCCACGAAGAACAAGATGCCAAAACATTTGCTGCTTGGGTACGATATATATGTTGTAACTCAATCAAAAGGGGTCATAACATCTCTATTGGTGATATGTTATCACAGGGTCTTGAAATGCTCATGCACTTTCTTTGCAGGGAGTTGATTACTTGAAGTATGATAACTGTAATAACGATGAATCCAAGCCAACTGTTAGGTAAAATACCTCGAATATCTATGATGTTACCGCACAAAGTGGTTTCCTGCCTGCACTTAATTTTCCCGGGGTAAGGTCTCCAAATGATAATACTTTATAAATATTTCATCTCTTCTTTTAGGTTCCCCGTAATGACCCGTGCTCTGATGAAAGCAGGTCGTCCCATATTCTATTCGCTTTGTGAATGGTAATGGTCCTGTTTGCTTAAACTAAAAAAACCATGTATTTTGTTTTTCTTAGTAATAAGCCTAATTTTTTTAATTTTTTGTTCTATTTCGTCTTTTAGGGGGGATATGCACCCTGCTACATGGGGTGCTAATGTAGGAAATAGCTGGAGAACTACTAGTGACATTTCTGATACATGGGAAAGGTAGAAAGTGCTTCCGTTAACTCTCAACTTGGTCTCGTGTTTTTGGGGTCTCACATAATACCTTTTTCTGGCATTTTGCTTGGCAGTATGGTCTCTAGAGCAGACATGAATGAAGTTTATGCTGAATTTGCCAGACCTGGTGGCTGGAATGGTGAATATTCATTTCGGCTAATGGAAGGGTTTTACATGTACATTCATTTCGAGTGTTGATGTTTCACTAAGAGATTAATCTTATTTATCTGCTGAAAATTTGAACAGATCCCGACATGTTAGAAGTGGGGAATGGAGGAATGACAAAAGATGAATATATAGTCCATTTTAGCATATGGGCCATTTCTAAGGTACCATAAACGTTTAATTTGCTAGATGCTCTTCTTTATATGAAATCTGCAATTTTAGTTCATCTGTTTGTTTACACTACACAAGAACTGTGCTGCAGGCTCCCCTTCTTCTCGGTTGCAACTTGGGGAATATCACGAAAGAGACCATGGAGATCATTGCAAATAAAGAGGTTATCTCCGTGAACCAAGGTAACTACAAGCTTTAGACGCACACCAACTTTCCTCCCTAATGACTGAAAGATCAAGTTTGCACTAATGCAACTTGGAATTCCGATTTTTGTGATGGTTAACCGTAACAGATCCACTCGGTGTTCAAGCTAAAAAGGTCAGATTACAAGGGAATCTTGAGGTAAAAATGAAAATGCCAGCAAATCTCTTGTGATTCGTATACGAAAGAATTCTGCCATTGTGTAAGTGTAACTCTGAAATATGAACGAACAGGTTTGGGCAGGGCCGCTCTCAGGATACAGAGTAGCTTTACTCCTTGTCAACCGAAGCCGTAAGCGAGATTCGTTCTCAGCTCACTGGGACGACATTGGGATCCCCACAAACAGTGTTGTTGAAGCAAGAGACCTCTGGGAGGTATAATAATCCTTGTATGATCAATCATCTGTTCTTTCTCAGTTCTTGCTACTTTTTGTATTTAGCTGTATTGTAATTTGTGAGCGATACTTACTGATATCTTGCTTGCTGTCTTGCAGCACAAGACACTGAAGGCACGATTTGTTGGAAACTTGACAGCCACGCTGGACTCTCATGCATGTAAAATGTATGTTCTGAAGCCGGTGGGCTAGTTAGACTAGTTTGGTATTGTTGTGTTTTGAAAAAAAAACTGTTTCTGCTCTGCTTCGTAAAGTAAAGTAGTAACGTGGTTGATAAACTATAATTGTAAAAGTGCTTCTAGCAAAAAGAAAAACACTGTTAGTCTTTCATAAATTTTTATATAAAACAACTATAATTGGGTAAAATGGCATAATATTATATGTGTATTAATTTATTTGGCAAATAATGGTCAAGTATATATTTAAAAAATATTTATATATTTAAACTCATCTCAAATACTAATTAGTGCGACAAATTACTCAAAATATTGGAATATTTCAAACTAAATATCTAGGATTCTTTAGCACAACATTGTTGTTGCACTTGAAATATCATCAGCCAATTGATACATACTTCAAATACAATAACAATTCAAAAGTTGTTCAATACAAAAGTAGTCGCATTCATCAAACTTCCGGCTATGCTACTCCTTAATACTTTTATTTCATGTGATCCTTCAGCTTGATAATTCTGGTGTTTTTCATTATCGCTTTCTTCACAAAAATCATTGGGGTCATAAAAATGGCGATCACGTTTAGAATGTCTCCCTATGTCCCTTAAAATTGCCCATTTTCTCTTCCAATACCCTAAGGGTGTGTTTGTTACACCTCCTTAGAAGGGACTAGCAGGGATTGGCTTAACTAGGACTATAGTCCTACGTTTGGCATGGTCTTGGATTAGAATTAATGGGACTCGCCTCGACTACGAGGCTCCCCGCACTTCACTAAATCTCGATATCTAGTCCCAAGCTTTCACTTGGTATTAAGCAGGACTAACAAAGAAGCGAGCTGACGACCTCAGCCCACCCTTTCTCTGTATGCGTCTCTCTCTCGTCACAAATCCATGTGATGCAGCCATTCCTCTGCAGCCCCAAAAATTGATTCCCATCACTCTTGCGGTGCAGCCATTCCTTCGCCGGTGGGAAACGACAATTACAACGCCAATTTTTTTTTTTTTTTCTGGGAAACGTTGTTGTTGGTGTTAGGTGTGTGGCAGCTTACAAAAATGGGTATTTCTGGGTCGATTGGGTCTTCGAAAATCTGTTGTCGCAGACTGGTGAGTTGTTGCGGTAGGGAAGCAATTGAATCGCTTTAATAGATAAGCAATTGAATTGGGATAAAAAAACATCTGGGTATTTCTTTATTGTTGGTGTTGGATGAATTGCTGCAATAGGAAATAAAAAAAATTGTTGGCAATTGAACTGGTAGACGAAAGCGTCTGGGTCCTTCTTGGATAGAGATTAGAGAAGCAATTTAATTAGGTTTATAAAATTTAAGATAACTACAAAATAATATTTTATAATATAAAATTTAATATTTTTTCATGTCCTGCTTCTTAGTCCGACACTGCACCAAACGCTTCACTAAGCTAGTCCAGCTTAGTCTAGTCTAAGCCAGTCCAGCTTAGTCCCTGCATCTAGTCCAGTCCGAGACAGTCCGGTGCACCAAACGCACCCTAAATGTCCTTTCAATGATACTCCTAAGAGAAGAATGTATGTGGTTGAATACCTCTTTATGACCCGTTAATCGAGCACTCCTACGAAACTCCAAGAGATGATATTTTTCACCTTTATATGGTCTCAAATATCCTCTCATTTATGGATACCTCGCATCTACCAAATAACATTTTCTTGTAAATTAAAAAAATTTGTTTGCAAATGTAATAATTATACAAAGTGAGTATGTAAAATCTTATAACAAGTATGAAAATTCCGGCAAAATAACAAGTAAAAACAAATGATATTGTAAAACACAACCAATATACTAAAGGATCAACAACAAACACATATTTGGTGTCGAGGATCCTCTTCAACAAGTTTCTACTTTTTAATATGCTCGTAATTACTATTTCGATACAAATAATTAATCAGTAAGACGTACCAGTGTTTTGAGGTCCACAATACTAATTTAATGGAGCCGATCGAAGTAATTGTTTAGTAGGTGATGGGGCCCAAGGCCGAAACAGAAAAAGCTTAGCTTTGAGGTCAACAATCCTAATTTAATGCATCCGGATGATCTTTTTTATGAGAATTTCGAATATTCGTGAATCGTGTTCATTCATTGTATATCGTACAGTCAGAAATTATTTTAAATATTTTTATTTAAAATTAAAGGTAAACAGTACTTGACAAAAACTGACCGCACAATATACGATGAACGAACACGATTCACGAATTTTCTGAATCCTCTCCAAAAGAATTTGGAGAGGATCCTGTTGGAATTTAATGGAGCCATATGATTGGAGTTCTTGTTTGGTTGGTGATGGGGCCCAAGGCCAAAACAGAAAAAGCTTAACTAATTGTACTTGACGTATATGGATTTGAACTAATCACTTGTCACTTATTACTACGGTCTAGTAGTATTTTTCTTCATTTGGAAGTGAAAGGTCTTAGGTTCGAATATCGTGGATGGCGAATTTGATACCAAATTAAGCTGCTCATTGTGTGGTTTAGCCGAACTCTCCCTCCCTTTAGTGTAAAAATATCAATGCACTTAAAAAAAAAAAAAACAAAAAATAACAAATCAGTGAGACTTTAGTATGGGCATCTCTGGATCATGTAACTCGTCCATCTTCACGCCTAAACCGCCCAATCCCATTTTATTCTGTCCCACCTCGTCGCCTGTGGTTCTTATCCTTTCCGTAGTGCGGTAGCTTTACTGAATATTTTCTCCAAGGCGATGAATGATGAATTGCGTTTATACACAAATTGAACAAAAGAGGAAAACATAAGAAGAAGCTCAAATGATGAATCTTTCTGCAATTAACATATACTTCAATTTACTCGACTAATCTGTATCGTTATTCTCGATCAATTTCGATCCTATTTAATGTACACTACATGAGCATCTTCTAAAATAAAAATGATATAAATTAATCACATACATAAAATTAAATCACCACAAATTTGATAGGATCAGACATCGGATTTGAGGGAAATGCAGGAAGTTACAAAGAATAATTGCAGGAAATTAAACAAGGAAAGTAAATAAAAATATTTTTATTCATTTCATATATAGGTCTCTTTACAGCAGAAAATGAGTTTAAACATATTCAAGGATAGTAGGGTTTGAGGTGGACCAATTGGTCATAGCAGAAGCCCGATGACTTAGAGTCGCATACAAATTGTAGAGGATGATTCTATGGAGAAGGCAAAGGTATGATTTCTCTTTCACATCGATTGCAGAGAAATATGTGAGGAACTTGTTCGCTGTCCGGAATTAGAACGCAAAGCGTATGCTGCCTAACTTCACAAATGTCACACGACACCATTCTTTCCCCATCGTCTTCCTTAGCTCCACAGGGACAGTCCACGACATAGTTAACTGCTCCACATTCATACATCTCGCTAACTCCACCCATCTTTTTGCTACTCCTACCCTCGAGCACAATCTTTTGACCCACCTCAACCATGCCAAAAACCAAATCTGTCCCCTTCGCATCGTTCAGATTTGCAATTGAGTCCACCACAAATCCCCTCAGCCCCCAGTAGATCTCCTTGAAATTCCTCTCCACTTCTTGCTTCAAATCATCAACTGTTGCATTGTTTTTCAACGTCACACACTCGTAGGGTTGCAATATCATTGCATTATTGTTGTTTCTGATACTCTTACTATTATCGTCGTCATCTTCTTTGGAATTTCTTTTTAGTGTTATTGTGCAGTAGATGTTTGATTCTCCACCAATGCTTAAATATTCAGCCTTCATAGGCACCACCTCGCCGCAGTAATCCTTCACGAGGTACTTGGAATCGAGAATGATCCGTACAGCCATCGGTATTGCCGAAAATATGCCGGCATCGCTCATCTTTTGGTCCTTGAGAACGTACTTGTACATGTAGAACATATCCTTCATTAACCGAAACTTCGAAAGCTTGTACCACGCAGCGTTTGCCTTCGGACTGTTCATGATCAAACCGTCCCGATGATTAGGGGAAGCATGATTGGAGATGTCTTCTAAGCAGTACTCAAGAACTTTAGTCACTGGATTCAATGTGCGATGAACCAAGTAATTTCCTATAATGTGGTTTCCTAGTGACTTCAACACAAAATCTAGCAACCCTGTGTCGCCTACATAGGCACGGGCGGCATCCCTAACTTCTTGTCTAGATACCCACCTAAACTGAGCCCTCTTCAAGGCCTCAACAATCACCCGAGTCGCCATCTCAACTCTTTTGGAAGACCATCTACAATTCGTTTCCATCAGCATTCTCGAGTTATAGATTGGATCAATAAATGGATTTTGATGATCTGTGGGTGGCAACCGCGATTTGAGCTCTAGCATGAAATGGAAAAGGTCGCCAAGAGTGACCAAAGAATTGTCGGACAATGTGTGATACCTTGAGACGATGAGAGCGATTTCATGGTTGGATGTGCCGAGATGGTGAATGAGCAAGCATAAGGGCATGCCTTGTAGAGCTTCAATGGCTTTTTGGTACATTTGTTGCGTGACACAAAATGTTCCACGGCCAAATTTGTAACCCCAACGACCAAACCATGGCTCGCTGTATGCTACTCCGTGGATTAGCCTCAACTCCATCCCTCTTTTATGTGACACATCGTTCAAACTCACTTTCCTATATCAAACAGATGTAACAAACTGTTTCATGCATGATATTTTGTTATAAAGCTATTTTGTATAATGAAAATACGTTAATCACAAATTTCCTTAGTAAACTATTAGCACATAGTTTGACTTCATATTACCTTGCACGCAATCCGGTGCATAAGCGATCCCAAAAGTCGAGGATCTGGTGACCAGGCAAGTCGTAACTGGTTTCCACCCCATTGACACACAGCAAATGCCCGAAACCGTTAGAGTGAAAGACACCATGCATCATATGACCCTCTAATTCCACTAAATTATTCGACGACTTCCCCTCGTTACAACTATTTGTTGTCGTGGGGTTCAGTAGTAGCCGGCCTCCATCGGAGGCGTTGCCACCTTTGCCATTCCAGCAAGCTGCCACCATTGTGTCCGAGGAAGGCAACACGAAATGATACTTCTTATTGCATACCATATGCTGCCCCCAGCCTGAGCTATGTATGTATAATCGAATAATTAGTCGTCATATAGCTAGAACATATCTGTGATTTTAAGAAATTTCATTATGTGTACATGGCCTTTATTAGCACAGAAAGACCTCAAGTATCAGTAAATACGGTTCAAATAGCAGTTTGTATTTTCAAATTAGAAAATGAAAATAAACTTAGAGATGGGGGGAGTAATTGAAACTTTACCAACGTATTGGCATTGCTTGCAATGGTGATTGTGCGATGCCTCGATAGGTTCTTCGACCACAAATAGCATGACATGGCCAGGAGCATGGCGATGAACTTGGAGCTGAAACGACCAGCATTGCATGCCATGGCCAGCTAGGTTACCCTCAACATGCCCATATTCAAGGAGAGACTTAACATTTTCCCTAAATGACGATCCTACCAACCCTACCGGGTACCCGTTTTCGCCAAAACTCCTGAACCTAAATACCCTCTCACCTCTCTTCCTCTTCTTGCACCCACTTAACTGACTCAAGTCCAAATGGGACGCCATTAATGTGTTAATCGGGATTAGGCAACAAAGGAAGATTATATAGGCATGTATATATGAAAACGAAGAAGAAGAAGCATGATCAAACAATCTAATTAACATATTATTAGGAGGTCATTGATCGTTTAAGGAAGTAATTAAACTAGTTTAGATATACTGCAGCTAGATCATGCACAAGATTTGTGCCTGGAAATAAAATTGGCGAATGGAGCAACCCAAAAGAGCCCTTTCATCAGCTTATCTGCATGATATATTTTCAAAATTAGGGTTGCCAATTCTTTTGCGGCAACATATGGAAGAAAAGGAGGTTTGGAGGAAATTATAGGAAACATGCTTTTGACAATGCAAAGTGTTTCACTATTGGTGTATGACTTTATGTTCCGCCATTTTCTACGCTCACCTGGGATTTATGCATGTAATTGATATATATTATATATGTAAATATATATTTCTTAGAAGTAGGGATATGGACAAAGCATAAACGCAAAATTTCTTGCCCAACTACCCTTCTTGGGGCAATTATAAATTTATTAACTAATTTACAGGCTTTTTTCTGTGTACTTCAACTTCAACCACGTGATGTTATTATTTCAGTTAAATTATATCGTCCACAATTATTATAACATGTAGAATGATACATCCATGCAATTTATCGCTAGAGAGATGCCCGTTTCTTTTCCGTTACTTGAAAACATGCATGAGAGAACTTTGATTGATTTCCATACTTTGAATAGCTAGGCAACATTTGACAAGGCATGCCAGTTAGTCCTAATGTTATCAAGGTGCTTTAAGTTCAGCTTCTCGTAATCATAGTCTTCGGGGTTGTTCAGGCCCAATCATATTTGGAGTTTGGTCTTGTCTGGTTTTGGGCTTTCATTTCGGCTTAGTTTTTAGGCTTAATTTTTGTCCTTCTTTTTAATAGGAAATTTCATCATCTTATTAATTTTTATTTTGTTTGTCAAACAATAGATTTTATTAGATTAGTTGTTAGATTAACCGGTTCAAACCTACACATTCATGCAAGAGTTCAACTCATTTTCACCAATGTGGTAAAGGACCACTTGCATCATCTTATTATTTATAGTTTTATACTATTTTGGAGAAAAATATGTCTATAAATTTAAAACAATTTCATAAGTTCTAAACAAATTGGGGTAGTGCAGATCTAAGTTTAATTAAATTGTTTAGAACAATGTTGCTATGTATAAAATATAACATATATATTTGGTTCAAAATCTAATTCAATCTTTGCATACAACATACAAAAAGAAATGACTCTATTAGTTAACCGAAAATCTTGCTCTTACCACCAATTTATATCATTTCTCTAATAGAGATGAGACTCACATGCGTATAGATGGTACAAATAGACAGTGGCGAAGCTAGGATTTCTCGGAGGGAGGGGCGAACTTAAAAGAGTGCAAGGTTAAAGAAAAATGGCAATAACTAAATATTTTCTACATCATGAAACAAGTCCCCAAAGTCATCATCTCTTAAGGATTGTAGTCTTTACTTGCATACTTCCACTAACGCCATCGCATTCACAATATCTTGATCTTTCTTTTGCAATGCTTGTGATAACTCATTTGTAATTCCCAATATAAGTCTCATCAAGAAAAGGTGAAACGCAAAATCAAAAGTTTGTATGTCTTTGAATAACCTAGTTGCTTCACCGACGACTTAAATAACTCAAACGATAACCCTTTCTTAGTGGCAGGAAGGTTCGCAAACATTTCACTTCAGAAAATGCCTCAAATCTTTTAACCCCATTAAACTGACCCATGATGTAAGACGAATGGCGTGCCTTCATAAAACATCTAAGTTGTACACCATCATCCTTTTGCTTATCCTCCAGTCTAAAACAAATTTCTCCAGCTGCCCATCGTGCTAAATCACCAATGAGGTCATGCATCACATATTTCGAAATATTTTTGGCTGATTTTTGAAACAATAACCTAGATACAAGCTCCCGAAAATAATCAGCACCTAAATCTTCAATTTGCTTATTATCTTCTGGTCGGAGAAGAATAAAGCCCTCGGCCATCCATAGAAGGATCATTTGCTTCTCTTCGAATTCATAGTCATTTGGAAGTATTGAGCAATAGGCAAAGCATCTTTTCAAATGTGAAGGAAGATAAAAGTAGGTTAATCTCAATACTGGAAGTATGTCTTGCTCATTTGATAGACTCCACAGTTTGTTGTTCAATATTTCTTCCCATTCGTATGTTTCTTTACAAAGTAGAACACCACCGAGGGTCCTCGCGGCCAAAGGCAATCCCCTACACTTTGCAACAATTTTCTCCTTGAGTAACTTGTAATTTGGTGGTTTGTCGTTGTTAGAATTTAAGAATGCATGCTGCTCAAATACATCGAACTTGACTTTCCGACTCCAGCCATACCAACAATTGCAACTACATCGAAATTGACAGCACTATGCTCTTGTTTGGACAGCAGCTCAACAATCTGCCTTTTGTCCTCATCCCTTCCAATCACAGGTCCATCTGGTTGACTGGAACTTGGGGATATGTTCTGGCGTGCCCTTATAGTCGACGTCCCAGTATCAATTCTCAAACTAAGCTTGTCTTTTCTTTCAGATAGCTCCTGTAATCGGTCAGTAAACTTCTGTATTTCCGAGTTCATTTTGAAGTTGAAAACACCATAAGGAATTGAGTTCAATACGTTGCTTGTTGTACTGGAATGAGCATGTTGTATCTGACGTTCCAACATTTTAGTATGATATTTGTCCAACACGTCTTCCACATCAAAAGCCAAGTCCCTGAGATCATCGAGCCAGAATGACGTCTTCCACATCAAAAGCCAACTTATCGAAACGCACCGTTTCGTTCTTCTTTTTTTAAATTTTTTTTACCAGGTTCAAAACGACGTCGTTTTGGCCTGGTTTAAAAAAAAAAAAAATTGAAACGCAGCTGGAGAAGAAGAACAGCAGCAGAACCAGTGCGTTTCCGACGAGGGGAGGGGCAAAACGAGCGCTCCTCTCTTGTTTTTCCGGCGAGGGGAGTGGCGGACGCCACTCCTCGCCCTCACGTGGCTTCGCCACTGCAAATAGATGATAAGTACAGATTTACATTTAATTAACACATTCGAGTACATTTACATACTAATGATGGGTATGATGTAAATTAGTAATAGTCCAGATTTCTAGTCTTTACTAACACATCGAAATAAAAATAAAAAAATTGGATCACACATTAATAAAAAAATGTCATACCATTTTTTAATGATCTTATCTTTGGTAACCAAATATTAAACAAACCCAGTGTTTTTTCTAACTCAGTCACAACTCCTCCGAATCTAAATAAATCTATCATTAGAGTAGGCAATTAGTTTCCACCCAGTTTTTTCTTGATTTGAGTTTCCATCAAACTTTTTCCATATGTATGTCAACATTCCAAAGCTATGGCTGTACCAAAATAAAGTTTGAATTTTTTAAATATATAATTTTAAAAACCTCAATTATTATTTTGTTATTTTGTCATCTACTTGTAGTTTGTAGGGTGTGCCCCTGTAGGCCTAGAATAGAATTCAACGTTTTCATACACCCAATCATTTCAATGTCTTTGCTTAATTACAAGTACACGCTATTACTCTCAGAGTTTTGACACTTGGAATATTTCTTCTTTGCGGAACCGGCCTATACCTTGCAAGGCACCTACTATTCTTCCTATACTTTGGTCTCCTTAGATAAGCTTAATACAAGTAGTTTGTCTAAAGGAAAACCCGATCATGTTGCTTGTGGAGGAGTTTTCAAGAATTGCCATGGTCGTTTTCTTGGAAGTTTCTCTCAATAGATAAGTCATCGCAACTTTTTTTTTTTTTTTTTTTTTTTTTGTAGAATTCGCAGCACTTATTATTGGTGTAGAGTTTGCATATCAGTGAGATTGACATTGTCTTTGGTTAGAAAGTGACAGTTCTAGTGTTATTTCTGCTAATCAATCGTCCGATTTTGATCCTCCTTGACCTCTTCGTACGCAGTTGTCTATTTGTTTAGATTGTATTCGGAAAATGATTTTCTGTGCATCTCACATATATCGGGAAGGAAATCTTGTTCTGGACAATTTTGCTAACATGGGCTAGTCTTCTCCATCTTTAACATGACATGAGTGCTGCTTTGTTTTCAGACTACGCTGGCTTGTCTGGCTACTGCTTCTCAAATTAATGTGCATCTCGGCATCTAGGTTTGTCTCACTTTCTTGTTGTTTTCCTAACTCTATGGTGTTGTTAGACTTGTTTTGCAGATTTACACCGTTAGGTTTAGTTTTAGAGGGGTTAGGTTTCATGTCCCCCTATTTTATTTGTATCATTCTTGTTTTTGTTTCTAGAAGGGTAAAATGTATGTCTCCTTTTTTCATGTATTCTTTTTTATTGCATTTGTGTTATAAAAGATAAAGTTTATATCCCCTAATTAAGTGTAACTTATTATTTCGTTATTAATAAAAAAATTCTCGTAGAGGTTTCTCACAAAAATTAGGAGTTTTATTGTCACAAAGCACTCGCACTGTTTTTTTGTCCGATTCAACATAATTACATAATATTTTTTACCCAAAAAAAGGGAGAAAAAAAAAAGCATAAGATATATCAAATTTAATTTATTTATTTATCCATGGAGGGGCCTTTAGATTTTTCCTTATTTTAAAGTGACAGCTATAACATACAAGTTTGATAGATACCCCATTTTTAGGTTTTCTTTCTTTCTGTCTCTCTCTTTCTCATTTTTAGGGCTTTCTCTCTCCTCTCTCCTCTCTCCTCTCTCCTCTCTCCTCTCTCCTATCTCTATCTCAGAAGTTTCTCTCTCTCCTTCTCTCTCAGGTTTCTCTCTCCTCTCTCCGGAAGGGCAAAACCCTAAAGAGCCGTTTACACCCACCCAAGTAAGTTTTCTCTCTCCTCTCTCCTTGCTCCTCTCTCACTGTCTCTCTTTCTCTTTCTAAAATTTGAATATATGGGTCCTTATACTATTAACCTGCCATTTACATTCTTATGCATATTTATTTATTTGAAAGCTTCAAACTTTATTATGAATTTGTTATTTTTTCTCCTTATTATGCCCAGATCTCAGATCCCAATTTCTCAGATTAGGAAACCCTAATTTGTTGTATTTGCTTTTGGATGGAAATTCAGATCTGGGTGTTGGTCTGTTTACTTGGGTTCTGTTTGGTTGCTGAGAAAGTGTATGAAATGCACAGAATTTTTTATCCTGGGATTCGCATGTTTATTGATTCGGATTGGAGGGATTTCACCTTTTTAGAACCAAATGAAAACATGTGCATACTCATTACCAATTGCATGTTTGCAGTTTAAATTTTTGTTCTTTTAGATCTGAAAGTATGGGGATTAGGAAAGATCAATAAGATTTGTAACTTTGTAATTTCCTTCTTGTTCTCAGCTGTCAAAAAATTGCTTAATCTTTAATTTAATGGGAAGATCCAATATTTGGCAGATGATATTGTTTATAATTTTGCCTCATAGGTCCTCATTTGTGATTGGATTGAGCTATATGCTTTGTTTCTCTATTTGTATGTGTTTTTGTATTATTGCTATCCTGTTGTTTTCGATTTCTATGGCCTCGGAGGGCTATACGGTGGTAAGTTTTAATGTTGTTTAAGGACTTCATTAGAGGGCCTATGCGAGACTAAACGATGTTTGTTTGTCTTGCTGAATCTGTAGCTCTCATGGATGATGATGCATTGAACATGCGCAATTGGGGTTACTATGAGCCATCTTTTAAAGGTCATCTTAGCCTGCAGCTCATGTCAAGCATGGCAGAGCGCGACAGTAAACCCTTTGCCCCTGGGCGCGATCCTGCAGTCATGGTTAGTGCCAATGGAGCCTATCACCCTCGGGATTGTGTTGTATCAGACGCTCAGCTTCCAATGAACTATATGAGGGAGAGTTGGGTAAACCAGCGAGATAAATTTCTCAATATGATGCCTGCCAATCCTAACTATGGTGCTGTTCTTCCGGAAACTTCAGGAGCGCATTCCTTGCAGATCTTACAGCCACCGGAAGCGTCAAGGGATGAGCGGGTGGGTAGGATGGAAGAGCAAGTTGTCCCTAAGGAAGGTGGCACCTCAAAGAAAAGACAGGGTGGGGGTGCACCAAAAGCCCCAAAAGTGAAAAAGCCAAGGAAGCCAAAGGATAATGCCAATCCTTCAGTTCCTCGTGTGAAGCCAGCAAAGAAGAGTTTGGACGTTGTGATAAATGGGATTAATATGGATATCTCTGGTATTCCAATTCCCATCTGCTCATGCACTGGAGCTGCACAACAGTGTTATAGGTGGGGGTGTGGTGGTTGGCAATCTGCTTGTTGCACCACAAATGTATCTATGTATCCTCTGCCAATGAGTACCAAGCGACGCGGGGCAAGAATAGCTGGAAGAAAAATGAGTCAGGGTGCTTTCAAGAAGGTGTTGGAGAAGCTTGCAGCTGAAGGTTATAATTTTGCTAACCCAATTGATCTAAGGTCTCACTGGGCAAAACATGGTACCAACAAGTTCGTCACTCTCAGGTAGAGTTACTGCGTTGGTAACCATTAGTGGGACTTACATTGCATTTGGTCTATTTCACCTGTATATATTTATGTGGCCTTTTGCAGAGATCTTTCAGATACTTTGTAGTCGTTTAATTTTCTGTCAGGATGGATGATACTTGTTCTTAAAATTTGGAATTGTTCTTTTTGTTAATTTTTTCCTTTCGGCTTCTGTTAAGGGCTGACTTTTCTGGCCACCAGGATTATGTGGATGAGTTGTTATTTATTGAATTGTTTTTGGTTAGGATTCATTCTCCGTTTAATCTAATGTTCGCAATATTTGGCACTGAATGCTCTTTTTCTCTTATAAATCTGTTGTCAAAAGTATAGTGTCCAATGTGAATTGCATCTCTGGCTTATAACTACTTTGTTATTATACTCTTGGTTTTGCCTAGTTTGATAAGTTTCAATGTTTATGTGTTTCAAGCGTTGTACTCTTACATCGCGTATGTTTTCGGTCAGAGAGGAAAGTTTTGTATGAGAAAAATAGGAACTAGAGAAGTGACAGGTTTAGGAAAGGGATTTAGAGTCTAATACGTGGACGTTGCTGTGTGTCTTCCATGCCTTGTACTTTCGTTTCTAACATTGACGATTGCCTTAAGGAGGAAACTGAGAGTTCGTTCAGAGGTTCATCGATAGGACTGTTGTCGTGCGGTACCTAGTTGAGGTAGTACATCAAAAGATTACAAGTTGATGGAGAGACCATTTACAAGCAATCCTCAACTAGAAGATCCAAAATGAAGTTAGGTGGACTCGGTAGCCATTCGCAGTGGGAGCCAATAGACAAGCTGAACCGAGTTAGTTGATGGGCAACTGTGTTTGCTTGGCGATGAACATGGAACACAAATCTTTAGTGATTGATGGAAGAAAAGCCTTTGTATCCTCCACTAACTGGCCGATGGATGAACAGTTAGGGGAAGGATCTGCTGGCGCTCTCACGATCTGAAGAGAATCACCTTCGATTACTAGATTTTTAAAACCCCTTGTCGCCGCCCAAACCACACACCTGCTGGATGCCAAGGCTTCTCACAATGATGCCCACGCCTCCCAAATCTGTTTAAAGTGATGTCAATGAGATGAGTTTATGTGAGATCAGGACATGTATGAAGTGTCTCTGCTTTGTACTTGAAGCTGAAATTTGGAGGTTCAGCGTATACAAACGTGGCGGTCAATAACGAAAGTGAAGGGATTAAGGTGCAAAGATTATGAAATCTGGTGGCAATTAACGTCACAGTGACGGTGTAGATGTTTTGTTTAGACAGGAAAGATTACTGGCCATGAACTGAGCCAAAAGCACAGGCAACGGCTCGAAACTTTTCTTGACGTTTCGTGCTGCTAAAATAGTGAGTGCGCATTTCAAATTCAATGAATGTGTTTGTCTCACTTTCTCCCTTAAAACTCAAATTTCGCTATATAATCTCTTAAAACTCAATTTTTGCTCTATGTTATCTTTTCTGTCTGTGAGAGATTTTTTAGTGTGACCGGTACACCGGGTGATACACTACATGTTACTATACAAATAATGAGATATGAAATTTCTCACTACTTGTATAAAAACACGTGGTGTACCCTTATGTTCCGATCACAATGAAAAATTTCTCACAGTCTAGTCTGTAAAATTTACTGATGTGGCGTGAAGATTGCTTATGTGGCGTCAATATGGCAAAAAGGACATGATTTTGGTCAAAACATAGAAGAAAAAAAAATCCAAATCCCATCTCCCCGTGCCTTCTTCGGTTCTTCACCTCTCTCTTCCTTCCCCTCCCTTCTCCCATGGGGTCCGGATGTAGAGCAGTTTTTCCCGTAAACCAAAACCCAGATACCAAAAAGCAGTGCGCCGCAGCAGCGTCTTCTTACCCTGCCAAATCAGCACCTCGATCCAAATTTGTCAAGAAGCAAGGTCCACTTTCCGCCTGACCTCTCCACTTTTTTACTTCAGAACAATTTTATTTTACATCTCAAGCAAAACCATCCCTACCATTGGAGGTGGTTGGTCATATCATTAAGTTTTTGTAGGACTTTCTGGGTTTCCTGGGTGCTGGCGGTTGTGATGTCGAAGGAAATAAAATTTTGTTGGCTCTGTTTTTTTCCGATGTGGGCAGTGTTCTTCAGAAGCATTAATTTGGACTCAATATTTAATTCGATTTGGTCCCAGCTAGAGCAGTGCAGGCTCTGAACTTGAACATTGGAGTGGTGGCTATGGTGGTTGGTCCGAGTATCGATCAATATCGACGAGACTACAAATCCTATATTCGACAAAATCTCAAAATACTGTCAATGATTCAACAATTGGGATTTGTATCTTCATCATTTCGACCAATTTCTAAATATAATAACAACACCAGAAGAAATTAGTACAATATATAGACTATAGTACCTACATATTCCAGTTAATAATTCACAGATGGCATACTTGCACATACATAATCTCAATTCATCAAATTAATATGATGATTAACAAGTAAAACAAAAAAACAAAAAAAGAATCACGAAGAAATCAAGCTAAAAAAATTAATCTATAACAGTAAGGCTCAAGGGGGAAGGATATAAGATCCACAAAAATTGGGAGAACAGGTTTGATGAATTAAGCTGCGCACGGGAACAAGGGAATTAATCAAACTCCTTCCAACATTTATGACCAACAACAAGAACAACAATAATTGTAGTCAGAAACTAATCAAATCTGGAAGAACTTGGTGGTTATGTGCAGCATGTACAGGATGATGATACGGTATTATATTTTTCGACGACGGCGCAAAAGGGTTTCTATATTGTCCTTGTACCCCGACCCCGATAGCACTATTGCTCGTAGTATTGTAGCTGTATCCGCTCACATCCGAGAAACCTGATGTATCTGCGCTCACCCAGCTGATTAAATCCTCTTCAAACACCTCCCATTTGTCCGTAATTATCGTCTTGGATTTCTTCGACGTCGGTTTCTGCATGGCCACGATCGCCTTATTGTCCTCCTCTTTCTGAGCCGCTGCCATCCGATCGCATTCCACGAAGCTTTCCTTCATTTTCGACGCTTGGTTGATTATCTGTTCCAGGTCTCTGATGTCCTCTTCCGGAATTTGTTCGACTTTAGGACAATCCGCCGTGCTGAGGATGCCCATATCCATGCAGTATTCGAGGTATAAAGAGAGCTTCTCCCCTTGAACCGCCGCCTTCTGAGCAACCCCGAGCGCCATCTGCGCCTCCTGTTTGCCTGGCGAAGCGTAAATCCTCAACAGCGCTCCGGCAATCCCTTTGCAGACACTGCTGTACACGTCGAAGATCTCCGTCAGTAAACATATCATTGCTTCGGAAATAAGATAAACCTTGTTGTTATTGTATGTGTGATTATTAGTGCGATGCGGACTGATCGCTTCGGGCTTGATCTCGAGGAGCATATCGAGCAACGACTGCCACTTTTGCAACCGCCCGAGCTCCTCCAGCAGAGGCGGCTCCTCCTGATCGGATTTTCTGTTGTTCTTCTTCACCAACGTGCTCAAAAACGCGGATCTCTGATCCAAGTACGTAAAATACGCGCGAACAAACGCGTCGTAGGCCCACGTTTTGCTGGGCTTAGAATGTTTATCGCAGAAGTTGGAGAGGTCGAACGGCAGCCGCCCGATCTTTTGGACGGAGGGGATTTTGCAGCAGAAAATGCCGTGCATGAGCATTAGGCCTTTGAGGGCGACGACCCAAGAGCGAGTTTTTTCCATGCGCGTGGAGAGCGCGTAAATGAGGGGCTTGAGGTAGAGCGGAGAGGTGAGGACCCATTGGTACACCCTGTGGAAATTCTTGTAATCGACGGTGGTCTCGTCGTGGCTGGTGGCTTTGATGATGATGGCCTCCAAATCAGGGTTGCGGAGCGACGTCCGCCGTGAGATGACGGCCACCCAGATGCTGTTCCGGTCTTTGATTAGCCCGGCAGCCTTTTTCCACAGTTTCATTTCCCCACCCCTCTCTCTAGATCTCCCCTCTCTCTCTCTCTCTCTCTAATTCTAATTGGTCACCAGCACCTTCTCATGCAAACCCTCCTTTCCCTTGTTTTTTCAATTTTCCAATTTTCCAATTTGGACACTTGGGGATGGGAGGATTTGGACAGCCTATGGCTATATTTGGGAGGTGAGTAAATCGGGAACATCTTTTTTAAGGGATTTTTTTGTTGAGTTTTGTTTTGTGATTATTGGACTTGTTTCAAAGGTAGGATATGCTTCTCACACGTTAATTAACGCGTTTCTATTTTCAAGAGAAAACAGTATACTATATACTATATATGTATACACACACCAATAGGCCAGAGGGGCTTTGCTATGATATGAACCATGATGATGATGATGAATGACTGGAATTAAATATTTTAGAATGGCCACTTATAACGGTTGATTAGTCAAGGATTCAATAATTAAGGATTTAACAACTACGGATCTCTCAATCCGTATGCTAGACAAACACACTTAAAATAATGCTATTTAGACGTACCAATTACTGACCACCTCTCTGATACAGGTTAAGAAAATCATTACTTGTGAGTGAGATTTGTATGTATTAGAGAGGTAGTCTCCAATGTGATCAGTTTTGTTTGTTTAAATGCCTTTGATGAGTAGCTTGAGCTTAAAAATTCAATAATATTTATGTAAGTCAACAAATGGTAAGATTATGCACATGCATCTGACAAACTACGAATTGAAAGTAGTAGATGAGACAACAAAGTCTTCTAACGATCACGTTGTAGATACACTCTGTGTTTTGAGGAGGGGACAGCATAATGTATTGCAATTTGCTTTGAATGAACAAATTAGGGTTAACTGCATTTTACACCACAAGATTTGAGTTATTTACGAAATGAGCTACGAGGTTTAAATTTTTGCATTTTAAATCACGTTTTTTAATTGTACCAATTTAACATATTCGTCAATTTCACCGTCTAATTAGACGTTAAGTGCTAATGTGATATATATTGGTGTAATTTAAAACCCACGTACATAGTGATGACCCCAAAATCTTATGATGTAAAATGCAGGTAACCCAACAAATTAATTGAGCACCTACAAAAAAAAGTATCTTAAACTTTTGGTCTATGTGAATGTAAGTGTGAGAATGAGGTTTTTTTTTTTTGAACTGATTTTAGTTTTTCATTCCTTCAACTATCCTACAGCCTTATCTGTCTCTCTCATGCATTTCATGGCTAGCTGCTTAGGCCATCTCCAACCGAGGGCTGGCCAAAGGGCTCGTTTGAGCCCTCTGGCCCTCCAAAATTCTCCAAGATATTAATATTTTAATGAACAGTACAGGGCCATATTTGCCTCCGTCTCCAACCGAGGGCCAGAGGGCTCGTTTTAGCCCTGCCACAAAAAACCGTCTCCAACCGAGGGCCAAACATAATTTATTATTTTAAAGCTACAATTTAATGTTGTTTCATATTGTTTAATGTTGTTTCATGTTACTTAATTTAATTTAATGTTGTATAATAGCCTAGGAAGTTATAGGAAAAAAATAGAATTAAAAAAAATTGAAACAAATTTTGTAAAATAGAAGTTATAGAAAAAAAAAAGAAAAAAAAAAGGTTTAAATTGAAGTTGTAGAAAAAAAAAAGGAAAAAAAAAGGTTTAAATTGAAGTTGTAGAAAAAAAAAAGGAAAAAAAAAGGTTTAAATTGAAGTTATAGAAAAAAAAGGTTTTAATTCATAAAAAATAAAAAAATAAAAAAAAGGTGAAGCAACGGCTAGTGACTCAACTAGCCGTTAGAGTTAAAAAAAATTCAAACTATTGCTGTCGGTTGTAACCGACAGCAATACTAAATAAATAAATAAAAAACTGTTATTACTTAATGCTGTCGGTTTTAACCGACAGCAATGAAAAACCTTAAAAAAAAAAAGAGCCAGCCCAGGGCTGGCTGGCTGGCCGAAAGCAGCCAGCCCTCCAGCCCTCTCCGATTCCGTGGGGCCCTCCCAGATTCCAGAGCCCTCTTGCCTAACCCTCGGTTGGAGATGATTTTAGAGCCATTTTCGGCCCTCTGCCCCTTCGGTTGGAGATGGCCTTAAGTTCTGTAAAACCACGAAAAGCAGAAAGTGGGAGACTGTAAGGTTCTAGTTTTAATTAAGCAAGCTGCAGAGAGCTACTACAGTAGAAAATGTCCCTAAAAGCAACAAAGTGAAAGGGAGAAGAAAAGTGAAAGGGAGCTGCAATTAGGGGCAGGTCCCAAACCCAATAAAGAAAAGAAAAAAAGGGTTCAACTAAAGTAGTTCAGGAAATCCAAAAACGACGAAAATGATGGGAATCTTCACTCCACTGTGCAAATCATCCCACACCGCCACCTCTCTTTCTACTCCTCCTCCTACTTTTCATACCTCTTCATTTCTTCTCCTCTCTCTCTCTCTCTCTCTCTCTCTCTCTCTTTCTCAGCTTCTGGCATGCAACAACACTACTATGAACAACATCTCTATGGGGTTTTCATGTGGGGATGATTTTGTAAGTCCTCTTTTTCTCTCTCTCACACACACACACTTTTCCATGGGAAATGATTTTGATCCGCAGTCCGCACTCATTTTCTCCTTCTGTGCAGACTTGTTTAGTGTGCGGAAGTCACTTCCTTTTTTTATCCCTTCGTTGAGTAGTACTCATTGACATGGTTGTTTAATTAGGACGGAAAGGAAGGCAAAGCTCCACTTTTATATGAAACGAGGGAGAACCAGCACAGCAGCAGCGGGTGCATGGATGTTCACAATCATCATCATCATCATATGCAGGTTGAAGTCGACTTCGAGTTTTGGCCGGTAGAACATCCTCTCGAGCCACCGGATGAAGATCGCCCTGTCAAATGCCCAATGCCCGACTCTTCTGTCATTAATGTGAGAAAGTAATTCGATCGATCGATTTCATTTCAGCATCCATGAAAATTGTAAAATACTATGAACGTTTTCTCGTCTTGAATAATACAATCTAATGAGAAATTTCAGGTTCAAAACTCACTTGAATGATGAGTTCAAAACTTACTTTGTACAGTTTGTCATTGTGTAACACGCTAAAATCGTCCACCCGTTAGAATATATAGTCTCGAAAAAAAGAAAAAAGACGTTTTCTCAATCTGATTAATTCCTTTTTCTTATTATGTTTTTGTTTTGTGTAGATCTTGATGTTATTTTGTTGCTCGAATACATGAACTGAATGGAATTTCTATACAATAAAAGGCAAAAAATTGAGGCATGTATTTAACCTCTGGCAGTGTTATATATGCAGATTGATTTTGTCTCATGTAAAATGCATTTACAGGAAGGAGGAAGGAAGGAGAAAAGGTTCTCAGAGAGCAGTAGCATGCGTAAAAGAACAGAAGCATCATCTGCGGCTGCAGCAGCTTATAGCAATCAAGGGTTAACGGATCAGACGGTAGTGGCAGTGGCAACGCCGCCTCCTGCTCGACCGGTGCGTAAGAGGCACCACCACACTCTCACCCGCGGCGACCATATGATATCACCTCTACGGAGAATGCCACCTCTTCCTTCTCCCCCAACGCAGAGCATTACCGTCTTTCAAATGCTCCAGCAGTTCGACAAGTTCGACTCTTGAATGAAATCAAACCCAGTTTTTGTTATCAATCAGTCACGAGAAGATGGACCTCTTGATCACATATATTGTTGCTTCTAGTGTTTCTCACTTATTTTAATAGAAACTGATTTCCGCACACTTGCTCACCTCTCTCGGAGACTTTATTTTTGTCCCTTGATTTTTTTTTTGTTTATTCAATCCGAAGACCAAACAAAACAGAAGGTGTGCATGCAGAGGAAAGAGATTGCGGAAATCAGTTTCCTGTTTCAAAGGAAAAGGCATAGAATATGATCAATTTCATTATAAAAATCAGGTCCTTGATATAGTAGTATCTGAAACGAAAAAGATATGAAGAAACAGGGGAGGAAAAAAAGCGAGTTCACCGTCTCCCACGGAGAATTCCCGGTATAATGTCGCGGCAAGGTTAACCACATTCATCTTTTCTATATCTTCCCGTCCCTTTTCCACATTCATTTCACGATTAGCAGCTGTAAAACCCTGATACCTGTGAAGTACATTTGGATAGTCGCGCTCCGGTTTCTGAACAAACTTTCATTCAAAAAGTGATATGCATAGTGCAACTCCCATGCCAAGTATCAATGCGGTTAATTGTAAAGCCGCGCTTTTCAACGATGAGCTGCCATTGCTGTTCATTTCAGCAAGCACTCCAGCAACAGCAATGTATATAAATCCACCAGCTGTAAATCCCTGAAAAGAGATTCAACAAAGTAAAAAGATTTTAATTCCGATCATGCAAGCCGAATATGAACCGAATGTATAAGGCAGAACTAGAACATTCTCGGGCTAGACTCTTGTCACCTCAATCAAGGATGACTGTCCTGCATTCTGTCCCAAAATCAGAGCCTGCATCAATAGCAACGGATTACTCTCCTTTCAATTATCAAAGATACTAACTAAAATGGAATAACCCTACAACAAAGACAATACTTTACCATTGCGGTTCCAAGTAGTGCCACAAGTGCTGAGAGAAAGTTGAAGAGCAGAGCTTTAGATACGCTGAAACCAGACCTTACGAGAATACCAAAATCACCGACCTGAAACAAAGGTAAACCAAGCTATAAACCTCCCAAGAACTAAAACAACAAGAAGACTGATTAAATGAGACTGTTTAGCCAGCCAGCTATCAAGACTGCCTCTTTGACATAGGAAGATGTTGATGGTTAAAATGCAGACCATTGCATATTAACGAACAACAGAGAGAACTCAAACCTCTTGGGGAATCTCATGCGCAAGCAAGAATAGAGTTCTAGACCACCCACCAACAGATCCATGAAGCAGGAACGCACTCCCTAAAGCCATCCCATCTGTAAAATTGTGCTGCAGTGGCAATACAAATCTTTCAGTAAATAATCTCTATCATGAACCGCATTTTGTTTAAAGAAATACAAGCTTGATTGCAAACAAGAAGTCACATACAACACCATCCGAGAAGAGATTGAGATAGCCAAACACAAGATTTGAGGGTGATTGAGTAGTTTCCCCTTTTGTGGACTTGGCCTCAGAAGTGGAATCATTTGCAGCATCTACATCTTGTTTATCATCACTCCCACCAGTCCTAGTGTTTCTCTGCGTGATGTAAATATGGCAATACTTAAATTGCAGTCTAGTATTTAAAACGTGATCAACAAAATTAGCTTGGGTGCAGAAATCGGATATAAGTAAGATTCATTCAAGATGCATATAAGCCAGCAGATGTCAAGTCTATGGCCAACATTAAATGAAGATGAACACACACCCTGAAAAACCAATAAGCCAATTAACCGCTTACCTTACGAATATGAGAGTCCTGTTGAGTATTTTCGATCAAAGAATCGTTTAAACCATCAGATGCCACTTCTCCGTCAGATGTCTTCAGCTTCCTTCCATCTTTTCCAGTGGAAGATTCTGAATGCAAGTCATCATGAGAATCATTATCATCCTTCAGTTTCTTGCTGTTCTTATGATGATGGTGATGATGACCATGACTCCATGCATTAGTTCCTCCAGAGTTTTCCTCAACATACCTCACTGTCTTTTCTACCAGAAGAAATAATACAATTCCCGCTGCAACAACCAATATAGTACAATTAAAATTCAACTAAAGCCCAATCAGCAAGGACATTAACAATGATCGGGTTAAATAACAAGCTCAAAGAAACCAAAAACACCAGAAAACGAAGGAAGGGGTTACAGCCTACAGAGTCATATGGAAGAAGTGATGTGCAAGTAGAAACATTCAAGCACACAGAAACATACATCACATGTACCTGCCCTCAAACACCCACACAAACACAAATCATGCAGACACAAAGCATGGTTAAGACAGCATGCAGAACATAGACTAGAACTAACCCAGGACGGATAATCCTACTGAAAGATCTTCCAAAGAATGCGAATGTGAATGCTCATGCGAATGAGAATGGGAATGGCCTTCATGGTGGTCATGCGAGTCGGAGTGCCCTCCTCCTGCAATTATATAAGATTCCAGTTCAACTGCTAATAAATATAAAAGACAAGCATCTTACACATATCATTTATTAAGAAATTATACATTTTCGATTAAGGAAATTGAAGAGTTCACTTACACACATCATAATAATTTAAAGCTTTGGATCATTATATGCTCTTTGTAAATTAAGATATAAGAACTTAAGACATAACCAAATCCTTAAAACATCAGATTTTTAGACTAGGTGAAAAAAGATTATATGGGAATAGATTTGTACAGTGTGTAAAGATGAACTAAAAGCTGCAAATCATTGCAGGCATCATAAACTAGTCTCCGATTATTGTCTTACCAAAAGCATGCGGTAATTGATGAAGAAAAGCATCCCCCAACATTGCTCCAGCCTGCAAATGAAGTACAGATTATATAATCAAGTTCCTGTTCCCATCCACATGCTCCAACAATCTATATTGTATGATACTTAAACCAGGCTAGGCATTGACTTCGAAATACTATTTAATTTCAATTCAAGAGCTACTCCAATGGTAGAAGTTCTGTAAAATTATCAAGGCATACTTAGAGTATACATATCAAATTGGTACTAAAGAGATGCAAACCATATACAATTTGATTAGATTTAAAAACTAGATAAACAGGTCATAAGAATCTGACCCCAAATATAGCCAACGAATCAACAACTGCCTTGGATGGTTTCCCCTGTACTGCAATAAGCAATAAATTCAGTCCTGGTCATTGGTACGGGCTTCTTGATGCAAAAGTCATCGCCAATGTCAATAAAAAGATTAACTTACAATTGAGTCACTTACCGAACATCACTGGCAAGATAATCAGGCAGATAAGGGAGGCCATGCTCACCAAAAGCGAGCACCCCAAGGAATGAATCCAGAGACCTATAAACGACGAATAAGAATACAGTTACAGCTCACGCATCTTATAGATCAGTTCATTCGTGTGACGCAACAATGCATAAGTAATAGAAAGTATCGGAACTTCAAGCGAAGCGAAAAACAACGCACAATCGAAGGTGGAACAAAATAAAACAAGGGTTAAAAAGAGTGAGACTTGTATTGCAGTTATTCAGCAACACAATTCGCACATTCGACTGCCAAAGAAGATTTCAAACCAAAGAAGCACTGTGCTTTCACAATCTGTATCAATACCAAAGCAAAAATTTCCCTGCCAGCTTTTGCACTCACCGCCACCACTGGCTTCTTCAAAATTTCCATTTGTTCAATCCACATACTTAGCAACAAATTATGCACAATTCTGAATAAAACCCAAAAAATGTAGGAAAAATACCAGCAACTGAGAGCTGCAGAGCACCAAAATGCTCGTGATCGTGACCATGATCGTGAAATTCAAATCCGTACAACTTCATGTCCTCCTCCTCGGCCAATTCCTCGGGAAGCTTGGATCTCGGCAGTAATCTATCCTCCTCCTCGTCGTGGCCGTGGCCGCTGCCGTGACTGTGGCCGTGGTCATGGTGGTGGTGGTGCGCATGACTGCAACCCTGGTGGTGAGTGTGAGGCTCGTGAGCGGCAGATGCAGGGAACCCAGAAACAAAACTCAGATCCGAACAGAGCCCAACAACCAAAGCAAGAGCAACCAAGACCAAACCTTTCTTACAAAGCGCCATTTTCTGAGAAACCCCAGTTGTCTTGTCGGTTAAGATGGGGGTTTTATTGTAAATATCGAATTTAAGGTCGGTGGTTGGTGTGGAGTAGTTGAAGCCCGTCTGTCGGGAGGGAGGGTTTAAGAAGATGGACGGCGCTTGCAAGTGCCTTCGATGGTCATAACAATAACTGAAACAAAAAAGAGGATGATTATGCTGACTATAATACCGAAAGTCACCGCATCCATCCCGACTCTCTCTCTCTCTCTCTCTCTCTCTCTCTCTCTTTCCTTATTCGGATTTTTTATTTTCTTTTTCTTTTATTTTTGTTCTCGGAATCCCCAAGAGGGACTCTGACAGCGCGGTCGGCTTTCTCTCTCTCTCCACTTTCTCTCTCTTTCTCTTCTCCCCGCAAGTCCACACTCACTCCCTTTCTGGATTGGCCGCTCCAAAAGTCCACTACTTTATGTCAGATTTGAGTTTGAGAAATGCTCATGCGAACGAGTTTTTCAAAATTTACTCCTTATCGATTATGTTACTTCATATTTTTATCTCATTTTTAACAGAATTCCCTTAACATTTCTCTTTTGAATTATTCATCCAAATCAAATACAACTTACATGTCAACAGTACATTACCATGTAATGTTTTGTTTCAATTTTTTATTTTATATTTTTGAAAAGGAGGACAACTGATGGTAAGTCACGGTTATCCATCATTTCCAGGGGTCGAGAAGACTCATAGAGGCATTTCAACCTCTCATTGCCACAAGTATGGCTGCTTCTACACCAACGGTGGATTTCGAACCCAAGATCTCCAATTTTTAATTTGAAGAAAACCTTGTAATCCATCATTTATCCCTGGACCACCAGCTCGTAGTTGTAATGTTTTATTTGAGCCATATGAGTTCTCCATTGTGAATTATTTGAAACTCACAATGTTTGAAACTACTTTAAAAGTGATGACTGTTTTGAGACAACTAAAAACGTTTCTACTATCGCATGTCAGGAAAATTTACGTGTTTACAATAAAAGCACTTCCAACAAAAGCACTTATATGCCAAGTGCTTCTTAAGGAAGCAGTCTCGAACTAGCCATTCTTCTATGATTATCTGGTTTCCTTTTTTACCATGCGATGGTTGGCAGGTAATTCACAAAATCCCAAATTTCCATTCTACTTTCATTTTATATAGTTTTTATTCAAAATTGATCAATGTCATCATCAATCCCAGCAATCTAACTTCTGTTCATGCTTCCCGCAGAGCAGCAAGAACTACTAAAGATTCTAAAAACATGCATCTCCAATCAAAACATACTAAAGATTCACCCACATGAAATGGAATGGTAGCCACCGGAGCAGCGAGCCAATATTTACACACGAACACCAACCGTGAAACACAAGCACAATCCACAATTATCCGAAATGGCGAAACACTCTACTATTACACTTCAGTTCCTCTCTTATATTGACAAGCAAAGACTTCTAAGTTAAACAAGGGGTAATTCCAAGACTACGAGTACTAATTACCAAGGCAGTAGGCAAAGTTACCTCTCTTCCCATGTAAATCCTAACAAATTGCAATCATAAAACTAGTAGTGTACAACTCCCTCCATATTCACAAGGTTTCTGCTGCTTTTAGTGAGTGTAAGTTCATCTAGCTTGTAACAGCCGCTGCCTGTTCCTGCACCAAATTCCACGTCTAAATCAAATAAGTCGAGGACAAGATTCATCGGAACTTGGGGACTACGGCTGATATGATATAAACAGTCGGAAAATTAAGCTGATGGTACCACTGCTTACCATTTTCAGTATTTAAGATCAATCATGAGGGGGGGAGCCCAGCACAGAACCACAAACAGATGTGGAATATGACATTGTATCTTCTTTTGGTATGGACACAAAGTTCAGGGGCGTAGTAGACATTCTCCTCATTTCCTTGAAATACCCATTTTGGCGCCCAGAGTAAGATCGAGGTGTCAAGAGCTCAGGAGTTCCACTGCCAACTGAGCTCCGACGAGGAGTAGGAGGCACGGATCCATTCCCATTTGAACGATATCCATTTGGCTTCCTAAAGCTGGTGCTTTTCCTAGGACTAGGTTTGGACCCATACATGGCTTCTTTCTCTGTGAGGAGCAGATCTTGGAGCTTCTTTTGGTTCTATAAATACAAAGAATGTTAGAGACATCATCCATATGACCACTTTTTTCTTTTTCGGTAACTCATTTCAAAGCATTGTTAGGCCATAATTAAACAAAACCAATTTCTAAATTCATTTGGACAATCTACTTTATTGTCATATCATTTGATAACAATTCACAACAGTTTAGTTAAATTACCCTAGAGTTTTTCTTATCCTCTTCTTTTTGCCGCCTGCTCACTTTGTAATCCTCCAGTATCGACACCAGTCGTGCCTGCAAATATTGTTATGGAAGTTTAAGACGGCGGACGCTACACCAAAAACACATCCACGAACTTTTGTTGCAAAAGTAACTCACCCCATCGTAAAGAAATAACATCTTCCTCTCGTGTTCCCAGGCCAGAGTTTTGTGTATCAGATTGTCAACAATTGCTGGAAAGAGAACTTGTTAGCTCTACCGCTGTTAAATCCTCAGACAAAGAGGCGAATTCTAAAGAAAACAATACCTGGAATTTTGGTTACAGTCACTCTAGCTCGTTCTGCACGTTTGAGGTTAATATGGGCACCTCTCCCTGCACTGTACCGGTTATCATCCTGGAATTCAATTAACAAATTTGTATAAAATGTGTAAAAACTAGAAGGCATAATAATCAACCACGGAAACTGAAAGATGGTTTCTTGTTTGTGCGTGTATCAAAACTTAAATCCTAATTATGATTCCCTTTCATATCATGGCATGTGGAAAGGCTACCACAACTTCTCAAAGCTTACTTGATTGTAGTCTTCGAGCCAATTTTCCTCTTCACAAGCAAATAGCCACCGGTCTATCCTATCCATTATTTCTTTCCGGCTCATAGCCTCTTCTTTAGCTTTGACTATCTGTGCTTCTATGTTTGCCAGAAGTTCAGAAGGATCTACTAGACCTGAACAAAAACAACAACATTTTTCTATAAGAAACAAAAAACAAAAAATAATATTTATGCGTCTTTCGGTGTCAAATATATTTAACCTAAGCATCTAATTAACTGGCTTTGAGACAAAGTGAAGTTTCATACCCGAATCTATCAATGCATTTGATTTCTCAGCAGCTGTGCTTATATCAGGTTCAATATGAGCCATTCTGCATACTTCCTCCAGTTCTGCCCTCCTTTTCATAACAAGTTCTTTCATTCTGCTTGCTTTCAATTCAGTGAGTCTCTCTACTTCTGCCGATACCTGTCAAAGAGATGACAAGGAATTTGATGTTCAACTTGCAAAAAAATTAAAATTAGAAGATGTGGAGATTGATATTCAACCTGTTCAATAATTTCTGTTGAAAGAAGGCCTGGTTCCGTAATTTCTGCTTCTGGAATTCCAAAAATGCGAGTAACCCTTGAAAAGTTACTCCTTTCTTCTTTTGACGAGTCCATCAAATTCCAAAGTTCAAAAAGTGACGCTACAATATCTTTTAGCTGCATTTTGTAACAGGGTTATACTTCAGACTCCAAAGTCACAATCAAAATACATGTACAGTATGATCACCAATTACCTTATTGATTCGAGCTTTTCTTTCAGTTTTCAACTTGAGAATAGTCTGTTCTAGGCCTTCCAATGTGCTGTTGCTGATGTTTGTAGACTGTTCAGTGTTTGCCCTGTGCAAGCTAGGATCCACTTCACTCACAGTGTGGCCAAAATCCAAGCCAAGCACACCGCAAAGAGAATGAACCTCGTTTACATGTCCCAAAACCTTGTTGAGGCGGTCAGACTGCAATCAAATAAAGTATATTCCACATATCAGAATATATAAAACTGCAGGATAAAGCAATCCATATCATTCCAAGGCATCCAAATGATGCAAACATTTCACGAGGAGTTCAAATTCATATTATGATATAATTACCTTCTCTTTTTGAAGAGTGCGAAGATGTGCTTGATATTCAGTTAGCTTTCTAACCGACAAGTCGTGTTCGTCCAGGGTTAACGAACTGACTGGAGCATTGTTGAGATGGTTGAATCCAGATATCTCCCCACTGATCTTCTCAATTTGTGCCTTTATATCTGAAAATTGCTTCATCCTCTCCTCTTTCTTCACTCTTAGATCTTCTACAAGTGGTGCCACAGATGCAAGTTTTTCTTTCAAAGAATTTGCTCGCTTCTCTCTCTGGATCTGAAGATTTTATTTTAGAATCAGATGAGCAAGTCAAATAGCAGAGGCACATACAACAGGTCACAGAAATTGGTTAAAAATAGTTCATACTTTTGTTATGTGATATTGTGAGACAGAGAATGGAAGTTTCTAAACATTTTGTAAACTCATCGTGGAAACAGAAAAACTGGAAGAAACAAATGAATCACCAAGCAGATAAAGTTTTTACAAATCATT
The DNA here is from genome assembly GCA_036320875.1 of Cotoneaster glaucophyllus. NCBI lineage: Eukaryota > Viridiplantae > Streptophyta > Magnoliopsida > Rosales > Rosaceae > Cotoneaster > Cotoneaster glaucophyllus. Next base: position 33,558,397 of record CM070069.1, on the reverse strand, counting down.
AAATGGCCCAATTGCAAAAGAGAGCAGACATAGGATAACAAAAAATTCGAGGACGAAGCCAAGAAATGGTCAAAAGATTATCATTACCAAAATGACAAAGTTCCAATGGATTCCTTACCGGTGAATTAATATTAAGTTCCCCCAGAGAAGCCATGAGAGTTGCAAGCTCAGCTTCTTTGGCTGCAACAGACTGATGAAGGCGTGCCTTGGCATTGGCAGCTTCGTCAACCTTTCTCCTGTAAACATCTAAGCATTCCCTCTCCAACTCTAACAACATGCGGTCTTGGTCTGCTATGCTCTCACCAATGTCATTCCATATTTGCTGCACTCATTGAAAAAGCCATACACAAAATCAACTATTGTGGAAACACGACTCAGTGGTTTGCAGTATCTCTCCTTTTCAACAGGGAGAGAATAAGAAACTTGCAACACAGACTGGGGTCACGAACATCTTATTGACACAAAGTAACCAAATGCTAAGAGGGAAAGCAAATTCAATCAGAAAAACGAAACATCACACACCACACATACTTCTCTTCCTCCCATGAATTATTCATCATAAAAAATTGCAGAGTAGAAGCAGATGAGAAAGGTAAAATCCAAAAATCAGATGGAGAAAGAAACAAATTTAACTATGGAAACTTGAATACAAAGTCCATAACCAGAAGTTCTATCAACTGCATTCCCTCTAACTGCCATCCCAGGTAACAATACCAGAGTCTAACACCAATCCAAAGTAGAAAGAACCAAAAGACAGTCAACTCTCATGCGCTCATACCCCTCCTAATGCGCAACCATTTACGAAAAAGCTACAAACAAGTTAACAGAACCCTGGTCTAAAAAATCCCAATAGAATAAAGATTACGAAATAAACACATTGTGCTGGAACTATATAATTCAGGAAAACCCCCGCTTTTCACCAGAAAAAAAAAAAACAAGAAAATCAGTACAAAACAGATAACCCATCAAATTTGGTATATGATTTTGCAAAGAAATTCAAGAAATTGGAGAAGTCTAGTTGAATTGAAGAAGTCTAGTTGAAGGAAAAAAAAAATAAAGAATCATTCAATATTCAAACACTATTTTATAGAAACTATGCTCAATTCACAGAGTAAAGAGAAAAATGTAACTGGGTTTCAAAATTATTGTGAACAGATTGCATTTCAGGGGACCTTTTACCTTAAAAAGGTGCACAGACCTGTACTTTCTTTGTTACTTCAAAGAACCCAAAAAAGACCCCAAATTTATAGCTCCACTAGGCTCATCATTATTACACATTTTAGAGAATTAATCACTGCTTTCTTTTGACGGAGCAACAAAAACTTAAAAGTTGCTAAAACCCCCAATCATTAAAAGGGCCTAGGTGAAAAGCAAATTTTCAAGCAGCAGTAGCATAAGAAGAAGAAAAAAGTTGAGGGTTTACCTGAAGTTCCTTGAGTAAAACATTGCAGCTGGCGCTGGTACGGACACCGATGGTAGGACTCCCAAGAGCCAGCATTTTACACAGATCTCTCACTCTCCCTCTCGCTTACTTTCTGTTTATCTCTCTAGAAAGTGAAGTGAAAAGCAAGTTTCTTGGTGGGTTTTGAAGTAGGCAGAAAAACCAGAGAACCCCAGCAAAAATTGAAGCCAAAAGGTTGAAATTTGGAAGACTTACAGAAGAGAGAAGAGAATAGAGAGGGGTTTAATAAGTGCTTTTTTTGTAAGTCAAAAGAGACCAAGAGACCAAGACTCAGTAGGGCATGTCTCCATTGCCTCAAACAAACTGAGTTCTCCTAGATCTGAAGCAATTCTCTTCAGACTTTTGCTGCCAAAGCTTGCTCCTTTAGCTCTTCTTTTCTCTGCTTTTTTCAGATTTTTCAAGAAAATGAAAGAGACCAAGAAGCAAAGGATCTGAGAGATGGGTTTTGAACGGAACGGGAAAACAAAAGAGAAAAAAATAGGATTAAACAACAATAGGGAGGGAGAGAGAGGATTAGGGTAAAAGGTTGAGACTTTAGCGAAAGAAAGAGAAAATTATTGGCAATGGACTTACTATTTAGTAATAACCAGAAAAGAAAACCATCTTTCTCCCTTTACGGGGCTTGAGGTTAGGCTATAATGCGCCTTGTGTGTTGCAGGTGGATCTCAATCATCATCTGCCTAAATACTCTCTCTCTCTCTCTCTCTCTATATTTCTCTCTGCGTGAGTGTGTGTGAGCTCACAAGTGTCTCTCTCTCCGTCTATGGAAGTGTGTGAGTGCTCACAATTAGAGAAAGCACCGCATCAGCATCTGCGCGTGGAGTTTACTCTCGAAAACTGAGATGGAAATTTGGGAAATTGAGAGAGAGAAACCCACAGTAATCAACCTCAGTGGTTAGCTGTTTTTGATGGTGATTAGCTGTTTTTGATGGTGATATTTAGCAATTAATTATGTCCTCTTTTTACTATAAAACTAATTAACTTTTGAGCATATATGTACAAATATTTTTTTAATTCTTACACATTTTTGTTATTTTTTATTCGTTGATTTTTATCGATTTATTTGATTCGAAAATCGAAAACTAAAATGAGTGTATGAGAAGTTAAAATGAATGATGAATAACATCGTTCCTTGAGTAATTTATCTGCAACTGTTCTTATACATATGAAAATGATATGTGCTATATTGGGTTGTTCAGCATCAAACTTCTTATCTTCCAATAAAAACTAAGCAAAATAGAAAAGGATGGGAATGTTGCTTTTGGGGTGTATTTTTTCCCTTCATAATGTATTTTTCACGGGTTTGGTTTATAAATTGATGGTTTCACTTTCACCCACAAAAAAGAAAACAAGACAAGCACATCTCATGTCTACATGTATCTATCTATTGCCATTTTAACAATTTTATAAGTTAAACCCAAAAGTCCAAACGAAAAAAATAAATATATATATATATATATATTATCCGCATGTGAAAGATTTTTTTTTATATATATAACTTGTATTACACACATCTTAAGATGTTTTGAACATGTTTAAAATAGAAAAAAAAATAATATTTAATAAATAATTGATTGAATCATATTATTGCTAGCCCATTGTGAGGCTAAGCCCACCCCTCTCCCCCTTAATGTAGATAATATTGTTTGCTAAGAAAAAAATAATCATTTGACAACTAATTTAATCACATTTCTGAATTCTGTAACACAATTGTTTAGCTTTACAAAGATGAGTACCTCCACGAGCCAAATCAAGAAGATCTGGATCGGCTAATTTGTACAGCTGAAGACCGTGGGTTTCCGGGCATGATAGGGTCATTAGACTGCATGCATTGGACTTTGAAGAACTGTCCTACCGAATGGCAATGAGGCTTTAGTGGAAGGTCGAGAAAGCCAACTGTTGTGTTAGAGGTGATTGCCTCGTATGACACATGGATCTAGCATGCTTTATTTGGAGTCCCTGGATCCCAAAATGACATTATAGTTATTGGGCGTTTACCCCTTTTCAATAACATGACGGAAGGTAAATCACCTCAATTTGACTACTACATCAATGTCCGTCAGTATAATATGGGGTATTACTTGGCAGATGACATCTACCCAAAGTGGGCAACACTTGTTCAAGCAATTCCAAACCCTGCAAATGACGCCGAAAAAGTGGTTTACCTTACAATAAGAGGCATACCGAAAAGATGTTGAGAGAGTTTTCAATATTCTACAAGCACGGTGGAAGATCATCAAGGAACCAACAAGAGGGTGGAGTCGAGAAAATTAGACTCCTTCATGATGTCTTGCGTCATATTACACAACATGATTGTAGAGGATGAGCGATACGGGTATATTGATGGACAGTCTGATGATGACCAAGAGGATCAAATAGGTCAAGAATGGCTTGTGCAAAAATATATGATGGGCCTAATTTGCCTTTGAATCCAAGAGCTGATAGTATCTCTTTAAATTAGTATATGAGGCTATAGGATGATACGTTCCCGTGCCACAAACAAGTACCTACAACAGGATCTTGTTGCACATCTTTGGGCCAAAAGAAGCATGGTGTAGGCGTTTAAGATTTATGTTGTTAAATATTTTTAAAAATGTTGTTTAAGTTTCATGTTGTTAAATGTTTTTTTTATGTTGTATAATTTTTATGTTGGTTAATGTTGTTTAATATTATTTAATGTGGTTTCATGTTACTTAATTTAATTTAATGTTGTTCAATGGCTTAGAAAGTTATAGAAAAAAAAAAAAAGAATTTGAAATTTTTTTTAAAAAAAAATTCAAATATAACGGCTAGCTGACGTCACCATGACGTTAGCAACTAGCCATTGCATTCAAACTGTGGCCCGCCCAAGGCTGGCAGGTTGGCTGGGTTGGGCTAGTCAGTTGGCCCTTTGTCCCTTTTTTGTCCCATGAGGCCCACGAGCCCCTTGGCTCAGCCCTCGGTTAAAGATGATTTTCGGACTATTTTCGACCCTCTGGTCCTCTGAATCTTTCGATTGAAGATGGCCTTATAAGGTAGCTCTTCCATTTGGGTACGGATGAGGCACCCATAATTATTATTTTTTCCTTCTTAAACGAGACCAAATCTTCTGCACCCAAATTTGGTGTGGCCTCTCTGTGGCCCCAATAAATGTATGACACATATTAAATTCATAACAACAAAATTTAGAAAAGTAAAGATAATGAATATGTGTCAATCACTTATTGGGGTCACAGAGAGACCACACCAAATTTGGATGCAGAAGATTTGATCTCTTCTTAAACAAGTCTTTAAGTAAAATTTTCATTGAGAAAGAAAATCTTATCCGTGCTCCTCAATACTCCATAACATCCGAACTAATAATACGATGACCTATGAAAACATTAAAATGTATATGATCACGCTATTATGCTACGATGGGGTGTGGGTAATTCATTCCACTCTAAGCCTCTAAGGGCATACCTCGAGGTAATTCATAATTAACCTATGTAACTAGAGTCCCATAGGTTTCTTATAATTAGCAGAAAACAATAACATCAATGGGAGAATCAATGGTTGGTACGTCAGGAACACTTCCAAGTTCCAACTGCCTTTATTATGTACTTGGCGATGATATGAGTAATTATGAGATGGACGCTTGAACTGATCAAGTTCATACGGATGCAACATTTGACATAGACTAAGCTCCAATGTAAATAAATGAACAACTATTTATTTATTACCAAGGCTTAGGTCTGTTGTTTCACTACATCAAGATTTAAGTTCAAGTCTCGTTGCCGGTAAATTTTTTTTTTATAAGCTACTGATGATTGGAGCTTATCAGCAAAAGTTAATCAATTTAAATGGCCCTGTGTGGCTCCGGTGATGATTAGATCAATGCGTTATTACTTTAAGAGAAACTGTAAAACTTAAAAGAATCTAAAACCTCACTGTAAGTTCTAAAAAATGCTTGTGATATGTTATGGCTCGGGAAAAGGTTAGACTGCCCTCCCCCCTAAACTTATGATTACCAATAAATAAATATGAATGTAAGTTAAGCCTAAAAATAACATAATTAATATGCAAATACATAATTAAAGTGCATGTGCATGAGAATGTGGAACACGTGAGCGTGAGGCTGAGACTTGCATCTATAGCTAGGTTAGTTCCGTATTATATTCTCCTATACACATGAATTTTGTTAATCATAAAATGCATGTGTTATTATATATATATATATATATATATATATAATTATACACGAAAATACATAAAGTGAAATGCTTGCGACTTTCGCGAGGCATATGTCTGCTTTTGTTCAAGTTTTTTTCATTTGTCTAGAAAAAAAGTCCACAGAATATGATTTTGCAGAAGATAATGATTCTTCACCAACAAGAAGGAAGGCGGAACTGAGAGGAATGAGAAATTAGAGCATTTCACACTGTACGTTGTCTTTACAGCGTCGTATGATAAGGATATCACGTTGTACATACAAAAACTTACACATGTAGTTAGAATATTAACACGGGTACGATGATGGTGTATCCGTATTCTTGTGTCATGAAAATTCTTCTCAAGAAAAAAAAAAACATGAGAAAGCTATGAGTAAACCTTTTACGTAGGCATCTCGCTAATACATTATCAAGTATTTGTATCTAACAAACAAAAATTGATTGACGTTCGATCTACCTGCATAAATACGTATTATATCTCAATCAATAAAATTATCCCCTAATAATTATTGAATTATTAGTCGGTTTGGTGGATTAGGTTAGGTCCAAAAACATTATCATTCGCTTCAAAAATTGGTGCTTTTGATTAATAAATAGTTCCAAGTATTATGATATCCTTAATGGATGGTGAGGGATGCTGTTGGTACCTACCAGCGACCATTCATGTAGCTTGAAAGAATGAAGGAAATACTGAGCATATACATGGTACTGCAAGCCAAAGACAAAGAAACTAGTTTTCAAAAAAAAGAAAAAAAAGAAAAAGAAACTATATAGCTGGCCGTGAAAAATAAAAAACTGGATATGTATTTCATTAATGCCATGCAGGACCCAGCAGTACTGTTTTTCAATATCAATCATAGTCACAGTCACACGACGAAGGAGATGAACTTACCTCCTCACAAATAAGTACGCATATTATTGTAGCATTCCGAACTAATGATGCATATCATATATTTTAACGTTAAGAGTCACAGTCATATTATGAAAAAGACGAACTTATCTCCACTCAAATACATATGTCATTGTAGCATTTCAAGCTAATAGTGCGTATCATATATTTTAACGTTCTCACTTAACGTTGCATAGAAACGGCATAGTAAATGCCATGCCAACTTCTTTATCCTTTTTACCAGGAAATTTCTCATGGTAAGTACTGCTCCCTCCTTGCTACTTGTTTCTCAAACGGGTGGATGATCTCCACAGCTATATCTATATATAGCAATCAAATATATATTTTTTTCCAACTCTCATTACTATTCTTTTACCACTGATTCAATCAAACCCTACTTACACTTTGTCTTTATTCTGAAATGACAAAAAGAGAATTAATTTAGTAGAAAAAATAACAAGACAAATTATGCAGAAGCATTATACGTTATAATATAATCTTTGAAAGTTGTTTTCCATCATTATTTGGTCTACCGATTTGATATATTTAACTTGTTAATTTATATATAACCACCTGCATAATTGGATCATTAAAACAAAGCAGACTAATCATAATTAAAGTGAGAAATTTCTAAAAACTATATACCATTTTGGGAATATATCTACTAACCTACGCTTTTCCCTTTCTAAAATATATTATGTTATATATAAACCAAGCTTCGTTGTTGAAAGAAGAGCAGCATATGCAGCTGAAACACTATTACAAATGGACAAGTATCCAATTATAATGTTCAATTCAATTATTCATACACACATGTCCATTTGTAATTAGTTTTTCAATCGCACTCGTTGCTCTTTTTTTAACAACGAAGCATAGTTCTTTATGTATCATGACCATGTCCACATAAAAAGACGATGAAAAAAGATTATTCATGAGAGACAGTGGGTAGTGGATACCTACCTTTGAAAAAAAATGGGGGGAAGGAAGAATATATATGTCATCATATGGTGGTTGGGTGGGGAAGACTTGTACGATTTTGCACTAAATGAATGCGACTGTAGGTTAGTTGCTTCGATTATTAGCCGACACTATTAATGCTAATTTGGCCCTAAACACCCCTTGACTTGAGGACGATGTCATGGAGGACTTTGTTAAGGACTAATTACACATGATCATTACAAGTTTACAACCGGGCAACGCAAGGATAAGCACTATCATCCATCACTATGACTCAACCATATACATTAACTCCTCCGATTAGTCTTCTCTTACATTATACCTATCACAATATAACAAGAAGAAAGTTGTGCTAACCGCTTTAGGTTGTGTTTTGTCTAGACGTAGTGGGATAAAGATGAAGAACCTAACAATCAGGACAATTCATTACTTACAAATTATCGAATCATCGATCTTATTTCTTAGTTTTGTTGGCTACGTTTGTTACGTTATTACTAAATGTGTCGCATATTTAGTAGTCTACGAATTGGTTTTAGGTAGCCGTCCAGTCGTCACCTACCTACCAATATAGCGCCTGTAATTTGCTCGCATACAATGATTGGAAAATAGCAGAATTCATCATTACTTCAGTTCAGGAGTTATAATTATCTTCTCCCCAAATAAAATAAATGTTCAATAAAAACTATTATTAAAGCTCAGAATGTCAACCTTGGGGGGGGGGGGGGGGGGGGGGGGGGGGCGCCAATTATAGTCATTGCATGAATTTGGCTGCCGGAAGGAAGGAAAGTGCTAAACAAAACAAAGGGGGGGGGGGGGGGTGTGGGGGGCGCAATTATAGTCATTGCATGAATTTGGCTGCCGGAAGGAAGGAAAGTGCTAAACAAAACAAACAAAAAGCCTACACATTCATGCGAGTCGAAACTAAAACTTCTTACTTATAATATCATAAAGTGTTTTAGTAAATACTTGATATAGGATTGAATTTCACAATTCATAGGAAATGCAGAGTGGTTAAAAATACTCAAATGCTCATTGCTCTTGTGGATTGTTATTCTTATTCGAGTCCAATCCCACTTTTACCAAACGGGGCAAGAACAACAGAATTGTAAAGCATAAAACATTGCACACTATAATTGACCCCCAATCCAAGATTTGCTCATCAAGCAAATTTGGTTGGACAAGGGATTCAAAATTAAAACTATAAGAGATGGAACACTCTGATGTACAAAATAAAATAAAAAGCTAGGGGACAACTTCACACACTAGTTTGGCATCTGCCTTGGTTTCTAGTGGACCCCAACAAGACAAGAGAAAAGAGAAAAAATATTGAATTATGATTCTCTTCCCTCTAAATCTCTTTCTCCTTCAATCCTCTCTTACTTGAACGATCATGATAATTAAGTCAAGTCAATATTTAATGTTAACTTTTTTTTTATAGAGATAGAAAGAAAAAAAGAAAAATAAGAGAGAAGAAAACTGAAAGAGAGAATTTAAAAGAAGGAAAATCCCACTGAAGGCAATTTCTGGATCTCGACTGAGATGTAATAACACGAATGGCAATTTCTGGATCTCGACTAAGTGGGCGTGTGGTGGAGCCCACAGAAATGATAATGTTCTGAAGTAGTTTCTTGTGTGTGAATAATAACACGAATGGCCCAGCAACATCCAGACCTTATCCTCCTATTGGTAATTTGGTATTGGATTCCAACACCAGAAACCTTCAAGTTTTTCAACCAGATGTAACACAACTCAATAAATCCAAGTATTTAACGTAACACACCAGACTAGTTGCCCCGTTCAAAACTCCTATCTAACGACAAGAGTCGAACACATGCTTCAGAATGTCGGTGACAATATCTAGAACATCCTCTTCATCGCATCTCGTTACAAACTCAACTGCAATCGGAAAAAGTATTTCAATCAGTACCAGTGCTCTCCCTCTGTCACTTCAACACAGGAAAAGAGAAATAAAAAAGGGGATGATAAAGGTGGGGCGTGTAGGGAGGACCAAACAACTGAGATGCTGCAATAGCAGTGTAAAAACACGAAAAAAGTACAGACCAAATTGAAGAAAAAAAAGAAGTCGAAAACGCATCATTTAAAGCAGGAGTACTATTGATAAAAAAAAAAAAAAGAAGCGGGAATTCGGGAAGGACCTAACAATCGAGTAGAGTGGGAGATACTGTAAGAAGAGCATCAAATCTTTCCTTGAAAGAAAGACAACAAAAATTGGGAAGGGGAGTGTAAAGTTGGAAATGGACCCCCTTTGATATATATGATGAACAGATCAAGATCAATGATGTAGCATTGTGTGTCTGGTTAATTCTACACTTTCTAGCTCTTGGAACTCACTTGTGTGGACAGCCTACCATGCTCGTACGCATGAGAAATATGCACCTCTCTTTCACCACCCTGCCAGTAAGTCACGCGAGCGAGTAGTAAACAGAAACAGAAACCCTACCTACCTAATAGCTAAGGCCTATCGAATCGCAAATGTAAGTGCAAGTAGAGGTGTACAGTTAACCATGCTGCACCAGACACAACGATGTTTGATATGTCCTAATTACGACATGTCCTCTTGATTTTTCACTTGATATGCTAAGTGCTGTCTTTTAACTTTTTCCTTCAATATTTGAGCTTGCACTCATGCATGAAACAATTCATTGTTGTGCAGTGCTTTGTATTGAATCTGTCTCGAACGGGTCTGTGTAAGCGAAATTTCACCTTGCTTCTTCTAAGCCTAAAGTTTGATGTTGAAGGAAAAAAAGAAAGAAACTAGCTGCTACATAGTCCATCAACTAGGGAATCCAAAACAGATATTGTGAGATGCAAAGGGAGCCAAAGGAAAGATCACCGTCTAGAAAGAATATGTTGTCAGCAAGGATTCTATGCAGTTGAAATATGGTACAATGGACCACAGAAAGTGGGCTTACATTATATGATCAAAAGGCCCACCAAATTGATGATCATATATAGCCGGTGGGCAAGAATCAAACAAAGCTGTGGAATGGGAGATGGGTGGACTCTTGATCGACAAGTAGTCACTGTACAAGGTGTCAGACTCCCTCTTCACATCAGTTTCTCTCATAAGAACTGGGGACCCTGCGACTATTGCGGGAGCTCATCACGGCAAGAACAAGGACTCTAAACTCACGACTTTTTGGTGTGGCCAAATAGTCAAGAATGCGGTTTGAATTAACGAGGGTCCCGCTCAAAATGCAGGGCTAATAAATCTCTTGCCTAATTGACACGATTTTAAGAGAAGGGAGACTAAAAAGTTGGATTAAAGGAAAGGAAGCAAATCAAGGGTGCAGCGTATCAGTATCTGACTGAGCCAACAAGAATATATTTCACATGACTGAGCATTTGTTAGAAATCAGCTGGTCCTAGGATCCCACGTTTTAATACGAAACATGCTATGCATGCTCGCGTCATGGTAGTTAAGAAAACTAGAAATCTTACCCCAAGGAAGAACAGGAAATTCCAACATCTGTTTAGGAACTGTGATGATATATGAAGCAACTAGCAAAACAACATAAAAAACAAAATTAGAGAACACAAAACCAAAGTTAGCTACATTTTACTAGTACTAAGATTCTGTTTTGTTAAACATGCCAAGATTGATACAGCAAGCGAGCAATGATTGGTGTAGAGCATTGATGTCTCCTGCTTTTCGTAAGGAATATCTATGATGTCCATGCCTGCTTCAAAGTTCACAACTTGCCCAATTTTTGCCATTCCCCTGAACTCAAAAACACACGAAGGATGTGTCAAAATGAAGCTAGTAATCCTCGAAACAAGAAGATCATGAAAGAAAGAAGCTATTAGTACTACAATGAAAGTAACGAAAGCTTACTTAAATTGGGGCAGAAGCTCTTCAAAGTGTCCAAAAGCAATATTGTTCATGCCAATCTCAAAATTCACTTCCTTTGATAAACAACTTAGATTACTCTCAGCCGACTAGCACAATACAAAGCAAATAAAAAGGAAGAAAATAAGAGAAATTCCGGAGCTCTAAAACCACCTCCTTTGACATGACCAACAGAAATGTACAGCACCCGATAAGCAAAAAAATATCGTATGCTTATGTGAAATATGTACTTTGCGAAGCCCTTGGCAAAAATAGCACTACATATTAATCGCTTACTGCTTCCAAGTAATCTCAAACGATGTAGTGTTGTTCCTTGATAATGGTGTCCCCCAATCACTTGAATATCTTCATAGCCAAATGTGGAGAAGGGTGTATCTATCGATTAAGCATACAAATGGACATTGATTAGAATTGATTTTGAGAATTTTTACGAGATTCATTATAAGCTAAAATTCAAGTAATTTTAGTCGTATCATATGTTTTCTGAAATTAGTTTAGGACATTCTGAAGATTTTTGACACTTAATAGTTTATATATTTTGTTTGTTTTTCAATTTAAAAAAATCTAAAAAAATTGTTTCGGGAGCTAATTAATCGTAGGATCACATCCACAGGTCTTGAAATATTTTCCTTCACAACAACTCAAAAAAATTTCTAAAACTAAAAATTTCATTTTTTTCTCAAAAAAAAAAGACAGTAACTCACGTTTTCCAATCGATTTTGAGAATTTTTACAAGATTCATTATAAGCCAAAATTCGAATCATTATAGCCGCACCACAAGTTTCCTAAAATTAAATTAGGATATTTCGAAAATTTTCGACACATAAAATTATACTTGGGACCCCTGTTAGTTTATATCCACAGGTCTTGCAACATTTTCCTTAACTCCCACGCAAAATATTTCCTAAAAATCAAGTTATAATTTTTCCACAAAAATTGTGGGACTCACGTTTTCCAATTGATTTTGAGAATTTTACAAAATCAAAATTCCTTATAAGTCAAAATTCAAGTCATTCTTGTCGTACCACATGTTTCCTAAAATTACTTTTAGGAAATTTTGAACATTTTCAACACATAAAAATATATTTGGGGGCCTATATTAGTTTTTTTTATTTTTATTTTTTAACTTGAAAATTAATTTAGGGGCCTAATAAAATGTAGGATCACATCTAAACGTCTTCAACATTTTCCTTAACTCTGCAAAATATTTTCTAAAACTACAAATTTCAATTTTTTTTTCACAAAAATTGTGAGTTATAACTTATAACCTACGTTTTCTAATTGATTTTGAGAATTTTTACAATATTCTTTATAAGGTAAATTCGTATTATTCTAGTCGCGCCACATGTTTTCTAAAATTAAATTAGAACATTCCGAAGATTTTGGATACATAAAATTATACTAGGGGACCACTATTAGTTTATATTATTTTTTTTGTTTTATAACTTTAAAAATTTATAAAAAATAGTTTTGGGACCAATTAATGGTCAGATCATATCCACAGTTCTTGCAACATTTTCCTTCACTCCCAACAAAATATTTTCTAAAGCTAAAAGTTTAAATTTTTTACAAAAATTGTCGGTTATAAAACCCACGTTTTCTAATCAATTTTGAGAATTTTACAACATTTATTGTAATGTTTTCAGACCTAATAAATAGTAGGATCACATTCAAACATCTTGCAACATTTATCTTAACTCCCACGCAAAATATTTCCTCAAGCTAAAAGTTTCAATTTTTTTTATAAAAACTGTGAGTTAAAAACCACGTTTTCAAACTGATTTTGAGAATTTTTACAAGATACATTATAAGCCAAAATTCGAGTAATTCTAGTCGTACAATATGTTTTCTAAAATTAATTTTACAACATTCTGAATATTCTCGACAAATAAAAATATATTTGAGGGGCCCTATATTAGTTTATATTTATTTTTTTGTTTTTTAACTTTAAAAATTAGTTTTGGGACCTAATAGATGGTATGTTCACATTCAAAAGTCTTGCAACATTTTTTTTAACTCCCACCCAAAATATTTCCTTAAACTAAAAGTTTCAATTTTTTCACAAAAGCCGTGAGTCAAAATTTTTACAACATTCGTTATAAGTCAAAATTTGAATCATTATCGTCGCACCACATGTTTCCTAAAATTAATTGTAGGACATTATGAACATTTTCAACACATAAAAATATATTCGGAGCCCTCTATTAGTTTATTTTCATTTTCTACTTGTAACTTTAAAAATCAATAAAAATTAATTTTGATTCCTAATAAATTGTAGGATTACATCCAAAGATCTTCAAAATTTTCCTTAACTCCAACACAAATATTAAAATAAAAAAAAAACTAAAAATTTCAATTTTTTCACAAAAACTATGAGCTATTACCCACCTTTTCCAATCAGTTTTGAGAATTTATATAAGATTTATTATAAGCTGAAATTTAAGTCATTATCTTCGCACCACATGTTTCATAAAACTAATTCTAAGGCATTATGAACATTTTCACCACATAAAAATATTTTCGACACATTTTCGAACATTTATTAGTTTATATTTATTTTTCTATTTTTCAACTTTAAAAATTAATAAAAATTAACTTGGGTAAATGAGAGGATCACATTCCAAGGCCTTGCAACATTTTCCTTAACGCCCACGCAAAATATTTTATAAAACAAAAAGTTTCAATTTTTTCACAAAAAAAAAATCTGAGTTATAATCCATGTTTTCCTATCGATTTTGAGAATTTATACAAGATTCATTATAAGGCAAAACTGGAGTAATTCGTAGCACCACATGTATCCTAAAATCAAATTTATCACATTCTGAACATTTAAATATATATATATATATATATATATATATATATATATATATATATAGGAATTGCTTAAGGAGAGGGATCCCCATTTTTTTCAAAAAATGGGGATTAGGTGTGGGGCCCACTCCACATCGAATTTCAACGATCCGAACCGTCTAGTTTTCAAGTTACACCTCATAGATCATCCTTGCAAAATATTAGCCAAATCTAAAATATTTAAGACATCTAATTGGGTTCAAAAATATTAACGAATACTTTGTTATATAAGAAACAATGAAATTTTATCTTGATAATTAAATAGGCAAATGGTTTCAGATTGAGTTGAATTTTTGTAAGGATGATCTATGAGGTGTAACTTGAAAAATAGATGGTTCGGATCGTTTTGAATCATTATCGTCGCACCACATGTTTCCTAAAATTAATTGTAGGACATTATGAACATTTTCAACACATAAAAATATATTCGGAGCCCTCTATTAGTTTATTTTCATTTTCTACTTGTAACTTTAAAAATCAATAAAAATTAATTTTGATTCCTAATAAATTGTAGGATTACATCCAAAGATCTTCAAAATTTTCCTTAACTCCAACACAAATATTAAAATAAAAAAAAAACTAAAAATTTCAATTTTTTCACAAAAACTATGAGCTATTACCCACCTTTTCCAATCAGTTTTGAGAATTTATATAAGATTTATTATAAGCTGAAATTTAAGTCATTATCTTCGCACCACATGTTTCATAAAACTAATTCTAAGGCATTATGAACATTTTCACCACATAAAAATATTTTCGACACATTTTCGAACATTTATTAGTTTATATTTATTTTTCTATTTTTCAACTTTAAAAATTAATAAAAATTAACTTGGGTAAATGAGAGGATCACATTCCAAGGCCTTGCAACATTTTCCTTAACGCCCACGCAAAATATTTTATAAAACAAAAAGTTTCAATTTTTTCACAAAAAAAAAATCTGAGTTATAATCCATGTTTTCCTATCGATTTTGAGAATTTATACAAGATTCATTATAAGGCAAAACTGGAGTAATTCGTAGCACCACATGTATCCTAAAATCAAATTTATCACATTCTGAACATTTAAATATATATATATATATATATATATATAGGAATTGCTTAAGGAGAGGGATCCCCATTTTTTTCAAAAAATGGGGATTAGGTGTGGGGCCCACTCCACATCGAATTTCAACGATCCGAACCGTCTAGTTTTCAAGTTACACCTCATAGATCATCCTTGCAAAATATTAGCCAAATCTAAAATATTTAAGACATCTAATTGGGTTCAAAAATATTAACGAATACTTTGTTATATAAGAAACAATGAAATTTTATCTTGATAATTAAATAGGCAAATGGTTTCAGATTGAGTTGAATTTTTGTAAGGATGATCTATGAGGTGTAACTTGAAAAATAGATGGTTCGGATCGTTTTGAATCATTATCGTCGCACCACATGTTTCCTAAAATTAATTGTAGGACATTATGAACATTTTCAACACATAAAAATATATTCGGAGCCCTCTATTAGTTTATTTTCATTTTCTACTTGTAACTTTAAAAATCAATAAAAATTAATTTTGATTCCTAATAAATTGTAGGATTACATCCAAAGATCTTCAAAATTTTCCTTAACTCCAACACAAATATTAAAATAAAAAAAAAACTAAAAATTTCAATTTTTTCACAAAAACTATGAGCTATTACCCACCTTTTCCAATCAGTTTTGAGAATTTATATAAGATTTATTATAAGCTGAAATTTAAGTCATTATCTTCGCACCACATGTTTCATAAAACTAATTCTAAGGCATTATGAACATTTTCACCACATAAAAATATTTTCGACACATTTTCGAACATTTATTAGTTTATATTTATTTTTCTATTTTTCAACTTTAAAAATTAATAAAAATTAACTTGGGTAAATGAGAGGATCACATTCCAAGGCCTTGCAACATTTTCCTTAACGCCCACGCAAAATATTTTATAAAACAAAAAGTTTCAATTTTTTCACAAAAAAAAAATCTGAGTTATAATCCATGTTTTCCTATCGATTTTGAGAATTTATACAAGATTCATTATAAGGCAAAACTGGAGTAATTCGTAGCACCACATGTATCCTAAAATCAAATTTATCACATTCTGAACATTTAAATATATATATATATATATATATATATATATATATATATATATATATATAGGAATTGCTTAAGGAGAGGGATCCCCATTTTTTTCAAAAAATGGGGATTAGGTGTGGGGCCCACTCCACATCGAATTTCAACGATCCGAACCGTCTAGTTTTCAAGTTACACCTCATAGATCATCCTTGCAAAATATTAGCCAAATCTAAAATATTTAAGACATCTAATTGGGTTCAAAAATATTAACGAATACTTTGTTATATAAGAAACAATGAAATTTTATCTTGATAATTAAATAGGCAAATGGTTTCAGATTGAGTTGAATTTTTGTAAGGATGATCTATGAGGTGTAACTTGAAAAATAGATGGTTCGGATCGTTGAAGTTCGATGTGGAGTGGGCCCCACACCTAGTCCCCATTTTTTGAAAAAAATGGGGATCTCCTTAAGCAACCTATATATATATATATATAATTTTCTATTATTCAACTTTAAAAATCACAAAAATTAATTTGGGGACCTAATAAATTGTAGGATCATATCTTAAGGTCTTGCAACATTTTTCTTAACTCCCACGCAAAATATTTCTTAAAACTAAAAATTTCATTTTTTTTCACAAAAACTGTGAGTTATAATCCATGCTTTTCCAATTGATTTGGGAATTTTTACAAGAATCATTATAAGTCAAATTTCGAGTTCTTCTCGTCAAACCATATGTTTCTTAAGATTTATTTTAGGACATTCTGTACATTTACGACACATAAAATATATTTGGTGGGCCTTCTATTAGTTCATATTTATTTTTCTATTTTTCAACTTTAAAAATTAATAAACATTAGTTTCGGGCGAGAGCATTCCTAGGATGGGTGATCCACTGTGAAGTTCTCGCATGAGTTCCCAGAAACAAAACCGTGAGGGCGTGGGCGGGGTCCAAAGCGAACAATATCGTGCTACGACGGAGTTGGACTGGGATGTGACATAATGGTATTAGAGTCACTCTGCCGTGTGGTGCGAGTGTGCCGACGAGGACGTCGAGCCCCTAAGGGGGGTGGATTTTAACATCCCACATTGACCAACGGAGAGGGGGTGATGTGCCTTATATGTACATGCCCACCTCCATATGGCACGATGCTTTTTGGGAACTCATTGGCTTCAGATTCCATCAGAACTTCGAAGTTAAGCGAGTTTGGGCGAGAGCATTCCTAGGTTGGGTGACCCACTGAGAAGTTCTCACGTGAGTTCCCATAAACAAAACCGTGAGGGCGTGGCCGGGGCCCAAAACGGACAATATCGTGCTACGGTGGAGCCGGACTGGGATGTGACATCAAGTTCTTCTCGTTGCACCATATGTTTCGTAAAATTGATTTTTGGACATTTTGATAATTTTTGACATATAAAATATATTTTGGGGCCCTCTATTAGTTTATATTTACTTTACTATTTTTTAATTTTAAAAATAAAATAATAATAATAATTTTGAGACCTAATAAATTGTAGGTTCACATCCAGAGGTTTTGCAACATTTTACTTAACTCCCACGCAAAATATTTTCTTAAACTAAAAATTTCAATTTTTCACAAAAAATTGTGAGTTACCCACTTTTTCCAATTGATTTTGAGAATTTATGTGAGATTTATTTTAAGCCAAAATTCGAGTCATTCTCGTCACACCACTTGGTGCTTAAAATTAATTTTAGGACACTCCTAACATTTTTGACACATAAAAATATATTCGGGGGGGGGGGGGGGGGGGGGGGGGGGTAGGGGAGTCACATCCTGGCCCGGGATGTGGTGGGAAGTTTGGGGGGGGGGGGGTAGGGGAGTCACATCCTGGCCCGGGATGTGGTGGGAAGTTAGGAATGAAAATTACAAGTTTCTGGAAAACTTTGGCCGTGGCCGTTTGGCCACATTTAGACCCGATTTCCGAGCAACACAGACCACCCATGAACTTTTTGCGAAGGTAGATTGATAGACCACATTCCTAGCTTCATTTTGGATTTTGTAGAAGTGAATTTGGGTGAAAAACGAACGCGTTTGAAGCTCTGGAAGTTGGACGAAAAATCTGAAAACTGCAGAAAATCGCGAGGAAGGAGAGTACTGTGTACTCGCGGGGGCGCGTGGACGCGCGTGAGATTTTGCCCAGCCACCTTATGGCGGCGTGTAAGGGTGCGTGCGGCCTCCGGCCGGCGCGTGGTTGACACGTATGTGTTCGTGACGTCGAGTAGATCGATTTCATATATTTACATCCTACGTTTGGGCAAACTATGGGAGTTTTATTTAGGTTTCCGTTTATGTGCTTTAATTAATTATATTTTAGTTATTTCACATATAGGGGAAACGTATCCCGAGGACGTACGAGGCCAAGCTAGGCTCGGGGGCTACGACCCAACGACGTATTTGTGAGTGGGCAGTTTGTTTTTATACCTATACATATTATAGTTTCTTTAATTGCATAATTACTTCAGTTTATGATTAAATTGCCAATTACTTTTAAATGTGATATAGAATTGTGATAAATGCTGCTATATGGTTGGGATATTACTGTCATGACATTCATACATATTTGTACATGCTCATCTTGCTGCACCCCGGTGTTAGTACTCTGCCCAGGGCCAGAGCCAGGGCCAGTCCTTCA
This sequence comes from Cotoneaster glaucophyllus, assembly GCA_036320875.1. Taxonomy (NCBI): domain Eukaryota; kingdom Viridiplantae; phylum Streptophyta; class Magnoliopsida; order Rosales; family Rosaceae; genus Cotoneaster; species Cotoneaster glaucophyllus. The sequence goes on along the minus strand of CM070069.1, from coordinate 33,539,413 downwards.
CGTGTATGTTCACATCCGCACAGTTCGCTCGTCTTGGATCCAGGTTAGGTGCCAACCTGTCGGGTAGATTGCGTTAGGCAATCCGACTTGTATGTGACCGTGTTTCTACACCAGTCTTCACGTGATCGTAGTACTAGAGCGTATTGATTACACCCAGTCTTGTCGGGTAGAATTGCTTTAGGCGATTCCGACTCGTGTGCTAGCTTAGATGATGAGCAAACAGTTTATATTTGATTATCACATGATTCTATTGTTGTGGCATTTGACATATCACATATTGGCATATCATAAATTATATTGCTGTCATACGTGATTGCTATTACCTATGTACTTAGTACGTTTTAAAGAAACTATACTTGTTTTTACGGCGAGGGGTTAGTACTTTTCGAAAACAAAGGTTTTATATTAAGCATTGTTTTGCTGACCCACTCAACCTTGTTTTTCGCCCCTCCAGGACCTAGATAGCTGTACTCTTGAGGCACTCGAGGATTTCCGGCAGTTTCTGACATTCATCTCTTATTTAGACGTATGAACTTATCACAACTATGTAATAAGTGTACTTTGGTACTTGACTACTCTAACGTAGTCTTACTGTCTTAACGCTCTGAATATTTATAGTGGGTTACTCCCACGATTGCGCACTCTATCACTATTTAGCATTTTTAGTTCTACTTAGTTTAGTTTTAAATTCATTCACTTTTCACGTCACATATCCTTATGGTTACGTCACCTCTCGGTGATGGCCATCATGCTTCGACCTTCCCGGGTCGGGGTGTGTCAAGGGGCTCTTTTAGTTTATAGTTAGTTTTCTATTTTTCAACTTTAAGGATCAATAAAAGTTAATTTCGGGACCTATCCAATTGCAGGATCACATCCAAAGGTCTTGCAACATTTTCTTTAACTCCCATGCTAAATATTTCTTAAAACTAAAAATAATTAAAAAATAGTTTCGATGGGAGGACCACACCTAAGGGTCTGGCAAGATTTTCCTTGACTCCCACGCAAAATATTTCCGGAAACTAATAAATGGCAGGATTATATTCAAAGGTCTTGCACCATTTTCCTTAACTCACACGTAAAATATTTCCTAAAACTAAAAATTCCAATTTTTTCACAAAAATTTGTGATTAACCGATGTTTTAAATCAATTTTAATAATTTATACAAGATTCATTATAAACCAAAACTTGAGTCATTCTCATTACGCCGCATGTTTCCTAAAATTAGTTTTAGAACATTTTCGACACATCAAATATATTCAAGAGGCCAAATATTTCATCAAACTAAAAATTTTAATTTTTCACAAAAACTGTGAGTTACCCACGTTTTCCAATCGATTTTGATAATTTTTACAAGATTCATTATAAGCCAAAATTCGAGTCATCCTCTGTCACGCCCCGGACCCGGGTCGGTAATAAAATTTCGAACCCAAATCCAAAACGTGAGTTAAAAGCTAAATAAATAAAAGGAAATTGAAACTGGGTGGAAAAATATGAAATTCCTCTTTATCATAAGAAATCGATAATTCTTTACAAGACTAAAATAAATAAATACAAAATTATATCCTCACACTTAATCCGATCTCATCCCGTCTACCCTTTTTGACTGTTTAGTTCTTAAACCTGCATAACAATAGAGGGGTGAGCTTCAACAGCTCAGTAGGGACATAACCTTATCACAGTAATTGACAATACTAAATTAAGTGTCATAAAATTATGTAATCAAGTACCAAATCATTATCAATAACAATGCATGAGTGCAATGCAATACTCTTCATCTCTACCCATTAATTCATATAATAACACACGCGGACCTGCACGTCCCATACCGTGCATTTTACCTCTGCAGTGGTGGTTCGAATGTTCTAATATACAAATTAACCCCCTGTAACTCAATCATCCCAATTTCCCCTTTTGTTAGTCATCTTGCCAAAACTCTTCGTCGCCAGTCCCGAATTACCCATAAAGAATCTGTGCACTGTGGGCTCGCATGAGACTTGGTACCTACTAAGAATTTGGCTCAACTACACAAAAGATCATTTCCAACTACCCTAATTTCCAATTCTTTGTCAACACTGAAACTCCAACCACATAACACATCATGAATGATGCACAATTAATCTCATTTCATATTCCACATATATCACCAATGAACACCATTCCAACAACAGTTCACAATCACAATTGTCATCCAATCCCAATCAGTCAATCAATATTAATAATAATATAACACTTCACAAAATTTAATAAGATCAATCTATGTAAAGGTTTGCCATATTTCCCCTACCTGGATTCCAAAGCATTGCTCTGAGATATTAACACAAGAAATCACAACTGTGATAAGCTCCTATTCACAAGTATACGAAAATCACTATATGCTAGACAAGAACTTTAATCCCAGTCAAAGCACTTGAGATTATTAACTTAACAACACCCATTTCAAATGCCCTTTTGGTTGATCTAAAATAATAACATGGTCATAACAGAACGTTTGAATGAGTACAACTTGCAGAACAAGGGACATGTGAAATACAAATATAAATATGCATGCTGTCTTCTTGGTGCATAAGCTGGGAACATAACTTAGGCCAATAATTAAATAAAGCCTTTCATATGATTAATGAATAAGTATATTAAACCACATATATAAGCAAATTACCAAATGCATGACATGAACTCTAGTCCTAATTAACATATTTAAGTTTAGCGATTCCGCAATACTAATTCACAAGTTACTATATGTTGATCAACTCCAAACACATGCTTTACTCTATACAGTTGAAACTATACTTATGAACATATGCAGATAGTTCCATGCCGCGAAAGCTAGCTTGGTTTACTCAGGCTTGTGCAAAGTTATATGCATGAATACCAGCATATACATATATAATAGTTTCTCTCAAAATCAATAAGAAAGATATATGTTCGAATTAATATGCTCAAGTCCTCTTTTATACAACCACAAGATACCAAGATTTAATAACCATGAAATAATTCTAGGGTTTTGCAGCAGCTAGCCCATGTAGAAATTAACCTCAATTCGTTCAGTTAAGCTCCCAATAAGCTTAATCCACCATAAACAACATTTAAATTTGAAGATTAAAGCTTGTGTAGGAATAAATCTCAAAAATGGCAGCTTTCAAAATCTGCAGTAAATCCATAAATTATTACCTGAGATTTGTAGTACTCTTTCCCACGAAAACATAATGAAATTCGGACTTCCAAATCAAAAGTTAAGAGAAAAATGGTGTTTGGTTGAGACAAGGAGATGAAGCTCCTTGCTTCCTCTGTGCATCTTTCCGTGAAGAGGAGAAGAAAAACCATTAGGTTTTTCGATCCAATATATAGGTGCACCTGCACCCTTTCTTCATTTGTGGTCCAATGTCCACTCGCCACTTTTCAACGTAATTCTTTCTTCTTCTTAAGGTCCAACTAAAACCTGCCAAGTTGTAGACTTGGCACTTATTTAAGAACCTGGATCATATCCTTTTGCTGTTACCTCTAGGAGCTGTCACGTGGCTTGCTAGCCATACCTTTTTCTACCACGTGGTGATTCGTCATTGGTCCAGCTTGTAAATTCAATTAAAAATTCACCTAAGCTCCGAAAAATCATCCGAAAAATCATACGAACTCACAATGACGTTCACTACCTTCATATGAAAATCTTTTCAATAAATAAGCACAACATAAGTTTCCAAATATTTCTCTTCTTCGATAATAAATTCTTAGGATATTACATCCTCGTCGCACCTCATGTTTCCTAAAATTAATTTTAGGACATTCCAAACATTTTCGGCAAATAAAAATATATTCGTGGGGGGAGGGGTGCTCTATTATTTTATATTTATTTTTCTATTTTTCAGCTTTAAACATCGATAAATTAATTTCAGGACCTAGTAAATTGTAGGATCACATCCAAAGTACTTGCAATATTTTTTTTAATCCTCATCTTAGCCAGACTTGCACTTAAGCCCTGCAAGAAAACTAGGAAATATTTTTGTGAATAAACTATATGTATACACAATTTTGAAAATATTAAAATATATGAACTTGAAGATTCTGATCTGATCCGATTCCAAAATTTTGGGATAGAAGTTGAATTAAGTTGTTTTCGATCTGATCTATCCAAAAATAACCTTATTTAGGTTTATACATTTTATGTGGTTTTGTAGATATTTGTATAAGGGAATTTTGCACGTACCACCTGAACTTGTAAACATGTGTGTAAATGCCACCTGAACTTTTAAGTTTTAGTTTTACCACCTAGACTTTCTATCTGTTGGAATGTACCTTCTACGTTATTTTTTATCCAATTTTCTATGAAAATATATCAAGCACCTCTCGAGTGGAGGGATATTTTTAGTGGCATCGGAGTCAAGTCATGGAGATATATGGAGAAGTTGATTTCAGGTTTAATTTTGGCAGGGTTGTTGAAGAATTGAAGTGGATATTATACAAAATCTAATCTTTCATTTATAATGAGTTTTCAATATTTTTTTCTAGGTCAGCAAGCGGGTGTGTGATTCACCTTAATTTATTCAAATTTAATTTTTCAAATCATGAAATGAATTGTCGAACTGGAGCTGTACAAACCCCCCAATTTTGGCACCACGTTGACTCAAACAATATTATTTTGGAGCTAATTTGATTCTAACCAGCCTCATGAAGTTAATTGACAAAAATATTCCTACAAATGACATGGTTTAACGACAAATGAATGAAAAGTAAAGAAGGTGGTATATTCCAACAGTTACAAGAGTACAGGTCGTAAAAAAGAAAAGAAAAAGTTCATGTGGTATTATCGCACGTGCTTACAATTTCAGGTGGCATTTGCACAAAAAACCCTTTGTATAATTAGGACGGTCCAAGGTTCTAAAATACGCTAGGCGCTAGTCTGGCAGCAAACTAGGGCCTAGCGCCTAAGTGGGACTTAGGCAGACTAGGCAGATTTAAGTCAATTTATCATATATTGTATAAAAAAGTGATTATTTATACTAAAAAATAAATAATATTGTATTGGAATGCATAAATTGCGAAATAAAATAAAATATCAATTATAAAGAATTAGAACATAATAAAAATACGTGGAACAAGCATATAATGAGTGTTCATCCAAGTATTTAACAAGTCTATTATATTTATTGACCAAAGAAAATGCAAAATAAAAATTATCGATTTTATATCTAAGTGAGAGTCTCAATCTAGGCAAGCGCCTAGACTAGTTTAGGCGGACTAGGCGAGCATTGCGGCGGGCTAGATGGACGCCTAAGTGGGTCTAAGCGCACTTTCTTAACTTTCAAACACCTAGAGACTAATCGGGGTGGTGGTCAGCCGCCTAAACAGTGTTATAGGCGGGGATTTTTAGAACGGTGAGATGGTTCTGGTGTAGCTTTTTGGTCGTTGGCCCCTTCAGGTACCAAATAAAAACCATTATTATATCATTCTTTCAATTTGTTTTCATTTTTGTACAAACCATTATGCCATTTTCTTCCTACCATCACTACCATGCTTTATGTTTTGTAAAAAACGAATGGATAATGGTCGTGATTACGGAACCATGATCCATGACAATTAAATACTATAATTCGATATCTACTAATTACAACTTGCAAGTACTGTGTCTACCGCAGTTTTGGTTGAATTGATTGTGTTAAGTCCATGTATAGCTTTTCTTTTCTAATTTATCTCCTTCAAATGAACTGCATTATTTGTATTCCAAATTGATTCTCACGTGAGGAGTGGATATGTAGGCCACAAGCACAAGCAACCCGCCGTCATAGTATTTTCTTTGAACAAGTTGTAGTTTTTCTTATCGATGAAACAAGTTGTGGTTATTAAATCATATCTTTGGTATCCGCTATATATTCAAATTTATTAAAAATGAAGATCTGATGGATGACGGATCTTCCACTTAGCCATGGTAATAGAATGTGATGTTCCCACTACTCCTCAATCATATATATCAAGTTATGTGATGTATTATTTTTCAAGAGTGGACAATGAAACTAATGTGTCTCAATTTTAGAGTATAATTATATGGTTTGTGTTCCAAATACAACGAAAAATTTGCTCAATTCTTAAGATTCACTAACCAATCGAAAAAATTGTTGGAGGCTGTTCTTGCAGGTCTGAAATTTGCCAAAGCCAAATGTTTCAACCATATCATCATCGAGAGCGATTCTTCCAACGCCATCAATTGCTTGCGGAAACCAAACCTTCGTAACCAATGGTGTCTATATCGAAATGTCGATGAAATTTGTCGGGCAACAACTTGCTTTGATTTTGTTCATTGGAGTTGGGTTCCAAGAACTGCCAACCAAGCAACTGATGTGGCTGTAGAAATTATCAGATAGATGGGCCAAAGGTCCACTACTAATAACATCAATATTGTCTCCAACTTGTTAACTACCACTTGCACAATTCATTAGGTATGAAGTTTTATCACAAAAGGTCTTGGTATTAGTTGGAGTGAGGTAGGGATATTTAAACTCTTCTTTTTTTTAGAGCTACGGTCGATGTGGAATATTTTAACGCACCCCTTCACGTGAGACCCAATTAGTGGGTCGCAAGTGGGAGATCCACACATTAGCAATCACGTGGCCCCAAAGAAACCCTCCCTACACGTGGGGCCAAAGGACCCACCATCATCACGTGGGGCAAAGAGGACCCACCCATCAAGTGGCAGTATAAGCCCACCCTCTGACTCTGATATTATGTAAAAATTATTAGAGAGATGGGCCAAAAACCCATTTCCAACATCATCGGTATTGTTCCGAACTTGTTAACTACCACCTGCACTACAATCTGTCAGGTGTGGGTGCTATCACAAAAGGTTTCAGTGTTAGTTGGAGTGGAGTTAGGAGTCATGGAGCGGGCCTGTACTGCCACGTGATGGGTGGGTCCCCTTGGCCTCGTGCGATGCTGGTGGGTCCCTTGATCCTATGTGTAAGGTGAGTCTCCTTGGCTCTACATGGTTGTCAATGTGTGGATCTCTCATATGTGACAACCCACTAATTGGGTCTCATGAGAAAAAAACGTGTTGAAATATTCCACATCGACCATTTTTCTAAGAAAAGAAAAATTTTAATATCCTAACTTCATCCCAACTCATACCGAGGTCTTTTGTGATAAAACCTCACATTTGACGGATTGTGCAAGTTGTAATTAAAAAGTTAATGACAATATCGATGTTGTTGAAAATGAATTTTTAGTTGTTAAAAACCCCACTCCAACCAACCGATTCAAGGATCAGCAATCTCTCATATGGGAAACTTTGCCCCCTTCTTCACCTCACTGGTTATGGTGCTATCTCGGGATGGGCTTCCATGTCCCCCCGCCATCTTTTAGTTGAGATTTGATGGTGGTTTCACTATCTGCCTCTTCCTCTTTTGTTTCACCTGAGTGGTGTTTGGTAGTGTTTGTGTAATGGTTTAGGACGTATTTCGTTGTTATCTAGTTCATATCGACTGCATCCTTCTTCTTCCATTTTTTTTTCCTGGGTTTAGCTTTTGGGCTATCTTGGCCTATATTTGTATTTGCCACCCTTCTTCGTGTTTCTTAGTTAAGTTTTCATTCGACAAAAAAAAAAAACAATCATTACTAAGTTCGATTAAAATATTTGCCACGAGATATATGGGTGCATGGTGGTTAGCACGCAACACCCTGGTCTCTGGTTCAATTAAATTTGTATCATTCATTATCATTGGACCAAAACAAAAACCTTCAATTTTTGTAATATTCGATCCAAATAGAAAGGATGATTCTTAACCAACTTTCACTGTACATTCATCAGCCGAGTTATATAAGCAAAACTTTATATTTATAAATATTACAAGCTTCTTAATTAAAGTAACATTTTTATGCTCAAAGTTTCAAGCTTGTTGATCTACCTTTACAGATAAAATTATCGGTGGAGGATATTTGAAACTGGCTTGATATTCTCTCAAACCTGTCTGATAGAAAAAAGCTATGGTATCCTCTCAATGTTCTTGAAACCCTAACTTCGGCAGTGAATATTGCATTCACAGGTCTGTGATCAGACAATTTTGATTCACCTCTATTGTATACATGTTGCTTCAATCCTTCTCCGCGCCAAATTATCCGATCACACCTAAAAACCCAGTAATAAAATACAATTAGTATAATATCACGTGTCAGTATGTATGTTGCAGATTACATGTAATAATTAAGTGAAAGTTACCATGCAGGAGCACGCTTCTTTTCACCTTTCTTTCCCGGAGAACACCCATAGTATACATCAGAATTTGGACAATATTTGTAAGTGGGAGCAAATTCAACAGCTCCTTCGTTCCAACCTTCGAGTACTTGTCCCTCTTTGAGCTCCATCATCAGCTAATCCCAATGAAAATTGATGTCAAATTTTGAGTGAAAGAAATTAAATTCATGTTTAAATATATTTATATAAAGGGTACACTGACGATTAAGTGGTCTACCTGATCATGTTTTAGTAAGGTATTCCATTCTCTTATATCCACCAACGAACGCGTTGTTGATTCAGGAAGGGAAATTCTATAATTCAAATCTCCGAGGAAAATTACTCGACTGCAATATTTTTGAACCAAGCAATTAGTCGCCGCTAGCTGTTGAGGTTTTTAATTTAGAGTAGTACTTCAAAACATATTATATATTTATGTAATTAATTAGCTTGGTGTCTAGGGTTTATATGATATTATAACTTTTGATCTCATAGAAAGACCTTATGCAAAGGGATCCCCATTTTTAGAAAAAAATGAGGATTAGGTGTGGGGCCCACTCCACATCGAATTTCAACGATCCGAACCGTCTATTTTTCAAGTTACACCTCATAGATCATCCTTGCAAAAATTCAATTCAATCCGAAACCATTTGCCTATTTAATTATCACAATAAAATTTCATTGTTTCTTATATAACAAAGTATTCGTTAATTTATTTGAACCCAATTAGATGCCTTAAACATTTCCGATTTGCCTAATATTTTGCAAGGATGATCTATGAGGTGGAACTTGAAAAATAGACGGTTTGGATCGTTGAAATTCGATGTGGAGTGGGCCCCACACCTAATCCCCATTTTTTTCTAAAAATGGGGATCCCTTTGCATAAGGTTCCTGTATGTGTGTGTATATATATATATATATATATATATATATATATATATGTAACGTATATATTAAGTCAACTTTTAAGGAACCCCTAGTTTGAATGACATGATACCATAGACCATTAAATGTTTACTGGTGTAGAGAAATCAAGGTTTCCCTGTGGTTATATAACATAATGAGTGCAACATGGCCATATAAAATTTGATTAACAACTACTTAATTATAATTAATATTATATAGAACAAGACAAGTAGTTGTAAAGATCAACAACACTACAGGTTAGGCGGCTCCATTAATTAGTTATTTGTCACGACTAATTAGAAGAAGAAAAATAAACAATAATGGTGCGTAAGCCTTAAATATCTATATTGTAGTTGTACAATTGTCTTATTTCATGTTACATAGTGAAAAATAGATTGATTAATGAGATAAATTGTATGTTATGTATAAAAAACTAATCAATGCAATGGTTTGGACGGTTTCAAAGTTTAGTTAACATACTCATAATCTAGGATCTTTCGGGGCAAATCAAGCAAAGGGCCTCTAGGAAAACTTGTTCTTGACAATATATCGGATATGTTAGAATTTCTCAGTTTCTCATCTCCTTCTCTACTCCCTGAAGCTAGATGAGTGCACACAAAGCAAAAGCTTGTTTCATGTAACCGAAACCTAACAGAAACCGAACCCTGCATGCACATCATCATTTTGAAAGAGGAAAATTAATTAAGATTAAAAAAAAATGTAATGTTTCTTTTGATATTATTATAGTTTTCCGATCATATATAATCTTAGACTCTAAAATATCGATCATGAGGCTACAATATTACAAAGTACCGATATTCTGCCACTTAAAATCTTTGAATTCAATCCCTAAAGTATTGTAACATAAGTACGTAATAATAAGTACCATGTACCTTATTTCCTAGGCATCCCATGATCCCACAACCAACACAGGAGACACTTGGATTCCGAATAAATGGACGCAGATTACTTCGAATCCAAACTGATACTAGTATCCCCACCATTTGCTTGCTTACAATACAGTGGAAGTGTGGATCTTTAATATTGTTGTGTCTATTCTTGTTTAAAGCTTCTCTGATCAATGAATTCCATTTCATGCAGATCTTACTATTCTCCGATCCTAGAACATTGGAGGCTTTCAGAGGAACGATTTCTTGAAACCTGAACATCATGGAAATTTACTTGGACCATGAGTAATTAAAACAACTTTGAGTTATAGGTTTTCTAAATTATTATGAAATTATGTAAGTACCCAAAACAATAGATGTCACAGGATGTGTCAATCCAATCCTCCATATTCATATCTTCTTGTGGTTCCACCCCACCGACATTCCATGTACTAACAAAAACCCTAGATGAAGAGAAAACAAAACCATACTATGAGATGTATAAAAATACATTTTATAAAAAAGACACGTACCAATTGAAGTACTAATCATGGTGGACCACGGAAAACAATATCGAGATCGAGTTGGTAAATACATACTTGTACTTGTGTGTGCTAGTGTCCTTCTGCTGATTGAAGACGGTGGACGTAGGGTTTGAAGACGGTTGATCATCACTTGGTGTTTCCAGCACTAATCCTTCAGAGACATCGTTGCTTGGAAAATCTGCTACAAAGTTGTTGCTTCCTAATTGCTTTCTCAGAATCTTGTTTGCCACTAATCTAGGCCACATCACCTAATTAAGGGAAACATAAGATATATTAATATTGTTGTAAGCATGTTTATCCATGTATATGTGTATATACTCTGTATGTATAGATGTATATATGGATGAGGAAAAATATCAACGGGATGCCTAAGAGAAGAAGGTGCTCACTTCTCCTTGCTTTCTAACCATGGACAGAGAGAAAGAGGGGAAGAGTTTAAGTATTTGATGCTAGAGAGGGAAGGAGAAAAGGTCGGATAGAGAATGCCAAAACAGATAAAAAGAAATGGCAGAGAGATAATCATGCATGCTGTGAGACCACTTCAAGTTGGGGTTGTTTGGAGGATCAGTTGCTCTTAACTAAAGCGACGTGGATGGTTTCGAGGATAGAGAATGCAGCAACCGTTAAAAAGAAGTGGCTGCATTTCTTGTCTACCAATATATATATTCTTTGAGAGAGAGAGAGAGAGAGAGAGAGAGAGAGAGAGAGAGAGAGAATACAGAGAAAACATGGGTCTCTGCACGCATGAATTTTATCTGTTTTCTTAAGGCAAAACATGAAGGATATGTTTTTACAGAGTTGTTTAAAGCAAGGGTGCATGCAAGTGGGCGTGGTCCATATCACCATCATGGAAAACAGACGATCAGCAACAGTAAAAGAAACCCTATTTTTTTCTAACGTGTCAACCGCTTACTGGCTATCAAAATGTCCTCATCTGGACATATACTTCCTATTTAAGCTGGATCATGGTACTTCTATATATGTTGCTGCTGATTCATAGCTGGTATTTGACATCCTCTAAACTAAAGCTCACGTAATATATAACATGGAATTTATAAAGTTCGATTACTTTTTACTAATAACGAATTCTCCATGTCAACTTTGCCCCGGTTTTTAGAATAATATTCTTTATCTCGTCCAATTATAAATCTCTCTGGCATACATATGTCAACATACTAATGTATTTGGTGAAGTAGCTAACTGACCCAGTCGAATGTAATGATCTCCGAGTTTGGTTTGTGTTGGAAAATAAGAATGCGTTTTTGTTTTCTAAGCGAGCGAGCAATTTAATTTGTTTTTATGCTCTCTTTTTTTGTCAAATAATTTGTTTTTGTGTTAGGGTATTTTATATATTAAGGTTTTCTAGAGATATAACATGCACTGCATCAGTATGTCTCCCTTTCTATTTTCTACTAAAGTTATATTGCTTTCCTATTAGTTTCAGGTTTTCTAGAGATATAAGGAGTATGTCTCCTTTCCTCTAGTTTCAGAATTAGGTCTTTATAATACACCTCTTTAACTTAGTATAAAAATTAAAACGTTATAAGATATAGCATTTTAGTTATGTAGTTGTTTTGACAATATTTGGGGTCTTATTCTTTATTGTAGTCAATAAATTTAGAATCAGAGTGTAATTCTTTTCTAGCCCTTCGTTTTGTTAACAGTTTGGCCTAGCTAGTAGTTTTGGCGAGCAAGGCAGCTTTTCTTGTGGCTACGGGTAAAAACCTAATTGGATTCAGTTATAATTTGTGAAGATATAGTATTTAATTTGCAAGAAGTCATATACATACTTTTCATTTGCAACTAGAAAAACTTGGCTTCTAATCCCCCTCCAAAAAAAAAAAAAAAAAAAAATCAATCAAATTGATGTTTCATATGAAAATGAATATGTATATTTGTTTCACATAAAGGCGCTGAGAAGACACATCCAAAAAAAGTAATGTTGACCCTCTCATTGATAACACAAATATGTTTCCAAAAAGCTGATTTAAAGGTATATGATCTGACATTCGGCTAGCTGGAATATCATACCAGGGATGGCTCAAAGCATGCAATATGCAAGTCGTTGGTAGACTAGTAGGTCCAGTTTTTCCAGAGCCGCCGGCAGAAATTCACAAGTTGGTGTATGAACAAATTAAATGGCTTTAAAATTAATGGTACGTGACCATCGACTAGTGTCTTAACCTAACATTGAAAGGCGCCTTCCAATTTTTAAGAATTTATTTTCGTAGTGTATAGTATACTTTCCAGCGATCACACTGCAACTTGTTTACAAAGATTCCAATCTTAATTCATCCGGAAAAAACAGCCAGTTTAAAGTTAAACTGTCGTTCTCAAATAATATTAATTAGTTTATAATTTACACACCATACGAATTGGAGGGATTTGATAGGCACCATGGTCCGAAATGCCGATAATATCGGCGATATTTCGCCGATATTATCGGTTTTTTGCTTTAACGATATTTTAATTGGTATCCGAGGTGTTTTCGTCAAAATATCGCGATATTATCGATAATATCGCTAATATCGAGATATTACCTATAAATTAGAGATAATATCGCGATAATATCGAGATATTACCTATAAATGATTATGGTGTGTTTAAACTTCTTTCATTAATTACTACATATTTTCTACACTCACAATGTTTGCCAGCTCGCTATATAATCAACTTAAATCAGTTAAATCCATCATGCAATGCATTTCCTTCCAATTTTTTGTGATAAACTAATAGATAATTGACTAAATAAACATCCTGCAAAGTTTCAATAAAAATTTCCAAGTTTTTCTTACAATTTCCGTGGTTTCCATGGAAATTTTATCGATATCGATATTATCCCGATATTTCCATCGATATTTCCGTGTTTTCGGACTACCGATATTTCCGATATTACCGATATTTAATACCTTGATAGGCACTAATGACAGCCACAGAAAGCAACCACCAATCCAATTTCTTATTTGGATGGCGAGCTAAATGTTTCCAATTAAAATGTCATCTTTCTATCATATTAAAAAGGACACAATATTTTAATCTGTGTTATTTCTGAATGTTTTTGTCTGTGTTCTTGTAGCTCCACGACTTTGTATTTAGTTAATATGATCTCCTAATGATAGATATTAATTATTAGCATATGCGCTCATAATTGTTGTATATAATATACTATTTGATGGTGAGATATTTGGCAATTGGGGCACAACAAGCTAGTCACGATCAGCCCGATCCAAGTTAAATTTATGTGATGCGTGCTTAGCTAAGTAACTTCATCCGATCTGCTTGAAATTAGTAAATTACATGCATCTCACAGGTACAATAACACGTCTTAGGGTTTTCAATCCAAAATTCCTTGAAAACTTACTATTTATGTTTATTTTAATGTTTAGTTTATAGGCTTAGTTTGTTAATAATGAGTGCATTTTTGCTCATCACAATTTCGTGTGGTGTATGCTCACCATCTTACTTATCATCGTTAGATAAGTATGCATTTTGAGATTTGTGCATGTCCACTACATGAATATCGAAATTCAAACTCGTCAAACGATAATAAATATGGTGGTGAACATACACCACACTAAATGGTGATGAGCAAAATGGGTTTTGTTTTCTTGCTTATTTGGGTAAAGTTAGTTTTCTATATATATGATAGTTTATTACTCTATAGAATAACAAGCTAGTCACGTTGTAATCTTACAATTTATAGCCATTTCAGTATTCTTGTTTTGTTTAGTATTATTTTTTGGTTTCATATTCCATTGTTTTTTCAACTTGGTATCAAAATAGGTTTGATTCTTAGAGTTTAATCTGCTTTAATTGGTATCAGTTTGTTGGTTGTGCTTTAAGTTCGCGAAAATTCTTCGTTTTCGTTTCTTGTCAATTAGGTTTGTGTTGGTTAGACCTAGATTTTGTTTTTGTTGGGGGAAAAAAAAAAGAGAATGGATAATCGTGAGAATCTGATGAACCCCGCATCTGTTCCGCATCGGACTCGGCTCACCATCTGGACCGTTGAACCACCATCCACATCTGCATGAACCCGCTTCTGCAATCCATCCTCGCCGCCACACCGCACCCACAATCTGCTGCACCCGCGAGACTCCGTGATCTGTGTACCCGCATCCATCTGCATCTGCACCCACACAGACCTGCATGGCCTGCTTCTGCTCCAGATTGTATTGAGTATTTTTTTTTTCTTTTCGAATTTGCATATTGGTTTGTTGCACAAAGACGACTCAGTAGGAAGGAAAAGGAAAAAAAGAAAAAAAGAATGGAGAAATTTTATTTGAACCTATATAACCTCTCTCTATGTTTAACTAATTTTAAATGTGAATTGTCTTCTTTAGCCTATTACATAATTACCATCAATCACAAGATCAAATTAACAATAAGACTAAAATTTATCAATAAACTCACTCAATAATCAAACCCTATCCTCGTACAACCTTTATCCTCCATTCATTCTGACCTAAAACCCTAAGACGTTCTTACAGAGAAAAACAAGCTTTTGTTGACTGGTGGATGATGATTTTGAAGTTTTGAATCCTCCAACTAAGCTATAAATCGATTTATGCAAGTTTTGTTTTTCGTAAATTTGATACAGTAAATAATTACTTATAATATTCTAGTTTCTCCAAAACTTCAAATAGAAAACTACATATGATGAAACAGTTTTCGACGAAACCAAATTTATTATGTTAGAATGGTAATTATTTAAAAAGTATCTGCATATTGATCTAACGAAGAACAGAAGACCGATAATATGCTTCTTAATATTGTTGGGTGTGCCTCTATAGCTAGGGATGGGCAAATACCCATTGGTTATGGGTAACAACGGTTATCCGCCGGTTTAAATTAAACGGTTACGGTTATGGGTAACCGTTTAGATAAATAAACGATTATGGGTATAACCGTTTACCCGCGAAATTTAAATGGGCGGTTATGGGTATTAACCGCGGTTATAAACGGGTAACCGTTTACCCATTTATTTTATATATGTAAAATTAACACAAACCATATTCCCTATCGGACAAAACTTAGATCAATGTTATTGACTATAGTGCATGATTTCATGGTCCATTATATATATTATGTTAATATTTTACATTCCGAGTTAAATAACCAAAGAATACTGTCTTTCAACAGTTTTCGTAACCCAAGAATACCTAACCAATTTTATATTACCTTCATTGGTAACAGTTAAAAATATCGTCCGTAAACTATTATTTCAATTATTGGAATGGTATAAGGACTTAAAAAATTAAAATGCGGAAATGTATGATGAATGTACCTATAATGGTGTTTAATTGTTAGAAAAAGAAAATTCTGACAAATTTTTCTTTTTTAATTTTCAAGGTGTTT
Source organism: Cotoneaster glaucophyllus (assembly GCA_036320875.1). Classification (NCBI taxonomy): domain Eukaryota; kingdom Viridiplantae; phylum Streptophyta; class Magnoliopsida; order Rosales; family Rosaceae; genus Cotoneaster; species Cotoneaster glaucophyllus. Next base: position 33,523,507 of record CM070069.1, on the reverse strand, counting down.
AAAAAACACGTAGACGGGTGAAAAAGGAGTAAATGGTAAAAAAAGAAAGGATAAACGGGTTAAAAAATGATAAATGGGTAAACGTGTATTAAACGGTTACGGTTAAATGGGTACGCGGATTATGGGTATGGTTAACCGTTTATAAACGGTTATGGGTATGTGTATAACCGTTTAGGCAATTACCCAATGGGTAAACGGTTATGCGGGTATGAGAATAAACGGTTATGGATAAATATCCGCGGTTACTCGCCCACCATCATTAAGTGCCTCACTATAACGATTCACCTTTATTTTCTGTGAAACCCTCTCAAACAACTTAGCCGCATTACCAAGTTTTCCATCTACACATGCAAAGCAGGCCCGATGATCCCTTTAACAGCATATTCAAATTATATATTAGACATTCCTCTGTGGATGATCCCGTTAAACCAGCTCAGTCTCCCGACTAGATGATATAAATACATAATCTCAAAGCATTCATATATTTCTGGTGCCTAAAGGGAAAATTTTGTTTTATTTTGTCTATTATTTCCTGTTTTAGGGAAAACAAATGTGTTACCTCAAAGTCCTCAGTACTTCATTCGCAAATCTTGATTGTACATTTGGCCAGATATCATTCGCCTTTGTAAGAACAACATTCATTGACTTAGTCATTTCATCATGCACCTCTAGCTGGTATTCTACAAGTGAAGTTCCTACTTCCCTTGGATATTTTATTATTGGAGACACAGTTTCAGAGGTTTCAACAGAATCAAACATCTTGTTACTAGACTATTACAGGTTGAACCATCATTTTCAAATAAAAAATGTTGAACTCTACGGCATATATATGGTTATGAGGATCTACTGCATCGAGACAAATAATCCAAAAGGCTATTTTGATTGATAATATCACTCGGTGCATGAGAAATCCTTCCCAGGTACGTTACTGCATAAGAAAATATTTTAGCCAGAAATTTTAAAAGTTTAATGAATTTATGTGGTTTTTTATTTTTAAATGGGTGTAAATATAAATTTATATATTGAATGAGGTTTGTGAGGGTAGTTTAGGTAATAAATTTGGGTTTAACAAGATATTTATAGTTTAGTAAAAAAATAATATGGGTGTAGAAAAAAGTTATCTAGGTTCAAATAAAATTTCCCAAAAAGAAAGTAGGGAAAGGACCAAGACAAAAAAAAATTTGGTTTTTTGAGGCCACACGGCAAGAAGATGAAATTAGATAGTGTTTTAAGTAGGGGTGCAACTTGGGTTGGGCCAATCAGAACCCGCCCATGTCTAACCCGACTTTAAACCTGAACAACTGATTTTTTTTTTTTTTTATAGTTATAACCCGTCTGAACCCAACCCAATTTCAACTCGTTCATTGATTGGGTTGAGTTGGGTTGATCATTTGCCCGTCCATCCCCAACCCGACTAACCAAACCCAATCTAACCAGATTGTAACCCATATCAATTAATGCTCATACTACACCTAAGTGAGCCAAGTCCAAAACCAACGCGCTTTCTAATATTTTTTTTAATAAATTACCCTTTACAATTACTTAAGCTTTTAGGGAATAAGAGGCTTTGATTAGTCAGTCCATATTTGTAGTCTCTAAATCCTAAAGCATTATAGTAGATAGATTTATGAAATTAAAGTTAGCTAGTTTTGATGCTACTTGGCTTAATTTTTTTTAAGAATTCTTGGAAACTAAGTTGTTACAAGATTAAACTTGAAAAAGTTGGGCAACCCGAACCCAACCCAAGTAAACCCTAACCTAAATAAACCCAACCCGAATTGTAAAAGTTGGGTTAGGATTGGGTTGACCTTCTAACCCGCCCGAATTGCACCCCTAATTTTAGGGTTTTGGGGCCCACGTGTTGCTTCTAGTGGGGTTTGGGTTTTGAAGCTTGTTACTCAAATGCAACCATCACTCTAGAGTGTTTGGATTTGTGACCACTCAAGAGCATTTGAGTAACGTTGTAAACGTGATAAATTGGATTTTTTGCTTGTTTGTTAAGAACTTCACACTTACATTGGAAGTTTGCACTAGTACTTGCACTGACATTAGAATCTTGCAATTACACTGTTGGATTTGTTGGGCATTGGCATTAGATGTTAGCATAACGAAGCTTGAATCCACATCTCTATGTTGGCAAACTCATGTAATGTAGCGCGAGTTTGAGGGGTGTTGGAAAATATTAGTGTTTTGGTTTGTTTTTTGGTTTTAGCCCGTTAGTATTAAGGTTTCGTTTTCTTGCATATTAGGGTTAGGTTAGTTTTTTTCTAGATATATATATATATATATATATATATATATATATATATGTGATACTTTATAACTCTATATATAGAATAACAAGTTAGTCATGAAGTAGTCTTACAAGTTTTGTAGCTGTTTCAGCATTCTTGTTCATTTCATAATATTCTTTAGTTTAATAATTGGTTGTTCGTGTGTTTATTTATTCATTTGTATGTGCACTCTAATTTTCAACAAACCAAACCATTAAAATTTATAATAATTTCCGAATCTTGTCCTATAAACTACGAAGGTAAATGTCCCACAGGAAAAAATAAGAAAACATTGCAAAGATTTGTAAGAAGTAGAGTTACTCTTACTATTACATATCAATTGATTTTATGGTATCAACCTCAACATTCGAGTAAAGAGTCATGCTAGCTAACAGTTTCATTTTGCAATCGATACAAAAATGTGCACATGTTGTGCTTATGGATTATTTTATTTTATTTTTTCAAAATGCAATGACCAATAGTGGTCAGATTGGTCACATTGCTTAATTCAATTTATAAACTAAATGACTACTGATACCGACATATCAATTGGCTAACCTAGGCCCTAATAGGCCTATGGAGTTTTTTGAAATATATAAATGTAGCCTAAAACCTGATATTTTATGAACTTTGTTAGAGGAATCGAATATGCACATTTCAAACAATTGGTTGGCTCTGAATTTGCCGTCTATCCAATACTTTGCCATTGCGTATTTGAATGGGTCACATAATTGAGATAGAGTTAATGGGATGACTAACATAAAACTAAACACTAATTTGAAAATTAGTGCACAGAGTATATATTAATTAGGTAGACGTATCGCATATATTATATATTTATCAAGATTAATGAAGATTAAGATGCAACTAATTTAACAAACATGTTCTTAAACAAATCCTGCAACTTGCTAGAGGGAAGGACTTTCTAGCTAATCAATTATTTAGGAAACCTAGCAAATCAAATTGAGAGTTAAAAAAAAAAAAAATGCCGCAGATTGAAGATGATTGGTCAATGCGAAGTACTTTCTAGCTAAACAGTTACTTTAAGTGACGACGTGGTGTTGGTTAGCTAACCTTGAATACTAATTTGTTCGACTTTTAATTAACTTAATTCCACTTTCTATAAAAAGCATCATCCATGATGCATACTTGTTGATATTTACGGTATGGATTTGAGGACCACTGGGACTTGACAGTCATTTTATCTTTTTATTAGTTTTCAACGTCTTTGATTGGCTGCAACTTAATTATATTTTAATACTTGATTTTGGATGTTTACTTGGTTTTGACCATTAATTAATTGTGCTAAATTTATTCACACTAACGTCCACGAAATTGGTTATCAAGATTTTCATGCATACGCGTTTTCTTCCAATTTTCAGCGTTATTCTAATATAAGATTGTTTAATGTATAATTAGACGTTGTCTATGGTCAAAGAGGGTTGATTGAAGTGGTAAGGATCGTTCTCTTTGCTAAACTAAAGTCTAGGTTCGAGTCCCGCTACCGGCAATCTCATTTGTTGGGTGATCTCTAAGAACAAAAAAAAATGCTAAAACTTCCTCTGAAAGTCCGTAAAGAGACTTGTGGTTTGTCCTGACTTTGGATGAGATAGTCTCCCCCTCCCCCTAAACTTTTACCAGAAAAAAAATATACGTTGTTCATTTCAACAATTCAACGCTTATTGGTTTATATACATTACTTTCCTTCTCAAACAGTACGTCAACCTAAAAGAAGGAATATAAATATTTATGCCCAGAAATGAATTGTTCGTGGATCATAACAGGGACTACAGTGCTTTGTGAATCTTTGTAGAATATATATGAGATATCATCAAATATGTGACAAAAGTGTTTACCAAAAAAAATATATGTGACACAAGTACTGTTGACACAAACTCAACCAGAACATTTTATTGACACAAGGGAAGACTAAAGGTTATCCATTAAGTATTGTTTACTGTTGATTTTACCTTGCTGACATTTGACACAAGGGAAGACTTTTTTTTTTTTTTGGAAACGCACAAGGGAAGACTTAGGCCTGCTGGCCTGATGATGGATTTGAGATTCCCAAGAATCTTAATCATATACAAACTATATATTAGTTTTGTTCAGCCCAAAAAAAAAAAAAATTGCAAATATTAATGGCTTTAATCCATTAATTTAAATTATCCGGGATTTTATTTCTTAATTTATTTTTCGTCAATCACTCAGTTTTCTATGTTGGGACTTGGGAATGGGAGTTCAAATAAAACTCCGGTGGGATGATTGTCGATTCTTTGGTATAGACAACAATGGGCTCAACGTGGGCTAATCCATACAAAAATTGTCTAAGATATCAAGCCCGTTTGATTTCCTTCTAGGGGAAAAAAATGCTTAGAAAAAAAAAACTATCTTATGGCACAATCAATTTCAAGAAAAGCGCGTCTACAAGAAGCACATCAATTTTTTTTAATAAAAATACAAGTGCTTTCAATTTCAGAATCTAAGTGAAAAGTGAGAAAAAAAAATGAATATGATCTAAGCTATATTAGATAAAAAAGGAAAAGGTCAATGGGAGCGTTTGATAAGTGAATCTCACGAGAAAGGTTTAGGGTTTAGAATAGTTGCATGAATTACAAATGGAGAAGTTTCCACTTTTTTTGCTCAACACATGGACGAGTTTCTTTCTGAATTTACTTGGTAACCTACAAAAAGGGAGTTGTGAATAAATTTAGCTGAAAAAACTATGAACTAAAGAAGGTGGTGGTGGTGGGGGTAGGCTGTATATCTTTAATACTCAACTGATCTGACTCTCTTTTCAGCATTCAATTAGCTAACCCCTGCTTAATTAAACTTGTGCAAGAAACTAATTCATATATTACGACCAGAAACAGAGAAAAAACGAAACAAAAGAATGGCATCTGTGATTGTACCACCGATGCCACCTTCGCCCCGTGATGATGCTCTCCACCTTTACCGTGCTTTCAAAGGTGTGATCGCTTTCTTATTTTTTAAACCCTAATTTTGTTTTTTCCCTTTTTCTTTTCTATGCATGCATGCATGTTTATGCGCACGTAGGTATTCTTGTTCTTTAATTTGTGCATAGAACCTGTTTTGATTGCTAAATTGATGAGAATTAATAAATCCTTATTGAACCGGTTTATGTTAAGGATCGATCGAGTTTTATTTTCCTTTTGCTACATTGGAGGGTTTCGAACTCTAGATCTAGCATACTCCTACGTCATACCCATCACTCTACTCCCAGCCTCACCACTGGGCTAATCTTAGTTGGCTTTCGATCGAGTTTCATTTCAGCATAGCTAGAAACATGATTAGTTTTTTTAATTACTTTTGTTTAAAGGATTTGGGTGCGACACAGCAGCAGTAATCAACATCCTAGCGCACAGGAATGGAATGCAGCGCGCTGCCATCGAAAAGGAATACAAGGCCACCTACTCTGAAGACCTAAACAAGCGTTTGTCCTCAGAGCTTAGTGGACATCTCAAGGTATAATTACAATGATTAATTTGGACGTAGCCATGAATTAAGAATTATTAATTTTGAATAATTTTTTGAAGTTATGAATATTTGATCTGCAGAAAGCAGTTTTAATGTGGATGCCGGATCTGGCAATGCGGGATGCCAACGTAGTACACCATGCTTTGGAGGGAGATGTTGATCTTAAAGGTGCCACTGAAGTGATTTGTTCTCGTACTCCCTCCCAGATGCGACAATTCAAACAAATTTATTTCTCAAGCTTTGGTGTTGATCTTGAAACTGACCTTGCTAAGAAAATATCCTCCGGATATCACAGAAAGGTCCACACTATCGGACATAATTAAATACATTTCACAAGTAAATTTTCAGTGTGACAGACTGACAGTTACGATACACGTAATAAACATGCATTTTTGTGATGTGCAGTTGCTGGTAGCATATGTTAAGGTACCGCGGTACGAAGGTCCTGAATATGATCAAGGGATAGTAAAGACGGATGCTGAAGCGCTGTATAAGGCCGGAGAGAAGAAATTGGGAACTGATGAGAAGGTTTTCATACAAATATTTAGCGAAAGAAGCAGGGCACATTTGGTTGCTATTTGCTCTGCTTACCAAAGTATGTATGGTCATTCATTGGAAAAGGTACCTCCTCAAATTAATCTGATTTATAAATTAATCATAATAAAGCACCTAGCTAATTAAAATTTAAACTAACTATTTAATTACTTGTCACACAGGCAGTAAAAAAGGAAACATCTGGATCTTTTTCTCATGCACTTCTGACTATTTTGCGATGCGCTGACCATCCTGGCCAGTATTTCGCAAGGGTACTTACCATATATCTTACTACATTTCTAAAATGTTCATTAGTTAATTAACTACATAATCTTGATTATTAAGTGAAAGCTTCAAGTTTGATGCAGGTTTTACGGAAAGCAATGAAGGGTTTGGGAACAGATGATCCCACACTGATAAGGGTAATTGTGACCAGGGCCGAGTTTGATATGCAGTACATAAAGTCAGAATATCGGAACAAATATGGAAAATCATTGCATGACGCAGTTCATTCAGATACCTCCGGAAATTACAGGACCTTTATTCTTTCTCTGTTAGGCAACAATCCTTAGACATTTTACCTACTCTGCCACTTGCCTAAGGAGCAAGTCATTGGTCTTTATGCCTGCAGGGTTGGCTGGTTTTACCTGAATGAAACTTGAATGCATAGAACTCCAAAATATTCTGAATTTTGCTTCTTGTTTAGTGTAGGTTCAAAGTAATGATATGTAGGGGTGAATATCTCCTCTTATTATCTGAAGGAAAAAAAAATACATGGGAGTGACAATTTTGGACGTGACAAACTATGTGACTTGAAATTCATACATGAATATGACACAATGTTTACGCAATTATTAACACAATTAACAATGTTACACTACTACTATATCAGTGTTAATGTTTTATATGTTGATCAACTCGTAAGTTGACATTGCATACATAAAAAGGTAAACCCAAATAAAACACACGTGCCACATTATATTGTAAAGCCATTAACAGTGATAATCATTTAGGTTCAAATTTGGCAATATATATCCTGAGCAATTAATTATATTATAAAAACATGCTCAAGCAAATTGCCATTGTCTCTCCTTACATCCATCGCTTGTATGGGCAAGTCATTATATATCATGTTCCAAAATTTGAACCTAAACGATTATCAACCATTTGCTTCCTCAAATAGTTGAGTTCCTCGAAAACTGGCATGCCACATTATGTTTGTTATGGATCTAATTAAAACATGTATTTAACGCTGAAAACCATCTTTAAATACAACCACATCAGCTAGCTAGATATCCGACAAAATTTTCTTACCCTAATAATTTTTTCTTCATTAACCTATACCTTCCTGCTCTTAATCTCCCTTCCCCTTTAAAACTTTATCGTGCTAATTGCATCGTAATTAACCCCCGTCTCCCAGAAAAGCCATGGTTAGCAGCTCAGCCATGGCAAAACCCCCATTTGCTTCACGCCTTCATCTGGTGTCGGTGTTCTGCATTGCTATTATTTCTTCTTTAGCTGTTTCCACTTCTTTTGCAGAGCTTCAGAGATTGGAACACGCAATTAAAAGAGATGATGGGTCGCTTAGCTTCTTGGTGGTTGGAGATTGGGGCAGAAAAGGGTTATATAACCAATCCAAAGTTGCTCTACATATGGGAAGGATTGGAGAGCAATTAGATATAAATTTTGTCGTATCCACTGGGGATAATTTTTACGGCGATGGATTGAAAAATGTAAATGATCCAGCATTTTTGGAGTCTTTTAAAAATATTTACACAGCTAAGAGCTTGCAAAAACAGTGGTATAGTGGTAAGTCATCAACAAAATTAATAGTAAAAAATAAAATAAATCTCTAACTTTTTCTCTAATTTTCTCATATGTTGAAAGATTAAATATTTGTGTGCAGTTTTAGGAAATCATGATTATAGGGGTAATACTGAGGCACAATTAAGCCCTGCCCTCCGAAAGATCGATAGTCGATGGTTTTGCCAGAGATCCTTTATTGTTAATGCAGGTTAATCAAGTAACACCACATAAACCATCTTACTATGTTTTAAATTACTTTTTGGTATTTATGTATTTTTTTTTCCGTATAAATTTTGTAGGAATTGCGGAATTCTTTTTTGTGGACACCACTCCATTTGTGAACAAATACTTGGTCGACAAAGACCACAACTATGATTGGCGAGGCGTGTCTCCGCGGGCAACTTACCTCGCTGACCTTCTACAGGTAACTACTGTTGAAAATATATATGTTGTGCTACTACATAGATTTTTAATTTACTGATCTTATTGTGAAACTCAAGAAGCTTGACGAAGATTAAATTTTGATGACCATATATGTTGTTCTGTAATAAGGATTTGAAACAAGCATTGAATAAATCAAGTGCAAAGTGGAAGATAGTGGTTGGTCACCATGCAATCAGAAGTGCTGGGCATCATGGCGACACTCCGGAACTCATAAGTCTCCTTTTACCAATGCTTAAGGTAATTAATTTGTTGATAATAATATTATATCTAGTGAAACAGAAAAAAAAAAAAAAAAAAAAAAAAAAACTCCTGGATAATGATTTCTATTTCCCCATGGTTAGTTAGAATTAATAGTCTAATTTTGGTGGTGATGATTTCAGGCTTATAATGTTGATATGTACATGAATGGACACGATCATTGTTTGGAGCACATTACTAGCCTCGATAAGTAAAACGTCAAAAACCCTATTACGTATTAGTACATAAATTATCTAATACATGTCACTAATTAATTTATGGGATTGTGATTAATCCCTTGCGTGCAGCCCGATTCAGTATTTAACAAGTGGGGCAGGTTCAAAAGCATGGAGGGGTGATATTAAGAGATACAACAATCGAGCCATGAAATTCTACTATGATGGTCAAGGTTTCATGTCCGTGAAGCTGGCTGGATCGGATGCTGAAATTGCATTCTATGATGTTTTAGGCAGGGTTTTGTATTCATCGAAGGCTTCTAAGCAGCTTCACTCGACCATGTAATTCAATTCATGATTATTCGTGTGCACCGTAGCTATTGACTTAGGCACCAAAATTTGTGCGTATAGTGTAATACACACAAATAAATTCTTATCAATATGCGAAGAAAATTATGAGCCAACTAGCTCAGTTTGTAAATTAATTAATTACTTAATTAGAAGTTGGTGATTCTCTATACTAAAAATTAACGCATATATATATCTTCATAAATAAATGATCTCTTTAACATCATCTCATTCATAATTGTGGATTCAATGCTTGTACATAATGAAAAAAAAAAAAGAAAAAAGAAAAAAAAAGATAGAATGATCATTCGATCGATCAATCGTTCATGGTATAACTGGATATGGTCGCTGGTCGCCAGGATCTGTCGGGGACCTTTGGATATGGAACGTGTGGCTTTCTCAGATTAATTTGGATAGGCATGCACATGCATGCACTGGAACGATATAATAAGGATACTTTGCAAGGAAATACTACAGCTTAATAGATCGAGCAATTTCTATTGCTTTTGATTCCCCCATATTTAATCAAAGATTAAAAAGGTAACACATACTTATATACCGAATGATCACAAATGACCTAATAATAAGTTGATTAACCATCATACCAAGATCATGGGCTTCATTCATTCTCATCTAATAATCCAAAATATTCCGATACATGCACAAAAATAATTAGATATGGGAACATGACATGTAGGTCCCGAGACAGGTAAGAACTTGGCTAGCTGGGGGTGCCACTTTATATATTAAATTATTTTTGTTGGATAAGCTAAGTTGCATAGAGGAGAAAAGTTAAGAAATCGTTTGGTGGGGATTTTTCCAGAAGTTGAGACCCTTATATAGCTACTTTTCTTATCTTAAATTATTCACAAAACATCTAAACGGATTAGGCTTTTTGATCACTTTCAGGCAAAGATACCTAACTTTTACGGCATGAGCCTACTTCTTCTCGTGCCAACTTTATTCTTTGATTCAAAGAATTAGTACTACATACTGTTGTGATCGGCATTATACATCATTTCGTGTTAGAGACAAAAGATTTTTCGTTGTGCGGTTGGTTTGCTTTCAACCAAATTTGATTGGTTTCAGTCAATTTGCAGTGCTTACACTATACGTTTTGTTACTTTTGACAAATTAAAGGTGGACTTGTGTATGCAGTTAAGAAAATAAAGATTAATTTTCCATATATTGTGGATGTCTGCGTCATTCATATTGCATGCATATTACGCCCTGTGCGCATCTTATAAACTCACGTTTCCTTGAAACTTTGGGTCATTTCTAATATATAATTCCATATTCGTAACTAACCCTTAAGATATTCCGTGATCTAAAAAAAACTAGGTAATCATACAGTGTAATATTTTAGAGACCAAATTTTTAGACTAATTTTGCTAAACGATATGGCGTCGTTGTTGACGATTGGATTAAAACTAGTATTGATTAACTTGCTTATTTCCTAGAGGAAATTGTAGCAATGATCCCTCAATTTTAACCCAATTGGAGTAATGGTCCCTCAACTAAAAATATATGACCATTGGTCCCTTAACTCATCAAAACATGCAGTTATGTCATTTTCGTTAACTCCGTTAAAATCTCCATCAAAATAAGCCACATGTCACACACGTGAGGCTGAATCCAATGGTGAATATGGAAAACCAAATGAGAAAAATTGTAGCAATTAATGATCCCTCAACTTTAACTCAATTGGAGAAATGGTCACTCAACTTTAACCCAATTGGAACAATGATCCCTCAATTTTATCCCAATTGTAGCAATGGTCCTTCCAATATGACTCATTTTGACGGAATTCTAATAGAGATTGAGTTGACAAAAATGACAATAGATGCATGTTTTGATAAGTTAAGGATCAATGGTCATGAATTTTTAGTTGATGGACCATTGCTCCGATTAAGTTAAAGTTAAGGGACATTTCTACTATTTTTTCTATTTTTTGTTAGTGATACATCATATGGATTAAAATTTTAGTTTACCTGACATTACTCGATTAGAAATGCGAACCGTATGAGACAAGGAATCCTATGGTACTAGTATCTAATATATTACTAATTCCATAAACCCACAGCCAAAAAAAAAAATATGCATAGAGAATGAGGAGGACGCGTAGGTTGAACCTGGGGCAGTAATATTCCAGGAGGACACTAGGTTGAACCCGGGGGCCGGGCCAGTAGCATCCCACGATCGATTATCCAAAGCTTTTTAAATTCCTTAACCAAAAACAAACAAAAAGCTTTTTAAATTCTTTGTTATTCATGTTAATTAATTAGTAAGCAACATTAACCCAACTCGTCAACCATAAATATAGATAGCTTTCCTTGCTTTGCTCACCTTTCCTCTACTCTTCCTTTTGTTTCCATCTAGCTGCTAGATATGGAAAACAAGACCATGCTTAGGTCAAGTATTCTGTTTCCTGCCTTAGTAGCTCTATGCACCTTGTCATCTTTTACATCTTCTGCAGCGGAGCTACAACGATTCCCGCACGCAGTGAAAGCCGATGGACCTCTCAGCTTTTTGGTTCTGGGAGATTGGGGAAGAAAAGGAGCCTACAACCAATCTCAAGTTGCTAATCAGGTATGTGGCACTTCCTTCTAAATTTCTAATACTTGATTTCTGCGTCAAGTAAACAATAATTAATTAAGTGTGAGGAAAGTATGTACAGCTGTCAGAAGTTCAATGAGGGTGGGAGCTAGCTTAATTAGTTACCTGTTCGAACAAAATTTATCAATCTCAATATATGTCAGAATCACAGCAACCCATTGACTACTGTACTACTATTCCGATATCGGACATCTTCACGTGAACGAAATGAATGATGGTGAGTTAGATAAGTTAGAAGGGCTCTAATGTGATATAGGTCTTAACAAGAGGGGTTTATTAATCCGTAATCAAATTGAGAAGAATTGAATTGAGGATAAATTGAAATGAGGTGAAATTAGAATCAGAATCAGATTCCTATTAAAATTGTTTACTAAAACTGTCTGGAATCGGAATAGAAATGATGTTGAGTCCATATAAGTTGTTTACTAATTCACTTCAATCGGAATGAAAACTAGGTTGATTACTACATTGCCTTTACATAAATAAATTGTTTTCATACTAATTGATTAACTTAAAATTTTAATTAAATTTATATAATAAAATTCATCTATATAAAAATATATAAATAGGTTTTATTTATTTATTAAAAGATGAAAGGAATGATGTTGAGTCCATATAAGTTGTTTACTAATTCACTTCAATCAGAATGAAAACTAATTTGATTACTAAATTGCCCTTACATAAATAAATTATTTTCATTCTAATTAATTAAATTAAATTCTTAATTAAATTTATATAATAAAATTCATCTATATAAAAATATACAAATAGGTTTTTTTTTCTTTTTTGAAAGACAAATAGGTTTTATTTATTTATTAAAATATGACATAATGAGTGTCAAATGAAGGGCAAAGTTGGGATAATAAGAAACAAGTGGGCATAATCGGTAGAAGAAATCCATTCCGATTCCTCAAGTGTCAAGGAATTGAAATACCTCCCTCATGTAGGGAGTTCAATTCCTCCAAAATTAGGAGTTGGATTCCTTAATGCGTGTGGACCCCACATGTATTTTAATTCCCCAAGATTACGTAAACAAAGGTGTATCTCGTAATCAGAATTCAATTCCGTAAATTGGTTCCGATTATGGATACGTAAACGTGCCATAATAGTAATGTTCTTAAACTTATTTATCTTAGTGCCTAACTGTTTTCGGGCATTGTCACGGATTATATGTTGTCTCATTCGCTCTTTAGAATCTTTGTCATACTGTTTAATTGTTTTCGGACATCTACACGGATAATAATTGATCTTCAGTGAAGCTCTAATTCTAACATAATATGTAACGCCATATATTTTCACATGAGAAATGAAAAACCTTACCCATATTCAATGACAACACGTGTTATGCACCCTCATACTTCCGTTATCAAATAATTTGTATTAGTATGTAGTTAATTATTATTTTGCTATCGTCTACTTTCAATGTGTTTTCTTCCTGTTCTTTAATCTCTAGAATTGGTTCCATTTCGTGATCATATATCGACCGGCAGTGCAGTATAATGTAGGAGTGGCCCTCTTTCTTGATACAATATAGGACAAGTTCTTTGTATCGTGGCTTAGCAAAACGAAAGTTGGAATTATACATATTGGTTTGATCCAGTGGAGAATATTATCACTACTCCACTTGCACTGAGAAGGATATCCAAGATACGGAGACCAAACACCATGATTTGTCATTGTCAAAAAAAAAATAAAAAAACATGATGTTAGGTGTTTTCATTTGGAATAATGCTAAGGAGTTCATATTTATAAATTAAATTTTATAAATTAGATGATGTAGATGTTGAATTATTAATTATTAAATAAATATTGATTAACGTACTTATTTTCTATTAATGACTTATTATTTAATTTGTAAATTAAGTTTAAAATTTTGGTCTCCCTAATATTCTTTTTTTCATTCAAGTATATACATATATACACGTAATTGTATTATTGGAATGAGGATCCTCGCCTGATCATCTTTGTGATGATTCTGGGAATTCTCAAATCACATTCGTTCATCATTCATTGTGCGGCTAGTTTTCGTCAGATACTGTTTATATTCAATTTTAAATTAAAAAAATTTATAATAATTTATGATTACACGATATACGATAAACGAATGTGATTTGAAGATTCCCGAAATTATTATAGCATGAAACCCTACTCCACGTTTGCTAGCATGGGCAGCTCACCGGAAAATTGATTTAACTTTACCAACTTACTTTCGTGCATTTAATTTCTAGATGGGAATAGTTGGAGAGAAGTTGGATATTGACTTTGTAATATCCACCGGCGATAATTTTTACGAAAATGGATTGACGGGCGTCAATGATCCACAATTTGAAGACTCATTTAGCAAAATCTACACAGCACCAAGCTTGCAAAAGCAGTGGTACAGTGGTATGCTTTCCCAAACCCTAATTATATATTCACTTTTAAACCAATAAGGATTTTGTTAAAAAGATTTCATGTTTTGTCTTTGTTTAATTATTGTATTGCAGTTCTGGGTAATCATGATTATAGAGGTGATGTTGAGGCACAGTTGAGTCCTGTCCTTAGGGAATTGGATAGCAAATGGCTTTGCTTCAGATCCTTCATAGTTGACGCCGGTAAGACTAAGGCCATACTACTTAACTATTATCAATATTTAATTATGACATAAACAGAAGATTTATTTATCTTAATGTTAAATTATTTGTCTGTTTTGACAGAAATTGTGGAGTTTTTCTTTGTGGATACAACTCCCTTTGTTGATAAATACTTCACTCATCCAAAGGAGTCCGTCTATGACTGGAGTGGCATATTACCCCGAAATGATTACCTATCAAATCTTCTCAAGGTACTTTCTCGTCAAACATAGCTTAATTAAGTGATCGTGATCGTTCATCGTACATCGTACGGTCAGAAATCATTTCAAAATTTAAAATTTAAAATTAAATATAAATAGTACTTAACGAAAACTGACCGCACGATATACGATAAACGGTCATGATCACGGGATCTCTAGGATCCTTAAAAAAAGAATCTGGCATGATCATTTTCCCTTAATTAAGACTTAAGAGTAAATAAATTTAATTTAAAATATTTTCAAACATTTTTTTAGGAACCCCAAAAATTAGCTCTACGCAAAATGCAATTGTCCCTATAAATTAGAGATGTTCTCTGTAATTTAATAATTTTAATTTTTGGTCCGTGGAAGGATGTGGATTCAGCCTTAAAAGATTCTACTGCAAAGTGGAAGATTGTGGTTGGTCACCACACGATTAGAACCGCTGGATATCATGGTGAAACCAAGGAGCTTGTAACACAGCTTCTCCCGATTCTTCTGGTACGTACTGGTCATGCTAAAAACTAGAAACGAAAAACAAAACGCTGGCCTTTTCCCTCTATTTTTTCTTTTTCCTTCTCTTTTATTTCTCAACAATGCCTCTAAATTTTCAGGAAAACAATGTCGATCTTTACATCAATGGCCACGACCATTGCTTAGAACACATAAGCAGTCCCGACAGGTACTAGCATTTTGTAACTCTTTAATTTTAATACTTTCAACTTTCAAAAGTTTCACCAAATGTATCAGTTTTATGTGTCTAAATAAAATTATTGTTGTATACGTTAGAATAAAACTTAACTTTTATGCATGGAAACTAATTTGAAGCATTGCTGTGCAGCCCACTTCAATTTCTAACAAGTGGTGGTGGTTCAAAGGCATGGAGGGGTGAAGTTAGCCCTTACAGTCCAAGCGAAATGAAGTTGTATTACGATGGGCAGGGTTTCATGTCAGTGCAGATCACTCAAACCGAATTGGATATTGCATTCTACGATGTTTTTGGCAATGTCTTGCACAAATGGGGGACATCAAAGCAGCATTACTCTTTCATGTAAAGAGGTGGACATGTAGAAGTATACACAATCTGTGTATGGTTCATAGTCTGCTATATTAATTGTAATGCAGGTAAAAAGAGGTAAAATTATAAGTTATGTCTGGATAATTATGTGGTTGATGGAACTTAATTTGCTTAATCATTCCAGCTGATCTACTTAAACATAGTTACATATTATTGATTGTAAAACTGATCGGTTCCTTTCCCTTAAAGTGGCCTACCATTTTGAGCGGCTAAAAAAATTCCGGCAAGTCCATGAAAACCTAGCTGATGTAATTTAGATGACCCAAGAATTTCACTGTTTCGATTTTGCTAGTCCTTGGGAATAGCGTAGCTATGGATATTCAGAATCAGAATAGGTCCAATCCAGGGGGAGAACCTTAGGGATGACATAGCCTTAAATAAAGTTAAAGGCGAAGTTCAAACGAGGAAAAATTTGCGGTGAATATCTAGGCACCTAGAGACATGGGTGTCGGAAGCGGAATTATATGGGAAGTTTGATGGGGAAAGTTCACTCTCCTGTTGTTACTAAGTATGAACTACAACAATTGGAAAATAAATGAAAATTTGAGCAATTGAAAGGAATAGTTTAACGTAAAAGGACGATTGATGTTAATGGTGGTGTACCGAAGTGTACAAGTAATTAAGCTGTTCATTTATGGTGAGTTAGAACCAGTTGTTCCCCTATTGTGCTGAGAAAAGATAAAAAAAATAAACGAAACTGTTACGGATATCATATTTTTGTATAACAATGGTATACTATTTGAAGTGACAAATGATGAGTAATCCAACTTCTCCCAATCCTTAAGGTAACCTAGTACTTCCTAAACAATGCCGTCATTTTGCACCCGAGGTCCTATATCTAATTTTCTTCTCTTCTAGTATCGCTTGTTTGTTTCTAATTTTTATATCCATTCCCACTTTTCTTCAAGCAAATAATGTCGATTTTGAACGGACATCAGTGTTTCCAATAGGAACATTTGTACGCACAAAAACTCGATATTAACTTGGTATTACATACGTAATCACAAACTAATTTGGTTTAATTGGTTAACTATGGAGTCAAATTCAGTTCCTTACAAGTGGAGGTGGATGAAAGGCATGGAAAGGTGATGTAAAGTCGTGGAGTCCAGAGGAGTTGAAGTCGTATTACGAATTTACGACGGCCAAGGCTTTATGTCGTTTCAAATGACCAAGGCCACTGCTGCCGTTGCGTACTATGATGTCTCTGGCGATGTTTTGCACAAATGGAGCCTCTCCAAAGAGATCGACTCAGCCACTAAGGCCATCTCCAACCGAAGGGTCCAGAGGGCCAGAGGGCCGAAAATGGCCCTAAAACCGTCTCCAACCGAGGGCTAGGCCAAAAGGCTCGGGAATCTGGGAGGGCCCCACGGAATTTCAAAGGGCTAAAGGGCTGGCTGCTTTCGGCCAACTAGCCAGCCCCAGGCTGGCTATTTTTTTTTTTATAGTTTCCTATTGCTGTCGGTTATAACCGACAACATTAAAGAAGGATTTTTTTAATACTGTCGGTTATAACCGACAGTAATAGGTATTCATAGGCAATTTTTTTTATATTTACTATTAGTGTCGGTTATAACCGACACTAATAGTTTGAAATTTTATGAATATAACGGCTAGTAGCCGTTGTATTATTATTATTATTATTTTTTATATGAATTTAAACTTTTTTTTCTTTTTCATATGAATCAAATTTTGTTTCATATTTTTTTTCAATTCTATTTTACAAAATTTGTTTCAATTTTTTTTTCCTATAACTTCTATTTTACAAAATTTGTTTCATATTTTTTTTTCCTATAGCTGCTTTCGGCCGGGCTGGCTATTTTTTTTTATAATTTCCCTATTGCTGTCGGTTACAACCGACAGCACTAGTTTGAATTTTTTTTTTTAATATAACGGCTAGCTGAGCTAGCCGTTGTGTGTGTTTGTTTTTTTTTTTTTTTTTTTTTTTTGCAATATTTCCTTCTCATTTTTTTTTCAATATTTCTCAATATTTCCTTCTTCAATTTTTCCTTCTCAATTTTTCCTTCTCAATTTTTTTCTATATTTCCTTCTCAATATTTGTTTGTGTTCATTTGCAATATTTCATTCTTCAATATTTCCTTCTCAATTTTTTTCAATATTTCCTTTAATATATTTCTCAATATTTCCTTCAATATATTTTCCAATATTTCCTTCATCTATAATATTTGTTTCAATTTTTCAATAATTTCCTTCAATATTTTTTTTCAATTCTATTTTTTTTCCTATAACTTCCTAGGCCATTATACAACATTAAATTAAATTAAGTAACATGAATCAACATTAAACAATATGAAACAACATTAAATAACATTAACCAACATAAAAATTATACAACATAAAAAAAAACATTTAACAACATGAAACTTAAACAACATTTTTAAAAACATTTAAAAACATAAAAACATTTAAGTTGTAGCTTTAAAATAATAAATTATGTTTGGCCCTCGGTTGGAGACGGTTTTTTGTGACAGGGCTAAAACGAGCCCTCTGGCCCTCGGTTGGAGACAGAAGCAAATATGGCCATGTACTGTTCATTAAAATATTAATATCTTGGAGAATCTTAGAGGGACAGAGGGCTCAAACGAGCCCTCTTGCCAGCCATCGGTTGGAGATGGCCTAACAGAACATTCACCTATTCTTAAAATAGTAACTCTGCTAGTTAAGTTATTGGAAAATAAAATTTACTGTGTATAAGGCGTCGTAAACATATCTGTTATGCAAAAATTTCGATAATTGCAGTATAAATTCTTGCTAGTCTAAACTACGGAGAGGGGAATTTGAATGTGGGTGCAGACGGAGGCACATGGCCTTGGCCACTACACCTAGGTCTGCAATTAGTTAACAAATACAACGAAGGAACTACTTTTCATCGAATGATACATTAAATATAGAATGAAGCGTTCTCCAGTGTGGAAAGCTCATTACCAGTTCTTTATGTAACTTGCGGGAATAATCTTCCCACAGAGTGACTGCAACTGAAAAATCAGCCCAGTTAAAGGAATTTTGCGAACTCTCAGCGCATGCCACGTTGCTGAAAACGGACTCTAGCAGATGAAGATCTTTCACAAATGAAGATTTGAGATGAAGAATTCTTTCCCTCTGTGATTGGGACAAGCGTACCACCTTGGTCGTTTCTAATTTGGCAGATTCGAGACCAGGAGCTTTCCAACAGTGGAATTGCACAACCTGTTGCATATAATGAAAGCAGGTTAAATGTGTTTACTGAATGAATTCTTTAAATTTACATTTCATCACACTATATACCAACAGAATTTGACAGACCGTGTTGGTTTGAATACCTGCAGTGCATGCAAGATGTTGATGAACTCGTGATCAAACAACTCATCTCCCCTTGCTAATCGCAGTGGCTCCATCAGTAACTCGGCAATATTTGAACAGTGGCTCTTGTCTTGACGGAAAAGTAGATCATATCCAAGAACATGCAGTCTTGCCCAGCATATATCAAAACCCAACTGGTGATCAGAAGAAGCTTGATCGGGTGAAAACCAGTACATATTACTAGATGCTGGCATAGGTAGACACAATTTAGGAACATTATCATGCAACAGACTCTGTGAGAGAAGGGATATAAGTTTAGCATCCTCGTCATAGGTAGCATCACGACTGAACCATAATGCCAGTGTGAGTCTTTCACCATCAGTAATCTGTCAAATGATGTTTTAGCATCAGAAAAGAATCTCTCAAATGATGTTTTAGCATGAGAGAGAGAGAGAGAGTTGAATCTACCTCATCAACGGAGTGAGTGTTGCGGCTGTCAGCTGTGTATATCACAACATCCTGACAAATACGATAAACCAACGAATTGTAATCAAATGTTGAAATTGACTGGACATTACGGCAACTAATAAACCTTTATCGAATTGTTTTTTCCCCCATTATGGATATGCATTTAAGATGTTGTAAATCTCACCCCTATATTCCCATGCACATACTGTATAAAGAAACTGGAAAATCTCAAGAGCTCCAGTCACTTACCCCACGTGATGGAACAATAGTTTCTGGATCGCCATCCTGGAAGTGAAAAAGTCCACCTTTGAAATCATCCACGTAATTGTTTAAATAACAGACTGCCTTTTACAAAGAAAATTAGGAAAACCATCAGCAGAATAACTATACGAGAAATCACAAACGATTGCAACAGCATAAACAAACTTAGCATGTGGTTAAGGAGAGGTTAAAGCAATGGAACTTGCAACAGCCGATTTGCAAAAACGCTCAAAAGAAACCATTCAAAAGATTCATCGGCATTAGTCATGAATTGGATGAAAATTATCATCATATTGCACTTGACAAAGAACAACATTTATGTTTTAACATGAATATCTTTAAGAATTCGCATACAGACCGCAAAGTGACGCTGTTTGAGATAGGGCCGGTTGTCATCACTATGCCACCCAATGCTTGCTCCTCTACTCCAGCTGAGGAACAAAGACCGGAACGACAAATGAGAAATCATCCCTACATGCTCTGGAGCTAACTTTTGATTACAGGATACTCGATAAATCGTCAATATGTCATCGATATTATTGATATCATGTCAATACCAAAATTAACAGTCAATAATAGACGAAGCTGACGAAATGGAAAAATGTGAGAAATGTAGGGAATGAAATTACGCCCAAAGTAGGGGGTAAAATGATACTTTTGCGATAGTTTATGGGGAATTTTGATAATAAAGCAGGTAACTTTTTCACCTGATCAAACCGGTGAATTCAATGAAGAGTTCAAACTGGCACCCAAAGAACTCCTCAACCTTCTCCTTCAATCTCTCTGTGTGTCAGCCAAATATGAAAATACCCTATTTCAAAAACCCTACCCGAAACCCTAATTGGATGAAGAAAAGGAAAATAGGAAATTGAAAAGAGGGGCAGGTGATTGTACCTCTGACGGGGACGAAGGGGATGATGAGGTGGGCGGAATTGGTGGCGATGAGGTGCGAGAGAGTGGTCGAGAAAACATTGGGTCTGTAGCCAACCGTGCAGTTGCTCTTGTGGATGAACTCCAGCTCCTTGCATTCTTGGAGGGAAAGGAAGTTGTGGAGGATGAGGCGCCGGCGACCGCCTTCTTCTGCCTCTCCCATCTCAGTTCTCCGCTTCTGGGTGTAAACAGACGAGACGACGCAACAAATTGACTGAGATGATTAAGAGTTTCTAACTGCACCTAACTTTTACCATAGTTACAATTTACGACTTGAAAAAAGAAAATGTGAAGGGTCGACAACAATCGAAAGTTTTTTTTTTTTCTTTTTTTTTTCTTCTTCTTCTTTTTCTTTGATAATATGATCTGAACTAATACAAGAGTAAGACTACATGTGACAGACGTTCCTCTCAATCTCGCAAAACGGAGAGGTTTTTGATTTTGGGTCCCCCTGATGTGAACTAATCCAAGTTAGTAACAACTTTAAATTCACATTCTCGTAATTTAGAGCAATCAAATCAGATTGAGAGAGACGCGTCAAAAGTTGAGAAGAAAAGATGGAAAGGAAGAAGAGGAAAAGATGGATGATTCATAATGTGGTTTGCTTTGCAACTACTAGTGTAAGTCTGTAAGAGTTGATGTGACATAAGAAACCAAAAAACAAAAAGAGGAAAAGGGATGATCTCCCAATCCATCCTCCCAAAGAGAATCGATAACGTCTTCCGCCTGTTCCTCTTGCTTACTACGATTTTAGCTCCACTCTCGCCGCTCTTTACATTTGTTTCCAACTCTCGTTGCAGTTTGCAGCCTCTACTCTCTCTCTCTCTCTCTCTCTCTCTCTCTCTCTCTCTCTCTCTCCTCCTAAACTGCTCCGGCTTGATTGCTTGCTGTCATACTGTCGGAGTTCTGATCTTCTTCTTCGACTGCTCTTCCACTGCCAGTTCCGTCCGCACTTCCATTGCACTCGTGTCTCTCAGCTTTCCCATCCGATTTTCCTTTTGGAGAAGGCGTGGTGCTATGGTTGGATTTTGCAGACCCGTTCTCTTTCTCTATCTGGGGAGGAATCTCAACAGCAGGGCTCATTTGAGTTGCAGTATAAGGCAGCTGTTGAGGAGCTGATGAGTTACCCGAACCTGGGGGAGGGAGGAAAACTCCAGTGCCAGGTAGAGGGATGCGAGGCGGAGGATGCCTGGGAGCTGCTGCCCATCCAGCTGAAACGGGTGGCATGGGAACTGCTGTGGCAAAAGGAATTGCTGGTCCTACCGGAGCTGGCACAAACAATGGCTGGATGCCATTTGGAGGTGGAAGTTGGGACCGAATTGGTGGGGCTGGCAAAACACCAGTTGTTGGAACTGCCGCATAGTGCTTGGGACCAGCAGGATGCCGGATGTGACTTGGAGATCTACCAGATGCTGGACCCCAGTGAGATGACTGAGATGGAGTAGGTCCAGCAAAGCGTTGACCATCGCTCATCGTAGATTTCTTTGGTTGAGACTTTGTGAAAGTAACGAGTATGCGTTGCTTTCGGATAGAAGGTATTGCATGTTTAGCAAAATCTGTGGATTTCCCTTGCAGCGAAAGGAGGGATCTGCAGCGTTCATGATCAAACACCTTATGTCAGGAATCTCAAATGAAAGCAAGCAGCCTTTAAGTTATAAATGATGCCACGATTTCATATGCAAGGTAAAAAGAAAGGACAACACAATTGCATATGGATGTGAGAAAACTATGCCATGATCCTGAATATTCAACTCATATTCTTCCGGCATGCAAAGGCAACAAGGAAAAATGTGTTCTATTAGTATGAATAATGTATCAATCTCTAACGGATGTGATAGAGCCGACTTCTAAAAAAGCTACAAGTATTCCTAAGTCATCAGAATTCAATGTTTCACCGCTAAGTAACCTTAACTTGATTCTGATAGTTTTAAACCAGTACTACTCGGCCAACAATACTTTATTTAGAAAGATGACAATAAATAAAGTGCATAAAAGAGATGCGGCAGCAAACCAAAAAAAAAAGGTTGACTCTGAAGAAGATAAATATTATCAAATGAGAGCGATCAGAAAGGCTACCCAGGTGTAAGAGAAAGCTTGAGGGAGCCTCTATAATCCCCAGGATGGTCTGATACTAGTACTCTCCCAAAAGTCATGTCACATTCAGTCAAGAACAGAACGCAAACAGGCCTTCCAAACCAAGGTGGCCACGTGTGAGGGTGTGAATGATCTCCCTACAAATAATCGTCACAAAGTTTCATATAATGATTCTTAGAAAATTATGCAATTACAGAAACCTAGAAGAAGAAGAATAAACAGTAAACCAATAACAACCTCATTATAGAAATCAATGATACAAGAGTCTGGCTTCACAGTCGAAACTTGCATCCCAACCAAGCGATCTATAACATCCTGCAGCAAGGAAGGGATGGCTTCTATTCTCCGATCTACAGATTTCATTTATAGAAAAATCAACAAATGGAATTTGAATAAAATGTGAATAGACATTTCCTTATATTGGCAAAAATTAAAAGACCAATGTAATTTGCAACATGCCTTTGGAGGTTCCTGCAGAAATTTCATCTTCAGATGGAGCATCAGTAACAGGTAGGCCCAATTGAATCATTTCTCTTCCATGTCCCCTCATGGGCCTCTTTGAGACCACATATGTCTGACCTGGTTCGCATAGAAAAAGAGAGTATATATTATTCGCAAAGGGCTTTTCATATGTAAGCCCTTGATATAACATCAAACTTTACAGAAAAAACACTTCAAACTCGGTACTTCAGAGAAAAACCCAACTTACTTTATAACACCAAAGGAAATTCACAACTAGAATCAATTATAGCATGAGAAGTGGATAGATGAGAGCGTTTTCCCCAATTGGGCTCTTTGTGTTTTTCTTTAAAACTTAAAGTTGTCAGGTGTGCTTTCTAGTTTACCAAAAATAGTACTCTTCTGAGAGTTAATGAAATTATGAAATACAAACTTTACCAAAATTTGATTAGAAATTAAATAATAGTATTTCCCTGGCATGATGTGCACACACCCGCACAAATAACATAGACCATAGTGTAGAAACAATAATACCAAACACAAGCGATATTAGAGTCACTAACACTTTGATAACTTTCTCAAAAGGTTTCAGGGGTAAAACAACCAATAATCTTGCAGGTTAGGATGGAAAGGATTTAAGGAAAATGTAACAATAAAACAACATTCAAAATGTTAAAACTAAGCCATCCAAATCCTCTCCTATAAAAAGAAAAGGGTACACAAAAAGTTTGCGAAGGAACGAGAGTTCCTCAACAAAGAATTCAAAAACAATATAAGTAGTCATTTATTTGATCGCTTATTAAACCCTTTGCTTTGAGCTAAACAGTGACACAATTTTCTTTTTAAATACCATTTCTTAAAGCAAAGGGTTCAATACGTGTTCAAAAACAAATTATTGAAGCAGGCCAAAGAAATAACAGGTGGAGTAAGGTTATGTAGTATGAAAATATAAAACAAAAACCACTAGATACACCTATAACCTAAGACTAGTTTAATTGGAAGGTACATGACAAAGATGTTGACCAAAACTAACATGGGACACAACTACATTAAATATTTGAATTTAATAGGAGATAGTAAGAGAATAGTAAGGAAAGGCAAGAATACATGTGGCAGATTAAATATGCTTAGCACATGGGTAAGGATGATGGTGATGATTTGATCAGCTCAAATGGTGTTTAACTACCAAATTTATGACAAAACATGGCGGATTTATGTTTAGTACTGGAATCAACCACAAGTTTTTCATACGAAGGATTGTTAAACTCGCCTTGAAATTGTCCTCTTTTCCCTGCAACCCTTAAATCATTAGCCAAAGAAACAAGTTTGGAGACTTCTGTGTCACCAAGCAATCCTTCAAATAATTTCAGTCCCTCGACCACATTAACCTGAAAAGGAAACGTTAGAAAATCTACTGATTCATCACCTACTTCAAGCTAAAAAGACAGTATCAAATGAGGAAACTACCGTCTTTCCATCTGTTAACTCGTTGCCAACAAAAGTTTTAGGAACAAGGGGAAGGTTCTGCTTTGCATTCTGAATTTGGATAGAATGTGATTCATTCTCTGGAAAGAGATCACAGAATCCCAAGTTTAAATACAATAGTAGAAGAAATAGAATCAAATGAAACTACATTTGAAGCAATGTCAGGATAGATTTGGAGTTGATGTACGTATTTTAGTAGGCAATAGAGAGTGAGAAATATTATGGCAAACCATGAATTGGCATGAATTGGGATGAACAATTCTCAACATATTTACCCTAGGGTAAATCATCTAAAGCACACGCTAAAGACAGAAATATAAGAGGTGTCCCACCTGGTATAGGCTCCCCATGCCTTAGTAATACCTCCTAAAAATATCCATATCCCACATCTAAACCTTTCCCCACAGACTAAAGCCCCAAAGTAATGAAAGAAAGATGAACTAACAAAGGTGTTACCTTTAGAGCTTGAGGTGCATCCATCTCCTACAGCAACTTCAGGTTCGAAATTGCAATATATGGTCTGCTGTGAATTCCCTGAACTCCTTAATCTGCTATCTTCATGAGGTTTTGTAAGAGCATCTGTAATAGCAATCATAACTGTATTACAACAAGGTTAACAACTGAAAATTATCCGAATCTGTATACTGCAGATAGAACACAGGCATATTAAAATGAATTTTGCATGTGTATGCGATGCAAATAGTTCAGAGACGGGCTACTACTTTTTTTACAACTTTTAAGACAGTGCATTTACCCTGCAGTGATTCCCTAGTTTTAAGAGAGCAATCTCACCTGGTGAAACACTTTCCTTTTCAGGTCACAACCTATGAATTTCAAAATTACTAAAAGATAGTTTCTCAACCATTTGTGAATGCCAACTTAAAAAAAATTCCTCACATATTCAAGACATGCTTGATGTTCTTCAAAAGATTAAGACTTTTTCGTTCAGCTTTAAAGCTCGGACTTGATTACCATCAAACCAGCATTTACTATATTTGTTCAAATGAGCACAAAATCACCAATCCTAAGCCCAAAAGTTACCTTTTTTCTCTCCAGCAGGCGCTAAACCCTTATCATCCAACTTCCCAACCTCGCCACGGGGCTTAACTTCCTCAGCTACATCGCTTCCCCGCTCAACTTTCTCCGAAGCAACAAGCCCCGAAGAATTCCCATCATAACCATGAACCTCTGTCCTAAAATTATGTCCTTCCTTGAAATGCTCAGCCCTATGTTGGTCCTTGTTAAACCCCGAAGCGGATCTCTTATACTCCTTGGTCCCCACTTTTACTGGATCATATTGCATCTGCTGCCTCCTCCAGGCAACATGTTGCAGTGCATATATCACCTCCGCAACGGAAAAGTACTGTTGCATATGAAGAACAGGGTTCCAATTGCACCTCCTCTGGTGAATACACCCGATAACGACGTCATACTCGCCTGGCTCACCAACTGCACGTAAATGGTGGCAAAGGGAGTCTATAATGGCATTTGCTGCTGCGAATTCTCCGCGCAACCACGAGATGAACCCATCACGCTCATCCGGGAACCACTGACGGGGGTGCTGGTGGATCTCGCCGCCTCCAACGGCCGCACCGCCACCACCACTAGGAAACTGCATTTTGTCCGATAAAATAACATTCGCCGACGGCATTGTCATCAGAACCCACTACACCAAACTCACTACTAAGTCTACTAACACTTACAAAGCATGCCTCAGTACCTCCCAGATCCAATAAATCAAACCTACGGCTATATCCCAAAATTCAAGCAGATCGCACCAAATTAAACCCCTACTCTAGCAGGAATCAGCTTAAAGACCACAACTTTCTTAAATTTTACCACATTTAGAATAATAAACCCTTAAAATTTCTCAAGAACAATGCAAAACCTGAGATGGGTTCCACTTAAATGGTTCAAATATCGCACCGATCCAACGAAACAGCTGGGTTCAAGCGAATTGAGGTGAAGAATCGGAGCTAGGTCAACTAGTCAGATCTGGGAAATGGGGTTCGTGGGAATTGAAAGCAGAATTAAAGGGCTGTCCTTTTCTCTGCGTGCACATTCATTTGGGGACGGACGAGTGGGTCTCTGAGTGGCGTACAGGTTGGGGTGGTGGGGTTTGGATGAAGAAGAAGAAGAATAATAAGATCTAGGTTTTGGTGGAAAATGTTAGTCTCTGCGCGTGTAAAATGAGGGGGAAGTTGACGAATGGTTTATTGAGCACGCATTTGGTCTAACATGGTGGCTGAGAAACCCTCCCTCTCTCTCTCTCTCTCTCTCTCTCACCTTGATGAGGGAGCTCTGTCCCATCAGTGTGGAAGGAACCAATATAGCATATCTTGACTGTAGGGGTATTTTGGTCATTGTATTATATTAGTTCCTTAATTTCTTGGTAGGGTTTAGGAGGTTATGACTTGTTTAAAACTTGTTTGTTTGTACGTGAGTCGAGTGTTAGTAAATATTGCATTTACAGTCAAAATTATACGCCATAAACAAAAGTACAAGGAAGGAGAAAGAGGGAAGAGACCAAGAAGGATTGTTAAGAAGATTGTTGCGGATTCAAAGCTATGAATAGACCACACATATTATCTATCGTATTTTAAAAGAGACCCGATGGTGATTTTGTTACAGTAGTCAATCTTTTTGGATTTCGAAAAAAATTCATAAGAGAAATTTAGGGCCTGTTTGGTAGTGTACTTGAATCCAATTTTTTAAACTCAAAAACAGTTTTTAAGTTTTATGCCTTAAAAACTTGTTTGGTATGACTATTTTCAAAAACAGAACTAAAGAATAACTCAAAAATATAGTATATTATTTAAAAACATAAAAAGTGAGTTTTTAGAGTTTTTAAACTTAAACTTACTCATTTTTTTTTCTCTCCCTCCTTCTCTCTCACTCCAAATATATATCTCTCTCTTTTCTTCTTTCTTTCTCCTTTTATTTTTTATTTTTTTCGTCTCTGCTCCAATCCAATCAAGTTTAAGTCGTAAGATTTAAAAATTTTAAATCACAAACCAATCAAGTTTTTGAGTTTTAAAAAAATTTGTTTTCAATAAATGTTCTTAAGAAATATTTTGAGAAATGATAAAAATTTTCAAATAGGATACCAAACAGGCCCTTAAGTTTTTTCCATGATTTGATACATGATTATCCATAATTTTGCAAAACCACGCTAGCTTTGTTTGGATCTCCACCCCAATGTTTCAAAAAAAAAATTTAAATACTTTAAATTTAACTGCATGATGACTTTTGAAATATTCTCAAATATGATATGTTGCTTAGCCTTTAATTTTTCTTTTTGATACAAACTTGTTGCTTAAGACATTGTAATTAAAGTAAAGACTCGCATCATTTTGTTCGAACGATATTGGGATTGGGAGAATTCGAACTCAAGCTTAAAATGCAAGGAAAAATGTTCTTCCCCGAAAAAGCTACAAGCTCCTTGTGAATATCATCTTTTTCAGTTTCAGCTAATCGATTTTGTCCAAATTCTTCATTTTCTTCAAAAATGCAAAGGATCTTCTTTGGTGGATTCCTCTTGTTCATGTTTAGTCCCCTTTCTCGCAATTTAAGATTCCAAGCTTGTTTAAGCATACTAAACAAGGGATTGTCTTTCGTATGTAAAAGATTTGCAACTATTAGGATGATATTTTTCCATTAGTTTTTTTATAATCTTGTTTAATTTGAGCACTAATTGTGGTTTGTTATGCACATATCAGATGTGGATGTACTGTACTAACCTGATAACTCATAGCGTACTTTAATGTGACCTCAAAACATTGAGGTGATGAATCTCTCACCTATGAGGTAATTCTCTGTACAACCAATCAATTTAATGTCTTACTTAGTTACAAACGCACCACTCGGCTATAATCTTGTCTAATTGTTCCAAAGTTTAAAGTCACCAAAATGCAATTGGACTGAAGAATTTCAAGCGACGCATCTCTCGCTCCTCTCTCTGTCTAGCAATGGCGGCCACAGTGACCTCTCAGTCCTCTCTCATACAATCAAAACCCCCTCTCTCTTCAAAAACCCTGCAAAACCCTCGTCCTACCTCCTTTGCCGTGCCCTCCACTTCCCTTCACGTACCTCTCTAAAACACACACACACACACTCTCTCTCTCTCTCTCTCTCATCTCAGCTATGTGAAATTGACACAAAGATGGGGTTTTTGTGTGCAGGACTGCGATTTGGTGTGAAATTGGGAAATGGGTTCACCGCAAAAGCTTCAATGGCCGACTCCGAACAGAACTCGAAGCCCCCCGTTGCCGAAAAGAGGGTCAACAATCCCATCATTGTCATTGACAATTATGATAGCTTTACCTACAATCTCTGCCAGGTTACCAATATAACTAATTTTCTCTTCGAATTTTCCTCCTTTCATGAACAATGATGAATTTAAATTTTCGATTTTTTTTTATGTACATAGAGTTAGTCTTTCACATCTTTTTTCTTCCACTTTGCTAGTTATTTTGCACAGAATGTTTGTTTTCTCTTTTCTGTATTCATGGAGTATTCCCTTTTCGAACAGAGGAGGTTTGAGCTTCTAGAGCCAAAAATTCGATATAACAGTTGCGAAAACCATCCATTGTGACTCTTTTAGCTTTGTGACTGCTGCACTAGAGAGAAGATATGAAAGGGAGACGCCTTGATTTTCAATTTTTAATAGAATGCAACAAGATTATGTATGGTCATTCAAGGAATACTCACCGAACATGTGTTTGATTTTGAATTTATGTGCTTTAAGCACTCTAGATTTTTTAGAATCCCTCTTCCAGGGTCAGGTGGGACTGGGAATTTCCGAAGCGGTTCGACATAATTAGTCTATCTGTCCTTTTATTTATTGATGGCTGCAAATCAAGAAGACGTTGTACTAATACCTTTCTTTGATGCGAAGTATATGGGAGAGTTGGGATGTCTCTTTGAAGTCTATCGGAATGATGAACTAAGTGTTGATGAACTAAAAAGGTAAGTAGTTGTACTTTACCTATTTAATCACTTTTTTTCTGATGCGTAAGCGCAATGTATTGGGTGGCGAAGCAATAATGATATAAAGATATATTCTCTGTGACTGCAAGGAATCTGACTTTTACTAACTGTTGCTTCTTTCCATTATTACAGGAAAAATCCCAGAGGAGTGCTAATCTCTCCTGGGCCAGGTCAGTTCTGCACCTTTTGGTGATGTTTCATAGGTAGATGTTTCGGAAAGGAAACAATCACTCATTATTAGATCTTGACACTAGTATTTCCTTTTTTTTAGGCACCCCCCAAGATTCTGGAATATCGTTGCAAACTGTGTTGGAGCTAGGGCCCATTGTACCCTTATTCGGTGTATGTATGGGTTTGCAGTGCATCGGGGAGGCTTTTGGAGGTAAGTCATCTTACATATGATAAAGGCTTTTTAACAATCTTTATATTTCTGTTGTGTATTTGACTACGTACTTTGATTTTCTATGGTATTTTTTTCATTGTACCCTTATTTATTGTGGGCTTTATCATAATCCATGTGGGATTGTGGCGTTGCAGGGAAAATTGTTCGTTCTCCTTTTGGCGTCATGCATGGGAAGAGCTCTCCTGTATATTATAACGAGGAGGAAGATAGCTTGTTTTCGGGATTATCAAAGTATGAAATTTTCTGTCCTTTTGTGATGCCTATTTATGTTTTTGTCTTCCTGGTGTAAATTTTACCCTAACCGTCAGCAAATATTAACAATCCTATTTATTATTTAACCATTTCCAAACATTATTCACATTTTTCATTTCTTTTGTTTTTTACGTTATGAATGAATGCAGTACCTTATTGTAAACTTCTATTTGTACCCTTGTTGATCGTTTGTTAACTATAGTTCCTTGTGGCTTTCGTGTAAGCGGGCTTTAATGTTGCATAAAATGCATTTCAATATCAGTCATTTCTTGAATGGCAATGTTGTGCAAGCTTAGTAGCAAATGCTAAGTTGTATTTGAAATTCTTGATTATATATGTGAACATTAATCTAAAAATCCTACTACTTTGGCCATATATTATTTGAAAGTAACATGTAGGGGCTGTTGTTTGGTTGACGGTACCATATATTAGGTTGGATTGGTTGCAAAAGGAAATGTTTGATTTAGTGTATGAGGTTTTCTCCCGTTGTTTGTAATGTAATGAAATAATAAACTAGTATGAGAAGACCTTGCTTAGCATTAAATTGACGAAGAATATCCTTCCAAACTCTCAACCATCCTGTGCATTAACTCAAGTAACAAGTAACTTTCCTTTTGTCTTTTCAGCCCTTTCACTGCTGGCAGATATCACAGTCTTGTAATCGATAAGGACAGTTTCCCGGGTGAAGAACTGGAAATTACAGCATGGACAGAGGATGGACTGATAATGGCTGCTCGTCACAAGAAATATAGGCATCTTCAAGTAAGAAACGGTTTCCTTTTTCTTTTCTCCTTTCAAACTATTATGCATAGGTAGAATGTTGTGCTATTTAGATAATACAAATTATAAGTTGCCTTGGCTACAGAAAATGCACTTCAATGCACAAGTAGTGTACCATATAAAGAAGAGAGGGCGTCATTTCTGATCCTTAGATTCCTTTATTAGGTTACTGACAATGTTTTGAGTTGAAAATTTGTAGCTTTAAAAGTAAATTTTGGCGCTTATTGAATTTGAGGCAGGGAATACCATGCTGGAACCAATATTGTGTGATATAAAATCGTTAATCATGTAACGTAAAATTTGATGAAGTTGTGTCGATTCAGTTAGCTGGTACTCTTCGTTTCATTTGACATGCATTGACACACGTTACATCCATGAAACAGAAAAAAAAATTGCGATGAATGTATTTGAAATTTGCAGGGGGTTCAGTTTCATCCTGAAAGTATCATAACTTCTGAAGGCAAGACAATCGTGCGTAACTTTATTAAATCGATAGAGAAAAAAGAGTCTGAATCTGAGAATTAGAGGTTTGGTTGATCTGCAGATTCTGCACAATGTAATGTAGCATGGTGATAAAACCCACAAGTATTATTAGTCAAGTTTGTTATCAACGCACTTTCTTTTACCTTGTGCACTCTCTATTAATCTTGACTGTTGATTTTACTTTGATTGTTCAATCTAACGGCTACAAAACTAGAGAGGTGTGTATGAAGTGAGAAAATGTGTGTGAAAAGCACTACCCTTACAATTCTCAGTTTCTTGAACATGGATCTTGCTCGTACATCCCGGTCTCCCTGTTGCTTGTGAGTTGCTTGTTTCCCAAGTCTTACATGGACCGAAAAATGATTCGAATGATCTTATTCGTTAATAGTTTCATATATTATCATTTATACAACTGCGTTTGGTATAATTTGCGAACCAATCAGGCCCTAAGATGTGTTTATGCCGAATAATTATCCATTTATCTCAAGATTATGTAGTTGCTCTTGGTGGTGTGTAGGTACGCTGACCTAATCTTTTTATTACCTTGCCTACTATCCTTAAAAATCTGCTCAGGACATTTTTGACCAACCAAATCTAACAAAAGCTAGTAACAAGCAATATAAAACTGTAACTTTACTGCTTTTGGTTGAAAGATATAACTAAATATACAGCTCTTTATGCAAAGAGATCTTCATTTTTTTTTAAATGAGGACTAGATGTGGGGCTCACTCTACATTGAACTTCAATGATCTAAACCGTCTAGTTTGTAAGTCTTAATGCATAGATTATCTTTGCAAAAATTCGATTCAATCCAAAATCACTTGCCTATTTAATTATTAAGATAAAATTTCTTTGTTTCTTATATAACAAAGTATTTGTTAATTTTTTTTAACCCAATTAGATATCTTAAATATTTCCGGTTTGGCTAATATTTTGCAAGGATGATTTATGAGGTGCAACTTGAAAAATAAACGGTTCGGATCGTTAAAATTCGATGTATTTCAACGATCTGAACCGTCTTTCTTTTAGGTATTCCCTCAAGGATCATGTCTACCAAAAATCACCCGAATGTAAACCATATGATTGTCTATCTTTGCATGTCATTGAAATACATTACGGTGTGAGTTATACAAAAACTTGTGTCAAAAATTGTGTAAAAAAGTGGTACGACGGATCCGCTCTCTATATGTGTATTGTATGATTAAACCAATATTATAAAATAAAGTTTGGTATAAGATTCTTTAATTTATTCGTTATTGTATTAGGGTTAGTGAATAATGCTGCAGACAAGATGAGCTGTGTAAGATGGATATTACCATGCAGCAGATGTCAAAGCGATTCCGACAATAAGGATCCAACCTTGTATATATTTAGTTTGGTAAACACATGCACAAACTCAGCCAAGGTGGTCGGTCAGTTCTGAATGTTTTCGTTTTTGTTACAGAATCTTGACCATTTTTATTAATCTAACATTTTTCTGCAGATGTTAAAGCAGTGACTTGTTGTGAAGAAATAATCGTTAGTGTAACTTCGGTTCATATTTTTTCGAAAGAGATTTGAAATTCGAATTTCATGTTCCTGCTAATTCAATAGGTAAAACAAAACATTTGGAAGCTCAAGATGTGGAAAGATTTTGGGACAAGACTTGGAAGTCACGTTGGATTTTCGATGCTGGATTATTTTGAAACCCCAACAAGCAGACACTCTCCACCAAGTCTTAATTGGGCTGCGGTCAAGGTGAAGTAAAAAACAGGAAAAGGAAAACCCTTATGGCTCAATTTCTTTATTTTTTTTCCTTTTGCTGGACGTCTATTCTTTAAAGCAATGAACTCGCAATAATATTAATAATCTCCAAAATATCTACTTCGTGTCAGTACGTTTTGTTTGCAACAGTGATCAACAATATCTATACCGTATCAATACTTGCTGTTTTGTAAAAAAAAACGGACGTCCATTTTATAGATGGACTATTTAATTATATACTTGTAACAGTTTGTTTGGCTATTGTACTCATTCACTCTCATAAGCATGCCATAAAGTTTTTTACGTTTTTCATCTTCCCTTCCGTTAAAGACCAACAGAAATCAAGTGGGTAAGAGGAGTTGAGATTCTCTCCGGATCTCATTGTCTGAAGCTCAAGAATCAAGAAATTCAAACTGTTCAAGAGAGAGATCCGGGCACTTGTTTTCTGTGAAGTAGGTCAGTGAAATAGATTAAATAGGAATCACATAATTCAATTTGAGTGGTTTGGAATTCTTTGTGCTTGGACTCCGGACAATAAAACCACAAAGCTGCAAAAACCATAGTTTTTATGTCAGCTAGTGGTCCAAAGAATTTTCCATGAAAACTATTCCAGAGAAATTCAAATTATTCTTCACTTCAGGAAAAAAAAACATGAAAAAAGAAAGAACAAAAGTGGTTTACGAATGCCGGAAACACGTGAAATCGAATGAGACCAAAATATAAGAAATTCTATATTTTCTTGTAGCATTGACCTACAGATGACGAGGCCAGACACTTCCACCAATTTTCTCTATAAAGTCCTCTTTTTCTCTGTGTCAATTTGTAGGAGGGCCATCAAATGTAGCAGGTTTTGTTTCCTCATTTTACTTGGTTTTACTTTTACCTCTCCACCTTCCAAGTCACGGACCCAACTTTGAAGCCTTCAAGAATCCAACCTTTCTGCATTCACATTTCAATGT
Source organism: Cotoneaster glaucophyllus (assembly GCA_036320875.1). Classification (NCBI taxonomy): domain Eukaryota; kingdom Viridiplantae; phylum Streptophyta; class Magnoliopsida; order Rosales; family Rosaceae; genus Cotoneaster; species Cotoneaster glaucophyllus. The sequence continues at coordinate 33,489,082 of CM070069.1, read as the reverse complement.
GAAGGGTAAAGTCCAACATTCTGAACCCATTTTTCCAGCTCTTGTCACATCCAACTGACCTTGGATTCCAATTCACCATTGACAAACTATCATCCCAACATTTACTGCGCAGGCAGCTCTTGACTTTATAAGATAGAAGGCAATGACCATTGACCCAAACTGTTGGCCATCATAAAAGTTCAAAATAAATTAAATTTAAAAAAAAATAATAATGTAAATCCTACAAAACAATGCTCCAGTGCAGTGGACGAATTTGCATGGCTAAATTTTGACGGAAAAATCTAGTCGTACAAACTTTGATGCATCACATACACCGGTTTTTCGGTTTACTGTAGGAAAAAAAACAAATTAATGATGCCAGTGCGCACAACAGATAGAAAATCCATGCCTACTGCATATTATAGAAACTTACATATGCACAAATATTTATTGAACCCGTGAGGGTTTTCAAAAGTACAGAGAAAATCTCAATTTGTAAAGCCAAAAGGAAAGCATGAATGATAGCCTGGGAAGGAAGCATTCTAAAGTTGTATGAACTATACACATACCCCCCAAAACACCATGTAAAACTCCATCCACCCTCAATAAATCTATGCTTCTCCACTCCCTATACACCGAAAAAACTGACCCAAAGCGCTATATCAACCAAATGCCAATGGAGTGACTGTAGTGCTCGTTCATATCACAATATCCATACATTGCTTGCAGCCCTCTCAAATAGAAGTTGCCTCATCTGCCTGGCTTACTCTGCTGCGGTGGTGATGCTTTCCATGGCGGCGCCTCCCTTTCCCGAATGTGACAGGGTCAAACACACGCAGTCTTTCAGCTTCTTGGGGATTGATCACACACTCTGAAGGAGGAGACTTGTAACGGATTCTGTCATAGCAGTAGGAGTATGTCATGTGCTTCTTCCTGAAACTCTCCATCTTCATTCTTTGGAGGCGGGTAACTCCAGTAGGGACTGATTCTGAACTTTGGGCGTTTTCGCATTTCTTTGATAATTGTTCAATTGGATCGACAGCACAGCCGTGTAGAACAAGGTCAGAGAACTCAGCCAAATAGGGAGCATACTTGTAATTCACTCGGTATTTGCCGCCGTTGGTAGCCCAATCAGATCCATCCCATATTGTGGCATACAATGACATTGGCTTAGCGGGGAAGTCACCACCCATTGATTCTGTTTTCTTGAACTCTCTAATGGGAACATTGTCAACATAAAAGCTGCAAGTAATTGACATTGGAAACAAATACGCAATCAAAATCTAAATCACAGAACTCATAAAAAAATGAGGTGAAAACAATAAAAAGCGATAAATCGCTATGAACACAATTTTCCCCTTTTTTTTGTCAAATAACAAAAATTCAATTTTCATTTAGTTTCCCTAAATCAAAAACTTGCACCAAGGATGGTAGTTGTAATGTCTGTCAAACCAAACTCTGGTTTATCTGTCCCTTAAACTTATTAAGTATCTACCATTCAAACCAAAATTCCCCATCTTTTTCTTTTTTTACTTTTCTCAGAAACCGAACAGCTGGTTTTGAAGAAACAAGAGGCCGTATTAAAAGAACGAAAAGAGCAAGTGATCTACTGTATTTTCCTAAAAGGAGAAACCCTGCCTCTGCATTTGCCCTGCACAGAGGCATCACATCAAACCCCCAAAAACATTAAACTCCAGACTTCAAAGAACATAACATTATAGGTGATAATATGGAAAAATATGCTCACAAAAAGTTGATATGCTAACAGATAGATTTAGCATATTAATCCAAATATCGAGTTTTGATTGATGCTCACATGATCTGAGAGTCAGTCCAGAGAATGCTGTACTGATGGTAATCGTCGGATGGATCAAACCATAGATTGTATCTCTCTTCCCTGCCGGTGTTGGTGCTTCCGTTGCCGTAAATGTTGGTCTGAACCCTCCATTCTTTGCCCCGTATGTTCCCCAAGAACTCAAAATCAATTTCATCATGGTACTTCGGAAACATGTCACCGTTCGACATCTGTTAACATTAAACTGATTAGAACCTGTATTGCCCTATTCATTTAACAGCTCAGTGATAAAATAAAAAGGAAAACACAAGCAAACATCAGTGTGGAATATTTATTCATTAGAAATCTTGAACATAAACAAAATGAAAGAAAATATTCATCTGGGTGTGAAAAGTTAAACAGCAGCCTATCTGGGTTATCTCAGAAGGTTGAGAAAACAAGTTTTTAATTGGGATATTGATAGAATTAGATCCATAACATTTTCCGGGCTCCACACCACCAAATTTACAACAAACAAATGTTCAGATTAATCAGCTAACCATAAAGATTGAATCTTTAATGAACTGTAAAATTCTGCAGTAAAAATTCGGGTCATATTATTTAGTTCATTGCTAAAAACATACAACCTAAGATACAATCTTACAACAAATAAAGAGGGAAACAAAATTAAAAAAACCTTAATCAGATAGAAAAACAGGATTAACTCACATAAAACGCCACAACAACTCCAGCAGTATAATCAGCAGGCAGCTTAATGGAAGCACTGAAAAACCCATGTTGGTAGAGGTCCTGAGAAACAAATCCAGAACCTGCAAACAGACAGAGTCACCAAAAACCAAACAAAGACAACAACTTCAAGGTCAAAAAACTCATGAAACATCGCCACCTCAAAAACCCAGAAAACAAAAATTCAAAATCCTTTCACATGATTCTCGAAGCAGCAAGCCAAAAGGGAAACAGATTACAGACCTGTCCGTTCGTCTAGAGAGAGATGGACGGATTTCCCATCTCTAAGAATCATCAAATTGTCATCACCAAAAAGCTTGGTGTACCCTTCATCAAAGGGTATGATTGGTAAATTTCTGGAGGGTGCAGAAGCAACAACTCCAAGAACAAGCACTTGACAGGCACACAGAAACAATCCCAGATGAAAAAACCCCATCTTTTTCTCCTAAAAATAAATGGTTCTTCTTTCTTTCTTTGTTCTGAGTTTTTTATTTGTTTACAGAATTCAGAGTACTATAAATAAGAAGGGGAAGAACGAGAGGAGAGAGAGAGATAGAGAGAGAGAGAGAGAGGTGTGTAGGAATCTCTCTCTTTCAAGAGCAATGGGGAGAGAGACTGACAGAGAGAGAGAGAGAGAGAGAGAGAGAGAGGTGTGTAGGAATCTCTCTCTTTCAAGAGCAATGGGGAGAGAGGGAGAGGGGGAGAGAGGGGGAGCCAAAAGTCTAATGGGGGAGAGAAGGAAAACAACGGCAAGGGCAAGTCCTTTTATTGCCGAGCGTCAGTGGAAGCTGTTGAGCTGTGTTCTGTGCATATGCACATCGCTCCACGCCTTTTCTTTTCGTTTCTTTCACCAAATATTTTATTTTATTTATATTTATAGAGTAATTTTTCTCAAAAAAAATATATTTAGAAATAAACTATGTACGCCATTCTTTCCAAAATTGTTTAATGCAATTATCTTCTTATCGACGTTGAACTGCCAACGCGTATAATTAAGGGCCACTAAAATATCCTTAATGAAGGAGAGGTTTTTTTTTTTAAGTTGTTATTCAAGATACACGATAACGAAAGGAGTTACGATTAAGTATTTGACTCAATTAGATATCATTTTTATCATCTATTTTAGTCAAACTTGAGTCGTTATGAAATCAATTCGAAACATATATTCTTTTATCAACGACTGATCAGTCTTATCATCAGTCACACACTACATAAACGAAATGTGTATAAATAGTTACTTGATAAATCGTATTAGTAATATGATGATTTATCAAATTACATGGAATATATCATAAAAAATTATAAACAAAGTATGGATGTTGTATGTTGCAGGGGTTGGTGAATGTTATAAATGAGATTATAATTACGTGTTTACTGGTTTGGACCGTTTTATAAAGAAAGGATGTAATGCTCATAAATACCAAGGAACAAAATGCCGATAATATCGGCGATATATCGCCGATATTATCGGTTTTTCGGGTGGGCGATATTTTTGTAAGTATCCAAAAGGTTTTCGTGATAATATCGCGATATTATCGATAATATCGCGATATTTTCGAAATTATCGGGATATTTTTTGAAATGGGTTATTCCGAGAAGAACGCCGGAGCTTCTACAGCTCCGGCCGACTGTAAAACAGAAGAAGAAAAACAAGATCAGATTCTCAAGATATCAAAACCTCCATTTGTATTCGCGTTCGATCCACTCCTACTCAGAAGAAGAAAAACACAGAAAAAGCTTTACAATGAGGAACCCATCGTCTTCGTCGAAAGCAGCAGCAGCAGCAAGTGCTAAGATGCAAACGACGATAACAGCATCGTCCTCGTCGAGCAAGGCGGCTGGGGTTGCTGGAGGGACCAAGACGCAGTGTTGCGCAAAGGTGGGTATGAAGAGAGGGCCGTGGACTCCTGAAGAGGACGAGCTGCTGGCAAATTACATCAAGAAAGAAGGGGAGGGACGGTGGCGGACCCTTCCCAAGCGGGCTGGGTTGCTCCGCTGCGGTAAGAGCTGCCGCCTCCGCTGGATGAACTATCTCCGCCCTTCCGTCAAGCGCGGCCAGATCGCCCCCGATGAAGAAGATCTCATCCTGCCGCCTCCATCGCCTTCGGAGGTGTTCGGAACTGTGCTGTGCGTGTGTGTCGGAGATGGAGGAAGAGAGAGAGGTCTCTGTGCTGTGCGTGTGTGTGGGAGATGGAGGAAGAAGAGAGAAGGTGCGAGAGAGAGACATAGACTGTATGCGTGTGGGAGGTGAGGATGTCTGTCTGTGTGCGTGTGTGGTGGTGACTGTTGTCACTGACTCACTCCTAAAAAAGCTACAACTTTTCTAAAATGAAGAAGCGAAAGAGACAACATAAAAAGAAGAAAAGTCTTTTTTTTTTTCGAAAGCAGAGCCTGGTGGACAACGTCAACCAATCTCGGATCCATATGGGTGGCATGTTAACAATTACATGCAAAATTATTTTAGGGATTTATCATTTGATAACTACTCTTCACAATACACTCACTCTACACATAGAGATGATGAAGATAGTGAAAATTTTGAACCTCATAGGAACTCTATGTGGTACTAAGTCACTCATGTATCTTACCATGTAATGTATAAAGTGTAAAATATTGCACTAATTCATTATATATAAATGATTTTGGTGTGTTTAAACTTCTTTCATTAATTACTATATATTTTCTACACTCACAATGTTTGTCAGCTCGCTATATAATCAACTTGATAATGTTAAATCCATCATGCAATGCATTTCCTTCCAATTTTTTGTGATAAACTAATAGATAATTGACTAAATAAACATCCTGCAAAGTTTCAATAAAAATTTCCAAGTTTTTCTTACAATTTCCGTGGTTTCCATGGAAATTTTATCGATATCGATATTATCCCGATATTTCCGTCGATATTTCCGTGTTTTCGGATTACCGATATTTCCGATATTACCGATATTTAATACCTTGATAAATACCAAGTACTCAGCTGTACGAACCATGCAGTTGCATTTCATCCGTTTTCCACTTTGCTACTTTCCTCACTAATTGAGATGAACATTCTATTACATGGGACTCACCTGTATTAGGAAGTTTGTAAGCAATATGATCAATAATATATGTTTGGACTAAACTCATGACTTGTCGTCGTGCGTTCTAGTAAAACGTGTGAAGTATGCGGTTTACTATTGCATTAACAGGAACAACGAACTCATTTTGGACGTATTCTATTGTTCAATTCAATGAGAATTGCCTCCTTCCTTTTCATCGAGAATGTCTAAGAACTCGTTGGATCGTTGAAAATGAGTTCTTTGTTCTTTCTCGTCTTCACATTTTTTTTTTCTGTTGTCTATACTACTATGTCATGATATACATAATTACAACGTTCAGACTTTCAATTTTAAAATATCTTAACATGTTTTAAATTTCAAAATATCGTTACAATTTAGATATACGCTTAAGTCAACGGTAACGCACATTAACTAATTCTTAATCTAACGGTATTACTCCCCCATAATTAGGGCCCAACATACACACTGCTCTTCTATGTTCCATTATTCCTTATACAATGATTTCGTACGCTTTATCCCTCATTCAAGACTTTGAAATAAAATAGTCATAGCTTGAATATTAATCTTTCAAGAAGTCCACATTCTTAAAAGAGGTATAAAGTGCTCAAATAATAATTGCATTAAAAGAAAATAAAAAATAAAAGTAGAGGACAATACTGGGGATAAGAATAGCACTACTAAGTTGACTAGAAAATTTTCAATGTTAGAACACCAACTTATATATTTAGTGTTATAACACAAATGATTGAATATTTAAAAATAAATAAATCATTTTTATTATGAAACTTAGTGTACGAAATGTATTTACATTACATTGCAAAATGTCCAAGCGCACAATTGCGAAAGCATGAATCATTACGGGTAAAAAAATTATTATTAAGACTTTTGGGGCAAAAAGAAGTTTACCTTTAAACTCTTTTATCCTTTTTAAAACCAATATATTTATTTAAATAATATTAAAAATGGAAAAGCGACTGGTTGCATTCTCAATCAGGCAACCGCCCAAGGCGCCGTCTCTTTTGACGCTTGATACTGCAGCTAGCTTTCCTAAATATTACACCAAATATTTACGGATTTCGCACACAAGAGGACTGTGATGGCAATCTGGTAAATAATGACAAGCGTGTGGGCAATTCAATCTGAGGCCAGCGTCTAATTTCGGCGCGTAGAGGAATTGACACGTGGCTTGTGAAATTGGTTTTTCCTTTATTAAAGGAATTGGATCTCCTCCTGAGCAAATAGTAGGGATCCTCATAACTCACTAATTGTTAAATTTTGATTTAACAACTATAATTATTATAATTTTTAGAAGAATTTTTTATTTGTAACCGTTAAATCAAAATCTAATGATCCGTACACCATTTGAGCAAAACGGTGCTGTACAGCTGACGTGACACGCTGCCCCCTCACACCTCATATCCCAAGTAGCCGTTGAAGGGCCCCACCGTAATTTTATGGGCCTCGGTACCCGCTCCTAACGCCGTTAATCACGGGACCCCCTCTCATAACGTCCGTGTCCGTTGAAAACGGCGTCGCCTCCCCCTGATTAGGCCCCACATTTCACGCGCAACAGGGTAAGAGCATTATATTAGTTACTAATCTTGGTTAATTAACTTAATTAATATTGATCAGATTATCGGGAACCGTGGACTGCCTCCTGGAGCTGCTGCATGGACTCCACCTCGACGCCAACGGTTAAATGGGCGCAAGTTAGATTGTGCTAACATACGCCGTTAGCGAATCTTGCATGGCAATATACCACGTGGCGCCATGGCATTTGCCCATGGATTTTCGATGCATGGGGAATGACGTATGGGATCTAGCATATTATGAGATTGAGATCATCCCGACGTTGCATTGAGGATGATGCACTGACGCTGCCCGTGGTAATGGTGGATTCCATGCACATGAGGTTTGCAAGATCTACACCCGTCCACTAGCCAAGATCAGTAGATGGACGGCTGATGTTTATCTTGGAGTTGTGAAATATTGTTTTGCTAATTAATGTGTGGGGTTTTTGTGGTTTTCTTTGGACTTGATGACAATTTTATTCAGATAAATGTTAAGAATTTTTTTTTAAAGTGAGACTGTTCATGAATTCTCTGTCATCTTACAGTTTAAAATTAATTTTTGTACCGTTATAAAATATTGTATCAAAAGCATGAAGTGGCAGAAAATCCTACTTTTAAGAGACTCTCATTAACGTTTGTCTTTTATCCAACGGCTAGGATTGCTTATTAGAGATTGTGGGGCATAGAGCCCAATACGTATTAAGGCTGTTTTTGGTACAGAAAAATACCAAATTATAAAGTTTTATGTAATTTTTTTGTAACCAAAAAGTTTAGGGGAGGGGAGACTATCCCATCCCAAGGTCAGGGCTTTAAGGTCTCTTTGAAGACTTACAGAGAAAGTCTTACTCTTTTTTTCTGATTTTTACAAATCTCCCACTAAGATGGATTGTCAGCAGTGAGACTCGAACTTAAACTTTAGTCTAACAAAAAAAACGATCCTTAATAACTCAATCAATCTTCATTGGGATTATAAAGTTATATTTGACTCAAAAGTGGGAGAGTCAAAATGTTACAGAGAGTTTTAGTCAAATTATAGCTAAATATGACTTTGCCTAAACTCTAAACTCATATATGACTTTGCATAAACTTTAAAATCATATTAGTTCTCAACTTTTTTGTGTGCATTATAGAGGGATTTTGTTATACGTATTGCATAATTAATTTGTTGGATAAATTTTTTTATTTCCATTTGCTTGCATCCACAAAAACCCAAAGTAAAGGAGAAAATAAACACAAATAATACACACAAAAATTGATAAATAAAACCGACCAAAACAAATACACCTAAAATAACCTGGGTGGATGTTTGCCTGCCGTCTAAGAAATCGAGCTTTTTCTTTCGTTTCTTCTATCTCACACTTTAATATTCAAGATTTTACTTTGGGAGTGGGGTCCACTCCATGGCTCTCAAGCACGTGTCACGAGGTTCAGGAAAACCGCGGCTTTTATTCGCGTAGAGATGTACATTATCCTTTGCCACGCAAGCCGTCAAGGAGGAGGAGGATGACCTGACCTTCTCTTCGCTTCTTGCTTCTGGCTTCTGGCTTCTGGCTTCTGGCTTCTGGCTTTTGGCTTCTGGCTTCTGGGGGGTGGGAGACCTGGTGCTGGTGGTGGCCTTCTTTGTTCTTTCTTCCCGCGACGATTTTAGGGTTTATCCTTTTCCTCATGTAGCAAACCCTACCATGTACTATACATATTCTCTATCACATTTCAAAGCACGCGCCACAGGAAAATGACTTATCCATATATACATACATACATATATATATATACAAACTTTGTCTTTACAATAATTTATATGAATAATATTTTTTATAGATATTATCATCTTAATTCACATCATAATATGAAATCTTTAACAAAATATAATATCAGATTCAGATTATTTATAACTATGATTTGTGATGAAATATGTATGAATGTTTCAATGGAAGGTATTCTTTTTGACGTGTTCTAGATGATGAAAAAATTGGGATAATTAGTAGTGTTTTCCTTTGCTCCATCATTCTTTGTCTTACAATACTTAATGTTCTTGCAAATGATGTAAACGCCTCTAGTAGGACTTACAAAAAACAAACAAATTTACAGTCGAGCTATAGTGAAGAGACCGACTGGTACGTACTTAGCTAAAAATATACCGTAAAATTATTGTCTTAATTGTAAAAATAACATACTAACCAACTCTTGTGTTAGTGTTACCTCCTTCCAGGCCCTGAAGAGACTAATTGGGACTTGCACCCTACCCGTGATCACGATCAAGGAGATTCACAACTTACAAACCATGTTACAAAATGCCCTAAGTTTGTGCTGAGACATTTTTATGTTCCATGGTTTCCAACTTTCCATTCATTTGTTGATAGTTTTTTTAATTAAAACTTCCACTCATTTGTTAATTTGGCATGTCATGACTCATGTACGCTTCCAAAATGATGGAAAATCTCAATTATTATTCCAACAAGTTGATTTTGGATCGACAATACTATTGGCAAAAACAAGTAGCTACATGTTTCATATTATTAGTTGAAGTTCACATGAAATATATGTTAATCACAGTGATTCGTATTATTAGTTGAAGTTCACATTAAACATATATTAATCATAGCGTCACTTGGCTATAATTAACCAGAATAATTGCGTTTTGCTATCTTAAGCGTCTTGCCTCAAGTTGTAATATTATAAAACGAGTCGTAGATAAGACCAGATAGTTCTTGGTAAATAATGCATTGATCACCAACAAAAATATATGGTTCCCTTAATATTTTAATACAGAACTATAAGCTTCTCTGTCATAGGACCACTTTAGTCAGTTAACGTTGTTTATATAAAACCCTAACCAACTGCAGGCAACTGATTACATGTGTTTGTCTGCATGAATGTGTAATTTGTCTAACTAAAAAAGCTTCTGTACGTATAATATTATGTAATATATACACGTAACATGCTAAATACATATATTCTTCAAGTAAATTTATTTTTTATACAGTACCAAAAACAATAAAAAAACATTTTGGAGTTAAAGTTCTCTTAAAAATATACCAGACAGATAGCTATAAGTTCCGACTTAAACAATAGAATATAGATATAACAGAAAATAATTAATGGGTCTGTTTTTATAGCCGTTACCTGTCCAGAATAAGCTTTAAAATTAAAGCTTCCACTGTGAAAACCATGATGCGTGGAAGAAATTAAACAGATAGTTTAAGAAAAAATGAAAACGAATGAAAAGGGTTTGAAAAATTTGAGTTTTAACGATAAGGACAAAATAAAGGGTAAAGTGAATAGTACCAGGTTTGACTTTTTAGTTTAAAAATGTGATTTTTCGTTAAAGTGAACAGTACCGTGGGCTTTTCGTTAAAACTCCCTAAGAAAAATACTATTCCACCGAACGGAGCATGAAGCCAAAAATAATAAAGATTATAAATATATGTACACTGTGGTGGGCACCTCCTTCAACAACTACTGCATCGCATCCTCTGTTAAATTTGTATATACAAAAATATTTGTGATCATATATTTGTAGGCCCGTTTTATATCATTTATTCCCGACAAGTTAACCTAAAGCGAGCTCCGATCCCACTCCTTTGCCTATCTTTCTCTTTCTCATCCCCTATTACGTGCGTGTTGGCACGTCAGGACTCAGAAGCTAATTTTCAATGTGTTATTGCTTATATTACCAGAGAAAGATGTACAACATGACTATTATTTGTCGTGATTGCCATTGGGGCTTAAACAAATATATCTCAGGGTACCAGACTGGCGAATGGTGTGTTTGATTTGACGATTTATTTCCATTCGATGTTGGAACTTTCGTTAATTAAATTGCTTCACTAAATAACACAATGTTAGACTATCATTTTAAATTAATGATGTTTGACAATTAATTTAGACTCACAGTAGAACTAATTCTATTAAGAAAACATTTGATATGTGTAACGTGTGAAGTGGGTGTCATTTTTTTTTATTTTTAGTACATCGATATTTTTACATTAAAGGAATATGGATATCGGTAAAACCACACAATGGGCAGCCTAATTTGTGGGTGTCCTTTGTGTGTTTAGTTAATTTTAGAACTATTTGATAACAATTTCATTTGTAGGCTTTTTTTTTTTCTTTTCTTTTTTTATGAAAATTAAAAAAAAAAATTATGGAATGGATCCTTAATTTGTTGTAACAACATGAGTGGTGCGCACACAATAATTAGTGTGGTAAAGTAAAGTGTAAATTAAAGCACGAAATGCAGTTTAATTGGAAAATATGGTTTGGAGATGGAGGGCGGGGAGCGTTGGTGTGCTCTCATTTCACGATTTTGCAGTTAAAGCTAGCCCCATTTGACACATTTGCCACTTTTCTTGTTACTTTTCTTTCGTTTCATATATGCATGCTTATATTTTGTTTTAACATCTTTTCATGTTAAGTCACACCTTTGATTGAGCCTCTAAATTAAGTTTTTCAAAGTAAAAGTGGTAATTTATTTTCTTTATTTTTGTTTGTTGGTTGTTAATATAATAAATACCGTCACTTAGTACTACGGTCTAGTGGTAATCCTCTTCACTTGTAAGTGAGAGATCTTAGGTTCATTTCTCTCCAAAAGCGAAGTTGGGCCACATTATTATGACAAACTCATTGTAAGACGTATCCCGCTCTCACACTTCTACTATTGTTTGCTAAAAAAAAAAAAAAACATAATAAAGGCGTTTTAATTGAGAACGCAGTATGTGTGTGTATGTGTGTGTGTGTGTGTGTATTTCCTTTCGTGTGTATTTCCTTTCATCTTATAAGCTCATCTCTCATCGATGAACCCTAATGTCTCTTAGCAAGATTAATCAAAAATCCCAACCACTTTGTGTAATTAATTTAATTACGGCAAGCTAGCTATACATGGTCACGGCCTAAACCCTAACATACATATACATATATATATATATATATATATATATATATATATATATATGCGCGCGTGCTATATGGTATTTAGTTTTAACCTTTTTCTGGACTAGGTAATGGTTTCTAGCTGCAGGTTCCTCTCTTGTTGTGACTTTGAACTGCGAATATTAGTTGAATAATCGTTTGATGTTGACTTACATATTAAGTTAAAAATAAATAAAGAGAATTGTTATTAGCACTCTAAAAATCTCATTCTACACTCCAAACTTTCTATATTAAGAAAGAAAAATACACTTGTGAGGAGTATAGAATGAGATTTTTGGAGTGCCAATAACACTTCCCTAAATAAATCAAGTTATGAATATATATATATATAGATATCACAGCTAGAAAATTTAGTTGATAGGAATTTGTCTAAATTATGAGTTATAATTTACTTGATATCTCTTGATTAGCAAGTCTTTTTCTTGGACAACTGTAAGAACGAATATTTAGAAACGAGATCAGTATCATCCATGGCCACTCAACTTTGGCGTGCCTTTTAATTAGTGCACATCTAATATGATAGATATATATACGGGCCAAAGATGTGCCTTTGCCTACTAGTCGATGTACGTATTTACAAAAGACATTCACAAGAAATACATGCCACTATCATGTTCACTTGATCCATCCCTTGTGTCATTGTCATGCATCTAATTTTTTTGTATGAACCAAAATGGCTATGTATATGATGCTAATCAAATGGCAGAATAGATCAAATTAAAAAAATGCAAATTTGACAGCCAGAAGAATGGTTTGCAAACTTGTGCTTTGGCATGATTTGAGCCCGGCCGGCCGCAACTCATAGTTTTGAAGAGAACAGTATCACGAGTATAACACAATGCTTTATTATGACAAATGAGATTTTTTTCCACCGAAATCTATCGTTTACTATGTTTTATTACCATTCTAAGTTTTTAGAATGTTTCGACATTTCGTTATTTGTGTAATTTATTCCCTATTTGTACTCCTAGAAAGTTTAGGACAAAAAAGACATTATATTACATAAACCACCTTTAGGGTACTAAGATTTATTATCTATCATATTATCAATCACTAAATTTGAATTTTTTTTTCTTTCTCAGGATTTCAGCTTCCTCATTCCTTAAAGTTTCCATTGGATTTTTTATTTTTTTTTATAATAAGTATGAGCTCGTTTGAGAAGTACTTGTAAATAACTGAAAGCGCTTTTAGAGAAATGATCTTGGGTTTCAAAAGCACTTAAAGTGCTTCTTAGGTGTTTCTTGCAAGAAATTTACTTGTATTTTTACTAAAAAATTAGTTCAAAAAATATTTTTACTAAAAACACTTTCATCCATTTAAAGACACTTCCTAAACAAGCCCTATATTTCATGCATTGGAAAATTAAAATAATAATGCCCACTTTTTAATTTACACCGAAAAGGAATCTAAATATCGTCGAGTATACATTTGCTCTTGCTGCATGAAACTAGTAACTAAATCATAGCCGATCGAGACATTGAGAAATTGGTTACAGCTTGATTTCCTTTTACTTGCTGCATCCACTTGCATCACACTAAACTAAATTTTTTGAAAATAGCGTAAAAGATGCAAAAGTAGTTAAGAATCAATATATATGATATCAAAACATTACGTGCAACACAAGGTTGTCCAGCAGCTCCCTAAACATTCCTCTTCCCAGTCAATAGTATAAGAGTAATGTTAAGGGAACTCTCTCAAAACTGAGACTCTTCATGGACTCTCTGTCACTCTCATGTTTTTAACACAATATTTTATAATGTTGACACGTGAATTAATGTTAAACTGTAAGATTGCAGAGTCCATGAAGAGTTTTACTTTGAGATTGTCCTTTTAGCATTTCTCATAGTATAATTACTAAACTAATTAATATGTTGGTTAAGAAAACTAAATTTTCCAGTAAGCAAGCATATTTCAAGAAGATTAAAAAATGGAAATAAAATCATAAGAGAAAAGTCAAATGAAATGAAGAAAGTGTTGAAAGGGTGATGTAACTGGAAGGGAGCATAAGTCTCCATCGAGTAGTTATGCTGAGAAAAACAATCTCGGAAAATAATGTTTATCTGACAACCACTAGGACTCCGTGATGATTATATATCTGTATATTATGAATGTTAATTAATCCAAAAAATAATGATCATGAGTATTAGTCATGATAAAAAACATTTAAGTGGTAGGAAATGCTTGCATCAATGATAGCAAATCCATTGTCTTTTTCCCATTCCACAGATTCATCATCCTTCCTCCATAACCCTAGCTACACGACTAGTGTTTGGTTCATCATAGCTATGAGGGTGGGAATAATTTGTAAAAGTAGTCAACATGTATTGGATAGGTGTAGTTGTTGCCGTAAATTCTAGAATGGATCGGGCTCATGTCATAATTCATGATTCTTAACTATTGTTTTATTGACTGGAGATTCTGAATCACGATATGAGCATGTCCGTCTGTAAAATTCGTGCTATGGCTAGCAAGTATGTAGCAACTTGGGATTGAAAGTAATCACTTTGAAGCGTGGTCCTAAATGTGTAATTCCAAGTGCATGCAAGCTCATGAACATAGTCACTAGTAGTAGTACCACCTTGTTGCCTTTTGTAGCAGGGTCCAAGGGAGGGAATTGTGGAAAGAATAAGACTTAGACTATTTAAAAGATGAGTAGAAGTTCATACTTTAAATTATTTGTTGTCACTTTATAAAACTTGTTGTTTATAATCAGAGTTGTTCATAATAAATAACTTTATAAAGATCGTATTTGCAAAAAATCAATTAAAACTAAGGTCGTTTAGTTATCGAATTGTTTAAAAACAAATGAATGAATTTGATAAAAATATTACAAACTCTTTATGTATTTGCAACAATATGTAGACTAAACGATCATATTTTTAATTTATTTTTTGCAAAGATTATCTTTAATTACAGAGTGATTCATATATGAACGATTATAATCATAAGTACAGAGCTTTGTAATTTGAACATGAAGAGTTTTGAGTATGAGTTTCTACTCATCTTTGAGTAGCCAAACATTGTTCTCGGAAAATTTCTCTCCAAACTTTTTATTGTGTGGCCAATCCATCAGAAAGGGATTGGTTCACACTTATTTTGGTTAATTTTTTTTGCATATAACTAGTCAACGATCCAATTCAAGTTTATAAATTTGTGTATGGTTAAGGAAATGTTGTTCCTCCTTTTGGCATATTCCTGATTCCTCCAATCCCATAGCCTATAACAGGGCGGCCCTATGTTCTATATGATGGAGAGTGATAACTTAAAGGTTGGACCTTCAAATCCTAATCCAGTTCAGACAAATGGGCCAGGCTAACCCAATTGTAAGAGCCAAGCTTTTGGGGTCTGACTGTTATTAGATCAAACCCTCAAGGAATTCCTGTACTTTAGAGAATATACGTCTCCTACTTTGTTGAATGGCACCCTGCCCTAAGATAACCACCTATGGAGCTCTCAAGTGCAGCTAAGAACTTCATTGAACCGATATTGCTCATGCAATCAAAATATGTATAAAGAGATAAGTCTTATTGATTGATTTTGTCCTTTGAAACTACAATTTAGTTTCATTTTTATCTCATATAATTGATTTTGTCTTGCTTTGCTTTCTGAAATTGTCATTTTTTACTCATTTAGTTTCAGTTCACTCTATTTTCATTCATTACGAGAAAAAGACGTTGAATTCAAAGATAGTATGGACATTTACTTTTCACACAATTCCTTCCTTGCTAAACAATCACATTTTCATTTTGGTAAGTCTTATCCAAACCCCCATTTGTATTTTTTGTCGAAATAGATGAAAATTAGGTGAACTGAAACTAAATGAGAAGAAAATAACAGTTTGATGGGGCAAAATGAGACAAAATCATTTTCAAAAGATAAAGTGAGACCAAATGACATTTTTAGATCAAATAAATTAATAAACATAAAGATAATTATGTCGCCATGTAGTGCTTTCCTGTACAAGGACACATATAGGGGATATAAAAAAGGAGAATGGATCCTCGCCAGATCCTCTAATCATATCCGTTCATCGTAAATCGTACGGTCAGTTTTTGTTAGGTACTGTTTATATTCAATTTTAAATAAAAAAATTTATAATGATTTCTGACCGCACAATATACGATGAACGAATATGATTGGAGGATCCTCAAGATCCTCACAAAGAGGATACGACAAGGATCCTTCTGGATAAAAAAGTAGTTATGGTAAATATGTCCCTTTCTCCTAATCCACCAAGTTTGGGGATCTGGGCCTTTGAAATTTGATCAAACGGCTACAAACAGGGGCCCACTTTAAAAGTTATAATAATTTTAGCCGTTTGATCAAATTTTAACAACCTAAATCCTCAAATTTGGTGGATTAGAAGGAAGGGATCTAGAGAGGATCCCTTTCCCTCAAGGTTTACCGATATATTTTCTCCAGTTCGTTAAATTGTTAATCCATTTTTGTTGTGCCGATGGTGTGATGCTTTTCGCAAATACTGAAAAGTGGTTTGAGGTTTCTCCACATAACCTTAATCATTTTTTTTTTTTGGCAAACAACCTTAATCTTCTCTTTTGCCTTACTGCTTTAGCAATAGTATTAAATTAACCAGTATCTTCCTTTAGCTTCTGTCTAGTTTTGTTTTCTTTAGAAATAGATTCTTTCTGGATTCCTTCAATCAAATTTACCCAATCAATCAATTTGGGTTCTTGAAATTTGATCTAACAGCTACAAATATAAGGCTATTTTAAAAATTATAATAACTTTAGCCGTTGAATTAAATTTCAATGATCCATATTAGATGAATGAATGAATTTGGTGAAATGGATCCGATCTTTTATATCTTTTTCTTGCTTATGTTTTTATAAAGGTCACGCATTTCCCAATTATTGTAACATTAATTGAATTCTGATTAAGCTATATACTGATAAATCAAAACAAAATAATACTAATGGAGAATTAAATTTCCGACCATTTGGTTCATTTATCTATTCTAAAATGTAGATAGATCTTTCACATCTTGGAAGCACGTGTGGTATGTGTCCTGAGTAACAAGAAATTTTTTACGTTACAAGAACACCAGTTATGGGGTGTACTATTGTACATATTATAATAAGAATTAACAACAATATGATTGATATGTTATACTTTTAAGATATATTAACAAAAACCAAATACATGTGTCATAAATTTAGAAGAATAATAACATCACATGATCATATTTTTTGAACACTGAAAAAATGTTCGTGAGTAATATAACAAATAATATTACCTTGAATGAATTTATTTTTTGCTTGAAAAAGGCTAACCCTTCACCTTTTTCAGTCTAATCTGCTACCACATTTTTCTTTTTCTTTTTTTTCTTTGGAATAAAAGATTTCCTCATGGGGTGATGCTCAAACAGCTAAGATAGCTAGGACACCTCTACAAAGTTTAACATTAAGAGATCGGATATATACTTGGATTAATCATCAATGTGAACTCGTGATGCTTTAGCTTTTCCTTTTTCTTATAATTAATTATAGGGCAGAATAAATACCTTGGTACAATTAGAGCTGGTTCTATTTTGTCCTTCTGATGCTCTGCTAATTTCCCAGGAGAGAATCCTAAAACCAACACAGGCAATCCCAAGAACAGTGCATGCACTTTCTATCACAAACTCTTACAAAGATACATATATATAAATAAGAACTCATTCAGCAGAATGCTCCCACATCAAATTTAAAGGAACCAAATTTAAGATATTAACCCACCAATCCCCATCCTTAATTCCCTAGATTAATTAATTTCGCCGTCATCTGTCGTCTGATCACTTAATTGCAATGCATACTAGTGCTGTAAACTATAGGTACACACGATCAGCCTCTAGGTTGACAGTAGGTGCACACTTGTTTGGCATCTTAGCAATCATACTCTTGCTTGTTTGGCTCCTGCATTACCGTGGTGGCATCGACTATGATTCTGACAATTCAGATCGAGTTTTCAACGTAAGTGATCATTAAACCTTCATAACCAGTACTATTTTCTTACTTAATCATGGCTCAAATTAAAGTTTAAGTCATTTTCCTTGACTTGGCAGGTTCATCCGTTTCTTATGTTCTTCGGGTTTATTTTCTTTACTGGTGAAGGTACATAAGTAGTAGGGTAGGGTTTCAATTTCTCTAGTTATGTAGGCTAAATATACGTACATTCTCTAGTTATGTAGGCTAAATACATGTACATACATTCGAATATTAATATACAAACAAAAATTATTACTGCGTGTATTCGATATGCCAGCGATGATAGCATTCAAGACCGTAAAGTCAGATTACAAGGTGCAGAAGTACACTCACGCCTTGTTACACCTGATAGCTCTATGTACCGGGATATTTGGGATCTGCGTTGCTTTCAGATACCATGACATGAGGCAGATGGATGACATGTATTCCCTGCATTCATGGATTGGCTTGGGCACCATTATCTTGTACGGTTTGCAGGTACGTACGTGCTAATAAATTAACATAACTTCATTAATTAGTTAATTGTATTCCTTAATTACTTAATTAAGCACATGAATGGTTTGATTTGCATGCAGTATTTGTTTGGAGCTGCTGCGTTCTTGTTTCCAGGAGGTACGCCAGAGTCGAGGATGAGATTAATTCCATGGGTTATGAGTATGGGCAGGACAATTCTCTACTTGTCGATATGTGCTGCCCTAACTGGGTTGATGCAGCAATTCACATTCCTTGGACTTTCGAAAGTGCTGGGACACCGAGAATCGCACTTGATCAATTTCACTGGACTAGCAATCCTCCTCTTTGGCATCTTCGTCGATCTTTCTGTCGCCCTTGCCCATTATGTGTGATGTAAAGTTTCTTAATTTAATTTTAATCTTTTTCATTTTTTTTTCGGCTGGACTATTCAGTTGAAGACATTGGTTTGGTGTTATATATAATATTGATTTCATATGTATAATCTTTTTTTTTTCTTTTGGTGTGATTCATTTGAGCGAATTTATATACGAGGGAGGGTTCATATGGGAGACCAAGATGTTGATTATGATATGAATTCATTATATTTTAATGTTGTGTTGATTCCTTAATCAGTTGAGTTTGTAAATTGTATCAGACTAACAGTCCCTAATGTCTATTCTAATACAATTTTCTTGTACTTTTGCACTCTATGAAAAACATATAGCATCATTCTCTAATAATTCGCATCTTCAATGATGGTGTACATGACATTTTAGTATTATTTCATTGACTAGAGAATCTAAATCATGGTATGAGCATGTCCGTCTGTAAAATTCGTGCTATGGCTAGCAAGTATTTAGCAACTTGGGATTGAAAAAGTAATCACTTTGAAGCGTGGTCCTAAGTGTGTACTTCCAAGTGCATGCAAGCTCATGAACATAATCACTAGTAGTAGTACCACCGCCTTTTGTAGCAGGGTCCAAGGGATGGAATTGTGGAAAGAATAAGACTTGACTATTTAAGGACAAGTAGAAGTTTCTACTTAAAATTGTTTGTCGTTCATTTATAAAATTTTGTGTTTATAATCAGGGTTGTTCATAATAAATAACTTTATAAAGATCGCATTTGAAAAAAATTAATTAAAACTAAAATCTTTTAGTTCTCGAATTGTTTAAAAACAGATGAACGGATTTGATAAAAGTATTACGACCATATTTTAAATTTATCTTTTGCAAAGATTATCTTTACAAGTGATTCATATATGAACGATTATAATCATAAGCACATAGATCAGTAATTTAAACACGAAGAGTTTTGAGTATGAATTCATACTCATTTTTAAGTAGTCAACAATGTTCTCGTAAAAAAATGTCTCTCCAGCTTTTTTTATTTTTATTTTTATTTTTTTTTTGAAACAGAGGAATAGCATTTCAAAGGCAACAGCCAAAGAGATACAAAAAGCCTACCAAGAGGCAAGGAAACAAGGTAGACTAACCAAAACATAAAGCAATGCAGGGGTAAACAAAGACACTTTCACCTAGTAAAAGAGTCACCCAACACTACCAAGCAAAAAAACTAATGGGGGCAAGGAAGGCCGTCATTGCGTAAAACATTAAACAACGAAGATGGGGGTCGCTGGACCCAAACAAAGTCACTCATCTCCGAGAACTCAGCTGATGCAATCAAGTGTGCGGCTAGATTGGCTGATCTTGGAATCCAAGACCAGCGACAGAACTGAAAGGTACCACTTAGCCTGAGGATTAGCCTGAGGATTCTAGCCAAGATAGGATAAGCCTCCCAACTGCCATTATCAATTGAACCACGCAGAGAAGAGATAGTCTCAAGAGAGTCCGATTCAATAATAACTTCATTGCAACCCATTGAGATGGCTAATTCACACCCCAGCTTTTTTATTGTGTGGCCAATTTGTGCCTGGTTAAGGAAATGTTCTTCCCCCTCTTCGACATATTCCTGATGGACGGCAATAACTTAAAGGTTGGGCCTTCAAATCCTAATCCAGTTCAGACAAATGGGCCAGGCTAACCTAATTGTAAGAACCAAGCTTTTGGGGTCTGACTGTAATTGGATCAAACCCTCAAGGAATTCTTGTACTTAAGAGAATATAAGTCTCCTACTTTGTTGAATGGCATCCTGCCCTAAGATAACCACCCATGGAGCTCTCAAGTGCAGCTAAGAACTTCATTGATTGAACCGATATTGCTCATACAATCAAAATATGTATAAAGAGATAAGTCTTATTGATTGATTTTGTCCTTTGAAACTGCAATTTAGTTTCATTTTTATCTCATATAATTGATTTTGTCTTGCTTTGCTTTATGAAATTGTCATTTTTTACTCATTTAGTTTCGGTTCATCCTATTTTCGTTCATTCAGTAAAAATGACGTTAAATTAAAGGATAGTATGAACATTTACTTTTCACACAACTCCTTGCTTGCTAAAACAATCACAATTCCATTTTGGTAAGCCTTAGCCAAACCGTTATCTGTCTTTCTTGCCGAAATAGATAAAAATTAGGTGAATTGAAACTAAATCAGAAGAAAATGATAATAGGGTGTGATATCCACACACCTCTTTTTACTTTTCCCACACCTTTTTGGTTTTCAACCGTCGGATTGAATGAATTGAAGAAGATCAACAGACAGAAATTAACAAGATATGTGTGAGAAGTAAAAATGGGTGTGTGGATATCACACCCCAATGACAATTTGATGAGACAAAATGAGACAATATCACTTTCAAAAGATAAAGTGAGAGTGAGACCAATGACATTTTCAGATCAAATCAATTAATAAACTAAAGATAATTATGTCACCATGCAGTAGTCTGCTTTCCTGTACAGGGAAACAGATACTGGGGGGATATAAGAAAGTAGTTCTGGTAAATATGTCAGTTTAATTTATATTACTTTAATCAGCTCTCCTAATCATCATGGTGATATGAATTATGACGTACTCAAGGTTTACTGATATATTTTCTCCAGTTCTGTTAATCCATTTTTGTTGTGCCGATGGTGTGATGCTTTTCGCAAATACTGTAAAGTAGTTCGAGGTTTCTCCACATAACTTTAATCTTCTCTTTTGCTTTACTGCTTTAGCAATAGTATTAAATTAACCAACATCTTCCTTTAGCTTCTGTCTGGTTTTGTTTTCTTTTATATCTTTTTCTTGCCTATGTTTTTATAAAGGTCACGCTTTTCCCAATTATTTGTAACATTAATAATACTAATGGAGAATTAAATTTCTGACCATTTGGTTCATCTATCTGTTCTAAAAAGTAGATAAATCTTTCACATCTTGGAAGCGTGTCTGGCATGTGTGCTGCTGAGTAACAAGAAATTTTTATGGGTTATGGGAACAACAGTTATCTACTGCACATATTATAATAAGAATTAACAATAATATAGTTGATATGTTAGATTTCTAAAATATATTAACAAAAAAAAATACAAATGTTATAAATTTAGAAGAATAGCAACATCACATGGTCATAATTTTGGAACACTGAAAAATTGTTCATGAGTAATGTAACAAAGGTTGTTAATAACCTTGAATGGATTTATTTTTGCTTGAAAAAGGCTAACCTTTACCTTTTTCAGTCTAATCTGCTACCACAGTTTTCTTTTTCTTTTTTCCTTTGGAAAAACTAGATTTCCTCAAGGGGTGATGCTCAAACAGCTAGATAGCTAGGACACCTCCACAAAGTGTAACATTAAGAGATCGGATATATACTTGGATTAATCATCAATGTGAACTTGTGATGCTTTAGCTTTTTCTTTTTCTTATAATTATTGGCAGAATAAATACCTTAGTACAATTAGAGCTGGTTCTATTTTGTCCTTGTGATGCTTTGCTAAAGTTCAAAGTTTCCGCAGAAGAGAATCCCAAAACCAACACAGCAAGCAATCCCAAGAACAGTGCATGCATTTTTTATCACCAACTCTTACAAAGATACATATATAAGAACTCATTCAGCACAACACTCCCACATCAAAATTAAAGGAACCAAATTTAAGATATTAACCCACCAATCCCCATCCTTAATTCCCTAGATTAATTAACTTTGTCGTCATCTGTCGTCTAATCACTTAATTGCAATGCATACTAGTGTTGTAAACTATAGGTACAAACGATCAGCCTCTGGGTTGACAGTAGGTGCACACTTGTTTGGCATCTTAGCAATCATACTTATGCTTGTTTGGCTCCTGCATTACCGTGGTGGCATTGACTATGAATCTGACAATTCAGATCGAGTTTTCAACGTAAGTGATCATTAAACCTTCATAACCAGTACTATTTTCTTATTTAACAGTCGCTCAAATTAAAGTTTAAGTCATTTTCCTTGATTTGGCAGGTTCATCCGTTTCTTATGTTCTTCGGCTTTATTTTCTTTGCTGGTGAAGGTACGTAAGTAGTAGGGTACTAGGGTTTCAATTTCTCTATGTATGTAGGCTAAATATACGTACATACATTTAAATATTAATATCCAAACGAAAAATTATTATTGCATGTATGCGATATACCAGCGATGATGGCATACAAGACCGTAAAGTCAGAACACAAGGTGCAGAAGTACATGCATGCCTTTTTACACCTGATAGCTCTATGTACCGGAATACTTGGGATCTGCGCTGCTTTCAGATACCATGACATGAAGCAGATAGATGACATGTATTCCCTGCATTCATGGATTGGCTTGGGCACCTTTATCTTGTACGGTTTGCAGGTACGTACGTACTAATAGATTAACATAACTTCATTAATTAGTTAATTATATTCCTTAATTACCTAATTAAGCACATGAACGGTTTGATTTGCATCCAGTGGCTGTTTGGAGCTGCTGCTTTCTTGTTTCCAGGAGGTACGCCAGAGTCGAGGATGAGATTAATTCCATGGCATATGAGTATGGGCAGGACAATTCTATACTTGTCGATATGTGCTGCCCTAACTGGGTTGATGCAGCAATTCACATTCCTTGGAGTTTCGAAAGTGCTGGGAGACAGAGAATCGCACCTGATCAATTTCACTGCACTAGCAATCCTCCTCTTTGGCATCTTCGTCGATCTTTCTGTCGCCCTTGCCCGTTATGTGTGATGTATAGTTTCTTAATTTAATTTCAATCTTTTTATTTTCTTTTCAGCTGGACTATTCAGTTGAAGACATTGGCTTGGTGTTATATATAATGTTGATTTCATATGTATAATCTTTTTTTCTTTTGGTGTGATTCATTTGAGCGAATTTATGTATGAGGGAGGGTTCATATGGGAGACCAATATATTGATTATGATATGAATTCAATATTTTTGCACCAATTATCAGATAATGTTGTGTTGATTCCTTAATCAGTTGAGTTTGTATATCAGTCCCTAATATCTTTTCTAATACAATTTTCTTGTACTTTTGCACTCTATGAAAAACATATAGCATCACTCTCTAATAGTTCGCATCTTCAATGATGGTGTACACGACATTTTACTGTGCAAACGTCATAATCGGAACCATTCATTCTCTTTATCATAATCTAAAAATTTCTATAAAAATTCATTCGACTTAAAAGACTATTTACTGCCAACGACTTGACTTAGCCATATGGGACACACAGAAACAGAATGCAAAAAACATATTCCAAGTTTTTGGCCTTGACACCTAAAGATCAGCCGGCTAGACGGTTTTCCATATTCCACGTACTGGGCGGCATCGATACTTCGAATTCTCACTCAAACATTGTTTACTGTGGGCCAATAAAACTCTAATCCTTACATTGATTTCATCAAAATTTCCATTCTTTTCTAATCAACACTGTTTCTCTTGGTGTGTTTTAAATACAGTCCTAGTAAAGCTTGTAGCTCTGGAGAGGGTAACACTTACACGTTACAGCAATGGCACCTAAGAGTCGTAGCTACCAAATTTCAGCAACCCCAGCTACAATATTTGGGCATTTGCTAGCTATAGCCATAACAACCCTGGTTCTTGTTTGGACCCTAAAGTTCCGCGGTGGCTTCGCTCTCGAATCCGGCATCGAAGAGAAAATTTTGAATGTAAACGTTACGTAATTGTTTAAATCTTGCATATGCTCATATTATAACTGAAGTTTATACGATCGTATCCTTTATTTCATCATATTCTTCCTCTCATTTTTCACAGGTTCATACGTTTCTAATGGTGGTCGGGTTTATTTTGATCGGTGGAGAAGGTAATCATATTGGAACTCACTAGGTCAGAAAATTGTGTTTATAACCTTGCTAAATCGAATGTGCTCCTTGTGCACCTAAGTTGAATCCTTGTCGTCTGTATCAAAAGCATTGCTAAATATCCCTAGAATATTAAGGACTGATCTGATGGGGTGGCAATTTATTGGTGCAGCAATCATGGCATACAAGACAGTCCAAGGGACAAGGAACACACAAAAAGGGGTGCACCTGATATTGCATCTTCTAGCTCTGGCGGCTATAACTTTTGGGTTTTACTGTGCTTTCCAGTTTAATCACGAATCCGAAGTTCCACATTTTCTTACCTTACATTCCTGGCTCGGCATAATCACCATCTCTTTATTTGGTTTTCAGGTAATACTAAAGGAAAACTAATGAAAAGGGCTTGAAAACTTTAAGTTTTAACGATAAGGACAAAATAAAGGGTAAAGTGAATAGTACCAGGTTTGACTTTTTAGTGTAAAAATGTGGTTTTTGGTTAAAGTGAACAGTACCGCGGGCTTTTCGTACGTCATGTCACTATTGCGGAAAGAACCTCTTGGCTAAATGACCATACAATTATATTGTTGCTTGTTTTTCAGTACTTGTTTGGCTTCGTGCTCTTATGTGTTTCCGGGTGGAGACATGTCGTCGAGGGGAAATTTTATGCCATGGCACACATTTTTTGGGATGGTGATATTTCTTCTAGCAGTGTGCACGGCCGAAACGGGGTTAATGGAGAGGTTCTTTTTCTTGGCCGTAGTAAAAATTAATCAAGAAGTACTTATAGTCAACTTCACTGGTCTTTTGCTCTTTCTCTTCGCAGCCACCGTCAGCCTCACCGTCCTCCTCCCTCGGCTTTATTAACTAATTACCAACCAGTCATCTTTACCTTAGTATATTTTTCTTATTAAATTTTGTTTTGAGACGAATTATTTTTGTTGTTGTTTTGATAGAGCGTTATATTTACGCTTAGAACGAGAGCATTAATACATTTCTACTTTCGTAAAAGATTTGTTCAGCCAGATGGCTATTTGTATACTTAAATTAATAAAGCAAAAGATGAACATTCAAGTAAGTTTATTGTCATCACGATATATTTCGAAAATTTGAAAGTAGATCAGTGTCATTTTACTTTAGCATAATTTTCTCATTATTTTTAAATATTGTATATTGTATACTGCAAATCTACAATCACAAAGTCAGATGCTTGTAATTCATGTGATTAACAATATTTGCTTTTATGTTTGAGATTGTGTTTGAACGGCTCCCACAAAATAAAAAACAAAATACGAAATCACAAAGTAATGATGATGTTTGGAATGAGATCCACTGTGTCCATAGCACGCATACGAATGGATCCGGACCACTTAAGAGAGAGAAAGATATTCGAACGGTTCAAAATTTTGGATTTTTGTAAAGTGGATCAGTAAGATGAGCTAATAGAGCAGTAAAATAGAAATTGAATGATCCAAATCTCTCCATCCGTGTACTCCATATGTAGTGATTCGGAACAGATCTCACTCAATCCGCTGTGGTTTTGCACCAACGACATTATTGAGTTTTAACAATGGTGGAAGTAGTGGGACCAATGGTACAACATCCTTGTAGCCACAATATGCGTCGTCCTTTTACTTTGTGGGAGGATATCGTATCTATGACTATGAACAAGAGACTGGTCTTGGTGGCGCATTATAGCACCCATACGTGTGGACAACCTTACATAAAACAATGCAAAAACATATCTTCTACTGCAAGACATTGTACACACACACGCACACATATATACATACATACAGTAGAAGACATTGTACACACACACACACACACACACATACAAATATATATTTTGTCGTTATGGAGAAATTCTTGTGTTCACTAGAGGACTACTTCATTCGTACGTCCACACACACAGTTTCGTAGTGGACAATAGTACAAGAGGTCTTACTTACGAATGATGACTTAATTTTCTAGATGGACACAAGAATTTCTCGTCGTTGTGACAAAACATTGCTATCCGGGGGGGGGGGAAACATAGAGAACGATTCCAGCACTAGCTATATAATCATTAGAAGAACAAATTTGGAATTCCACAACTGAGAAACAATCTTTCACTTTGATAAAAATAACAAGCAGAATCCAAAATTGAAATAACACTCATTAATATACCAAACATAGTTAGCACCATTGTTAAAAAAAATTAAGTGAAGGGAGAGAAGAAACTAGACCCGTTGCTGCTTTGTTGTTTCCATTCTCTCCAACAAGCCAGCGATCTCGTCTTGCATTCGAGTTTTCATCTTGTGGTAATCACAATGTGAACTTTCCAAAATTTTCAGCTCCTCCAGTTTCTTCCTTCGCTTTTCCTCCGTCTCTTTCAGACACAATTTGGAAAACTTTCCGGCATACTCTTCCTCCAGCTTCTCCGTCTTTGATTGTATCATCTGACGGTACCCTTCTGCCTCTCTCCGCGCTTCATCAGCCTTGTCCTGGAACATTCTAGCTTCCGCTTCCTTTATCCTCACTAAGCTTTCCAAGCTCTCAAACCCGTCTATTTTTGGTAATGTCCCAAACTGGAACTCATCCTCATTGCTTATGTGGGATGATTTGAGGGGATTCTGATGGGTATAGTTGGACAGTGAATCACGTTGCATACGAGAACTTGTGTTGTAAACAGCATATTTCGGAGGTGCAGAAACGGATTGTGAAAAGGGGGTCAAATCTTTTCTCAGGCTGGATTGAGAGGCACTCAACTCTTTTGTGGATATGGTAGAAGCAGGATATTCTGATACTCCATCTGTATCTATTTCAAAAGGAAAATCAAATCCAGAGTTAGGCATAAACAGAAAAGAAAAGAAACGTTTAGAACGAGTATAACATTCAAACTCAAGCTATAGAGGAGATTTAACCTATCAACAGTGAAACGAAAAGAAAAGAAAACAGGCCAAAACAACAAAAGGGTAAGCTACAGAGATTAAAATGCTATTTAACAGCCACAGGAATATGATCCCCATCGTAACTGATGTGCAGACAAGCAGTAGCCTCAAGTAAGCAATTCAGAGTATTCCATTCAACATAGTTCCTTCCAATTACCCTAGCCTCCAATACATGCCATAGGGTAATCAATCAACGTCCTTGAGACATTCAGCGACTGTTTTCTAATTTGATAAAAGAACATTATGCTAAAGTAGAATACGGCGAGCTGAGATTAGGTACAATTAACATCTCTATGATTTTATATTCAACATGTGAAGAAACTCGTGTTTCTAATTCAAAGATCGCTAGTTATGTTTTTTTCCAAGACACTCTTATCATCTACCTTAACATCTCATTTCGCTACATTAATACTTTGCTCTTGTTTTCACATTAATGGCCGACATTTCATCCCATAAGTAGTGGCTGACCTAATGGCAATTCGTAGAATTTTTCATTTACCTCTATGCTTTTTGGGACAATATCAAGTAAAAGAACAAACTTTTAAGTTGAAATAGAAAACCGAAGAGGGTTGACTTACAATTAAAGAACTGAATAATGAAATTGCAGGCATCTGAAGGAGACATCAACTGGCTTCCAAGTTTGGAAATAATCTCCTCAGCCTTAATATGCAGTTCCCGCCCTTTAAAATCATCGCTTCTCCTAAAAATCTTCTTAACACAGTCAAGCTCCTTGATAAGGGTCTCTAGTCCCCAGTCCTTTGCACAGCACAGAAACACATCCTTAACAAAACCAAACATTTCCGAAGCATGGCTGCATCCAATGCAATGAAATTGCATCTCAGTTGTCCCAGGGGGACCCTTCAAGCTAGGACCTGGTTTAATGAGATTCCTCTGAATACCACAAGCAGCGTGGCACCAATGTGAACAAACATCACAGCCAACCCAACTACAAGTATTATTGGCACAGTCGAAATTCAAACATACAGGACACATACAGGAACTACAAAACCCCTTATTTGCAGAGCAAATCTTGCAGTCACAATCATCAACAGGCAATAAACTCTTGCAATTCACATTCTTACACCTCATAAACAAAAAAATCTCCACCAGCTCGGTTGCTGGAAGGCGGTTTTTCCCGGATACGAAGTTCCCAAGTCCCATTTTCACAGCAACCAAAATCTCCAATTGATCCTTCTGACATTTAGAGAGATTCTCCTTTGTAAGATCAGACCTTATCTGAAGCCGGTTTTGAAGGCTCACCAATTCTTCCTTCTTCTCTGGCGCAGATATCAGATTCTTCAAGTATTCTTTAGTTGATAAGAGCATTTCTTCAGGAAGCTCTTGAACTGTCTGAGCCATGACAGTTACAGACTCCGAAACAATTTCGCAGAGAATTCTCTCCGGTCTCGAGAGTTCCCTGGCTCTCCCACCACCATCCACACCCTCCAATCCTCTCAAACTTTCAGAACCTCTCCCTCTAGAATCCCCAGAAAGGGTATCGATTTTTGGCTTAGCAGGCAACTCAGATGGAAAAAAAGAAAGATTTTCAGAGCTAGTTGTCCTATAAACACTGTTATTATTACAAGAATCCTTACGATTACTCTGCATCATAGACAAAATCCCGCCGCCGTGATTCGACAAACCGACTCCATCTCCAATCGGCTTAAACCTGCTATGCACAGACCCATTAGTCCCCTCCCCACAGTTCCAAATTTGATCATCTTTCCCAACAGAATACTCGAAATCCGTCGAATTTCGGGTAAGCGAGCAACTGGGGTTGTGGGAAAATTGGTGGGAATAAGAGTACGACAATGAAGCTGCTGTGAAATCATTGGAGCAAGTTGTCTGTGTGTTGTTAGCAGACGGCGCCAACGACTGTATGCTTCTGCTGGGCCGCAGCATCGCCGGATGATCGCCATTCTGCAAGGCGTTTGAGGCGGTGAGAGAGAGAGATACCTCCGGCAAGGCTAGAGACAGATTCAAAGTCTCGAGCTTTGGCTTCTTGTCGTCCCTGCTTTCTCTCTCCGCCTCCTCCTCAAGCTCTCGCTTCGAGCAATTCAACCTGGTTTCGTTCAAATTAAGGAAATCTCTCTCTACCCATTTGTTAGAATTCTCAGATACGATGATGCCTTTACCTTTGAAACTCTCTTTCGCAAACGAAGTCAGCAAATTTGCGCCGGCTAACTCCTTCTCGAGAAAACCCAGTTTGGAACTGTCGCAGAGGTAGCTTAGAGTCAACTCCTGCGAACCTAAATTTCCAATCTTTGAGGGTTTTGATTGGAACCCACCAGAACCCATGTCTGATTCTCTAAGAAATCCGAACCCCTTTTCGGAGAATCCCATTTTATCTTCTGGGTTGTGTTTGTTTTGCTTGGAGATATGGCGAGTGACCTTGCTCTGAGACGCCTCGTCGGCGGCAAGATTCCCAATCGCTCGATCCTTGTCGCCAAACATGGCCTTATCCAGAGAGAGAGAGAGAGAGAGAGAGAGAGAGAAAGAAAGAGATAGGAGGAGAGAGAGGAATTACCAGGTAAGAGAAATAGGGAGGGGAGACGGGGGAAAGTGTGTCTGAGAAGAGAAGAAATTGAAGAAAGACGGAGAGGAAAAGCTCTGCACTCTTTAGGGGCTGTTTGGGAAATAGCAAAGAATCTGGGGTTGTGTTTGTCAATTGATTCTTCAGCACACCATTACTGAAATCTCGATTTCTCTCTATCTGCAACGGGATTGCCCAACGGCTGGATTTTTCAAGCGTTTACACCGAAAAAACGGCGATATGATGTAAAATTACTGAAATGGCCCGCTGTTTTTGACGGAATTACTGATGCTCTGCTTTGAGTCGTCTTTTTCTTGGTGCATGCCTTTGACTCCAAGTGTTGGTGAAGGAAGAGGACAACTTTCTGTATTTTTCGAGAAAAATATGGATTAACGTTTAATTAGGGCATAATTACCGTTTAACTTCCTAAAAAGGTGCTTAGTTGCTTTCAATTTTGAGTCAAAGTTTAGCCGGTAAAGGGTCACAACTTCATGAAATTTTTGTTTTTGTAACTCTTCTCGCATGAATTTCAGACCCATATTCTACATAGCATGTTTTAAATTCAATTTTTTACACTGATGAATCGCATGATTATAGCCAAAGAGATACTTAAATGTTATAGTGAGTCTTACCGGCTCCCAAAAAAAAAAAAAAAACTCTTATTGCATGGTGTATTTGTCCGAATATATACTAATGAGTTGAGAGCATAGTTGATAGGTCCAATAATATTCTGTTTTCACTTGTAAAATTTAGGGTGCATTTTTGCTCACCCACACTAATTTTGGGGTATGCTCACCATACACCTTATTAGGTGCCATGTGTCCATCCTTCTAACCTTAGTTACCTGATAATTAAATATAGGGTTTATATCATAAATGGTCCCTGAAATTGACCCCATCAATCATGATGGTCCCTGAAATTGAAAATCGATCAATGTAGTCCCTGAATTTTAACTCGCGAATCAATGTGGTCCTTCTGTTAGTGTTCCGTCCAAATTAACTTTAAAAAAAGGTTAGAGAACCAATTTTTCATGGTAAAATGATCAAAAATAACCCTGTTACTTATAATTTTACTTACTACCTCTCTTTTCTTTTTTCCATCTTCACTTTTCTCTCCATTTTTTCATGGATTTGATGCTAAAACTAAAATAAAAACAAAAAAAAGTGGTTCTCTAACCTTTTTTTGGTTATTTTACCATGAAAAATTGGTTCTCTAACCTTTTTTTAGTGTTAATTTGGACGGAACACTAACAGAAGGACCACATTGATTCGCGAGTTAAAATTCAGGGACTACATTGATCGATTTTCAATTTCAGGGACCATCATGATTGATGGGGTCAATTTCAGGGACCATTTGTGATATAAACCCTTAAATATATCATTTTCAATTTTTAAAACTAATTTTAAACATTAAAATAAAAAATAAAAACTCAAACCCTTCAAGTTCTCCACCCAGCCAAACCCCAGAAACAACTACCCACCCACGCCACCCCTTCAATTTGTTCTCCAAAGTCTACCCCCACCCATCCAATCTTCTTTGTGCCATGGTGAATCACCATGTCTCCGTTCTCCTTCTTACACTGTAACTCTAATTTTATTTTAGTTTATAAAGAAACCCAACAAATGTCCTCGTCAAGAAAATAATCTCAAATAGGAAAATCAAATATGTACGTGCACATAAATATCCTCCCAAGAAAGAGAAAGGGCTGATTCTTTAGGTGACGTTGCTATCGAATTTCATGGTTGCAAAGGCGCAACCGTCGTGGTGGTCTCCGGCTGTTGTTACAGTGGAAGAAAAAAGAGGGAGGGCGGAGGAGGAAGTCATGTCAGATTCGTCATGCACCTGAAGAAGAAGATTGGCTGGGTGGTTGGGTGGAACTTTGAGGAATCAACTGAATGGTTGGCGTGGGTGGGGAGCAAAACACTGCTGGGTAGGGTTTGAGTTATTTATTTATTTTTAAGTTTAATGTTTAAAATTAGTTTTAAAAATTGAAAATGATATATCTAATTAACAAGTAACTAGGGTTAGAAGAAGGGATATATGACAGTTAATAAGTTGTATGATGAGCATACACCAAAATTAATGTGGGTGATAAAAAATGCACCCTAAAATTTAAGTCTTATAACAACAAATAGCATACTAAATTATTATATAAATGTTGTTACAACTGCACCTTACCTCAATCGCCATTTTTTCATATATTGTAGTCAATTGGCAAGCAAGTTTGCTCAAAAAGATTGTAAAATGTGTCACACATGTGCATGAAAATTTGGGAAATTATGTAAGCATCTCCTAAAGGTAACCAACAACATGATTTTGGTATATTGGTGAACTTATCGAATTCAAAGAATATTTACCAAAGCACATAATCCATTTTGATATATAATTGGAATGACTTTTATATTATCGTATCGTTTGTCAAAAAAATAAATTCTTCGTAATAATGTATCATTGTTTAACGCCAAAAATATCCGTTGAATTAGCAGAAGCTTCGCTGATATCAAATTTTCAATTTGTTTAGCACTAGTCAATAGCCACTTGCTACTAAATTGAATATTATCCAAGAAAAGTTGACGTTTTGTTTCTTTTGAAACTTAGACTTGGTGGATCTGTTTCTGTTGACTCAGTTTTTTTTTTTTTTTTTTTTTTTTTTTTTGAAAAATCTCGATGGTACGGGGAAAATTAATCATAATTTCTGTTGACTCAGTTGATCGTTCTCCTCTTTAGCTAATTAATCATAATTTTTTTAATTACTATATTGTTCTTTTGCTTTTTGAGACCAACAAATAATGTTTTTGTAGGAGTATCCAATCGCATGACATGTTATCTCAGTAAGATCTTTTAGTAACAACCTTTATAAAAACATGTTACATAATTATATGTCTTCAAAAGTACGAGACATTTTTCATGTAAAATGTGAGTTCAAATGAGACTACAATAGGGAACCAAAATAAGGTAGGAGAGGGGTTTTCAAAACCTTGTCAATGAAGATTCAGTCCAGGTCGTGAATGCCATGCAGAATTTCTCACGCTATGTCTCATGCCGGATCTATTGTGGTTGTGGAGGATGCCAAATCATTAATGGTTGGGATCGTTGGAGCTTTTTCTACTCATGTGCCGTGCCTCGCCAAGCCCTCTTCAGTGGTTCTTTTTGTTCATGGTTTAAGGAATCGGACTAGGATTTTCTCCCCTCCTCTTTCCATCCCCTCCTCTCACATTCTCTATTTTGTCCTTCTCTTTTTATAAAAAATTAATATAAAGATGTTGACGTGGCTTAATCGTGACCGTTCAAATAGGAGGGGAGGGAAAAAAAGAGGGGAGATAATCATACTCCTAAGAATCACCATACCTCATCAATGATCTTCTTCTTGAAGAGTGTACTGGGTAGTTTAGCTGCTATTTCAGTCTTTTATTTCTTTACTTCTGCGTATTGACTTGCTCTTTAAAGCAATAAAATTTTGTATGTTGCAGTCATATTTAGAATAAGAATGTGATTGTGTAAATCCTAAAGAATATGAGAAAGTATCTTATATTTCTATTAGGAATAAATTACTTATTAAATATTGTAATTCTAAAGAGAAAGGTTTTTACATATCCTACTATTATAAATAAAGACACAATGGGGTGAATCAAACATACCTCACAATTAAATCACTCACTCTTCTCTCTAACCATAGCCGGCCCCCTCTCTCTCTAAACCTAGATCGTTCAATCAAATAGGCCTACAACACTCTATCTATTTATACAATTCAAACAAAAAAGGGGTAGGAGAGGGACTGAAAAACCAAGATTGTAGTTTAACAGTTACTTCATGATTAGAACTGCCATCTATGAGATGAGTGATTAATAAATATTGATGGGGGCAAGACATGATTAATTGATTGTTAATTATATTTAGGACATGACACATCATCATCGATCACTATCATGATGCAGACTTAATATTCATTGTTAGCAAAAAAAGTCATCATATGTTAATTAATTAATCACATAGGGCCAGAGGAATCTTACAACCAGTTAAGAGTGGTTTGGTTAATTTGGTAATTAGCGGTACAAGCTGTGTAAAGTGGTTTGCTTTTAGTCTAGACACGAAAACGACGTCCACCTGGTAAAACGCGTTTGGCATATCCCATTTTCTCATTGTGTTACCATTAATTTTGAATGAAATGATTATGTTTTGTTTGTTTTTCTAAATAAAAAAGTAAGGTTGTTTTACTCACAACATACGTTTTTGTTAGACACATTCATATATTGAGTACACTTTATCTACTTTTAATTTAAAATTTGTCTTCATACACCTTATATTTTTTAAATTGACAAATTTGGTTAAAAAGTAGTACTATTCACACTCATTTTTATTTGAAAGATGATCTTTTTCGGATTCACTTTGTGACAATTCATCGTACATCGTGCGGTCAGTTTTCGTCAGGTACTATTTGTATTTAATTTTAAATTAAAAAAGTCAAATACTTTCTGATCGCACGATGCACGATATTGCTAAGATGTAAGGATCCTTAGAATCCCCACAATTTAATTCCTAATGGGATCCAAATTCTTTTTACCTCTCACTTTCTTGCTAACTTTCTATCATTCATTTTCTTTAATTCCAACGACAAAAAATTAAGAAAAATATGTGAAATATAAAAACGGAAATTTTAAGTTGCATGCATGAGAGAGAGCGCGCGCAAAGGCAACGCGGTATTGACATATGCGGCTGCGGTTTCCTATCCCGACGTGCAAGGAAAGTCCTTCGTCAATGACTCGATTTCGCAATGTCATGTTCTTATCCTTCGTTTTTTTTTTTTTTTTTTTTTTTTAATACTTCATATTTATCACATTTCATGTTTTGTCCTAACAAAATATCCTTTTGATATTTTCGTTTTCTTATTCATGACTTCTTACCTTATCTCTATCATTTGGATTATCATTTGATTTATTCAATATCAAAGTTAAAAAAGCATATGATGTTTTAGGGTAATAATGAAAAGCGATATATTTATGTATTTTGGTGCTGGTTCATTGTGAGATCACACATCGTTCAGGGGAGTGAATCCTCTATGCTTTATATGTACATTCCCACCTCCATTTAGCACGAGGTCTTTTAGGAGCTCACTGACTTCGGGTTCCATAGGAACTCCGAAGTTAAGCGAGAATGGGCTAGAGCATTCCCATGATGGGTGACCCACTGGGAAGTTCTGCTCGCATAAGTTCCCAAAAACAAAACCGTGAGGGTGTGGTCGGGCCCAAAGCGGACAATATCGTGCTACGGCGGAGTTGAGCCCGGGATGTGGTGGGGGCCCGGGCCGGGATGTGACAATTTGGTATCAGAGCCAATCCCTGCCCGGAAGTGTGCCGACGAGGACGTCGGGCCCCTAAGGGGGTGGATTGTGAGATCCCACATCGCCCAGGGGAATGGATCCTCTATGCCTTATATGTACATTCCCACCTCCATTTAGCACGAGGCCTTTTGAGAGCTCACTGGCTTCAGGTTCCAGAGGAACTCCGAAATTAAGCGAGAATCGGCCAGAGCATTCCCAGGATGGGTGACCCACTGCGAAGTTCTGCTCGTGTAAGTTCCCAGAAACAAAACCGTGAGGGTGTTGTCGGGGCCCGAAGTGAAAAATATCGTACTACGACGGATTCGAGCCCAGGATATGGTGGGGCCGGGGCCGGGATGTAACATTCATCCTCACTGATCTCCTTCGCTAACAACTAATAATTTAACGCACTAATTAAAAAAGTATACAAGCTAAAAAAACAGAGAGAGAATGCACAAAAACAAGAGTGATTAAAATTATATTCCACCTCTATCTAGCATACCTCACAACCAGTGGCAGATCAAAAATTTTAAACTTGGGGGTCCCAATAATAAAGGTAAAAAAATTTATAGATAAAAATAACATTTAAAAGTTAAATTATAATACATTTCATTCATGAATCATACGCAAACAACATTACAAACCATAGAATTATAATTCAAGAGTCTACGACAATGTTTCATAGTCTGAAATGTTCCATTTGCAAATATTCTCTTTGGCTTGAAAAACCTTTCCATATTTCTTATCTCTACACTACACATCAACAAAAAAACACAAAAAACATATACCGATTAATCAATAAACAAAATTCCAATAATTAAATGAGTATACAAACATAAAACATATTTATAATCATATCAATAATAGATTATAAATCTCCATCAACAAATAATATAATTTAGTTGAGATTAGATTAGATTAGATTAGAATACCAAAAAATCTTATTTGAATCTTGAACCAAATGGTGGTGGTGTGGATATTTGAGATATGACATTCGAGCAAAATTAAAATATGAGTTTGGGTGGGATTTTAGGGTTATGAGAATTGGAAAATTGAGGATTGGATATGTGAAAATGGGGGGTTTCAGGTTTCGGATGGGGGAAGGTTTTAATTAGTTGGCTAAAACGTGCTTTTTGCCATTGTCTAATTTTTAATTTTTTTTAAATTTTTAATCAGTTGGCTAAAACGTGAGTTTTGGGCCAAGGCTGAAAGGGGCAAAATTTTCGTTCTTCCTCCGAGCGTTCGTCTTCCCCGTGAGGACGCCATTGCTGCAGCTGCATAGCCTTCATTCGAGTATGAGGGGTCCCTAAAAAATTTCAAGCAACAATTCTAGGGTCTTCGAGGGGTCATGGGACCTCCCAGGTCCCTCTGTGGATCCGCAACTCCTCCGTTGAA
This sequence comes from Cotoneaster glaucophyllus, assembly GCA_036320875.1. Classification (NCBI taxonomy): domain Eukaryota; kingdom Viridiplantae; phylum Streptophyta; class Magnoliopsida; order Rosales; family Rosaceae; genus Cotoneaster; species Cotoneaster glaucophyllus. The sequence goes on along the minus strand of CM070069.1, from coordinate 33,452,199 downwards.
TTTGATATGCTTGATATGCCTTAAAAGACATTTCATCCAACATCCTAGGGTCAATATTCAATATTGAATATTGAGGCCAAGATTGAACGTTGAAATTATGATTAAAAAGTGTGCTATTGGGGTCAACAATTCAACCAAAACTTCATTTCTTGCCAAATTATGTTGAGCGCTTCATGAGACATATAGCTCAAGCAGTTAAAAGCATTTACCTATATACACTCGTATCTTCATATCCAAGAGAAATGCTAAAGGAAGAGAAAATTATGAATTTCATAACTTAAACCAATTACCGGCTTCCAATAAAACATTTTCACTTCCAATACTAGTAACAAGAAGAACAACATCCTTAATTAATTATGAGCTTAAGAAACAAGTACAGCCATAAAACAAGTTAGAAATCCCAGCAGCCGTTACAAAGGGCATATCTCACTGCACATAGTTAATATTAATACTATTTGATTAATGGCAGCTTGCATGCTTAATTACTAGGAAACATATCTAATTAAACACAACAACAAAAATCTCAAAGCTTTAGAGTAAGATCAGGTGAAGACGAACTTGTATTATTTCTTGGTGCCATGCTTGTTCCTGAATTCATGTTTGGATTTTGGGCAGATTGCACATTGTAATGACCTCCAACTCCCTTGCCTACCTGCCGGAAACTCCCGGGCCAAAACATGCCCTCGTCATCCTCGTCCATAAACACCGGCACTCCAAAATAGCCCTGTTGAAACCTCGCTACGCCTCTTGTGTCTGGGACAGGGAACCTCGGATGATCTGATGATACCATTGTGTTTTGGTGCACTGCAGAATGAGCTTGGATGCCAAGAGACCGGAATGCAGAAGCGGCAGAACCATGTAGGGGGAGAGATGCCAAGCTAGTATACCTGTCGGAAAACATTCCCATACGCATAGCACGCTTGGCCATTGTCCTCTCCCTCTTATGAGCATTCTGATGGCCACCGAGTGCCTGTGAGCTATAGAACTTACGCTTACAGTAGTTGCATGAGAATACCCTTGGGTTTGTCCCTTCTGAAGTAGGGGGTGCAGCTGCTTCACTACTAGTCTCCCCTGTGCCCTTCAATTCAATGTCGCTGGAGCAAAACTGGAGTGTCAAGTCAAGTGAAACAGGTCCGGGATCTTGTTGTTGATGGTTTGTCTGATTTGTGAGGCACGAAGAAGTGGTTGTGCTGTCCTTAGAGGCGTCAGGGGATTCTTCTTGCAGAGGTATGTTTGAAGTTACTTGGCTCGTGACTTCTGAATTATTTTCAAATTCCAAGTTCAAGTTTTGTGTTAACATGTTTCGGCAGGGCAGTGAAGTCAAGGACTTTGTTTCTTCTATATGACTAATCACACGGAGAATTCAAGAAACTTTCTTAAGAGTGACGTTATCAGCTTGCCCTTCATCTGCAATCACGAATGCCAAAATGAGTCATTTTTCATGACAAAGTGGGATTCTTTCTACTCTCTTATTTCTTAGCGAGAGAATTTGCGAAGGAGGATCAACGATGATGATGAGACATTGAGTACTCGAGCAGGATGCATGTCAAAACAAAACAAAAAAAAAACGTTTCTTGTACACATTTCATACTATCTCAAAAACTCAGCAAGGAACCTACTGATAAAAAAAGAAGAAAAGAACTGTGGAAGAAGAACTTTTATATCTCACAGGTGAAACCGTGAAAGTCATAATTTCAATAAGGGAAAGGTGTGCTGATAACATATTTTGTCTATAGAGAAAAAAATGTGCTCTGGGGTCTGTCCTCTAAATGGTGCAGAATCAGTAAACTTTCCGCTCTTAGTTATCTCTAAGTGGCATTTAACATAGACAGAACTTGGAAAACCACAACCATTCACCATATATTTGAGACAAGAGGTTAAGATTATTGGAGAACAAATATATGCTCATATATGCTTGCCTAAAATCACTAAAATGCATGAACAAAATAAGAAGAGCGTCGGGAATAAGGAATTCCTATGCAATCGCTGTTGTTCCGTGTTATTGCAAGTGATAAAAATAAAAACTTTAATCTGAGATGTATGGTAGCTAAATTGTCTCTGTCCACGGAACATATTTTAAGGAACTTTCTGCATATCAGCAGTTCAGCACAATAAAGCAGCAGAATGCCAAATCAAAAGTGGAATTTTCACAGCTACTTCCATGGATTAGCTTCTACCAACAACCTAATACCAAATGCAATTTAACATCAAATTTCCCTAGGAGATTTTAGTACTTAGTTTTCGATAAAAATTCTTGGTTCTCTCCCTTTGGCGAGATCCGATAAAATTGGACCCGTACAAATACATGAATCTTCTAAATGACAGTGCTAATTAGGATGCTTGAATGATTAATTTAAATTTTATTATCAACAGATAATCAAACTGGAGTTTAATCTTCACCTTTTACTTGTGAGAAATCAATCAACTTCGTAACTTTCGTTCATTTGGGGAAGAGAGAAAAGTCACCAGGAAAATCACAGTAAAGAAAAACCAGAAAGCATGGACTGGAGAGATACAAAAAACATGAAATCAACCAAAACTCACCAGGCACGTACAATTCAATACCAACGTGAAGGTGAAGACTTGGGTTAGGCCAGTTGACTAGGGCAGTGTGCTTCCTCTTTACACCAAGATCGAATCCACCTCCCGTAGATTACAGTAGCTTAAAACCTTGTGAAAAAAAATAGCAACAAAACAAGAAAATTTAGAAAGAAAAAACAAACAGTAGGCAGTCTATTGAATTGCAGTGATCAAAACCCAAAAACCAAAGAAAGGAAATTAGATTAATTTATGAGCAACGAGCAACCTAGGACTTGAGTGAGAAAAAGCGGCTATCGAAATCAAATCTATAGAGAGAGAGAGAGACGATACTTGTATGGTACTGAAGATGCAGGCAGGTTAGGTATGGGTTAGCAACATGGGTACTGCCTTTGCCTTCATGTCACTTGGGAAAGTGCGAGCAAAGTACCACCAACACCACCACAAAGGAAGGACTAAAAAACAGGCATCTGGGATTTTTATCGTGTACCTTGATTTTTGCCAGAAAAGGAGTCGGTAAAAGGAATTAAAAGAGAAATAAATGACGATAAGATGAGGGAAGGAAGGGGAGGACAAAGACAGACAGAAAAGTTGTACAATTATGGCAAAAAGATGGGGTGGTGGTAGGGAAAGAGAGATGGGGATGATGATAGTGTCACGTCAGAGATGGTCAGACAATTTGAGAGAGAGAGAGAGAGAGAGAAAGTGATCATTCAGATAACATATTACTAATCACTCTACTTCTGTTGAATTTTGAGCTGCTCTTCCTTCCTTCTTTCCGGTCCCCAACAGCTAACCTATTAATCAATCGATGAGATGAGAGAGAAAGGGAGGAGGAGAGAGAAAGAAGCAAACAAACAGACAGAGAAAGCATGGGAGACTTCAAGTCCCACATAAAAGATACTTGCAAAGTCCAGTGTCTCTTTGCTCATTCTTCTCTTTCACTTTTGTAACAGTTGTAGGATTCTCTTTCTTTCTTTTCTATTTAAATAATTACAATTAAAATACGTTAATATTTTATGTTGATCGTTTTATATAGAGAGAAAGACAAAGAAAAAATTACAAGAGGAAAGAAGAGAAGGAAAGAGAGGGAAAGAAGGAAAGAGAAGGAGAGAATTCTACTCCATAATACCAATCGCTAAATTCTTTTTCAACATTTTTACATGCACATATATGTATACGTATGATATTATACATATAGAATACAATGCAAGATATTTTTGTCAGATGTACTCCCACTTGTTTCGGTTACATGCATATGTAAATAAAGGCCTCGCATAATTCATAATTTCATATCATACTCCTCCGTACATTGGATATTTCTTATTTTGATCCCATATGCATTTATTTTATTTTTTATGGAGCCAAGCCAACCTATGAGACACACATATCATTACTCAGTAGTCACTCTCACCATGCAAGTTGACAAGAAATCATGAAATATAAATACACTACTTTAAGTCAAAAGAATTTTCATTCAACAGAAACATCATTAGTGATAGAGTCAAGTTTGAGTAAGTAGGAGCACTTTAAAAATATACTTTTCTAGTGGCAAATCCACTTAATTTTGGAAATTCCCAATTTTATTTATTTTCTCTAAGTTTATTTTTTGGTCAACAAATGAATAGTCTAACACTCACTCTCATACCAACAAATACATGTAACTTTTAATAAATTGTAACATAGTAGTGAAAGAGTAAACAAAAAAACTAATGTTAGCCAGACTAACATTTTAGATCACATCTACAAAACATGTCATGTGTCATCAATAGAAAATAAGCACGTTAATTAACATTTAAATTATAATTCTTTTATCATGACCACGTCGTATTGTTAACAAAATATTATTTGAACAGATGGGCTCCCTAATACTCAACAAAAAAACTTAGAGACAACTTTATTAAATTTAAATCAAATTAGGGGTATATTATACAATTTGTACAGATAATAGTGCAAAATAAAATTGTAAATATCTACACATATTATGCAAGATTAAATATCGACACAGTAGCATTTCCGTTTTAATTAAGTTTCTCTCCTTCATTAAATATCGACACAGTAACATCTTCATTTTAGTTAAGTTTCTCTCCTTCTAGGTTGATTGGCGTCGCTCCCCTATAATTCAAATACCTTAACCATTTCAAGAGCCCAATTCCTCAAATTTGGAGAGTTGAATTCTTATTGTGTGGGCCTAACCACTCTTTAAAATAAAATAAAATTCAGCTGATAATTGCGTCAAAACAGTTCACTTTTACAAAAATCCAACCACTTTTTTTATTTTCCAAATTTAATGAATGCTTTAATACTTCATAATAAGAATTCAACGTCTTAAATTAGACGGAAAAACGTAAACACGACAATAAAGCTCCAGGACAAAATTAATGACGTGTGCTTCCCTTTAATGTGGGTCCCCAAATTTCTTGCAAGATCTCATATTGATTTGGGAAATGACCGACCTAGATCACAAAGATGATAAAAACGTGATGTTTTTGTTGTAATTCGAAAACGACATTCCCCATGTCAGTCGCCCGTTGTAAGCTGGAAGTTAATCAAACTTTCATCACTGCCCAATTATTTGTTAATCATTTTCCTATTTCTTAATAATTTTACTAACAAAATATTAATTCATGCTTTTAAAATTCGTTTTATGGGTGGAGTATGTTTCAAGCATATATTTTAACATAATTGCACATTTGGGTGGCTCATACGTAATAGGGTTTATATCACAAATGGTCCCTGAAATTGACCCCATCAATCATGATGGTCCCTGAAATTGAAAATTGATCAATGTAGTCCCTGAATTTTAACTCGCGAATCAATGTGGTCCTTCTGTTAGTGTTCCGTCCAAATTAACTTTAAAAAAAAGGTTAGAGATCCAATTTTTCATGGTAAAATGATCAAAAATAACCCTGTTACTTATAATTTTACTTACTTCCTCTCTTTTCTTTTTTCCATCTTCACTTTTCTCTCCATTTTTTCATGGATTTGGTGCTAAAACTAAAATAAAAACAAAAAAAAGTGGTTCTCTAACCTTTTTTTGGTCATTTTACCATGAAAAATTGGTTCTCTAACCTTTTTTTAGTGTTAATTTGGAAGGAACACTAACAGAAGGACCACATTGATTCGCGAGTTAAAATTCAGGGACTACATTGATCGATTTTCAATTTCAGAGACCATCATGATTGATGGGGTCAATTTCAGGGACCATTTATGATATAAACCCTACGTAATAATGACTACGCATTTCAATGCAAGCTCGATCTTAATTGATTATTTTATCTCATAACAATTATCAATTCAACCCACTAAAGTCATTGTTAATAAAAAAAAATTAATATTTATTTCTAAAAAATTATTTGCAAGAAACTGGTGTTATTTCCGTTATATTTTCGCTTATTAACAACCGGACAAAAAAGTATGTGAGTTTGACATTAGTTTGGAATATAACATTCCTCAAAGATTAAGTATAAAATAACTAAGGTAGAGGTTGTTTATCATGTATCGACTCTCATGGGCATCCACGTAAGGACCCACGAACCTACGAAGGTCGGGAAAAAAGTCGATGAATGCCCTTCTGGGACCATTCAACGATCTAGTAAGAGACTTTTTTGTGCCCACCAAGTGTTCGATAAAATATATTTTGCATATCTCGATAGGACTTAGCCAGACGCGTCGACATCTCTTGGTGCTGGTATCACTTGACTGAAATTTACAGGACCTCTCGAAGACAACCATCAGATATCGGCATTTGTCAGCATGTGTGCAACATGGTTCGACAAAACATGCACTCCAAATACTCGAAGTCAAAATTCTGAATCCACCGTTGCTCATTTCCACTTATTCTATTTTTTCGTACTGATTCATGACTTCTCCAACTCTAAACGAGTAATCATGTCAAATAGGGTTCCACCAATGCAATATTCCAACTAAAATGGACCAGTAACCTATGTTAAAATTAAAAGGAAAAACAAAATGACAAACGTCCAAGAAAACTTTACTGGTGTGACGATAAATGGATCGTCGGCCCACCAAAACCCGACAGCTTTATGTTCACCAGTTGATGCTACCACTCGAGTACAAGACTTGTTGCCCGCCCCTTCGCTAACTCCAAAAAATAATTAACTTTAAAAAAACCGAACGTTATTACCAAATAATCACATAACATAATAATTAAAAATGGCCGACAGCTAGCACGTGGTGCTGACACGTGTAATCATTAGATAAAAAATGAGAAGTGGTCCCTCCCACCCCTCCTTTGATTGTCCTTGTTCTTCCTTGGGCTTCGGGGGTAGAACTAGAAGGAGCACTAAGCACCACAATTTAAATATAATAATTCTGAGATTAGAGCGCATTACTGTTTGTTTAGTGTGTGATTTCGAATTTGTATTATTTATTTGCTTCGAGCTCTTAACCATTAATCTATTATCTACTTTCTTTCAGATAATTGTTATTAGTATTTCAAAAATCTTATTATACACTTCTTACGAGTGTAATTTTCTTACTAATTATAGAAAGTTTGGAGTACAAAATGAGATTTTTTAAGTGCCAATAACAATTCCCTTCTTTTAAAATAAAATAAAAATATCAACTTGTAATTTTGTCATGACAATTTACCTTTTTGGAGACCGAAAAGACTTAAACTGGAATTTTGGCTTCTGTGTGTTTTGCATTTTTATATTCTATGATTAAACAATTTAACTCATGGGGTTTTGGCAAAACAGATAGAATAAATGGAAATGCAAAACTAATTTTGTTGGGTAGTTCTTTCTCTCAGTCCTGAGAGTGTTTCTCACTGACTGTGAGTCTTTCGATCTTGGATTTTTCCGGTGGCATCGACCTTAGCTTCGGCTGGGGTTGGTTGCCGGGTGTTTCCTTTTTTCTTCTCCTTCTTCTCTCCCTGCCTCTACTGCTTTCTCTCTCCAATTTTCACTTTGGCCTTCCTAGTTCATTTTATCCTGAAGGTAAACCTCTTCTCTGTTCACCCTTGATCTGTTCGTCAGCCATGTTTCTTTGGGAGATTGTGTGTAGAGCTCCGGTGTCTTCATCTGCTTGGGTGCTACAACCACCACCACTTTCTCCGAGTTGTCTGTCGGTTCCAATAGTGTTGTTCATGGGTATCCACGAACTTCCTCTCGATAATCGGCTCCGCTCACTTGGTTGCCGATTATCCCTAGTTTGTGGCTATGCTCCGGTTGTTGAGCAATTGTAGGGTTGGAGGTGGCATGAGGGGAGGTGCTACTGGACGGAGGATGGGAAGCGGTTGCAGGACTTGTTTCCGATGGGAGTGATGGTTGTGGAAGTTTCTGGAGGTGGCTTGTTGGTTTCTGAGCCTTCTTGGGCCTTTTTTCTAGTTTTTCTTTGTTTTGGGCTTTTTTTTAGGGAGTTTTAACAAAACACTCCCGGTACTGTTCACTTTTAACGAAAAACCATATTTTTACCTTTACCGAACACTATTCACTATACCTTTTAAAAAGGGCTTTTCGTTAAAATGAAAGTTTTTTTGGACTTTTCATTAGTTTTCCTTTTTTTTTTAGTGTGATTAAGGTTTGTGTTGGGACCATATTGTAAGTTGTGTTTTGTGGTAATAAAACTCTCCTTTTGACCAAAAAAAAAAACAGATAGAATAAACAATTTAACTCATGGGGTTTTGGCAAAACAGATCTTTTGCCCAAAAGTCCGGGCTTCTTATTTAAAAAAGAAAAAAAAAAGAAAAGAAAAACACTTTGGGCTATAAAAATAAGAATTTTTAACCCTGGGCTAATAATTGAGGTGACAAAAACTAAGGCCTAAGTTTCACTTGCATTATGGGCTGAAGGTAGAAGATGGTATCACTTAGCATTAGCCCAAAGTTTCATTTGCATTTGCATAAAAAAAAAAAAAAAAAAAAAAAGGTCTGTTGGATGGATGATTGAGATCCTCTCCGGATCTCTGTGTTCGAAACAGCTGGACTTGGAAATCTAGACTGCTCAATTTAAATCATGCGGTTCTCATTAATCTATTCCACTAGTCCACCTAACGGAAGATGAAGTATTTGAACGGTGTGGATATATCTCTCTTAAACGGCTCGAATTTCTGGATCCGACTGCTTCGGACACAAAGATCCATAAAGGACCTCAACTGGACCTCAGGATTTAAATTGAATGGTCTAAATTTCCAAGTTCAACTGCTCCGAACACAGAGATCCGAAGAGAATCTCAATTTTAATCGTACGAGATCATTGTCAAGATTACAAAGTTGACTAGCTACTCGATATTGTGCCAACATTACAAATTTATCATAAAAAAAAATCAGTACTAGTAGTACTTTAACCATTCAATATAAGTTTTAATTTATTCTGTCTAAGTTTTCGATTTGCAATTGCATGCTTCAACAATCCTGAAGACTAATATGGCATTGACGAGATATATAATGGTTGACAAACTTCACCAGGGTGTCCTACTAAGGTAGCTCTTATATAAGGTATGTAGAGAACGAGTTGAATGCGACCAAATTACAAAGTATCGTATATATTTCAATAAATGCTCTACAGATGACGTTGTCAATATCTACACATCATACCTCTCTTACAGAATACGACTAAAGTGAAATCGAGTGAGACCAAGATGCAAAAGAACCGCATACATTTGGTCCCTTTGAATGCCGTGTTCGGTGTTCCTACCCCAAGTTTTTATCATATGGTGTGGTGGATTCAGAAATGCAGGGAAAAGAGGGAGGGGGAAGTGGAATGTTTAGTCGTGGGGTATATCATTCAAACTTTTGGCTTCTAGTGAGTATTGAGTCAAGTTTTTTGAGTGGGCTTTGAAACACAACACGCGTCTACATTTTTTTTGTACTTATATTGTATGCGATCTTTTAGTAATTTCTGTTATTGATTAATATGTATTAATAACTTAAAGCATTAATTTTATTATTATTGATTTAAAACGTGTGAATTAATAATAAATAGATACACTAAACACGTATAGCATACAAAATATGTTCAAAAGATTTAATCCCACAAAACACTGCAATTCTGAGTTGCATTGCAAATTGCCTGGTTCTGCCACCTCCCACCTGCCACTCCCACATCCACATGCATCTGAAGGGAAAAAATACTCGCCAGATCCTTTTTTTCGGAATCTTTAGAATTTCGTGATTGTGATTGTTCATCGTATATCATACGATCAGTTTTTGTTATATACTATTTATATTTAATTTTAAATTTTAAATAATTTATAATCGTATGATATACGATAAATGATCACGATCACAGAATCCTCAAGATTCTCAGAAAAAGAATCCGGGATCCTTTTCCCATCTGAAGCAAAGCAGGAAGATGGCAGAGATGACAAACTTATAAGCCACGGATGACGCATTCGCCTTCGTGCATGTATCATCACCCTAACATTTCATGGTGATGATACATGTTAAGTATTATACATCTCTTTAAATTATTAGTACAAAATATCACGATTGTTATGATAAAAAAAATGTTATCGTCATAGTACATTCTTGTTATATGTGAGTGTGAAGAGATGGAGAAGAACACTTAATTAAACAGATTCATCGTTATCATAACATCAATCTAATAATAATGTTATCATAACATCAATATAATAACAATGCAATATCATCTAAAGTAAATTTACAAATGATGATATAGTTCTCTTAAAAGAAAATTAGCTAGTGGCTTCGACAATCTGACAGTTTAGAAGTGGAAAAGACATAATTATGTACGTTTGCACTGCAGTCAACAATACTGCATTGCATGCAACCCATTGACTTACAGGCCGGAATATTGCAGCACGTGACTAAAATACACAAGTTCAATTTAGTCATCAAATTATTGACTAATTTAATAAACCAACATTAGTTTCAAGCCCAACCAATATGATTTGAGGCCAACAAGTTTCTATTTAGCCCAACTACTAATTATCACTTGTTGATCTTTTGAAAGTCACAAATGCAAAATGCAAGCAATCAACTCAAGCAATATGCCAAATATATTATTTTCAAACTAAAGAAAAATAATCAACACATTATTTTCAACACTCTCATCCATCTCAACAACATTTTTTTGTCGAAGCCTGAGGTATCCCACATTTTGAAGAGTAAAATTAATTTTCAGTGAAGCTCAGAAAGGCTAAAAGCATTTTAGTGCATCCTTTAACCACAGTCAAATAACACAATATCAATATCCTCTCAGAACTTTCAACCAGTAAATCACTCGTATTTTTATCAATTTTGTCCTGATTATTACAAATATATAATATAACATCACAAGAATGCCAATCAATTAACTTGGTTAGTTAATTACTTTGATCTTCTTGGTTTGACTAGCCATATGCTTTTGCCCCACTAATTAATGGGGTATCTTCTTTTCTCAATACTAATCATTTATCTCTTGCTTTGACTATGAGATTTGCTACATTAGTATTCCTAATCTTTTCATCTTTTCATCTTTTCATCTATCAATCTCTTATCTCGTTATTATTTTAAGATAATAAACAATAAAATGAAATTAATTAACAGCCACCCTTACAATCTCTTATCTCGTTATTATTTTAAGATAATAAACAATAAAATGAAATTAATTAACAGCCACCCTTACTATACTAGGTATATACTATTACACTCGAGTTCCAACTTTCAACCAACCTAGAGAAGATAGAATCCGGCTTTTTTTTTAAGAAAAGCTTCCTTGTTTTTATACCCTTTTTTTATTTCCTGTATAGAAAGAAGGTTTTTATTTTTTTGATTAGTTCATTGGTTTGTTTTTCTTAAAGAGTTTTGGTTTGTATCGGAAGTAGAATTCTCTACCCTCCTAATTTTATTCTCTTTCAATCTCCTCTTATTTGAACAATTAAAATTAAGTCACGTCAACATCTTGTGTCTACTTTATTATAAAGAAAAAATGATTATAAAAAAAAAAAAGTAAAATAAAGAGAGAAAATCTTGCCCCTTTATCTCGTGGTACTCATTTCCAATCATTTTTAATAAAAGAAAGGTAGTGGGCTGGGGGCTCACCGAAGTGATGGTCTCCTTTCTTCAAGTAAGATGGGTGCTTTGCACCATATATCTCCTCTCTTCGGTTTCATTCGGTTCTTTTTTTACCAAGATCGAAACCGAACCGATTGCACCATATATCTTCTCTCTTCGGTTTCATTCGGTTCAGTTTTTTGCCAAGCTCGAAACTGAACCGAAACTTCGGTTCAGTTCAATTTTCTTTTGGTTTTTTTTTCAATTTGGTTTTCTACGGTACGATTTCGTTTTTTTATTTTATTATGTTATAAAACTTGATCTTTTTTTTTTAATATGAAATTTAAAAAATAGGCTTGCATTGGTAAACTAATAATAAGAAAAATAGGGAAAGTGGAAAGTGGGAAGGTAGTTGTTTATATACAAGATCATATAAACCAATCATATTCTATCAACAATCTCAATTGCAAAGAAAAATGATCTACGTATCCATTCAAAAAGTAAACAAATAGAGAAGCTCTTCCAAATTCCAAAGTCTTCAAAAACTTTCCTCTATAACCAATGAGATATACTCCCTAATTGAACCAAGTATGCTCCTTGAAAAAACCCTAGGTTAGTTTCAAACTTGGCAACAAAGTTTCACAAAGTAACATCATGGGCGTACAATCGTAAAGTGTAAAGGGATTCGGTTCAGTGCCGTTCGGTTTTTTTTCGGTTTTCGGGTTTTTCGGTTTTGGTTCAGTGTTTAGTTTGGTTTTTTTTTTTTTTTTTTTTTTTTCTTTCGGTTTTCGGTTTTTTGAACCCACCCCTATTTCACTCTAGTTCCTGATAATGAAAATCGATAGAAGTGGTCATTGAGTTTGTCCACCATAAATCATTTTGGTCATGCTGTGAAAAATTTGTCAATATATCTGTTAAGTGGAGGAGTTGGTTTGACAAAAATACTCTTAAAAATGTAGTCACGTGGTCGTTCACACAACAATTTAACAAGGATATTGAATAATTTTTTATGGAAGACCCAAAATGATTTACAGTGGACAAACTCAATGACCATTTCCATCAATTTTCATTGTCAGGAATTAAATTGAGGAGTTAATGTCAATCTCAAATACCATTTTGGCTAAAAAGCGAAAAAAAAAATAATGAAATAAGGCAAAGGGAGCTATAGAAAAACGGTAGTGTTATTCACATACCATTTTACCTCCAATATACCCTAGTTGATTTTTGTCTATTGATATTCTTCAATTAATTTGATCTGATAGTAAAAAATTAAGAAGATATGTGACAAGTAAAAATATACTTGTGGATAACACCATCCTAAAAGAAAGAGTATTCAATGTCTTTGCCTGATAGTTGATAGTTTCACTCTTTTGTGACCCCGCTAGGGTAGCTAGGTAGCTGCTGTCTGGAATTAGAAAAGTTAGATGCATATCATGCATGCATATATATATCTTGAATCTTGTCATTCGATCTATCCCCCAACTTTATTCTTTGATAAAATAGATGTACTAAATAATCCCATCAGGGCATATAATCTAAGCAGATAGAGATTATGTGGAAGCTTTCTTTTCCCTCTTTCTTCTTCCACTCGAAACATTTTCAACAAGTTGCAAATTTTGACCCCATATCCATGGTGTACATTAAAAGAGAGACCATAACGTCCAAAATTGTTATGAAGTAGATCGAATTCCATATGAGAAATATCTTATCACCACCTACTAAATTTGCTAAGAAATGTGGGAACAATTTGCATTAAAATTATATATCAAGCTACCAATTGTGACATTTTCTACAAAAGGGTGGCCTCAAACCAATAAAGCTCTCCACTTTGTAAGGGTCTCTGAGGGGGTTTGGGGGAGGGGGGGAACGTTTACTGGACGCAGCCTTACTCTTATTTTGCAATGAGACTGTTTTCATGACTCGAATTCTTGATATTTCGGTCTTAAAGGAGCAACCCTTATGTTACGCCAATCGACGGGAATCTTGAATGTATATCCAATCCGTGTTTAACATTTTCTTGGAGACAACTAATCAGTTTATTATCCGGAGATTAAGTAGATGCAAAAATAAACACACAGTTGGAGAAGTATCATTGCACATGCAAATCCAAGTATTAAGGATTTAAATATATTGGTGTAAGAGTCGACGCAAATGCAATGAACCTTTGAAGCACTAAATCGTTGCTGGATTTTGTGTTGTTTGATCATGTGCAGCCCCCATCAATATTGGGTTTTGTAAAGCATTTATAAAATCATTAATTCCTATGTAGACTGAAAAATGAGATACAATTACAAGACTAAAAATGAGCTTAGGAAATCAAGCGAGTGTCGCTATTGAACTCACTATAAGTATATATCGTTCGTGTATTTGTGTGTGTCCAAAATATCTTTCATTTTCATAATTAAGGAACCGACTATTAAATTCTTTTCGAACACACTCAATGATATTCGCTCAAAAACTTTAACAATATATTAAAGACTTGTATCAGACACAAATTATAATAAAATTGTAAAAACGACAGCCTGATTACCATACTAAATGGATAAAAAGCCGTATAAAATACTAAAAACCCACATAAGATTACTTTACGAGCTAAAACGGACAAAAGACTGTAGGATCCTCTTTTAACAAAGTTAAACAAATAAGCTAATTAATTTATGCATTGGCGTGCATATGTGGAGTTGACTCGCATTAAACATAGGACGGATGGTTTAAGAGATTGGGTTTGAGATTTGGCATAAACATTTAGTCACGGACCCATGGACTCTGGTTAATTACATGTATTAGTTTGTTGTATGATGGGACTTGTGAACCACTCCATGCACATAATTTCACATCTAACAAGAAAATTGTTGTTGATCAAACTAAGTTTAGGTACCAAAACAAGCCAAATCTTGTGATTTTTAAGAACAAAAAACGAGTACAAATGATTGTTAAATGTTAAAACTAAAGTAATTTGTAGCATAATTAGAACATCTCCACCGAGATTAATTGAAATTTGACTCTAAATGACACAATAATGTTACTACAATTATTTTGATCAACATTTAAGGGGGAGGGTGAGAACAAAGATTTGGTAAAAATCATTGTTTCTCAAGCCTAATTACTATTAAAAAATTAAATTTAGCTCGCGAACAGCTAGTTTGCTGAAGAATTATATTGAAAAGGTACGAGTGAAAATTGATTTTAAAGTGAGCTTAACTAGTTTTTAGCATAATTCATTTTTCTTCCTTTCCTAGGCACTCCTAATAAATCATTGGCAATATAAAGCAAATTTTTTTTATTGTATTCCAGAATATGAGATACTTTAAAATTTTAACAATTTAATCTTTGTTAAAAAAAAATTACAATTATTAAGATCTAACATGCTTTTGCTAAGCCATAAAACCAAAGGCATTCTGTTGGTCCATGGGCAGAGAATGAAGAGATTTTTTAGTATGATCGTCACACGAGGTGGTACATCACGTGTCTCTATATAAATGGTGGGATATGTGCGTTCAAAGGTTAATAACTTAAAAATTAAAAATTTTCACAACTTACATAAAAATACGTGATGTACCATCCGTGTTCTTGTCACAATTAAAAAGAACGCAAACAGAACAACCAACCCACTTTTGCCGGGCGTGTGCTAACACAATTCTAGCTACTTCCCTATTTCTTGCCAAGTGGTAAGGCGTCCGTTTTTGGTACCCGCATGCTTCGAAATAAAAGGAAAACTCTGGGATCAAAGCGGACGTTCTCAATTATTTCGATTTAGGCCTCAAAGTTTAGACAAATGAATCGAGTATGCCTTCTCTTGTGGGGGCTTGAGTTCGTTCGTGCCGACAATGGTCATGGTTTAAACACCCTTGATATAAAGCATAATGCATCTTGTAGGCTTGTAGTTAGCTCTCTAGGGACCTGAAATGAAAGCATCACATGGCTCTATGAAACCAAATCCAGGGGACCACGTACAACAACACATGCAGAAGGCAGAAGTACTCCAGTACTACTGTGTACTTGTACTAGCTAGTTAGCGCTGCAGGGTATGGAATGGCATGGGACTCGACTCCCATCGATCGGGATGCAAATGTAAATGCTTTTATTTGGTAGACCGAGAATCAAGCCAGAGAGAGGAAAGCCAGGAAAAAAGAGCACTCAGGGTCCAGCAGAAAGAAGAAGATGATGAAGCACCTGGCCTGGCCTGGCATGGCATGGGAGGGTGACGGACGAGGATGCCATGCATGGCATCGGCAGGGCTCAGGAGTGAGGAGGGAGGGACACGATATGATCGTTAATTGTAGAAAGAAAGAAAGATAATTAGACTTTTTTGTTGGGATAGAAAGTGATGGGTGCGGGCTTTCACCTTCACTACCAGACCACATGGCCGACATACCCACACACTTTGAGTGGCAGTAAAAATAAAGATGGATAATGGTCGTAGGACATATGTGGCATGCGTTATGCGTGTTATAAATCATACAAGTGAATGTGATTCATCAAAATCGAACGATTCATCAAAATCGACATATGTCAACACTTGGCGAAAGCAATCTACACATTTTGAATATCGAATCAGATGATCAAGTTGTAAAAATATTGTAACCCTAAACCTACATTAATACAAATATATTTATTTTGTATACGTATTTTTTTCATTTGTCACAGAAAAATCGTGTTTACAATCACAATAGCATTGTATTCGTTAAGTGAATATTGCTTTCGACCCTAAAGCCTTTATTAACTTATTTAACTATGCTTTTTCTTATTCTACTAATCTAATCTAACAATTCAACCAAATTTATTTATAAGTTAGAGGTTTTAAATTTAACGTGGTACCCAATACGAGTTTCACAGCGAGTGAACCGAGCCCCCACCACAACTTTCCTCGTCCTTCAATATTTCAAAAATTTAATAGGTGTGAACGAAAATGGTCCCCATGCAATCTTCCCCTTATTCCATCAAAAGATATCCCTTTTCTGAACAAAAACCACTAAACCAGCATCGACTACTATTTAAGTGTCATTTCAAATCAGAAACGTGTCTGAAGACTTTCACTTCGTTCTCCTCATTCGTACAACATTTCTCATATCAATTAACAACTTAATCTAATAATTAAACGTCCGTCTTCGAAACTTACAATTATGATCTAAAAAAAAAAAATGATTGAAAAGTAAAAATATTTTGAAAATGTAAAATTTAGGGAACAAAAATGATCATGTACTCTGTTTTTTTTATAGTATATTTTTTGTTTAAATAGAAAATTTATAATATATTAGAAAATATAAAACATGGTGAATTTAGAAAACTTAAAATTTGCTCCATAGTCATATTTTCTTATCCAAATTTGGTGCATCAATTGAAAAGGGGGTTTGGTTTCATGAAAGAAAGAAAATATAGATGGGGGCATTTTCGAAATTTAATATAGAAATTCCGGGCTTAATGTAAATTAGAGGGAATGAGATCTCAATGTCATTATCCCAAAGATATGTGACTGCGATTTTTGGACTTCCATTCGCCCAATTGGATTCATATTAAAATCCTAAACATATTACACGCACTACCTTTTTGAAAAACAAAGGAAGTTGAAGAAATTTAACAATGATTTGAATGGAAAAGGGAATACGTAACTCAAAAAATGATTTCTACGTACTTTTTTCGAACTTATTTTTACCTGATTGTGTTTAATATTCTTCTTTATTTAAATTATTTGATCCTCTTTTAGAATAAATTTAATTATATCGATGTTTCTTGAACTTAAATTTTACCGCATAATCCATGAAATTTTACCGCTAAATGTTAGAAATAAACAGAAATGCGGCTTAATAGGTAGAGAGTAATTAAAATGTCCAAATATTTACAGGGTGATTAACACTCACACAAGAAATTAAAAGAAAACTAGAAAAGTTAGACATCATGTCAGATTCCTCCCTGATGTTTTTAAATGGGCAATTATGCCTTCCCCTGAGACTCTTTCCATCTCATTTTCACTGTTTAAAACTAAAAACAGCAGAAAAACGTAACCCATTTGGAGTTTTGCTTTTTCGAAGGGTCAGAGTCAGACCCCCATCAAAATACTTCAGTTGAATTTCAAAAGTTTGGACTGTCATCTTCAATGTGAGCTCAGAAAATTAGCAAAGCAAACAACAGAGAGAGAAAGTAGGAAGAGAGAGAGAGAGAGTGTGTGGTGCAAGATGCAATATTATAAGGAAGAATACAGAGAGGGAGGGGAGAGAGAGGGGAAATTAGTTTATAATGTGGGATGGTAGAGATGGGGAGACAAGAGCGTATCTCTGAAAATCCAAAAAATTCGATTCAGTTTGGTTGCTTTAAAAAAATAGAGCATAAAAAGTCATCAAAACTACTATTTTATGCTGAAAAAAATAAAAAATAAAGAAAAAATCCTCAGATCAGGACGACCCAATACTCCTTTTCTATTATACATTCATTGTACTGCATCAAGCCACCATCTTTCTATAATTGTTGGAGGTGAAGATCGTTTCTTTCAAGACCCCCATTTCTTATTTCTTTTGTTTCTCTCTCTAGAATTCTCTCTCTCTCTCTCTCTCTCAAACTCTTGTGGTGTGCATTTCTGTGTTGTGTGCTGAGCTTAGCTGTGTGTGTTTTGATTATTATATGGTGGGAAAACAGTGAACGTGCTTCTTCTTTGTCTGGAAGCCTCTAACTAAGCTTCACGCTTTGAGATGGCATGATTGGAGCTCTCTGTGTTTTTTTATTCCTTAAAAAATGATTTTTTGTTTAGCATTCACAGCCTGAGACAGACCATTTTCTAGAGAGAGAGAGAGAAATACAAAGACTACTTTGGAATTTGAGCTTTGTTTTCCTTTCCCCATCTTTTGAAAGCCATGCTTGTCTCTGTGAATTGAGAAAGAATCCTTCTTTTCGAGTTCTGGGTCTCTATCTCTCTTTACCTTTTACAATAGTACAATGGGGTTTCAGTGAGAGAGGGAAGAAGAAAAGAAAAGGAGATATATTTGTTCATTTGCTCATATTTTGCTTGTGCTTTCAGAAAAAAAGTTTCTGAAAAAATAAGCACTTTTAAGAACGTGGGTTCTCTTTTTTTTTTAAGATTAGTTATGAGATGAGTAAAGAGGAACCAAGAAGAAGAATCAAAGAATTTGGTTTAGTGCTGATGGGTGGGAAGACGAAGATGCCGCGCCACCAATCAGTGGCTGTGAGGTTGAATGAGCAAATGGAGGCCAAAAAAGGCTACACCTTTGTGCAGGCACACAGGGCTTGGTTCCCAAAACTTTTCCTTCTTTGGGTTCTTGTGATGGTTCTCTTGAGCTGGTTAACCTACTCTTACATGGATGCTGATAACAAAGTGAGAAGGGTAGAAGTTCTTGGTAGCATGTGTGATCAGAGGGCAAGAATGCTGCAGGATCAGTTCAATGTTAGTGTTAATCATGTGCATGCCCTTGCAATCCTTGTTTCCACCTTCCATTACTACAAGAACCCTTCTGCAATTGATCAGGTATGTTTGTGCTTCAATTTTGATCAAAACCCTTTTGGGAAATGCTTGTTTTGGTATAATTTCTTTGACTAATTGTACAGTTTTGTTTATTTAAGACAATTAGTTTCTCAATTTTTATGATGATTGAATGTGGTACTACTGGTTTGAGCTTTTGTGGATTTGGGTTCTGTATTGGGGAAAATGCAGGAAACATTTGCCGAATACACTGCCAGAACCGCTTTCGAGAGGCCTCTTTTGAGTGGGGTGGCCTATGCACAGAGAGTGCTTGATTCGGATAGGGAAAAGTTCGAAAAGCAACATGGATGGACAATAAAGACAATGGGGAAGGAACCATCGCCCAACCGAGATGAGTATGCGCCTGTAATTTTTTCACAGGAAACCGTCTCTTACATTGAGTCACTTGATATGATGTCTGGGGAGGTAACTATAGGATGTGTTTACTTTCACTTTGTTTATCTTGTTGAACTATATGGCATTAATCGGAGCATTCGTTAGGCGCGTTTCGTGTGACCTTTAATTTTTCCACTACATGATGCAGGAGGACAGAGAAAACATTTTGAGGGCTAGAGCTACTGGAAAAGCTGTTCTAACAAGTCCATTTAGGTTGCTGGGTTCTCATCATCTTGGTGTTGTATTGACTTTCCCCGTTTACAAATCGAAGCTCCCTCCAAACCCAACCGTGGAGCAGCGCATTCAGGCGGCTGTTGGGTAAGTTGGCATACAACCATAGAATTATGAAAACCCTCTTCAGTTGCTTTTTGCATGCTGTTACCTGCATATACTTTCGCCGATTCCATGTGCATCTGCCACAGAAGTTAGCAACCTATGGGATGGTGCATTTGATTGTGTATAAAATGCAGGTACCTTGGTGGTGCCTTTGATGTTGAGTCCCTTGTGGAGAATTTGCTTGGCCAACTTGCGGGGAATCAAGCCATTCAGGTTTATGTGTATGATGTTACAAACACTTCGGATCCCCTAATCATGTATGGTCACCAATATCAAGATGGTGACACATCTCTTCTGCATGAAAGCAAGCTGGATTTCGGAGATCCTTTCCGGAAGCATCAGATGATATGTAGGTAAGGGCAACCATTCAATAACAAATGAGAGATGGAGAGTTTCAGTGGTTATGCCATGCTAATACGCGTAATTGGTTTCTTGAGCAGATATCATCAGTGGGCACCCACGTCATGGACAGCGATTAACACTGCATTCTTGTTCTTTGTGATTGGGTTTTTAGTTGGCTATATCTTATATGGAGCAGCAATGCACATTGTTAAAGTTGAGGATGATTTCCATGAAATGGAGGAATTAAAAGTTCGAGCAGAAGCTGCCGATGTTGCCAAGTCCCAGGTACTGTTTTCAACATTTCCCCATGTTGAGAGTTGTCCCACATTGGTGAGGGACAAAGTTTGCTATGTGCTTATATGATCTTGGGCTACTCCCTATAATGCCAATTGGTTTTATGGTGGAACCCCAATTTCATCACCCCAAGCATTGCTCATTCCTCTGTCATGTTTTTGATATGTTGTCTTCTTTTTTTTCATGCCAGTTTCTTGCTACTGTTTCTCATGAAATAAGAACGCCCATGAACGGAATCCTAGGTATGCTGACAGATCTCCCAATATAACATTTTATTTTCGGAATGACATTATGATATGAGTCCGAAAATGCACTCTTGCAAGAGGTAAAATCTTTATTTTTCTATGATTGCAGGAATGCTTGCCTTGCTTTTAGATACAGCTTTAAGTTCAACCCAGATGGATTATGCTCGAACGGCTCAAGCTTGTGGAAAGGCGTTGATAACATTAATTAATGAGGTGCTTGACCGGGCAAAGATTGATGCTGGCAAGTTAGAGCTGGAAGAAGTTCCATTTGGCATTCGGTCAATACTAGATGATGTCCTATCTTTATTTTCTGAAAAATCTAGAAATAAGGGTATAGAGGTAAGCCTCAATGTCTTCAGCTCAGAGTTACTGCAATGTTTTTGTAGTTCTTAAATTGTGGTGTGGTGATGGTGATAGTTCTTAAATTCTGAAATATGAACTGTCATAATTTATAATATCATGTGTCATCGTCAAAACTCCTAATTCCGATTTATATTTGGGATATGAAGCTAGCAGTATTTGTGTCCGACAAAGTTCCAGAAATTTTTATGGGAGATCCAGGGAGATTCAGACAGATAATTACAAATCTAGTGGGCAACTCTATTAAAGTAAGTGGAAGTTTCATTTTTTTACTTTCAACTCGCGGTAACAGGATTCATTAAAATCTTCGGTTTGTCCTGCTCTGGTTAGTGATCAAAGAAAACTTATGTTTGAGCTCTACATTTGGCAGTTCACTGAACGAGGACATATATTTGTCAAAGTTCATCTAGCTGAGCCCTCAAAGGTGATGATAAATGGGAAATCAGAGACTTACTTGAACGGAGGATCAGATGAAGGTGTGCTGACATCCGATGGCCATCAGTTTAAAACTTTAAGTGGGTGTGAAGCGGCTAATGACTGGAATAGTTGGGATAGGTTTAAGCATCTGGTGTCTGATGAAGAATACAGAGCTGATGTTGTTGAAGCTTCTGAGCAGGTCACGTTGATGGTTTCTGTGGAGGATACGGGGATAGGTATACCATTAGCTGCCCAGAAACGTGTTTTTATGCCCTTCATGCAGGCAGACAGTTCAACCTCTAGACATTATGGAGGAACTGGTATTGGCTTGAGCATCAGTAAGTGTCTGGTTGAACTGATGGGTGGTCAGATAAAATTTGTAAGTCAACCTCGCGTTGGGAGTACATTTTCTTTCACCGCTAATTTTAGGAGGTGCAAGAAAAATGCATTTAGTGACATTAAAAAACCTAATCCTGAGGATCTACCTTCTAGTTTTAGAGGATTGCGAGCAATAGTAGTTGATGGAAAACTTGTGAGAACTGCTGTAACCAAATACCACTTAAAGAGACTTGGAATCCTTGTGGAAGTTGCGAGCAGCATCAAGATGGCTGTTGCTTCATGTGGAAGAAATGGTGCTGCAGCATCCGGGTACTTTTACTTTCGTTACGTCTTTAAATTTTTAAGGGGTTTAATATTTACTGTGATAAACTATAATAATATGGCAATTCAATATTTCCTCTATTAACTGCTATGAAAAGGTAGACTTCGGAAATAAGTAGGATTTGATTAACTTAATTGAATTGCTTCATTATATATGACAGGAAAAGTATCCAGCCAGATATAGTTCTAGTTGAGAAGGATTCATGGATTTCTGGTGAAGAACATGATCTTAATGTGCAGAAATTGGATTGGAAACAGAGCGGTCATGCGTTAAAGCTGCCAAAAATGATCCTTCTTGCAACCAATAATCTTAGTCAAGCTGAATCTGATAAGGTAAGGGCAGCTGGTTTTGCAGATACCGTAATTATGAAACCTTTGAGGGCTAGTATGGTGGCTGCGTGTCTTCAAGAGGTCCTGGGCATAGGAAAGAATAGGCAACCTGGGAGAGTGGTGGCTAATGGATCTAACGTCCTCCAAAGTCTGCTCTGTGGGAAGACAATTTTGGTGGTTGATGACAATTTGGTAAACCGGAGAGTTGCTGCAGGTGCACTAAAGAAGTTTGGTGCTAATGTAAAGTGTGTTGATAGTGGCAAAGCTGCATTGGCGTTGCTTCAATTACCGCACAATTTTGATGCTTGCTTCATGGATATTCAAATGCCTGAAATGGATGGGTATGTTTCGGTGTTTCAGTTACTACATTCTAGATTCGGAATGCCCTTATTTGCTAGCTTTTGTGCTTGACCAAATTGGAATTGTTATTTACAAATGTTACTTTTGGTTGCAGGTTTGAGGCAACACGCAGAATCCGGCAGATGGAGAGCAAGGAAAATGTTGAGATGAATGGTGGATTTGAAGCACTTGCAAGAAAGGGTGACTGGCATTTGCCTGTATTGGCTATGACGGCGGATGTTATTCATGCCACCTACGATGAGTGCCTGAAGTGTGGGATGGATGGATACGTCTCCAAGCCCTTCGAGGAAGAGAATCTCTATCAAGCCGTTGCCAAGTTCTTCAAAACTTAAAACAGCCTCAGACTCGTAACAAGAATTGTCAAACTCAAAACCTGCAGACATCTTTGTTGGTCGGATGTTACCAGCAATTTTTTGATATTCTGCAGAGACAACGCCGGCAGTCGGTCCTAGAATTTTGATGATTCGTAATGGCTTGAATGCAGGTTCGAGGAATCATTTCTAACTAAAATTTTAACTCGATTCGGTATATCCACGCACATGTATACTACTACAAACCTCCATTTCGCACTTCGTATGTATAGTAGTAGGATGATCCTTAGAAAAGGGGAGGAGCAAAATGTGTAAATGTTATATTTTTTGTATGCCTTGTTTGAATCTTTCTTCTGAGTTCTGAGGAAAAGGGTTTCAATGCCTTCGATTTGTACCATTCTTTTTGTACAACTGATTCAATGTTTTGCATTTAGACTTTCTGGGGATAATGGAAGGTACCATAATTGACATTCCTAATGTTTACTTGGGGACGTTTGATAATCACTTACCTGTAAGCCGTTTGATAATTATTTTGTTTTTAAGGTTTTTTTTATGTTTTGTCGAAATACGGTCGTCAAATGTTCCTTTAATTCTCTAACAGTCAGATATGCAACTAGAAAGAGAGAATGTCATAATGTCATGTATAGTATAGGCATGATGGTCCAAACCTGAAAATGCAAGAAGAAAAGCCATGTTCGGTGCACGTACCAAACGTGGGACGGAATGTCTCGTCCCACTACGTTACGTCTCGTTCCACGTACCAAACGGTACCTTAATTTTCTATCCAACAGTCAGATATGCAACTACAAAGAGAGTGTCATAATGTCATGTATAGTATAGGCATGATGGTCCAAACCTGAAAATGCAAGTATAGGCATGATGGTCCAAACCTGAAAATGCAAGAACAAAAGCCATGTTGGGCGTATAGACTTTGCATTGTTTTTGGGGCTTTAGGGCTTGTGGAATTATTATTGACACTCTAAATTTTTTATTTTGCATTTCAAATTTTCTATATTTAGAAGGTGACGACCAATTTTTTTTTCTTTTTTTTTGTTTCCATAATTGTTTTCTTTCTGAAATTTTAATTTCCACGTGGTGCCCAGTTATTGTCCACATGGGCGTCACGTCATCAGTTAACGTCAGACTTCACAGCCAGACTAATGCATGTATGATAATGTCGTAAAATTAACACTTTAGGTATGACTCTGGGACGAAAAAAACTTCATGTACCAAATGTTGAAAACCACGAAACTTGAAGGTAGTAAACTGAGATTTACCCTAATATATAATAGTAAGAAAAAAATTAAATTGCTTTTTTATTTCATAGACACACTAAAATGCTTTTGTTTATAAATTTTAAGTATTTACTTTAATATTTAAATGTTCTCGCTCAAGATTTAGTTTCTTCTCTTCGGCATATGCATGGAGTTGTACATAATGTGAATGAGCATGGAAATAAAAAAAGTAAGGAGTTGTGCATAATTAAACTAGGGTTAATGAGTTTATAAAAAATAGTATTGGAAGTAAAAAAAGTAAGCGAGGGCATAAAGGGAACAAAAGTGTCATTTCGATTGCCCAAGCAATCCGGAATTAGATTACCACCTACATCTAGAGAATCCAATTCCACCAATACAAGGAATTGAATTCCAAAATTTGTGTGGGCCCCACTGTTTTTTTGATTCCTCCATGTTTTGTAAACACCGGAGTACTCCGTAATTGAAATTCAATTCCACATTTTCATTATGATTACGGATACGTAAACACCCCCTAATACATTTGGATGTTGGGCAGTGGGTTTCCAGTAAAGATTTTAATGAAGGTAGATGAGGTTTCACCTCAACTTCGTATAGTCCTTTAAGCTTTTCGATCTTAGGTTACATTCTTACACGCCTCTTCATGTATAACGAAATTTAAACTTGATTTGTGAATAATATAAGATAACGTGAATTATGTATGTCTTATGAATCTCACACGTGAACAAACATACTGTAATATCTCGAAAGAAGTTAAAATTCAACTCTATTTTATATACGGACGAATAATACTAAACAAATGAATTTATACAAATTGCAAAATTATTTTTCTTTCGGTGCTTGAAATTTGGAAGTTTGAATCTTCGTCCACAAAATAGTTAAAAAAAAAATTAAAGAGGGGAATTAAAAATAAAAACCACCTTCTGTCAGTAATGTACGCCATGCAAAAGATCGTTCGAATATTTGGGCCCAATGGACCTTCTTTTATTAACATTCGGGTCGTCAAAGAGTCCACCCTCCGCGAATTAAAAATAATTATTAGAAAGTTGTCAAACATTAAGGAAATTAATTAAGGTAATCCGAATTGACAGTCCCCGATTAATGCAAATTTCTAAGAAAATGGTTGGTGGGTCCACAAATAAACAGACAGAAAAAGCCAAAAAAACCACACCACTATTTACTCCAAATCATCCCTTAATTTCCTCCTTGATTACAACTCAACGATCATGTCAAATCAATTAACAAATCCACTAGGATTCATTTCTAATTAGAAAAAAAAAAGAAAAAAAAAACTTACTATTCAATGGCCTATTCAAAGAATATTGAAATACCATTGTGAGTCTTTCTGGTTCCGTGAATAACCGTAACTTGACATCAGTTGTCCGCTGTAGTGGTATATTTTCTAACTTTTGAACGTATCTAAATATCATAATACATGATTGAGCTATTTATAATCAGGTTCACAATAACAACTTATATGATACAATTAAATATCATAAAAATAAAAATTAACATTTATATTATGCAATTAGCTCAAGACGTGACGAAAACGATGTATTCTTGTCATACAAGTCATTCTCTCGCGTAGAAAATTGAGATGGGAATAATACCAAAAAAATAGTAAGATGGGAGACAGCAAAGCAAAAGTCTTGAGTAGCACGTGTAGCAGACTGCACAAGCAAAAGTCTTAAACCAAAACAAGAAATTTGTAATCAAAACCGACCCATACTATACTCCTCTTTCATTTTCCATTTTATTTCCTTCAATTTCTTTCAATCGAAACAGAGAGAGAAAATTGCACACGTAAATCGTTACGTCAGCTTGTTTTTCTCTGTTCCCAAACACTACCCAACCGAAAATCAGAGTATCATTCAAAGCCCCACGAACTAACCCCCTTCCCGCCAATTAAACCCCAAAAACGTTCGCCTTTTCTTCTTCCTTTCTCCGCCCAATTCTCCGCCGTTTCTCCTCCCATAAACCCTAGAGATTTCTGCCGTTCTTTCACTGTCAAAGTCTGTATCTTTTTTCTTTTCATCCACCTTCTTGTATTTTTTCTGGAAAAAAAAAATGAAGGAACCCCAACTGGGTTTCTGGGGTTCTTTCCCCGTTCTGCTTCTTTTGTTTTTCTCGCTGCACCCACCAGTAAACTCTCAGTCCGGCGGCGGCGGCGACGACGGAGCGGCCATGGAAGCACTCCGGAAAAGCATCGGCTCCAACAGTCTCGGGTGGTCCGGCACCGATTACTGCAAATGGGGAAAAGTGAGTTGCCAGGACGGCAAGGTTTTCAAAATCCAATTGGGTAATCAGAAACTCACCGGCACGCTGCCGCCGAAAATCCAAAAGCTTTCGAATTTGCAGCAACTGGAAGTTCAGAACAACCAACTCACCGGACCTTTTCCGAGCCTCTCCGGGGTGCAACCTCTTCAGGTCCTCCTCGCCCACGACAACAACTTCTCGTCCTTCCCCTCCGATTTCTTCACCGGACTCACCTCCCTCGACACCATCAGCATCGACCACAATCCCTTCGGTGCGTGGCAGATTCCCGACACTCTCAAAGATGCCACAGCGCTGAAGGAATTCTCCGCCACCGAGACCAACATCACCGGAAGAATCCCCGATATCTTCACCAGTTCCAATTTCCCAGGTTTGACTGATCTGCATTTGGCTTTCAATTACCTTGAAGGCGAATTGCCTGCTAGTTTTTCGGGTTCGAGTATTCAGTCCCTCTGGTTGAACAGCCAACAGGGCACCAATAGGCTTAATGGTACTATTGATGTGTTACCGAACATGACTTCTCTGAGTGTGGTTTGGTTACATGGTAATTTGTTCACCGGTCCTATACCGGACTTGTCGAGCTTAGCTAGCTTGACCACTCTGAGTTTGAGGGATAACAAGCTCACCGGCGTTGTTCCGGCGTCTTTGTTGAATCTTAAATCCCTTAATTCTGTTAATTTGACCAACAATATGCTTCAAGGACCAATGCCCAAGTTTGGCGATGGGGTTCTGGTGGATATGACGGGGTTAAATAGTTTTTGCAGTGATAAGCCGGGTGTTGATTGCGACCCTCGTGTCAATGTATTGCTTTCGGTCATCAAAGACATGGATTATCCTACTGTTTTTGCAGATAGTTGGAAGGGGAACGATCCTTGTAATAACTGGAAGGGAATAACGTGTAATGGTGGAAACATTACTGTTGTCAATTTTCGGAGCCTGGGTCTTTCAGGTACGATCTCTTCAAATTATTCTCTGCTTACCTCCTTGCGAACATTGAGACTTGACAATAATAACCTCACGGGTAAGATACCAAAGGAGCTTACGGAACTACCCGACCTTCAACAGCTAGATGTTAGTAACAATCAACTTTTTGGTCAAGTACCAACGTTTAAGAATGTGGACGTGAAAACAGCTGGGAACCCTAATATTGGTCAGGATCATCCCCCTTCGCCAGCAACGCCTACAATTCCTAATTCACCGCCTGGCTCCCACTCAGATGGAGGTAAAAAATCTAGGACTGGGGTGGTTGTTGGGACTGTCATCGGCAGTGTTGGCGGATTGGTTGTAGTTGGGTTTGTTGCTTTCTGTCTACTTAAGAAAAAGCATAAGCATTCTGGCAGAGTGCAAAGTGCAAACGCAAGTAGTGGACCTAATGACATTCATGTGGTTGAGGCTGGAAGTATGGTCATTTCGATCCAAGTTTTGAGAAATGTGACCAATAATTTCAGCGAAAATAATGTATTAGGAAAAGGTGGTTTTGGAACTGTGTACAAAGGGGAGTTGCATGATGGGACAAAGATTGCAGTGAAGAGGATGGAATCTGGAGTGGTGGCGGAGAAGGGTCTAAATGAGTTCAAGTCTGAGATTGCCGTTCTTACTAAGGTCCGACACCGCCACTTGGTTGGACTTCATGGCTATTGTTTGGACGGAAACGAGAGGCTTCTAGTTTATGAATACATGCCTCAAGGGACTCTTAGTAGATACTTGTTCAACTGGAAAGAGGAAGGTCTGAAGCCACTTGAATGGACTAGAAGGCTGACCATTGCCTTGGATGTTGCAAGAGGGGTTGAGTATCTCCACGGTTTAGCCAGCCAGACTTTCATTCACAGGGATCTTAAACCTTCGAACATTTTACTCGGAGATGATATGCGGGCTAAAGTTGCGGATTTTGGACTGGTTCGTCTTGTTCCAGAAGGGAAAGCCTCAATTGAGACAAGACTAGCCGGAACTTTTGGCTATTTGGCTCCAGAGTATGCAGGTAAAACATTTCTATATGCACTCTTCTTTTCAAATTCCATTTGAGTACCGGGAAAGGTATTTGCTTTGTAAAGTATGATTAGACACTCCAGCAGATATCATTGTTCAATGAACTAAGACAACTATGAGATTATCTCTCACTGATTATTCTTTGTGCGAACTGCCGGAAAAAATCAGTGACCAGGACAGAATTAGGAAAATAATATTCTGTCATGAAAGTGTGATGGCATCAAGTTTGGACTTGCAGCATTAACAGTATGAGACTTTCGTTTGCTAGTCAATACATGTAGGACTAAATTAGATTCACTGCATCATTTACGCACTAATCTCATATGTTCCAATTCTTTAGGGCATGCTTGGTATCCTATTTGAAAATTTGTATCATTTCTCAAAACATTTCTTAAGAATATTTCTTCAAAACAATTTTCTTTAAGACTCAAAAAGGTGATTGGTTTGCGATTTAAAATTTTTAAATCTTACGACTTAAACTAGACAAAGAGATCTAAAAAGAGGGGTCGCAAGAGAGGGAGAAAGAGGAGAGAGGATGAAAGAAAGTAAGAGATGATTGAAGGAAAGATAAAGAAGGAAGAGGATTGGACGGGATAGAGAGGAAGAGGAGTGAGAGAAAGAACCGAGAGAATGAAGATAGCTGATTGGAGGAGAGACGAAAAAGGTAAAAAAAAGAGTAAAGAGAGAGAGAGAGAGATTTGGAGTGGGAGGGGAGGAGGGAGAGAAAAAATGAATGAGTTTAAGTTTATAAACTCTAAAATAAGTTTTTAAGACCTAAAGTTTGAAAATTATTTTTAAATTAAAAAGTTGGATTCAAGTAAAATATCAAACAGACCCTTAATTTTCCATGGATATTCTGGCATGCTAAGTAGTTTATAATTTTCAAAATCAGGGATGCGAACAAGATAGAAAAGAATGAAATGGCTTCTGTGTGTGACGAGCATTTGTTGTCTCTAACATGTTGACTGAATTTATATGTATCTGATGTAGGATTATTGGAAAGGTTAACAAAACCATTCAGCTCAGTATTTTATAGTTTCATGTTACAGGCATTTTCCACTTGTTCCATAATTAATGTAGCATCTGTTCTGTGGTTCATTTTCTTCTTGCTATGGCCTCATGGCATTTCGTCATAAGGTTTGTTGTACTTAATTATGCTTACTGTCTTTCGACTAATAAAAATTCAAGGCACTAAAACCACAATTTTGTAATGTATAAGCAACCGGGCGGATGACACTCAAGGTTGACTTGTATAGCTTTGGAGTGATCTTAATGGAGCTGATCACGGGTAGAAGAGCAATTGATAAAAGCCAACCAGAGGAGAGCTTGCACCTTGTTACATGGTTCCGCAGAATGCTCATTAACAAGGATGCACTCCGGCAGGCCATTGATCCAACAATTGATCTCAATGAGGAAACTCTTTCTAGTATTGACACTGTCGCTGAGCTTGCTGGGCATTGCAGCGCAACAGAGCCCTACCAGAGGCCCGACATGGGTCATGCAGTCAATGTTCTTTCGTCGCTCGTTGGGCATTGGAAACCATCTGAAGCTGAAGATTCTGACGGTATGTATGGAATTGACCTCGAAATGGCCTCGTGCAGTCAATCTTCTTTCGTCCCTCGTTGAGCATTGGAAACCATCTGAAGCCGAAGATTCTGACGGTATGTATGGAATTGACCTCGAAATGACCTTACCACGAGCTTATGTAACACCTTAACATTTTATAAAGTTTTACTCTTCACACGATATGTCAAATGATAAACATAAAATAAGAATTCATATTTATTTTCTTTACATTGGTATGGTAATGCAAGAAATGAATTAAAAAGTATACCGATATTTAAACATTGCATTGGTAATGAAAAGAAATAAAAATGCAAGGCTTTAAACTAATAAAAATGTAATAAAAATTATTTTGGCAGTATGGGAAAGATATGTCATTCCACGTTGTTTGGGTTTATATTTGACATTGAGCTTTGTGATAATGGAGGCCCAAAGATGCAAGAGCAAAGAGAAGACTAGGTTCAGACAAGTCGATAGGCCCCAGAAGAATTGGAAGCCATTTCAGCAAAGGCATAGGTCACATGCCTATGTTTGAAGTGATGGGCAACAGAGGGCACCTTACTATCAGCAAAAACACTTTTCAAGGGTATAGATGAGTAAATAAGTGATGACTCACTGCCCTCCAAAAACCATCAGCTAAAGGCAAAACTTGGACAGTCGGGCCAAATTGTCTATAAAAAGTAGAGAGAGACACTAGAGACAAGGACACTTAACCATTCAATCAAAAGACATCCCACTTTGCTCTTAAACAAGTAAGAAACCAAAAAGCTGAATTTTGTCCAGATTCTATCCTTTTTAGTTGTTCCCTCATAGAAAGCCATCTTTTGTCGAGATTAGAAGCTCTGCTACCTTCCCTTAGTGTTGTAGTATCGATATCCTCTAGTAAAACCTTTTTACTTTTCATCCCCCAGAGCATACATACCCCTGTAAACACAAAGAGAAGGGGTCGCAAAAAGTTGAACCTTGCCCGACAAGGTTAAATCTTGCCCGAGTCTCTTTTGTTTGTACTTACATATATTAGATCTGTTGTTTAATGCATTCCCTTTCATGTTTTTAAATCATTTTCAACTGTTTTCCACTCAAAAGTCTCATCTGCAATCAAATCTGGATAAGTTAATGAACCTGTTTT
This sequence comes from Cotoneaster glaucophyllus, assembly GCA_036320875.1. Taxonomy (NCBI): domain Eukaryota; kingdom Viridiplantae; phylum Streptophyta; class Magnoliopsida; order Rosales; family Rosaceae; genus Cotoneaster; species Cotoneaster glaucophyllus. Next base: position 33,420,979 of record CM070069.1, on the reverse strand, counting down.
TAAAAGCAAACTTTGATCAAGGAAATGGTTAGAATGGCCCTGAACTCCCTTCATTTTGGACATACAATATTGTGAATTAAAAGTCCTTGTTTACAAGGCAAGAAAAGAACCTTATACAGACTTAACCCATCTGTGACAATCCATTGATAATCAAGAAGTCTAAGTAACTTGTGGCGCAAGTAATCAACTTAATTTACACCTATACAAATAATCTGTTGTACAAAAATAACACTGACACGCTAAGATCTATGTTAGCTTTGATTGTGAACCTCAAGGACTAAACCAAAGGCCTCACAAATGCACCTTTCAAACTAACAATAAATTCGTATTGCAGCACACCAAGCAGCAAATCTTGCCCGACAGGCAAGAAAGTGCGAGAGCCCCGGGGAGCTGTGCAAGGGACCAGATCCAGAATCCAGCCCGAACACACGTTATACCACATCATATTTGATTTCGGTCCAGCTTCATTATATATGACAGGAAAGGTATCCAGCCAGATATAGTTCTAGTTGAGAAGGATTCATGGATTTCTGGTGACGAACATGATCTTAATGTGCAGAAATTGGATTGGAAACAGAACGGTCATGCGTTAAAGCTGCCAAAAATGATCCTTCTTGCAACCAATAATCTTTGTCAAGCTGAATCTGATAAGGTAAGGTCAGCAGGTTTTGCGGATACCGTAATTATGAAACCTGCGTGTCTTCAAGGGGTCCTGGGCATGGGAAAGAAGAGGCAACCAGGGAGGGTGGTGCCTAATGGATCTAACGTCCTCCAAAGTCTGCTCTGTGGGAAGAAAATTTTGGTGGTTGATGACAATTTGGTAAACCGGAGAGTTGCTTCAATTACCGCACAATTTTGATGCTTGCTTCATGGATATTCAAATGCCTGAAATGGATGGGTATGTTTCGGTGTTTCAGTTACTACATTCTAGATTCGGAATGCCCTTATTTGCTAGCATTTGTGCTTGACCAAATTGGAATTGTTATTTACAAATGTTACTTTTGGTTGCAGGTTTGAGGCAACACGCAGAATCCGGCAGATGGAGAGCAAGGCAAATGTTGAGATGAATGGTGGATTTGAAGCACTTGCAAGAAAGGGTGACTGGCATTTGCCTGTATTGGCTATGACGGCGGATGTTATTCATGCCACCTACGATGAGTGCCTCAAGTGTGGGATGGATGGATACGTCTCAAAGCCCTTCGAGGAAGAGAATCTCTATCAAGCCGTTGCCAAGTTCTTCAAAACTTAAAACAGCCTCAGACTCACAACGAGAATTGTCAAACTCAAAACCTGCAGACATCTTTGTTGGTCGGATGTCACCAGCAATTTTTTGATATTCTGCAGAGACAACGCCGGCTGTCGGTCCTAGAATTTTGATGATTCGTAATGGCTTGAATGCAGGTTCGAGGAATCATTTCTAACTAAAATTTTAACTCGATTCGGTATATCCACGCACATGTATACTACTACAAACCTCCATTTCCCACTTCGTATGTATAGTAGCAGGATGATCCTTAGAAAAGGGGAGGAGCAAAATGTGTAAATGTTATATTTTTTGTATGCCTTGTTTGAATCTTTCTTCCGAGTTCTGAGGAAAAGGGTTTCAATGCCTTCGATTTGTACCATTCTTTTTGTACAACTGATTCAATGTTTTGCATTTAGACTTTCTGGGGATAATGGAAGGTACCATAATTGACATGGGTAACGATTACTTAAGGTCGTTTGATAATTATTTTGATTCTAGTTCTTTTTGTTTTGTCGAAATATGGTTCTCAAACGTTCCCTTAATTCAATATCTAACAATCAAATATGCGACTAGAAAGAGAGAATGTTGTATATGATCATATTAGAATGTTAAACGATGAATGTATTAAGTAAATGCATGTAAAGGCATGCTGGTCCAAACCTGAAAAAGCAAGAACAGAAGGGATGTTGCGCGTATGGACTTTGCATTTTTTTTGGGCTTCAGGGCTTGTGCGTTGCAAGAATTTCAATTGGGCTTTTGTCCACACCCTCTCAAAGATTAATGGAATAATTTTAATTTAGAGAAATCCGAAAACAATTATTTTTCAAATCCTGAAATAAAAATATTACTCTTACCACATTTTATCATCTCTATAATAAAAGGTAGGATTCATCAACACATGGTAAGTATAGCATTACTTCTATTATTGTAATTTTCCCGTGTTTTGTATATCGTTGACATTTGATCGCTATGCCGTGAATATTTAATCCACATGCCACTTATTTTTCTTTTCATTTAGTTCAACAATTTAAATTGAATATTTGGTTATTTTAACCAATTATTTTTAATGTTTTTTTTCAATCTATTTGATTACTCGACCTATTTAATCTCTTTGTTATTTATTAAAATGCATATTATTATTAAAGAGAACGAAAATGATTTGAAACTATTACAATAATTTAGAGAAAAAGAGTTTCGAAACGGAATGCATAAATAAAAATCCAACATCTTTTCAACAAGAATATTTGATAGAATACACGCTACTCAAGCCAATTCGTCGACGTTCACGTCAACTAGAATAGACACGCACGAGCACTAATTAGGGTTTGGGGTTTTTAGTGACATTCTAAGTTTGGCCAATTCAATATATACTTTTTTGGCCAATTCAATATATACTTTCCAATCGGCAAACCAAAGCAAATATTTTGTGTGGCATGCAATATTTAAGTTAGCATTATATTATAATAAATATTAGAATATTGGCTTTTCGATCAATTTTTGTATGGTGCCACGTGGAAAAAGAAAACAAATGTAGGACCCCATGTTACATGTGGACAAGTTACATTGGACCAGGATATTGATCTAAGTTTATTGTCACCGTTATCCCACCTTTGGATGGTCCATGCAATATTTCGACGTTATCTTCTTCGTCGACATCTCTACCATATAATCATTTTATGCAGCCGACCCGACCCAACCCAACTCGAATGTGGTTCCGCTATTGCCGTGGCTGGATGTGGTCTTGCCACTTGAACAAGATGATCTTACGTGGTCTCGTTTATTAATGCTGATTTGATGTGGTTTTGCTCTTCTGTAATGATTTTGTATATTCTTGCTATTCGACGATCACTAGTTGTAGTCGCTGATACGAATCCGTTACGCCTATCATCTTAGGTGATTGTGATAGTTGTGTAGGAGTTTACTCTACCACTTCTTGTCAACCAGAAAAAACAAACGGCATCAAGGCAGATAGTGGAGGGCCTAAGGCTCTACATTAATACATTTGGATGTTGGGCGGTGGGTTTCCAGTAAAGATTTTAATGAAGGTAGATGAGGTTTCACCTCAACTTCATATAGTCCTTTAAGCTTTTCGATCTTAGGTTACATTTACACACGTCTTTTTATGTATAAAGAAATTTGAACTTGATCTGTGAATAATATAAGATGAAGTGGATCATGTATGTCCTATGAATCTCACACGTGAGCAAACATACTGTAATATTTCAAAAGAAGTTAAAATTTAACTCTAAATTAAATACGGACGAATAATATTAAACAAATGAATGTATACAAATTGCAATATTATTTTGCTTTCGGTGCTTGAAATTTGGAAGTTTGAACCTTCGTGCACAAAATAGTTATAAAAAAAAATTAAAGAGGGGAATTAAAAATAAAATCCACCTTCTGTCAGTAGTGTCCAACTGTACGCCATGCAAAAGATCGTTCGAAGATATTACCAAAAAAAAAAAAGATCGGTCGAAGATTTGGGCCTAATCGTCAAAAGTCCACCCCTCCGCGAATTAAAAATAATTATTAAGTTAGTTGTCAAAGATTAAGGAAATTAATTAAGGTAATCCGAACTGTCAGTCCCCGATTAATGCCAATTTATAAGAAAATGGTTGGTGGGTCCACAAAATAAACAGACAGAGAAAGCCCAAAAAATCACACCATTATTTACTCCAAATCATCCCTTAATTTCCTGCTAGATTACTGCTTCTGATTACGACGCAACGATCATGTCAAATCAATTAACAAATCCACTAGGATTCATTTCTAATTAGAAAAATAAATAAATAAACTTACCATTTAGCCCTATATCAATGGCCTATTTCTGTTTTCGCCTGTAGTGGCAGATTTTTTAATTTTTGGACGTATCTAAATATCACAATATATAGTTGAGCTATTTATAATTGTATTCACGAGAGCAATTTATATGATACAGTTATATATCATAAAAATTAACATTTATATTATGTAATTAGTCCGAAACGTGATGAGAACGATGTATTCTTGTCGTATAAGTCATTCTTCCGCGTTAGAAAATTGAGATGGGAATGATACCAAAAAAAAAGAAAAAGTAAGATGGAAGACAGCAAAGCTCTTACCCATCGTCCACTATTGAGTAGTACGTGTAGCAGACAGCACAAGCAAAAGTCTTAAACCAAAACAAGAAGAAATTTGTAATCAAAACCGACCCATACTACACTCCTCTTTCATTTTCCATTCTATTTCTTTCAATCGAAAGAGAGAGAGAAAATCGCACACGTAAATCGTTACGCCAGCTTGTTTTTCTCTGTTCCCAAACACTACCCAACCGAAAATCAGAGTATCATTCAAAGCCCCACGAACTAACCCTCTCCCACCAATTAAACCCCAAAAACGTTCGCCTTTTCTTCTTCTTTCTCCGCCCAATTCTCCGCCGTTTCTCCTCCCATAAACCCTAGAGATTTCTGCCGTTCTTTCTCTGTCAAAGTCTGTATCTTTTTTCTTTTCATCCACTTTCTTGTATTTTTTCTGGGAAAAAAAATGAAGGAACCCCAACTGGGTTTCTGGGGTTCTTTCCCCGTTCTGCTTCTTTTGTTTTTCTCGCTGTACCCATCAGTACACTCCCAGTCCGGCGGCGACGACGGAGCGGCCATGGAAGCACTCCGGAAAAGCATCGGCTCCAACAGTCTCGGGTGGTCCGGCACCGATTACTGCAAATGGGGAAAAGTGAGTTGCCAGGGCGGCAAGGTTTTCAAAATCCAATTGGGTAATCAGAAACTCACCGGCACGCTGCCGCCGGAAATCCAAAAGCTTTCGAATTTGCAGCAACTGGAAGTTCAGAACAACCAACTCACCGGACCTTTTCCGAGCCTCTCCGGGGTGCAACCGCTTCAGGTCCTCCTCGCCCACGACAACAACTTCTCGTCCTTCCCCTCCGATTTCTTCACCGGACTCACCTCCCTCGACACCATCAGCATCGACCACAATCCCTTCGGTGCGTGGCAGATTCCCGACTCTCTCAAAGATGCCACAGCGCTGAAGGAATTCTCCGCCACCGAGACCAACATCACCGGAAGAATCCCCGATATCTTCACCAGTTCCAATTTCCCAGGTTTGACTGATCTGCATTTGGCTTTCAATTACCTTGAAGGCGAATTGCCTGCTAGTTTTTCGGGTTCGAGTATTCAGTCCCTCTGGTTGAACAGCCAACAGGGCACCAATAGGCTTAATGGTACTATTGATGTGTTACCGAACATGACTTCTCTGAGTGTGGTTTGGTTACATGGTAATTTGTTCACCGGTCCTATGCCGGACTTGTCGAGCTTAGCTAGCTTGACCACTCTGAGTTTGAGGGATAACAAGCTCACCGGCGTTGTTCCGGCGTCTTTGTTGAATCTTAAATCCCTTATTTCTGTTAATTTGACCAACAATATGCTTCAAGGACCAATGCCCAAGTTTGGCGATGGGGTTCTGGTGGATATGACGGGGTTAAATAGTTTTTGCAGTGATAAGCCGGGTGTTGATTGCGACCCTCGTGTCAATGTATTGCTTTCGGTCATCAAAGACATGGGTTATCCTACTGTTTTTGCAGATAGTTGGAAGGGCAACGATCCTTGTAATAACTGGAAGGGAATTACGTGTAATGGTGGAAACATTACTGTTGTCAATTTTCGGAGCCTGGGTCTTTCAGGTACGATCTCTTCAAATTATTCTCTGCTTACCTCCTTGCGAACATTGAGACTTGACAATAATAACCTCACGGGTAAGATACCAAAGGAGCTTACGGAACTACCCGACCTTCAACAGCTAGATGTTAGTAACAATCAACTTTTTGGTCAAGTACCAACGTTTAAGAATGTGGACGTGAAAACAGCTGGGAACCCTAATATTGGTCAGGATCATCCCCCTTCGCCAGCAACGCCTACAAGTCCTAATTCACCAAGTCCTAAGTCACCGCCTGGCTCCCACTCAGATGGAGGTAAAAAGTCTAGGACTGGGGTGGTTGTTGGGGCTGTCATCGGCAGTGTTGGCGGATTGGTTGTAGTTGGGTTTGTTGCTTTCTGTCTACTTAAGAAAAAGCATAAGCATTCTGGCAGAGTACAAAGTCCAAACGCATTGGTTATTCATCCTCGTCACTCTGGCGATCAAAATGCAGTCAAGATCACGGTTGCTAACTCTGGGGTTAATCGCGGTGAAAATGAGTCCTATAATAGTCCGGAAAGTAGTGGACCTAATGACATTCATGTGGTTGAGGCTGGAAGTATGGTCATTTCGATCCAAGTTTTGAGAAATGTGACCAATAATTTCAGCGAAAATAATGTATTAGGAAAAGGTGGTTTTGGAACTGTGTACAAAGGGGAGTTGCATGATGGGACAAAGATTGCAGTGAAGAGGATGGAATCTGGAGTGGTGGCGGAGAAGGGTCTAAATGAGTTCAAGTCTGAGATTGCAGTTCTCACTAAGGTCCGACACCGCCACTTGGTTGGACTTCTTGGCTATTGTTTGGACAGAAACGAGAGGCTTCTTGTTTATGAATACATGCCTCAAGGGACTCTTAGTAGATACTTGTTCAACTGGAAAGAGGAAGGTCTGAAGCCACTTGAATGGACTAGAAGGCTGACCATTGCCTTGGATGTTGCAAGAGGGGTTGAGTATCTCCACGGTTTAGCCAGCCAGACTTTCATTCACAGGGATCTTAAACCTTCGAACATTTTACTCGGAGATGATATGCGGGCTAAAGTTTCAGATTTTGGACTGGTTCGTCTTGCTCCAGAAGGGAAAGCCTCAATTGAGACGAGACTAGCCGGAACTTTTGGCTATTTGGCTCCAGAGTATGCAGGTAAAACATTTCTATACGCACTCTTCTTTTCAAATTTCATTTGAGTACCGCGAAAGGTATTTGCTTTGTAAAGTATGATTAGATATTCCAGCAAATGTCATTGTTCAATGAACTAAGACAACTATGAGATTATCTCTCACTATTTATTCTTTGTGCAAACCGCTAGTCAACACTTGTAGGACTATATTAGATTCACTGCATCATTTACGCACTAAACTCATATGTTCCAATTCTTTAATTTTCCTTGGATATTCTGGCATGCTACATAGTTTATAATTTTCAAAATCAGGGATGCGAAGAAGATAGAAAAGAATAAAATGGCTTCCGTCTGTGACGAGCATTTGTTGTCTCTAACATGTTGACTGAATTTATATGTATCTGATGGAGGATTATTGGAAAGGTGAACAAAGCCTTTCAGCTCAGTATTTTATAGTTTCATGTTACAGACATTTTCCGCTTGTACTTAATAATGCTTACTGTCTTTCGATTAATAAAAATTCAAGGCACTAAAACCACAATTTTGTAATGTATCAGCAACTGGGCGGATGACACTCAAGGTTGATGTGTATAGCTTTGGAGTGATCTTAATGGAGCTGATCACGGGTAGAAGAGCAATTGATGAAAGCCAGCCAGAGGAGAGCTTGCACCTTGTTACATGGTTCCGCAGAATGCTCATTAACAAGGATGCATTCCGGAAGGCTATTGATCCAACAATTGATCTCAATGAGGAAACTCTTTCTAGTATTAACACTGTCGCTGAGCTTGCTGGGCATTGCAGTGCAAGGGAGCCCTACCAGAGGCCCGACATGGGTCATGCAGTCAATGTTCTTTCGTCGCTCATTGAGCATTGGAAACCATCTGAAGCCGAAGATTCTGATGATATGTGTGGAATTGACCTCGAAATGACCTTACCTCAAGCACTAAAGAAGTGGCAGGCTTTTGAAGGCAATAGCAACCTTGATGAGTCTTCATCTTCTTCATCGTTCTTTGCCAGCGGAGACAACACCCAAACCAGCATACCTACTCGGCCATCTGGATTTGCAGAATCGTTTACATCATCGGATGGGAGGTAAAGGTCGAGAAAGAAGTTCAGAGCTACATTGAATGTTCAAATGGCTTGTAGTTATTGTGTTTGTTATCCTGATGTGGACAGGGGATGCATTTTTTCGTTTACATTTTTATGTTAAGATAGTTTAAATCTCTGGTGCTCTAGGAATTCTGGAGATTAGTCTAAAGAGGTTAAAGAAAGTGGCTGATTAAGCCTTTGATGTGGTCCAGTTAATTTTTTTTTTCCCAATCTGAAAACCTAGTTTAAAAGTTTGCCCAAAATTGTTTCCGGTTTGGTCATTGTCATACACAATTTGGCGAGGCAGACTACACATTAGGATTGTGACTAATCATGCAACCGACCCCATCACTCTACTTAAGAGCAATTATCGTCCCTGTCTCTCAACGAACTTGAACCAAGAGAAACTTTGTAAATTAGTCTGATTTACGTAGAGAGCAATTCAAACTCGAGTGTAACGAGGCAAGTATACTATTTCTATGTATCCAATTCTAATAAAAATGGATGGATGAAGGAGGATAGGGTTGGTTGGCCAAACCAGAGCAAGTAGAACCAACAGCTCAGCCTCGCTTGGATTTTGCCCACGAATGGCCAATGGCCGTCGAGTAAATGGATGATGGAAAACGGCGGCAACTAGTGACACGTGTCCGACATGGACTGGAGCAGATACGGTTTGCCAGCTACAAAGTTGTTTTGTTTTTCTACTTCTAGAATATTCTCCAACTCCGACAGTGACGGCGGGGGGCACATCCCGCATGTCTCGGCTTTATTCCTGAGTCACTCGTCGTTATCGTTAATCCAAATTTTTATATGACGTATTTGTTAGGTTAGCTAAACGTCGACGTTTTAGTCCAATTTTGATTTTATTTAAAAAGAAAAACATCTTTTATCCTTGGTAATAATTTACAAATTACTGATACATTCTCATCGGAATATCGTGTGTGAATGACGCAAACGTCTTGTATACAACAAATTTATATATTGAAAATAACAGTACATATATTCCACGAATATCATGTTTGACAAGAACAACAATAATAACAAAGCTTTATCTTATAAAGTAGGGCTGGGTTTATGAATCTTAGGTCACCACTACACTCGGTTTCGTGCCAAGTCTTTCGTTAGCTTAAAGTACTCTACGTCTTTTTTTAGAATTTATATACCTCTTTACCATGAATCTCTTAGAATTTCTAAACCCTTACTATACCTCTTTGCCAAGAATCTCTATCTCATAGTCATATATTTTAACCGGAATATTTATAAGTCTGTCACAAAATCATGCTTGATAAAATAAAATTCAAAATATAACTCGCGAGTTAGGGGAGTATTTGGTTTGTGTCAAAAGTCCCTAAGCCTCTCTATTTTCCATCAAATTTGTTATCTTCCTAAGCTTAAACATCGATTTTTGACAACTCCAAAATATACTAGTAAAGTGTTGTGCTTTAGAATGCCAACACTAATTGAGGCTTAAAATATGGTTAATTTACTAGGAGAAAGTCTTACGTCGAGACGCGTCTAGGACCACTACGCATAAAGAGTCGAACTAGAAAATGGATGGTATCTAAAATACAGGGAATGGGGTATTTAGTATGTGCGGTTCGACGACGATGTGTTATCCAAAGTCCAATCCTTTTTTTTTTTTAAATGATACAATTATATTCAACAATTATGCCCGCATTTTTTTTCGTGTGACAATTCACACCACAATAAACAATTAGTGCATACATCGGGATAGCAAAGTTTTTGGACCCAATTTTGCACCATCGGTGCGTTTAATTGATGCCATTGAATTTTAATAGATGTTATTATTAGACTATCATAGTAATTATCTTGTAAAAATGTTTTATGAATTTGGATATGAGAATAAAACCGAGAGAGTTTATTCAATAAGAAAATAGTCTCCATGCCATATTGGAGACAACGAAATTAGTTGGCCTTTATTTTAAGACCAATCTGGAGATAGACTTTGACCTAGTGGCGGAGCTAGAATTTTCAAATAATGGGATCATAATATCAACTAAAAAAAACTTCATTGGCCTATTTGGTCGGGCACCTAATAGGCACTTGCTAATTCCTGCCAACACATGCCGAATACTTATGCCAATATATGTCGATAACTACTATTATTAGGCTTTGTCAATGGATGCATATTGTGGAGTAATGTTGAAAACTACCAAGACTTGTCGACTTAGGTATTTCATCAAGCACATGGTGCACACAATTGAGTTCACACAAGAAGAGAAAAAAGGAAGACAAATACGATAGAAGAAAATAGAAGTAAGGGAGGAGATTGTAATTTAGTTTGCCTTAACTGCTTATAAGGGTCAAATACAACACATAAATAGATACACACAGAGTTTTTGAAATTATTGAGATAAAAAACAACTAATGATCTCATGTTAACTCCGCGGTTGCTTTGATCTCATAGTGATTTGCGGAGGATGGTAATGTCTCTTTTGTAGAGTCAGCATAGTAAAATTCCATAAAATTTTTGGAAAATTGTTTCCTTGAGTCGGCATGCACGTGGTCTGCATCAGGCAACAAGCATTTGGAATTTTGATTGAGCCTGACCGTGGATAATAGCACCAATTCAGGCTGAGATAGTTGTTAGTAAAGGGATTGGCTGATTAAGAGCTATCTGTCATTGAAAGCTGAATTCTATTTGAACTTTTCAGAGACTATAGGTTCTAGAATCCAAGGCCAAATGTGTTCTTTTTTTGGCCGTGATCCTTCAAATACAGAAGTTAGTAGCGCGTTCGACACTATCATTACATTTATTCTACTCATTGACTGAGCTCGGTTGTGAGTTGGCACATTTACGTTTACTAGAAAAATATAATTAGCTCTTAATTACTCGACCTACGCGTCACATGAGTTTGATAATTTTTAGGACAACACCAATTCAATGTGATTTTTGAATTGAATTGGCTCAAAGGCCCAATATTTGAAATGAGGAATTGTAGCCAAACATCTCACCCAGTTCAATGCATATCTTCCTCATTTCGACCACAACGGCAAAACTCTATTGAAATCTCACAATCACTGGTATACAAAGCTTCTCACTCCTCCCTCTTTTTTTCTGAGATTTACTTATTTTGTTTGTGGTCTTTTTGTAGCTTTTATTATCGATTGACACATGTTAAGTTTATGACAAGAAAGTTAAGAAGGATCAAGTTAATGATAGAGGCCACAATGACACACATAAAATGAATGTTACACATCTGTCCCGTTTCCATTCTATGCTGACATTCACCGTTCTGCGAATTTTTCCGTGTAACTAATGAAATTCTATCTTCACATTAGCATAGGATGGAAATGGGAAAGATCGGTCAGAGAATGCCAATACTATATATCCACCCCATCAGTTTATCCATGCCCACATAAATTTTTACCTTCCCTACATTATTACTTATCTCAATTGTATGATACGTATGATAAAAATATATTAATACAAGGATGTATTTTCCATTGCAACTTAGAATTACATTATTATTTATCTCATTGTATGGTACGTACCGCATGATAAAAACATATTAATACAAAGATATATTTTCCGTTGCAGCTTAGAATTTATCCACCATTTGCGTGCATGATCGCTTAGGCACAGAGTATATCCTCTATTGCGACAAAACCAAAATCACACGATAAGCCATTTTTTCTTTTGTTGGAAATCACACGAAAAGCTCGTGTCCGTGTTCGTGCGCGTATTAGCCCAATGGTGAAACTAATCAAGCACATTAGAAAAGACCAATCTAATTAACTAATGAATTAATTTAAAGTTTTAGACCCATTCATCTCACATGCTGATTTGGTTCAAAGAGAAAATTTTCATTGTAACAGGAACACATGTGATACATCATGTATTTTTATGTAAATTGTGAGAAATTTTATTTTTTAAGTTATTAATTGTTTAACACACATATCCTATAATTTATATAGTGACACGTGATGTATCATCTCGTATGCCGGTCACATTGAGGGTTTACAAATATTATACAATCTGAATCGGTCAGTCCACCGACCGGTTGACTGGCATGGCGTCAAACCTTTGATTCTTTTCCAAACAGTACAGAAATGCCCTACCCCACCTCCTTTGACGGTATACTATCCAGTTCATCTCTTACCATTTCAAATATTCAACGGTCAAATATTCGAAACCCATCACGCCTTATCATCAAATGATTCTCTCCCTTCTATTTTCATCCACTTCTTTTTACTACTTTCACATATTATTTTTTATCTTCTTTTAGCTTCTAAAAAATTAACAAAAAAATTGACGTAATTTAACTGTAACTGTTCAAATAAAAGAAGAGAAAAAGAAGAGAAATTAGGAAGGAAGAAAATCTTACTCCCTTTTTCCGAAGTTTCAAACTTGAACTGCGACCATACTTTATACATGCACAATACAATAACTATATACTATATATATATATATATATATATATATATATATCATATATTATATATATACACACATACCAAGGGTCCAACCTCATTTCTCTCATTCAACACAAGCATCATCCATCCACCTACTGTACCATTCTAACTTTGATATCTCAGATTCAGTAGTCATGACTTTGTCATGGAGAAGGTTGAGAGCCGGCCGCCGTGCTGCCAAGGAAGGTGAGACCGGCGACATGGAGCTGACCATACCAAACCACTTCCGGTGCCCAATCTCACTCGACTTGATGAAGGATCCGGTCACGCTGTCCACCGGGATCACGTACGACCGCCACAGCATAGAGACGTGGATCGAAGCAGAAAACTTCACGTGCCCTATTACCAACCAAGTCGTCACAAGCTTTGATCTCATTCCCAATCACACCATCCGCAAGATGATACAAGATTGGTGCGTCGAGAAAAAGTCTTTTGGAATCGAGCGCATTCCCACCCCTCGCATTCCGATCAGTTCGGTTCAGGTTACCGAGATTTTATCAAAGATCTCGACATCGAGTCATCATCAGAACAAGGATGATTGCCAAGTTTTGGTGGCGAAGATCAAGGCGTTGGCGAAAGAAAGCGAGCGTAACAAGCGTTGCATTGTGGCTAGCGGCACGGGGAGCGTCTTAGCGGGTGCGTTTAGTGCACTTTCAAATTCTCAACACCATCAAAACGTTGCCGTTTTGGAGGAGATTTTGTCTGCTTTGACTTTGGTTTTCCCGCTTGACGGGGATGCCAGTTTGTACCTCCGGTCGCCTGCTTCGTTGCGTTGCATGGTGTGGTTTTTGGAGAGTGGAGATTTGTCGCAGAGGCGAAACGCAGCGTTAGTGCTTAAAGAGACCGCTGTCTCATCCGATCATGATCATCAGAGGACCGATGCTTTGGCAGAGATCGAAGGAGCTCTCGAAGCGCTAGTGAAGCTGATCAAAGAACCAGTTTGCGCTACTTCTACAAAAGCGTCCTTGGTCATCATTTATCAAATGGTTAACTCATCATCGTCTCTTTCGAAAGAGAAAATTAAAGAGAGATTTATAGAGAAGGAATTGGTGTCGCTGCTTTCAGACATTCTTGTAGATGCCGAAAGAAGTATTTGCGAGAAGGCGTTGGGAGTTCTTGACGGACTTTGTGGAAGCAAGCAAGGGAGGGAAAATGCCTACCTTCATGCCTTGACCATGCCGGTTGTGGTGAAAAAGATACTTAGGGTTTCAGATCTGGCCACACAGTTTTCTGTGTCTATTCTTTGGAAGCTTTGCAAGAACGAGACCAGGGAAGATGGAGGTGTGGTCGTGGAGTCCCTTCAAGTGGGTGCGTTTCAGAAGCTCTTGCTGCTTTTGCAAGTTGGGTGTGCGGAGAGGACCAAAGAAAAGGCCACGGACTTGTTGAAGGCGTTGAACATTCATAGGGAGAGGTTGGAGTGCATTGATTCTATGGATTTTAAGCAGCTCAAGAGGTCTTTTTGACTATTCATCAATGTTCAGAAGATCATTGTAGTTGTTAATTATGAGGAGAGAAAGCTAGGGTTACTAATTGACCCTTTTCAACTTTTTCACAGTTGATCAATGTTGTACAAAATACAAATAATATACATACTAATTCATCAATGTTTTACAGCAATTCAGTGCTGATCACTATATTCGCCTCTTGAGTATGTAGTCTTTCAATTGGTACTTGTTCTTGATGCGTGTATGTCGAGTTAATTAGTTTGAGTGTGTAATAAAACATAATATTATTTGTACCATATCTGTTGATCACTTGTAATAAAGGTGAATCCCATATAGGATCGTTTGGAAGTGATTTTGATGAGTCTTTTTGGAACCAGTTTTTAATAAAAATGCAAGTGAATCACGAAGAAACACTTAAATACTTCTTGCAAGATAATAGTCCATAACTGATGTTTCTTGTAAGAAACACTTCAAATGCTTTTGAACAAAAATATATTATAAAAAACGTTTTCAGTTATTTTAAAGGTGGATGGTAATTCAGAATATTACAAATACCATGTGAGAGCTGCTAGGGTTTTTGTATACAACTATACAAAAATTGTGATATTGTCATCTGTTACTGGAAATATAGAAAACGATTCCACACATATTAGCTACAGACCAACTCAGACTTGATGGCTCCGTAAGATCGCAAGAGCCCGAATTGACTGATCTTTAGAAACTAAACAAACAAACAAAATTGGAAAACACAAAACCAAGAAAATTACAAAGCAAACACATCAAATCTCTCTCCTTTTAACCAAACTCTGTCTCGGATCCAGCCAAATGAACAGGGCGCAGAGTTTTTAAGTGGCTGGCTAATCTCAAAAGTTGCAAAAAATTGGTTTAGGACGCCGAAGGTTGCTCTCCAAAAGCAATTATCTATGTATATATGTGTTGAGTTGGTTACTTATTCACATCAGGTTGCTTTCAAGTTTATATATTTTTTTGGGTAAACTGCCAATTTAGTCCCTGAATTATCACCTTAGTGAAAATTAGGTCTCTAAACTATTTTTTCAGAAAAATTAGTCCCTGAATAATAAAAATCTGCCAATTACATCCCTAATGTTATATTTGAGACTACTATATTCAATTTTCTGTCAATTTAAATCACGTTACTTGCATGTGATACACATTGGAGGGTAGATTGGTAGTTTTTCATAAAGAAATAGTGTATGGAGTTAACTTTGGAGGAGAAATTGGTAGTTTTTCATAAATAAATAGTGTAAGTTAACTTTTTATGGTAAATTAGACCTTAAATTCGCAACCTATATGAAATGTTAAGCACTTATAGACGAGAAAATAATGGTATTACACTTTAAAGTGTGTCAAGTGACTTAAGTTGACGAAAAATTGGATAAAATAACTTTGAATATAATAGTAAGGATGAAATTAGCAATTTCTAATGAATTTAGGGACTTATTTTACCGAAAAAATAATTTAGGGACTTAATTTTCACTGAGATGATAGTTCATGGACTAAATCGGCACTTCACCCTATTTTTTTTATAAAAGTGATAATTTTACACTAAATTAATCTATATAATGATGGCGGAATTCAAATTTGAACATATGAGAGAGAGAATACTACTATAAATGATAGGTGACTATCTAGGTTTTCTTGTAAATATTTTTGCAGTCTTGAACACTGATAGAATTCTGAATTTTTTTAGGTTTCTTTAAAAATATTAGAGAAGGGGTGACTATCTAGGTTTTCCAATGACTTTTTTGCAGGATAGGACAGGGATAAAATTCAAATTCTCATCAAACCACGCCTTTGAACGACAGCTACAAAATAGCAGACTTTCGAAAGCAAACGACCTTCTTAGTTTTAAAATTATCCATCTAATTGGTTGCCAACTTGAAGTCATGAGCAATTAATTACTTATCTCATGAGTTGTTCTTCTAGATGCTTAAATGGCCCACTACTTTAAGCATATATATACATGGATCTCTTAGTCATTTCAATATAAACTTCGCAATAATTGACCAATCTCTAGATAGATTTTTCAGTGTGCTCAGAACACGTGATGTAATGTCACATGTTATTATAGAAGTGAAGGAATTTTTTTTTCAAATGTCGTCCAATTGTATAATGACATCTGGTGTATCACTTTGTGTTCCGGGCATATTAAAAAATCTCTCCTCCTACCCGGAGGGTATGATTTATATTTTGTTGCTGGGTTGAAAATTATGATGAACGATCATTGCTTTTGTGTGCTGTGTTGAATGAGATGATTAGGGTTGAAGGAAATATTTAAGTGATGGTGACGCTCACCATTCAATTTATTATCATCAGATGAGTTTAAAATTCAAGATATGCATGGTGAATAGACACAAATTTTAAAATTTAAACTCATATAACGGTAACAAATAAGGTGATAAACATTAACATCACTTGAGAATGATGTATGTACATTAGTTTTTTTTGGGAACGAAACAAGATAGATCACGTAATTTTCGCCAAACCTAACAAAGACACACTTAGTATGAAACAATCTGGGCATAACAAGGACAACTTAGTATGAAACAATCTGGGCATAACAAGGACAACACAACTTTATTATCTCTCTCCCACTCGTTCTGAGCCATTTTTCTGCACCTCCGCACTTCTTCAAATACAACTATTAGTGTCGACTTTATAAGCTAAATCTGGTTGCTAGCTCTCTTGTCTAGCGCATTTGAAAGTAATGTCAAAACTTGTTTGCATATTTGTTTCAACACTTATTTGAATATGTATTGTGTGTTATCCTTTCAAGATATTTGAGCAAACTAAATGTTCGCTTAGTACGGGTTCCAAGAAAAGTTTGGATTCAATAAAAGATTGGATAAATGTATAGACTGTGGATGCAAATTTTCTCCTCTTCGGTCTTGGACGATTTTGCACCTACAAAACAATCAACACCTTAGGTTAAGGCCAAAAGCCTCACGCGCCCACGATGAATGGGGGGGGCTTTGGCCGAAGAACCTCCGATGCCAAAGTTAGAATTAGAGAGAAAAAGTGTTTAGAGTGTTTTTGCCAAAGGATTGGAATTAGGTTTTGTGAGAAATAGGGGTTGTATTTATAGGAGATGGGGTGGCCGGCCTAACTAGGGTTTTTGTGTGAGATCTAGGTTTAATTAGCTCATTTATTGGCTAATTAATCAAAATGGGAATGTATTTATATTTATGAAAAAGGGTAATAAGGAGTAATTGAATAATTGGCTTAAAAAGGAGGAAAAGGGGAAGAAAAATAGGGGAAACAAAGAGGGAGTGGCCGGCCACTCCTAGGAGAGAGAGGGCCGGCCCTTTGGGGTGATTTCTTGGTCTTCAAGGCTCATTTAATTGACAAATTAATGAGGAATAATCTCATTAATTTGCCAATTATCTCCATTTATGTGGGATAATTGGTAGATTTATGAGATAATAGCCTTAAATGCGGATGGATGAAATAATTCGGATTTGTTTACCTTTTATGGGCGCTTTTGACTTGACCGACGATAATTACCGGCTGCTCGCGCGTAGGATTTCTGATACCCCTCAAGGGCATTCTTGTCTTCTTAATCCGAAAGTCCACGTGTCGCCTTGTGATTATTTTTGGCTCCACAGACAAATTAAAGGACCTCAGTACGGGTTCCAAGAAAAGTTTGGATCAAATGTATGGACAAATTAAAGGTTACAAAGATCAAATGAATAGACAAATTAAAGGGCAAATTTTACTATAACAAGTGTCATAATCTTGACTTTTCATACCCTCTTTACATCATGCTTGGTCTTCAAATCTGAGATTGAAAACACGTAAGAAAGTGGAATCAGAAAAGCCCGATCAAATGTACAAAAACACAACGAAAACTCGGTTGGGTTTGGATTTTCACAAGTTTGTTAAGTTCAATCTTGTAACACATTATTTTGTAAGATAAATTTCAAATTTTAAAACAAATAATGTTAAAACTATTTAAAATTCAATTCACACACCATAATCCATACAAAATATATACAACCAAATAGCATAGACGCAATTATAAAGTTTACATAGCGTATTTATAAACTTTCAACTATATGTAAAGTTGAAACTAAATTACAAGACAAAACCAAGCAACAAACTTCAAGTATATCCCTCCCAAACTTTTAATTAGCTTATATAATATGAAGTGGGACGAGTGATGTGCATGAGCAACTCGGCTAGAAATCGGGTTTAGTTTGGTTTGACATGGGCAGGCAAAACATCAACCTAATAAATAATCAGGTTGAGCTCGGGTTGCGTTTGAGTGGGTTTTCATTTCATTCTAATTCGTCTGATTATGTTTGAATTCGGATTTGACATGGTCGAAGTCGGTTTACCCAGCCCAAGTTGCGCCGTAGTTTTAAGTTAAGCAGGTATTGCCTTGTAATATTGTATTTAAGGTAATGAAGCTGGCCTTTTATATTGTATTTTGAAGGCGAGATGGTTTGTCGTCCCCTCCCTCAGTCTGAACGAAATCAATTCACTATTTACTGCATTTGTCATTGTTTGCAACTCAAACTATATACTTAGATAATCATCCTCTTATAAGAACATGTATGAATATAATTTTAATTCTCTAAATTGAAAATACCCATATCACTTGATGCGGAATTAGGTAACCTCAACTCGAGTTCCACCTAGTCATCGATCTGTGAAATATGTGGATTTTGGTTGGTGCGCAGGAAAGTCTGAAGCCAAAAGGAGACTGAATGGTTGTTGCTCACGAATACATCCTCATCTCCAATGTTTTTTACCTCAACACGTTGCAGTAAACCATAAAGCTGTGTAAAACTCCTCATGTTTCACTTCATATGTTTGTAAAAATTTACGAACATGTAACAGTTGATCGATACCCCAAGATATCCCGTATAATAAAATCTAAGAAGTCTTAACGAAACACTCATGTTACTGTTTACTTTTAACGTTAATTAGATATTTTTACTCTAAAAAGTCACTCCTGGTACTATTCACTTACAACACTTTTTTGTCTTTTTTGGTTAAAACTCAAAGTTTTCAAGCCATTTTCATTAGTTTTTCTTAAAATCTAATCCCTTGATTAATATTATTATATTATTAAATATATTGCTCTTTGACCTTCGAGGGTTCCCTGCGTTTTAATCCCTTTATGTCCGTTTTAATGTGCAGTTATTGTTGATAACTTGATGTGTGCGCTTCCCTATCTGTATTAGTTGGTACCAGAGCCAACTGTATGTATGGTGAGTTTCGTGAATTCAAATTTCATAGCATGCAACGGATGGAAGTTCATCAGCGCGGTTACTCAAATTGGGAATTATAATGACAAAATTCTTTTGTTGGATGTCAATAAAGGCACTCTATCAAAAAATGAAACAAATATTTATATAATTCCTACAATATTTATATAAAGCCTGCATTTTTCAGCTAAATTTGGGCACAGCAAACGTTAATTTGGCCTGGTGACTGGCTGATGGAGTAATGGAAAGGATTTAGAGAATTGGGGTTGTATATTTGCATCTGCCATACATTGTTTTGTTGAGTTTCAGCAGCAGGAGACTTGTTAATGGAAGCATCAAGCAGGGTCTCCCAGCTTTCGTCAACGATATCATCTTCAAACTCAATCAACGGCTTCTCATCATCAAACTGAATCAACAGCTTCTCCTCGTCGTAACCTTCTCTTTCGAACTGAATCAACGACTTCTCCCATTTTGTACTAACAAGAATATGATCCTTTTGTGACATAAATACAAAATCCTTAATGTCGTCCTCTGTCAAAGTGCTGGAACTTGAAAACTCCACGAAAGATGTCGGCACCGAGGCCGAAGAAGTTGGCGAAGTTGGTGTGGATGAGGACTCCGTCAACTGCCACATACTGTTGATAAAATTCTCGAGAGCATGAATTTGTATGTGTGGGATTTGATCAACGAAGGGATACTCGTACGATCCGCAGAGTCCCATGGCTTTACACCACTCGTAAAATTCGCTGAGTTGGTTTGCTTGGACGGCTGCCTTTTTGTAAATGCCGAAAGCCAAAATGCAACTCCTGTATGGCATTTGAAACAAACTGTCCAGAACAGTGACGATTTCGCTGCGGAAGATTCTGTAGCACATGAGGCTGTCTCTGATGATGTGTTTCATGGCGAGTTGGATGAGGAAGGCTTTGGCTGCTGGTCCTGTGGGACGGCAGTCCATGACAAGGTCAATGAGGGTTTGCAGCTGCGGCAACACTTCAAGCATTCGACCTACTTCCGTCATTCTATAAGATAAGCTCTCAAATTCCGGCTCTTCTTCGTATTTTTCTTCTTGTTCGCGATATTCTTCATATTGTCGTTGTTCTTGCTGGTCGTAGGCTGCCTTGGAATCCAACCAATAGCAATGAAGAGCTTCGTCGAGGAGTTGAGCGTACGATCTAATAAAAGCACTGTAATATGCAGAAGCCGAGGAAGAATCATCGCGGAAGTGACACTGATTGAGAGACATCAAACCGTTGGATTGAGCCCAAAGGAGCTCAGACCGGAAGTTGCTGTCTTCAGGCACCGAACGGAGTAGGCGGTGGATTAGAATTAGACACTTGAGTGCAACCCGCCAGCAGTGAGTCTTGCCAAAGCGGCGAGCGAAGCTGAGTAAAAAATCTCTCAACGAAGACGGGGAGATGGAGAAGATTTTCAAGAGCTCCTGAATGTACTTTTCAGGCAACGGCAAGTCATCAGGAGCAGTGGCTTTTATGATGATGAGTTCGACATTGCAAAACCCTCCAACCATGGCGATTTTGGCATAGTTCACGGAGCTGTGCTCTCTTAGAGCTGTGAAAATTTGCCGAAATCGCTTCTGCATGTCGAGAGACGGAGGGGTTTAGGGTTTGTGAACTCAAGGAAGAGAAAGAAAGTAGGGCAAAATTAATATTGCCAGATGAAGTGGCAGTTGGTTACGGAGTTGCTTTCTGTCTTCTGTGTACACGATGATGATGTTGTCTTTGGTTCGACCGATCGAAGGCTGCAACTACAAAGTTTTTAAGAAGATTAATTAAACTTGTTTAGTCAGTCAATCAACAAGTCTAGAATGTATGAGATAAAACAAAATGAGTTTCTTGATTTCATCTATGGCTGATTAGTTTACTGCGAAAGATTCTTCGGAAGAAGATTGGACGTGTTTCAGGGATCGGCACTTGGTATTTTCTGTTTGTTTTAGACCAGTAAGCCAGAGTTAACAATGTTTGTGGTGACATGATTCGTAGCGATACGATTTATGCCACAGTTCTTCAAACAATTGTAAAATATCTGATGAAATGTGACCTCTAGGAGGGCTAGAACAATGTAAGAAAAGAAGGCCGGCACTGGTCGTATAAATCTGCTTGCTTGCTTACAATTGTAGAGTTACTTGGTTTTCCAAGTTGGATACACATTCTTGAGAGACCCTTTGGTATCCTACTTGAGAATTGACTCAAATTTATTTTTATTTTTTTGTAATAATATTTTAAGTTTTGATTTAAATTTTTAAAATTCAAGAACTTGTTTGGTGGGCGACTTCTCAAAAAATAAAAAAATATATATAAAATTTAGAACTTAAAAAAGAAAAAGAAAAAAATCTTCATGCACCCCGGTACCATCTCTCCCCACCACCCTCCTTGATCACTCCGTGCCAGCGACTTCGCTGGCCATTTCCCCTACTTCCTAAAACTCGGGCCAGTTACCTCTCGTCGACTTTGGATCTAAAATCCACGTACCTTAAACTGTGAGAGAAGAGAGGCAGATTCTTCTCTCTTGCTGTTCGTCCCCGTCGATTTATCTCGGACCTGAAGGAGAATGTTGGAGGTGGTGGCTATGGTGACCTGAATGAGAAGAGAGAGGAAGGGAGCAAGGCCGACCCTATGGCCATCTTCAACTGAAGGGTCCAGATAACTAGAGGGTCGAAAATAGCCCAAAAACCGTCTCCAATCGATCAGGACCGGCCCTGAGGGTAGCCGGAGTAGGCGCCCCCAAATATTTATTTTTTATTTTTTTAAATATAGGGAAGTGTTATTGACATTCCAAAAATCTCATCCTACACTCTTCACAAGTGTATTTTTCTTTCCAAATATAGAAAGTTTGGGATGTAGAATGAGAATTTTGGAGTGTCAATCATAATTTTCTATATATATATTTATATATATAATTTTGTAGATTGAGTAAAATATCTAAATATGAAATTATAAATATTTTTTTGGAACTTGCCGTGCAGCGTTTTGGGTGGGGGGCCCAAAATATTTCTTTTAAAATATGTGTGTGTATATATAATATATATAAATATATTTTTAGAGTTTCCAGAATGCATGGGTTGTTTATCGTATTTTGTTAACCATACCAGTTATAGTTGCCTTTGCAAAAAGAAGTTTCTCAAAATTAAAGTTGATCAAATCGTATCTTCGATCAATTATGTCACAAGAAAGATTGAATGGGTTAGATGTTTTGTCAATTGAAAAAAAAATGGTTGAAAAGTTAGATTATGTAAACTTAATTAATACATTTGCGTCTAAAAACATGAGACGTGTAATATTTAAGTAATGTTTGCATATCTTTCTTCTTTGGATATGAATTCTAATGATTTTTGATGTAGAAATGAACTTTTTCATGTATTTAGCAAAATCTTTTCTTGTACATATAAATGTACAATGAGTTGGGTGTCAAATAACTCTAGGGCCCCCACTTGAAGGCTCGCTTAGGGCCCCCAATTTCTCAGGGCCGGCCTTGCAACCGATGGCTAGGCCAAATGGCTCGTGGGTCCCATGGGACAAAAAAGGGCCAAATGATCAACCGGCTGGCCATCTTCAGCCAGCTAGCTAGCCCACTTTTTTTTTTTTTTTTGTTCTTTTCCATTTGCCCAACCCACTTTATGGTTCAGGGTTTATGATTTTTTATTTGTCCAAGCCCACTTTTTTTTTTGCCCAACCCATTTTTTTTTTTTTTTCTAATTTTTCCTACACCATTTCTCATATATTTTTCACCATTTCATACAACTTACTTTATTTTATTTCAATTATTCACATTTCATACTATAGTCATTTGGCCCTCGGTTGGAGATGATTTTTTGTCACAGAGCTATGTTTGGCCTATGACCCTCTGACCCCTCTTGGAGATGGTAAGAAATATAGTCATGCATTGTTCATTAAAATATTAATTTTTTGAAGGGCCAAATGGTTAAAATAAGCCATCTAACCCTCATTCGGTTGGAGATGGCCTAAGGGTAGTTGAAGTAGTCATCCCCCTAGAGCTCCCACTTTGAAGAGGCCCCCAATTTATATGTATATATATGTATTACAACAAAATTTAATAAAAAATTAAATAAAATAAAAAAACCTATAAAAACTGTATAATATATATGCCTTGTTTTGTTGTTTGATTTGCTTTTGAAATATTGTTAAATTGGAACCATAAAAAACCCCACGATTAATCAATGTCGCCATCCATTCGCAGAATAATGATTATGATTTTTTGCATAATTGGAACCATAAGAGCACTTCCACCGGAGCCCCAATGGCCCGGCACCCAGTCAAAAAACCATCCTAGGACCCAGTGGATGCACTCCAGCCCGCCCACTTGCCTGGCATCCAGCCCAAGCTAGGCAACAACCCAGTCCATTTTTGACATACCAATGGACCAGCCTATTTGGCTGGCATGTAAGGTACACTCGCGAGTTACCAATGGACCAGTAAGCCAGAGTTAACAATGTTTGTGGTGACATGATTCGTAGCGATACGATTTATGCTACAGTTCTTCAAACAATGGTAAAATATCTGATGAAATGTGACCTCTAGGAGGGCTAGAACAATGTAAGAAAAGAAGGCCGGCACTGGTCGTATAAATCTGCTTGCTTGCTTACAATTGTAGAGTTATTTTGGTTTTCCAAGTTGGATCCACATTCTTGAGAGACCCTTTGGTATCCTACTTGAGAATTGACTCAAATTTATTTTTATTTTTTTGTAAAATATTTAAAGTTTTGATTTAAATTTTCAAAATTCAAGAACTTGTTTGGTGGGTGACTTCTCAAAAAAATAAAAAAAAAATAAAAAAAAATAAAATATATATATATATATATAATTTAGAACTTAAAAAAGAAAAAGAATAAAAATCATTATGCACCCCGGTACCATCTCTCCCCACCACCCTCCTTGATCACTCCGTGCCAGCGACTTCGCTGGCCATTTCCCCTACTTCCTAAAACTCGGGCCAGTTACCTCTCGTCGACTTCGGATCTAGAATCCACGTACCTTAAACTGTGAGAGAAGAGAGGCAGATTCTTCTCTCTTGCTGTTCGTCCCCGTCGATTTATCTCGGACCTGAAGGAGAATGTTGGAGGTGGTGGCTATGGTGACCTGAATGAGAAGAGAGAGGAAGGGAGCAAGGCCGACCTATGGCCATCTTCAACTGAATGGTCCAGAGAGCTAGAGGGCCGAAAAAAGCCCAAAACCTGTCTTCAACCGATGACTAGACCAAAGGGCTCATGGGCCCCACATAACAAAAAAGGGCTAAAGGATCAACTGGCTAGCCATCTTCAGCCAGCTGGCTAGCCCACCTTTTTTTTTTTTTTTTTTTTTTTTTCCATTTGGCCAGACCCTTTAGGATTTAGAGTTTATGATTTTTTTTTGTCCAAGCCCACTTTCTTTTTTTCTATGCCCAGCCCTTTTTTTTTTTGGACCATTTTTTCTTAATTTTTTATTTTTTTCCAACACCATTTCTCGTATATTTTTCACCACTTCATACTATCTTACTTCATTTTATTTCAAATTTTCACATTTCATACTATAGCCATTTGCCCCTCGGTTGGAGATGGTCTTTTGTCACAAGGTTATGTTTGGCCAATGGCCCTCTGGCCCCTCGCTTGGAGATGATAAGAAATATAGTCATGCACTGTTCATTAAAATATTAATTTCTTGGAGGGCCAGAGGGCTAAAACGAGCCCTCTAACCCTCATTCGGTTGGAGATGGCCTAAGGGTAGTTGACATAGCCGTCCCCCTAAAGCTTAGTAGCCATCCCCCTAAAGCTCCCACTTTGAAGAGGCCCCCAATTTATATGTATACATAGGCTTATTATATTAGAACCACACAAATTGTTGAATAAACCTCACATACTTAATACACCCCACATTTGCTTTTTCAATGAAAAATTATCTTAATACACCCCACAAACTTCCCCATAGTACCCTCACACCTCACATTCTCAATATACACCTTGCATTTCTACATGCACCTCATATTTTCTATACACCCCATCAAATCTTATAAAGCTTTTAATTTGGACAAAAAATGCTAACTGTAATTTTGACAAAAGATGCCGCCTAGGATTTAAAGCATATGTGGGTTGTTTTCAATTCCAACATTAAAAACCATGTCGTCTGTTTTTAATATTTGGTGGTAATTTTAGGTGTTTAATTCTTCATGTAATCCATGTGATCCCTAAAAGATGAATACGACCATAGAAGTTTGAACAACGCAGCAAAAGCAAGATTAAACAATTATTGATGTCGTCAAAATCACTAAAACAATAAAAAAATATGAAGTCTTACATCATGTGAAGATTCCGAAACATAGATTTCGTGTTTCGTTTGCAAAAATAATTTTTCTCAATCAACATGTTTGTAGTTTCATTGGTTAGGGTTTTGTTCAACAATGGAGGGTTGGAGGGAATTTGATACTTGTAGAAGATAAATAATACGTTAAAAGTGATTTGGGGTGTATTTAGATTTTTTTTGTTTGAACCTAATAAGGTCAAAATTACCATTGCATAATAGAATAAATAAATCATTGCATAGTATTTTTTTTATTAAAATATTATATATAGATTTTGAGTGGAATTTGAGTTTTCAGTTTGTTTCTCGATCAAATTATTGTTTACAGAATATTGAGTTGAACGTTGATGGTACGCAGAATAACGTGTAATACAGGACCAGCAGCCTAAGCTTTCCTCTTCGATGGCTTGTGAATTATTTTCCATTTTTGGATTTTATATGACTTTTTCAAATTCTATCCAATTAAGTATGAATCTGTTAGCTGTTTTCTGTTTGTTTTGCTGCTGCATGGCTTTCCAATTTCTGTATTTAATTAAGATTAATTAAGCTAGTTGATTAAAATAATTTATCTACTTATATTGTAGTTTAAGTCTCTTTATTTTGGGCATTAGCAAATATTGCACGCTAAGGAGAAGTCAAACTTAAAATACTGACGAGAAAATACATAACTCTAACCGACTTGACAAAAACCCGAAAAATTGAATAGTTTAGAATTGTATTTGCCAATTAATTAAAATTGCCATTAAGCTATGATTTAATAATGTATTGACCAAATTAACAAATGAAAACATGAATAAGTGGAGGGATCGCTAACTCTTCCAGATTTCCAAATCAACAGACTTCCGTCAACGCAAAAATGTCAGTCAAACCCGCCATGGCCAACTACCCGCCATTAATACACCACCTATCAAACTCAACATCCAATCAAACTCGCCACAACCATGTCCGCCTTCCTCCTCTCCATCCTCTTCGCCTTCATCCTCTCAAACCCGCCACCCTCCTCCGCCCAACAACTCTCCTCCTTCTCCTCCAAAGACTCCCCATGGACTCCATCCCAGCAGAACAAGACCCTCCTCTCCCCAAACTCCCTCTTCGCCGCCGGCTTCCGAAGCCTACCCAATTCCCCCAACCTCTTCAACTTCTCAGTCTGGTACCACAACATCTCCGCCCCCAACACCGTCGTCTGGACAGCCAACCCAAAATCCCCATTATCCCCCTCCGCAACCCTCGTCATCACGGCAGCCGGCGTCCTCCGTCTCACTAACTCTTCCGCCGCCGCTGGCGGTGGCAACTTGTGGCCAGGACCTTCTTCTTCGAACCCAAACACCACCAGGCTCCTCCTCCACAACGACGGAAACTTAATTTACGGCAAATGGGAAAGCTTTGCCTTCCCCACTGACACCGTGTTGCCGAACCAGAGCATGACCGGAGCTAATTTCACCCTCCTCTCCAACAACGGCAAGTTCAGCGTCATCAACGCGAGTAAGTTAGTCTTCAACGACACTGACGTCTATCAGACTCTCGACAACGCTTTCCAGTCTCTGAACTCCGAAGGCAAAGTGCAGCAGGCAAACGGCGCGTCGTTTATCGCCTCCGATTTCGGCCTGAATCTATCTCGAAGATTGACGATCGACGACGACGGGAATTTCAGAATTTACAGCTTCGATCCCAGTCTGCGGCAATGGAACATCGTCTGGCAAGCCGGGTACGAATTGTGCACAGTCCACGGCACGTGCGGGCCGAACGCCATCTGCGTCAGCGACGGTTCGAGCTCCTCTTACTGCGTGTGCCCGCCGGGATTTAAGGAATCCGCCGGCGGAATCAAAGACGTAGGGTGCGAAAGGAAAATTAAGCTGACGAATTTGGGGAACACCAGATTTGAGCGGCTTGATTACGTGAACTTCACGGGCGGGTCGAACCAGACCAATTGGCCCGCCGCCAATTTCAGCGTCTGCGAATCGAGATGCCTGGCGAGAAACGATTGCCTCGGATTCATGTTCAAATACGACGGCAAAGGCTACTGCGTGCTCCAGCTCGAGAGATTGTTATACGGGTACTGGTCGCCGGGATCCGAAACCGCTATGTTTCTCCGGGTCGACAAATCGGAGACTGACATGTCGAATTTTACAGGGATGACGGAGCTGCTGGAGACGACGTGTCCCGTTCAGATAAGCCTCCCGCTTCCGCCGGAGGATTCGAACGCGACGACAAGGAACATTGTGATTATATGCACCCTTTTCGCGGCGGAGCTGATTTCCGGCGTGCTTTTCTTCTGGGCATTTATAAAGAAGTACATCAAGTACAGAGACATGGCTCGGACTCTGGGTCTCGAGTTCCTCCCCGCCGGGGGCCCAAAGCGGTTCTCGTACGCTGAACTTAAAGCCGCCACCAAAGACTTCTCGAACCTCATCGGCAAAGGCGGGTTTGGAGACGTTTACAAAGGCGAATTAACGGATCAGCGCGTGGTGGCGGTTAAGTGTTTGAAGCATGTCGCCGGCGGTGACGCCGAGTTCTGGGCGGAGGTAACGATTATTGCCCGGATGCACCACCTCAACTTGGTCAGACTTTGGGGCTTTTGCGCGGAAAAGGGTCAACGGATCTTAGTCTATGAGTACGTCCCAAATGGGTCCCTCGACAAGTACCTCTTCCAACCGGGTCGGGTTACGCCGTCAGACTCGACGGACGAAACGGGTATTCTGATCGATGAGGAGCGGAAACCTATACTCGATTGGGGGATCCGATACCGAATTGCGATGGGTGTGGCGAGATCGATCGCGTACCTCCACGAGGAGTGCTTGGAGTGGGTTTTGCACTGCGACATCAAGCCGGAGAACATTCTCTTGGGCGACGATTTCTGCCCCAAGATATCGGATTTCGGGCTGGCGAAGCTGAAGAAAAAGGAGGACATGGTGACGATATCTCGGATGCACGGGACTCGCGGGTACATGGCGCCAGAGTGGATCAAGGCGGACCAGATCACGCCCAAGGCCGACGTGTACAGCTTCGGGATGGTGTTGTTGGAACTGGTGAGTGGGGTCCGCAACACCGAGATCCAAGGGTCGAGGATCGAGAGCGACGACTGGTACTTTCCGAGATGGGCGTTCGATAAGGTGTTTAAGGAGATGAACGTGGAGGATATTCTGGACCGTCGGATCAAGAACTCGTACGATAGCAGGGTGCATTTCGATGCGGTGAATCGGATGGTGCAGACGGCGATGTGGTGCTTGCAGGATCGGCCGGAGATGCGGCCGTCGATGGGGAAGGTGGCGAAGATGTTGGAGGGGACGGTGGATATCACGGAGCCCAAAAAGCCCACCATATTTTTCCTCGGCGACGACTAGTCTCTGGAGTTGAATAATGTCGTTGGTGCCGGCGTCCCGTCGTTGGCGCCTTTTTTGTATTTTGTTTTAAGTTGTATTTAATAATTTATTTACTCATTGGGCCTGTTGTTGTACATAATGTGTAAATAAATAATTTCCTCGACACAATTTTACTCTCATTCATTTTTTTGAAGAAGATTTTATTAATTTGAGTTCGACACATTCTAGACTATGCGTCTATTAATTACCCTTCACTTAAAAAACGAAACACTCTTTGATTCTAAATTTCGGTCAATTTCTCTACACATTGCAATTTTAGGCTTCCCCATCTTGCGATGAAATCATTTACGCTTTCATCATGCCTTTGCATGGCATTAGCTAAATCCACTGTCGAGATTTTTCTTTTGGAGCTGACGAAGTGTGCAAGAAACGACTTCTGCATGTCGTCCCATGTATGGATTGAACTTGGAGGCAATTGTGTGTACAGAGTGAAAGCTGGTCCTTTTAGGGACTGCGCAAATTGCCTTATTAGCAAGGCGTCAGATTGTGATGTCTCTTCACATGCTACATAGAAGTGAGCTAGATGTTCATGTGGGGATGCCATTTACGCCATCAAATTTTTTGAAGCTTGGTCCTCGATAACTTTTTGGGTATGGCATTGCATCGTACCGTGTAGGGTGTGGTCTTTGGTACCCTAAAATTGGGGGAGTTAAAGGCATATGGAATTTACGGATTTTGTCCTCAAATATTGTCTTGACTTTTTGTTGTGTAATTTGACTTGAATAACCTCTTTCTTTTTTTCTCGCCTTCAACAAATGTTTGCCTTAACAGCTAGCTGTGCAGTTAATGTTGCAATTTCGGCTTCTTTTTTAGCGAGCCACCTTTGCATTTTTTGAAGCTGCTCTTATAGACTTGATGTGCCAATTACCATGACTGACATAGACTCTGCGTCCTCATTTTTGCTTTTCAACCATGTGGAGATGTTGTTCGACGCAAACGCCTTGTAAAGAGACTGATGTAGTCTTGCTCGAGCCATTGATTGTTTAATATGACCAATACATGGTCGTGACTTGGCTTGGAGATCGGGAAATTCCCTTCTGTGATTTTGAGTCAGCGTGACTTAAGATTTTGGAGAGGCTCCCTGTAACATGTGGGCTTGAATTCCCATTGCCTCATTGTCGTATCTTTTCGGATTCGTCTTCTTGGAGTTAACACAATTTGTCACCTTGGATTACCTTCATAGGTGGTGTGTGTTAGCAACCTTGACTTTACCTCCAATGTACCGGGCTTGTGATTTGATATTTGAGACTATATTGTCTTTCTTGGCAGGTTGTATATGCCTTGTGGTATTTTTTTCTTGAAAGTTTCTTTTATTCTTTAAAAGAAACCACCTTTACAGGCTTCGCAGTGATTAACATGATTGGAATTGAGCCAATCATAATTTTAGTTATGGTGCAAGCTTTATCAGCTGCAAGTGCGTTCATCTTGGACTCTGCTTTTTGGTCTTCGTAGCCTTAGTTGATGCAAGTCGAGCCTTAGTAGCTAGATTTAGGATGCCTTCAGTAGCCTCCACGACGGACCCGGCTTCTCTGCCCTCCCACTTTTCATTAGGGGTGGGTTCAAAAAGCCGAAAACCGAAAAAAACCGAAACCGAAAAAACCGAACCGAATTGAAAAAACCGAACCGAATTCTTTTGGTTCGGTTTGGTTTTAGTGGTCTAGAAACCGAACCGAACCGAACCGAATTAATTAAATTAATATATTTATTTAATTATTTGTTTTGGTCTTAGGGTTCCTTTGACCCCTGCTTCCTCAAAGGCTTCCCGACAAGCAGCTTCTAAAACAGTCTCATCATCCTCCCATCCACCCTGACAGAGACACACACACGCACACATTTGAAGCTAATTAATTAAACCATGCAGCAGATCGTGATGAATTAGTATCAGTTAATCTAGAAATAATGAAGTAATTAATTAAGATGTATGCATACCTTTGGGAACACTCTGTCATGACGGTCTGGTGAAGAAACCATAAGAACTCGTATCCTGTTCTCAACATCACCAAATTGATCTTCTCCATCGTCTTCTGCTATCCGGTAAGGAATACATCTGTTGCAACACGTGCAAGTACGACCTAGCTCTATGAGTACGTAGTATTCTAGAGTGAATTCCTTCCATAATATATTTTAAACGTA
The DNA here is from genome assembly GCA_036320875.1 of Cotoneaster glaucophyllus. Taxonomy (NCBI): domain Eukaryota; kingdom Viridiplantae; phylum Streptophyta; class Magnoliopsida; order Rosales; family Rosaceae; genus Cotoneaster; species Cotoneaster glaucophyllus. The sequence continues at coordinate 33,389,909 of CM070069.1, read as the reverse complement.
AGGCTAATGCTAGAGTAATCATTGTTTCTTATTTGTAAATTATACGATGTGACAATCAAATAGACTCTAGGATTTACATAATTTAAAAATATAGATCAAACGTCTACAACTACGTCATGTGATTTCCATAATATGATTTAAAAAGATGGTTACTATTATCATAATAATTTTATGATTAAGAATTCCGTAAATTAGACAAAAAAGATCGTGCAAAATATAAAAACATAAAGAAAGTTAAGTCATGCGTTATTGTAAGTTGTAATTGATATGACCTATATGAGATGAAGACAATTTGCATGCATCCATCAAACAGCAAAGTCAAGTGTGTATATGTCAAGGTATGCATGATAAAATAATTCATCTCACGTCCACCAATCTATACTAGCTCTTTATATTATTCATAGTTAAGAGTTGAGGTGTGAAGAAAATGGTAGAAAATTTTACTTTTCTAAAAAAAATTCTATTTACAGTTAAACTTTAAACCCAAAATATTATAAAAAAAAAACTTTATGTTATAATTCTAGTTGAACTTTAAATGTTTACTTTCATTGTCTTTGATTCTAGTTGGAATATTTATGTTATGATTGTGTTGGAGATGTTAAAATTTAAGATTTCAATTTTTTTCATTTTTTGAAAAAAAAAAAAAAAAAAACTGAAACCAAACCGGAAAAACCGAACCGAAAAAAATCGAAAAAAAAATGAACCGAACCGATTAGAACCGAACCCACCCCTACTTTCCATACACTCTCATCCCCTCCTATTTTGTGCGGTCACAGTTAAGCCACGTCAACATTTTATATTGATTTTTTTATAGAGATAATAAGATAAAAAGTAATAGTAATAGGAAGCCAGGTCCCTCCACAACAACATCTTCACTTCTTTCCTTCTAAGAACTTTAGCAACTCGTTTCTTTGCATTTCTGGCGGCGTTCTTTGATGAAGTCTTTTTCTGCACGGTCTTTGCGACTTTGGCAGTTGCCTTGTGGCTTTGACTCTAGGATTTGGCTTTTGGATATTGAGTGAGGCTAGTGCTTGATCAATGATGAATGACATTTGATAACCAGCGCGCCTTACACGTCTTGTCTTGGCATGAGTTATCGAAAGCTTATGGAAGTAAACAATAACTTGTGGTGCCATCTCGTTTCCTGCGAGAAAATAAGTAGCACATAAGATATCATTTATTCATAGTTAGAGATGAAAAGGTGAATGAATCCCACCGGACATAGCAAAAATTATGTTGAGCAAAAATTGTACACAATATGTAAACAAATAATTCACCGACACAATTTCACCCTTGTTCATTTTTCTGAAGAAGGTTTTATTAATTTGAGTTCGACCCATACAACCCTTAACTTAGAGAACGGAACACCCTTTGATTCTAACATGAAAAATATGAATTTCGAGGTTTGGTGTTTTTATTTGATTTTATGGTTGCATTTAAGCGAAAAGGCCTAAATTGCCTACGTACCCTCATTGAGGGATCAAGCCACTCGTAGTTCTTTTGATTTGGTATGTGGATTTTTAGTGAGTGAATGACCCACTAAAAAGGATTTGTGTTTGGTTTATTTGGATGAATTTGGTTGAATGAACACATTATTATTTTCTGTCACAACTTTAAGACACAATTTGTTGAGCACTGCTTATCTATGTTGAGCATATAAACGAACTTCGAATGTAGATAAAATCTTGAGGTGACGGTGTTCGAAGACAATCTAAAATATAGACAGTTTCAATATTAGTTATCAAGCTCTCATATAAATTACTTTAGTTGTCAAACTTGACAAAAATGCTACACCATTAGCCTTTTTCATTAACGCGTGTCATACCCTATCTTGTGAATTATTATTTTTTTTTTTAACAAAGCGATATTGTCAATACTAAGGGAAGTGAGGGATTGGGCTAAGCCTCATAATGACCTAGCAATAATATGATTCAAATTCACTTTTGAAGAGAATCGAACCTAAAATCTCTCAAATATAATTAAAGATGAATAATACTAGACCATAGTACTTAGTCTGTGAATTAAAATTTAAAAGGAAGCAAAAAAAAAAAAAAAAAAAAAAAAAAAACCCCAAACGCCCAGACGCAATCACATTGATTCTTTCAGTCTCACTTTCTCATTCTTTCATTTTTTTTCTTGTAATTCACAAATTATGAATCTTCCCTTCTTCCAGTTCTGAACTAAAGGCTCTCTGAAGGTCTGGTCTCATGGCGTTGAGATCCAACGGTCGAAATCTGTCGTTCGAGATTCTGAGAAGAAACAGCTCCCTCAACGGCGAACATGACGAAGCAATCTTCTACCGATCCAACTCCGATCCCCTCCAATCCGATCAATCCACCAACGCCAAGTCCGCCCGGAGAAAACGCAAGAAGAAGAAGAAGACACCCGCCACCGCCCACGCTTCCATACCCGAAAGCCCCACCGTCATCTACGACATCGTTTCTAACTCCTTCGATGTCAATTCAGAAACCACAAACGAAGAAACCGGCGATATTCGGGGCAACGGATTGGAATTCAATTACAGAGCCCAGACCGTGCTCCTGCCCGTCACGACGGAGGTCGTCGATCCCGAGTTTCAGAATTTGCGCAGGGCCGCCGAGTTGAGGCAGAGGACTGTCATTGGGAGCGCCGGGGGAGTCGTGGAAGAGACGGAAACGGCGTCGTCTCGTATTGAAGGCGAGGCCAAGGAGGAGAGTGCGGCGGAGGGGGGTTCGGCGAGTGAGCAAAGGAGCGAGCCCAACGGGAACGCGATCCCGAAATTGCAGACCGCCGAGTCATTGGATTGGAAGCGGCTCATGGCCGAAGATCCAAATTGCGAGTCCTTTTGCTTTTCCCTCATGCAATTTCTGTGTACAAATTCTTCAAATTTTGATATTTATTTTGGCTTCTTCTCTCAGATGCATTTTCAGTGGACAAGTCGCCAGTGCAGTACTTCATGGAAGAGATGTCGATTGGCAATTCGTTGCGGAGCACAACCACCCTTGGCAATGAGAAGGAACGAGAGATAGTTTACGACACCATATTTCGATTGCCATGGCGATGTGAATTGGTAATCTTTTAGCAGCACCTATCATTTATTGTTCCTTGAGAAAGTGTGTATGCAACTCTGTCTTTACTGTGACCCTTTTTGCTGCAGCTTATAGATGTTGGCTTATTTGTGTGCTTTGATTCGTTTCTGTCACTGTTGACTATCATGCCAACGAGAATTTTGATGACTGTTTGGAGGACTATACACTCAAGGTTCACTTTCCCCTTCTGGGTTTGTCTCATAATTTCGTAAAGTTGGGTTCTTTAAATTCTTTCATTTATATCGGCTGAGTCGTTCGGGTGCTTTGAAGTTTGTACCACTGTAGTGAAATTTCTGTTTTCATGCTGTTTTTGTTTTTGTGTTGAATTTTGTTAAACCGTAACGAATGTCAAGATATTTACAACATGACCTAACCATACATGGGGCAGGCAGTTTAAGAGGCCATCTGCAGCAGAGCTGTCTGATTTTGGGTGTTTTACTATAATGGCTTGTGGAGTCACTCTCTTGCAGCAAACAGGTGAGTAAGAAGACAATGGAGCTATTCTTTCACGTCGTAATGTCTTATAGCAACCAGTTTGTGGATATTATCATAACCTGATGACCAGTTCCATTGATTAGAGCAATAGCTGGATGTACTATGTAGTATACTGATTGTATTATTTATTTGTTTGCTTCCCTTAGATATCAGCTTAATATATCACATGATCCGTGGTCAAGGAACAATCAAATTATATGTGGTTTACAACGTGTTGGAGGTAAACTATGCCAAAGTTTTAGAAGCACTTCTTAGAAGCATAGTTGTCGGCAGCAGTCTAAGAGTTGCTTTCTTTGTACTTTGCAGATATTTGATAAACTATGCCAAAGTTTTAACCCAGATTTATTGCAAACTCTATTTAACTCAGCGGATGGACTTGCAAGTTGTCCACCAGAAAACATGAGATTCTGGATTTGGAGATTCATTTGCGACCAAGCTTTAGCTGTGGCTGCCTCAAATATCCTTTGGAAAGATCATTTTATTCATAGATTTTTTTACCCCACTTTCCTGCATAATCCACAGAGTTCCTTAACTATACGTACTTATTCATGCATTTATCTTATTAGCTCAGGCAATTACTTTGTCAACCTGCATAGTTGCTCACAATAATGCCTTGTTGGCTTTGCTGGTGTCCAATAATTTTGCCGAGATAAAAAGCAATGTGTTTAAGCGATTTAGCAAGGACAACATTCATAGTCTGGTATACTTTGGTGAGTTATCTTCCTGTTATTTTACGGTCCGTATGAATGACATTGCTGTTTTCTGATGCATTCCTTCTAATACACTCTTAGTTTAGTAAGGCTGCTTAATATTTGCTACAGTGTGTCCATATTTGTGCTCAACTACCAAAATATAGATCATATTGTGGGTATAAAGATTGCAACATTTTGGTTATACATTGTTAGACCTATTCTGTTGCATAGACTTAACAAAATCTTGGAAGCTTTTACCTCGTCTGCTTATGGTTTGTTGCATAAAAACAAATAGGTCTGTTGGCGATATTGTGTGATGATTACAGAGAAAAGATGCAGGCTTAAATCTTAATGTCATATTTGCTATCTAGTTTTTCTCGGGTTTAATCTTTTCATTTGATCTGAAATTTTATTTTATTTTTGGTTTCTTGCGACCAGATTCAGTAGAGAGATTCCATATTTCAGCATTCCTCTTGTTTGTTTTAGCTCAAAACATTCTTGAGGCTGAAGGACCCTGGTTCGAAAGTTTTCTTTCTGTAAGTTGACCTAGACATTTTGATGAAAAACTGTTCTTTATAAAAGAAAAAGTTTTCTTGTGCAGCAAACATTTTGATCACTGTTTTTACTTTTGCTTACCGCAGAATGCTCTCTTAGTATACGTCTGTGAGATGATTATCGATATCATAAAGCATTCGTTCATTGCTAAGTTCAATAACATTAAGCCCATTGCATACTCGGAGTTTCTTGAAGATCTATGCAAGCAGGTATTGTCTTCTCAAAAAGTTGTGGGTACCTTTTTTTTCTCTCACCGAGTGTAGGATTACGGGATATTTAGTATGGTTAGATCATTATATTGAAATCTGACCCTCTGTTTTCGTCTCATCAGACTTTAAATATACAATCAGAGGCTTCAAAGAAAAATCTTACATTCATTCCTCTGGCACCAGCTTGTGTGGTAAGCCACTTGTTATTACTTACCTTGACGTCAATTTTCATGGTTTGAAGTCATCCACACTTTTATATAGTATAGCAAAAAATCTATCCGTAGAAAAGTTCGCTAATTGCTCACAGAATCCTACGATGGGCTATAAGAATTAGGGTTATGATATGATATGAGCTGTGTTGAAAATGAAATATTCAATTTTGTGGCGAATACTGTTATTAATATCGATAATTATGAGATAATCCTAAACGGTATTGTCATCTTTGTTGTAGGTCATCCGAGTGCTTACTCCAGTATATGCTGCTCATCTTCCACACAGTCCCCTTCCGTGGAAACTATTCTGGACTCTCGTCCTTTTCGCGATGACATATGTTATGCTGACCAGCCTCAAGGTGTTGATAGGCATGGGCCTCCAGAAACACGCCAGTTGGTACGTCAATAGGTGCAAAAGGAGGAAACACCATCTTCATTATGATTGATCGTAAAGAAGGGAAGTCTTTTGCTTTTCACACATCAGTATTATTCTGTTAATTCCGCTCAAGGAACCCCAACGAAGAAGTTGAAGATCGGGGTTCCTGTGGAATTATGCGCATTACACCATCCGAGGGCTGCAAAGACGGGGATTAGGACATCATAAGGTAGAGAAACCCGTATTTGGTAATTTCCTTTTTTCGGCTAGACCATCGTGTACCTCTGTAGTCTAGTTATGCATGGTTATTACCATCCAATTTTGTTGCAAGACAAAGGTTTACTTGCTGCTTCGGGACGGGAATGTATAGAAAGGGTAATGTAAGATACCGTGAAACCAACAGTAATTTCCGCTATTTGGAAGCACTCTTCAAGCGTACTCTTATGGAGCTTATCGAACTTTTGACCTATCATAATCCTAATCATTATTTTTTAAGACAAATGGACTAATAATTGAAAGAAGGGGACGAGCTTTACCATCATACTTCCCCCTTACTCAACTTTTGGGAAGATTATTGTGTGTGCACGCCGTATAAGGCAGGGCACCATACTTAATAGGGGTATGCAAAATGTGAGGTTGGCTAGGGTGAAATGCGGGAGTTCCCCTTTTTTCAAAACAATAAATTTTTAAATTTATTAAAATCGTTTCAATTGCCTGACGCATATTTAGTAATTATAAGGTCAGATGATTAACGTAATTCGAATAAATTTTCATCTTTATAAGGTCACATGATTGGCGTAATTCAAATAAATTTTTATCTTTATCCGTCTAAACTCTTTTTGTTTTTTTGACTGATAAAGATGAAAAATTATTGGAGACGGATAACTGTGCCAAACTGTTTGGTACATTTATGTTGCCTAACAAGCACGAGACACTTCTGAGGCAAATACTACAACTCTGGCTGGGCATATAGGTAATTTCATGTATTCCTAGATTTTACATGGTATCAAGAAATCTAAAACCAAAATATATACAAATATTCTGTTTAATGTCGGAGTAAATTTAGGAATTCTCTTTCAAGTTTAGTGAGGCTACGAAAGTCAATGACTTTTTTTTGGTTCTTTTGACTCACTCTGTTTAGAATATACGATAAGAAAGAATATATATTTACTAACTTAAACGGAAACAATGGACAAAATAAAATATGAATATATGAAAAGTTAAAACTAGTATGTATTTATCATTTATCACGAAAAGTTTATAATAATTTGATGCATTTAATTTCGTAGCACTTTCCATTTGGGTTTTTACCAGGTCGAAATATATTTTTGAGACTTGCTTCTTTTAAAAAAAAAAATAAAATTATTGTAACGATTTCCATTGGGTTAACAAAATGTGGCAATATTTTGCTTATAAAATTAAATCAAAATTGATGCTTCATGAAAAAAATTATTAAAAAAAGCTCAAACAATTATTACTAAAAAGATAAAAACAAATGGAAAATAAAAAGGGACAAAACGGCTCCGAAAATCTCGCTTATTTCGGCGGGAAAGGACGTAAAGCGATAAGAAAAATCTCACTAAGTAGGGTTTTGCGTAACATGGCCCCATAAGAAAATCCCACTGACCTAATTATTTTATTTACAATTAAGTACGATAATTAGTAATAATTTCTCAACACTACAGCCGTCGGATTCCATTTAAGTTTGATCCGACGGATATACAGCATTTAGCTTCCCGCGGAGTGCTCTATTTTTTATTTTCCGAATAATTAAGTGGGAAATTGGACACAGCTCTTTGCCTGCTGCTTGGATAAAGGGAGTTCCCATTTATTCCTACTTTCCTATAACATTGTGAATTCTTCTATCTCATTCACTTCTCTTCTCTCAATTGCTTGCTCACAATCCTTGTGGAGGTGGACTTGTTTGCAATTTTTGCAAAATTTTCATGTTTTTCTCACTCACTTTTTCAAGTATCGACTCCTGCAATTACAGAAAATTCAATTTCTGCCCATACAAATTGAAGAAATGGTAAGAATTTGAGTTCTTTCAATGTGTTTTGCTATGATCGTTGTTATTTTCAAATTGATTGTTTGAAGTTACCGGGTAAAATTTATGTAAATTGATCAAAATTTATGATATTTGGTTGTGATTTTGTGAATTTGCTAATTTGATTGAATGGTTTTTGAGTTTGAAAGATAAACAATCAAAGTTATGATCTTTGGTTGCGGGTATTGTGAATTTTTGAAGTTTGATTGGATGGTTTTTTGAGTTTGAAGGACAAACAATCATAGTATTGATGAAAGTTATGATCTTTGGTTGTGGGTTTTGAGAATTTGTGAAATTTGATTTAATGGTTCTTGAGTTTGCAGGCTAAGCAATCAAAGTTTTGATCAAAGTTATGATCTTTCGTTGCGGGTTTTGTGAATTTGTGAAATTTGATTGAATGGTTTCTGAGTTTGACGCTAAGCAATCAAAGTTTTGATCAAATCTATGATCTTTGGTTGTGGGTTGTGGATTTGATTGAATGATTTTTGAGTCTTGAATTTTTTTAAATTAAGTTTTGATGAATTTGTGATTGCTACATGTTTGTTGAAAGGTGTCTTGAAGTGGGGATGTGTTGGTTTTGTAGGTAGGCTGCAAGGTTTGCATAAAAAACAGTACAGATAATTGGCTTAACACCCTTTTACTTAGCAAATTCTTCGGTTCCTGCGGTGTTCATCAAGACCTTCGAAAAAACGAGAAGAATGTGTTCTGCATAGACTGCAGCCTCCGCCTCTGCAGGCATTGTATTACATCTCATTGCCTTCACACAAAGCTTCAGATCTGCAAATACGTTTACCATGATGTCGTTCGCCTTCAAGAAATTCAGAAGCATCTAGACTGCTCTAAAATTCAGGTTTGCTTCCCCACTCTGTGTCTTATACAACTCTCAGCAATTGTATGTGGATTTCACGATTGTAGGTGAAAATTCATATGTGATTTCATTTGTTAAGTTCATCGCGAAGCTCGCCTGCTTTTTAGATCGTAACATCAGTCGCAATTACTTGTTATAGTTGAATTGAATGTTCTGTATCTCAAACAATGACAAGTTAATGTTTACAGACATATAAAATCAACGGCGAGAAAGCTGTGCATCTAAATGCTCGGCCTCAATCCAAAGACGCCAAACCATCAACGAAAGCAAAGTTCGGTGCTTCCTGTGAAGCTTGTGGGAAATATCTACAGGACATGCCAAATCGCTACTGCTCCATCGCGTGCAAGGTAATTGTTGTCGCTTGTCAGTTCCAAATTTTCGACTCCAATGTGGTATTTCGCACTCCATTGCATGTAAGGGATCAAGAAACATTTGCTTGTTTGACATTTCAGGCATCGGTAGTTTCAGTGACGCCGAAAGACCACCAAAGTCACGAATTCATCACCGTTGCAGTACCCCAATATGCTGAATTTTCGCTAAAAGGTAACTACTACAATTCGGAAACAAATATGAGCGAAATGGAGTCATCCTCTATCTCGTTAGCGGAGTCATCTGAGGAGATGAATGCTTGGGTGTGTTCAGCATTGAAGCCGAGGAGGCTTTTGCACAAGAGGAAAGGCATTCCTCACAGAGCTCCTCTCTGCTGATGCCTAAACATGTTCAATGATATTTTTGCTTCCTTTTTTTCTCTTATAAATTATTGGTTATGTCTAAGCATTAATAAATCCATAAAACCAGAGCTATGAAAATCAAATATATCTTTCACAAAACAAGATTAGTGTAATGTTGATGAAACGTTGCGAAAGTGACTTGATGCTGTCTGAGAAACTTTAAACATGTAACGTCGTGTTATGGATTTAGACTGTCACATTGACGCTTCGAGAAGTAAATGTCCTTTCGAAATTGATAGGTTTGTGATGGATTCGTGTGCATTATGGCAACAGTCGTTAGTTTATGTCTTGTTATGGATTGTGGCAGACAGAAAGAGTTGCTACATGGATCGTATTGTAGTTGTATGCAAGTTGCACATGGATGATGGATCACCAATTTTTTTCTTATGTTTTGTTTGCTTGGCAATTGCCAGGCTTGTGGGATCAAAGTAGAATCAATCACATGAGTACAATTTTTTCCACTTGCTGATGTGAAAAGCTGTTTTGAAACCTGCTTTTGTTGAAAAGCACTTTTGGATTCTAGCCTCCATAGTCATTGATTCATTAATCCATATCGATCCGAAATTGGTTTGTACAACTGTATCCTAGAGATCTCTATGTTTTTGTAAGATGTGCCTTGTCGATAATATGGTCAAACACTCCTGCTCAGAATTGTATCCTATTCACGGTAATTACGAGCTAGAAACATAGTCCAAAGCTGAAAGCTCAATATTATTTGCTAATATTACATCTTCTTTTTTATATACGAGCGATATTGAATAAATATTTATATACAAACGAGTTGGAGCCCGTCGCATTGTAGCGAGCTCCAACCAAAAACGAGTTGGCTACTCACCGCCCAAAATCGACACCCCAATCGCGATTCCCGAACTTCCCGCTGATAGCAAAATCAAAACACCATTAACGAAAAATAGAAATTAACCCTAAAAATAAAAATAAGAGAAAAACCGGAACAAAAATACTACAAGGAGTTGCGATTCCCTCTCGATAAAAAATATACCCAAATGTCGGTGAGTTTTTCCTTTTTATTTTCCTGATAATATTGTTCGTAGCATTCATTCTTTGTGTTAGATTAGATCCATTGGTTTTTCATGATTATCTTTGATTGAACGAACATGACTGCTTGGAGTTAACAGAAAACTTGTCGCAAAATCGAATTCAGTGGCTTTCTAGGATTCATACACGCGATCTTATTTAGTGAGATAAGGCTTGGTTGTTTTTGTTGTTTGATTGAACAAACATCTCTTTGCTTTCGGTGTTTGACGCAATGTGCGCATTATTTTAATCTGTTTGGTTGCTGGGAAAATGCGGAAAACAAGATATTTATTAAGTTTAGAAATAATTGTTGCCTCCAATTCCAACGATTAATTTCCATTCTCCCCAGAAATTATTTAATTCAGAACTTTCTGTACAGATTCCGGCGGAACCTGCAAATGAGGGGATTGAAGCAGCTCCCCAGTCGACAGCTCCCACACCAATCTCCACGAACATAGCTCCGAATGTGAGAAAACCCAACTTTTTGTATTAGCATTCATCGCAAATTATTTCCCCTTTTTATACTATCATAAGCTAAATTCATTTTGTAACCAAAGGAAGTATGCATTTGTGTACGTTTCTGTAGCTATATTGGCTAGAGCGGATGTACTCCTCCTATAAAGCGGATTTCAAATTCCCGCTCCATATTTCAAATTCGTAATACTACATTCTGTTTTGGACTAATTGAGCATACATATTTACTCGGTTGGTTTTCATATGCAGGTAAAGTCAGTTAAAGTAAGCAACATCTCGCAAGCCATTTCCGACAAGGATATCAAGGAATTCTTATCATTTTCCGGAGATATTCAATATGTTGAAATGCAACGGTACACATTTTTTACTTATGCGTGTGACAGATTTAGTACATTTGCGATTCTGAAGATTTCGGTGTTGTGTTCTTGCAGGGAAACTGAAAATACACAGCTTGCCTACGTTACCTTCAAGGAATCACAAGGAGCAGATACAGCAGTTCTTTTGTCGGTAAGTTCCCTTTCGATGCTTTGCTTGTTTGCGTAGATGTTAACCGAGCTTAATGCAGAAGGCGTTTTTTTACTACTAGGTGTGTTGTTTTTCTTTTAATTCAGGGAGCCACCATAGCTGATCTTCCTGTCACCATTACAACCGCCAAGGATTACAAGCTGCCTCCTGAAGCTATTCCGCACCCATCAAGCCCGGTAAATACCATGGCATGCATCCATTTATGTGTTGTTTATCTTTCAACCATTTAATCATGCGGAACATAAATTTGGAGGCAAGATTTGATGTGCCTAAAACTTGTCTTGTGTGTGTGCGCGCTTCAAATGAGTGGCGCTTCTTACTATAATGTATTCATCTTTGAAGGAGAAAAAGCCAGCTGCTGCTAGTTCTGCTGTAAAGAAGGCAGAAGATGTGGCCAGCGCTATGCTTGCCAAGGGATACATCTTAGGAAAGGATGCGATTAACAAGGCGAAAGAGTTTGACGAGAGGCATAAGTTGTCGTCAAATGTTTCTGCCACAGTCGTTTCAATTAACGAAAGGTTGGGGCTGATGGAGAAGCTAGGTGCTGGAAGAGCTGTTGTCGGCGAAAAGGTGAGAGAGATGGATCAAAGGTTCATGGTATCCGAAAAGACAAAGTCTGCCTTTGCTGTTGCCGAGCAGAAGGCAAGCAGTGCGGGATCTTCTATCATGAGCAACCCTTATGTATTGACCGGGGCCTCATGGGTTTCTAACGCACTCAGCGCAGTTGCAAAGGTGGCTGAGGATGTGGGCATGATGACCAAGGAGAAGGTGGAGAGGACCGAGGAGGAAAAAATGGAGATCATGCACAGGCAGAGGACAGAGGTCATCACTGACTTTGCACAAACCAATCTCGATGAATCTTCTGCCCCGGAGCCTCCAGTTGCTCCAGTCAGTTCTCCAGATGATACAAAGCCCGGTGTTAAATGACCGATGTGCACAAATGAATCATTTTTCGGTTTCTCTGTATCATATGGTTTTATACAAGGATACTGTTGCATTATTGCATACAAGGATTCTATACATTTCAATTCCTTCCCGATACCTCCCAAGAAAAATTCTGAATTGTATCTCAAATTGACGGGTTAGTGTGAGCTTATCCATGCGGTTATGCACTCTGCCCCCCATCAAGAAATAGAACTGACTAATCCTAAGGCAAAGGGTCGAGAAACTCAACGCCACTATTCTTGAACAGCTTGAAGTCGAGCCTTTTTTTGGCACCATTACGGATATGAAAATAATGGGAGAAATTGGATTCAATTGTCAACTGTTCCTATCGGAAACGGAAATAGGATTCGCCGCAAGGATGATAAAAAGTTTAACACCTCTCATTCTTATTACTTTTTCAATATGGAAAAAATGAAAATGAAAAGGCCGTCTTATTCAAAACCCCAATCCAATTATGAAATCCTTTTTCTCCCACTTCACACCTCGGAACGCAACGTTCTTATTAATAAAGATGTTATGATTTCATTTCTTGAACAATAAGATTACATCCTTCAAGTATATATATACACTTAGTAACACACACTTGTGCTCTCAGCTAATTACATTATTATTTCACTAAGTACTAGCTAATAACAAGGACAGTTATAACAACCTATCTAATTACACTTTTGCCCTTATTATCCCCCGTCAAACTGAACGAGGGTAACCGAAGAGAAAGTTTGTTTCGAAGAGAAAGAAATCGGTGCTTAGACAGAGGCTTAGTACAGATATCAGCAATTTGTTCCTGAGTACAAACAAACAGAACATTCACTTGATTGCCAATGACCCGTTCACGGATGTAATGATAATCCAGCTCCACATGCTTAGTTCTAGCATGAAAAATGGGATTTCTAGCCAGAGAAATGGCAGAAATATTATCACACCAGAGTACAGGAGTAGAAGGAAGAGCCAAACCAACATCCACGAGAAGCTTTCCAATCCAAGTTAACTCAGCGGCAGTGTTGGCAAGAGATCGATATTCAGCTTCGGTGGAGGATCGAGCCACAGTGGGCTGTTTCTTTGCGCTCCAGCTGATGAGAGAGTCCCCCAAGTAGATACAGAATCCACCAGTGGATCGACGATCAAGGGGACATCCGGCCCAGTCTGCATCCGAATAAGCAGTGAGTGTGAGAGACTTGGAACACTTTGGAAACCATAACCCAAGTGAGAGAGTACCCTTGAGATACCGAAGGATACGTTTAACAGCCTGAAGATGGGACTGCCGTGGAGACTGCATGAATTGGCAGACAAGGTTCACTGCATAGGACAGATCAGGCCTAGTCCAGGTTAAGTACTGAAGCCCACCAACTAAAGATCTGTATTCAGCAGGATTAGGCAGCAGAGGAAACTCATGATCCAACTTAGATGTGCTGAGAGGTGTAGCACAGGGTTTAGAGCCTTCCATGTGAGCCTTGGTTAGAAGATCAACAATGTATTTTTGCTGAGAGAGGAAAATACCAGAGGAAGATCGATGAGCTTCAAGGCCAAGGAAGAAGTGAAGAGGACCAAGACCCTTAACAGGGAATAAGCCACTGAGTTTAGAGATGAGATCTTGACAGAGTGTAGCATTTGGACCTGTGACTATAATGTCATCTACATACACCAGGACAAGAACCAGAGCTGGATCAGTTTTCACAAACAATGAGTAGTCATTCTGTGAACTAGAGAAGCCAAGAGACTTGAGAGCAGTAGTTAGTTTGTCATACCAAGCTCGGGGAGCTTGCTTTAACCCATACAGAGACTTATGTAGCTGGCAGACATGCTGAGGCTTAGTGTGATCTTCAAACCCAGGTGGTTGGACCATAAAAACAGATTCAGTTAGAGTGCCATGCAAGAAAGCGTTGCTGACATCAAGTTGATTCAAAAACCAGTCGAATTTGGCAGCCAAGGTGAGAAGAAGTCTGATAGTGACAGGCTTAGCCACTGGACTAAAGGTCTCAGTGTAATCCAATCCCTGTTTCTGGTGAAAGCCCTTGGCAACTAGCCGGGCTTTATACCTGTCAATCGTTCCATCAGGTTTGTGTTTGATCCGAAACACCCATTTTGCACCCACAAGGTTCTGAGAGGGAGTAGGGGGAACTAGAGACCAGGTACCAGTTTAAATCAAAGCATTGAACTCATCCTGCATTGCTTTCCGCCAGTGAGGAAACTTGGAAGCCTGCAGATAGGTAGTGGGGATACAGGATTGAGGGATATCAGGGGGCAGAGGGTGCTTAGTGGCTAGAAATGCCTTAGGTTTAAAAATGCCAGATTTGGACCTGGTTTGCATGGGATGAGAGGTAATAGGTAAGGGAATAGCACTAGTACCAGGATCTGGGTGAGGTTGATGAATAATAGGAGACTGGGAAGGTAGAAGTGAAGGAGCAGTAGGAGAAGGAGAGGGAAGAGATGAGGCAGCAGGGGAAGTAGAGGGAGGAGATGGAACATCTGATATCACAGGTGGAGAGGGTGGTTGGGAAAAGGTTAAAGAGGCAGTAGAACTCTGCACAGATGAGGAACTAGGATGGGTCTGAGATGGAGAATGAACAGGAGGTTGGGCAAATGGAAAAGTAGCTTCATCGAAGATGACATGCCTGGAGATGTACATCCGGCCAGTGATAGGATCAAGGCACTTATAGCCTTTGTGATTCAAGCTGTATCCCAAGAATACACACTCCTTGCTTTTTGGATCAAGTTTGGATGTGGTGTAAGGCTTTAGCCATGGAAAGCATCTGCACCCAAAGATCTTCAGAGATGTGTAATCTGGAGCTTTCCCAAATAATAGTTCCCAGGGAGAACACCTTTGAACTGTTGGCATTCTGTTGATCAGATAGATGGCTGAAGTAAAAGCATCATCCCAGTGAATATGAGGAACCTTGGATGCTGCTAGAAGAGTCCGAGCTGTCTCAACAAGGTGTCTGTGTTTACGCTCAGCACAGCCGTTTTGTTCTGGTGTATGAGGGCAACTCAATTGATGAGAAATGCCATGTGTTTGAAGATGATTAATAAACTTAGAACTCAGAAATTCCCCACCAGAATCAGAACGAAGAGTAACAATCTTAGACTGAAGTAAGTTCTCAACTAAAGCTTGAAAATGCATAAATGTGGCAAAGACATCAGACTTGGATTTAAGTGGAAAGAACCATGTATATTTCGAATAGTCATCAACAAATATTATGTAGTACCGATAGCCATGAATAGAGAGAAGTGGTGCTGGACCCCATACATCAGTATGCAACAACTCAAGAGGTCTGCTAGAAGTGCAAGATACAGAAACAAAGGACAGTTTGGAGCATTTCCCTAGAGCACAACTAGAGCACACAGCTTTATTTAAGGAACTAGAAACAGAAATACAAGACTGAGATGCTAGCTTATGAAGAATCTTGAATGCAGGATGGCCCAACCGTTGATGCCACACATCCTGCGAAGCTTTAGCATATGCTGCAAAAGCCTGAGTAGGACCAGAAATTGGAGAAGCATGGAAAGGATAAAAACCAGCTCTCACAGGACCTTTAAAGAGCGTTTTCTCCGAAGACAGATCATTCACAATGAAGTGAAAAGGGTACAAGTGAATAGAGCACCAATTATCAAGAATGAACCGATTTGCAGAAATTAAATCTTGCTTAAGATGAGGAACATGAAGCACATTTTTGAGATCAAAATTATGAGAAGCAGTACTAAGAGAAGAGATTCCAGAATTAAGGATGGGCAAACCTTTGCCATCACCAACATAGACTTGTTCAGATCCAGTGTATGGCTCAGGATTTTGCAGATTTGTGTAAGAATTGGTCATGTGCGAAGTAGCACCAGAGTCAAGAAGCCAGGTAGGAGAAGTAGTAGCAGTGTAGGCAGTTTGAGAATGCTTATTACCAAAGTGAGGATTCATACGCTGTGGACACTCTATGGCTTCATGATCCTGCTGGCGACAGATTTGGCAATAGACTTTGCGAGGGAACATGTTAGAGGTTGCACGAGAGCCACGATTATTTCTGTAAATTCCCTGATTGCCTCGATGGAATCTTGGATTGCCCTGAAATCCGTGGTAATTCCTCTGAGAGCCACGATTATTGTAATTTCTTGAATGAGAACCAGTGCCACGATTAAAAGAACCATAGGAAGGTACAGAGGATCCATTTTGAGTAAAGAATGCCTGAGAGCCGGAATCACCAGTTGGAAGCGGAAGAATACCGGCAGAGGCGTTGAAAGCTTGAATGGGGGCCGGGGGAGAGATTTTCTTGCGAGCATTTAATTGAAGCTCCTTGCTCAAGAGAAGGCCATGAAGTTCATCAATAGTAGTAGAACCAAGTCGAAATTGAACAGCATCAATAAACGACTCATACTCAGAGGGCAAACCATGGAGAATCACAGAAATCAGCTCAGATTCTTCAATTGGAGCACCGGCATTAGCTAGGGCATCAGCAATTTCTTCAATTTGTTGAAGATAGATCGCAGCAGTGGAATCTCCCTTTGTGATTGTACGAAGACGAGAACGAAGCTCGTGAACATGCGATTGCGACGCAGTGGCAAGACGAGATTCCAGTTTTGACCAGAGCTCACGAGCCGAATGAACACCAATGGTATACGGAATGAGAGCATCCGACAGTGTAGAATTGATCCAGATCAAAATGTTCTGATCATTTTCAAACCATGCAATATACTGAGGATTCAGAGTGGAGGTGCGATTTCCTGAAGAATCCAGTAGAAATTTAGGCGGAGCAGGCACCGTGCCGTCAATGATGCCGGTGAGATTGTAGCGGCGGAAGATCGGAGCAAATAGTGCACTCCAGGTAAGATAGTTCGTCGGTGTGAGCTTGATTGGAACCAGAGATCCAATATTTTGGATCGTGATTGATGAAATTACCGAAGCGGATTCAGAATTAGGGCACGCATTCGGTGGAGCAGGGTGAATGGGAGATCCAGAATGAGAGGAAAGAGATCCAGATGTCGCCATGGAGTGACGATCTAGGGTTTGATCACCAAGAAGATGAAGAGGACGAAGAGATCGGAGGATCGATCTGAGAAACGCAAGAAGCAGCAGCGGAAAGGGAGAGAGAAAGGATCGAGTGTCGCGAGACTTAGGCGATTGATACCATAATAAAGATGTTATGATTTCATTTCTTGAACAATAAGATTACATCCTTCAAGTATATATATACACTTAGTAACACACACTTGTGCTCTCAGCTAATTACATTATTATTTCACTAAGTACTAGCTAATAACAAGGACAGTTATAACAACCTATCTAATTACACTTTTGCCCTTATTACTTATATAGAGAGAGTCGCTTTCACATCTTCTTACTGGAAATGAAAACGCAACGTTCTTTTTTTTTTAAGGTATTCCTGGAAACAAATCTAGTGGAGACGGGATGAGGCCTGTAGCTCGGAGGATTAGAGCACGTGGCTACGAACCACGGTGTCGGGGGTGTCATGAAATGGAAGATACCAATGTCTAACGTTTTCACCAGAAGATACCAATGTCTAATGTTTTCACCAGAAAGAATCGGTCCTTCTCCAACGAGGCTGCACACAGTGCAGCCATTTTCTAAGTGAACAGGGGAATGCCTTGCGAAGAAGTTGATCGGACTTTAGAACATACGTACTTTAACAACCACTATAGGCTCTGTCAAATGTAGCAAATTGGAGAAATGAAAATGCAACAAGACTTGCGATGATAACGAACAGAGTTTTATGATATCGGAATTCATCCATACCTCTATGCATTCGTGTAGATCATCGCCTTCTGTCATCACATGAGTCTGCAAAACCATGAGATCGCGTCAATGAGAAATTGAGAACTGGATTTGTTCTTCACGATAACAGAACCCCATCACTCTATTACTCGTTGGCGGGACACATCATGATTGCCTTCTAAAGAAGCCAGGATAAAAAGCGCTGCGAGCATTGTTGAGAGACGAGTACACATCCGTAGAGATCTGAGGTCACCTCTGACGAGGGAGCACTGACCGGAGCTTCTTCTTCGCCTCCAGGAACCGTGTCGTTTCGAGGTTCTGCAGAGCACGCGAGTGGGAGAGTCAGATTCGAAAAGAGGATTCCTCACTTCTTTCTCTCGTTCACAATCGCTTGCATGGCTGTTCTGTTGTTTTGTATTTGCATTGCGCGCTCCATTTACGTCAATGTGGGCTTGATGTGGTACATGGGCCGCCCACTTCCCTGCTAATAACCAAAGGCCCAGGCCGGGTAATTAGTGAAATTCTCCCGTCCTGTACTTCGGAGATCCAAGCCATTGAAAGTTAATCCAACGGCTACAAACAGAGTTCATTTTAAAAATTATAATAACTTTAGCTGTTAGATCAAATTTTAATGACCCGAATTTCTGAACTTGGTGAATTAGGAGGGAGGGATCAAAAGGAAGAAAGGATCTTTCCGTTACCAACCGTTCAAACTTTGAACAAACCAGAAAAAACGATCTCTGTCTAATAAAATTATAATTTGGTACCAAAATCAAGATTAAATCCCTAACATCTACCCGAAGTTTCGCTGTGACATGTAGATATCGTCGTCAACCTTTGGCAAAGTAAGGGGATTCCCAACTCGCATTTATCTGTCGTCGTTTGAATTCAGCAGATAACGAAATTAGGGTTTTCAATTTGTAATCCAACTATTTGATTCCGCCATTAAATTTGGAAGAAGAAAGTATGGGCCTGTCGTCGGCCACTACTACGGCTGCCACTCCAGAAGGGATGCAATTGTGCATATTCGATTTGAGGAGGGGTCAGAACGAAGGGCAGGAGTTGGACAAGATACTCTTCTTCTTTCCAGCTGATTTGCCCTTCTCCGCCCAGTTCTCTGTGATCGGGCTCAGTGAAGGACTCATCACATTTACAAGGTTTCTACTTTTTTGTTGCAATTTCATTCTATTTTTTGGGTTTTAGTTTTTAATTAGAAGAATTGGGTTGTGTTTTGTGCAGAATCTTCTCTCCTGAGGCTGCTTGCGAGGCCATTGAAGCAGAGAGGCATTCGCATGTCTTTTACGAGGCGGAACCCGATATCTGGATGGTCATGGTGAGCTCTCGTTTTCTCAATTCTAATTATAATTTCGATTATTCTTCAGTTAAGTTCGAATCCCCCTACCTGCGGTTTAGATTAGATTAGAATCATTGCTCTTCATTGTGGTAGGTAGTGGAGAAAAACAAGGAGTTCGAACCAATTTGGAGAAATGATGCATTGAGAAAGGTTCTCAAGGAAGTACATTTGCTTTTTGTGATGTTTCATGGATCGATAAGAGCGTTGCTTGATAAGGACCCCGGTGGGGGACTCACTCGTTCCCATCTGTACCATTTCATCATGGACTATCTCGGTGGTAAGTTATCATACAGTTGCGTGCCTACTACTTGCATTAAAGTCCAGTTTTATTTTGTCTTTGGGGTTAGAATTTCATTGTAAAGTCACTAATTGCCAGCATTTCTAAAGCGGTCTCCATTCGATGAGTGCTGCTGGGGTAATACTGAAGTTGCTGTATCCTGCCCTCTCAATAGGAATTTTGTTCCTGAGTAATGCTGAAGTTGCTGTATCTCATATGTGTGGTTTTACTCTCTGCGGCAGATTTTCTGGTTGGGAAGAAACTGCTGCTACCCTCATTCCGTGACTCTTTAAAGGAGCGTGGAACTGTACAGATGCTTACTGTAGGGAGGGAAGCGGCAATCGAAGTTCAGGTTTGTTTTCAGAACATATTTTAAATTATATGTTTCTGGAATCCTTAAGGCTTTTTCACATTCTGGCCAGAACATTTATGCTGTAATTTTCATCTTATTCAATTTCTAATTATACTGTAGATTCTTCGGCCTTAACTTTTAATCCAGTGCTTCATTAGTCATTACCATTAGGAACTTATCTATTATCACTAACAGTCCTATTATCTTCCTTTTAGCCAATTGGTATTGTTCAAAACTCTACATCTCTGTGCGTATAAGGGCTTTCACCCTTATTCCAACCTGACTTCTGAGTTCTACCCGAACCTCCTAATTCATGTTTTTAGTTGTTAATGCAATATCGTATATTTGTTTCCATGTATTTTTTAACGATTTCATTTGTCTTTGCAGTCGCTTGTCAGGGTACTTGAGTCATGTGCTGGGAACATGCCATGTCACTCACTAATCTTGTTTCAGGACCTCTTGGTGTCCACGACACTTTCTCCTGTATGATTTGATCTTAACATTGTTGGTTTTTTAATCATTTCATATGCCATTGTGTTTTAGCCTTCAAGTTCAAGAGAACCTTAAGAACTGAGATAAAGTTTACTTTCGAACTTTATTTTGGAAATGCTAACTTCCGTGAATTTTATATCCTATTTTTGTTAGGATGATACTGTAAACCTCTTTGCATATGCTGTTTTAAGGTTGACTCCCCGTGCTTTATCCTCTGGAGTAAGTTCCTGGTCCTATTTACGCAAGGGAGCTCCATCGCATGTCTCCTCAAGTTCTAGCTTGGCCCGTCCTGGTTCTATTCCAGAACAATTGCATGGCTCACTTGGCAACTCTCCTGCTGGAGATAACAGTTCTCAAGTCGTACGGCCCTTGCAGCCTGATAAGTGGTCCAAAGGAAAGGATGGTTTTCTTGTCAGTGATATTTGGGGTGCAGACGCTAGTACTGGAACGTCTGCCACCCCAACAGTTTTGCTCCATCAAACAGAGGAGAGAATGTATCTGTGTGTTTATCAGCATAAGAGCCTTACCTTAATGTTTCTTCTTCCTGTTTCTTCGGTACTAAATGGTGATCAAGGTGTTTCTGCAGTGAAGCAGCAAGTTCTTGAACATGTGAGCTTTCTATCTCTGCTATTAACTGTGATGCTTATGTTATCAAACAGCTTCTCTAAATTTAAACGTGTCATTGGCATTATTCATGTGAAAATCATTACCTAAATCAATAGAGGTCAAGAAAGATGAAGTGACATATTTTTAATTTATGTTCTTGTTTACCATTTACCAGGTATCCCTAAAGCTGTTGAAAGTTGAAGAGAAATTATCAAAAGGATGGGGTGGTGAGAATGCATATCATGTTAGTGGATATCGGTATTTACTAGCAGATGAAGACAGAAATGTATCCAGGGCTTCCCCACCAGGAAAAGTCACAACCCTTACTAAGGTAAAGTATCCCGCCACAATCGGCTTGCTCTCTTCTTCTGCACAGTTCCTGCTAAAAGGTAGCTGTTTGGTTAAGGATCTTCACCTTCTTCACTGCATCAAAAATTGTATGATTGTAATCCCTAGCCGCAGCTAATAAATTATGGGCGAGAACTTAGGTCATCTCCAATGGAGAGGGTTAAAGGTCTAAAAGCCAAAAAATGGCCTGATTTGCGAAAAACTCATCTTCAATCGATGGCTAGGCTATGTGGTCCACCAGGCCATTATTTGGCCAAAAGGGCATCAGGCTAGCCAAATGTAACTCCCTTCTTACCCCTATTTTTGGGCTAAGCTCCTCAATTGCAATAATTGATTCAAATTCAACTGCTAGATTTAAAAACATACAACGGTAGTTTAATTAAATTAACTAATAAATTTATAGTATAAATTTAAAACCAATAAATTATTGAGGGGGTTATGTTTAGCCTCTTCGGTTGGAGATGACATATGACTATGGCCTGACACTGTTTATTTCAAAATAATTTTTTGTAGGGCTATAATTCTGGACGGGGCTATGGTTAGCCCTTTCGGTTGGAGATGGCCTTAGTCTTAGTTGTCACTGACCAGACTAGATCTCATCAAATTAATGCTGATTTATCGCTCCTATCTATTGATTCCAAGTTGCCCATTTTTCTTGTCTGTGGCAGGGCTCCTTACTTGCCTTAAGTAAGGTGAGAGAAGAAGTTGATTTGGAAAAAAGTAGAGCGAAATCGGATAATGCTGGTCACGAGAAAGAATTGGAAATTAGCATCAGGGCGAAAAACAATGCTTGGGTTATCGCTCGGGTTACAAGAGGGAAGGAGCTTTACATGGTTCTAGAGAAAGCCAACGAAACACTTCTTTATGCCTCCGATGCTGTTGAGAAGTTCAGCAACAGGTACTGCACATTTCCTTCAATGCTGCAACTAGTTGCAATCCATGAATTTCAGATTTTCTTTTTCTTGGATCACTCGTGATAACAATGCGCTAGAGCATATGCACCGAAGAGATAACAATGCGCTAGAGCATATGTACTGATTCGTTATTTTCGTTGAGTTGTGCAGGTACTGCAATGGAGCTTTCTCGTTGAATTAGAGTAGAGTAAATTTCTTGTTTTTGAGATGTATACTAAGATGGTACGACGAAATGAGAGGTGCGCCCTACATGCTCGTTGCTCAGTATTGTGTTATTTCCTCCTGGCTCTGTGCACCTCACGACGAACCAACCGTTGGACCTCAGCACTGTAAATTTCTGTGACATCACGCTTGCAAGGAGAAAATAAATATCATTTGAAATAACGTTATCATGTATTTTTCTGATATGTATTTGCAAGTGTTTTTCGGTTTGCTATCAGTCCATTCTCTATGATCGTGCCTTTTAACGGTGGGGAAGAGTTGCGATGCCCCTTTGGGACTGCTTCTGGAAGGCCTGAAGCGCTTTTTGGCAGCAAACAAACGTTTATAACTACGTTCGACATAAATTTCTTTTAAAAAGTTAGGGTAATAGCGGCGCTTCCTGAAAAAGCACTTTCATCATATTTTCAATTGAAATTTCAACATGTTAGTAAAAAAAAACGTCGTTCATGAGCAAAAGTTTTCCTACATTGACAGTAAAAATGAAAGAAAAATAATACAAAAAGGGAAAGCCAAGAATAAAAAGTGCTTTTTGTAGAAGCAGTTGCGTCCGTTAGAATCATCACCAATAGGTACCCCAGAGCTGACAGAGTTAGTGTTGTGTTTAACGTCCTGATCAGTGGGTGACGTGCTTTCATTTTCATCTTGTTCTTGATGGTGGTGTTCTTCGTTTTCGTCGTCGGGATCTTCAACTTCATCAAGCATGACTTGTTGGAACCACAAGCTCGTCTCTCTGACCCGGTTCTTTAGCCTCGCAAGCCTCTATCAATCTCTAAGAACCGCCGTATTGTCCTCGTCACTGCCGGAGACGGTTTTCTGTGAGCGGGGATTGGGAACGGATATGGAGCGGTGGAGTATGGGCTTCGGATTAATGGTTGAGGCAGATGCAGCAGCGGAGGCTCTACCGGTTGGTGGGGCAAGCGGTGGTGGCGGCGGTGGTGAAACCGTGACCGCGGGCTCCGGATGAGACTGGGGAGGCGGAGGAGTTGGGTTGAAACAGAAAGTATCGGAAATGCAGCGGCGGAGTAGAGGAGAAGGAATTTGAGGGCGAGAGAGCTTCTCTTTCTTGGGGTTGGGTTGGGATAATGGTGGAGATTGGGTGGGCGATCGCCTCTTCAATGTTTTCATGGGATACTTGGGATCAACAGCGGAGGAAGAATTGAAGCTGCTGCTGTCGAGGCGGAGCCCGGAAAACCGATTCCTCACCGCCGCCGTCGCCTCCACAGAGTACCCTTCTTTTTCCCTTTCTCCAGTGCAGTCCGCCATTGATTATCTGGAAAATGTATTGATTTGCAAGGGAGGGAAGTCTCTGTTCGTCTCTACCACCTGAATATCTAACGTATATATAAGGGCCGACGAATCAACCATCGACGGTTGACGATGATGGAGGCCAGTTAGGCGCCAAAACGAGGGGATTTGGATGATGCTTTGCTGGCGTAACAGGTAATTAACATGATGACCGTTGACCAATTATACAAGCCCGTCTAGCTCAGTTGGTAGAGCGCAAGGCTCTTAACCTTGTGGTCGTGGGTTCGAGCCCCACGGTGGGCGACTTCTGATTTTTTAATTTTTGTTTACGTTTTTCTATACAAGACCATCTCCATTGTTTTTACGTTTTTCTATGCAAGACCATCTCCAAAGGATTAGAAATTTTTCATTGTGACGGGAACACAAGTGGTACACCACGTGTTTTAATAGAAGTGGTGAAAAAATTTATTTTTTAAGTTATTAACTTTTTAGCACACATATCACACCATTTGTATGGTGACACGTGATGTATCACCCCGTTTAACGGTCACACTAAAAAATCTCTCCCAAAGGAGATGTCAAATATGCCAAATAGGATTAAAAGACATTTTGGTGTTCTCCAATGGATATGCCATATATAATGTGGCATGTGAGTCATTTAACTCCTTGTTTTCTAACTGTCCTTTTTAACAGCAAACAAAGAATGAGTCAAATATATTTAATTGATTTTTTTTAATACATGGATCCCATTAACAACCAATAGAATAAAAACTACAATTAATTTTGTTTATTTTTTAATAGTTAATATAACTCTAGGCCGAATAAAATAATAAAATAATAAAATAAATATTTGACACATCCATTGGAAAAGAAGAGAATTTAGCACTTGTATTCAATTTGACACCTCAGCCATCAAATAAAATTTTGACATATTATATTTGACATCTTCTTTGGAGATGCTCTAAGCATTATGAATTTTAATCTGGCTATTAAAAAAGTTGTACAAATGGCAGGTTTTGAGTATAAGTGTATAGCTAATGTGGTAGTACTGCATCACTCTAATTTCTCCAAGGAAAGGGATCCTCTCCGATCTCTTCCACCAATTCCACCAGTCCGGACCCTTGAAATTTGATCCAAATTTGATCCAAAAGGGATCCTCTCCGATCTCTTCCACTAATTCCACCAGTCCGGACTTTTGAAATTTGATCCAAATTTGATCCAACAGCTAAAGTTATTATAACTTTTAAAGGAACCCCCTCTTTTTAACAGTTTGATCAAATTTCAAGGGTTCGGATTGATAGATTTGGTGGAAAGGATCCGGAGAGGATCCCTTTCCTTTCTCCAATACGATACGGTTCACCACAATGACAAGTGCTGTATGCCATTGAAAAATTCCGTATTTTAAGACGTATGTTTCTTGACCTAAACAAAAGTGATCAAATCAGTTCCGGGGAATGTCTCACCAAAATATCTTCAAAGTTTAACGATTAACCTCACGAAAACATGTATAATCTGGCGTGGTTCACCCGAAATTACAACTCACATCACTTAAAATAACCCCAGAATCCCATAATACCGCAACATCATTGAATCACTTTCATCTAGTGTTGCCTGCCTTCTGCTTCGCCTTCTCAATAAGAGGCTTCAACTGCTTCTTCTCGGCAAGAATCTTGAGGAAGTTAAACAGAAATGGAATGTAGTTGTGCTTCCTGCGAATGTTCTCTGTTCTCCACTTCTTAAACTTCTCTTCTTCCATCAAGATCTTCTCGGTGGCACCCTCGATCCCAGCATTGATTTCCGAAAGAGCTTTGTTCAGCGCTTCAAACTTGCTCCCGTCGGCCGCTCTCTCTTGCTGTAAGGCAGACAGCTGCTGCAAAATACGCTCCCTCTTCTTTTGGAGTTCCTTGAGCTCAGCAGTATACATCTCTTTCCTGTTCTTGATAATGGCCAAGAGATTGAATCTTATCTCACTTTTGGAATACCTTTCGATGCGTTCCTGGATTACAGGTTGCACCATCTGCAGCCATTCCATGTCACCTTGCCCGCTGGGGCACTGTCCAAGGCTAATGGGTCCCTCCTTCAGTCCATCAAGCTCATACAGGACCCCATCGACAGGCAAGTAGCTGATAAAATGGTAGACGTCATCATCTTTGTCAGCGACCTTCTGCTCATCAGAAACAAACGGCTCAGGCCTGGCAAAACTATTATGAGCTGCACGGATAGCTTCACTATTGTTTATTGCCAATCCTTTCAGTTCAGGTGGAAAGTTCTTCGTAAATTCTTTCAGTTTCGACAGTTCAGGACCAATGTCAACATCCGGACAGTTCATGAGGATAGACAAGATTGCTTGGGTTGCACATGCATTATTAATAACCTGGGAGGATATGCAGACGGTAAGATAGAAGACCTTACAAATATGTCACCACACAAGGGAAATACTTTTTCAAGAAAACCAACCTGGCTTGCGAAAAACAAATTAGGATTTGGATCCTTAATTACAACACGGTCATCCTTTTCCCCCGGGCGCCATTTGAATAGGAAAATCAAACCATACACTGGTCTGTGAATTTCAAGGGGAAAAGAGTAACTAAAACAATGATAAACCTCAAGAATTTTTTTCCATAAAAAATGAGGATATCTACCCGGGAGATAAAATCTTAAACAGAAACTAATGTACCTCAGATTGTTCAGAGAATCAAGGTCCAATGAATACAGCTCCTCAACCTGCAAGGCCATACAAATGTATCATGGTATGGGCAGTAGCAGCAGGCATCAACTATAAACTAGGATCGGTGCGTCCTAAACATAAAATATAAATATGGAGATAAAAGTCATCAAAGAAGGCGTACCTGCACGCCTTTTACTTGCATCTGCTGAATAAGTTCAGTGAACACCCCTGAAATGCAAAGCACAACGTTGAAAAAACTAGTACACTTCATGTATATACTACAGCTATTCCTAACTTCCTATTTATCGAAAATTAAAAATTTGCTTTAAATTTTCATTAAGAAAAGTTTCAAGCTACTTCCCCTTCTCGGAAATTTGAAGTGCTTCTGCGTATTAACCATTACCAAATAACCCAAATCCTATACACTATCAATCTGCATCACCAGATCACAACTTTCATCACTCATACGTTCCCAACAATACATTCCGAAAACCAAACTTATGGACCCCATAATGCTTACTACTAGCTATCAATTCCCATCTAGCATGTGATGTATTTCAGTACAATTGATATATCCGAAACGACGAACTATACAGCTCCACGTCAAGAATATCCCTCGAACGTTCATATACAAGGTACCAAATGGACAAGAAAGCTGAAATCATACCTGGGTCGGACTCAATCGTGCACCAAGACATGATGAAAAACAATTAATCTGACAAGGGGGAAAAAAGGTAATTAAGCAACACCATAAGAGGAAAAATCATGAAATATATACAGTTTATAAGATTTAAACAAGTTTAGAGCACAATTTTATAAAAAAATTAACAAAATTACATAACTTTAGATGCATAAATAAACACAAAAATCAAATCAAAGTGGCAGCCCAACAAACAATTTACAACCAACCTACTTATTTCTTTATAAAAATAATACGTTGATTGGATACAACAGTGCAGTAAAATCAATGTCGATCGACTGAGTGAGCACGAGAATCCCCAATTCGGACAAAGAGGGTTTTACTTTTCTTCCTCTATTCGGTTCAAAACGACGACGTTAGCAGGTTCCCGGAATACGAGAACCAGTGTGGGAACAACTTACCAGAAACCGACACGACGTCGTCAGGCTCCTCCACCGCTGTGTAGAGATTTTGGACGAGTTCGTCTGCTTCTCGTCTGTTCCTTCCTCTTCTCACTCTTCTTGGTTCGCCTCCTTTTTTCGTTTTTCTATATTTCACAGTTATTTTTTTTTTTTTTTGAGTTGATAGCAAAATACACCCTTAAGGTTTCGCTTACTTTCGAAAAGAGACACAAAATTTCAAAATTTTCACATTACGACTTAAATTATTAAAAGTTAGCAATTTAAACAACTATTATGCCTCCACCTTGGGGCAAGGTGGGTCAGCTGACCCCCTCAAGCTCAAAAACCTCCATAGGAGAGTTGGATGCTCCTTTATGAAAATTCGAAAATGCCTTTAAAAACTGTTTACAACTGCTCGACAAACTGCCTCTGTGACCACTGGGCAGGGTACCTGCTAGCCTCATGTCTTTGTATGCATGGTTATAGGTATTTGTCGATAGCCTCACTCGATATATAGTGGCATTTGTCAACATGCTCACTAAAAAGTTATTGACATCAGTCGACAGCTCACTCGATAGTTTTTTACATCTGTTGATAGACGTGCAATATAACTTGACAAAGCTATTGAAATATGCTCTAAAATAATAATTCATATGTGAGCCACATCTATATTAGATATCGTATGAGCAAGTGTGTAGCATCACCCTTTCGCAGTTGGCTCTACTTTTTCATTTTCACATGTTCTTCTCTTCAATGACTTATTTGAAAGAAAATGGCACAATAATGTATTAAAAATAATAACAAAAATAACCTGCACTAAGAGCCCAATGGACAACTACGATGAACTAAAGCCCAACAATTAGGAGTCATTATAAAAAATAAAGGCCCAGAATTTATAGATTAAACTATGGGCCGCGGCCCAAATCCTGCGGCAGAGGGTCTAGGGTTTGGAGGTCTCTTGCTATAAAACGGCAGCCTCACCTCCTATTTATTTCAAAAGTTGTGAGAGCTGTAGATTATGTGATTTTGCTGTGTTTTTGGGAATTTGGAATTTTGGTTGCGGGAATTTGAAAATTTCTTCTTAGTTTTGGTTCTGATGATGATGTTTTCACAAAACTTTCGTTCTCCTGAGCAAAAAACAGTGCTGAGAAAATTGGAGACCTGAACTGAAGACCTTTCTAAGAAGATATTTTTTTTTTTCTTTAAATTTTTTGTTTTGATTGATTTTCTGGTATTGATGTGGATGTTTTTTGGAGTATTTTTGGTGTGTATTTGGAGATTTTATTGATTTTTGTTCTGGTGATGAAAGATTTAATTCTCCTGAGCTTATTGATTGCTGAAAATCTGGAGACCTGAACTGAAGAACATTAGCATATAATTTTCTATATGCTGTCTTGTTATATATATATATGTGTGTATATATTGATTGATGGTTTGCGTAATATTACGTGAGATTTGAATTAAATGTTGTCAACTTGCTGCATATCCAAAATATTTATATAAAAAAATAAAATAAAAAAGGGACAAATGTAACTGGAATTTCTAATAAGTAGCTCCTTACTTCTGGATTTTTCTTTGATTTAGGATTGAAATTGCTTGAAAGAATTTTGTTTGTTAGGGGTGGGCAAAGGACCGGCGGGTCGGGTCTAAAAATTTTACACAAGTCTGTCTGTGACATAATTAGTGTACGAAAATGGGAAGAGATAAAGCTACATAATTATTAAATTCGGACTTTTGAAATTTGATCTAACGGTTAAAATTATTATAACTTTTAAAGAAGTCTCATGTTTATAGCGTTTGATCAAATTTTAAGAACTCGAAATTAATGATTTTGTGAATTTGGTGGGAGATATCCGAAGAGGATCTATTCCCTACGAAAATCATTTCATTTGCCTGAACAAAACTTAACATAACCAAGACAGTCCGCCTATTTCTAAAGGCCCAAACTTACGGTAAACAAAGTGGACAAGGAGTAAAAGCCCAAAATTATGAAGCCCAACACCAGTATTATAATGGTATAATACTGAGGGATGATATAAAGGTGTTCTCACCGTACCCAAAGATATGAAATGTGGGAGCCCTTGGTTTAATAAAAAGCGAGTAAAGGTTTAAAACTTTCGATGCTAGTTCGAATTCTCACGGATGTATTGTGACATACTACCGTTTGAACTGAAGGAACAGACAAATTAAATGTGGGAAAATATTTACCATTATGCTTTTCGTTCGATGATTTTGAAGTTTGGGATCCGCCATCAACAAAACAAGAAATTAAGGTTATGCGTGTAATAATTTTCACATTACTTGATAAAATATAATAAGGAACCCACCTTCTTCCTACTTGGCTGGAAATATAAAGCGAAGAGAGATGGATGGCGAACCAGAAAAGCAAAGAAAATTGGAGGATAGGTATATATCTCAGCTTTAACGACATGATATGAAAAAACAAAGGCAAAGATAGAAGAGGCAGTGCCAAGTTGCCAAGAGAGATGGAGGGAGTGTGTGTGTGTGTGTGTGTCGGGGCGTGTGGCTGGCAAGTGGTAGTGGGCGTTCCACTATATATGCAACCGCAGATTCCTACTTCTGTGGTTTACATAATAGATATACGATCTGATATATCACTTCCGCTTTTAACTAAATTGTTTTTTATGGTTGTTCAATTGCACTGCAACATGTGTGTGCGTGATCTGTGTTGGCTTGGATTGTTATACATAATGAAAGGAAAACAAAATAGGCAGTGAACAAAAGTTCTAAACACCAAAAACGTATATATACCAAAAGGTTTGCTCTAAAAGCCCTCTGTGCGGCGCATGCAGTATGTTCGGATTCCACTATGTGTGTGTGTGTGTGTGTATGATGAGGGACTATCTGAACGGTCACATAGCATTGCAAAAGACAAACCAAGAAGGGACATTAAAAGACCCATCAAGCTTCAACATTAATTATTCAATAGTTTGGGAACTTGTGGTTATTAAGTTATGCCTAGAGACTTGTTTTATGCCTTTATTGTAATGTTATGTCTTATTTTCTTCCCTATAAGTTTGCTGGAAGCGGGAGATGTATTCAGTTTTTGGAGATACGACAATAATATAACTCTATGAGTTTATCAATCAAAGAACTCTATTTGCTTCCAATTGCCTTATTGCTAGCTGCTTCTATTTCCTATTCTCTGCAGGATAACCTAACCTGCATCAAAATATATATATGTGTGTGTATATACATATTCACGTATGTGTCATTTGTTAGACAATAGAATCCTATATCGGTAATATGACAAGAGTTTCCACCCTTAACAGCATTGAGACTTTTTGTGATAAAACCAAACACCTAGTAATATATAGCTTTTTTGGAACAATATTCCAATAAACCAGGGACCTCTCTCTCTGAGTATGTACCAGCAGCAATGGGAGAGAGGTGTGATAAAGCTGATGGGATAAAATGGGTGGCCTCACTGTTTCAGTTGACATGTTTCTTCTTCCTTTTGGTGAGTGGGTGGGCTTGCTTTCGTTTTGTTGGATTATATATATATACCAAATCATGAGTATCTGTGTATATATATATATATATATATATGCTTTTGGGTATACTTTGGTTAACTTCTTGTTATATGTGAGTGGGTTGGGTTATCCCACAATCCACATTTCTCAAACATCATGACAACATGCAGTTATCCATCTCGCTCAAAAGTACCACTCTTATTATATTTTTCATACTTAATTTATAACATTTTTTTAAAGAGATGGGCTCAATCATCTCTCGAATAGAAATATAACCTACATGTATTGGTGGGCTCTACCTCTATTAGAAATGTAAGATCCCACATCGTCCAGGGGTGTGGATCTTGTAAGCCTTATATGTATATTCTCATCTCTACCTAGCACGAGGCCTTTTGGGAGCTCACTGGCTTCGGATTTCATCGGAACTCCGAAGTTAAGCGAGTTCGAGCGAGAGCATTCCCATGATGGGTGACCCACTGGGAAGTTCTCGTGTGAGTTCCCAGAAACAAAATCGTGAGGGCGTGGTCGGGGCCTAAAGCGGACAATATCGTGCTACGGTGGAGTCGAGCCCGGAATTTGGTGGGGACCTTAATCGGGATGTGACAAGAAAAATGATAACGATTGTGTTATAAAAAATGTAATAAGTAAGTATAGCATTTGTTTCCTTGTCAGTTAAACATGGATATATAAAGGCTGCTATTTATGGAAGCAAATTTAGTTTATGAGTGCTTCATAATGTTCTTCTTAAAAAGCAATAAGTTAGGGTCATTAAATCATGGGAATTTCTTTTCTTTTCTGACAAATAAATGGTCACATGCTAATGAGACGTGAAATACGCATGCGTACGTGCTCCATGTATAAAATCTTGTAGTAGAGTAGCACTAACAGTTATAATGCACAAATCATGCTTTGTTTACAGAGTCTGCGACTGAATGAAAGTTAACGGTTGCATGAGGTAGTCCTACCTGAGACTTTCTTGTTCGACAAAAAATGCGTCAATATTTGTCTAACGACAAGATTTGGATGAATACTCGTATAGAACATAACTAATAGAAACCACATTCTGAAGCAGATACAAAGAAACGACCTTATAGTTAACTAGCTTGGTATTAGTTGAGTTTTTTACATTTGTTGTTAATAATTTGGAGCTAAACCTAAATTAGTTATGTTGTTTGGAGCTAAACCTAATTAGCATGCGTTCGGATAAGGCCTGTGTCTCACACACGCCTAGTCGACTAGTGTACTTTAGCTTGAGCATTTGTTCGCGTCCTTGTGGCAGACACACGCCTAATGCCACCCAATCCTGCCTGTTTTCTTGACCCGTAGCGCAACATAAGATCTCATACAAATCCTCCCAAGTTCACATTCCCAAACTTTACTTTTTATTTTGTATTTTCCTACATGTCAGAAGTCATCCTCCTCACTTGAAGAAGGTTCATTATTTTATCCCTCAAACATTATCATTATAATTGTTCATTTTTGTTATCAACTCTAAGTATCATTTATGAAAAAAAATCGTCTCATTTAGGCACCATTAGTCATATATGATTGACAATTATGATAACAAATAGCATCTTTATATAATTCGTCAATTTGTTTAATTTATATAGATGAATAAACGATTTCTATAGCAATAAATAATTGTAGTATAATTTTTTATACAATGATAAAGAGATAATCACGCTTGTATTGATCAATATCGTCACGTATCTATACAAAGAATCTCTTAACATATAAAGAGACAAGTTATGTCATTTATAAAATTACATAAACCTCAGCAGTGGCTCAGTGAAGTCCACGATTCAACACATGCCTGTCAACTAGGTCATCGAGGCCTGTGGTGCGCACACGCCTTTGAAGTGACAGATCAATCAAATGCGAACACAACTTTGTATTTTTCTCTTAAATTATTATTCGGCGGGTCAGCAGAAAACAATCAATATGCACATATATCTCTTTGATTTCTAATTATATCTGGAATCTGCAGAATACCAAATACCTTTTTCTCCAAATCTGAATTTGCACACTCACCCCACTATTAATCTAAATTTTAATTTGGCCCGCATGATCATCCTCTTCCCCCATGTATAAATAGCTAGCCATTCACCAAGAGCAAGACAGAGATAGTTCAGTAGCTAAACAGTCTTGATTTGCTTGTACTTTTTTTCGTAATTTGCTTATTAAGAAATATCAAAAATGGCAGATCAAAATGGTTATGCTGACCTAGAGAAGCAGGTGCTGATTCTGCACGACCATGAAGAGAAGCACTTCATGTCGAGTGAGATTGTGCGTGACGTCATTCTCGGTGTATCCGACGGTCTCACTGTGCCTTTTGCCTTAGCCGCTGGATTGTCTGGTGCCGATGTTAGCTCCTCCATCATTCTCATTGCCGGCATTGCTGAAGTTGCCGCCGGTGCAATATCTATGGGACTTGGCGGGTATTAATTCCATTATATTTATCTATGCTCTTTTTTTTCTTTTGAAACTCGCATATGCTTAATTGTGTTTTAAATATATCTTGTTAATTTTGGTGATCATATATATATATATATATATATATATATATATATATGAATGCAGGTACCTTGCTGCTACGAGTGAAGCTGATCATTACCAGAAAGAACTAAAGAGGGAACAAGATGAAATCATCGCTGTCCCTGATACAGGTCTCAACATTATTATATTTAATTAATTTTTGCAGTTTAATTAGTTTAATCATTTACCTTCCTCTACTTTCTTTAACCTTAAAAACAAAAAAAGAAAAACAACTCTTGTTAACTGTGGAATGTGCGAGTCAAAAGTTAATGTTAATTTAGTGTATT
The DNA here is from genome assembly GCA_036320875.1 of Cotoneaster glaucophyllus. Taxonomy (NCBI): domain Eukaryota; kingdom Viridiplantae; phylum Streptophyta; class Magnoliopsida; order Rosales; family Rosaceae; genus Cotoneaster; species Cotoneaster glaucophyllus. Next base: position 33,356,090 of record CM070069.1, on the reverse strand, counting down.
ATGTGTTAATCTTTTGAATTTGTTTATAAATTATAATTAGGTCTGTGTGTGCAGAACTTTTCTTACCGCACACAGAAAATTCACGAGCCTACCTGCCAACTTAAGATCATGTGAACCTCTTTCAAACTGTACTGTTCAGTTTATAGGACCACGCACGCACGTAATTAACATAATAAAGTTAATTAAAAATGTTATACGATGTGACCTCGTTTTCGTTTCATATAACATTTTAAAGTTTGATACTATCGTGTGTGTGTGTGTATGTGTGTGTGTGTGTGTGTGTGTGTATAACTATTGAGAAATGCAGAGGCTGCTGAGGTTGCTGAAATATTGTCACAATATGGAGTTGAACCACATGAATATGGGCCTGTGGTGAATGCTCTCAGGAGGAACCCTCAAGCCTGGCTTGATTTCATGATGAAGTAAGTAAAGTAACGCTACGTTGATCAGATAATAGCTATTAACATTAGTTATGCAAGATGAGATGCGTAAAATGTCGGTGACTATTAGCCACCGATAAAGTAATAGTGATTATTGTCAAGTTGTTGAGGTGTGACTAATTGATTAATCAATTATATATGATGCAGATTTGAACTAGGGCTGGAAAAACCAGACCCAATGAGAGCACTACAAAGTGCAATGACAATTGCGTTTTCATACATTGTTGGTGGATTGGTTCCCCTAGTACCCTACATGCTCATTCCAATTGCAACACGGGCTGTGGTTGCATCTGTGGTCGTCACCATACTTGCTCTGATGATATTTGGGTTTGCAAAGGGTCACTTCACCGGCACTCAACCCTTCAAGAGCGCCGTCCAAACCGCCTTCATCGGAGCCATTGCCTCCGCTGCTGCTTATTCCATTGCTAAACTTTTCCAAGCTTACCATTAATCAATAATTAGTGGCCACCTCCGTCTCTGTGACGAAACTAGCTAGTTAATTGGGTATTTAGCATTTTCTAATGTCTCCTAATTTCAACTTTATGCATTCTTTGATCGTTTTTTCTAATAGCTATATATATGTGTGTGCGTGTGCGTGTGTGTGTGCGCTTGTATAATATATGTTCCTACATTGTTCTGGTTCCGTCTTCCATGTCGTACGTTAATAAACTATGAATCTATGATTTCCTGAATAATAACCTCATATATCGATGGAAAAATGTAAAAATGAAGAAATTAAATTAGAGCATCAGGTATGTCTATGATTCCAAACATAGATATCTGAAAAAACCAGAGGCACAGATTCTAAACGAATATTCCACACAGAACCTGTAAAGGCTGCAACTGCCTGCACCAATAGTGCATTGGCTGTTTCTGTGAGGACACCTTTTCTTATTTATAATTACCACCTCCGTGACTCCGTCTCAATATGCATGGATGCCACCTGCATGCCCTACTATGCTTGCATGCCTACAAAATCTTGGACATTACTGTTGGAAGGCGGGCAGGTTAATTGATTAAATCTCCGATGTGGATTAGATCATCGATGTGGAGTGAAACTGATATACAAGAGATTTATTACACACCATTGTTATTTGTTAGAAATTTTGAGTAGAAATTTCATCGATGTGGAGTGAAACTGATATACAAGAGGTTTATTACACACTATTGTTATTTGTTAGAAATTTTGAGTAGAAATTTCATTGTTGGCCATTCCCAAAAGGTTTCTTCACTTTATAAGAGCAGTTCCACCGGACACCAAATTGCCCAGCACCCAGCCGAAAAAGCAGGACGGCACCCAGTGAATCCCCTCCAGCCCACCCAATTGACTGGCACCCAGCCTAAGTTGGTCTCTAGCCCAGTCCAAAACTGACTGAGGTGTTGCCCGGTCCACCCAGCCCACGTGGCAGCGCCTGGGCTGTTGGATTTGAATATTTTTCAAATCCAACGGTCCAGATTAATTAATAACATTAAAATTAATTAAAAATGCATAATTTTTTTTAAAAATAAAGAATTTTTTATGTAATTTCTTATTTATTTTTAGAACTATATTTAATTTCTTATGTAATTCTTATGTAATTTCTTATTGGTTGAAAATCTTAGCAAAAATCTATGCACAAAATAGTACGTTCGGATAATGACACGTGGCGTGACGAGATTGGTTAAAAATCCTATCCGAAATTAAAACTATTTTTTTATTATTTTATAAAAAAAATTAATAATATTTTAAATGGGCTGGGTGCCAGCGCATTTTGTAGGGGTGGAGATCGTTTGGGCCATCGCATTTTTAGACTGGGTGCCAGCATATTTTTTTTAGGGGTGGAGATGCTTTGGCCTATTACTATTCATTGGGGTATATTACTGTTCATTTGAGTGGATAAATGCGCTGGGTGCTGGCACCCAGTCCTTAGGGGTGGAATTGCTCTAAGGCTTTGTCTCTTTTAGATAGTGATTGGAATGATGGATCATGGAGAATGAAATTGGGTTCAACCTTGGGATTGGGTTTCGAGGTGTACTAATTAATTTCGAATTTAATTATTTAATTATTTTTTACCAACAGACTCCTCTTTTCAGATGAAGTCTGAAAGTCTGAAGTGTGGTGAAAGAACGCAGAGAAAACACCCATCTGAGAAGATGTCTCCCAACAGATACCACCCTTTTTCATACATGTTGCGAACAGGCATAATCCTATTATATATACATCCATCTACATGGCATTTAGCACACAGAAAAACATAATTCTTCTTCTACAATCCAAAACATTCTTACTGAGAGAACCACAAAGAAATTCACCAGAAGTTAAGTTTTCCAGTGCTGGAATTTTAACTTGATCGTTGAATCCTGGTGAAGCAGACATCCGTAGAACTACAAGCATTGAGTAGGGGTGAAATATATGTTTCAAAGACATTACGGTATGCAAGCCTCAATCTTTAGTTTCTTATGTTTAATATTATTTCATGTTCATACTATGTTAATTAGTTGTTCGCATTCATCATTTATTAACATATATAAAATTATCATTGATTGTTGATATTTATCCAACATAATTTGCTTAAATTATGGCGATAAAAATTTGATGCCTGCATCCCTAATAATTTTTCAAAGGAAAACTAATGAAAAATGCTTGAAAACTTTAAGTTTTAACGATAAGGACAAAATAAAGGGTAAAGTGAATAGTATTATGATTGACTTTTTAGTGTAAAATGTGGTTTTTCGTTAAAATGAACAGTACCGGGAGCTTTTCGTTAAAGTTCCAAATTTTCAAATGGTTATTCTATAAAGGTAATGCTAGAGAGATTAAATTTGGAGACAAATTAAAAAACTAAATGATGTAACCACCAATAAGAATGAACACGTTTATAAACGCTTAAATAATAAACCCATCATCAATTTTCATGTCTTTTAGTCCCTAATATTACGATTGTAGCATAGAACATCCTCCTCAATCTGAAAAGAGAAATGCTAAGGAGACTCTTCATGGACTTACCACCTCATTTTTTTAGACAATATTTTATAATTTTGGTATGAGAATTGACGTTGAACTATGATGGCTTAGAATAGTAACCTTAACATTTCTCCTCTGAAAAAGCAAAATCCACGCACGCCTGACGCACGCTATGATTGGAGCATACAAAATGGTTGAAATCATTGGAAATTTGGATACTAATTACCCCAATTTATACACAAAAAGACACCCATATAAATATAACGCTCCGATATCTCAAACGTTTGCTCTTTCTTTCTCACTCGAAGAAACCTAGTTTTAACGGACGACTCCAAAACCATATTTCATTTTTTTCCCAATGGCTAATGACGGACAAACGACGGGCTTAGACCCCGAGAAGCAAGCACTGCTGAATAAGCACACCGAGAAGCACTTCACCGCCGGCGAGATCGTCCGTGACATCATCATCGGCGTATCCGACGGTCTTACCGTGCCGTTCGCTCTCGCTGCGGGACTGTCCGGCGCCAATGCCACGTCATCTATCGTCCTCACTGCTGGCATCGCCGAAGTCGCCGCCGGTGCTATCTCCATGGGACTCGGCGGGTACTCTTTCTGCTCCGCTATTGTTTGGTATCACAGCTTGTTGTTTGGTAATATATTGATTCGCTGATATTTTATTACGCAGATATCTGGCCGCAAAAAGTGAATCGGATCACTATTTGAGGGAGCTGAGGAGAGAACAAGAAGAAATTGTAAACGTTCCCGATACAGGTTTAATTTGGATTGTTTTCCTCCCTTGATTTAATTTTCAATTAGTTTTAAAGTTTATATTTTAATTAGGTCCTGGTCATGTTAATTGGAGCAGTGTGCTTCTTCCGTTATACCTAAGTTTGAATCTCCTTCCTAATATTTTAGATTATATTAAGGTAACTATTTGCTTGTTTGTATATGAATAATGAAATTTCTTTTCGTTCATGACGGGGTAATTGCAGAGGCGGCAGAAGTGGCGGAGATACTGGCGGAGTATGGAATAGAGCCGCATGAGTATACACCGGTTGTGAATGCTCTAAGGAAGAAGCCCCAAGCATGGCTCGACTTCATGATGAAGTAAGTTACTTTACGTAAATTCTGGATTCACAAGTTAGGTCAGTTTGTTAGAACATTATTCGTCCCTTTGTAACAAAGTTCATATCACTCTCCATAATTTAGCTTTATTTAATCAGGACTAAAAAATTATGCTTCTAATAAGTGTGTATATACTTAAGAAAACTTAGAATGATAGGAAGATATTTTCTTTTCCTTCCAAGATTTTTGTGAAGGTAGGTAAAGCGATGTGGATATTCTGTGAACTGCACGTGGTGGGGGCTAACTAGGACTAGTTGACAAGTGAAGGAGAAGGATTTATATAGAAAAAGTTTACAATCACGTATCGTTTTATATCTGATAATATATTGTTAAGTGTAAATTTTTTTTCACATAATAATACATTATTGAATTAAAACGTAACATAACGATAAATCTATTCCAGCTCTCCCAAGTGAACACCTCCATCACTACCGAATGCAATTATAGAAAGCCAATATCTTCCCATTGGAAGTGCTTTAGTCGAAAGTTGGCTTCTCTTTTGAAATGTGGACAAAACCCATGTGGTTCTTCGTCACACTGTGAATGGATAAAAAGCACTTTTGGCCACTTCCACTTCCACTTGGGGCACATTTTAAATATTATTATGCATTTTGTGTTACTGCTGATCATTACAAAAAAATTTATTCATTGGTTGTTGAAGATCATACACTTCACGGGGAGTTATCTGCTATTCTGATAGGATATCAGTTGCTTTGATCTTTTAATTAAATGGGAGTTTTAACGAAAAGTCTGCGGTACTGTTCACTTCAACGAAAAACCACATTTTTACACTAAAAAGTCAAACCTGGTACTATTCACTTTACTCTTTATTTTGTCTTTATCATTAAAACTCAAAGTTTTCAAGCCATTTTCATTAGTTTTCCTTTTAATTAATTAGAATTTTCATTGATAGATTGCAAAGAGTCTGTCTTTGCCTAAAATAGTCGGTTCTTTTTTTGGACATGACATTTAATAGCATTGGTAGATAATATGCGTTGTAAACACAATAATATTGATACAAAAATTGACATTATCGATATCAAATACGTCATGCATAGATTATTCCTGCAAGGGAAATTAGTGGGTTGTTGATCACCAACGAAATGTTGGTAGTAGGTGTTTGGTTTAATTTGCACTCCTTAATTTCTACCACAATTGATGCCCGACAAGATTTCTGGTTTAATTATAATTTTAATCTAAGATTTCATCGAGAATTAAGCTTAAGCCAAATGGATTGCATGACATGGTTATAATTAACTTAATTTGAGTGATGATTCAGGTTTGAACTGGGATTGGAAAAGCCAGATCCAAGGAGAGCCTTGCACAGCGCCCTCACCATTGCCGTTGCTTACGTTTTGGGTGGAGCAGTTCCCTTGCTTCCTTACGTCTTCTTTCCGAGGGCCAGGGAAGCCCTGGTTGCGTCGGTTGTCGTGACCTTGCTGGCGTTGCTGATCTTCGGGTACGCCAAGGGCCGCTTCACCGATAACAAACCCTTCCGGAGTGCCTTGCAGACTGCGCTCATCGGAGCCATAGCATCCGCAGCTGCGTTTGGCTTGGCAAAGGCCATCCATCCATGAACACTCGTCCTATCATATCATACAAACTACCTTGTCTGTGTTAAGATTGATTTACCTTTGTGTGTTTCGCTTCGTGTTTCGAAATTCCAATGTTGCTCATTATCTTAACAAACCCTTTCGGTATAAGTTCATACTGTGATCGTATATTTACTTTTTCGTCGAAAGCTATAAGAGTCTTGTACATGAAAATGTCGTACAAATACTTCGAAAAATAAGTGTTTTTACATTTGTATTGAGAAAAATAGGTACAAGGTAAAACGAGGTATTACAAAATTATACCAAGTGAGGTTGCAGAAGCTATGAAAAAACAAGAACAGTGCAGCGGTGCAGACGATTCTCCAACTCTCTTTAACCAAGTAACTACTAGATTTGACGAAATAAGTCTCAAAATTACATGTAGAAACAGAGCAAAATTGTGAAACATGTCACCTCTTCCCAACAAAACGATCATGCAAAGTTGTGCGGCTTGTCCCAACGTACCAAAAGCTGTCAACGAGAAAAATAATGAAGACGCAAGTCTTCAAAACTCCAGGTAGCCTCTATGAATGAAAAGATGATTTCCAACCACAGCATAAAAGAATAACCACACACGGTATGATACATGTGAAGGGTAAGAACCAACTTACATTAGTTAAAACTGAGTTGTGGAAGAGAGATGGACTGGTAAGTGTCCACGACAAGGTGTCACTAGAGCTGATCGAAAAAACCTAAGTTACGCAGAAGTTATCCTTTTGCTTTCCTGATTCTGTTCCATGTTGTTAGAGTCAGAAGCCAAATGTCCCATTTGTTCAGTAATAAACTCCAAGTTTTGAGAGCTCTCCATATTAGATCCATCAACTGTTGATTCCGATGCAAAGTTCTGAGATTTCTCCATTTGCTCGACGAAATAATCAAAATTTTGTGATTCATCCAGATCAGATACTATTGGTTCCACCTCCATTCTAGCGTCAGCAGGCTCTTCGCCATCTTCCTTTGTACCTTCAATATTTTCTAAGAAAGGACTAGCTAAAAGAAACTGCTCCCATGCACCATCATCAGATATATCTGGTAGAGTATATGGGGCATGAGTTTCTACAGGGCTCAACTTTTCATCCATTAGCATTTTCATGAAATCAGGATTTACAACAAAATCTTCCATTCCATCCAGATAAGCATCAACTTCAGGTTGTTTCTCTGAGCCTGAATTCGGTGGGACTAAAGGCTTTGGGGCTTCAATCATCGGTGGTTGGTACCTCACTATCGCACCATCAGAAGCCACTGGTCTATCATCATCCATACACTGTTCTATTATATCGCCAGCTTCAGCAATTCGCCAACTATTTTCCTTTGGATGACGAAGCTGAACTAGAAATCCAGGATATTGCATGGCCATCACTAGAAATGACAGCATCTGCTGTTGATTTTTCTCCATTCCGCGAAGGCGGTTCCTCAGGAGGAGCAATTTATTTTGTGAAATTTCCTGGTGCTGCCTAAGCTTTGCCAACTCTTGCTTCAAAGCAACCTTATCAGTCTTCAAGTTCTCAACTTCCTTCCACAGACCATTTTCACTAATATTTTCAGACGGTATATCAGGATTGTCTTTTTGCTGTAATATCTTTTTTTGATCTGTGCCCTGAGGATGTTTCCTTCTAGCAATATTCTTCAACAAATGCTTTTGACCTCGAATAAATCCTTCATTTGCAAACACCCAACGATCTGGATCTATTTTTCTAAATCCCTGCAACATTAAGATTCATCAGTACTTGACAATTAGTTAACAATTCAAGTAAAAACACGACTTTTACAGTCATACAGATATCTACGCAGAGGTTTCTGTAAAGCACGTACAATGCATACATCAAAAGAGAAAAACAAGAAAAGCCATCCGACTCTGTCTCCCCTTGTTTCTCAAATATATCCAAATTCAGCCCAGAAAACATACATGGGAACTGAGATTGAAGCACAACCTTAACCGGCAACCTTTTAATTAGATTGAGAAAAAGAAGGGAGATGGTTGAAGCCTCGAAAAAAACAACTTCATGATTCAAAAACAAAGGTCAAGGATCCCATCTTTAGACAGATCGGTTTGAGTGCCACTTAATTTTTCAACCACAGAAAATTTTCAATTCCAAATGAACTTCAACATGAAGGAAATCCAAAAAAATGCAAAACTCCCAAATTAGCAATACTTGCAAGATTGATACTTTATTGAAACTAATCGTATCTGCAGGAAAGAACATTGGCTTCTCAAACCTCATCTTGTTTACAATCACTTACAAATGTGCAACAATTTAATATTTGGCACAAAAACAACAACAAGAAGTCACAGCAACAACAACAAACAAGTCTGCAGAAACCCCAATACAAATATCAGCACAATTGCACAATCCAATACCAATTCTACCCACACAAAAAAAAAACCAACTAAACATAGAGAAAAACCGCAGCAAAGCAGTGACCGAAGAAAAGAACTTTGCCCGGTAAATCAAAAGGTAAGAAAGAAAAAAGAAGAACTCACATAGATATTGAGCTGCCTCATGAAGCTAGAAAAGTTGCTGTGCTTGAAATACTTGGGCAGCATTGAAATCGAGAACTGGGCCATGTCCAGTATCGCAAAGCTGTCGCCGGCTTCACTCCACGAGATTATACTGTCGCTGTCCCTGTCATCCACCATCTCGTAGCATTTTCTGAGAAAAGGAGGCACCGACCCCGACGGCCCAGACCCATCTCCTCCGCCCTTCTCCGCCGATTTCACCATGTTCAAGAAAGCCAAGATTTTGAAACTGAATTCGATTTGGGATTTCGGTTTTAGGAAATTCCCCGGAGGATTTCAGTGGAATTGGATGGAATCGGATGCAAAGTGTAGAGTTTTGACGACAAAGTTTCGATCTTTGTTTCTTTGAGTTTGCCGTGTTGACGGGGTTTTATGGTCTCTGGGACATTCGAAAGACAAACTGGACTTTGTATCTGGTTTTGGCGTGTGCGGTTGACACGTGGAACATAAAGAGTGGGCCGATGTCAACCCGGTTGGGTTTCTATCCGTACGAACCCAAAATAAAATGGGCCTTGTCCAGCCCGATTAAGTGACGATCTCTTTTCTTTTGTTTTATTCTTGGGTAAATCTCAGTTTACTACCCTCAAGTTTCATGGTTTTCAACATTTGGTACATCAAGTTTTTTTTGTCCCAAAGTCATACCTAAAGTGTTAATTTTGAGACTGTCTCATACATTCGTTAATCAAGCTGTTAAGTCTGCCGTTAACTGATGACGTGGCACCCCATGTAAACAATGACTGGGCGCCACGTGTCATTACAAAAATATTTAAAATTTAAAAAAAAAAAAAAACCCCATAACCCTTTTGTGTTCCCCAGCCCGACCCCCCTCCCTTCTCCCCCCACTCTCCTCTACACCTATTTCCGTTAATCTCATCCCGCAAACCCCTAATCCGACCACCATTCCACCCACATCCCCTCCCCCGTGGATCCACTCCCATCCCCTTCTCTGTCATCCCCACCCCAATCTCATCTCCAATTCTCTTTCATAAATTTCATTCCTAACCCACAAACATGGAGAAAGGAAGACCTATCCCCACCGTCGTTCTAACACTTTTCTCCCTTCGCCGGAGACCTCGTCACCTCCATCCTTGATCTGGAAATATACCTTATTGCTTGAAACTTGTTGTGATTTTGGGTTGAAGTTTGTAGAGGGAGTGGGGTCGGTGATGGGAAGAGTTTCTGCAAATTAAAGTTACGGACCCTGCAAAGGAATTGAAGCTTGCTGCCGTGTCTGGTGTAAGATCCCACATCGTCCAGGGGTGTGGATCTTGTAAGCCTTATATGTATATTCTCATCTCTACCTAGCACGATGCCTTTTGGGAGCTCACTGGCTTCGGGTTTCATCGGAACTTCGAAGTTAAGCGAGTTCGTGCGAGAGCATTCCCAGGATAGGTGACCCACTAGGAAGTTCTCGTGTGAGTTCTCAAAAACAAAACCGTAAGGGTGTGACCGGGGCCCAAAGCGGACAATATCGTGCTACGGCGGAGTCGAGCTCGGGATGCGGTGGCGGCCCGGGTCGAGATGTGACATCTGGGGTGTGGGATGAGGGTGAGACCGTGGGTAAGGTGATTGCACAGTGGGATTCTTGTAGTTGTTTCTAGGTTTCTATGGGGGCTGCTGCTGGAAAAACCATTGGGGTAAGTCGCTTGGACTAAGAGGTGGTGGAGATTGGATGAGGCATGAAGATTTTGGAGCTGGATGGTGAGGGTGCGGATGGAGGCGAGGGGGTCGGAGAGCTCAGATCGGGTGTGGCAAATGAAGGACTGGAGGGTGGCAACGGAGGATCAGACAGTGGAGAGGGCGTGATCGGTGTGGTGGAGATAAGAGAGCTGGGCGAGGAGGTCAGAGTGAAGATAATGGAGGGTATAGGTTGCAGAGGAAATAAAGGAGGGAGAGGGTTGGGGGAGGTAGAATACAGGTGGTTTTTTTTTTTTGAATTTTTTTTTAAACCCTTATAAAAAAAAAATCCACTTGAACCCCTTAATGACACGTGGCGCCCAGCCATTGTCCACACGGGCGCCATGTCATCAGTTAACGGCAGACTTAATAGTTTGACTAACGGATGTATGAGACTGTCCCAAAATTAAAACTTTATGTATGACTCTGAGACGAAAAAAACTTGATGTACCAAATGTTGAAAACCACAAAACTTGAAGGTATTAAACTGAGATTTACCCTTTGTTCTTATTTCAGGATGAGCCACTTGGGTTAATGGAGGTGATAACGGTGCAGTGTATGAGTAGGCTAGAGATTCACATTTAGGGTTAAAACTTAAAAGTTATACACAAACATGAGTTAATATGATTGAAATTAAATTTTTTGGGTTAATCTCAGTTTACCATCAGAAGTTTTTTTTAATTTTCAACATTCACTAATACTAATCTACTAAAATTGGGATGTTTTGATACATTATAATCACAATTTTCGTCAAGATAGTATTATTAATATTTTGAAGTTTCTTGGTAGTATTATTAGTAACGGAGGTTCAAGGTAGTATTATTAATATCACAATTAATAGCATCAAAATATTAACCATTTTCTTCGTACACGTCATCAGTTAACGAAAGTTTTAACAAACATATATAATGTATCAAATTATTAGTCAATTATATTTAGTATATACTAGTAATTGTATACATGTTATGCATGTACCTGATAATATTGCAACTACTTGAGTGATCATTTATACATGTACATGCATAACACGTGTACAATGGCAACTAAGTCACTTCTCCCCCAACAAGAAAAGTGTATTATATGACCTTGATGTTGCAGCAGTCGCAATACTTAAGAAAATAAGTTGTACAATGATTTATCTATAGCAGTCTATTTTTCGAGAGTCAGAGAACATGTTGAGATATTTTAGTTTATACAAATCGTTTTTTAACACTGAAGAAATTTGAATCTGCAAATCGTTTTTTAACACTGAAGAAATTTGAAGCAAATCCTATGGAATAAGTAGTGAGAATATGTCATATTCCATTTCTCCTGTTTGGCCATTTTCATATGTCCCCCAATTTGAACGTTTATGAGGGATCGAAACTGGCTGTCTTGAGCATGCGACGCCGTACGTGGTGGATCACAACTCTTTACGACGACACGTTTCGGCCTGTCTAGACTTCATTGACTGCTCGAGACTTGGCCCCCTAGCGCCTATGTCCGACAGTCGTCGCAATATTATACTATTTTTCTATCCAAACAACTACTACCATGAATAATATTGAGGATAAATTTTTCAGTATGATCGGTACACGAGATGGTACATTACATGTCACATGCAAATGATGAGATATGTGTGCTAAAAAGTTAATAACTTAAAAAATAAAATTTTCCACCACTCGTATTAATACACATGATATACCACTTGTGTTCCTATTACCATTAAAAATTTATCAATATTTAGGTCCCCAGTGACAGTGAGTACTTTATTATCGCTTTTTGATTGGTCTAATTAAATATGTCGAGTGCTACTTGTTTTTTAAAGTTTAGAAAGAAATTAACAGAGCATGTGTATTACTTTTTAAAATAATTCAACATTGAAATGTTATTGGACAAATTTAAAAAGTGAGTGAGTACTTAAGTATGAATTATCACTCAAGTATTATCCTTAAACTATTTGATACTATTTACTAATTAATTTTCTCTTCATTAACTATATATGCTAATTACATACAACAACAAAAAAACATACTACTTCGAACAAATACAAAAAAATTAAAAGAGTTTTAACTAAACATTTCCTGTACTGTTCACTTTTAACGAAAAATTATTTTTTTATCTTTACATGACACTATTCACTATACCTTTAAAAATGACTTTTTGTTAAAATGAATTTTTTTTTAAACTTTCATTAATTTTCCTAAAAATTAAATTTAATAATCTATTTTACACACTAGCAATAATTTTACAATCCTCTAGAAATACTGTTCTAAAAATCCCCGCCTAGCGCCGCCTAGGCGCTAGGCGGTTGGCCACCGCCCGGATTAATGCCTAGGCGTTTGAAAATTAAGAAAGGGCGCCTAGACCTGCTGAGGCACCCGCCTAGACCGCCTAGGCGCCCGCCCAGACCCGCCTAGGTTGCAACTCACTTAAACAGAAAATAGATAACTTTCATTTTGCATTTTATTTTTTCCAATAAATTGTAAGTGACTTGTTGAATACTGAAATGAATACACATTATATGCATGTTTTCCATGTATAAATGGACATTTATTTACACAAAATATAATAGATTTACTTAAATCCGCCTAGTCCCCGCCTAGCCGCCTAGGCGCTAGATCCCAGTTCGCCGCCCGACTAGCGCCTAGCGTCTTTTAGACACTTGAGAAATATTGTATGCTTTTTATTAATAAAATATTAAAACGATTAAAAAGTTTAAAATATCTTATACTTGAAGACATCGTGAAAAATCTCATCCTCTAATTCATCTTGCTTTACATACATGAATTTAATTGTGTTTTTACAATAATTATTTATAATAATAGACGTTTTCAATCATCTTACAAACATTTTCAAATCACCACGTCTCTTTTAGAATTTCAAATAGGTAGTGTGGCAACGGCTGGAAGTCACCGGCTCGCCATGTCAGCAATGGGGTCCAAGCTCGATGATGTAATGCAAGTGGATATTATTTTCTTTTAACCATTTTTTTTTTCCTCAGCTTGGAGGTATGGAGCTGGATGGATCATCCAAGTACATGAAAAGGGATCCGCTCCGGATCCCTTCTACCAAATCGATCAAATCATCTAATTTGAATTCTTAAAATTTAATCAAACAGTTAAAGTTATTATAACTTTTAAAAAGATATTTTGTTTATAACTGTTGAATCAAATTTCAAACATATCGATTGATTAATGGGTTTATATCACAAATGGTCCCTGAAATTGATCCCATCAATCACGATGGTCCCTGAAATTGAAAATCGATCAATGTAGTCCCTGAATTTTAACTCGCGAATCAATGTGGTCCTTCTGTTAGTGTTCCGTCCAAATTAACTTTAAAAAAAGGTTAGAGAACCAAATTTTCATGGTAAAATGATTAAAAATAACTTTTCTTTTTTCCATCTTCACTTTTCTCTCCATTTTTTCATGGATTTGGTGCTAAAACTAAAATAAAAACAAAAAAAAGTGGTTCTCTAACCTTTTTTTGGTCATTTTACCATGAAAAATTGGTTCTCCTGGACGGAACACTAACAGAAGGACCACATTGATTCGCGAGTTAAAATTCAGGGACTACATTGATCGATTTTCAATTTAAGGGACCATCATGATTGATGGGGTCAATTTCAAGGACAATTTGTGATATAAACTCTTGATTAATTGAATGAATTTGATGGAAATGATGAGAAGGAAATCCCTTTCCCAAACACACCATTAAACTAGGATTAATTCTGGATAAGACCATAGGACACGTCTAACAACAAGAGAGCGACACCTCACTTGCGTGACATTTTTATTTCTAGATATTTGTGTAAAATGACAATTTACCCAGCCGGCGGTTCGGCCATTTTTCCCCGTAAAACTCGAAACAAAAGAAACAAGATAAGGTTTTGTATCAGAGTGCTTACGCGGTATGGACAAGCCCCTCGCGTGGGTCCCACCTTATTGTAGGAAGCCTCGTGGCGGAAACACCAAAGGACAAGGGATAAGAACCAGAGGCTGAATCCACTACTCTCTTCCCTGTCTTCCGAAAACCATCCTGGCCGTCCGCTCTAGTCGCCTCCGTCCTGATACCGAATCTGACGGCTAGAAAGTTTTTGTCGTTTTCAATTATCATTTTTATTCTTTGAAAGAAACAAAGTAAACCCCATTAAAATTAGTAACTGTGTGAAAAACAAAGCAAATTGCCCAGAAACATTATCCCCCACTATTTTATGTTTTGCCTCAGTTGGTCTGATCCTCTTCTCGTTAGAGAGAGAGAGAGAGATGGGAGGGGAGGGAGAGAGAGGGGGAGAGAGAGGAGCTTATAAGAGAAGACTCTGATCACTAAGAAAGTCCCATGGAAAGGAACCAGATTTTAGGGCCTCCTTTTGTCTCCTACAATCTTTGATTAGATTTTCCTTCACCCTTCATATTCTTGTTTCCTTCTCTTCAAATTCCACGAAAATAAAAGTGGGGTTTTCTGCAAATCTCGGCAGCTGGTAACATCTCAAAGTGCTCTCAATTTTATCATTGAAAGTTTGGATCTTTAAATTTTTTATTGCTGTTCGCTATTGCTGTTGATGTCTTTGGTTTCGGTTCCAATCTATATACTTTTTCTCAGAAGTGCGACGCCAATGTCTAGTTGAATGTTTGGTTGTCGTATATTTCTGAGCTGCGTCTGATCTGAATCTGTTCCATTCTTTCTTTCCCGGATAACAAGAAAAGTACGTGGTTTTATCCTTTCCCTTTGTTTCGATTCACTTCTCAAAGCTTTTATCTTCGAAAATATGTAGCCAGGAAGAAATGGTGTCGAAATCGTATTCCAATCTTTTGGACCTTGCGTCCGGCGAGGGAGACTCTTTTGGCCGAATTGGCCGGCGAATCCCACGAGTTATGAATGTGGCCGGCGTGATGTCCGATGTGGATGATGAAGGGTACACGTCTTCATCGTCCGGCCAACGTGACCGAATCATCATTGTGGCTAACCAGCTCCCCATACGAGCTCAGAGGAAGACGGATGACAGTAAGGGTTGGATTTTCAGTTGGGATGAGAATTCACTTCTTCTCCAACTGAAAGATGGTTTGGGGGATGATGAGATTGAAGTGATTTATGTTGGTTGTCTTAAGGAGGAGATTCACCCGAACGAACAAGATGAGGTTTCCCAGATCCTCCTTGAGACCTTTAAATGTGTCCCAACCTTTCTTCCACCAGATCTTTTCAGCCGCTACTATCATGGGTTTTGCAAGCAACAGTTGTGGCCGCTGTTTCATTACATGCTGCCCCTTTCGCCGGACCTCGGTGGTAGGTTCAACCGGTCGTTATGGCAAGCGTATGTGTCAGTGAACAAGGTTTTTGCAGACAGGATCATGGAAGTGATTAACCCAGAAGATGATTTTGTCTGGGTACATGATTATCATCTGATGGTGTTGCCAACCTTTTTGAGGAAGAGATTCAACCGTGCGAAACTTGGGTTTTTCCTCCATAGTCCGTTCCCTTCGTCTGAGATTTACAAGACATTGCCTGTTAGGGAAGAGATTCTGAGAGCCCTTTTAAATTCTGATTTGATCGGATTCCATACATTTGACTATGCAAGGCATTTCCTCTCTTGCTGTAGTCGAATGCTTGGTCTCACGTATGAATCGAAGCGGGGTTATATAGGCCTCGAGTATTATGGTCGAACTGTTAGCATCAAGATTCTTCCTGTTGGCATACACATGGGTCAGCTGCAGTCCGTTTTGAGCCTACCAGAAACGGAAGCCAAGGTTGCTGAGCTTATCAAACAGTTCTCCGACCAGGGAAGGACAATGTTACTTGGAGTTGATGACATGGATATTTTCAAGGGTATAAGTCTGAAGCTTTTGGCAATGGAGCAGCTGCTTGTTCAGCATCCAGAGTGGCAGGGGAAGGTGGTGTTGGTGCAGATAGCCAATCCAGCTAGGGGTCGGGGAAAAGACGTGAAGGAAGTTCAGGCAGAGACATCCTCAACTGTGAAGCGAATTAATGAAACGTTTGGGAGACCTGGATATAAGCCTGTCGTGTTGATTGATGAGCCACTCAAGTTCTATGAGAGAATTGCATATTATGTTGTTGCCGAGTGTTGCTTGGTGACCGCTGTCAGGGATGGAATGAATCTGATTCCATATGAATACATAATCAGTCGACAAGGCAATGCGAAATTGGACAAAGTTTTGGGGTTGGAGCCGTCCATCCTGAAGAAGAGCATGTTGGTTGTGTCCGAGTTCATTGGCTGCTCTCCTTCTTTGAGCGGAGCAATTCGTGTGAACCCCTGGAATATTGATGCTGTGGCAGATGCAATGGACTCTGCCCTGGAGATGGCGGAGCCAGAAAAACAGCTCAGGCACGAGAAGCATTATCGATATGTCAGCACGCATGATGTAGGGTACTGGGCCCGTAGTTTCCTCCAGGATTTGGAAAGGACATGTAAGGGCCATTTGCGTCAGAGGTCCTGGGGTATTGGGTTCGGGCTGAGTTTCAGAGTTGTGGCCCTTGGTCCAAACTTCAGGAAGCTTAATATGGAGCATATAGTGTCAGCTTACAGAAGGACTGCAACTAGGGCGATCCTTCTCGACTATGATGGCACATTGATGCCTCAGGCTTCCATCGATAAGAGCCCGACTTCTAAATCCATTGAAATCCTGAATAGCTTGTGCAGAGACAAGAACAACATGGTTTTCATTGTTAGTGCGAAAAGTCGCAAAGTACTTGCTGAATGGTTCTCTCCTTGTGAGAAACTTGGAATTGCTGCTGAGCATGGATACTTTCTACGGTAATTTGTGCAAGTATCAATTTTTATGCTTATGGAAATGCAGTTTAAATTAAAAATAATGATTGTATGGAAACAGGTTGAAGCGAGATGCAGAATGGGAAACTTGCGTACCAGTTGCGGACCGTAGTTGGAAGCAGATTGCAGAGCCGGTAATGAAGCTTTACACTGAAACAACTGATGGTTCCACCATTGAAGACAAGGAAACTGCACTTGTGTGGTGTTATGAGGATGCGGATCCTGATTTTGGATCATGCCAAGCTAAGGAACTTCTGGATCATCTTGAAAGTGTGCTTGCTAATGAACCAGTTACTGTTAAAAGCGGGCAGGACGTAGTTGAGGTTAAACCACAGGTTTGATACACCTCTCCTTGTTAAATTGAATCTCTGTTGTTCTGTAAAAACTCGCTCTAATCTGTGTGACTAGTATCCAAACTGTACACAAGCTTAGTAACACGTGAAACTGTAAAAGCCAACGAGAAGTTCCGAGTGGGTCGAGTTAGAGAATCACGGGCTAAAATTAGAGGTTGAAACCAAGACTGTTAATGGGTATTATTTTAAATCTAGCATTAATGATTAGTCGAGGTTTCCTTCCTCACATAGTTCATGCTTATTGAGTTGGTTGCATAGGTGTGAAAACTTTTCTTCGTATGAATTGTGGAATTTTGCCTTTTGGTACACATCCTGATACCTGATATGTCTATCACGATTGAATATATTTGAAATTGAAACAGTGTTTTATGAAGCATCCTGTGATAAATTCCTGACCGACTTCATGTATCTAATAAAAATGAAGAAGAAATATACGAGGCTTCGGGTACCAATTGGATCACGTGAAGTGCGAAGTTTGAAACAAAGGGACTTACTGTTATAAGCAATGCGTGTTGACTCAGATTGGTGAACTGGAATTACAATATCTCGATTAGCTGTAACACTGTCTTGTGTATGCAGGGTGTAAACAAGGGAATTGTAGCGAAACGTCTACTTTCCACCATGCAAGAAAGGGAAATGTCACCAGATTTTGTTCTCTGCATAGGGGATGACCGATCTGATGAAGACATGTTTGAGGTAATTACAAGTTCCATATCAGGCCCATCCATTGCTCCCAGAGCAGAAGTATTTGCGTGCACAGTTTGCGAAAAACCCAGCAAAGCCAAGTATTATCTGGATGATGCCGCGGAGATTGTTAGGTTGATGCAGGGATTGGCATGCGTCTCTGAGCAAACTGTACCTCTGTAAGTTTACCAAAGATAAAAGGTAGGGCATTGTCTCATTTTCTTTGTAACTGCCACAACGAAGGCCGGTTTCACAGTGCTTCTGTTTCCTTGCTTCTTTCGTTCATCATGTAAAAAGTATGTAGCGTTATGAGAAGCTGTGCGATCGGATACTTTTTTTCGCATTTGTTGTTATAAAGCTGTAAATGTGTTTGTGCATGAAGTCCGAACTCGTTTCACCGCAGTTGATAATCGGCAGTCTTAAAAGAGGGAAACCTCGTTCATGTCAATTTCTCTTATGTCTGATTTGGTTTCACGTACAGATTGATGTCGTTTGATACACCGGACTACCCATATGTTAAACATTTGTTCATTGGTTTTGGATCCGCCGAGTGGCGCGGTTGTTGGTGCGGGAGAGTATTCCCAAGCGAACGTTTCCGGTGTGAATGGGGCATACAGTTTTGTATTGGCTAGGCCCTCTTGTGCTGCTTTTCTTTGTAACTCGGCAGAATTCATACCTCTTTACATTTGTTCTCAAATGGACTCATAATCTCGGCTGTCAATGATCCTCGTTTTCTGTCGTGCTTGCTGTTTGATTGCTAAGCTTGTTCTGTTACTGGCATATTTTCTTGGATCCTCCCCCATGTCTATGGCTAATGGGATTCTTCTTCCATTGGCCCATTAAAAGTAGAAAAATTGGTTGAATCATTAAAATAATTAAGGTTGTGGAGTAGATAGACGTGAACTTTATCAAGGTCCCGCACCATAAATTTTTTATTCTTTATTAAAAAAAAATAGCAAAAGACGGAAAGTCACGATTGTCTACTCTTTTTAATGTTGGGAAGATTTTGAGAAGCATTTCAGCTTTTCGTGACCATTTTCGGGAAATTTATTAGTTTAAGAAATCGAACGTAGGTTCAACCATATGAAATACGGGTCTGAAATTCTCCACAAACAAATCTACATACATAGTCATGTAAGGGAGTTCAATTAAATAAAAATAACTTTTAAATTTTTTGTAAGAAATATGTTACAAATGACATGCCTGACATTGATTCATACGTTTTTGTCCATATTATGGACACTTTATTAACGTGGGTCAATTTCAGCAACTCAAACGTTAATAATCTAAGAGTGAGATCTCGTCGTCGTTTTCGCACTTTCTGCAAAAGTCACCTGTAATTTATGCAGTGAGTACAAAAGAGTAAATAGTTCAACAAAAGTCCAATGAAAAATCTAGATGAAGAAATTAACGTGAAGACAAAATCATGGAGAAATTCAAGTGCAAATCATTCAAAAATTATAATTGTAATTACTTGTATTTTATTATAATTTTTTTTATCTGGTTGTGTACGCGGGGAAAGTACTAATGCGCTTGTTTAGCCAACGAATGTGATACTCCTCAATCAACTAGAAGCCCTAAAATTTTGGATTTTTGCAAACTTGTAATAATGACTTGTTGGAATTATTATTTGTAGGATATTAGTGTGGTGTGCTCCTAAAAAAGGAGGCGATCCGCTAGCCGGCACCTACTGCGAAGGGCCTCACGGTTCCATCAATGCCGGACGCGATTCAGTTTAGCTTCATTCCGATCACTTCTCTTTTCAAAAAGATGTGTCCGGTTAAGGTTTCTTGTCGCTTGCCATCAATCTTTATCTTTGATGTAAGTTTAGCTAATATGTAATAGATTTTTTGTTCTAAGTATTCATCTAATGTAAACGTAAGTTGAATCAGTTGATTAAGACGGACCACATTTTTCCTTTTGTATCTTAATTTGAATCAAGTTTATTATTTAGGCTTATTTTTAGTTACGTCCTTGTAACTCCATTTGATCTCACTTTGAACCCAATAACTCAAAAGTCACCACTTTACTGTTTGAAATTCAAAATTTGTTATACTTTGACTTGTGTACTCTCTTTTTTGTTCTTGAAACTTATAGGTCAACAAACGTAGGACCCAAAACCCTAGAAGACTATGCCACATGTGCAATAAATTTGATTATAAATCTCCATTACGCATTAACATTCAACAATCAGACATTATTAAGTATTAAAAAAAATTGAATAGATGAAAAAAAAAATGAATTTGATTAGCTTGGCGCAATCAAATCAAATTCACATAAGAAATAACAAATCTAAGGCAATGTGGAGTGATTTTTGAGTTTTATAGAGAATGACTTTCAAGTTTCAGGAGACAAAATGAGATCAAAATCGAGTTTCAGATGGCAAAGTGGAGCGCACTATGAGTCTCAGGGAGTAAAGTAGCGAATTTTGAGTTACATGGAGTAAAGCGAGATTAAAATCAAGTTCCAGGAGGCATAGCTAAAAATAAGCCTATTAATTAATTAAAAAACTTGCTTCGGCTTTATTTATTTTTAATTTTTAATTGTGTATGGGTTACGTGCAGACAAGCCTCCAATAGCTGATCTGCAATACTTTCTAGACTTTCAAGCCCACAAACTTTGGGCTCCGGTTCTGAATGAGCTGGCTCTAGGCCCAGCCTCAAATAGGACAACTCAGTCCCCTGCAATCCACGTCTGCTTGATGAGTCCTCAGCTATACGTAAACACTGCACACGTTAGGGTTGCAAACAGGCCTGTCATAGGGATGCGCTTGCATCTTGACTCTTGAGGGGCAGGAAAGCCAACAGGTACTACTACTTGTTGATCACGTTGAGAAATCACACCACATATATATATAATGCAGCGGGCCGGATTCCGGTGCCGCTGCAGTTAAAGTTTGTGAAGTACGTGGATATGTCACATCTGTGTAGGGGACCACAAGGCGGTCCAGGGTATTGGTTGGTCACCGGAGCTAGGCTCAACTTGGTGAAGGCGAAGATAAGTTTGCAAGTTCTCTTCGTTAAACTTATGTTTTTTTAATTCTTTCGTAAATTATTGCACACAAGCTAGCTAACTTATGTAAGTTTGTCGCTCTGAAAATGTACAGTGTAGAGTAATACTTGGAGAGTGTTTATATTACAAGGTTGTAGATAACTCAAAGAGTTTATATCACAAATGGTCCCTGAAATTGACCCCATCAATCATGATGGTCCCTGAAATTGAAAATCGATCAATGTAGTCCCTGAATTTTAACTTGCGAATCAATGTGGTCATTCTGTTAGTGTTCCGTCCAAATTAACTTTAAAAAAAGGTTAGAGAACCAATTTTTCATGGTAAAATGATAAAAAATAACCCTGTTACTTATAATTTTACTACCTCTCTTTTCTTTTTTCCATCTTCACTTTTCTCTCCATTTTTCATGGATTTGGTGCTAAAACTAAAATAAAAACAAAAAAAAGTGGTTCTCTAACCTTTTTTTGGTCATTTTACCATGAAAAATTGGTTCTCTAACCTTTTTTTAGTGTTAATTTGGACGGAACACTAACAGAAGGACCACATTGATTCGCGAGTTAAAATTCAGGGACTACATTGATCGATTTTCAATTTCAGGGACCATCATGATTGATGGGTTCAATTTCAGGGACCATTTGTGATATAAACCCTAACTCAAATTTATCAGGTTCCTATTTCTTAATAGTTTTTCAGAATAATTTGAGTGGACTTGTGATTAACTATCTCCAAAAAATTAAAATTTTAATTCATTCGATTGCGTGTGATTTTTTTTTTACATTGTTGGCCGCATTTTTGGATCCGCATTCAAATTCATCTTTTTCTAGACCATCGTGTGTATGAAACAAAAACAAAAAAAAGTAAAAGGACAGTCAACTATTAGGGCCTGTTTGATGAGCTAGTTGGGATGAGTTATGACCGATTAAAAGGGATTTGAGTCCAGTCAGTTGTTTGTTGTGTCAAAATAAAAAATGAATAAGATAAGACATGATGAATTATATGAATCAACAATAGAATGAATTATCTAACTCATCCTCACACAGTTTACGTATCCCATCACGAGGTTAGCAGTTTCGCGTCTAATCTTCCTCTCCTCCCTCTGTCAGCTTTGTGATCTCTCACTCTCTCTCGCTCTCTCTCTCATCGCGAGTAGTGTTGAGCACGGGTCGTGACCGGCAATTTTTTGGTGGATTCAGATCAGAGGGTATAGAGATCGACTCCGGTTCAATTTGCAGCAGGGGGTGCAGTTCAAATTCGGGTTCTGCGTAGATTTGCGGTGTGAACAAGTGGGTTGCGGTTCGTGAGGGAATCAAGTGGGTCGTGAGTTTGTTGGTGAGTCGGTGGTTAAGGCTTGTTTTAATCCAATCCTAACCAGTTAAGTTTGTCTGCACCAAGTAATAGAAGAAAAGCCCAACCTATCCAATTCAATCTTCACCCAACTAGTCCACAATATGAATTTACCAAACTTGCCTAGGGTTTATATGCCCCAACTCCGTACGGTTGCTAAGATTTACTTAGTAATTTCGAGTACATTTACATGTATGATCCCCCACACTACGACAACCTACCTACCTACCTACCAATCTATGACTCTGGCCATATACTAGGCAGTATCTCTTCAGCCATATGTAAATAAAGTGTCACTGCATGTGCTTAAACGTGAAAGCATGCAGTTGTTTCATTCAAAATATATTCCTCACATCAACTATTGGATATTAACCAACGGAGCTATATTTTTATGTATTAATATTACAAAGCCAGAGCTATCGGGAATCTTATATCTCCAACCTTGGACATTATATTACTCCGTAATTAGGTGCTGCATCCATGGTGATTGGTGAGGCCTAGGGCCACAATATGCTTTAGCAGATGATATCATTTTTTAAGCCAGAGCACCCATAAAATATGTATACCGCTAACAAGTAGTCAAGAACACATGACGCGTTACCTTACGTAACCGTTAATAATCTCGAATTCTAAACCCTAAATTAATTAAAAGATGGACTAGCTAGATATGTCTCGTATTAAGGTCCTTATTTTTACATTGTTGGGATGCTGGCTTACAGTTACTTAACCTGCTTCCTTAAAGTTAACAAATCTACACACACACACACACCATACATTGTATGCTAATGATCTAATATTAACATACTGCACAAATATATCCACTGGAGAATGAAGTTTTCATATTAGAGATATAACCTAAGAGATATATACCGTTAATATATGAGAGACTCACTACTAATACCACCAAGATATTTTGTGCTAAAACACCATATCTAATAATATGTGGTCAAGTTGAAAATAATAGCGGTGATGTTGGTAATGTGGCATGACCTACAAATTTATTAGCAATAGCTAAAAAAGTAGACTGGGATAGCTTAAGGAAGAATATATATGTGTAATACAAATTGCCATCCATTTAATGTTATTGAGATCGATGCGAGAGTTCTGTCGTGGTAAAAAATGAAGAATGGCGCAAGGGTAAAATGAGATTAGTGCTTCAAGCTCTATGAAGCTGTCAGGTCTTTTTAAGTTAAGCTCCCTATAATTATAGTATAGGGTGGTCCACAACCCTAGCTATCTAGCTCTTAATTTCACTCTCACCAAATTGTCACTATATATAATGATGATGGTCATCTATCTGGCCACATTTTTATATACTAAGTACGTACACTTAATTTGTTTAAATACTTACTAATTAACGAAACCCAGCAAACCCTAATAGTGGTCCTCCATCATCTGAACATTTTATAGTATATAGATGTACGTAAGCATATATATATATATATACATACATTATACATATGGATGTATTACAGCTCGTAAATCGACAATTGGAAGGTATTTTAATTTACAAAGTCTTCTGCAGCATCTTTTGACGCAATGCTTTCGGGTATTTACATATGCATGTTACGGACATATAAATAAATAATAACCAACTTGAATATTTTTTTTTTCCAAGAACAATCTCGAAGTTTGAAGTTGGCTATAATTATGTTTGTGTTAACTTAAATGCTGGGTTACATATAAATGTCATATATGCGGTTCATTACATTGCCAATGCATGCTTTCATGAAAAGGACTGCAAAAAAGATTAGATAAAAAAATTGAGTAATTTGTAGCAATCGTTCCTTAACTTTAATCAAATTGGAGTAATTGTCTATCAACTAAAAATACATTACTATTGGTCTCTCAACTTATCAAAATGTGTAGCTATAGTCTTTTTCGTCAACTCCGTTAGAATTCTGTCAAAATGAGTTATGTTAGAAATACTATTTCTACAATTGGGTTAAAGTTGAGGGATCATTTAAAGAAAATCATCATGATTAAGTATTTTGAAAGCAAATTCTTGACAAAAGGTTTTCACACTAATTGCAAATGCACGTTATATAGAATTGATGGGAAAATTTGGAATAGGTCCAATTTTCTAGCTCATCTTTTGAAATAGGTCCAATTTTTAGTGACTTTTGACTTTTGACTTTTGAAATAGGTCCAATTTTTAGTTACTTTGGACCCATACCCTGCGAAAGATTTACTTTGTCCTTCATAGATCACATGTAATTGGTAAGGATAATGCTTGGGAGACTAAATTTGTAGATAAAATTTTGTAAACTAAATAACATGAAAGTTGATGATTGAATTATGACTTATTAAGCGTTGATAAACGTGCTCATTCATATTGTTGACACATCATTTATATTTAATTCAATTTAGTTTAGTTTGGTTCGGTTTTTTAAACTTATGAAACCGAAGCGAACTAATAACTTTCGATTTTGTTCGGTTTCTTCAAGTTCAATTTGGGGTCCATTTTTTTGGTTTTATAAGCCCACCCCTACCAAAGCAGAGAAAGACAAAATTGACAAAGTAAAAGAAGAGTGCGTACATTTTTTTACCCTTTTCTAAGTCAAGGTAAATGATGAAAGTATGATATTATCAGTTCAATTTCTAACCAGCCAGTTTGCAGCAATACTAGTAGTTTACTACTGAAATCGTCTTAAAGTAATTAAGAAAAACAATAACAAGACCTCAACTTCTTTTTCGTTTGTTTCTAGGAGCGAATTATAGACCACACAACGTGAAATTCCTACACTTTGATTGTTTTTTATATGTATAGATACTTTTTTATTTGTAGTTGGTCCTTATTCACATCTTATGACTTATTGTCTTACTCTCATAGCCACCGCAATTAGGGCATCAAATGACAAAAAGTAGTTGAAGTTACATTTTTATTTTTACATTATAGCCGATGTTTCAAAACATTATAATTTAAGTGGAGAAGAGAACACATTCATCTAGCCAACTTGATTAGCTCGCATCTCCTTCTATAGAAGTCAATCTTGGAATAATACATGTCAATTTCACAATATAATTGAAATAATTACCATATATTTATATAGAAGTCAGCCTTCTTTGGATTGGATCCATGTCAATTTCACAATATAAGCGAAATAATTATTCATATATTTATAATTAGCTAGGATTAATTAATATATGGCATGCATCTGTGGTGGTACCACCAAGTTGCATGAGCATTTGTTCACACCTTTAATTGTTCTATATAATACCACACCTACTGATCTTAGTCGTCACAAATCAAATCTACTTGCCTCTATAAGCTTCTAATATATATATGGCAGAAGGGGGCAAAGGAACGTTGCAGGTTTCAGCTGTTTCCATGAATCTCAACGGAGATCGTGAAAATAGTGCGATACCGATCACAACTTCGTTGCCCATGAACGGTGGAAAAGGCACTTATAGCTACTTCAACAACTCCTGCAGCCAGGTATAATCATATGTATTTATGTTTTTTTTTTTTTAAATATATATCATGCATATCACGGATGCATGAAACCATAGATACGTCAGGCATGACTTGGACTATACCAATATTATTATTATCATGTGCATGCTAGACATATACATACAAAGTTTCATTCTCCTACGCACATAGTCTAAGAAAATTTTGATCATTCACCGTTCGATTTTAATCTAATAGCAGATTAGAACAATTTTTTAACAACCTTTCCATAATTGGGAGAGCTTTTTCTGTGGTCAATCTTGTGACGAATCTACATTGTATTGAAATTAGTAGTTGAATAATAGCTTGGTTGTATACAATGAAAAATACATTTGACTCTATTGACGTGAATATATATTGTGATCCGACGTTTGTAAACTATGAGAACGAAAGTATGATCATTTTTTTGGATAAACAATATTATCTATATAAGGGGTGAGAGAGTGGTTAAGTCTCACAATGAGCTAGCAATAATGTTCGTTTTTTGCAAGAATTAGATCTAAAACCCATCACTTACAAATAAAAAGAAATATAATTAGATCGTAGCACTAAATGTCAAATATGATCAATTTTTTAAAGTTCTTGTTTATGATCCCATAGTTGCGAATTCCTGGCTCCGCCTGAAGC
The DNA here is from genome assembly GCA_036320875.1 of Cotoneaster glaucophyllus. Taxonomy (NCBI): domain Eukaryota; kingdom Viridiplantae; phylum Streptophyta; class Magnoliopsida; order Rosales; family Rosaceae; genus Cotoneaster; species Cotoneaster glaucophyllus. The sequence continues at coordinate 33,329,554 of CM070069.1, read as the reverse complement.
CGTATGGCGCCCATATATTTGCTACCTACAAGCCTAGCTAGCTAACTACATGCCCTACGATCTTGCCTTTTTTTTAACTTAAATTCATACCAGAGAATAAAAGGCTAAAGAGAAGAATTCTGTATTCGGAGAGAGATACTTAATTTCCTTTTTTTCTTGTGCTTTTTAAATTTTAACAATGTATAATCAGTTCCATCCAACTGCAAATCGGGTTCTCCATTAACATTTTAATATGGGCTTTAAATTTAACAAGTCGAAATTGGTTTCTTTCCAGTAAAGTTTGGATTCACCTCCACTACCCACATGTTGGTTTTATTAAAATGCTGGATGGACAAATACAAAACTTTTGATTTTGTATTTTTTTTTTCTAATTAAGGGAATTGTTATTAGCACTCTCAAAATCTTATTTTGCACTCTAAACTTTATATAATTAGAAAGAAAAATACATTTTTGAGGAGTACGGTAGAATGAGATTTTTGAAATGCTAACATCAGTTCCCTTAATTAATACTATTTTAGATACGAGCTTAGCCAAGTTTGTTATAGAGCAGTATGCTCTCCTTTTGAAATCTATTTAACTTATTCTCTTCGTAATTTAGATGAATCTTGTAATAGGTTAATAGAACCATTAATTTTGCAGAGACAGTGCACTGAGGATGAGAAGAGAAAATTCATTGAGGAAATTGAACAGAAGCTTGATATGAAAAAACTCCTCTCTCTTTCAAACACCATTCGTCTTGCGGACTTGGGATGTGCCACTGGACCAAACACTTTCATGATAATTCAAGACATACTAGAAGCCATGCAACGCAAACACCAATCCCAATTATCCCAATCATGTCTCAACGATGATCAACATTCTGATGATCATCAAATGCCTGAATTTCAAGTCTTCTTTAACGACCTAGAGTTGAATGACTTCAACACCCTCTTCACCTCTCTCCCACAAGACAGGCAATACTTTGCAGCCGGCGTGCCCGGTTCTTTCCATCACCGTTTGTTTCCCGAGTCATCTATCCACTTTGTGCATACCTCATTATGTCTCCACTGGATCTCCAAGTCGCCGGACGTATTGCAAAACAAGGCCTCTCCGACATGGAACAAGGGCAGGATTCACTACACAAGTGCACCGGATGAAGTAGTTGAGGCTTATGCGTCCCAGTTTGCGGAGGACATGGAGAATTTTTTGAATGCTAGGGCCAAAGAGCTTGTGCCTGAAGGAATGATGTTAATGATCTTGGTTGGAATTCCCAAAGGGATGCCTTATTCAGAAATTCCAATGGGTATGATTTACAACTGTTTATCATCGAGCCTCATGGATATGGCAAAAGAGGTAATATTGATAACTCATTAATAATATAAGCTCCTATAATTTACATTAAAATTTATTAATAATCAACTTTGAGGTGTGTTAGGATATCACATAATGGACAAAAACAATGAAAGTAGAATTTCACATATTGGGGTTCTAATAGTGAAGAGAGGCCAATAAATGTTTTCACCTGGAAATATACGTTGATAGAACTTTTCAATGAAACTGCATTAAACAGGCAATAAAGCACGTTTATAGTGTCGGTTTATTGTATGTTTAATTAGTGTTCTCTGATAAAAGTTTTATTTTTTATTAGCAAAACCATTTTTTTTTTTACTTCTTTTTTCCCCCTCAAAGAGGAGATATTTTAGAGTACAAAACAATTGTTGGCTCACAAACATAATAAAATAGATTTGATAAAAAAGAAGTTAATAGATAGATCACCAGAAAAGAACAATTGGCTAACTTAACTGAAAATATGGTGCCATTTCTTTTCCTTCCGCAGGGAATAATTGAAGAAAGTGAAGTGGATTCCTTCAACTTGCCATTTTATGCAGCCTCTCTAGAGGAGATGGAGGAGATAGTACAGAAAAACGGGTGTTTTAAGATAGAGAGAATGGAGTCGACAAACCCAGCAGCATATCTGAAAGGTGGTCCAGTTGACATACCAGTTTGTGTGACGAATGTGAGGGCTGCAATGGAGGGAGTGTTTGCTAAACACTTTGGAAGTGAGGTTATGGAAGAAATGTTCGGAAGATTGACCGATAAACTTGTAGACATTGCCGACCTCATAAATTCACGATGCCAAGTCAAAAGTCAGTTGCTTGCTGTTCTCAAGCGTAAATGATTCTGACTGAAACTGGAAATTAATGTTACTAGCTTCATCTTATTGAAGAAAATAAATATAAGCAAAAGGAGAGATGAAATTGGAATTCATCATCAACTGGGAGTCTGGGACTCATGCTTTTGTGTACGTGTGTATCAATTGACGTTAATATTCAGAAGCGTAAATTTCCACTTTTGAGTGCTAGAAACAAGAAACCAAAGATAATGTATGAAGATATTTAATAAAAATATCAAAATCGTAACTCAAAGCATACGAAATGCTCGTTATATAAATTGATATGGACCTGCAAAAGATTTGCTTTGCCCTACATATATGGATTACATGTAATTTGTTTAAGGAAATGATTTGTTGATCCATTGCGTCTAGGAGAATAATAAAACTGGTTTATTCATTTTTCCCAATTCCTTGTCAATTAAAATAAAAGATCGAACACTTTGTAGTTGATGTGAAAAGTTGGGCTTTTTCAAACGTGCAGGAAGGACATGCGAGGAAGAGAAGGATAAATTTAAAAAGTCAAAGTAGGAGAAGAGTGCTTTTTTCTTTTATACAAGTCGAGGTAAAAAGCTAATCAAAGTGGAGAAAATGATAGACCACAACGTGAAATCCGTACGCTTTGATTCTTATTTATACGTAATATAGATACAGTTTTTAACTAATAGTTGGTCCTTATTTATATTTTTATGGCTGAGCATCTAATTTTAAATTTATCTAGATTATAGAGAATGAGGTCCGAATTTATGTGCAGATGAAAAAGAGATTACACTGCTCTAATTAAATTGATTAGCACATATCTCCTTCTATAATAGTCATCCTTCTTTGGATTCATGCATGTCAATTTCACATATAATTGAAATAATTATCGTATGTTTATAACTAGCTAGGATATAAGACATGCATCTGTGGTGGTAGCACCACGTTTCATGCGCATTTGTTCACGCCTTTAATTGTTCTATATAAGCCCACACCTACTGATCTTAGTTAGTCTTCACAAATCAAATTTACTTGCCTCTGTAAGCTTCTAATTAGATATATGGCAGAAGGGGGCCAAGGAACGTCGCAGGTTTCAGCTGTTTCCGTGAATCTCAACGGAGATCGTGAAAATAGCGCAAAACCGGTCACAGTTTCGCTGCCTAAATGGAACTTACAGCTACTCCAAGAACTCCTACCACCAGGTATATATAGTATATACCTATGTATGTAATATGCCAATATGTATTTATTTTGTATATATATGATGCATATATATCACGGATGCATGAAATCCTAGCTATGTCATCCATGAGGGGATGACTTTTTTATTTATTTTTTGTTTGAGGTGAAAGGGTAGCGAATCAGTACATATTTTATCCAAGTGCTGGATGGACAAATTGATTGTTCCCAACTGTTCCAGATAATTAGTTAGTTATTAGAACAAAACAATTTTGTCCTTGGATTCATACACAATCACATTAAAAACTTAATTAAATAATCAAATTAGCTTAATTGAACCAATAATTTTTGCAGAAACTATCTGCTGGACTTGAGAAGGGAAAAATCGTAGAGGAAATTGAGCAGAGGCTTGATATGAAAAAGCTCTCCTCCTTTCAAACACCATTCGTCTTGCAGACTTGGGATGTTCCACCGGACCAAACACTTTCATGATAATTCATGATATACCAGAAGCCATGCAACGCAAATACAAATCCCAATTATCCCAACCATGTCCCCATGATGATCAAATCCCAGAATTTCAAGTGTTCTTTAACGACCTAGAGTCGAATGACTTCAACACCCTCTTCATCACTCTTCCACAAGACAGGCAATACTTTGCAGCCGGCGTGCCCGGTTCTTTCCATCATCGTTTGTTTCCCGACTCGTCTATTCACTTTGTACATGCCTCATTATGTCTCCACTGGATCTCCAAGTCGCCGGAAGTATTGCAAAACAAGGCCTCTCCGGCCTGGAACAAGGGCAGGATTCACTACACAAGTGCACCGGATGAAGTAGTTGTGGCTTATGGGTCGCAGTTTGCCGAGGACATATAGAATTTTCTGAATGCTAGGGCAAAAAGAGCTTGTGCCTGAAGGAATGATGGTAATGATCTTGACTGCAACTCCCAAAGGGATGCCTTATTCAGAATTTCCAACGGGTATGTGTTACGATTCTTTATCGTCTGTCCTCATGGATATGGCGAAAGAGGTATATAACCGTTGGAAGTTTACATTGAAAGTTACCAATAATTAATTTTGATATGTGTGTTAAGAACATAATTAATGGAAAAAAAGAGAGTAGAATTTCACATAGAGAAGTGATTTATGCACATCTTTTTTTTATTTTTTGCACAAATTAATTGAAAAAAAACGAAAATAAATGACAAAGAAACACATTTACTGTTCTTTATTATTTGTTTATTAATTTTTAATGAAATAATTATATTTTTTATTGACGCAAAATCATATATTTTCCTTCTTTTTTTTCTTTCTTAAAGAAGAGAGTGTTTTAAAATATATATAAAACAAGTGTTGGACCACAAACTTCATCAAATAGCTTTCATATAAGAAAAACATATACTGTATAGTTAAAAGAAGCATCACTAGAAAAGAACAATTGCATAAGTTAATCATGTTGGGAATATGATGCATTCCGTTTCCTTCCATGTGTTGGGAATAATTGAAGAAAGTAAAGTGGATTCCTTCAAGTTGCCATATTATATATGCAGCCTCTGTAGAGGAGATGGAGGAGATAGTGGAGAAAAACGGGTGTTTCAGGATCGAAAGAATGGAGTCGTCAAACCAATCAGCATGGATGAAGGGTCCAGTTGACATACCAGTTTGGGTGAGGCATATGAGAGCTGCGATGGAGGGAATGTTCGGAAGATTGATCGATAAACTTGTAGACATTTCCGACCTCATAAACTCAAGATGCGGCGAGAAAACTCAGTTGCTTGCTGTTCTCAAGCGTATATGACTCTCACTAAAACTAGAAATTCATGTTACTAGCTTCGTTTTATTCAAGAAATTAAATTATCCCAGAAGAGTGGTTTGTAGTCTGTATTTTAAATTTTCTTCATGGGTATACACACGTAAGGAATAACGTTAAAAAGGTAATGGTTAGTGCTTGCCATATTCAAGGGGGAGCAATAGCACAATTTAATTTTCAATGCCACTTAAGAAAAACGCATTACCAACGAAAGCACATATCAACCAAATTAGCACATTCTTTCAAACCAACTTTCATGTGTCAGAAACAAGAAACCGATGATCAATCTACTATACAACAAGCTGATGTACTCAAAAGTTTTTACCATCAGCATAAATAATTTAACTTTGATTTCATCTTTGTTGAGAGGTTACCCCATCATCAAGAAACAAGTATCAAATATTTCAACTTTCTCAACTCAAATGCAACCCACTCCGGAATTGGCGTTCTAGAGATGACATGTGTAGAGACCTTCTCATACTTGCTTTATCTTTTTTGATGAGGACGAGCTTGTCATAAACGCACCACGGAAAGCTGATGAAATGGTCACGATTCAGCCCCTCATTGTATGTGCCAAAATAATCAGGATGATACGTGACATGGTACCAAGCTGAAGCTTTTGCGTATACATCATCAGCTCCGGAATCTAGACCCGTTCCCTTCTCATTGAACCATGCCCGAGTTTCCTTCCTCAACGATCTCACAGCCATGTTTATAGACTCTGCATCCCGCCTCTCAGTGAAAGATTTTGACATTCTCATAACACTTCCACTAAGTATTTCAGCCTCTGTCTTGATCCCATAATAGTCCATCAGATTTCCCAATTTGTAATCGTAATTGCCTTTGTAATAGATAGCATCTTCAATGTAATCCTCAAAGCCATCAACTTCCATGTCAGGGTCGTATGACTGCTTTGCCACTTGACGAGTGAAGGATCTGATAGAGCTGTCATGAGGCGCAATGTCCTTCACCTCTTGAAAAAGCGCTCCGATCACATTGCATGATTGATAGGTGGGCTTGTCATGTTTTTCCATGAAATCTGGAAATTCCTTGACATATAGATGTGCAGGTATTACAGCTGGTACACCAGTTTTTGGAAAGTCGACGGCAATTGAAAACAGCTTTGCAAGCTCTATACATGGTTCGCTCATTGCTTTTAAAGGATCTTTGTCTGCAAAAACAGTGTGGGCATTGGCAATTATGCCCAAGCTATCGTTGACCATGTAGTTCACAAAATATTCCTCAACTTCCTGGACAAATAAAAATGAAAACAAGTATAAAGGAGACAAGAACGGGAAAGTGAATTAAATTTGAATCACTGAAGTGCAAAGACATCAGGAGATGCATGAAGATTCAAGCCATTAGTCCAATGTTTTGAAGGATTTGTGGAGGGGGTATCATTTACTAACCAATGTGATGTTGTAAAGCCATTAACAGGTTCCAGTATTCATTACCTCCATTGTGACGTCATGATCCAATTCTATACTTGGCGCTGGGGTATAATCCATAGGTTGGATTGGTCTCCGAGGAATCAATTCTTGGTCCCAACAGACAAAGTAGATATCTCCATCGAGATCACTTCCTGAACATTCATTTGGATGAGGCCTACCATTGTAAATAAGTTGTCAATCAATAAATCATCAATAAGTCATGTTTAAGCAAAAGTTTTTCTATCAATTATGCAGTGTAATTAAGGAACTTAAGAAAATTATAACAAATAACATCCACAGAGTAACTAAGTCCAGCAAATTTCGAAACAAATAGCATCTACAGAGTAAGGAACTTAAGTTGTCAACCAAATGCTTAACAATATTTGATTTATCTCATATCCACAACAGGTTGCATTAGACTGAAGTACGCAATGGTTATAAGCATGTAAACTGGAAGATATAATACTAATGAATTTAATAGTCAAGACCTCGTGATTCAGTGTTGTAGAAGAACAAAAATATGTTTCTTACCTTGATCCTTTTTGTGGAAAAACTACACAATCCACCATATGGTACAACTCCGGCACATTCACAGCCTTTAAAACACGTACATCACCAGGGTGTAAACAAGGGTTCTTCGCAACAACTACCTTTTTTTCAATAACGAATTGCTGGTTTGATGCACTTCCATGATGTCTGTTACCAGAAAGTTGCACAAACACCTCCCCATATTCCAATGTTCCGGTTTCATCTAGACATCCCATCATTGCTCGTCCATCTGGAATAAAGATTCTTGTTTTTAGCGGCAAATCTAGCAACTTTGATGCCCGAAATGTTTGCAGCATCATTGAAAGGAATGGTTCAACATCGGGTTTATAACCACATGTGAGCAATTCCTTCAGGATGTTAGCAGTCTCTCCTGGAGACATCAAATCCAAAGCCTCCTGTGCTTTTAGTGGGCCAGTCAATACAGCATTCAGTTGTTGTACAGCTGCCCTTTGTTTTTTCATGAAAACAAGATCTGGAACCTCAAGGGTAGATAAAAGAGTTATCAACTGGCGGTTCAGAAAACAAGGCTGATACTTGCTACATGCTAAAACATCCAACTTTGCGTTTTCTGATTCATACTTGGACATACTCTTCCTTAATGATAATTTCATTGACGAAGTTGGATCAATGGCCACCACACCTTTGTAACCACCATATCGAATCTGAAAGGCAGATGGAGTAAACCCTTTCTAGCCACATTTTAAGGCCACTTTCTTAGCAAAATCAGCGGATATTTTCCCAATCCCATTAGAGAAGACATATTTATTATGGACAACGTCAGGAATAACTTCAATTTCATGTTTGGCCACAGTCAAAGTTTCAGTGGACGAACCAAATGATTGACCCAATCTAGCAGCGTACTTTGCCACATTTTTTATAGGATTTATATCACAAATGGTCCTTGACATTCATCAAACACATCATTTTGGTCCTTGACATTCAAAATCAATAGAAATGGTCCCTGAGATTGATCAAACACATCACAAATGGTCCTTCATATAAGGATATTACTGGTGATTTTGGAGGTTTCTTCAATCTGCGGTACTTCATATACTGCTCCTCAAGCCACATTGAAGGTTCATAACAGCTATCTCTTAAATTGTATAATTTATCTAGAGCATACTCTATGCATGCAAGGTCTCTTTTGCGTGCATCAACCAACTCAAAAAAATTATCACCAAGTTTTGGCCCAGGAAGCCACCCTTGCTGAACCAGGGAGTTTACCTTAAACAAGATATCATATGGAACACCAACACATTCAGGAGGACAAACCATGGCTCCCAGATCCGAGCAAGAAAAGGGGGGGCATAACTCTGTGACAAGGTCCCTTACAATCCCTTTGTACCCGGGAAAGTTTTCTCCAAAATCTGGAAGTTGGAGACCATAAGGAAGCTCCAAGCATAATGCAGAAGACTGCCCAATAGCGCATGATGGAGTGAAATCAGTTGTCCGGATCCATTGGTCATCAGGGGTTTCCCTGCAGTAGTTCTGAAAAGGATCTTCATATGCTAGTCCTGAAGAGTCTGCTTCTTTCTCGAAAATCCGAGGCGCTCCCAATAACTAATAATAGGACCAAACATGCATTGACAACAAACCTCAGTTTCTTTAGACCTTAACTTTTAAAAGTAAACAAACCTCAGTTTCTTTAGACAATGGTGTATCAACAATCATAAATTTTCTCAACATAGGAAAACATACAAAGATTGCATACATTGATTAGCAAATTCAACATGTAGATGATACAAAGTTATCCAATCCTAAACATAAAAGGATTAGATGAACGACAAGAAATATTGGAACAAGAAAATCATTTCGATACCAACATTAACTGAAAGAAAACAGGTACCTGAAACAGAAGTTTCTTAGCAGTGTGACCACGCGGACTATACAACTCGGTCTGCCAAATGTTCTCATAGGAAAGTTCAAGCTTATATTCCACCTCATCATATTTCAGAAGACAAATTAATTTCCGTATTCTAATCCCAAAGTCCACTGAAACATTGTCCGAGCACCAAAAATAAGATAGCTCTTCTTTTCCGGTCTTGCAACCAAAATACAATCCTAGATTTTGCAGACTGTGCAAAGCGGTTCTTGGCTTTGGTACAATATCATGATCCATCTTCCGGGACTTCAGATAGCTTTTCCCATACCACAGGTTTCCAGCTTTGCCAAGGAATTAATAAACTCAGCATCATTGGCTGTTTCAAACTGAATAATAGCATAATATCTCCTTGAATTTTTGGCTTGTCTGTATCTCATAGCATAAACAGAACCTTTTCCAGTTTTTCTCTCCAGCCATTCAAAAACAGCTTCTGCAGATGCACCAGAAGGGAATCCAAACAACTGTATCGTCTTACCCATCTTATCATGTGAATTTCTTCACTGCATTTACGCTGCCAAATTATTGCAGGCTTAGAAATGCACAAGAGTGGAATGCACTAGTAGAGTCATGGAACTTCGGAAACCAATAACCATAAACTCTTTATGAATCCAAGAACAGCTCAAGAAGAAAAAAAAGAAATATCAAAAGGTATAACGCAACTGAAATTATTAAGCTAAGGTAATTGCGAGCAACAAACAAACTAGAAAAAAGTAAATACATGATTTTTGCTTCAAGTGATGATAAGCCGCCCTTGGGAGCAAGGGAGGGCGGGGTAACGAGTTAGGATTATGATACGTCCAGGGTTCAATTTCTAGCGAAAAACAAGAGCAAAATGATAATTTTACCCAACAAAGGTAGAAATAAAAACAACCCCAAAAGCAAAAAAAAAAAACAGACCTTTTTGTTATGCACTTCACTTGCAGTTCAGACTTGAGAGATCAAGAGACATGCTTGATAACCATACACACAAAAAGTAGAGATTTTTCATTGAACTAAAGTAAACACAAATTACCCAACACAACCGAAGAAGTTACCGATCCTAAATTTATTAAAAAAATTCGAAATATTGTTCCAGTGATGCAGGAAGAGTAAAGGACACAGATAAAGAAACCTTAGCTGCACAAAAACTTCATCAAACAAGAATTACAGCAACAAAAAACCCAACAAATCCAATAATTTGATGCCTCATGACAGAGAAGACAATGAAAAGCAAAAATTGCAGAGAAAATTAACTCACATTGTTTCGTTGATGCAGGAAACGAACTGAACAAAGAGTGAAACAGAAGAGAAATGAAAAGCTAGAGAGACAAAACATGAGAGAAAATTACCTTAAAGAAAACAGCAACTAGCAAGAGACACACACAGAGGCTGTTCGTTGTCACTCTCGCCCTCCCCCACTACTGCCGGTATCAGCGAAAATAAATGTTTTTTTTTAGCTTTAAGTAGACAAATCAGTATATCTATGCCATCAAAAGGGCGATCGTACTCTACATGCTAGGATTGTAAGACTCATGTGGTCATGCCTAGCATTGTAGGACTCTATGTAGGTCTTTCTGCTACTTTGGCTTTCAAAAGCAGCTTTAAAAAAAAAAAAAATACAAATGAGACGGTAAGGAACCCACTTACAAAGAAAATATATGATTAAAATTATCTGAAACTATAAGATCATGAATATAAATAGAAGTTGCACATGAAAGAACGTTAGACCACTACTAATATGCATCATGATATGTATCAAAATTAACCAAGATATCGGCTACACAATTACCCTCGCGAAAAATATGAGAAACAAAAGCATGTATATGCCTAATCTATCACAAACACTTGTTCCAATCAACACGCAAATACCGATAAGACGTGGGCCCAAAAATATATTTGGATCAAAATTTCAAGGAATTTAATTGAACAATCACTTTCAAGAAAATTAGCGATCCAAAACAAGTTCTTTTTACGGGAAAAAGGGCAATTGGGGACCGGCAAAAGTGATGGATTGACTTTGAGTCCCCACGGAAACTGAAAGTGAACTCAAAAGATGATAACTTCCTTGGGAAGGAATTGGAACGATATGCTTTTGCATTTTTGTTAAAAATTGGTATAAACAATATCTTTATTTAAAGCGTTAGTCATTTTAATTTTTTTTTCAAATGAGTTCCAAAAATTGCTACAAATATTTCACCTAAAAAAGAAGTTTGCTAAGAAAATAACAAAAACAAAGAGCGTGCATAACGTAGAGGTAGACCAAATTGATTACTTATCTGAACTATTACACGTGGAAAATATTTATCTTCGTACTAAATATTGTTGAAAATGTAATCCCACTCCTAAAACTTGACAAAACAATTCCTAATTACACCGAAGTCTTTTGTGAGAAAATCCATCATATGTTGAGCCATGCAGATTGTGAAATTGAGACAGAATTGTGGTGTTCGTATCGCACTGGCGTGACCTAGAGTTACAAACAGAAGGAGAGTAGCTCAGTTTGCGTGTGTGAGGAAAATTGGATATGGATGTCGTCACAAGACCAGCAGCATGCGAGGGCTTCTTGTGTTGGCCAGAGATAGAAAACTTGAGTGTCCGGTTGTAGAGAGTGACAAGACCAGCGAAGAGCCTAACAGCGTAATCAGCAATCTCCTCGGACTCGTATTCTGCAAATGCGTAACCCTTAGGTCTGTCGGTTTCTTTGTCCCGAGGAATGTGCAGGTCGACCACCCTCCCTGCTTGAATTAATATATCGTACACAGCTCTTTCGCTCACTCGCTCCTCCAAATTACCTATATAAACGCAGCACCTAGATTTTGACTCGGCGGTGGTGGACATGGTGGTGGAACCCTAGCTAGCTCGAAACTAACGACGTATTGTACAAAAACTAACGCGCCTTCTGCTTTGTTAAAGAGACTATCTGATGGTTGTAGTAATAGGAGGTGTTACGTCCTTTGCTTTATATTGTGATCGCCGATTCCGACTTGGAGTCGGGTTCCTTGTTGTAAAAGGAATGCAACGTTTCTTTTCCTTGCTCCTCCGGGAATTAGGGCAAGAGAAGAAACCTCTTTGGTAATTATCAAATTTTACTTTTACTTTCACTAATGGTAGTAAAATACTATATTTAGTTGAGAAGTAATTTTACTTCTATCGCTCAATTATAGTCATTTTTTTCCGAAAAACGAGAAGACTCATAAGTGCACTTTAGCCTCTTTTTGGTCAACATTGTATGATTTATCAGAGCTAAGAATCAAACTCAATACGTGCTGCATAAGACTTAGAGTCTAAAATTCGTTTACAATTATTGAGCCCACGATAATTTTTGTCGTCTTGTACCTACTGTTTTCTATTTTGACGTATAGTGAATTGATAGATTGGACTCCATAAAGTGACCTCGAAGACGACAGATACTGAACTTCCCAAGCAAGGACTTCCAAGGAGCAATTCAGTGTGCACCTCCCTACTCGACTAGCAATATCCAAGAAGTTGACATCGAACTCTTCGTTGAAAGGAGTTAAATTTACGTTTTACTTTCAGATAAAAAAATTATATTTACTAAATTGTCTGTTAATCTTAAAAACTATATGCAAATGACCTATATTTATTATTATTTCGAGAGTTGAATGAATCTGACTCAACAAAAAAGAGGCAGAAATGTAGATGAAAATTAGAAATGCTAATGACAACGTATTACAATCATACTTAAATTTAACAAACTTAAACAAAACATAACAACATATTCATAAGGGAAAACACACCACTACCTAAGACCCCTCTTTCAATTTCCCGCAAAACACATGATCCCGACATTGTCAAGTGTGATGCCGCTCCGATAACACATAGGTAAGGAATTCCTCGTGCTTATTTGTTCATCTTGATCTGGAGGATCTTGTCGAAAACACACCACGGAAAGCTGAGGAAATGATCCCTTTCCATTCCGTTGTTGCAGCGACCCCAGTAACGAGGATGGTACGTAACATGGTACCATGCTGATGCTTTCGCTGCACATACATCATCGGTACCAGTGCTGGAATCCGACCGCATCGCATTGAACCAGGTCCTAGCTTCCTTTATCAGTGACCTTACGGCGTAATTAATTGACTCCAAGTCCTTTCTCCTATTGAAAAATTTCGACACTGAAGTGATGTTCCCACTTAGTATATCTGCTTCAGTTTTGATGCCGTAGTAATCCATCAAATTTCTCAGCTTGTTGTCATACACCCTTTTGTAGTTGATGGCATCATCGATGTAATCTTCGAATCCATCTACCTCCATGTCGGGATCATAGCAATTCGAAGCCACTTCCGCGGTGAAGGATTTAATTGAGCTTGAATGTGAATGTGATTTAAGCTCAACAGTCTTCACCAGATGGAAAAGCTTCCCAATCACACGCCTGGACTTGTACATAGGTTTGTCAACCTTTTCCAAGAAATCTGGGTATTGTTTGGCACGTAGCCGGCGCGGCACTTTCACTGCCACGCCGGTTTTTGGAGAGTCAACATGTGCATGTGAAATGATCCCTAAAGAGTCATTCACTATGTAGTTTGTAAACGATTCTGCAACCTCCTATAACAAACACAACAGAACACCAATTGCTGAATGAATAAGGCAGAATCGCTATTCATCTAATGAATATCGTTTCCTATAAAAAAGGCCGAAAACAGAATATGTTTTGAAGTATGATAAGCTACATTGTACTTGATAAATTGAGGAATACCTCCATTGTAACTTCATGATCCAATTCAATAGTTCGTGCTGGGGTATGAATCATCGGTTCAATTTTCCGACGTGGAATTAGAGCAGAGTCCCAACTAACAAAGCAAGGATCTCCATCTAAATCTCCTCCCGCGCATTCGCATTCATCAGGATGAGGTCTAGTTCAACAAAAAAGAATAGGCAACAAATTATTGTCGAACAGAGGAACACTGATATGCAGACGCAATCAGAAACAAAATTTTTTATTTCATATACTCTAAGATTTGAGAAAGTTACATACCTCTTTCCTTTTTGCGGAAAAACTACACAATCCACCATGTGGTGCAATGCGGGCACGTCCACAGCTGTAAGAACGCGAACATCTCCCGGGTGTAAACAGGGGTCTCTAGCAACTACAACTTTCCCCATCACAGTAAAATTGTCTTCGCTTGTAGTAGTGCTGCCAGCGCCACTTGAGATCGCAGAGCGAGAGCATTGCACAAACACCTGACCATGTTTCAATGTCTGGGTTTCATCTAGACATCCCAACAACAATCTTCCCTTTGGAACAAATATCCTTGTTTTGGTTCGCAATTCCACAAGCTTAGATGCACAGAATGCTTGCAGCATCAATGACAGAAATGGCTCCGCATCTGGCTTGTAACCACTCAAAAGCATTTCCATCAGAACGTCTGTGGCCTCCCCTTGAAATATCGTTTTAAGTGCTTCCAGTGCTCTTAAAGGGTCAGTTAGAACACCTTGCAGTCGCTTCAAATCCTGGTTTTGCTTTTTCTGAAAAACATAATCCGGGACTCCGAGTGTGGACAAAAGGGTGATCAGTTGACGATTGAGGAAACAAGGCTGGTACCTGCTCCACTGGAGAACATCTAGCGCTGTGTTTTCGGATTGGTACTTGCACATGCTCTCTCTCAAAGCCAAGTTCTTTGACAATGTCCGATCAACTGCCACGACACCTTTATAGCCACCACTACGAATTTGAAACACTGATGGAGTAGAACTAATCCCACACTTTCTTGCCACCTTTTCGGCAAATTCAGCAGATATACTCCCAATTCCATCAAAGAAACAATATTTGACTCCGCCTCTTCTGATTTCTACATCAGGAATGAGTTCGATTTCATCCTTGCCGACACTAAAAGTCTCCCGGGAAGAGCTGAAAGCCTGGCCCAGCCTAGCACCATACTTCGCCACATTTCTGATGTAGCTGAAGTCCCCCATCCAGTTTCTGATGTCTTGTGCGGTGAGCTCACTTCTTGACGCAAACATCCACACCGAATGCTCGCGTAACTGACTTGATGAAAAGGCAAGAAACTCAAACTTCTTGTCACCAATGACAATGCCATTTCTTAGAGTAGAAAGTATCCTTTCATAAACTCTACTTCTCCTTGTGTTACAATTTGTGCGCGGGCACAAATCTTTCGAAAGCAACTTACCCAAGTCCTCATCCACGAAAGAGACACGAAGAAAATTATCAATATCTTGAGGGTAATTTCGTAGAACACGGTTAGAAAGATTTACCTCGGGACCACAAAAATATACTTTAGATGGTGTGACTTGAACCCTGTGCACATACACCATCCCATCATCTAAAGAAATAGCAGGCGACTCTGGAATTCTCTTGCAGGCTATGTACTCTCTGTATTGATCACAAAGCCAACTCACGGGATCATAGCAACGCGCTTTCAAGCAGAACAGTTTGTCCAGGGCACACTCTATGTGTTCAATTCTTATTCTGCTTGGATCAACTAGATTATAAAACATAACATCAAGAGCTTGCCCCGGAACACATCCATGCTGAACCAAGGAATTTATCTTGAACAGGATTTTGTATGGCAAGTTAAAGCCCACTGGTGGACCAACAATCGGTACAAGATCTGAATTACGGGAAAAGGCATTACCTATCTCCAGAGCGAAGCATTCTTCATTTTCTTGGTAATGAAGAAAACTATCGCGTAAATTTGGAAGCACAGAATCATATGGAAGTTCCAAACATACGGCAGAAGATTGGCCAATGCAGCAAGATGGAGTGAAGTCAACTTCGCGTACCCATCTTCTGTTAGAAGCTTGCTTCAAAATCCGAGGGGCTCCAAGTAACTAGCAAGAGAAAGAAGAAACGAAAACAAAATATTAGGCAATTTCCCCAAATGCCACATAACATAGAAAATTCTGCCATCTTTAAGGACTATATCATTTTGTTTCAACATTTAACAGTCAAATTCTTCGTGCTGAAGCAATGAGGTACGAGATCAGATGTAATGCTTTTATGCAGGAGGAACTAGTACATAAGTCAAAATGATTATCGGCTAAGTTTTGTTCTTGTTCAATGTACGAAAATGGTTGAATTAAGCATTTAAACTAACCAGCTTATGAACTATGATCACTAGCTAAATCATGTCGTGAATCACAGATCACAAGTCACAACTATATGCTTTTAAGTTTATAATAAAGAAGCAAAGCGAGAAAATTTTGGCGGACAAACCTGGATTAGAAGAAACTTTCGAAGCTGGCCACGCGGACAATGCAGCTCAATCTCGCTAATACTTTCAGCGGGGATCTCAAGCTTGTATTCATCCGAATCATAACAGAATAACAAGTACATATTCTTAAATTCCGTCCCGAAACTCACTTGAACTTCCGATGTTGTCCAGAGCACAGAAAAGCGTTCCTCGGAAACCAGGCATCCGAAGTGCAGCTTTACAAGCTCAATGGAGTGTTGAAGTTTCCATTTTCTCGCTTTCAGATAAGAGTCCTCATCATACCAAAGGTGCCCCGCATCGGCTAATGGGATAATTATTTCAGCAGATTCTGCATGGGTGAACTCAACTATAGCAGACGCTCTTGATTTTCTGTCTTTCGGGGGGAAAACCTTCACATCAGAAACAGATCCTTGTCCAGTGTATTCCTCCAGAAACGCTGCCACTGCTTCCGGAGACTCGACGGAGGAAAATCCGTACAGCTGAATTGTCATAAGACTCTTAACCATGTTGATTAGCGTTGATAGAAACTATGCTGTTTCAGACCACAAACTGAAGTTAGTAACTATAAACTTATTGCAATATCTCTGCATAAAATACTTGAAATCGAACAAAATGATCAGTAATGCAGCAAATGAGAAGAGTAACGCTATTTAGACACACAAAAGTACGCACTTACTGACACACTCTCACGATCGATAGAGCACCCACTGTCGGTTTTTTGTGTCTAAATAACCTTGAATTTGAAATGAAGGCACTGATATTATTACCAACAACTGATGCTCTGTAAGAAGCAAAGCTCATGAAGTCGGTATATATACTGATAGGAAAGTGAAAAGCAAAAAAGTGACTTTTAATAACTTGTCATGGCAGTTGAAGCTGGGAAAAGAAAAGAAAAGAGAGGGAAAAAAAAAACTTGCCATGGCAGTTATCTTTTTTTCTCCTTTCCTTTTTGGTCAAGGCGTCAACGATCCCCTCTTTCGCAGCAATAGCAGGTATCAAACTGTATTGTTGAGGGTGAATGAAACTCGACGTTTTGAGTGTATGGGTTAATCACAATTATATAGTTTTTTTTACTCACAATTTATTTAGTTTTTTTACTCGCAATTTATTTTACATCGACCATTACTTGTACTTTTATTTACTACGTACATGGTTAATGAATGCGTACATGCAAAAAGAATATGCAAAAAATGTGTATATCAAACATACCTAGTCGTATTTTAAATATTTTTAAAATTTTGTAGTTAGATAAATAATTTAGATAGACATTTCTTTTTCAAGTCATTAGATTGAACAAATTAAAAGAAAATAAAAATTAGAATAAAAAAAAAGTATGCAAAAAGTTACAAAAGTGCGCCATCGTTAAATAAATTTGAGAACCCTCTATGAAGTTTAGCTCCAACCCTGAGAGCATTTCCACCCCACAAAAAATTGACCAGCACCTAGTGAAAAAATTACCCAGCACCCTATTTTTGAGCTCCAGCCCGCCCACTTGCCTGGCACCCAGTCCATGCCAGGCAAGAGCCCAGCTCAAATTTGACTGACCCATTCCCCGGGCAAATGGTTGGCGCCGAGGAGAGAGAGAGAGAGAGAGAGAGAGAGAGAGTTCTCGGAAGACGGGGATGGTGGGTGGGGGCGCCGTTGGACGACGAATCGGCAGCGTTGGGCTCGTCCTCGTCGAGTTTGCGTCGTCCTCGTCGTCCTCGTCGGAGAAGGCGTCGTCCTCGTCGTCGGAGAAGGCGTCGTCCTCGTCGTCGGAGAAGGCGTCGTCCTCGTCGTCGGAGAAGGCGTCGTCCACCGCGGCGGCAAGGGGCAGTGCTGTCGCTGCGCTGGTAGGCAGCGCAATCGACGGTGCTGGTGGTGGTGGGCTCCCGGTGATGGACATTTACAGGGAGGGTGGGAGGCTGAAGAGAGACGGCGATGGAGGCTGAAGAGAAGTGGGGAGGAAGAAGATGGGAGGCTGAAGAGAAGAGAGACGGCGACGGGGTGGTGTACAGAGAGAAGAAAAAAGGGGGAAGAAGATGGGTTGGGGAAGAAGAAGACGGGAGTGGGAGAGAGAAAAGTTGAAATTAAAAATCAAGTTATTATTTTATAATAAAAATAATAATATTTTAATAAAATTGACTAGGCTATTTAGTTTTAGGGGTGGAGATGCGTTGGTCTATTACTGTTTATTGGAGTCTATTACTGTTCATTTGGGTGGATAAATGCGCTGGGTGCTGGCACCCAGTCTTAGGGGTGGAATTGCTCTGAGGACTTTTATTTATGTCGACCAATCATGAGGACTTGGCCCCTTGGAGAAGCTTTGGCTAAGAATCTTCTAAAATCTCACAGGAGGGGTAAATTGCTCCCTTGCTAAACAAGGTTTGGAATAGAGAGAAATATACTCACTGACTTGGCCCTTTGGAGAAGCTTTGGCTAAGAATCTTCTAAAATCTCACAAGAGGGGTAATTTGCTCCCTTGCTAAACAAGGTTTGGACAAGAGAGAAATATACCCAAGTGAGTCTGTTAACTCAAATTTCGTCGCGACCTACATAGGCTTGCGCAGTGGCGAAGCCAGGAATTCTCGGGGGGAGGGGCGAACTTATATGCGTGCAAGGTTGAAGAAAAATGGCAACAAGCGAATTTTTTATATAGTAATGTATTCCATAATTAATCAATACAAATAAATTATAGTTGTTGTCGGCAAGGTTTCATGTCATGAAAACATCGCATAATAGACTCATTATCAGTAAAAGCAAATACATCTCTCTCAATGTAAACAATCATGTTATCACTCAACCATTGATCTCCCATTTTGTTACGCAATGATGTTTTCACAATCTTCATAGAAGAAAAAGCTCTCTTCACCGGAGCGGTTGCAACCGGTAACACCAAAGCCAATGTAAGAAGTTTATACACTAACATATAGCTTTCACACTTCTCGGTTCATTTTGTGAGATTTAGGTTAACAAGGTTCATTTTGGAGGTAGTATCTATGAATTGCTTCGAGATAATTGGAGAAGGATTTAAGCACTGTTTCTTATAGTATCATTCCATTTCGTAACTGTATAACGAATTCTAAACCACAATTAAAAATTGAGTAAGTTGATTAGGGTTTATAGCGGTTACTGCAATCAATTTTTATTACTAAATCATGCGTGATTCAAGTTCCTATAATATATATAATGTATGAATCCTCTTTTATGTACTTCAAAAAAAAAATCAATATTCATATGAATAAACTATAATCGATAACCATAAAATTGCAATATGGGATTTGAGACAATTTAGAAAATTGCAATCTGGGAATAAAGTTGGGGGTATGGGATTTGTAATTTATGGGCAAGGGTGGGGGTAATAATTGAAACGGGTGGGAGGATTGGGATGGGGACCAATGGTCCCTCCCTCTTTAACTTTTTTTTATTTGATTAATGCAAAACGACATCGTGGTTCCCCAAACAAAAATTACAAATTATAAAAAAGAACCTGCACGCAATTCCCAGATTCGAACCAGGAACCACCGTGGTTCCCAGATTCAGGCCGAACCAGAGGGGTTCAAGCCTCCCTCCTGCCTTTGTTTTCTGGCGAGCGGAGGGGCGGCACCCCTCTGCTGCTGCAGAAGTCCTGTAGAAGAAATTCAGAATAGAGGAGAGGGAGCGGAGCCTGGGTTTTCCGGTAGGGGGAGGGGCTGAACCGGCGCTGGGGCTATGTTTTCCGGCGAGGGGAGTGGCGACGGCCACTCCTCGTCCTCACGTGGCTTCGCCACTGGGCTTGCGGATCAAAAATTTAATTGAATGAGGATGAATTTGTTATTTCAATTTTTGTCACGGCCTAAATTACATCGCCTCGGTCTAAATTAGATAGATCGATTACGGACAGACGTGTTACTGCTCGGCTTGGAATAGCCGTAGACAATAAAAAAGATTGATAATTGAATTTGCCAAAGGTAGTACGTATATTAACTTGTAGTCAAACAATTACACGACAAGCAAAATAACACCCGCTTGTTTAGGTTATTGGCATCAACATACAATACCAATCAAGAAAAATAAACACAGACTTCCGGCGAAGCCTTAGAAACTTCCGGTGGAGCTTCGAGTGGGTACTCCTCAGTGGAACACCGGACAAACCACCACATAGGCTTTTTCCTTGTTCTATTGCGATGATCAAACTAAAGAGAACTCGTCGGTGGAATTTGTGCAGAAAGTCGTCGGAACAAACTCGCCGGTGCAATTGATGTTTAGTGATAAAACGGCCAGGGCTGAGTTTTTGGGATGAGAAACGTTAGGCGACTCTCTTAAAAGTGTAACTCTTCATAAACTATATGTTGCTTCATGTTTTTTTGCATTATGTTTTATAATGTTTGCATGAAAATTAAAGTTAGAGTGTAAGGTGTTAAGGAGTTTATGAAGAGTACACTTTTGAAAGAGAGTCTTCTTAACGGTTATCGAAATGAGATTGATTTTTTTTGGAATAATAATTATCATTAAAGGCTCTGTACTAATCTCCTTATTCTTAGTAATTATATAATGTTGGCCAATTAGCAGGTTTGCAACTTCTCCTTAATCTTTAATGAGTCCTCCACTATAGGGGCGGCCCAACTCTTGAATCGAATGCAATTTAATTATAAGAACAAGACTTGTTAAGAAGTACGTTTAAAATAACTAAGAGTTTTCTTTAATTATTAAAAGTGCTTTTTAACTATGTATTGCAGAAAAAAATTAGAAATGCTTATGGGTTCACAAAAACACTTGAAGTGCTTATCAAAATAAACATAAATAATCAATAATTTAATCGAGTTATTGTGAATAACAAAATGTAGATGAAAACTTAGAAATGCTGATCACAACGTATTTTACAATCAGTCAGAAAGTAACTAAAATAAACCAAGGCAAATGACAAGGGAACTAGAACCCTTGACAGCCGTACTTACATGGACTTTTAACAGAGTAAACAAAACATAATAAAACATAATCATTTGGGAAAACGCATGCTTCTGAATTTGTCAAGGATGACGCCGCTTTGATCAGCCATAGGCAATGAATTCCTCGTACTTGTTTTGTCCCTCTTGATCCGGATGAGCTTGTCGGAAACACACCATGGAAAGCTGAGGAAGTGATCCCTTTCCATTCCCTTGTTGCAGCGACCCCAGTAACCAGGATGATACGTAACACGGTACCAAGCTGATGCTTTCGCAGCACATACATCATCGGTATCAGTGCTGGAATCTGACTGCGTCGCATTGAACCAGGTCCTAGCTTCCTTTTTCAGTGACCTTACGGCGTAATTAATTGACTCCATGTCCTTTCTCCTGTCGAAAAATTTCGACGCTGAAGTGATGTTCCCACTTAGTATATCTGCTTCAGTTTTGATGCCGTAGTAATCCATCAAATTTCCCAGCTTGTAGTCGTACTCCCGTTTGTAGTTGATGGCATCATCGATGTAATCTTCAAATCCATCTACCTCCATGTCAGGATCATAGCACTTGCAAGCCACTCCCACGGTGAAGGATTTGATTGAGCTTGAATCTGAATGTGATCCAAGCTCAACATTTCTCACCTGTCGGAAAAGCTTCCCAATCACACGTCTGGACTCATACGTAGGTTTGTCAACCTTTTCCATGAAATCCGGATATTGTTTGGCACGTAGGGAACCCGGCACTTCCACTACCACGCCGGTTTTTGGAGAGTCGACAGCATCGGAAGAGAGCTTTGCGAGTTTCATACATCGAGCACTCATAGCCTTCTGTGGCTCTCTGTCTGCAAAGACAGTATGTGCATTGCAAATGATCCCCAACATGTCGTTCACTATGTAGTTTGTAAACGACTCTGCAACCTCCTGTAACAAACGCAACAGAACACCAAATGTTGAATGAATTAAGGCAGAAACACATTTGTACAATATATTTTGAAGGAAGGATTGGCGGCTACATTGTACGTATTATATTGAGTTATACCTCCATTGTAACTTCATGTTCTAATTCAATAGGTCGTTCTGGGGTGTAATTCATTGGTCGAAAAGTCCGAGGTGGAATTAGATCAGAGTCCCAACTAACAAAGTAAAAATCTCCATCCAAATCTCCTCCTGAGCATTCATCAGGATGCGGTCTAATTCAACGAGAAAAAAGAATAGTGAGTACGTACACAATTGAAGGCAACAAATTATTGCAAAACAGAGAAACACCAATATGCAGATGCAATCCAAAATAAATTTGTAATTTCGTCAACCACAAGATTTGAGAAAGTTAACATACCTCTTTCCTTTTTGCGGGAAAACTACACAATCCACCATGTGGCGCAATGCCGGCACGTTCACCGCTGTAAGGACACGAACATCTCCCGGGTGTAAACACGGGTTTCTAGCAACTACAACATTCCCGTCCACAACAAAATTGTCCTCGCTCGAAGTAGTGTTGCTGTGAGTGCCAGTGGAGATCACGCGGTTAGAGCATTGCACAAATACCTGACCATATCCCAATGTTCCCGTTTCATCCAGACATCCCATCATTGATCTTCCACTCGAAACAAATATCCTTGTTCTCGTCCGCAGTTCTGTGAGCTTGGATGCACAGTAGGCTTGCAGCATCAATGACAGAAATGGCTCTGCATCTGGCTTGTAACCACACAAAAGCATGTCCTTCAAAACGTCTGTGGCCTCCCCTTGAAATATTGTTTCGAGTGCTGCTTTTGCTCTTGATGGGTCAGTTAAAACGCCTTCCAGTTGTTTCAAAGCCTGTCTTTGCTTCTTCTTAAAGACATGATCCGGGACTCCAAGGGTGGACAAAAGGGTGATGAGTTGACGATTGAGGAAACAAGGCTGGTACGTGCTCCATTTGAGAACGTCAAGTGCTGTGTTGTTGGATTGGTACTTGCACATGCTCTCCCTCAGTGCCAATTTCTTTGACAAATTTGGATCAACTGCCACGACACCTTTGTAGCCACCTCTACGAATTTGAAATGCTGATGGAGTAGAACTTCTTCCACACTTTCTTGCCACACTTTCAGCAAATTCAGCAGATATCTTCCCAATTCCATCAGAGAAACAATATTTGACTCCACTCCTTTTGATTTCTACATCAGGAATGAATTCGATTTCATCCCTATCGACATTAAAAGTCTCCCTCGAAGAGCTGAAAGCCTGGCCCAACCTAGCACCATACTTCGCCACATTTCTGATGTCGCTAAAGTCCCCCATCCAGTTTCTGATATCTTGTGCGGTGAGCTCACTTCTTGACGCAAACATCCACACCGAATGCTCGCGCAACTGACTTGATGAAAAGGCAAGAAACTCAAACTTCTTGTCACCAATGACAATGCCATTTCTTAGAGTAGAAAGTATCCTTTCATAAACTCTGGTCCTCCTTTCCTCTTCTGCTGAAGTGTTACATTTTGTGTGCAGACATAAATCTTTGGATCGTATGTTACTCAAGTCCTCATCCACAAAGGAAACACGAAGAAAATTATCAAGATCTTCAGGATATTTTCGTAGAACACGGTTGGAAAGATTTACCTCCGGACCACAAAAGTAGACTTTAGATGGTGTGACTTGAACCCTGTGCACATACACCATCCCATCATCTAAAGAGATAGCAGGCGACTCTGGAATTCGCTTGCACGCCAGGTATTCTCTGTACTGCTGAAAAAGCCAACTGACGGGATCATAGCAACGTGCTTTCAACCGAAACAGTTTGTCCAGTGCACACTCTATGTATTCAATTCTTATTGTGCTAGGATCAACTAGCTTATAAAAATAAACATCAAGAGCTTGCCCCGGAACACATCCATGCTGAACCAAGGAATTTATCTTGAACAGGATTCTGTATGGCAAGGTAATGCCCACTGGTGGACCAACAATCGGAACATGATCTGAATTACATGAGAAAGTGGCACCTCTTTCCAGCTCGAAGCGTCCTTCAATTTCTTGGTAATGAAGAAAACTATCATGTAGATTTGGAAGTACAGAACCATACGGAAGTTCCAAACATACGGCAGAAGACTGGCCAATGCAGCATGATGGAGTGAAGTCAACTTCGCGCACCCAGTTTCTATCAGAAGCTTGCTTCAAAATCCGAGGGGCACCAAGTAACTTGCAAGAGAAAGAAGAAAGGGAGAGAAAGAAAAAAATCAGCCATTTACCCCAAGTGCCACATTCCATTGTAAATTATGGCATTTATAAGGAAGATGACAGGTTGTTTCATGATATTCGACACTTACTAGTAATCTTTCACACATGGTTTAATTTAACTTCTATATTAATCAACTTTTGAAACTTTGATCACTAGATAAATTTAAAAGTTACAATCGTACATTTCATAGCAAAATCTAAAGCAATGATTCACAAATTTCAGCTGCATAATTGTACTAAAGAAATAGTAAAAACTGAGAAAATGTGACCGACAAACCTGGATTAGAAGAGACTTCCTAAGCTGATCGCGCGTGCTATGTAGCTCCATCTGGCTAATACTTTCTGAGGAGACCTCGAGCTTGTATGCAGCAGAATCATAAGAGAACGAGAAGCAGATATTCTTAAATTCTGTCCCGAACTTCACTTGAACATCCGGTGCCGTCCAAAGAACAGAAAACTGCTTCTCGGAAACCAGGCATCCGAAGTGCAGCTCTACAAGTTCCATGTCGTGTTCAAAGTTATCAACCTTCCTAGCCTTCAGATAAGAGTCCCCATACCACAGGCGACGGGCATCAGCTAATGGGATTATTTTTTCTGCAGATTCTGCTTGTGTGAACTCAACTTTGGCGGATGCTCTTGATTTTTCATCTTTCGGGGGACGAACCTTCACTTCAGAGACTGTTCCTTCTCCGGTGTATTCCTCCAGAAACGCCTTCACTGCTTCTGGTGACTCGACGGAGGAAAATCCGTACAACTGAATCGTAGTATTAACCATATTGATATTGTTGATGGCAACTGCTGTTTCACAAGTACAAATTGAACTCAGTAACTATGAACTCATCACACTTTTTCAATGCATAAAATTACTTGAAATGGAATAAAATGATCAGTAATGCAGCAAATGCGAAAAGAGTAACGATATTTAGACGCACAAAAAGATGCACTTGCCGACACAATCTATGAAAATGTGACGGATTTTGTATCTAAATAGAATTATCGACGAGAAAAAGAGTGGTACCTTGAATTTGAAATATGTATGAGCACTGAGATTATTACCAACAAAATAAACGCTGCTGTTTTGTGAGGAGCAAAGCTAATGAAGCTCACATATATATATATAGGTCCATCATATGCACTGTAACTAACTTGTAATTGCAGTTGTAGCAGAATAAAAGAAGAAACCTTGCCACTCCAGTTATCCTAGGTACACCTTCCTATGTGTCTTCCTGCCAAGCAAGAGATTTTTTAGTGTGCTTGGAACACGGAGCGGAACATCACATGTTATTATATAATTAGAGGAAAGTTTTTTTTTTTATGCGTCTCTCAAATTCTATAAAGACATGTGGTATTCTGCCCCGTGTTCTAAACACATTAAAAAATCTCTCCTATTGTGAAGATTAAGCCGCGTGGTGATGAGCCTCTATCGAATTTTATTGTGAAACGTAGCAAGATCATGATGGTTTGGTTTGTTTGTTTAATCATAATTTATTTAAAGAAATATGATTACACATTATGAACCTTTTTATTTTTTAGTAAAGCGATAAAGTTAGTGGGTTAGATAATTAGTTGTTAGAGAAAAGAAGAATCGACAGGGATCGAACTCGCACCAGAAAGCGTAGGGATAATTGTTTTCTAACACTATTTTTTTATACACAACTACATTACCATTACATGTAACATTATTTGTATTTTAATAAGTTTGAAATTCATAGTTTTGTACTTAAAAGTTCAAAAATCAAATTGGTGTTATAGGGCGATTATATCTTAATTGAGCTCCTAATGACGAATTGAACAATATGGCCAAGAACCTTCTGGAAGTTTTGGACCAATCCTAAGGTAAGCCCTGGGGAGAAGTTTTGACCAAGAACCTTCTAGAATCTCACATTTGAGATGGGCAAATACCTCCTATGAAGGGTTACTTTTGGTCCTTGGCGAGCAAGGTTGAGAGAGCATATATACTTGATTGAGGGAGGATGTCTGAAAGCATCAGAATTTTTTTAGGGTACTTCTTGGAAAGTCGGATCTTGCACCGAAAGGAGTCAATAACCTACTTTGGAACTTCACCAATTCTATTATTTGTACTTCAAGAAAGCAAGAAATGTGGATCTTGGTTAGGTTTGTAGGCTTGAACAATGTACATACGTGCTCAAATTTCTTTTTTTTTATATTATGAGAAAAACTTGTGTAGGGCTCAGTTTGCTACAGTTATTGAGTGACACTACAATTCATTAAAAAATCTGTCATGTGGTAAATTTTAAATATAATCTTTTTCATTCTTTTATATTTAAATGTCGCATCTCTCCAAGAGTTTTGACGACTTGGGCTTGCTTGTACTTGTGACTTAAATCCCTTTTTTAATTAAATAAAGTCAAAACTATTTTAATTACCATGTTCAATAGGCCCAAATAAATAATCCAATATAATAAAAAATTAATCATACCTTATCATCCTCTATATAACAATACTAGAACTTATCATATGTGTGTGTGACATCTTAAGTTCTAACTAAAGTCGACAATGAAATTAAGGAACATCTAGTAGCATATCATGGTTACCCAGATTAGTAAAAGTATACGCGAACTAATCATGATCCTCTTTCGAACCTTGATTGTAGTGACATCTTAAGTTCTAACTAAAGTCGACAATGAAATTAACTAATCAAATACGCTTCAGTCGAAATAGAACAGGTACAAATTATTCCCTTAAAAATACAAAAGATAAATTATACAAAATTCCCCTCCAAATGGAAGGATATTCATGAAGAACTGAGATCTTGTTCTACCAAAACAAAAAACACTGCCTGAATTTGCTCGATTTCATGTTGCACCCACATCCAGAAGACTAAAACAGAATCAACTCAAATCACTTCACCTCACCTCTCACCTCTCAAATAGATTTATATGGCAAAACGTAGCCCTTGAAAGCAAAGTTAACTATATCAACATCTCGGCAATCTGAACAGCATTAAGTGCAGCTCCCTTGCGTATTTGATCACCGCATACAAATATATCCAACCTGCTTAGCCAAATGCCATGAGTGGCTTGCCGAAATATATACAATTAGGAAGTGAAAGATTAGTACTGTTCGCCTTACCCATAGTTCCCTTCTTGGGATACATCACGACGGATTCTGCCTACTGCAACATCATCTTTGTTTGACACCTCCAATGGTGTAGGGAAGTTATTCGCTGTTCGGTCATCAATAACCACCAGCCCAGGCGCTTTCTTCAGAATTTCCCTTGCAGTGTCCTGGACAGCAAACAGATTTAGAACTTTCAAGGAGAGCGTGAAATGATAGGCATCTTAACACCTTCAAGAATGTCTCATTATTTCGCTATTTTGAGAGAGGACTGTAGAAGTCAAGCAAAACCAAATGCTACACCATAGTACTAATAATGTTAGGCCTAACTGAAAATATTAAGAAATGTGCTCGAAAGAAGTTAAAGAGAATGAAAGCATGGTGAGTGGGTGACTGAACTGAAGTTCACTTAACCAAACCATAACAAATAGGATACAAGGATAGCCTAAAATCACAAGAGAGACAAAAGAATCATCACAATGTTTAACTGAAGATTTGCAAGGTGAACATCATCGATGCAAGTATTGAGTAAGATAGAGTTCAACGCTGAATTATAACCTACATAAAATACAGCATTGTGGCATTACCTCATCAAGTTGGTTCTCAAATTGAAGATTTATACTCTCAGCATGCGCCCGCATGACAGGAACTCGTATACATGTTGCAGTTACCTTGACATCATTGTCACTCTGAGAAAATGGACACATACCTATGTTATTAACATCTGCGACCTTACAAGCTGCTTTCCAATTAAATTATACTGATTGATAAAAGTAGTAAAGAAACTAACCCATATTTTTCGTGTCTCCTTGACTAGTTTCATTTCCTCTTCATTATATCCATTTGAAAGAACTGCCGAGTTGTGCGAAAACAAATTAAATGCGTACTGCAAAAGGCAAAGACAAATGTACGGTTCAACGATGCTTCATGGAAAACAAATTCAATTTCCACTACAAACTTGAACAATTCACAACAAATAGACAGACCTGCCGCGAAAATATCTTAGTGGTTGGTGGCTTCCCTTCCAGTACCTAATACAGAAATCAAATTATATTACTACAATCGAAAACTGAAAAAAGACAACCACGAACAACGAGAGAGATGAAGTAAAACGAAACCTCCTGAGTTTGCAGCTCAAGTTCTCTCATGGCAGCAGCACCAGCTCCACTAGCAGCCTGATACGTACTAACAACCATTCGCTTTACCTGAAAACGGATTCATAAATCATAACCCAATGTAACTAGAATAAACTTCACAAAACCCCATTTTAAGAATTCACATTTAAAATCCAGATACAACGCCAAAGCAACCAACTTTTGTAGCTCCAAAAAACAAACTCAAGAAAATCCGATTTCAAAACAAACCCGAAAACATGCACAAAAATCTCATAACAACAACAGGAAAGCAAACAACTTTATAGCTCCACAACCAAATGCAAGAAAACCCCTTTTCACAAACCTTAGAATGGCGATGGAGAGGGGTGACAGCCATTAAACAAATAATGGTGGAGCAATTAGGGTTAGCAATGAGCGCCCCCTTTCCCTTTCCAACCTTGATACCCTCCATAGCCTCCGGATTGACTTCAGGGACCACAAGTGGCACATCGTTCTGCATCCGGAAAGCAGAGCTATTATCAACGACAATGGTGCCTCGCTCTACGGCGACGGGACCGAACTCTTTGCTGATTGACCCGCCGGCGCTGAAGAGGGCGATATCGACGCCGTCAAAGCTGTCGTGGGTGAGCTCCTCAACGACGTAGTTTTCGCCGAGGAACTTCAAGTTCTGACCCGCGGAGCGCTTGGAGGCAAGCATCTTGATTGAGCGGAAAGGGAAGTCGCGGTCTTGGAGGACGGAGAGGAACTCCTGACCGACGGCACCGGTAACGCCGACCACCGCAACTGAGGGGCCGGTCTCTTGGAGAGACATTCGGACTGTGAATGGGCCGGGTCGGGACTTGGACACGGGGACCCGGGACCGGCCGGAGAGGGGAGTCTTGAGGAGGAGGCCGTTGTGATGGTGGGTGAAAGTGGACATTTTGGAGAATCTGATTGGAGCCGAGGAGAAACGAGTGACGGCGGCGGAGGAATGGGGTTTTTAGTATTGCTAACGTTGGTTATATATTGTGGTCTTTGTAACTGTTGAATTTGAAATAGCACGTGGGATTTTCGCACGGCTTCATTTTTATGGTCTTTACTAAATGAGAAATGGTAAAGGAATTTTCTATAGAATTTCTGTCATTTTACTGTTTAATGTAAATTTATATGCTAAAATTACAAAAATATTGTGCTAAAAGCATTATGTGACTGAGAGTCCAGCATTTCTCTTACTAAATTTGTTCAACAATCACCTAAAATTACAACTTTTCATTTCAACGATTAGATAATTTGTTCTTACCCGCGGTTAATTATTTTCACACAATCTTTTTACCTCTCCATACATTTCTCTTTATTTTAGAAGAGTGTGTTTATCATTTCTCTTATTTATTTATCTTGTTATTATTTAGTCATGTGATAAAAGAGATAGAAGATGAAAATGTATGTTATGAATATACAAGCAATGTCGAGATGGTAAAATCAAGCATTGAATTTTAATACAGACGATCTTAATCACTTAAATTACAAGACACGTGTATGTATTATGCAATGTCCTTGCAAGCATAGCCTGAATAAAATGTTATCTCTTCCTTGTATATTGCCTCACCACTTCGTTGCCCATTGACCATTTGTTGTGCCGATCAGAAAACTCGATTTATGTCTAGATTTGGACTGAGTTTGATTACTCACTATTTCAAGATATGTTGGTGGAATAAATTAAAAGTTTTCCAACTTGAAAGTAGAAGATAAATCACTCGGAAATGAAGCATTAGAAGGAAATAAATTACTTTTACATCTAGCGGATTAACAGTATAAAGTCTGTCTCGAATATCGGACCGCAAGAGAATCCCCAATCTCGATAAATTTGTCTCGAATCAATATCCGAAGCTGACCTCGTCAATACGTGTGGTGATTGTAGAATCAATCCTCCACTGGTGCCAGTACGACATCTTGGAGGAGTACGAGCTTTGCTCGTCCGCCATACTCTTCTGGCAAGGTTTCTTCGCCGATTTCCTTTCTGAAGTTTTTTGTTCCTTCCTCATTGCTCACAATCACAATCTGCAGTCACGATCGCAAACTAAGATAACGGCAAATGCTTTTACGTAATCATTCTTCTACATTCAGAAACAATGAAGGGAGTTTTAACGAAACACTCCCGGCACTGTTCACTTTTAACGAAAAATCACATTTTTACTTTTACCTGTTACTATTCATTATACCTTTAAAAATGGTTTTTCGTTAAAATGGAAGTTCTTTTTGACTTTTTGTTAGTTTTCCTAACAAGGGAAACCCAATTCGTAATATGCCAACATCCAGATTGTTGCACCAGCTTGATTCCGTACCAAAAAATAGTTGGACAAAACTAGAAACTTTCATATTTATCGAGTTGGACAAGACATACCTTCTCATGCGTTGCCTTATCGAGGAAGCGAAAAATCATCCTCCAGACACTTACAAAAAACCATGGCATGCTTAAGATGAACAACTTCGCTAATCGCTCGGGGTAGTAAGACTGCACATTTAAACGGAAACAAAGTGATTAAGCAACAGTTCATGCATAGCGAGGAAATGCTCTCGCTAGACCAGGGGGGTTGTTCTAGCACATGTTTTGCTGATAAAATAGCACCACAATCTTCATGGAGGGATTCTATCACATTTACACCAGAAGTTTGAAGCAGTCAAAAATGTTAAAATCACCTGCAGAAATTGAAATCCGGTGATAAACCCTCGCGCATCAACATTTTTGTATGAAAGTTGTTGCAAATCAAGAATGACGATCATCTTTTCGTTTCCAATTTCTTTTCCCCTGAAAGAGCTAGACAAGCAAAACGAAAAACAAAATGTTGAGACATCCTGATTGATCTACGTAGAATAGTTGAATGTATTCAAATTTAAGAGAGATAAAAACTCATTCATTACATAAAAGTTAAACCATCTTCCACCCAACAAGGGGTTTGAGGTTTACAGCAACTACAGAAAATACACATCTAACGTCTAATTCTCCCATTAACAACTTCATAGAATTGGCATTGCGAGTTTGCAAGTGTTGGAATTCATGTGATTTCATCACATTTGAATTCCAGTGAGTTCATCAAAACTCTAACAGCAAGCTAACTTGTAAATGAGCTATAACTCATTAGAACTTGTAAGGGTTTGTAAGGGTTTGTATCCGGACAAACATAATACATAATGGAGGGAAAAATGATATAACCACATATGTTTGAATTGAGCCATATAGCAGTTGGTTTGCAATTCGAAAACTGATGGTAACTGCCATGGTAATGGGATGAGGCAGTTACCAAAATTAATGGTGTGGATTGGTCCCTCTTCGGTATATAACCGTGTTCATTAAGAAGGATAGGCCCCATTGTGAATCCTGAACATACAGAAAGCATGGCTGCAAATTCAGGTTAGTGCTTCTGCCGCTCAAGCAGTGGAATACCTGAGTTCTGCCGCTCAGGCAGTGGAATAACTGTGTTTTGCCGCTCAAACGGAGGATCCTACAAATGCTAATCATTTATGCAAGCTAATAGGGTTCATGCAGATTTCTGCATTTAATGCAGAATCTTATCAGGATGCATACATGCTATATGTATATATATATTTGACGTTCATGTAGTTTAACAACTTGGTTGATTGGATCTTTTTTGTTAAAGTAAACAGCAAGAACATGTAATTGTTATACCTGACATTTCTCGACCGAAAGAAGCATGGGCACAATTCTATCTATGTGACCAGTGTTTTCATAAGCCCTATCATGTACTGGCTCTAAAGATTCATAATCCTGCGTACGACATGTATTCTTGCCGCATCCGATCATGCCTTCCAAAAACCTCATGTGAAGGCAGCTGCTTATGCTTTCGGTGTTTTGAATATAGACATTTCAAATTGAGAGGTGTCTTGTAATTGCTTTGAATGGACATTTCAAGAACTCATCAAAAGGTTACCCTTTTGATGATTTGAATTGACATTTCGATACATTGCATTTTAAGCAGCTCAAACCCACCCCCTAAATTCCTTGGATTCTTGCGCACACAACCAGCCGATAAACTCAACAATGTATGTATTACATTGAATGCACTCGACAGTTTTCGACCATGCATTTGTTTTGAATACGACATTTCAATAGTAGCTAAGTTGAGAGGTACCTTGCAATTGTTTTGTCAAGTAGATGAACCACGAATTCTGCAACAAGAGACGAACTAAAGTGAATCCATAATTCACCAATTACTTTACGCTAACCAACTAGCCTAACCCACATTACTCGCCAAAACCGCTTTATATTTGAACTTCTCTCCAATTGCATTTTTAAAGAGTGATGTAATTACCAAGATTTGATGAAACAAAAGAAAATTAGAGAGAGATAATTACTCTTGAATTGGAGCTGGTCCTTGGAAGGACAATGCTTGCTTGCTTTCACAACCATCACAGGGTAACCGTCCTTGGACAAACCCTGCAAGAAGATCTTTCCGTCTGCCAATTGATCCTTCACTTCGGCATCCGAAACGAACCCATTTGGAACAAACGAAGCCCTCCATTTGTGCCACTGAACAAACATCTTTGCTGCATTGTCCGGGTCCATTGATCTCGCAATCAAGAACCTCATGAGAGTAGGGTCTCCAAACTTCTGCCAACAAAACAACCATGGATTAATATGAAGTACAAAATGTTAGAGTATGAGTGTGATTCATACGGTTTGGTAATAATCCTTGTTGTCTCAGATTGCTATGAAGAAGTCTTAATATGTTAATGAGAGCTAATTCGACTTTGGTTTGGATTGAAACTCTATGTTGATAAGCTTAAGAATAGAACTCGTACAAGGATTTGGTCTTGTATTCCTTATAGGATTATTATAGGGTAATCCATATTTTGTAGTATAAAAACCACAAACCCCTGCTCACACAAAAACACGCTCTTATTATTCCAATTGCCTATAAGTTGGAAAGCATTGAGTTTTGCAGAGAGGAGAAGTTTGTGTGCAGGTTTTCATGGCTTCTTATCCATGAACATGTCTGCAAGTATGTGTTGGTATAATTGCTGCAGTTCTTGCACTTATATTGCATACATAATTTAAGGATTCTGATTTAGTTGATTAATCGTTGTGTTCTTGGCTAGTGTATTAATCTTTTAAGGCTAGTTTACTCTTACACAAAAGTGAAGGATTAATATTATAAACTGTATGAGAAAGCATTGCAATTTGCTCTTACCTCAGTGGAAGATCCAAGCTTTGGCACTGATTTCTTCATCTCAGCCAGAGCAAAATCTTGGGTTTTCTCCATTTTTGGGTTTCTGGGTCTGAGAGTTGTTTTGTTTCTGGGATTTTACAAGGAAGAAGACGTGATTTGGAGAGAGTGTGTTGCGTTGACGAACCGACTCTCTGCTGGTTTCCACCGGACAAAAGGCAGGAAATGGTATTTAGAAAGCCAACAAGGGGCGGGAGAAGTAAAGAACGGAGAAATGGGACAATGCTGGTTTGTCGCTAGTGACTCTGAATTCATACAAGCATCTCCACTCTTTTGATTCTCCTGGAAATTTGGAAGAACATTATAAAAAATTTAAATTGATTTGATAATTTGGAAGAACATTATAATTTTTTTAGCTTCTCACAAAAAAAAATTATTTGTAGTCAGCGGATTAAATAAATAAAAAGAAAATTAATGAAAAATATTTAAAAAATTTAGCTTTTAACCAAAATGACAAAATAAAGGTACGAGTGAATAGTATCATGAGTGATTTTTTAGGCTAAAAATGTCTTTAACGTTAAAAGTGAATAATATCATGAATGTTTCATTAAAACTCTTATAAATAAATTGAATAAAAATAACGGCAAAGATTAAACATAATTGTTTAAAAAGCTAAAAAGTGTATCTAAAATACGAAATAGAAAATTCGAACGTAAAATGAAGCGCACTACTCTATTCAACATGACTAATTCCATTTATGTATTTCTCCTATTTATCACTGGACTCAACCCATCTAGTTTATAAAAAAATTACTCAAATATTTTAAATTATTTATTCATGTAATTCTTCCCATTCTCGTTATTGTTTTCAATCGCAAGCCTCATCATGTTTTATTTAAAAAAAAAAAAAATATATATATATATATATATATATATATATTATTAAAGGGAGAGTATGGTTGGAAATTGGAAACGAAGGGCAACGATGACATAGCCTAGTAGATTTTTTTAATGTGAAGATCGATATTATTATGAAGCATGACACATGCTTAGGGTGCCCTGCCGATATTGGACGCCCCTCTCAAACACATGATCGCTCACCTCCCACGCCTGAAATAAATATTAATTAAATAGCTAGCATCGTGCAAAGTCGTGGGTCGAAAAAAAAATAATAAGAAGAAAAACAAGATGGCGTTGACAGTGACCTAAGTTAATTCACCACGGAGCTCCCCTTTTTGTATTATATTGATCGAAGTGGAGCCCGCATAAGATCATTGATTATCTTTAATTTGAACAATTTAAAAAAATTTAAGTATATTTGTATGTGTCACTTAATACTACGGTCTAGTGGTATTCCTCTTTATTTGTACCATCTTAGGTTCGATTGTTGTCAAAGGCGAATCAAACCATGTTATTGCTAGCTCATTGTGAGATTTGTATGTGTGTTAGATTTGACCCAACGTTTTCAATTGTGTGCAACTGAAATACCTCACTTGATAAGTCTTAAACATTACTCCACAATTTCTTGGCTTTTACAGATCATAGTAATTGTTGCATATTTGTTGTCATAGGCCTTCGGCAAATGTTGGCAAGAACCGACAAGTTCCTACCAGATGCTCGACGAAATAGTCCAATAAAAAAAAATTTAGTCAAAACCATGCCCCCATTATTTGAAAATTCTGACTCTGCCGCTGATCATTGATCAATCAAAAACCACATGGGTTGGATGGTCTCTCCCCTCTCAAAAATTCTACCGTGCTCTAGCATATGGCATGTACCGAAACAATGAATAGACGCGCACTCAAAGATATACCATACACGGGTGTACACTGCAGCAAAGGATAAAACGATGGAATGGCAGGAGACTCGTTACCCTTGAGGCGGGATGAGTTATACAACCGGCAAGCGGCCGGTGAAGAATGCAAGCTAAGCTAAAATGTTTGAACCAAACTTTACAAGATTGGGCAATTGATTTAAGGCACGAGTCATATTCCAACATAACTAGCTCCAAACAACTACACAATCATGTTTGGCAAGATGCCAATCATCAAACCGGAAGAAACCATTTCAACTGTTGGAGTCGGACACAATTTATTTTCCTCCGGACCGATACTGATACTCCCCCACATTTGTCCTCAAATTTTCAAGAGTCTCGGATACAAGAGGCCGGTGCAGGCACGTCAATTAGATCTAAACGTAGAAATAATACACATACTTCAACTGCAATCTCTACTGAACATTTTGATAATGTGAAACAATCTGTACGCGTCATGGAAATCAAGAGACTTGAGCTAACCACAAAATAAAAGCCTGTTGCAAATAAAAATGAGAATTAGATTACGACATCTACAAGCTTGTGGTTCTCGGATAATAGAATCGACGAACAAAGAACTACTAGTAGCTAAAACATAGACACGCGATCGAGCACACACTCTTTTGCAAATGTTGCTAATGTAGAGCATAATAAAAATAAAATAATACCAGACAGTAGTTACCTAATCAGCGAAAGGACTCATGAAATCACTTGAAGAATATTGCTGCAATATTGGGATGCCTAGTTTTTCGTTATCCACATAATCCACAATTGGCTCCTGCTTGACTAGGGCACCACTGTTCTCCACCTGGATCCTTCCACGGTTCAAGTTGCTCATTTGCGATTCAAAATCATCCACTGCAAATCGACTTGGAATGCAAGTCTCTTTACCAACAAATCCAAGATTCCTAAGGGGTCCCTGATAAAGCATTTCCCCTGATTTATCAACATAAAAACCCTGGCTGTTTGACGTATTATGCAAAACCCCCGCCAACTCTCTGGAATCACTAAATGTCGCAGTTGAATTCTGGTAACTGGTGCTATTGTTGTCAGCATTAACTATGCAAGTGGGAGAAATAGAACCTGGGGCAGAGTACCCACCAAGCGTGCCGGTAATTTTAAGACTTCCAGTTGGTATATGTCCAATATTCAAGGAATTATTAGATTGATCCGAGAGCAGACTGTAATCAATAACAGTAGACTTGTTAAAGCTACTACTCTGATTGAAAGCAGCAGGACTATTTCCAGCCTGGAAACCAGTTGATGATTGAGAGGGGACCACAAGGCAAGATGGCTGCACATTAAACGAACGGCAAGGTTCGATTAGCGCAGACTGCTGCTGTGTTCGATCCTGTTGCCTTTGCTCCTGCTGCACAATGCCCATCAATAAGTTACTATTCTGAGCACTCGACCCTCCATGATAATTGCTAGGTGCCACTGTACTACAATTATTAGACCTCCATTGTCCAAATCCTGGAGATACATCCTCAGCAGAAATGACGGGTTGTGGAAACTGTTTGGAAACATTTGATTGGCCTTTTATAAAAGGCTGCACGAATGGCACACCATGTTCAACAGGGGGACGCTTGGCTCCTTGTAGGGATGCATGTAGAAGAGCAGGCTGCTCCATTGCTGGCACGAGGTTCCCTGCAGGTTGACCTAAAAGCTCAGCTTGCAGGGCGGCTAGTGTTTGCGGAGGAATTTGTCCAGAGGCAGCCAAAGCTTGGAAGTCAAATCTACTAAGAGACCCCAACTTCCCATTTGAGTCTGTGGGCCCACAGAAAGCATTTGCAATCCCACTTTGTTGTTGAGCTACTCCATTTAATCTCTTCAAATATAACC
This sequence comes from Cotoneaster glaucophyllus, assembly GCA_036320875.1. Taxonomy (NCBI): domain Eukaryota; kingdom Viridiplantae; phylum Streptophyta; class Magnoliopsida; order Rosales; family Rosaceae; genus Cotoneaster; species Cotoneaster glaucophyllus. Next base: position 33,292,289 of record CM070069.1, on the reverse strand, counting down.
TGAATTTCTGCACAACCACTTAATTCTTTCAAGTAAATAATTCTCTTAGGAAAACAAATGAAGAACTCAAGTCAATTGTATGCGTATAAAAAGATCAAGTCGGAATGTAAATGAAAGATAAGAGAAAACACAATTCTATATTTCATTTTGAAAAGAAGATGCGCCCATCCCGTTAGTATTAGACCCATGTGCATATGGAAAATATTACTCTTCTCATAATTCAAGTTAGGTTTTTAAACTGATGATTTTGAATCAAGCATAATGCATAATTGTAGTTACAGTACTAATACTCTCATATTATTTTATGCGTTGAATTCTTAAATGCTTCTGTTTTATGTGTCATTCTTGTCAGTGACAAAGACAACAATATGAAATCAAGCAAAGCTATCTGATCAATATGAGGGGAAACATCATACCTGCAGATGGCTAGCAACATTTTCTCGAGTTAAACCGGGTACATTCATCATTTCAAGAATTCTCTTTGGTACAGCCTCTGAAATATAACAAAAAGTTATGATCAGTGACAGAAAGCCAGATTGAGCAGTCACATTATGATGTCAACGAACGTAAACCGGGTACACCTTCCTATAATATGTATATATGTAATATAATCAAAATAAAAAGTAAAAATTTAAAGATCATACTATCAAGCCCAAGCTGGTTCACAGCAGTGACAAATTGCTGATGGAGTTCAACTGACCATACTACACGAGGCTTCTTCGATGTAGACATATCATCGTTTTCTGTATCACCATCATCATCTTCTTTAGCGTTGATCCTCTTCTTCTGACCTTTCAATGAAACTTCTGTTCCTTCGTTAACAGAAGATGTGTATTCATTATCATTGTTTCCTCGTTTATGTGGATCATTATCTTCCAAGCTCCCAGAATGTTCAAGTTCTTTACTTCCATTCCATTTTTTCCTAACAACATGCTGCCAAATATTCTTGAGTTCTGCCTCACGTACAGGCTTAATTAAAAAATCACAGGCCCCATGTCTAATTCCTCTCATAACAACATTTGTTCTCCCATCAGCAGACATCACTGAACAATACACCGTCATGTTAATACACATAAGGCATAATTTGACTACGATTGAAGTAATTAAAATTAATATACTCACTGATAACAGGAAGGTCCATTTCCAGACCAATGTGTTCCAGGAGTTTAAATCCATCCATATCAGGCATATGGACATCGCTCAGTACCACATCAAAACAATCTTTCCTCTCTCGTAGAAGATTCAAAGCAACAGTAGCCTCGGAACAGGTGGTAACTGCCAGCAAAAAAAAACAAAAGGATAAAGAAAATAACAAAAGTCACGTAGCTTTACTCTCCTCCTACATTACATAATTCAGCTATCCCGACATTGTTTGCTTGTTAAATGCACAATGAACAGCAAGTCCACGAGCTGGCCTAAATAAATAGGTTTACCGTGATTTCCCAATATAATAAATCAAGTACAAAAGCCTTCTAATTATATTAACGAACCAACAGAACCATGAGAACAATTAAAACAGGTCAAGTTGACTCAAAGGTCATAATTCAAGTAACGAATAAGGGTATGCTTAATGGCTACTTAAACACCTACTGCTTACCTCATTTCAATTCTCAAATTCCTCATTTCGCATTTGAGACACAGACTTACAGACTACAACAGCTAATTAATCCAGCTGCTTAGAATCTCCATAACAAAATTACAGGGTTAATATATAAATATATGTTCAATTTCATATAGATTAGCCCTGCAACTGATCCATATCCAATACAGACCTGAAACAGTCCTTAATATTTGAGATAATATCTTGTTTTTTCTACACAGCAAGCATCAGTAGCACAGTCCACGACCAATTCACACTAATAACAAGCTCAAATCAACTAAACGCAAATAAAGCATAAGCATAACCAATCACTGAGGTCCTAGCTAGAAGATCAACGTCATACCCTGGTAGAGACACCGGAGGAGCATCAGCTCAAGAATCCTCAAGCACGTGGTGTCGTCGTCGACCACTAGAACCCTCAAGCCCGCCGGAAACCGATCAGGAACTGCCATTTCAACGGCAGACGGTGACAAAACACCACCACCACCTTTACACGAACCGTAACTACTCGCAGTAGTGCTCACGCTGGACTGCGCCACTCTCTGCAAAGCAGCCATGGCCACCAAAAACCACCCCCCACAAGGACGCAAAATACACACACCTGCTGGCTATCAAACCCTAATTTCCCATTTCAATGGACTAGAATTTCCATTGGCAGTGATTGCGGAGGGCGAAAGTGGAGCCAAACGGAGGGAGATCCGCGAGGGGAAACCTTAGAAATGGGGATTAGGGTTTCGGAAAACGATCAGACAGAACGAATCAGACAAATTGAGAGAGAAATGGATCAACTGCCGTCTGAATTGTGAAAATTTGATTCCTCGCGACGAGCAGAGGGAGAGTAGGGTTTATATAAATTTTGGGGGTGAGGAATTGGGATAACGCGAGGCCGACAAAATAAAAAACGTTTTAATTTTTTAATTTTTTTAATTTTTTTTAATGATTGATTTTGTTTTTAATACAAGAGAAATAATTGAAGTCGGGGCAGTTAACGAGTGAGTCAGAGATAGCGAGAGGGTGTTGGGCCCGTGGGGTCCAGCCCGCGGTGCTACCTTCGCTTGCCTCTTTGCGGCCGTAAAAAACCGCCGGCTGTGTCATTTCCGGTTACACGTCCGATGGTAAATTTGATATTTAATTACGACCGTTAGATGGTAAATTGGCTATTTTTCAAAAGTTTAGGTCCTTATGTTTAGAAAAATTTGCATCTTACGCTAGAATATCAAATTAAAAAATATATTTAAATGCACTATTACATTAAGAACGATACTTTTTCCAGCTGCATAAAAAGCGACTGTGTATGTCGGCTTAATCGCATATACAAAATGTAAAAAGAAACACTACAGACTTCAATTGTCAAACCATACCATGAATATCAAAAAGTATACCTTCCACCATGAGTCTAGCTTAAATCTACTAAAGTAGAATATAGTTATGTAAAATTAAATACAAATAAATCCATAATTAACATTTACATAAAATTGTCCCCAAAAAGAAACATGGATGCAATTACCATTTAAGCTCAATAATTAATTTGTTTACAATAAATGCTAAATAATAAATTAGCTAGAATATAAATTATATGCAAATTTGATGAAAAGTTGAAACCCTTTTTTTCTTAAAAAAAAAAGTACAAGCTGATGACAAAGTTACTACAGTCCATCCTTCTAAGGGTGAGAAGACTCACATAAGCAGTTTTTTTTTCTTCTTTTTTTTCCAAATTGTTTTAAGTATTTTGATTTAACTATTGAAATCCAAGTATCCAACGATAAGCATTGATTGTGGGGCAAAAAATGTAACTAAAAAAATGAAAAAAAATATTAAAATAAGTAAAAACAAATATTATTAGCTGTTTTGAAAAGCATTTTCAAACATGTCTTATAATATTGTTATGGGTGAACTACCAATTCAGTTCCTGAATTATCATCTCAATGAAAATTAGGTCCCTAAACTATTTTTTCAGAAAAATCAGTCATTAAATTACAAAAATCTGCCAATTATATCCCTAATATTATAGTCAAAGCTACTATATTCAATTTTCCGTCAATTTAAGTCACGGTACTTGCATGTAATATACATTGGGGGATAGATTGATAGTTTTCATAAAAAAATAGTGTATGTAGTTAACTTTGGAGGGTAAATTAGTAGTTTTTCATAAGAAATAGTATAAGTTAACTTTGGAGATTAAATTAGAAGTTAGATTCGCAACCTATATGAAATTTTAAGAGTTTATAGGCGAGAAAATGACGGTATTACACTCTAAAATGTGTCAAGTGATTTAAGTTGACAAAAAATTGGATAAAATAGCTTTGAACATAATAGTAGGGATGAAATTAGCAATTTTTAATGAATTTAGATACCTAATTTTTACTGAGGTGATAGTTCAAGAAATAAAGTAGCACTTCACCCTATTGTTATTGATTCAAGGGATTCTCTTCGAGCTCGAGTTGTGCGACTTCACCGGACCCATCAAAAAGAGCATTCTTCCAGCAAGGGCAGTGATCAACCGATAAATCGAACCGGACCAAATTGAAAAGTCGGTTTTGGAAGGTTTTGCTTGAACCAATGCCAGTTGAAAAACCGAATCAGACCAATTATATGAACTCAACCAATATTGACACATAACTCTAATTGGTCTCGCAATCTTCATCTACATTTTCGACTTCGTTATCAACTCTCATTTTTTCCTCTTTGGATTCATTATTTTTTTTTTGGTAAATTACACAAAACTACCTCAATTATGGACGTCACGACACTTTCATACATGATCTTTTAAAAATGACAATGTCATACATCATCTTAAGAATTTGTGCCAATGTCATACCTCCGTTAGTTTTTCAGTTAATTTCTCTGTTAAGTGCTGACGTGGCTAGAAGAGGGACTCATTCACTAATCCAACTGGACTAAAAAATTATTAAATATATTTTTAATAATTAAAATTTATTATTTTTATATTAAATCTCTCTCTCTCTCCCCTCTCTTTGTCCCCTCTCTCTCGCCTCTCTCTCCTCTGCATCCCAGAACCCATTCCCATCTCCCCCCCCAGCCGACCCCTTCCTATTCCCCTGCTGCCCAGAAACGAAATGAAAAAATAAAAATAAAAATAAAAATTCAAAACCCAATTCGTCCCCACCCCACCCCACCCCCTTTCTCTCCTCCCCCATCTTTTTCCCATGCTGCCCAGAAACGAAACGAAAAAAAAAAAAAAAAAAAAACTAAAAATCAAAACCCAGTTTGTCCCCACCCGAGACTTGGGCTCGCACACCCATGGCTCGTGGCGCTCAAGGCGCTGATGCTGGTCCACCGTTTCCTGAACGACGGCGACCCGGTGTTCGGGGACGAGATCGTGTACGCGACCCGCAGGGGTACCCGCCTCATGAATCTATCGAATTTCAGGGACGAGGCGCACTCGAGCTCGTGGGACCACTCTGCCTTTGTGAGGACTTATGCTCTGTTTGAGAGAAAGAGCAGCAGAGGAGGCAGCATAACTGGTCTTGGTGCTGGAGATCGGCAGGGCTCTGGCAGCTTCAACGGCGGGTTTTCGAATTTCAGGTCTCCACCGCCGAGGAATTACGAGTATGAGTACGGAGGAGAGCGTTGCATGCGCCGGAGAGTTTCACTCCCCCGCCGCCTCCTGAGGTTGTGGCGAAGGCTGAGGTGAAGCAAGAAGTGGTAAGGGATTTGGGAATGGGTTATGGGATGCAGAGAAGAGAGAGAGGCGAGAGAGAGGGGGAGAGAGAGAAAAGAGAGAGAGAGAGGAGAGAGAGAGAGAGAGAGATTTAATATAAAAATAATAATTTTTAATTATTAAAAATATATTTAATAATTTTTTAGTCCAGTTGGATTAGTGAATGGGTCCCTCATCTAGCCACGTCAGCATTTAACAAATAAATTAACTGAAAAACTAACGGAGGTATGACATTGGCACAAATTCTTAAGATGATGTATGACATTGTCATTTTTAAAATATCAGGTATGAAAGTGTCGTAACACCCATAGTTGAGGTAGTTTTGTATAATTTACCCTTTTTTTTTATTAAAACAACAACGTCGTTTCACTACCATATTGTTATCATGAAAAAAGCATTATTGGATTCGTTAATTTTTTTTAATAAAAACAACAATGTCGTTTTCACTACAACATTGTCAATCATGAAAAGAACATTATTGAGAATATTGCACAAGAAAAAACTAAAGATACAGTGAATTAGAGAGGAAATAAATTCATACCCTAACAAAAAGTACAAAACCATTAGAAACAAAAAAATCAAGGGTAAATTACAAAAAACTATCTTAACTATTAGTGTCGCGATACTTTCATACCCCATCTTTAAAAATTGACAATGTCATACCTCATCTTACGAATTTGTGCCAATGTTATACCTTCCGTTACTTGGCCGTGAATTTTTCAGTTAAATGCTAACGTGGCTTGATTCGGGACCCACTTTCTATTAAAAATTAATAAAATATTATTAAAAACAAAACAAAAAAATATTTAATATTTTTTAAATATTAAAATAATAAATAAATAAAAACACTCAGTTCGTCCCTTTTCCCCTCCCCCTTCTCTCTCTTCTCCCCATCTTCTTCTTCCCCTTCCTGCAACTGCAACCCAGAGGAAAAAAATAAAAAAAATAAAAAAACCAATTCGTCTTCCCCCTCCCCACCCCCCCTCACCCAACCTCCCCACATTCGCACACCCACCCTTCGCACCCAACCTCGCACCCACTACCTGCAACCCAAAAAAAAAAAAAAAAAAACCCAGATCTCGTTGAGGTGGAATCGGGGGCGCGGAGAAAATAGGGGAAGAGGGCGGGTGGAGGGACGGACGAACTGGGTTTCCTTTTTTTTTTTTTTTTCCTTCTCTCTTTTTTTCTTCTTCTTCTGCAGGTTGGGTGGGGTGGGGTGGGGTGGGGGAGGGGGGACGGACGAACTGGGTCTCCCTTTTTTTCTTCTTCTCCCTCTCTCATCTCTCGCCTCTCTTCTTTGCATCCCCAAACTGGGGTTTCTTTTTTTCCTCCTCCTTATTCTCTTTCTTTCTGGGTTGCACAGGGGTTTTTTTTTTTTTTTTTTTCTTCTTCTCCTCCTTCTTCTTCTCCTTCTTCTTTCTGGGTCTAGGTTGCAGGGGGCGAGAACTCGGTTTGGTTTTTTTTTTCTTTCTTTCTTCTTCTTCTTCTTCCTCCTCCTTCGAAAATCCACATTTGAAATTTCCCAACTCGTCCATAATTCGACGCAGAAAAACCCATGAACTTTTTGGAAACGGGGATTGTACGGACGACAACGACGAGGAGGTCGAAGGGAGAGTGGTGGCGGGGGAGAGAGAGGAAAGAGAGAGGGTGGTGGAGGAAGGTTGGGGGGACGGGTGGTAAGGGGTTTTGGGGATGCAGAGAAGAGAGAGAGGCGAAGAGAGAGGCGGGGGGAGGGGAGGGGTAGATTTCTGGGATTTTAGGATATTGCAGGGAGAGGGAAGAGAAAGGCGAAAGAGAGAGAGGTGAGAGAGAGTGGGTGAGGGGGGTACGGGTATGATAGATTTTACATAAAAAAATAATAATTTTTTAAAATTTTTATTATTATTTAATTATATTTTAATCCAGTTGGATTAGTGATTGGGCCCCGTATCTAGCCACGTCAGCACTTAACAGAAAAACTGACAGATGTCTGACATTGTCACAAATTCATAAAATGAGGTATGACATTGTCATTTTAAAAAGATGAGGTATGAAACTGTCGTGACCCCAATAGTTGAGGTAGTTTTGTGTAATTTACCCAAAAATCAATAAAGACAACTCCTATGAGAAACGAAAATTTGGAAGTCCCGAAAGATTGTGAGCAAAAGCAGCAATTGCACACGGCAGAAAAAAAGCATATTAATAAACTCCAACATGATAAAAACTATAGTTTGCCAAGCTATCTGTCAATTGATTTCCTTAGAGCAATTCCTTCCCAAGGACTTTGTGCCAGCACCCAGTCTATTTATCCACTCAAGTGAACAGTAATAGACTCCAATAAACAGTAATAGGCCAAAGCATCTCCATCCCTAAAAATACGCTGGCACCCAGTCCATCTAATATTATATTATTTTATTCATATCAATTAATATTTTATCATTTAATTTCTTTTTTCTTTTTTCTTTTTTCTTCCTTTCTCTCGAAAGGTCTAGATTTTTGTTTCCTTCCCACTGCTTCCATTCCTTTCTCCCTTATTTCTCCGACCAACTGTCTCTCTACCGTCTTTTTTTTTCCCCCCTTTTTCTCCATGTTTTCTTCTTCAAATGAGGAAGCTGATTATGCACCTGATTCCATTTGGATCGAACGACCAGCAGGATTGGTTGAGTGGAAATCGGGAAGAGGAATGAGGGATTTGAGATGGGGTTTAGATGAAGAAGGCGTACAAGTGTATTAGATGGGGTTCCAAGGATCGAGAGGTGTCAGAGGCGCGACGGATGGGGCAGCGCAACCTCGTTGTCGTCTCCTCGCTGGAGCTCGCCATGAAGGTGCTCCACACCCAGAGAGTCGAATTCGGGTCGAGGGAGGCTTGGCAGTGGTCGCGGTGTCGAGGCGTGGCGTGGCGGTGGTCGCCGGATCTCTCTGTGGAGGTGCTCCACACCAACGCTCCCCCAAAAATGGACCTCCTCCTCCTCCGCATGATCCGATTGGCGTCAGCATGTGTCAGATAGACCGCGCAACACCTCAGTCAGTTTTGGACTGGGCTGTTGCCTGGCTTGGGCTGGGTGCCAGGCAAGTGGGCGGGCTGGAGAGATGAAACTGGGTCCTAGGCTGGTATTTGGACTGGGTGCCGGGCAAATATTGCTCCGGTGGAAGTGCTCTTATGATAACCATGAGAAAACCAAACGAAATTGGTATTACGAGTTTTTTTTTTTTTTTTTTTGGTAAGAATCGTAGTGTGTCCACCCCTGTATGCTTGTATGTTTAATATTAAAGCAAAAACTAGTAAGTCTACAGTTAAAATAAAAGTGTTTGGATGATTTTAGAGATCAGGAGAGAATCCAAATCCTCGAAGGTTCTTTTTAAGGGACATTTGCGGTCTGACTGTAGGATACGCAAGATATTTGGCACCGCCAAATCATACGGGGGGACCCCCAATACTCAAAACGGAACGAAAATATCTTCTACAGCAAGCTTTGACGTGGAAGATATAGGGTGGCAAGTTAGGCTATATAGATATTTTCCGGAGAAAATATCCGCTGGCCACGTGTTGCCCATTCCTTGTTCTTGTCTACCCTCCAATCTCATTGAAACTACAGCACTGCCACCCTCCATGTGACTCGGCAATCGGCCATATTTTGTTTGCTACCCGGCTCCATGTGGTTCGGCACATCTTGATGGCATTTTGGAAATATTAAGAAACTGAGACGGGCACTTCCGTCAGAAAAGTTTCAGAATTGAAGCTATAAATAAAAATAAAACGAGATATTTCTGATTAGACGCACACCAAACACAGCCAAACAAACGCAGAGACGCTGAGAGCTTGAAGGAATGGCTATGGCGAACAAATACGAAGAAGAGGAAGAGGAGGTGCAGAGCTTTGGAAAACGGCTGAAATGGAGCACATACGAGGAGCCTCCGGAGGAGGAGGAGGAAGAAGAGGAGGACGACGACGACGAGGGCCAGCTGGCTCTGAAGCCGTGGACGACGGCGTTCCCAATGAGACCGGCGTCGTTTGTGGTGTCAGATGCTCTGGAGCCTGACAGCCCTATCATTTACGTCAACAAAGTCTTTGAGACCTTCACCGGCTATTGTGCCCACGAGGTCCTTGGCCGAAACTGGTAGCGATTTCTGTTTTCAGTTTCTTTTTTCCCTTTTTGCTAATTTCTTCAAGACTTGATTTTTAGTGTTTGTTTAAGAGAATTTGGGGAAATAAGTGATTTTTTTTTATATTTTATATGTAATTACATAATGTAGAACATAAATGATGAAAATTGAAATGTTGATTCAAAGTCAAACTTTTTGTTTCATGATGATGAGATTTAATTTTAATTTTTTTTGCTGAAGAAATTGCCTTGAATTTCTTGTGTATTTTGGGGTTAATTGAGTTCGTTTCAATGCCGAATTTGATAACCATTTTATGGTATCAGTAATTCTGCAGTTTTCTCAAAATCCCCTTTCTAAATTTTGAAAGTTTGAAGAGAGCTGTAACGTGTTAATTTTGATCTAATTCTTTGAGTTAGGTGTCTCCCTAGCATTACCCCTGTTGTTATGCTTTCATATCGTGACACAGAACCGAGCGTAATATATAGCCGATCCCACTTAGTGGGAAAAGGCTTTGTTGTTGTTGTTATGCTTTCATATGCGTATCTGTCACATGATAATCTGTTGTACTGGGAACTGTTTCAAAATTTGTATTAACGAATCAAACGTCCTTGTTTCGTTTCAGTCGATTCCTGCAATATAGGGACCCTCATGCTCAAAGACGGCATCCTCTTGTAGATCCAGTTGTTGTTTCGGAGATTCGAAGGTGTCTCGTGGAAGGAGTTGAGTTTCAAGGAGAGCTTCTTAATTTCAGTAAGGATGGCACTCCCTTGGTGAATAGACTAAGACTGAAACCTATACACGATGATAATGGAACCGTCACCCACATCATAGGCATTCAAGTATTTTCTGAAGCAAAAATAGACCTGAACAGTGTATCATATCCAGTTTACAAACAGACATGCAATCAACAGTCTGATCAATCTGGTAAATATCCTCTCATCAGTGGACAAACACCTTTCACCCAGTATCACGATATATGCGGGATTCTTCAGCTCTCTGATGAAGTTTTGGCTCACAACATTTTGTCACGCTTGACTCCGAGGGATGTGGCATCCATTGGGTCTGTCTGTAGAAGAATCCGCCAACTGACAAAAAATGAGCATGTGAGGAAGATGGTATGCCAAAATGCATGGGGAAGAGAAGTCACCGGTACATTGGAACTCATGACTAATAAGTTAGGGTGGGGGCGTCTGGCTAGGGAACTGACAACCCTTGAGGCTGTTTCTTGGAGGAAATTTACAGTTGGAGGTGCCGTAGAGCCTTCAAGATGCAATTTTGGTGCTTGTGCTGTAGGAAATCGACTTGTGCTATTTGGTGGTGAAGGAGTTGATATGCAGCCAATGAACGACACTTTTGTTCTCAATCTTGATGCTGCCAATCCTGAGTGGTGTCGAGTAAGTGTGAAATCATCGCCACCAGGGCGTTGGGGCCACACCCTTTCATGGTTGAATGGTTCTTGGTTGGTCGTATTTGGAGGCTGTGGGCGGGAAGGATTGCTCAATGATGTGTTTGTACTTGACTTGGATGCCAAGCAGCCAACGTGGAAAGAAGTTTTTGGTGGAACTCCCCCTCCTCCTAGATCCTGGCACAGCTCTTGCACATTAGAAGGTTCAAAATTGGTTGTGTCGGGTGGATGCACAGATGCTGGGGTCCTTCTTAGTGACACGTACTTATTGGATCTGGCAACAGACAACCCAAGATGGAGAGAGATTCCAACTTCATGGGCTCCTCCCTCTAGGTTGGGGCATTCCCTCTCTGTTTATGGTCGATCAAAGATTCTCATGTTTGGTGGACTTGCCAACAGTGGGCACTTGCGGTTACGATCAGGGGAGACTTACACCATTGATTTGGAAGATGAAAACCCCCAGTGGAGGCAACTGGAGTGTAATACGTTCACCAGCATGGGCAGCCAGAGTGCAGTGGTTCCCCCTCCCAGACTTGACCATGTTGCAGTCAGCATGCCTTGCGGAAGAATTATAATATTTGGCGGTTCAATCGCGGGGCTGCATTCTCCTTCTCAGCTTTTCCTCTTGGATCCTTCGGAAGAGAAACCATCATGGAGAATTCTCAACGTTCCAGGGCAACCCCCAAAATTTGCTTGGGGCCATAGCACTTGCGTGGTCGGAGGGACGAGGGTCCTGGTATTGGGTGGGCACACAGGTGAAGAGTGGATACTTAATGACTTGTATGAGTTGCGCTTAGCAAGCAAGCAAGATTCAGACCACTGATAAAATTATTTCGAGTCGGGCCAGCCACACAATGCAGAGCTAGCAGAATTACATGATTTTTTTGCAGCAACCACTCTGGAAGAAAAAATTGTTTCGTGAATCCGTTCCAAGTAGTGAGTTTCTTCCTCGGTAACTATTTGCTTCATTTCGTATTAAGGTTGGGTATTTTGGAGAGTGTGCATGTATTTTTCGTGTTTAGATTTGTACCACGATGTATAAAGATAACGTCTGTAAAGATGTTGGGGTGCACTCGCTGATTGTATTTAACTACTTATCTCAAAATATTGTTCATTCTTTTTGATTTACTGTTTTTTCCGTTACCCTTTTAAATTTTATGGTTATAATGTTAGAGCAATTTTAAGTTGGTGCCTGGATTTCTCCCTGTTTTTATTTTGTGTCTCCGTTTTGCGTTTCGGAAACTTGACGGTCAAGTAATAAGTCGAACCACGGCAGCCTTGACGTTGAACGTGCATTAGTTGCATCCAAACAACCAAAAAAATGGTGGCGTTCGATCGCGGAAACGAGATTCAGATCAGGCATCCCAGTTCCGACTAACCATGCCGAGGAAATTGTAGAACTGGACGGATGTCTAGCTCTAACGAATCGCGACACGTTGTCGAGAAACTTTTTAAGTTATGGAATTTGACTAGTATTATCGTCCCCTTTGATAAGGGGATGCCATTGCCAGGATACCCTACAACTCCTCGTCTCAGTCCGCACAGGTGAGCTGTTCTTGGTTCATCATCCTTCAGAGTCATCCGCCTCGTCTCTTCATTTATACGACGGGGAGAGTGAAAGTTTTCGGACAAGTGAAATCATTTTACCAAAAGGGACAAGTCTGCAATCTGCTAAATTGCTTGGATTAAGATCGAAATCCTAAAATTTTGTCCTCTCATTTCATCGAAACAACAGATATAATTGTTGACTTTGCAAAGAAGTCTATTGCAAGTATATAATAGTACAGGGAGTTGAAGTTAAGTTCAACAAAGAAGAAGCCCGGGGTGTAAAAGAATCATGTGCAAGTTCAAATAGAAGCTCCTGCAGTACCTGTGAGTTTTTCTTATTTCAAGCAGAAAAAAGAATATGCAGGCCCAAATCTGGTATTTTGTGATGTCTTCCGACTAACCATGCCGAGGAAATTGTAGAACTGGACGGATGTCTAGCTCTAACGAATCGCGACACGTTGTCGAGAAACTTTTTAAGTTATGGAATTTGACTAGTATTATCGTCCCCTTTGATAAGGGGATGCCATTGCCAGGATACCCTACAACTCCTCGTCTCAGTCCGCACAGGTGAGCTGTTCTTGGTTCATCATCCTTCAGAGTCATCCGCCTCGTCTCTTCATTTATACGACGGGGAGAGTGAAAGTTTTCGGACAAGTGAAATCATTTTACCAAAAGGGACAAGTCTGCAATCTGCTAAATTGCTTGGATTAAGATCGAAATCCTAAAATTTTGTCCTCTCATTTCATCGAAACAACAGATATAATTGTTGACTTTGCAAAGAAGTCTATTGCAAGTATATAATAGTACAGGGAGTTGAAGTTAAGTTCAACAAAGAAGAAGCCCGGGGTGTAAAAGAATCATGTGCAAGTTCAAATAGAAGCTCCTGCAGTACCTGTGAGTTTTTCTTATTTCAAGCAGAAAAAAGAATATGCAGGCCCAAATCTGGTATTTTGTGATGTCTGCGTTGTCTCGAGTGGTATAAAAGATGCGCGCATCTCGATCTAGTATGAGCCTCATACAATGTAATGTGGCTCCATCATTTCCATGCGACAGAATCGATCTCATCTCTAGCTGACTTGTAGAGTTCAAGGCGTTTAGCAATGGTTGTTCGCCTCTCCATGAGTGCCGGATCCTCATCCAACATTGCGCCAAGTCTCTCCTTCTGCACATTCCTCAAGCAAAGAAAAATATGGTTATATATCCTCAGTTCTTCAAAACTACTGTACCACCCCCGAAACACCAAAAAGGACTGGCTTTGAAAAGTGAGAAGCTCACCTCTTGCCTTCCAATTTTGGTGTAAAAAAGGTTGAGCAGATTTCTCTTTGCCTCTCGAACTTGACAGTGAACAACAGCCTTTGGAATCGAAAGCCTCAGAGTCTCACAAACCATATTGATGTACGAGCTGACATTTGATGCTGGTACAAGCATAGAACATCTCAGCAACATAATAACTTAATAAAACAGTGAACCACTGATCACACCTTGCACAATAAGACACAGTGAATGGGGTTTTGAAATTTGCATACCAATCCTCCTCAGATAATTATCTCCGAAAGTATCCATGTTTTGTGCTGCTTCTTTTGAGTGTTTATCCGCCTTCGATCCTGCTTGATTTGGAGTTCTTTCCGGTTCAGAATTAAGCTTTCTAAAAAATTCCACTGTTAGATAGCTAGATTCCATTTCCACCAGTCGTGTAACAGTTTTCCTGCTTTCATCACGAAACCTTTCCAACGCCTCTGTGGAAGCTGCTGCTATATCAGATTGAAGTGTAGGGAATCGCTTCAATTCCTGCAAATTCCATAAAGTAGCATTTTTTTAAACTTCAATCTGCCCACATGTTGATTGTTGCCATAAAGTGCTAAAACTCATGAATATTTACTTACCTCTGTTTCAGCTATTGACTTCCGTACAAGTTCTTTCAAAACAAAGTGCACCTGTGAGAAATTGATGGAGTGAAAAGAATACTCAGATAAACAGAGGATATCCGCTATATAGCGTAAAAATTTGGACCAAAAGAAGACTTATACAAGGCAAGCATAGAAATGCACCATTCCCAATTGATGGACAGAAAATTTAGATAACCCGAGTCCAGAAACAAGAAAAATTATTGAACTAATTCTTTATATGCATACCCATAATGTTTAACATAGTTTCTCTGTGATAAACTATATATTCCATGTGTTGTAACTTTGAGTTTAGAATCATATATAGAACATGAAAGAAATAAGAGCATTACAGCATCCACAGAGGCTTCAGCTGGTCCTTTGAAATAGACGATAGATCCGTCAATGAGTCTTCGGTATCCTTGTTCTGGAGCAATCAAATGGGGCTGGTAACCATCAGCCTCACTAACAACTTTTTGAACATTCTTTACAGAGAGATGACGATCAAACGGAAGCTTTTTCAAAGCAGCAGGTAATTGATGGTCAAAAACCTTATATATCCGATCTCCACCAGGTCGCCTGAAATAGCAACTTATTATTAAAGTATATGCATATATTAGGAAATGATTGATATGCTTATTTGCAGATATCAAAATTACACTACGATAGAAATGCTCTAAATCAAATTCAGAACTCATCATGACTTCATGATATTCAAACCAAGAGCAAGTACAAGTGTAGTGTATCTCTCTCAAGGGTTTGTTTATATGGGTCCACAGCCTGTAAATAAATGGCCACCAAACACGTCTAACAACACCCAAATCTTTTGGGTGCTTTAGGTTTAACATTTGCAGAGTCCTAGCCTGAAGTCAATTTAAAGTATTTGATGAAGATTCTGAACAGAAAAAGAGTAAGTGCTCAACTTTTAAGGTAACCTCTACTCTTGTGAAGTACTGGACAGTTAGGTATTTAGAACGTAATATACAGTTTAAACTCAATGAAATGTTCCTTCATAGAACTATAGTAATTCTTTTTCGATATGTCTAGGTGTTTGGTTCAAAAACTCAATCAATGAATCAAGGGCACATGCTTTCAAAAGAGAAACACTGGTAAGCTGATCAATTAAATCATACATAATTTCAACATGAAAAATCAGAGAATATTGAAATTTAAACTTAAATAGCCAATACATGTCACAGAAGGGCCATGAAATTTACCCTCCATCCAGGTGTTCCTTAAATACTCGGTCAAATGCCCGACATAATTCTAAAATGGTGTACAGCTGGGCCTGTACATATAATAACATAAGTCAGTCAAACCTGTCATAAACAGAAAACTTAACCACAAAAAGTCAGCATTGTTACCCCCGAATCTACACCAATTGGCCTGCCAATACGATCCAGCTCCGCATTAAGCTCATCAATCGTCTTGTTTATCAAGGCAATGATACTAGGTATGCGTTGCCTAATGACAACCTCCAGATGCTGATAAGAAGATGAGATGGAACAGTTATTTCATTAGTTTACTATGTGAACATACCAGCCCAGATGAAGAAAAATATTTAATATTTTAATAGTTAAAACCTTAGACAAAAGTTTGGCAAGATACTCTGAACCCATTTTGTGCGCCAAATGCCCATATTCAGGGCTAGTTTCAAAGTATTCTTGCTCCTTACGACGAGCAGCAATCATATCAACGTTCTTGTTGATATCAGCTTGTGAACGATTCACAATTCCTACCCATGGGTGTTGCAGTCTATATGACCTTCCTTCTATAACCTTGAACATTCATACAGACTACAGATTAGTTTGATGTTATGGGCCGTGGCCACCACTGGAAGTAAGGAATCTTGATTACACACTTTAAAAAATGCACTTATATATTCATGAAAAAAAAAAGGTAACAACCATGAAGTCATGAAAGTTAAAATATTTCTTTTCTATAATCAAGTGACTTATATTTCCTGATCAAATTATGCAATGAGCATGATTGGATCCTTACATCCAGAGCATTGGTTCCCTTGTCCATCAGATCGAGTTTTGTTAGCACTCCAAATGTTCTTTCACCTAAAAATGTCAAACATAATGCAATGAGTAGACCAGTCGTCCTTTTGATAAACAATGAATTAAGGCGACAAAAGTATTGTCGCCTGTCCATAGTTCATATTACCAGACGGGTCGACTTCTCTTGCAAGTTTGATGGCATCTGAAGTGGCAATATCTTGATTAGCAGGAGAGATAGCCAATATAATGCAGTTAGGCTACAAATCAGAGAAGTCCATCAGATAGACTGCAGTATTAATAAAAGGCAAATAATAAATTGATCCTGCACACAATGTTCTGAAGTATCCTCACCTTCTCAACATAAGAACGGACCATATTCTCAATATCTTCTACAATGGATTCTGGTTGTCCCTCTACAAAACACCCAGAAGTTTATCAGCAAGCTCTTACCAAACTTGTTGGGGGGGAGGGGGAAGATGGTTATAGGAGGAATTGAGCGAGAGAGATTACCTACAGCCACCTTTGTCAATCCAGGAAGATCAATAAGGGTTAAGTTTACAACTGCCACAAAAATACACTTAGTACCATGCAATTCAAACCAACCAGCAGTGTCAACAATATTGGTCAACAAATGAATTATGGAGTTACGGAGTATATCTTGAATCAGGACAAGGGGTTGAAGAAACAAAAAAGGAGAATACTGCATAACTATAAGCAATGTATTGAAATTCCAGCTTTCATCTCTACAACATTCTCATCTACACAAGGAATAGAAGTTTCAATTTATATAACTGAGTAAACCTTCAAGATGAAAATTGATTAGCATGCAAATAATGATTTAGAAGGAAATTAAACATATGGCGTTCAAATCCATGATATTCACCAGAAATTAAATACACACCATTTGGAGAATATATGCTGAGATGAATTGGAATGTTAGAGATTTGTTTGCTCTTCCCAGTTATACGATCAGTCTCATCCGAGATTTCCTTACGTACGGAAGCTGCATAAGCAAACAGTAAAACTCATTGTTCGGCATAAGAACTAAGAAAAAATAAAACCGTTGCATAAGTATCACTTAAATTCAATAATCATAAACACAGACAGTTCATCTTTACATCAGTCCAACAGAAAAATTAACCACGCATTCAAAGCTAACATACCAAAATCAGTAAACTTCTTCTTAGGACAATGAAGAAACTCTGCATATTCAGACCGATTCGCTTCTATCTGATGGAGTTGCAACACTAATGGTCTCCTCGTCACAATACCTTGCGACCAAAGAAAATGTAAGAAGTAATGCATAATTTTTGCAACACGAAGCTATAAATGGAACGGCATATATGATCAACGGAACGATGGGGGTCGCTCTAATTAAGAATATTAATTAGCTAGAAATAACTACCATCACTCGAAGATTATATCAATTCGGGAAACACGAAATAATAGCCTCAACTGCATTGAGCTTAGTGCAAATTATGTATCTTTGCTCGAAATCAGGTTCAATTCTTTGCTAATCAGACAAAGTTTAACCCACATTACATCTCGCATTCGTTTAATATTCCAATAAACTATAAATACAGCCAAACAAGGAAAAAATACGCATCAATAGCAAACTTTGTTTATATGGAAAAGGGCGAAAAGGCGAAGATTACCAGATCCACGAGGCAAGAAATCTCTCCCAACGACGCTTTCCAAAACCGACGACTTTCCGGAACTCTAATTTCCAAAAATAAAACAATACATATTATAGCATTGGAAAATCAGAAACCCAGGCGATTGTTAAAGAAAATAAAAAATAAAACGAATGGAGTGGAGGGAGAGGAAGAGACCTGGCCTCCGACGACGGCGACCGTCGGAAGAGCTTCCCAGAGCGACATGCCGTCGCCGCCACCATGATCTCCTAGAACGGTGCAGGCTCGCTGGATGCGATTGACCAGCCCGATCAAGCTCTCCAATCTGGCCATTGATGGTCCGGGGTCGAATAAAAGCGATGGGTCAGAATATCGGAAATTGAAAATGTGGGTTCTTGGGGGAGGTTTTGGATCTGGATCGAGGATTGAGCGTTTGGAAATTGAGAAATTTAGATCTGGGGTTTTTTAGGTGAGCGGATTGAATCTGAGGGGTGAGAGAGATGGAGGAATAAAAAAACGGTTATTGGTTTAAAGTGATATGGTTAGTGGTGCATCAACGTTAATGTAATTTTCGAAAAGTTTGATGTTCACATACAACCCATGATACAAAATATTTGTATGGCTTCCAAAATTTTATTGTGCATTTTTATTAAATATAGTTTTTTTAACACATTTCAACCTGGGCCCCACCATATTCTGGGTTCGATTCCGCTGTAGCACGATATTGTCCGTTTTGGGTCCCGACCACGCCCTCAAGGTTTTGTTTCTAGGAACTCACGGTTTTGTTTCTGGGAACTCAGACAAGAACTTCCTAGTGGGTCACCCATCTATGCTCTCGCCCGAACTCGCTTAACTTCGGAGTTCCGATAGAACCTGAAGCCAGTGAATCCCCAAAAGGCCTCGTGCTAGGTAGATATGAGAATATACATATAAGGCTTACAAGATCTATAACCTGGACGATGTGATATCCTACGGCAACGATTTGATCATATAAAATCCATTTTTAGGCGGTCATAGAATTCTTTTTTAAATTTTATAAATGTCTTTTTCCTTAAACGAAGGAAAATGGGCCATTGCATAGATGAAAATAATTGGGCCTCGATGTCTTTTAACCTAATTTGGGTTTCACTATTTATTGTTGGAACGGAGTTAATGTGATCTTAAGTGTAATGTAATCAATTAAGCTTCAAGTTTGTTATGTTATTTTTATAATTCAAACTATTTATTTTAGCCTCGTTAGACCATCTCCAATGGTGGGCTAAAAGCCAAATTACCCCCCAAAATTTCCCCCCAAACTCACTCCAATGCAAGGGGAAAATTTGGGCTAAATGCTAAACTAAGGCCAGATTCCCCCCAGAATTTAACCCAGAAATTGGTGTGGGCTCCACCGAACCGAGTGAAAATATTTATCGGAATTTAAATTTTTTTTAAATTAAAATGTTCATAAAATTAATTTACGATAGTCTACATATTTATTTTTTATTTTTAAATTAATTTAAGAAAAAAAATAGCCTAAGTTTATTTTTTAATAATCCGGGCTAAAATTTTAGGGTAGAATGGGTTGGAGTAGAAAAATTGTTTCTGGGCTAAAAGCTAAATTTTCCGGGCTAAAATGTTTGGCTTTTAGCCCAACCATTGGAGATGGTCTTAGGACCATTGATGTTGGAAAATTTGGAGATCCAACGTAAGCTATTGTCGACAAAATATTTTAAAGGGAATACATTTTAAATCTGTAATTATAAATGGTTTATAATTCAAATAGTTAAAAACATTCATACTTATCTTCAGCATTTTAAGTTCAATTCTCACCTCCTTGTATAAAATATAAAAAAATAAAAGGTTATGGTCGGTGATAGATATAATAGCAATCTATCTTTGGGAGCACTCAATTACCTTTCAACATATACCAATAGATATAATACCAAGAGTGGAAATATAATGCCGACACATGGCTATTATTTGTCATCGCAGGGACGAGTCACTGCCTCACTTCTAATCATATTGATACTTTTTTAGCTTAGTCACTTATTATTAAGCGTTGAAACAAAAAACTTCGGTGTTATTATGAGTGAAACTATACATTTATATACTGTATTTTATTTTATTTTCTTAATTCTCATATGTGGGACTTATATTTTTTTTTCTTTAACAAAACGTGGGACTTATATTTAACACTATTAAATTCACCTTACTATTTTGTGACATTTGTTAGACATATGCTTTCTATTGGCAGTTATCAGTTATTAGAACTACTAAATTTAGCTTTACTTCCCTTCATTCTTACTCTTTTGATCTTAAAAAAAACATACAATTACAGCGACTAGACTTAGCTTACAGTAACCAACAAAAAAAACAAAACCATAAACAAAAGATTCAATTACAAATTGTTTAAGACATGAATTTTCGATCTTCTTGAGAGAGATAAATGTTAAAATGTGACAATATCGTTTTAATCAACAAATATACCAATATACGCACATTATACAGTGACGCGCTGACGCATTAAAATTCAACTTCATGCACAAAACATTTCTACAACCTAGTCGAAACAAACATTTACCACCTCTCTCTTCTTTACCTATCAAGAGTTCCAACCTTAATTCGATATGTGCATGATCACTGATAAATCAAATTCATATCAGAGTGCATAGACATTATTACTACCCTATAGTTTTTTTGTCAGCACGAGCAAGAGCCACGAAACTGAAGCATCCAAAGTTCTAAACCATATAGATTTGGATGTGATCAACACCAAAAACTGGGAAGGAACCTGGCAATTAACCATCATTTCTTGTCTGAATCCGGGGCTACTCCTCTTGCAACACACATGGCCTTGGATTGGATCCAAAGGAACTAGCTACAAGCATGCACCACTAACTTTTAGTTAAAAAAGAAAATTTTAGTTGCAACGATTAAGAGTATTTATCTCTGGACATAAATGTCTTAGATTTAGAATAATTTATTGATTTATAAAAAATATAGTCACGTAATGTTACTGTTTTATTAACATTATAACACATAAATTATATATTCTAAAAATAAGACATATAACCATGTCGTTCACTATTATTATACTACGTGAATTAATATTTTTATTCTATTTGATTCTCCGTGACTTTCGGATTTGCTCAACCCCAATTACAGCCACTTTACATTTAGACAACAGTAATGAAAAAAAAAACCTAAACAAAAGATTAAACTACAAAATTACAAAATAGTGTAAGACGTCCCCCGTCTGGCTACGGAATGAATTTTCGATCTTCAATAGAGAATAAATAATGGTTAATGCCACTAATATGTGACAATATCGTTTTAGTCGACAAATGTACCAATATACACTATACTATGACGTACTGATTCGTTAAAAACTCACCTTCAAACCCTACAGTTTCAAAGAAATAAAAAACAAATTTTGTTTTTTCTTTAACGTTTAGCGCGTAAAATAGTTAATTGTTAAGAGGAGAAGAAATGATAGGAGATCAAATCGACACCATAGTACATATGCATGATTGCTACCCTATAGTTTTGTGTGAGCAGGAGCAAGAGCCACGAAACTGAAGCATCTAAACCATGAATGTATATAGATTTGGATGTGATCACCACCAAAAACTGTGAAGGAGCCTGGCAATTAACCATCATTTCCTGTCCGAATCCAGGGCCTACTCCTCTAGGCTCTTGCAACACACATGGGCATGCACTACAACAAAAATGACCTTTGGGTACAAAATTAAGGACACAAATGAAGAGTTTGTGTCCCTTTAAACACCAATAGAGAGGAATAGTTCTCATCCAATAATGAGCACCATGTATTGTGCCCAATGCAAACAAAAATGGACACAAACATATTATTGGGCACGAAAAACATGACTTTTGTGCCTTTGGTGTCCATCATGTGTCCTTCAATACCAGAAATAATTTTTTTATTAATTTACAAAAACACTATTAATGTTTTTGTGCCCTCTAGTTTAATATATTTAAATAAAAAATAAATTTTCGTGTCCCTTTTCTCAATTCCTCTCCTCAATCTTCACGCCTTACTCCCTCTTCTCAATTCCTCTCTCTCTCTCTCTATCTCTCTCTCTCTCTCTCTCTCTCTCTCTCAATCCTCCCGCCTCTCTCCTCTCTATCCCTTTCTCAATCCAACCAAACCTCTCTATCCCTTTCACTCGGTGGGATCGACGGCTGTGTGGAAAGTTGAGGGAAGATGAAAAGTGCGTAGAAAGGAAAGCAGATGGAAACCCTACTGACTTCTGTTTCTCTCATCTCTCTCATCCTCTTTCTCTCCTCCACTGAAACCATAATCTTCCTCTCCTCAGCGCTCTCCCATTTCCCTCTTCGTCTGACCCTTTATTTTTTTTTTCTCAAATCCCCCGATTCTCTCAAATATTTTCACAAAATATTCACCGAAGAGATCCTAAGTTTTGTTTTTTACGGGATTTTATTTGTGGTCTCTGTTTTGAGGGGCGTTGTGCATCTCTGTAAACCTATGGTTCCTTAATCTGTAATCGGGAGTTTCGGTGAGATGAAGGAGAGGAGCAGGGAGATTTGCTCCAGTCCGCGAACGGCAGAAGTGATCTTCAAGGATTACAGTGCTCGAAGAATCGACGCCGTCCACTCTTTAACGGTACTCCGATTTCTCTCTCTCTCTTCCGTTTCTCTCTCTTAGTTTCCTTTTGGTTTTGGAAATCTCTGACCTTTTGGGTGATGTTGTTTTCTCACTGATTAATTGACTGTTCTGCGAAGTAAATGTATTGATTTTTGGAGCGAAAATTAGCTCCAGTAACTGAAGAGGTCGATTACAACAGTTGGTAAAATATACAATGAGAATTTGAGTTGGTTGCCTGATTTGATTTGGTTTTTGCTTTCAGTAAAAGCTGGGGTTCAAATTTTGGGGTTTTTGCTTACAAGATTTGAATATCTGTTTTATTTGGTTCTAGGTGTTTGAGAAGCAAAATGATGCCAAAATGAACAGAACTAAGAACATACCACTACCTTCAGGACGCATTACGATCCCTCATGCAGTCACCTGGGCATCCGCTGCTGGTTTAGCTGGCACTGCTTTGTTAGCAAGCAAGGTGCCCAAATGAATTCCCACTTTTTTTCTGTAGGTGTTAGATGACATTAAATTTCTGATTTCCACCACCTCAATGTTTGATTGGCTGTGAGTTTGGGAACTAATGTTGCAACTCTTATGACAAGGTTGTTGCAGGCTAATGTGTTGGCAGCTGGTCTTGGAGCTTCAAATCTAATACTTTATGCGTTTGTCTACACTCCATTGAAGCAGATTCACCCAGTGAATACATGGGTTGGTGCTGTTGTTGGTGGTATCCCTCCACTTCTAGGGTAATTTGTTCCATGATTTTCTTTGAGCTACATGCTATTTTGATTGGACCTATTGGAGTTACTTTATTTATTGCTTTGGCTGTTGAAAAGTTATAACTCATAGTAGCTTAAATGTTAGTTGTTGCAAAATACTTTGGCAGCCCAAAACTGATCAGTGTTTTACTTTAAATAAAAACCAAGTTTGTTTTCCAATATCTATTGAAAAGTACCCATTGTACTGTACTAAATATTTTATACACATAACTGCATATTCCCCCAGTATCTTTTTTTCTCTGTTCTCCCCATGACCTCCCTCTCTGGTCTGAAATTTTTTGTCAATATCTATGGACTTATTTTGTAGCTTCCACTTGTTTAATAGTAAAATAGATGTCTCTCTCGCACAAACACACACATGTTTGTATGTGTTAACACCTTTTAATGGGACCATTTCAAGTCAATGATCTTGAACCACCCCATGCAGAGATCGTTTTCTTTGCTTCACCATCTGATTGGTATAGCACTCATGTGGCAAATGCCTGTACCACAAGGAGCACAATTATTGTTGATCGGTTTGTCTTGGCATGTATATGGGAAGATATGTGACCATTACTTACCTCTCTCTGGTATCCCATTTTATCTGCCTCATAGATTTTTAGAAATGAAGCTTATAACGTAGCCACACACTGCCAATCAACTTTGGTCTTAGGATGTTGTTATGGATATCTGATGGGAATCATGGTGGCTGACTTTAGCTGTAGGCGTAAAAATAGAAACTTTATGTAGGTACTATTAGTTTTACTATTTTCTTGTCTATAATTCAACCCTATTGTTTCTTTTTCATATGAGAATAATTCTTATCGAAAAAAATGTGAATAGATCTAGTTTTCTTTTCTATAGTTCTTCGTATTGAAGTTCCCCTTGCAGTATTCATATACTCTATAGTTTTCTTCGTGTTGATCCCTTTGCAGACCTGGACCTGAACTGATATTCTTGTTTGTTTCATTATTAGTCATGACATATATCAAGAACCGCCTGCATGTTGGCTCATGATTTCTCTTTTGGGCTCTTTCAGTTGGGCTGCAGCTTCCGGCCAGGTTTCCCTCAATGCAATGCTACTCCCAGTTGCTCTCTACTTTTGGCAAATACCTCATTTTATGGCCCTAGCATACTTGTGCCGTAATGACTATGCCGCTGGAGGGTATGAACTTTTGGGGTCTTACTTTAACATTTATGTCATCAGTTGAAAAGATTCAAATATTTTGCACATGGAAATTGTTTCAGAACAGGAGTTTTATTTCCTGCCTTTGCTTTCACGGGCCTTGTACAGTTCATGGAAAGAATTAATCAATATCCAATTATGCCCTATGAGTTCAAGGCAGAAAGAATTATAGTTGACAGATTTTATACTTTTTGAGAGCGAATGGTGTGAGCACCCTGTTTTGTTATCCAATTTACTTCCCCTTTTAAATGATTAGCATGAGATAGTCAAGCTGATTGTAGGTTGGATCTTTGTACGTGTGATGGTGGTCCACAGATTATTGATGCAGTTCACTTGGCTTCTTCCTCCCTAATCTTTTTTCGTTTGATTCATATTCAGATTTAGGATGTTCTCCCTATCTGATGTTTCTGGTAAGAGGACAGCCTCAGTAGCTTTAAGGAATTGCATATACATGATCCCTTTGGGGTTCTTGGCCTATGACTGTAAGTCCAAGACTCACAAACCATCTTTCTTTTTCTAATCGTGTTTCTATTTGTATTTTTGTATTCCTGTTGGTGGTTGTCTTCTTGTAAAACACGAGAAATGTTATCTTTCTTTTCTTTTTTTCTTCCATGAAATAGATTGGTATCTGGCTGTCGTGTCTGATATGGCTGTTTTCAGATTGCAGTCTTTAGCTATTTTGCATTTCTGAGTCTTTAACAAAGCTGACGAGTTATATTTGTTATTCATGGTTTTGGTTAATTTGCAGTTGGAGATGAAATTTTTTGAAGGGTTCGACACTGTGGCACTCAAGCAGCATTTTGGAAAGAAAATTTTGGAACTAGAAGATGAGAAAAGAAATGTGCAGGTTCATTTAAAACCTTAATATTTGATGTTCTTTTTCTTGAGAGAACCGGTATTCACTTAAAACCTTTATAATTATAGTTTTATTTTAGTTGGGGATAGAACATGTAAAATTCTAGTTGTTTTTATATATAATGGTTGTGAATATCTTTGTAAATTGTAATTTTATAGATGCTTGTGGTTGTGGGCTGTTTTAATTTTATGAAAAAATAATTTTTTGTTTAGCCTCAATCTCAATTTGTAGTTTATTTCTGTTTTTAATTTTTTTTTTTAAATAGTTGATATATTGGGCACAATAACAATAAATGTGCTAACATGGGTGGCAGCAGCCATCTGACAATTTTGTCAGAACTGGGCACAAAAACACCTTTATTTGTGCTTACATTTTTCAGCACAACATACATTATTGTGCCCATTTAGCAATGGTAACACCCATAAAGGGCACAGATGAAAACTTAGTTGCTGCACTGTTGCTATTGGTCTATGGGCACATATGTTGGTGCTCTTTGGCCTCAAAGGGCACATATAATTTATTGTGTGCATTGCCCAGTTTTTTTGTAGTGATGGCCTTAGATTGGATCCAGAGGGCCTAGCTACAAGCATGCACCACTAACTTTTAATTAAAAAATAAAATATTAACTACAACGATCAGCCACTTAGTACTACGGTCTAGTGTTATTTATCTTCACTTGTAAGTGAGAGGTCTTAGGTTCGATTTTCACCAAAGACGAATTTGAACTACATTATTGCTAGCTCATTGTGAGGTTAGGCACCTCTCCCCTTAGTGTAGATAATATCATTTGTTCAAAAAAAAAAAAAAAAAAAACTACAACGATTAAGTGTATTTATTTTTACACATAAATAATTAAGATTTGGAATATTTTTTTGGTTTACTATATAAATTGGTTTATTGAAATAATAACACGTGAATTTATATTTTTATTAATATACTTTAAAAGTGAGATATATAACTATATGGTCTACCAGTATTATTACTAAATGAATATTTTTATTATATTTGATTCTCTTTTCTCCGACTATTT